>BSBN01000696.1:5301061-6626326 GCA_027924645.1 Cunninghamia lanceolata | reverse complement strand
GCGAGAAAAAATCAGCATATGCTATTTAGGAGCAATCCAATCACCAACCCTTGACAAAGGGGAAAATTCTTTTAACACAAGAAAATTGTTTTATCTTCAAGAAACATTAAGGCAATTAATGTAGAAAGAAGAAAAAAGATCGCAGGTTCTAAAAAGTTTTGAGCTAACAAGCATAATTGAAGAGGCACTTAAGAGTTGTAAAAGGGCAAAAGAAGAAAATAAATTATTTTCCGGCAAATGCCTAGTTTGATGAAGATTGCAAAGTTGCAAGGAGAGCTCTTAGAAAGACAAAGAAAGAGTAAGAGAACATGAACACAATGAGAGAAGAGTTGATATATCTAGGGAAGAATAACTCAAAGTTGTTTTCTAGTGAACTTCAACCAAGAAAAAATAAATAGAGAATAACATTACAGCCACTCAATGGTTTGAATATTTAAAATGATTGTATGAGTAGGAGTTCGGGACAATGAAATTATTCACTTTGCAAGAGGTTAAAGAAGGTATGAAAAAGTTGGGTGTAGGGAAGGCTAGTAGCATGGTTGAGCTCTAGGCAAAATATCTAAAATCGGGGATGAAAATACTCACCCCTCACATTATGAAAATATTGAACAACATCATCTAACATCGTTTACAAATGATTGGATTACCAGCTTAGCAATACCTCTCTTTAAGAGTGGAGATGTTAACAATTCTTCCAATTACAGGACCATCAATAATCAATCCTTTATTTGTAAAGTTGTTTGGGAACATGGTTGAACATAAAATTAGCAAGTGGGTATAAGAAAAAGAAAAGAGAACAAAAGGGAAAGTAGGTTTTAGACCAAAGAACTCAACAATTGATCATGGAATCACCTTGAGGCATATCATTGAAAAAGTCTGGAAGTAGAAAGAGAAAGCTTATTGTTGTTTTGTTGACTTTAAGAAGGCTTTTGACATAGTTCCTAAGGATAAATTATGGTGCAGAATGAAGGATTTTGGTATCCTATTGCAATTTAGAGTTGTTGTCCATAGCTCTATGAAGAGGACTATGTAAACTCAAGTAGGCATTTCAAAAAGTTTTAGGAGTAACATTAGAGTTAAGGAATGATGCCTGTTATCCCCTACTCTTTTTGGCCTATATATCAACAAACTTGAAGAATGGTTGAATTTGTAAGATGGGGATGGTGTTCTTTTGGCAGAATATGTTGTCGAGCTTCTTTTGTACGTTGATGATCTTATTTTGATTGCTAGCTTTGTCCAAGGGTTGCAAGAGCACCTATATGCCCTTGAGTACTTTTGCAAAGATGTAGGTATGCAAGTCAACACCAACAAGACCAATATTATGAGTTTTTCTAATAAAAAGAAAAAAAATCAGTTTGATTTTATTTTGAAGGAAATTTTCTAGAAGAATGAACAAAGTACAAATACCTTGGAATTAACTTCAACAACAAGCTCTTAGTTGGAAAACTTGTAGAATGAAGTGAACTTTGGGAGGTTGAAGAGCACTTTCTGCCCTTCAAAATAGATGCAGGGAGACAGAGTTACAGGATTTGAAAACTATTTAGATTATATTTGGGCTACTAGTAATTCTAGAAGTGGAAGTAGATAGAGAAAATCCAAAAATGCATGATCACAAGCAAATTCAAATTAAAAACTTCATCCCCTATGAGATCTTATTCTAGCTAAAATAGACACAGTTCCTATTGAAGCCATTACTATGGTGCGTCTCCTAAGATATTTAAAAAAAATAGAGTAGATGGAGGTGAATAGATGGCCCAAGGTTGTCTTTAAAGATGTCCTCAACAAGAGAAGGAATTCATGGATGAAGCAAAACAAGTGGATGAGCAAATGGCACATTTACTTGAATGCATCCCCTAGTGATAGCAAAGAAATAAAGGTGTTTATTGTAGACAAGTTTCACAAGTCTATCTGGGAAAAGTGTTAGGAAGAAAAAAAGAATTGTTACCTTGAAGAATTTAACCCCACTTCCAATTGTCAACAAAAGGCCTATTTAGGGGCTAGTATCCCTTGGAGAGCAAAAATTCTCGTAGCTTAGTTAAGGACTAACTCGTATCATCTTCTGTGTGAAATGGGTAGATGGAAAAGGCCAAAAGAGGTATGTGGAGAGAGAGTTTGTTTCTTTTGCACAATTGGGGCAATGGAAATAGAAAAACACTTTATTTTGGAATCTAAAGTTTACAATCACATCTGGGTCAAATACCCAAGTAATTTAGCGGTAGCTTCATTACAAGATTTGTTCAAGGAGGAGTTGGTTGAGAATATGGGTGAGTTCTTTATCAAATTGAATAGCAAAAGATCAACACTTCAAAAAGCAAAATTATAGGGTCTATTGTCCCATAGGCTTTCTTTGGCCTCGTGGATGTTAAAAATCTTCTATTCTATTCTATTATATATCCATAATAGACAAAATGCCAAAAGTTGTATTTAGTGGAGAAGCAGAAAACTAGAATGAGATTATTCATCATACATTAAATTCAGTGAAATGATGTGTCATATTCGTTTCTCTGATAATTAACATTTGTGAGCCTAGGACGAGTGACTATATGGTGATGCACAAGGCCTTTGTTGGTAGTATTTCTTTGATCTAATTGGATGGTATGAGTTTGAACTTGTCACATGACGGGCTTGTGTCAACTATTTGGGTTTATTTTATAGCTACTTTCATGGGTTTTTTGAGTTATCCAACACAAGGTGATGGACTGCTTAGTCCCTCTAAAATAGGACATCAAGATGCAAGAAAAAGCCAAATGTGATGCTATATTGGGTGGGATGTATATGGCAAAGTTGATTGAAGCCTTAGATTAGTGAATCTAATAGCCAACAACTATGTCACAGGGTTTACCGAATTTTAAGCAAGATGTTCGAAATCCAACAAACTTAAAAAAAAATAAAGAACCGTTTTAGTTCACCCTAAAATTCGAAAAAGGCTTAGGTTTTTCAATAAAAAAATATTTTTAAAATGTGTTTTCAATTAGTTTTTTAAAAAATTTTCATGAGAAAAAAAGTTCGCAAGCTTCACTATTATGTTGCGGGCGTCCATCTTTATCATGTTGCTCAGATTGAGTCAGTGGAGATATAAGCAACTTTGGCAGAGGAGTCTTCATTCACGCGGCTTATTTCCAAGGTTCAAAATGTGCTACATGATGGGTGGATTCACCATTTGTAGATCTCCAACGCCCTACGATTGTTGTTGCAAGGTAAGCATTGGACGCTTAGATTCATGAGCAAGAAGCTTGTTTAACATTGATGCAACCAGTCTGATGAAAAATACTTTGATGCTAAACCATAGCTGATGATTATCCACCATTCTCCCTTGCTTTACAAGACACGACTGTGGGACGCAAAAATAAAAGTAAAGAGAAGGTGAACCATTAGAGTATGCTTATATATACTCATTAAATATATATATACTTATATTATTAAATTATATTAAAATATAAATTATTAAATTATATTAAAAAATAAATGGAGACCTCGTCTCCTATTTTGAAAAAATAAACGTACCAGTACCGGTACCAATCTCTCGTACCAGTACCAATACCAGTCTCCTAACTATTAATTTTAATGTAGCTTGGATAGGTGTTCTAGTCTCAGGTGGTGATTACGAGGCTGGAAACACAACTGGAATAGTTATCTCTATACCTAGAAAATTGATTTCTCGAGACTTCTAGACATTAGGGTTTGTTAGAGTCTAATTAATCTTAGCCATTGATTGAAATTAAATCATGGCCATTGGTTTTCAATGAGAGGATTATAAAAGATGATCAATGGGCATTTGGAGATGACACATTTGAGAAACATTTGTAGCGATAGTAAATAAATAAATTTGCAGTAATAGCAAATAGATTTGCAGTGAGAGCAAGGACGCAGTAATAGCATTGGATACAACAACAGTGGAATTTCTGCAGGAGAAATTGGGAGAAGAATTTTCAGAGAACATTGCCGAAGCTCTGCGAGTAAGAGGCAAGCAGTTTATGTATCTCTTGATTTGTTGAAGTTTAATAAAATTCTTCATCTGCAGTACTGGTTTTCCCTTCGGGGTTTTTCCAGGGACAATTTGTCCAAAAATATTGTGTTCATTTTGTTTTTCTATCTTTGTGATTATTTGTGAAGTTGCGGCTGTATTTTTTTTTAATATTTGCTGTGAATTAATTTTTTTTTTCGACAGTCAAATAATCTATATAAGATAGGTAATTAATAATCAGTAGCTGCAATAGAATTTTCACATGGTATCAGAGCAGATCTGAGGGCAGAAAAGGCACAGGGAGAAAGAAAAAAATAATAAATAAAAATCTAGGGTTTATAAAACCCAGTTTGACCTCTTCAAAGTTATTATTATTAATTTCTTTTGAGATGGCTTCAGCAGGTTTAAGAGATCAGGACAGATTGGATAGAGCCTCAAATTTTGGTGTCTGGAAAGCCAGAATTTCCTTATTGTTGGAAGAGAATGGTATCAAGGATTATGTGAGCACTGTTGTACCTGTACCTACAGATGCAACACAACTTATAGCATATAAGAAGGAAGATGCCAAGGCGAGGAGGCTGATTCTTAACAGTGTTAAGGATCATATATTGTTCTGCATATTGCAGAATTAGATACAACAAAGACGATGTGGGACGCCATTATGAATCTGTCCCAGAATGCTACCACTAACCGAAAGCTGATTCTCAGAGAAAAGTTGAGGAATACCCGGATGAACAAGGGAGAAGACATTACAAATTACCTCACCAGGCTTAGACTTGTCAAAGATGAGTTGGCAGCTGTTGGAGACAAACCAAATGATGACGAGCTAGTACGAATAGCCCTGAATGGGTTTACAAAGCAGTGGGATGTTTTTGTTCAAGTTATTAATGGACGAGACACCTTACCGAGTTGGGATCAACTATGGAGTGACTTCACTTAGGAGGAGCTTAGACTAAGTCTTGTCAGTGGAACCAGCAATAATAGTCAGAAAAATTAGGTGGAACAGGAAAATGTTGCCCTAGCAGGAAAAGGGAAAGTGAAGAAGGGGTCTGGCAAAGGATCAAATCCAAAAAGTGAGAAGAAGAAGAAGGACTTGTCTAAGATCAAATGCTATGGTTGTCACGAGTTCGGCCACTATGTCAACGATTGCCCACAAAGGAAGAAAAGTGAACAGAAAGGCAAGAAGCAGACGGCAGCTTCAGCAAGCATAGATGAGCTTTCTAGTAGAATGGAGGATGAGTTTGCACTCATAGCTTGCCTAACTAGCTCAACCTCACAGGGTGTTTGGTATATAGATAGTGGGGCGTCATTTCATATGACAGGAGTTAGGGAGTACTTCTCTAGCTACAAGGAGGACATCAGATTCCAGATTCAGATGGGGAACAAGTCCAAGTGCAATCTAGTTGGGAGAGGGACTGTTCTATTTCAGAGGGAGAATGGCAAGCCTATTTCCATTTATGATGTGTTGCATGTGCCAGGCTTGGCTATGAATCTAATTTCTATATCTGTCCTTCAGGATAAAGGCTACAATGTACTCTTTAGAGGGGCGCATGTTTTTATCAAGCATAGGGATTGAAAATCACCCATAGCTATTGGAGTTAGGAATGGCCGACTTTATAGGTTGTAGTTCGATACTCCTAAGGCACTAGTGAGCAGCAGTAATCCTAGAGATCAAGGAGAGCTATGGCATAGGAGAATGGACCTTATACATCATGGAGCACTTAAATTGCTTCGTGAGACAGTGATAGGTGTTCCAGAGGTGAGCACAGAGCATGATGATGTATGTAAGGGATGTGTGTTGGGGAAGTTTGTGAAAGTAGCTTTTCCAAGGAGTGACCAGATCCAAGGGGGTTCTTGATCTAGTACATTCAGATATATGTGGACCAATGTCAACGAAGTCTCTCAGAGGATATTAGTACTTTGTTACTTTTATTGATGATTTCTCCAGGAAGACTTGGATATACTTCTTGAAGACCAAGGATGAGGTCTTCAGTCACTTCCAAGAGTTCAAAGCTCTTGTGGAGAATTCGACAGGTAGGAAGGTAAAGGTTCTTCGGTCAAATAATGGAGGTGAGTACAAAGGGAAAGAGTTCCAAGAGTTCTGTACTAGGGAAAGAATCAAGAGAGAGTGGACCGTTCCTTACAACCCGCAACAGAATGGGGTTGTTGAGAGGAAGAATTGTTCTATATCGGAGGCAGCAAGGGCTATGTTGTATGACCAAGATATGCCATATTACTTATGGGCAGAGGCATGCAATACAACAATATACATACAAAATAGGGTTCCACATAAGGTATTGGGTAAGATGACACCAGAGGAGACATTCTTAGGGAAGAAGCCAGATGTCAGTCAGTTTAGGATATTTGGGAGTTTAGCGTTTTGTCATATTCCAGGGCCTACACGTTCCAAGTTAGATCAGACTACAGAGAGGGTATTTTGTGGGGTACAACGAGACCTCAAAGGCATATCGGATATTTATTCTAGGGACCAGGAGGATTATAGTTAGGCATGATGTCAAATTCATGGAGGACAAGGCATTTAGGAGGTCTAGAGATTTGCCAGCAGATGATCAGAATGAGTAGCCAAAAGAAGCTCCAAGGATTGTTCAACCAGAACAGGGGTAGGGAAGCACGAGTACAGTTACTAGTACAAGCATAGGCTCAGGTGTTGAGAGTTCACAGAGTATGGAGCAACAGATACAGCAAATCCAAGAGATGCATCAAGAAGATATGGAGTTTGATATTTCATCCTCTATAGTTGACAGGAGGAGCCATGAGGTTCAACAGACACATAGGGATACTCAGAAGTTTGTGGGAGCTCCTAGGAGGAGTAGTAGATAGCGGAAACAACCAACCAGGTATAATGACTATGTGGCATTGGTTAGTCGGTTGGTAGATAGCGAGCCTTCTAGCTATCAGGAGGCTGCACAGCAATAGGTGTGGCAAGATTCGATGGTTGAAGAATATACCTCAATAATGCAGAACGATGTGTGGGAGGTTGTGCCTAGACCGACAGATAGGGCAGTGGTTGGATCATGCTGGATCTATAAGATTAAGCATGGTGCAGATGGTAGCATCGAGAAATACAAGGCAAGGTTCGTGGCCAAGGGGTTCTCTCAGAAGGAGGGAATAGACTATGAGGAGACATTCACTCCAGTGGCTAGGTATACTTCTATATGAGCCGTAATCTCATTTGCAGCACATATGGGATGGCAAATCCATCAAATAGATGTCAAGACGACATTTCTTAATAGTGAATTGGTAGAGAAGGTATACCTAGAACAACCAGAGGGCTTTGTAGCACACAATAGTGAAACCCACGTGTGCAGATTGAAGAGAGATTTGTATGGACTCAAGCAAGCTCCTAGGGCGTGGTATGAGCGCATTGATAGATACTTGCAGAGAATAGGCTTTGTGAAGAGTGAGGCAGATTCTAACCTCTACTACTTGGTGGTTGGGGGTGAAGTTCTCATTCTTGTTCTATATGTGGATGACTTGTTTTTAACAGGTTCACTGGGTCTCATAGAGGAGTGCAAGAGGGACCTTGCAGTAGAATTCGAGATGAAGGATTTGGGGCTTATACACTACTTTTTAGGCATGGAAGTGTGGCAAATAGATGGAGAGATTTTCCTTGGACAAGGGAAATATTGCATTGAAATCTTAAAGAGGTTTGAGATGCAAGATTGCAGGACCATGTCTACACCTATGATCATGAATTGGAAGAAGGTAGACTCATCCAAGGAAAAGGATATAGACCCCACCTTATACAAGAAGTTGATTGGATCTCTCATGTATTTGGTCAACATTAGGCCAGATATATCCTTGGCAGTAAACTCTCTTAGTCAGTTCATGGTTTAACCGAAGAGAGTGCATTGGACAACGGCAAAGCATGTGTTGCTGTATTTGCGTGGTACAATCAAGTATGGGATCAGATATGCTCGAGGTGATGGTATTAAGTTGATAGGCTATACTGATGCGGATTGGGTAGGTAGTACAGTGGACAGGAAAAGCACTTCAGGGTGCTGCTTTAGTTTGGGATCAGGAGTTGTCTCTTGGTACAGCAGGAAGCAAAAGTCTGTGGCTCTGAGTTCTGCAGAAGCAGAATACATAGCAGTTAGCATGGCAACGTGTGAGGCTATATGGCTTCGGAAGTTGTTGGTAGCCTTGTTTGGTCATAGGGTTGAGACTACGGTGATACACTGTGATAATCAGAGTTGCATCAGATTATCTAAGAATCCAGTGTTTCATGATAGGTCTAAGCATATAGACATCAGGTATCATTTCATCAGGGATTGTGTATAGCAGAGGATTGTTCAGCTAGAATATATACCTACAGATCAACAGGTAGCAGACATTTTGACAAAGGTATTGGGGAAGGCAAAATTCATCTTCTTCAGAGATAAGTTGGGTGTTATGCAGAACACCTCCTCGCTAAGAGGGAGTTAATTTTAATGTAGCTTGGATAGGTGTTCTAGTCTTGGGTGGTGATTACGAGGCTGGAAACACAACTGAAATAGTTATCTCCATACCTAGAAAATTGATTTCTTGAGACTTCTAGACATTAGGGTTTGTTAGAGTCTAATTAATCTTAGCCATTGATTGAAATTAAATTATGGCCATTGGTTTTCAATGAGAGGATTATAAAAGAGAATCAATGGGCATTTGGAGATGACACATCCGAGAAAACATTTGCAATGATAGTAAATAAATAAATTTGTAGTAATAGCAAATAGATTTGCAGTGAGAGCAAGGACGTAGTGATAGCGTTGGATATAGTGGAATTTCTGCAGGAGAAATTGGGAGAAGAATTTCTGGAGGAGAACATTGCCGGAGCTCTGCCAGTAAGAGGCAAGCAGTTTATGTATCTCTTGATTTGTTGAAGTTTAATAAAATTGCTCATCTACAGTACTGGTTTTCCCTTCGGGGTTTTTCCAGGGACAATTTGTCCAAAAATATTGTGTTCATTTTGTTTTTCTATCTCTGTGATTATTTGTGAAGTTGCGGCTGTATTATTTTTTTTTAAAGATAATGCGCCTGGGAAACTTTTTAACGTGACCGGCGACGCTAGCACGACACGCCCTTCGGCTCCACACTAACGCTTTTGCCCGGAGCGATGAACCGGTGAGGCCACAACACAGGGGACCTCATCCCCAAGAAAGAACACTTCAAACCCGCAAGCTTGTTGGCCCAGCGAAGGCGTAAAGCCTGCGAGCTCATTGGCCCAACAGGGGTTTGAACTCTAGTGGCCGCCACTACAACCAAGCTACTTAACCACTGAACCATGCCATCATCGGCAACAACTGTATTATTTTTTAATATTTGCTGTGAATTAATTTTTTTTTTCAGCAATCATATAATCTATATAAGATAGGTAATTAATAATCAGTAGCTGCAATAGAATTTTCACACTGGCAACTATGGTTATACTCCAATCTTTAACCTAATATGTTATGGAAATTTTTTATGTACGTTTACCTTCTTGTACCAAACAAGATCCACCCTAATATTTATGTACCTTTACTTTCTTGTACCAAAGAGGATCCATTGTGCATTGACCTTATGGATAGAATTATTTGGTTTCCATGTGGGTATATAGGTGTTGGAAAACAATGCCTAAAAAACCTTGTATACGTCTGATTCCTCACAATCTCTTGTAGGGAAAAGGTTCTCTTTACTTCTAAAATGACAACTGTACACAAAACCATCCAACAGGACTTGATAGAAAGACTGGGCTTTTTGACATGATCTGCTATTTAGTAATAAAAATGTACTTTACTGAATTTCGAGGAGAAGCATTTTTGTTTTACACATACTGTGTTATAGCTAATCCATTAGCACATTATTATGATGGTCTGTGTTGAACATTGAATATTATATTATAAATAAATTTTTTTTGTTGGAAATGACTTTACATAAGTGAACTGGATTGCTTTAATAAGAGTCTCATTTCTGTGTTAGTATTTATTGCCATCATTGTCAGGCTAGGATTGAAAGGTAGGAAAGAACGCAGGAAAGAATGGTAAACTTTATTGATGCAAAAAAGAAGATTACATTCTTATTTATAGGTAGTCATAAAATAGTTAAACTGCTAAACCAATTGAAAATTGAATGCTAAATTGGAAACAAAACTGAATTGTGTTAACCCTAATGATTAGCACGTTAACATCCCTCGTTAATCTGAAGGAGTTAAACCAAGCATTCCTTGCAATTTTTCAAACTTTTATTGTCCAAGTGCTTTGGTAAGAATATTGGCGAGCTGATATGTACTGGGACAATATTTGAGTTGTACATTGCCATCTTTCACATGGTGTCGAATCAAATGGAACTTTGTGTTGATGTGTTTGGTTCAGTTGTGAAAGACTAGATTTTTGGCCATTTTGATTGCAGATTGATTGTCAACAAGGAGTGCTGTGGATGAAACTTGGTGTTCTTGCAAATCTCGTTGAAGCTATAATATTTCTTTAGTTGCCTCAGAAGTTGTCATATATTCGAATTCTTGCAAATCTTCAAGAACTGGTTGAAGCTATAATATTTCCCTAGTTGCCTTAGAAGGTGTCATATATTCGAATTTTGTAGAGGATAGAGCTAGCATTGGCTGCTTCTTAGATTTCCAAGAAATGATCATTGACCCTAGATGCATTAGGAAAAATGAAGTAGATTTTTCATCTTCCAAGTCACCTACGTAATCAGAATCTGAATACCCAATCAAAGAGAAATGTGTTGCTTTAGAGTATTTGAGCCCATAGTGTTGAGTGCCTTTTATATACCGAAGAACTCTTTTGGCGGCTAACCAATGATTTTTTCTAGGTTGTTGCATGAATCTAGAGAGAACTCCAACAACAAACGAAATAGTTGGGCAGGTAGTTGTTGCATAAATCAAACTACCAACAAGTTTGTATTTAGTTGCATCAACCAATGCTGTAGAGTTATTTGATGTGAGTTTCAAATTTTGCTCCATGTATGAGTACTAAGTGATTTGTAGTCAGACATGTCAAATTTGCTTATAAGTTTACCAATATATTTTTGTAGGGTGATGAAGATATGCTTGGATTTTTGAATCACCTCAATACCCAAATAGTAATGAAGATGTCCCAAGTCAGTCATTTCAAACCCTTGCTTCAATTTGTTTTTCATAGTTTGAATATAATCCTCATTGTTACCAGTTATAAATAAATCATCCACATAAACAACTAGATATAAAACAATACTATCAACCTTTTTGACAAAAAGAGTTGCATCATCAAATTCAAAGTGCTCAAAATTCAACTTCAAAAGGTGCTCGGTGAGTTTTTCATACTAGGCTCGTGGGGCTTGCTTTAAACCATACAATGATCTTATTAGCTTGCATACCTGGTGTTCTTGACCGTTGACTACATATCCTTCTGGTTGAGTCATATTTATTGTTTCTTTGAGATCACCATTCAAGAATACAGTTTTGATGTCCTTTGAACTTTCCATCCATTTTGTGTCGAAAGAGCCAACAAAGCATGAATGGTAGTCCACTTCGCGGTAGGTGCAAAAGTTTCATCATAATCGATGTCCTCATTTTGAGCATAACCTTTTGCAACAAGTAAGGATTTATGTTTGTCAAGTAAACCATTTTATTTATATTTATTTTGAAAGATCCACTTGGAACCAATAAGTTTACAACCTAGTGGAGGATCAACCAACTCCCAAGCGCCATTTTTTAAAAGAGCATCATACTCATTTTGCATAGCTTACCTCCATACTGCTATATTTTTAGCTTCTTTATAGCAAGTTGGTTCTAAGTCCATTGTGATATTGATTTCATCAATATACCCCAAGTTACCTTCATTACTAGATTGAGCTTGGTGCATGTCTTTGTAAGAACTTCTTGTTCCCATCTTATCAATTTAATCAAGTCTCAAATCTTTAAGAGTTTGCTAGACTTGTTTTGCCCATTTATGTGAGGATTTTGGTTGGACCAAAGGTGCTTCCATTTCTTGACCAGAAGCGTCTAATTGTTCTAAAATCTCAGGCTCATCTAAAGGTTGAAAGTTATTATTAGAGGGGGTTTCTTCTTGGAGATCCAACGTTTGGGCATCTTGAGTTTGGATAGCTTGGTAGAGATTCTATATGTGGATCCAACGATGGTGGTTCCAAATAACTTATCCCCCCCATAGTGAGGAATCTCACATAGATGTTCTTTCCAAAGAATAAACTTGACAAATTTTTCAAGTTGTTTAATTGGCAGTCAACATTGGCATCATTTTTGGAGAATTCACAAAATATAACATCTTGTGTAATAAGAATTTTTTTGTTAGCCTCATCATACAACCTATATGCTCTTGAAGATTCAGAATAGCTTAAAAAAAGCATTTATAACTTCAATGATGCAAATTACTTCTTTTCTCCTTGGGAATCAAAGCATAGCAGGTGGAGCCAAAAATTTGAAGATGCCGAGTAGACGGAGGGTAATTAAATCAAACTTCATATGGAGTCGCTTGGTGAAGAGAAGATGAAGGAGATCTATTGTGAAGATAAATTGTTGTTCTTGCTGCTTCTGCCCAAAAATGCAATTGGATTCCTTTGAAATATAACATTGCTCGAACCATATTAATGACAATCTATTCATTCTTTCATCAACACCATTTTGTTAAGGAGTACTTGGACTAGTGAGATGATGTTGAATCCCATTTTGACGGTGATAATCCTCAAAAACTATGGAAGTAAACTCTCCACCATTATCTATTTGAAGAGTACCAATTTGAGATTGTGCTTGTTTTTCAATCAAAATACTCGAAACTTCTTAAAAGTTTCAAAAGCTTCAGATTTTTGCTTCAAGAAACAAATCCAAGTCATGTGTTTATGATCATTAATGAACAACATAAAATACTTACATTCGCTAGCAAAAGTTATTGGTAAAGGCCACATAAATCTGAAAGAATTAGTTGGAATCTTCTATGTGCTCGCCAAGTGGAACGAGGGAAAGAATCTCTATGTTGTTTTGCAAGAATACAAGCTTCACATTTTTCAACTTTCTTAGGCAAAGTGGACAAACCCGCAACACCATTCTTTTACATGATAAGAATACTATCATAATTAACATGCCCAAATCTTGCATGCCATAAAAGACTTGGAGAAAGATTATCTTATTCAGTAAGATATGCAAAACTCCTAGAAATGGCTGATTTGCCATGGAGTTTTAATAACTTGCCATCTTAGCAACTAGTAAATGCAACTTGATTATTGGACTTCCTCCTGACAACCACTTGTCCATCTTTCAACAAAATTGAGTGGCCTTGTTGTCAAATCGGGACTAGTGACAACAAGTTATGTTGTAATTGAGGAAGGTACAAGACATCATGAAGTACAAAATTTTGAAGGCCATGCAACTTGAGTTGAATGGTTCCTTTTCCAATAGGCTTGAGGCTTGATTTATCTGCCAAATATATTGGACCTCAAACACCTTCATGAAATTCTTCAAAGTAATCAACACCCAAATGTCATATGTTGTGTGGCTCCAGTATCTAACACCCAAGCATCACGCCATGAAGCATTAGTTGAATTACAATAGGTAGAATCTGATATAGAAAGCACATATTCATCATTATCAGTATCACATGCAAATTGGGCCGCTCTTGATGCTTTATCATCATAGTGTGTTTTATCTTTTTGTTTGAAAGAATTTTCCATCTTATCCCATGAGAGTTTGCATTCATGGGCTTCATGACTACCTTTTCAACCACATCGTTTACAATACAAGTGGTGTCTTATCATTTTAGTTGTCATGTTTGGAGTGTCCTTTGCCATTTGCACCTCCTCTACCTCTATTCTTCCATTGACCTCTACCTTTTCCTCAATCATCGCAACCACCTCTAGAAGAGTTCTTATTAGGAGGCTTGTCTTTTTGTTGAGCAAGACACAAAATATCACCAATGCTATCATTTTCTCCCAAAAGCCTTCTCATGTTCTGCCAACTTTTCAACCAATTGATCAAAAGTGATGTTCTTCAATTGATTACTTGCTTGAAGAGACTCCAAATAAGTTGAATGTGTTGGAAGAAGTTTCTTTATGAAGGCTGTGAGATAGATATTCCCATGGTTCAAATTTCAGAAGCCAAACTCATGACATCACCATTCTTCAATTCAAGAGTAAATAATTTCAATTGTAATTTAATAAACTCTAATTTAGAATGAGATTCATAAAGATCTCACATTTTTTGAAGGGCGTCTCAAGCAACTTTAGACCCTTGTATGTGTCGAAACACATCTCCATTGACAGAAGCCCTTATCAAGGCCAGGACTTTTGAATTTTTATACTGCTATATTTCTTTTTCTTTAACAGCAGTTGATGTTGTAGGTTGAGCAAAGTTTCACCAATCATTATCACAATAGATTGCATTGTGAATTGTAAAAAAAATCACACACAATTTTTCAAATTCAATTTTATTTCTTGAATTTTTCTTGCTTAAATTTGGATTGAAAAAGCAAGATAAAAATTCTCTGGAACTGTGTTTTCAAGTTTTGTGTAACAGGAGATAAATAAATAACAGATTTGTAGCAGCAGCAAATATAACCTTACACCAAAGATTTAAAAAGAAAAATAGATTGCACCTGAGTTAGGGTAAATCCTGAAGCAGCCGATGAGAAGAAATAATCCAAATTCATGTGTCTGATTGATGATTTCTGCTCTGAAATTTCTACGCTGATGCAATTTTAAGCCATTGCCATTTGGGCTTTGGATATGCTAATTCACAGTTCAATTTTATTTTAGTTTTGTATTCAGTTTTTAATTGGTTTGGCAGTTCAAGTATTTTATGACTGCCTATAAATAAGAATGTAATCTTCATTTTTCCATCAATAAAGTTTACTATTCTTTCCTGCCTTTCAATCCTGGCCCAATCACAAGGTTCTTTTCTTGTAATTTTGTCATGGACATGCAGATTGTATAGCAGTGCATAATTTTGGGGTATATTTCTATGGGTATATAACTATGTAGTTTTTTAATCTTAACAGCTTCCTACACCAATTCATCGATGGGATCTTCCAGATTTACCAACAAATACTGAAGTCTGGATAAAGGTAATAGTAGAGGTTGAAACCTGCAAATTTTCTCATTCTTTTTATTTGGTATCTATTGTTCCCCTCTTCATATATTCCACCCTTTTAACATTTTCTTGGGTTCTTATTCACAAGGATTTTTGCATACTTAAGGTTGCTCCTCTCGTTTGCACAAATATTTGTATACTTGAAAAGGAACATTAATTTGGGTTCTGCAGCGGGAAGACTTATCAGGTATGCAACTTGGTGGGAACAAGGTGCGGAAGCTCGAATTTTTGCTGGCAGATGCAAAGGCAAAAGGTGCAGATTGCATTATTACAATAGGAGGCATTCAGAGTAACCACTGTCAAGCTACTGCAGTGGCAGCTCGATACTTGAATCTTGACTGCTATCTTATATTGGGAACTACCAGGGTGTCTATACTAACTGTTCTTTTGTAGTCATTGATTTCTTCAATTTTTCATCCTACTATATTTACATTCATTATTGTTTACTTTTCTGGCAACACTGAAAACATTCTGTAGTCCCTAAAATTTCATGTGTCAATGTATCCCATTTTTTATGCATAGAAAGTAAAACATATTTGTCTGGTGTTGTCTAACTAATTTCAGGCTGAAGTGGATGAAAATCCTGGTTTGATTGGGAATCTTCTTGTTGAGCGAATGGTTGGTGCAAACATAGAACTTATCTCCTTGGAGGAGTATGCACGAATTGGAAGTGTTGTAAGTTCTTATCCTGTCCTAATAGGAACTTAGGTGTTTTGTTTGAGTACAATTTCTGAAGGTATTTGAGAATCAATGATAGGTGAAAGACAGCGGCATATATTATTCATTCATTTATAAATGTGTCTTCATTCTTTTTCTTTTATTCTATGGTAGGTTTGGATGTATCATTAGCTAACACTTTTAAGTCCAATGCTGTCCATTTAAGCTTCCAAGAAAAAAAAATTCAGTGTGATAAAGTAACTAACTTTTTTAACAGATATGAGACATGGTATATCAGGGTTAGATAAAATCATTCCATGCAAGAAAAAAAATAAAAAAAATAGCAATGATAAAGTTAAACTGTGGAACGGGGTATGGGTACGTGGGTACGGCAGAATTTAACAGGTATGAGACATGGTAAATCAGGGTTTTATAAAATCATTCCATGCAAGAAAATTTAAAAAAAAAATCAGCAATGATAAAGTTAAGCTGTTGAACATGGGTACAACAGAATTTTTTGGGGTTGAGTATGTTGTAGAGTATATATATATATAGTTTAAAAATAAGAATTAAATTTAAAATACAACATATGATACATATGTATTATGCTAAAGGAAATTGTCATAAATATTACAAATTTAAAATACAATTTATTAATTCAAAATTTGATATCTAATAAATGTCAAAACTTGAATATTATGATAGATATTTATTGTTCATTGGTTAGATATTAAATTTAAAATATTACAGGTTACTGTAAACTAGATATACTATGTCTTATTATTTTATAAATTTATAAATTATTAGTATATTATATTATATTAAAATTTTATACCTTTTTTAATTTTAATTTAAGTTTTTAAATTTATAAATTCTAATATGTTAATTTTAATATATTGTTAAAATAGTATTCATAAGTCAATAAGAGTGTGGTTTGGTGGTCAAGTCACATAATTGTTATGGTGGCCACGAGGGTTCAAAGCCCGATGGGGCCAATGAACTGAATAAACTTTAAAGTTTTGATTTTGAAATAGTTTTATTTTTAACAAAATTTAAAAATTAAAAATGGACTCGGTTTGCAGCCGAGGTCAGGTAGGTGGAGGATGAAGGAGGATATCACATAGCGGTGACGTGTCACTTTCACAGCTGAATCAAAATGTTTGGTTTCTTTTCGCAAAGTCGGCTAGGGTTTTTTCGAGTGGAAAAGTTAAAAAATTATGAAAACCGTGTTAGGTGGTGGAATCAAGTCAGAATTAGCGTAAAAACTCCATGTCAGCGTCAGAATTGCCCAACAGAGTGGAGACAATTCGGGGTGCAATAATTGGAACCTTGGTTGATTCAATAGGGTTTTTGTCAGTACCTGATTCCGGGATGTACTGTACCTACACTTGGTAGGGAAAGCTGATTCAGCAACTTAGCGATAAGGCTACAATCTTTTTTTTTGATGAAAATGCCAAATTATCTATTAATTATAAGATAAAAGAAAACACTTTCACAAAAAATGATTTGGGTGGTATAAAGGCACACCCCAACAATCGGTCATATGGGCATAGCCCAGAAAGTTCTAGATAGTCAATGGGTACACAACCGTAAAAACTTAACAGAAATTATAAAAAACATAATATTATACAGATTTAAGCAGCCAAAGCAAAACCTGCAGATGGGGGATCCCTATCATCTGGTTTCCCCAAATTGATGCGGAGTCCGAGATGACATCTGGTGGTGCCCACCCATTCTCATTCTCTTGATTTTCATTCTCTGTATTTGGCTCTTGGTGCTGTGGTGAAATTGCCAAATTTAAGTTTGGAAAAACTTTGGTGCTATCCCAACCTGTGTTGGTTGGATTGGAAGAACTAGGAGCAACCCAACGTGTATTATCACCAGTAGGCCATCCTGTATTGTCACCAGTAGGCCAACCTGCATTATCACATGTAGCACCTGTAGGACGTCCTAATGTCCAGCCACAATTGCGTGGAGAGGACAAGCGTCTGCGACGGTGAGGTGCATGATGAGGAGGTTGAGAACGTGGCCTGAAATCCTTGACAGAACCATTCCTTCGCCTGTGGCCCTAGAAAGGTGAATGAGCTCTAATAGAGGAAGGAGAGGGAGGAACCTGGGCCATTGTGCAAGGAGCATTACCCCAATGATCCAACAATTCCTGTAAGTGAGCAACCTCAAGAGCTACCTTGTTTGCTTGAACTTGTATCTGCAAAAGAACATTAGAACAAATAATTGCTTTAATATAAAGAGAAACAGTTGTTCCAATGTGATTGTCTAAAAATACACAAGAATTACGATCTTTCCAAATTGTGAAAAGAATCTCCACCTTGAAAATATGTCAAATCTGAGTCAATCTTGCAGGAACCTGGGAGAATCACCCAAAAGTATTATCTTCCATGAGAAAGGCTCTGGTCTGAAAGGCCTAAAGAAATCATAAATCCATAGCCAAAATTGTTGGGGCCTGGTGCAATACCAGAAGACATGCTGAAACGTCTCAGCTTGTCCACAAAAAGGATAATGAGGATCCTAAACCCCAAGATGGAAAAGCCTTTCTCCGACTGGCAAACCTTGAAATAGAAGGCACCAAGCAAAATGTGCTAGCTTTGGCTCTAGAATGGTCGACCAAATAGTGGAAAATCTGTTATGCCAAGCATTCAGGGAATTATGCAGGAGCCATCGCTTATTAAGCGTATATATCATTGGCAAATGGGGCGAGAGCCACCTGTAACCAAGCCTTGGCTTATAATGATGCATCGGAGTGTCTAGATACCATTTCTAGTCTTCCTACCAAGGCCTGATGGAGTGGATTCCCACTCTGTGAAGCATTTTTGCTAGAATAACACTAACAATTCCATCATAGGTAGCCTGATCATTTATTTGAAGGCCAAATTTATCTCGAAGAGGTTCCCATGCCATAAGGCTCATGGTGGGTCTATGAAAAATATCTTGAAGAGTTTCGATACCTCTTTTATGAAATTGAAAAGCTTTGATGCCAAACAATTTGGCTAATGGTTGGCCTGCAGTGGACAAGAGAGGTGACCACCAGATGTTCTGTTGATTGAATGAAAGACCATCTCGAAATCCATCTCCAACCCAGCGTAGCCATGGTTTAACTTTCTCCCAGGCTTTCCAAATGCTCTTAGCCACAAATGTACCTGAAATTTGTTTTGGCTCTCTCATGACAAGGATTGTTGAACAACCAATCCCTTTCCATGCAGGCTTGTGTACAGGATGTCCCATTTCAATATTATGTTGGAGTAAAATTTTCCATGCCTCATTACGAGAGAGAGCATGGATAATCCATTTAACACACAAATCAGTGCCTTGGAGTTGGGTAGAAAGAAGACCAAGGCCACCGGAATCTCTGGGTAAGCAGCAAAACTCCCATGAAACACAGTGAAAACCATGTCGAGTTTTAGAAGAGGTCCAAAGAAAATCCCTCAAAAGTTTTTCTAGTTTGGCATAAGAGGCTTTGGAAGGGGCCCAACAAGAAGAGTAGTAAACATGGGTTGCTGCTAAAACTTTAGAACATACCTGGAACTTGCTAGCTAGAGAAAGAGGCTTAGTAATCCAGAAGGCAAGTTTCTGTTCCACGTGGGAAAGAACTTCTTTCCAGAGATTTGTAGAAGTGGCTTGGAAGGCAAATGGGATGCCTAGAAATCGGAAGATTTCACCATGAGCAACCCAACGCCAACTATACTGTTGGAGCCAATGAGGAATGGGAAGAATTGATTGCCTGTAACATAGAGTTTTGTGCCACTGGATGGAAGAACCTGAGGCTAGACAGGTCTCAAGACATCTAAGAGCATTTTTAACTGTAGTTTCCTCTTCCAATAATGTTAGAAAGGAGTCATTTGCAAAATGACCATTAACTAGCTAGCTGGAAGAACTGGGTAGAGAAATTCCATGAACAAGCCCATTTGACACAGAATGAGCAAGAAGGTATCCAAAGCCTTCTGCGGCTAGAACATACAGGGCTGGTGCAAGAGGACATCCTTGGTGTATTGAACCTAAGTTGCAGGGTTCTTTGGAAACAGCCGCCGTACCCGGACCAGGACGTCTGGGTACGGATTCTCATATGGGTCCTCTGGGGGTTCGCCCAAGGTCCTGCTCGAAGCCCCTAGTTTCTCTTTGGGTTCTTTGAAGAACCCAAAGAGAACCTGGGGGCCCCGGGCAGGACCCTGTGCGAACCCCTAGAGAACCCATGCGAACCCACGGCCAGGTAGCGCCAAAAACGCTTTTTAAATTTTTTTAAAGCATTTCATTAACATTAAAAACAATTAGAATGCCCTAGTAACCCTAAAAAGCACATTTGAAACTAATAAAACATGAAAACATGAATTCTTTTCATTCATTCATGCAAACAAAAGGGAGAAAGTTCATTTTTTGTCTCCAAGCCACCATTGTTGGTTCTTGAAGGTTGCTGCCTCTTTCTTCGAAGGTGAAGGCTAGGAGAGTGAAACAACTACACTAAAAGGGAAGGAAAAGTTGTACAACGAAGATTTAGCTACAAAGGTGAGTGAGTTTTGTAATTTTTTCCAAGTTTTCAAGATTTTTGAGGTTTTTCAATTTTTTTTTTGGTTTTTTTTTAAGTTTTAGATTTTGTTTGTAAACCTTATATGCATAATAAAGGGGTTATAATGCCTATTTTTTTTCTTTTGTTTTGTTGTATAATTTTATACAGAATGGCTCATAGTTCTGCTTCAGTTGGTTCTCTAGAGAAGCCATTTAAAATTGATGCATCATCACCTCTTTGGTGACATACAACCATGATAGAATAATTACCTGGTGGTGGGGGTTATCTTTGGCATTGTAACCAATGTTTGAAAGAATATAAGAGCTCATATAGTCGAGTGAAAGCTCACTTATGTGCTATTCCCGGCACAGGTATAAGAGTTTGCCCAGGGCTGAATAAAAAAGGGTTGTCAAAGCAACAAATAGTGGATTATATCAAGGAATAAGAGGATGCTGACATGCTAAGTAATAGAGGAAAGGAAAGAGTGCATCCTCTTTCCAATAAGGGACCACAAAAATCTCTTGTTTGCTTCACAAAACCGGCTGGCCCACATCCTTTCATGCCATCACCATCTTCTGGAGAAGGCACTACTCAATCTGAATCTTGTAAAAGAGGCCCATTGGAAAAAGCATTCAAGAATGAGTCAAGGGAAATTGCAGATGACAGCATTGCTCGTTGCATTTATGCCAATGGACTTCCTTTCAACCTTGTTAGATCACCATATTGGCGGGATATGGTGTCCGCAATTGCCAAGGCACCTAGTGATTATGTTAGTCTTGGATATGACAAGGTGCGCACCACCTTATTGGCCGAGGAAAAAGCTTCCGTAGAGTTGTCATTGAGGGCAATCAAGGATACATGGATTGAAACAGGAGTGTCCATCATTTCTGATGGATGGAAGGATTGCAAAAATAGGCCACTAATTAATGTCATTGCAGTGTCGCCTAAAGGGGCTATGTTTTTGAAAGTGGTTGATTGTGAGGGGCAAGTGAAGGATGCAAGCTTCATTGCCGATATCCTCATACAAGCCATTGACATGGTGGGCCCTGAAAATGTTGTCCAAGCTGTAACAGATAATACTAAAAATTGTAGGGTAGCTGGTTCAATAGTGGAGGGTAGATATGGGCATATTTTTTGGACACCATGTGCCGTTCACTCTCTCAACTTGATGATGCAAAAGATTGGCACACAAATTGAGTGGGTCAAGGAAATCTACATAGAGGCCGAGGAGATTCAAATGTTTGTGACAAACCATCACATGTCACAAGCCATCTTTAGGACCTTCTCCAAATTGGAGTTGTTGAAGGTAATTTTATTTTTATTTTTTACTTTTAGCATATTTAATATTTTTAAATTTTTGCTAAGTTGCTACTTGCTACTTTTTATAATTTTATTATTTTATTTTTTATATGATGTTAGGTTGCCGAAACTCGTTTCACATCACACACAATTGTCTTGCGACGACTTGTGAAGGTGAAATCAGCATTGGGTGTCATGGTCATTGACACTCTTTGGAGTGTATGGAGGCAATCACAGACAGACAAAGCCCAAAGAATCAAAGCATTGATCCTTGATGATGAGTGGTGGGTTCGTGTGCAATATGTTTTGGATTTCACCGAACCCATCATGAGTATGATTAGGTATGTAGATACGGATCAACTATGCTTGGGTGAGATTTATGATGGTGTGGACTCCATGGTTGAAAAAATAAGGACCATAATAGAAGCCAAGGAGCAAGACCCCACAGAAGCATTTTTTAAAAGAGTACAAAGGATCATTGTTGACCGTTGGAACAAGATGACCACACCCTTGCATCTCTTAGCATTTGCTTTGTTTCTAAAGTATTACAGCAGAGAGATATTTACCCTACCAAGGAGGGTGGCACCATATAGAGATAAAGAGGTTGCTAGTGGGTACAAAACTGCATTCAAAAGACTATGTCTAGATGGAGATTTAGAGAAAATTGTCTCAGGTGAATTTGGTGAGTTCATATCTTCAAAGAATCAAGATGTTTTTGCTCTTCGAGACAACTACAAGAAAGATGCTCAAGAATGGTGGTACCTACATGGCCAAGACTATTTTCACCTTCAACCTCTTGCAATAAAAATTCTATCTCAAGTATGTATCTTTTTTTTTTAAATTAACTTCCTCATTTTTCTTTCTAATTTTTAAATTTTATGGTATGTAAATTTAACTTGTATGGTATGCAAATTTAACAGGTTGCAAGTTCATTTTCAGCTGAGTGGAATTGGAGTACATACTCCTTTATCCACTCAGTTAAACGGAACCGATTGGGTGCAAAAAAGGCCGAGGATTTGGTCTATGTGCACTCTAACTTGCGTCTCTTGTCACATAAGAAACCTGATTACAGTGCGGTAGCAACAAAAAATTGGGATCTAACACCTGAGTGTGCTGATTTAGATGCTACTGCTACACAGCTTGTAGTAGTCTCTATTGATGAGGTCCATGATGACAATGAGGCTACACATGACATAGACTTGCCTACTGGGAGTGGTGTTCAATTTGATTGTGCTTCAAATAATGATGATAATGCTTTGGATGAAGACCCATATGATGCTTATTAAGTTATTAAGACTTTAAGTTATTGAACAATGGATATTGATTGTAATTTTGAATTTTCATTTTCTAGTGACATTTGACTCTTTGAGAAATCACTAAATTATGTCATAGACTCATATGAATTTCAATTCATGAGTATTTTGATTTACCTTAATGCAAGTTATTACATATGAGGTATGTTGATAATGATATTTTATTATGTTGTTTATAACTTTATTGGCAATTTGAATTATGAGTAATATTGTTTTTAACTTTAAGTTTTAATCTTAGAGTTTACTGTTTTAAATATAGATTAAAAAATAAATAAATATATAATATATATATATATTGCCGTACTGTACCTTGGCAAAAAAAATTGCCGTATCCGCGTACCTAAACCCCGTACCCGTATCTGAACCTGTACCAGGACCAACAACTTAGTATTGAACAAAAGAGGCCAAAGGTATGAGATTGTTGCCCATTGATAGTGATACATGTAGAAGCATCTAAGAAGAGCATTTTGACAGATTAAATGAAGGATGAAGCAAACCTTAATGCTAAAAGCATTGCAAGAGTAAAATGCCATTCAGTCTGATCATAGGCCTTAGCAAAATCAATTTTGATGAAATGGCTTTTTGATCAGATTTTCTTGCCCATTCCATTCCTTCCCAGACAACAATGATATTGTCTAAGATATACTTGGATTAAATAAATCCAATTTGTTTAGGGCGCACAATCATAGGCCTTAGCAAAATCAATTTTGATGAAAATGGCTTTTTGATTAGATTTTCTTGCCCATTCCATTCCTTCCCAGACAACAATGATATTGTCTAAGATATACCTGGATTAAATAAATCTAGTTTGTTTAGGGCGCACAATCATAGGCCTTAGCAAAATCAATTTTGATGAAAATGGCTTTTTGATCAGATTTTCTTGCCCATTCCATTCCTTCCCAGACAACAATGATATTGTCTAAGATACACCTGGATTAAATAAATCCAGTTTGTTTAGGGCGCACAATCAATAGGAGCAGATTGCAGAGCTTCAGCGAAAGGGCTTTGGCAATGATCTTTTAGGAAACATTGAGGAGCGTAATGGGTCACCAGTTGCAAATGTCATCAGGATCTCCAGCTTTAGGTATGAACTTTATATTCCCTTGATTAATAAGTTTGCCTAGAGAGTTGGAATGAAAAGCTTCAAGGTAAACATTATGCAAATCCAGTCCTAAGCATTCCCAAAGGGCTTTGTAAAACTCATAGGGAAAGCCCTCAATTCCTGGAGCTTTGCCATTAGCCATAGAACAGATTGCTTCCTTGAGGTCTTCAATGGTCAGTAACTGATCACAGAAGTGAGTCTGGGCTGAAGAAAGCTTTTTTGGAACCACTGCACGATAATCTTGTAATGTAGTTTGTTGCTCAAAAGTACAGTCTTGAGCTGTGAACACTTTTTCATAATGTCTTACAAATGCCTGGAGAATGTTAGGTAGTTCTGAAAGAATAATATTATCCTCGATTTGCTTAATACCATGCGAGGAATGTTTGTATTGAATAGCTAGAAAGAATTCCTTGGAGACATGGTCACCTATTTTTAGCTAGTGCATCCTGGCTTTGAGCTGTGCTCCTTTGGCAGCATGATTATCAACCATTTTCTTTTGATGCCTTAAATTGGCAACATTGATTTGCAAAGAATGAGGAATGGGTTGGCTATCAATGCCACAGTGGCCATTTTCAAAGCAGTAGTTGTAGCCTCATAAGATCATCTTCTGAAATTTGTTAGCTGATAGCCATAAATACGAAGAAACCTCGCAGTGCGGGTGATGGCATCATTCCACCACTGTATCCAGCCAGTAGAATGCAATGGGCAACATTCTAAATTCCATTTAGTTGCAATGTGTGCTAGGGAGGGTTAGTGAGATAGCAAAGAGGTGTTAAGGAAAAATTGAGACTTACTGGTGCGTGGCTGTGTGAGTTGCCATTCAATGGAAAACTAAATTGGAAAGTGGTCTGATAACGTCACCTCCACCAACGGCTTTACTGGGAGGGTGTTTGATGTGGCAAAAGAAAAGAAAGATTGGGCCGAGATCATGGCACGATCAAGGCGTTTAAAACTCTGTCAGACCCAGCTCAAAAATTGCACTGAGTATGCTAGAAAGGATGGGATTGACGACGGCCAGTATTGGGATCAAAGAAGCCCAATTTATTGCGCATATGAAACCACGCCTCTCTCTCGCCAGCTAACCAGCAAAAAGGTAGAATGCCATCTTTATCATGCGCTGTCTCAACCATATTGAAATTCCCACAAATAAGCCAAGTGGTAACCGACAAAGAGTCTGCAATCCACCGCCAGAGAGCAGATCTTTCTGCCACATCATTCGATGCATAAACATTAATAATCCCAAAGGAATGATTGTCAACATTGAGAAGTGTCCAGACTAAATGGTTGGCAGGGTCCACCCCATGGGCTACCACTGAATCATGCCACTGAGGGGACAAAAGGGTAGCAATGCCACCTTTTCCAACCTCATGACTGGTGAAATATAATTTACTAGCTGACCAAATGGATCGGCAAGCCGAAGACAACAGAAAGCCTGTAACATTAATCTCTTGCAGACACAACACATCAAGTGCAGCATAGTGTTGGATAGTAGCTCTAACAGAGTATTTCCTAGCGAGGTCAGTTAGATCTCGGACATTCCAAGAGAGAAATTTCATTGTAAATCCTCCACCATTTCCTTAGAATCAAGAGTTTCAAAAGAAAAACAATTTTGCAGGAATTCAGTGGGGTTTGACTCAAAATGAATAGGAGTTTGTTGCCTTTTAGCCTCCTGAACAATTTCACCCTCCTCAGGACGTTCTTGGCTACAAGAGTGCCAGTGAGGCAACAAAGATGTATTTGAACTTGGTCGTGCCTTGGGCAGCGACCTTTGTTGTGATGGCAGAACACTAGAACCCTTGAAGTTGCCCTTCCCTCCTTTTGCAGAAGGCTTTGAAACATCCTTAGCTGGTTCAACAGCTTTGAGAGCCTCCACAGGAGCCTTAGCCTTGTGTTTGTGAGTGACAACAGTAGCCCAAGTGTCCACTGGGTGAGAAACTGCCTCCTTGGACACAATATCTATTGGACGGGGCTCAGCAACCTCCCTAGGTGGAGCCCGAGGGTGAGGCACAACAAGAGGGCAATCCCTAATTTTATGCTCGGCTGATTGACAACGGTAACAAGTGTTAGGCAAATTAAAGTAGGTAACTTTCTGAGTATGCCAAAGGGGACCAATTTGAATATCAATGAATTCCTTGAGGTCCTTTGAAAGATCCACCTCTATGCAGACGTGTTTTTGAGGGCGAGCTTGAAAGAACCTATCTGGTTCGATGCAAATTACTTTGCCTAGTGAAGAAGCAATATCATGCAAGAAATGCAAGTAGGGCAAAGGCAAACCAAGGAATTCAATCCACACAGGGACTCGAAGTTTGGTATCATTAGAAACCACAAAATCATGGGTCCAATGTTGGAAAACAAGCAAGGAAGACTGAACATACCATGGGCATGGTTCAAGATTGCTTGAACATGGCTAACTTCAGCAAAGCGGAAAGGGAAAAATTCTTTGGTCAGATTTTGAACCATATCAAGGTGGATCCCATGAGTGACCCAAGCTTTATGGACCCATTCTTTGAACATAGATTTAGGGGGAGTTCTCCCAACAAAGTATCCGATAAGAGTATGTTGTTCTAGCCATAGACAAGCAGAATCAAATTCTTGCATGGGAAAAATCACATCGGTAGGAGAAACAGAGGGCTTACCTCATGGAAAACCTTCAGAACAAACTTCCGAGGATGCTTAGTCGGTGGAGGAGCCATTGTGCAGAGTTGTCAAACCGCCAACACTAGCAACAAGTGCTGGGTCAGAATCGGTATGAGGCATTTAAAGGGCCAAAAATCTGCAATAAATGTGGACGTACAGAAGGAAAGGCTATAATCCCTGTGCCTAGAGTGCGGTATGACACTTGCAGAAACAATGGTGAGCATCTACAGATGAAACCCTAGCAGAGCAATTTTCGTTTCCGGCTACAATCTTTTGAACGGGTATGAGATATGGTAAATTAGTGTTCAATAAATTAGGTTTGATAAAATCATTCATTCAACATGCATTTAAGAAAATTGAAAAAATAAACAAGCAGTGCAAATGCAATCCTTGATCGAGGTGGCAGTTTGGAGCAATCTTTCAATAGAATATTAAAAAATTAGGTCAACTTTTTGGGGCCCTAATAGACTTGTTGAAAAACTATTGTAAAGATGGAAGCATGTTCATAGAGAAGGAAAGGATTCTTAATTTTGTTGGGCAAAGTTTGAATCCCCACATCCACTGGAAAAGGCCAAAAAATGGGAAAATAAAATTCTGACTTGATTTCGGGTATAAATTGGGTTTGTCCATATCCACCATTCTGATTAAAGTTTGCACGTAAGGGGAAAAATCACTGTGTGTAGCATTCCTGTATTGGTTGTGTTTTAACTTGCACATTTCAATACAACACAAAATGTAACAAATGTGTAGTAGAACCGCTCTAAAAATTAGAAGGGGAAGCTCCCTGTAAATCAAAATCTAACCTAAAACTGCACAATATGCACTTGCCATTTACAAACTTTATAGTGTTTTAAGGGTGATTTCACAGTCATGTTGAATAAAACATAAATATGTAATCTTTTTGGGTTTGCAACGTACAAAAGGCTAAAACACACTTTCAACATGAGGCAAGGGTTTTGTGTTTTTTGACTTGAATCAAAATTTACAACTATACGTTTGTGCTATTCAACTAAAAATAAAGGTTGAACAAGGCAAATGCACACAGATTGGATAAACACATAGCACGAATGTTATGAATAAACTGAATGCAAGACTCTGTACAAATCCACGAGCTACATCTTCAACCTTACCCACAATACAAAGCTTGCACATTCATTGAAGTAACTTAATCTTTTGACACATGTAACAAAACATTTTAATAGATACTTAAAAGCAAAATATTCATAATAATTTCTATTGAGCAAATAACAAATCACAATAACATTGAATACTCAATGAATAGCAATTTCAACATAATGTAGGCATGGAAATTACTATTCATCTTTTTTCCTTCCTTTGATTGATACAAAAGATACAACTCCCTTTTCACCTAAGTGCAAAAAACACTTATTGATATTGTTTATAAAACTATTGCATGAAAATAAATAAGTTAATTAACTACACTCTTATCCTAACTACAACTATTTCCATGACATGCAAGCTTTATTACAAATTATCTAATCCACAAATACTAAAACTAAAATATTATAATCATGCAACCTCTAGTTAAACTATAGATTGAATTTGTTGCAAAGTATAATTTCATGCTCACATCTCTTGGTCGAATAGAAGTCAATTCTAGGTTAAAAATAGCAAATGCTAAAAATATAACTTCATGATCACTGCTGTAAATGAAATTTTAGAAACCAACTGGAATCTTGAAAGAGAAAACAAGCTGCTCAAAGAGCAAGTATTAATTTTTCAAAACAACATGGAAAGGGGACAACAAGAGCTGATCACTCTAGAACTAGAATTAGAGAAAACAAAATCAGCAAAAGAAAAACTAGAGGCAATGAAAGGAAGTGACATAACGCAGTTACAAGAGATCCAAACAACACTGGCAAGCATGGAAATAAGAGAAAAAAAGTTAAGAGATCAATTAGAAGAGGCAAAATCTTGGGCCCAGATTGTTGATGGACCAACACATGAACAAAAAGAAATCATCGAGAAACAAATCAAGAGACATATAAAAGAAGAAAAAGATAAACATGACAAGGAGGTAAATATTATCATCAAAGGTTTGAGGGACTATGGTGAGAAGGAAAGAACTGATATCTTAAAAAGAGACTTTCATAAGGAAAAATTGAAATGGATGGGTTTTATTCAACAAGAAAACAGAAGAAGGAAGGAATAGACATGTAAGAGTTGTCTTGAGAAACATAGATGATAAGAACACAATTCTAAAGAATAGAGGGTTGTTTAGAGGCACTCACATTTTCTTAGATGAAGACTTGACATTTGCACACCAAAAAGAACGAAGGAAGGAATGGGAGAAAGTGAAAACAGAAAGGAAGGAAGGAAAATAGGCATTGCTGAAAAATGGAAAAGCTCAAATTAGCGAGTGTTTTTCACACAAGAAATAGGAATTCGGGGCCCCATGAGAGTATATACACATGGTAAGTTGGAATTGCAAAGGATATCCATGGAGAAGAGGACCGGTATTGGGGCCCATCTCAGAAGGGAAAGACATTATTATTTTGATAGAAACACATGAACATGATGGATGCAAAGTCTCAAACTTTGAAGGTTACATGAAAATCTCAATGTGAAATGAAGGGACAGAAATAGCCTAATAGGTAAAGGACATGGGGGGTCACAGTGCTAATAAGAGAAGTGTGGGATGGAATTGTGAAAATTGAAAAAGAGGATCCCAATAAGTAGTACATTTGGTTAAAAATAACAGACAATGAGGATACAATCAGGTTGCTTGCTTACTACTTTGCCCCAAAGGGTCAAAGTTCTACAAAAAGAGAATTCTAGATAGCGAAGATGTAATGTGCCATTCCTGTTTGTATTTTTTAAATGATCTTTTTATGTGTTATTTTTATTATTTTTAATGTGATCTTTCAGACTAGATAGAAGAATGCAGAAGGGGTTTTCAGTTTTCTTGCATATGTGTTGCCGGAGCATATAATATATAGCATATAACCAAAACCCAGAAAATATACAATGAATATGAAGAAACTATTGACCACCCATATAGTAAAATGGCTAATAATGAATTTCTATAATATACCCATGTTCATATATGCAACTTGGTATATGTGCTGAGAGTGCATCATCAACTAGGTCTAGTCATGTTGTACCCATACAAAAAATTTTGTATATGTGCCCAAACACACCTCCCCAGAACCATGTAGCCTTGCCATTACTGCGCTAACCTTGCAGGTACAAGACATATCAAAAGATGGCGATTGAAGGCTCAAATGGAGGGAGATCCTGGCCAGCCAATCAGGCCTGGAGCAGTGAAAGAACATCAAAAAGAGGAAGTCAAAGTGATGAATTGAAGGCCAAAATGACATAAAGGAACCAAGGGAAGCAATGCAAATGCATCTGAAAAATCAAAATTTAATTTTGAAAATTTTGAAATTTTGAAAAATTTCAAAAAATTTTCTAAGGCATTTTTGGGCATCCTTGGCTAAAATGTGCTCTATCTTGGAGTATAATTCATGGAGGAGAGGCTTAGATGAGAGCTTTAGATCATATGAGCTTGGTTTCCAAACTTTAAGACATTCCGTTATCAGACGAAGAAGTTACGGCAAAAAAATCCCGAGGTAGAGGCAAATGCTAGTAATCCGAGTAGTCTCCGTCAAAGAAGCTAAGGCAAAATTCGAAGTTTCTCAAGATAAAAAGTTATGATGAACAAGCGTGGAAATTATAAATCAATTGCAAGGCTTACATAGCAATCTCAAGGAATGATCAAGAAGTTTTTTCAAAGGCCAAACAACGGGAATCATTCAAGGCAAATTCCATGTGGGAAAGGCGCTCATTTTGCCCAAAAGGCACGCCTATTTCACACCTCCAAAAGGCGCTCATTTCAACTAAATCCCATGTATTTTGACCACCTTCAAATAGGCGCCCATTTTAAGCAAATCCCACACCTATTTGACTCCCTCAAAAAGGCGCCTATATTCCTCAAGTCTCACACCTTTTTGACTTCAAAATAAGTGCTCATTTTGCCTATTTCTCATGCCTTTTAATACCTCCAAATAGGTGCTCAAATTGCCAAAAACCCATGCCTATTTCTTGTTTTCAAATGGCACCCATATTGATGAAAATACACGCCTATTTCTCCATCTCCAAAGGCACCTAAATAGCCCATATTGCATGCCATTCCTTGCATCTCAAAAAGGTGCTTAAAAACTCTATTTCTCACGCCTTTTTGGTCTCCAACAAAGGCGCCTATTTTGTCCAATTCCCACGCCTATTTGACACATGAGAAAGGCACCAATTCTTGATCATTTAGACTCCTTTTGAAGCGCCTTGTTGGAGGAGAAATTAGGCGTTGAGGCGAGAGAGTATTTGACGCCTAGGAGAGAGATTGACAATCTTCAAAAGCTATAAATGGAAGTTCACCTCTCATTCTTTCATTTGTACATGGAAGCCAAAAATAAGAGCATCTTATTTTTAGGAAAAAGCACGTTGGAAACCCTAGAAGGGTGGCGCTCACTATAAAGGAGGTCTCTTGCATAGTTATTATCATTTTCAAGGCACGAGAAGAGTTTTAAGGCTGCACTTCACACATGGCGGCCATTGATGGGAGATTGAAAGCTTGTGTAAGGCGGATTCAAAGGCTTTGAGGACTGGATCTTCACATACAAAGAAGGATTACACATTCTTTCATCATCCTATACCTTCCTATCACACTCCAAAGCATATTTGTTCACAGGAAGACCATTTTTTTGCATTGACGGCCATTGTTAAGGGTTTTCAAGCTTTTCTTTTTGCAGATTTGAAGCTTTTTCAAGCCAGCAAAGCATAAAGGGAATAGTTTGGTCACATCGAGGCCTCTTTTTCTTCATTCTCTTCCATCACAGGGTCCATCTTCATGTTCCTAAAGCAACGCCCAAGCCCAGGAAGCCACTTTTGATGGTTTTTCAAGGTTTTTCTTCACTGGTCATGAATGTTCATAGGCAAAATCACCACCTACACCCAAAATAAAAGTGATTTTTGAGGCCTATATGTCCAAAATTTCTCATTTTTGGCTCATACTTACCTCGGAAAAAGGCATCTTCCATCATCCAGGACTATTTTGAGCTCAGATCTGTCAAATCTTTGAGGATACAACTCCAAATTTTCATTTTCCAAAGGCAAATTTTTTTTTTTTCCACAAAAAATTAAAATTTGGACAGCAAAAAGAAAACTTGTTTTTCTTGGGCAGCGAATACACAGGAATCCAGATTGGCAATTTTTAAGGAAAAAAAGGCATCAGAACAAGACCCCTCCAAGTCATCATGCAATATTCATCAGTCACCATTGAGGCTAAATCCTTGCTCAAACATGAATATTCCAAGGTCAAGGAAATAGACCTATGTCAAGTCTCCCCTGAGGGTTTCGACTTGGAGCCACTAATAAGCTCAAGCAACGCAACAACGAGAAATTTGAAGAATTCAGGGCTTATTCAAGCTGGATTATTCCCTATTGCTAGCCATAGTCTTGAATTTGTGCTCTCGTGCATTCAACACTATAATCCTAAATCAAGAGAAGTCAGATCCAGGGATGGAAGACTTGGAGAACCAAATGCATGTCAGAATATCAAAGGAGGCTAGAGCAGTGATCTCAGAATGGGCGGTGTTGGTGTTTCTTCTGAATCAGCATTAGGGTTTGCCACTTCTAATGCACAGGCAGATTCAGCCAACTAATACAGGAGGTTGCGTGAGCTCCTCCCCTTCACTTCTAGTTCTGCCGCACCAAGGGGGGTATCCCTATAACTCAAGATGTAACCTTGACTAGCTCAAAGATAGAAAGATCTAACTTGACAACAACAGGCAGAATACTCTCATGTATGGACCAAGATCTGTATGATAGATCACAAGGTGGGCAACGTTCTTGGACATATATGTCTGGTTAGGGATGAGAGCATGCAAGGGTTTCCTACTCCTAATCCTACAACTAACAGATGGAAGGGAGAGATGGTTTGAAATGGTGTTTGGATGCAAAGCTGGACCTGGTGTATAACCTCAACACAGAGCTAGATTGGTGCCTATCCAGGGCTTGGAGTCGGTAGACATACACCTGTGAATGATCAGCATGAATAGCTAAAACTGGATTTCAGGGGAATACACATGATACCTGCCTTACAGATATCGCCCAATACAGAGTGTTAAGCTATCGATACTTATGGCATCCCTATTGCAGGAAGAAAGATACATGCAAAACTGGAGACAAAATCAGCATAACACATGCAAACATAGCATTATTCATATAAGATTAACCATGAAATCAGTGGATTCATGCCAAAACGTACAACAGGAGATACATAAACTCACAAGTTTTGCTGCACAGAGCAACCAAAACTAGTTGTATCTTATTACAGAGCCAAAATGTCCAGTTTTCAACAACCTAAACAATGGTAACACAGTCTGCTTATAACAGCCAGAAAGTGTACCACAGCAATTAATTACATGGTTGACCAAAAATCCCGCCAGATACACAGTATCAGAAAAATGGCGCTCAACGCATTACCAGATTGGCGCCCAAACATGAATGCAGTAGGTAGGGGAGGAGACAGGAAGAAACCTCGAGCCTTGCGCCACTGTCCGTTGATGTACACCTTCAAACGGGTACCAGATCCGTCCATACCTCTGCAACCTTCGCCATTAATGGCGCACCAACCCGCGGCCTTGGGAAAACATCAAACAGTGCATCGCAACCGTTTCCGGCCAAAATACCTCATCGTGATATTTCAAAATATGCAGGATATCAATTATCCCACATGCACCCCGCGGCGACCTTTTCAACACTTTATATACTAGGTCGCGAGCATATATGATGTCGGTGCTTTTGCTCCCGATGACACTAGTATAAGCCTTCATCATCATCTTCCTCCAGCATGATATCCTGTTGCTTGAAATATCACCCTGACGTCAGCATCATCATCGCAATATCACCTACATGATAATCGCCTTCATCGGCACAACCTGATGCATCGGAGGAAGATCCTCCTGCTTAGCCGATACCAAATGTCTGGCCGATGAACATCCTGATGATGTCACCGTCATATCCTGCTGACGTCATCAGCATATCTGCCTATCGCGCACCTCCTCATATCCGGATGACGTCATCGTCATGTTTGGAAATATCGGGGGATCTCCACAAGATGATCAGTGTTAGAAATATGACCCCCCCGGACCTTGATGATGTCACCATACATCGGCATCAGGATGATATTCGGAAGATAACCGGATATTTGGAAATATCATCCTGATGCACACATATCATGCTGCACTGTAGCTCCACTATAAGATCGGGGTGATATATGAATATGTGACTGATATTTGAAATGATCACCCCCATTGGACAATGCATGAAGCCGACAGGCGAATATCTCCCTTCGGAAATATCATGATGCAGACAGGTAGAAAAACGGATATCACCCTGACATAAGAATGACGTCAGCATCATCAGGGTGATAAAACAACGAACATGAAGTGATAAAACAACATCAGGATGATCTTGACTAAGATCACCCGATGTTCAAATATGATGACCCCGATGAAGATCGGGTCATACTTAGAACTTTGCAGCAACATCATCAGGATGATCTTAAGTAAGATCACCTAATGTTAGAATATCACCCCAGCGAAAGATCATGCTGACAGAAAATATGATGACCCTCGTAAGCAACATCAGGGTGATGTCTGGAAACATGATGATGATGACCTCCTCCAAAGAAAATATGATGCTGATGTTAAAACATGCTGAGGAGGCCCAAAGACTTAGAACCTTTTTTGGATTTTTTGGGAAGGTGCCTGCATGAAAATTGCTAAAATAACTGACAGTGAATTCAGGCACCAACAGGCGGACTGGTATATTCAATTTCCTACCTTCTCCTACATCCGAGTGTGCGGGTTCACATCATGTCCATATATGCTACCAAGGTACCCTTCTGACAAAGTGGTCTTCATGGAGTTCCTGCGTCAGAGTTAACAAGTACATAGTTTCCTACGTAGCAGACATAAAACAACAATAAACTTTCCTATCCAACTTGGTGTCTTTAAATGTAAAAGGGCCTCTGATGCAAAAATAATTGAAGAGGAAATGTCCAAATTTGGCCTAAAGACCTTCAAGGAGAAGTGCACTTATGATCCTAAGCAGGTGATGAAATCCAAACTCAGCGTCAAGTTCGCTCATGTGCCTACTATGGAAGATTTCTGGGTCAACTATCAAGATGAATATGAGGTCCATCGAAGGAGTTATAGCCGCTTCACCTTGGAGCAGATACTAGTTTTTCTTGACGAGAGTGGCAAAGGCTTGCACAAAGATGGTTCGATTCTCTCCCCAAAATTTATCAAGGAGGGAATTGATTCACAACCATTGCCACAAATGGATTCGTCACTTCAAGAAATCACCTCTATTGCTGAAAGAACTAAAGGAGTAGTGAAACAAAGCTGGATGTTCATCAATAGTTAGAGGAATAAGAAGATAGCTACACCTAAGGACAAGGCATCTACAACAAAGCTGCCACCTTCATCCACTCACTTAACTCCACGCCTAAAATCCAAGGTAGTGAGTGGGAAGACCAGAGAAGCCAGTAACGCTAAGGAAGAACCCTTGAGGGTGACCCAGAAGAAGAAGGCTCAAGTCCCAACACAGCAGCAACCAGAGGCAACCCCTTTGCAATCAACTGAGCCTAGTTCACCGACAACTTCTATTTCAGCTTCTACTTGCACCACAAAGAAAAGCTAAGCCTCACCTGTCTCCCATACCTATCGATTCTACACCACTTAACTCATCAGGAGTTAATGTGGCAGGGGAACCAGAGGTCGTGCAGGGAATTGAGGTGGACACAATAATGGAAGTGGATCTGGAGTTTGAGCCTAATATAGTGTTGGATTTTGATCCAGAGTTAGACACATTTTGCACCTCCTGAGGTTGAAGTCACACCAGATCCGAAAGTTGAGAAGGAAAACCATCTAGAGCCAAGGTTTTAGGAGTACTTCAAGTTGGCTTCATACAACAATTAAGGAGAAAAAGAAAAGGCCATCATATGAGCTGGATTTCAGTGCACTAACCAAAACTTTCAAAGAGCCCTCTATAAAGAAGCTCAAAAAGCAGTCAAGGATTTTGGAGACTGGTGAAGGTGAATTAATCCTAGAGACTGCTATTCCTCCTCAGGACAAAGCAACTGAAGAAGTTGGGCCTGAAGATTATCACATTGTCAAGACAAGCTTTGGGAGGCAGCAGTAAACATTTTGGAGGCTGCTACTGATACTATGAGGAATAGGGTATTGAAAGATGGAGAAGACAAGGCTGCCCTAAAATCAGAAAATAAGCAGCTACGGCAATATATTTCCCAGCTCTTGCATTCACCTTCTCTGCCTTCACTCTTTTTGCCACAGGTGTTGGAATCTATTGATGAAAAAAAGCAATTGAGTTCGCTGGTTGTATATGGCAAACATACTAAGGATTGGGTGGAGCATTTTATAGCAAAAAGTGTTAACTTTCTAGCAAAGTTAACGGCAATAGTGTCAAATTCCAAGGATAATCTCCTGGGAATTTAGAATATGATAGAATGCATGACAGACATGGAGCCTGTTTATGATAGGCTGATGGTTAGATTACGTGCACTTGGCATGAGACCTATAATGGCAGAGTAGAAAGCTACTGTTTTCTCATGGACCCATCAGTACTCTTTCTTGGTTTACACCTCGAAGAATATAGCCATGGAGTTGGCTACGTGAAAAGAAAAGCTTCTGGGCATTGAAAAATATGCCATTGATTTTGTCCAAAACATTCCTTGTAGGTATTTCAGCGATGAAGGTGTAAATTGCCTTGTTCATATTTTGCAGGAGGAGTTCATTCAGCTAATCCGCGAAAAGTTTTGTGGTGATCCCCACTTAGACAAAATGTACCTCCTGGTTGAAATTGCATCAAAGTTTGCCAAGGTTGAAAAAGATTTTGAAGTTTTTGTGAAAATCACAGAGGATGCTACCATTGACCTGCAGATGAGGATGGTTCACCTTGATTCCATGATTATGTCAAATGAGGCTAGGATTGAGGAATTTGAGAAAATTCTCAATTCTCATACTTAGTCAATTTTTCACTATCTGCAGGAGGGATTTATTTTTGGCAACAAGAGAGATTTCCAAAGTAGTTTCTATTTTGAGAATTGACTTTGCTATCTAGAGTTAAATTTATTTTGGATTTTGCTTTTGGTAATCATGCAAATTTTCTTTGAGTTGGAACTCATTGTGTAATAACATGCAAGTTCAGTTAACTGAATTGCATGACAAGATATTTTTAGTTTTAATTGTTAATAAGCTTGCATGCTTCCCATGCAGCAATTAGATCTAAAGTGAAGAGTGTTAGTTAACTCTTCCTTTTATTTCCTTGCACTTTTGCTTTTTAAGTATAAATAAGTGTATTCTACACACAAAAACTCTCTAATGGTAAATGCTGAGACTGATTTTGCTCGCATTTTATTGTTCAAGTAGTGTTATTTGTTCTTGTCTTTTGATTAATGAGAATATGCATCATGGTTTCTGAGATCTATCTTGTTATCGAAGTTTGTGAGAATTGTTCATGACTTTGTGCATGGACGATTGTTGTTAGATTATCATTGTTCTTTTGTGTTGAAAATCTCTGAGTTGTTCCTTCGATTTCTTTATGCTCTGGATTTACTTAGAGGAATTGGAAGTGTTTTTAGATAAAGTTAGTTATTTGCTTCTGTAATGCTTTAGAAAAGTCTTATAGCCTTGTAGAAGAGCTTCATTGCCTTGTGCTCGTGCCCTGAGAAACCAAAAAGATAGGTTATTTTGTAAACATCTTTTTAATTTCCTCGTTGAGGGAGCTTCCCCTCCTAATTTGAAGAACAGTCCTACTATACACATTGTCTGTTTTTTTTCTCACCGAAAGGTGCAAAATTAAACGCTAACAAGCCAGAATCACTCCAAACTTTAGAGAATATAAGATTGAGCATACAAATGATATCAGCAATACAAATGAGCTCTAAACGCCTCAAACAATGCTGAATATTAGATACCTACAAGAAGAAATGATACCCCAAAACCCCCACATCACTCCTGGGAGGTACGGCCAAGGCTGAAAGGCAATATCAGCAACAATGCACACTCAAAACCCTCTGAAAATATCTGATATCTATCTACAAACTGAACTCCAAGCTGGGTGACCCTATTGTGATGAAGAAACAACAATAACAAAGCAACAATGAGTCACTAGAAGTGGTACAACCAGCCTAGAAGAGGTACAGCCACTCATGGAAGTACAAATTAGTCTCAAACCACTCCAAAACTCCTTCAAATCTGATAGAATCTCGCTGTTTGGGACTACACACACTCTATCCTTGAAAGATGTCACAAATCAGCTCCAAATCCATTTCCAATCAGCTCCATGAATGCACAACTGTGAACACTGGATGTATTCACCCTCACTGGCACCTTTGGGTGGTATTGCACACCTGTAGAATGTCGTTACTAATGGAGGTTTTCGTCTCCAAAAGCCACTGGTTTGAATCCTCAAACCCTTCACTAGAAGAAACCCTGGCAGAGATCCAAAAGAGAATTATCATAAAAGCAAGCATGAGCAAATGAGCTCCAAAATCCTCTTTTTTCCTGCCTCCAAGATGGGCATTGGGCATTAAGGAGGGGAATAACATTTTCCGCCCAAGTTCACAACTTGATGTTAAGTCTCCATTTTCATAAAGTCACTTTTCCCCTTACATTATAATAAAGTCCCAGTTAAATATAACTTTATAAATCTTTGGATTTTAAAATAAATATGAAGACGGTGTTGGAATGAAGTGATCTATAGCTCGCCGTAAAGTCCTCGACGAGATGAATCTGATGCCACTTTGACAATGCCGAACTGACATTGACCCTGAACTTACTAAAAATAGTAAGTATTGACCAAGAGCAATCTAAGCCAACTCTGGAGATGCCAACTGGATCCTCTGAACTCGAACCATCTTTCCTCCACTGACACAAACCGCCAATGCCAAACTAAGTCCAGTTCCCTAACCAAACTACTAGTCCACGGGAACTCTATGATGGACTAACCATGAGTCTAGAAGGAGTCTAGAAGGGGACATTATAGTCTGCCCTCCCTAAGATTGCTTGCCTCAAGCAATCTCAGATCAGGATGCTCCAAAATCTGCACTCTCCCAAGTAACATCCTCAACCGGTAGGTTCTTCCATTTAACTAGGTACTCTCTGATAATCCTCCTCAAATTACGTTCCCTGGTGTCAATAATGGCCTCAGGTACCAGTATCAACTTTTCCTCTTCATCAAGAGGAGGCAACTCTGCTAATGGTGTCACATTATGCCCCAACACCTTCTTGAGGCGAGATACATGGAACACATTATGTACCCTGCTACCTACTAGAAGCTCCAACTCATAAGCCACTTCTCCAATCCTCTTGGAGACCCTGAAAGGTCCATAATACCGTGGCTTCAACTTCTCTGCTCCACTCTTTTTGATAGTGGATTGCCTGCAGGGATGCAACATGAGGTAAACCATGTCACCAACCTCAAAAGATCGCTTAGTCCTCTGTTGATATGCATACTGCTTTTGCTGATTCTGAGCCTTCTATATATTCTCCTTGAAAGACATCATGATGTCCTGACTCTCCTGAAGAAGGTCTTTGGCCTTAGGCACTCTGCTATCACCAAACAACAAATCAACAAAGCTTGGTGCCTCATACCCGTACAATGCCATGAAGGGTGACATCTGAATGGACATGTGGTAAGTGGAATTGTAACAATACTCCCCCATGTGAAGCCACTTGACCCATGCCTTTTGCTGCCCTGAAACATTGTTTTGGAGGTATCCTTCCACCCATTTGTTAACTATCATCGTCTGACCATCTGTTTGGGGGTGATAACTCATACTGGGTGTGAGCTCTATCCCTGTCAACTTGAAGAGCTCCTGCCAAAAATTACTAAGGAACCTGTTGTCCCTATAACTGACAATGTTCCGAGGCAACCCATGGAGTCGAAATACCTCACGAAAGAACAACTCTGCAACTTGTGCTACAGTGAAAGTGGTAGGGATGGCAAAGAAGTGTGCATACTTTGTCAATCTGTCCACTACCACGAAAATGCAATCCCTACCTTGGAATTTTGATAAACCTGTGATAAAGTCCATAGAAATGCTATCCCACTTCGTCTCAGGAATGGGCAGGGGCTGCAATAAACCTCCTGGAAATGAGTGCTCCTGCTTGTTCTACTGGCATATCGAGCACTCTCTCACATACTGCATCACTTTAGTCTTGAGGCTCTTCCAGGTGAACCTCTCTCTAACCTGTCTATAAGTTTTGAAGTACCCCGGATGCCCTGCCATAGGCAAATCATGGAATGTCCTCAAAACTTTCTACTTCATCTATAAACCTGGCACCAAGTAGATCCTGTCCTTGTAAATGATCAAATTATTTACCACTGAATACCTGTCATCCTTGATGGTGCCATCAATTATTCTAGTAGCCCATGCATCCTTTGCATACTCAGCTGATATCATCTCTCTCCAATCATCTACAATGGCGCCTAGTGCACACAAATGGGGCCTCTTAGATAGAGCATCGGCAACAACATTTTTCTTCTCTTTGACATAAACAATATCAAAGTCTTAGGCCTGTAGCTTGTTGACCCACTTCTATTGCCTCTCATTTAAGTCTTTCTGTCCAAGGAAATGCTTCAGACTGTTATGATCTATCTTGACTACGAACTTGCTGCCCACTAAATATTGTTTGAATTTAGCCAATGCATGCATTATGACTAACATCTCCTTGTCATAAATGATATAGCTGCGTTCTACACCCCTCAACTTCCTTCTCTCAAATGCTAACAGGTGCTTATCCTACATGATTACCGCACCAATGCCTTCTCCTGAGGCATCACACTGCAACTCAAAAGGTTTGCTGAAGTTCGGTGTTGGTATTGCCAACACTGGACATGTACTCATAATTTCCTTAAACTTGTCGAAACACTCCTGTGTACCTCCTGTCCAACTAAATGCATCCTTTCAAGTCAAATCTATGAGGGGTACAGCTGACTGAGAAAACCCCTTCACAAACCTGCGGTAATATCCACATAGGCCAAGGAATCCCTTCAGCTGAGTGAGATTCTTTGGTGGTGGCCAATCCACTATTGCCTGAATCTTCTCCAGGGCCACCTTCACACTGCTAGCACTGATAATGTGACCCAAGTATAACAACTCAGTCATCCCAAATTCACACTTTGACATTTTGGCATATAAAGACTCTCTCTAGAATGCTCAACACAATGTCAATGTGTTTCAGATGCTCTTCCCATGTCTTGCTATAAATCAAAATATCATTAAAAAATATCAGAACAAACCTCCTTAACTGCTCTCGGAAGACCCTGTTCATGCAAGACTGAAAAGTATCTGGTGCATTAGTCAAGTTGAATGGCATGACTAGGAAATCAAAGTGCCCATAGTGACACCTAAATTCTATCTTCTCCACATCCTCATCCCTAACCTGAATCTAATGAATAACTGGATCTCAAATCTATCTTGGAGAAGTAATAGGGCTCGTGCAACTCATCAATCAACTCATCTATCCTGGGTATGGGATACCTATTCTTAATTGTTTTCTTATTGAGCTCCTTGTAATCAATGCACATCCTAAGAGTCCCATCTTTTTTCTTCACTAACACAACTGATGATGCAAATGGACTCTTACTCAGCTTTATGTGTCCCATCGCGAGAAGCTCTTTGATAGCTTTCTCGATTTCATCCTCATACCTTTTGGGGTGCCTGTATGGTGTAGTAATCACGGGCTTTGCACCCTCCTCCAATTCGATCACATGCTCTATTCCCCTGTCAAGGGGTCTACCTCGTGGAATATCACTTAACACTTTGGTGTTTAGTTAGAAGAGCCTGTATGTCAGGTGGATGCTCATGCTTTTGCTGCTCGGAAACTGTAGGCATCACCATCACTTCTGTTGCCCACTACACCTGATCATGGCGAATCAATCTCTCCATCCGCCTGAGGGAAATACATCTGAATCCACCATCTGAAATGCCCCTAAGCACATGTCTAACCCCGTTCATCTCAAACTTCATCTCCATTGTCCTCAAGTTGAGAGTGAACTCTCCTATCTCATGTAACCACTTCATACCCAACACAACATCCATATCACCCATGCTAACAACATAAAATTCTGATTGGAAAGTGTAGTTATTTAGCTGGATGGTCAAATTAGGAATCCTCCTAGTGCAAGTGAGTACGAAGCCATCTGCTACCTTCACTCTGAACCTTGAAAACTCCTCTGTCTTCAACCCCCTCTTGGCAACCAAGCCCTCATCAATAAAGTTATGAGTGACACCTATATCTAGCAAGGTAATGCACTTCTGTCCACCCAACACTCCTCGGATCTTGAATGACCCTTCTCTCTGAATGCTCAAGATATGGGCTGTAGGTAGTGGGGTCTCCTCATCCTTCCCTGAAACCTTAGATGCAACATCTGTCTCTGAGTCACTGTCTTTTGTATGCTACTCTTAATGTGTCTCTGACTCCACGGACTCATCTGTTGAAAAAGATAGGACTTGCATTTTCTGCAACAAGAGTGGTTGAAACTGAGCGGCACTTCATCAAGGACTGCAATGCATACAAGGATATATGTATGCAACATGAAAACAACTTGAACGTGGGTAGTCTTAGTGAGCTATTTGAGGAGAAGAGGCTTCACAACAAGGCCCGTCTCTTGGTCAAGATTCATAGAAGAAGAGAGGACATTGAAAGGAGCTTGAAAATGTCTTAGTGTGGTGGTGCTTGGTCCCTTAGATTGCTTGGTCTCATAGAGGTCATTAAAAATCATTCATTCATTCATACCATGGAAAATGTGTGGCAACAAAAACAATAATAAAAATAAATCAAAAGAAATCTATAAAACCAAACAAATGGTCAAAGATGAAGTCATGAATTTAATTACAAATAATGGGCTTCATAAAAGAAAGTGGTAGGTTGTCGAGAAGGGAGAAATTAATTGCAACACCATTAGAGATGATGTGATGCCCAGCTTTGATGAAGCATGGGCAACCATTAGTTAATAAATTTGATTAATAGAGTTTGAAAGGGAGTCATTTTCCATCAAAGCACAGAGGATGGAGTAATTACCGAGATATGGACTATGTTTAGAAGGGGAGAAAGCTGGAAGTTATTTAGATAATGGCTATCTTGAGCTGCATGGATACCTTAACGTATAAGCCTGTTTCCTTGCAGCATGGAGAAGACATGAAGAAAACAATACGCTAAGGGACACCATTTTTTTTGTGGTTATCTTATTCTTGTGTTGCCCAGGAAGTGGGTTTCGTGACAGGGGAGAAGAGGAGACATAGAGGAATATAGGTCATCACATACGTCCCCCCCACTCACAACATCGAAGTCTTCAGTGTTGCCGCATGTTTATATAGCTAAAGATCGCGTCAAAGAGACTTATTCCACTCGTAATAGTAAATAGGGAGGAAAGAACATGGAACCGCGTCAAGGGTATGGCGCTTGCTATTGTGTTTTGGAGCATGGAGGGAGAGTTGGAGGAGAGGCGTAATAACATAAGGATGTCGTATAGAATTGGCATGGACCAGCAAAATGCACGATACACCATTATCAACAAGAGGCGCTAATATCTCTGCTAGGGTCTTTGAAGCAGCACCTTTTCAATTTAAATGATGCCACTAATCTGTATAGGCATGGGTGAGGTCTGTAGCAAGTTGTAGAACCTGAATCTGCATCTAAAAATCTTACAGTAGTGGCTCCCATTCCTTATGGTCAACATGTGATCAACATCTGGGTGGCTTGGAAGAGCTATGCCCATTCATATGCTGGGTGTGGCTTGAGTAAGTGATCTTTTGGTCGTTCTCGAAGCCTTTCTACACGCAACTAGAAGAGAGTTAAAGTCAAGGCAAAGATGACAACAATGAGTAGAAGATGGTGACCATGAAGTATGTGAGTAAAAGGGGACCCATGCTATTACTTTCCCTTATCTATTACTGCTAACTACGAATGTAGTATCATAAATTTAGGTTGGTAGTAATTCTAGAAAGTAGATTTCTTTGCTTTATTTAGTTTATGGGTTTTAATGAGGTTGCTAAGGATCCTGCACTTCCCAATCACCCACCAAACAAGATTGAAGAGGCGTAGAATGAAGTAAACTCCATCTTGAACCCCAAACCAATTGTATACCTCTTCCAACTAGTGCTTATCTTATGGGTTATGGATAATGGAGTAACGAATGACTATGTTGTCCACGTTTTACTTTTTATTGTTTTTATGAAATCCTCATTATTATTTGTAGTATGGAACTCATTCCACGAGTTTGGTTGAATTTGATATAAGCCCACACTATTATATTTTCCTATGATGAACATACAAGGTAGGATGGTTGTAATTCTAGTTCCACGGGGACACGTCCCCCTCGAAAAATAGTCGTCGCCAGGAAGGGGACGTTTCCGAGACGGGGAGACGTCAGTGAAAAGTCCCCTCGCAGCCCCCTAGTTTCGCTACCGCCTCTGAGACGTCTCAGCTTTGGGGGCACTTCTAGATGTCCCCGAGACTTCCAGGTGTACCCCCCGAAATGCATACTTTTTAAAAAAAAATCAAGACCTAAAAGTTTTAATCAACGATTGACTTAATTTTTGACATTTGTTTTCATTTTCACCATCGGGCATCGACTTCTCTGAGCTGGGCGTAGCGTGGATGATTGAATCAGTCACAGGTGAGGGTTTTTATTTTTTTGCAGTGGCAATTGATTTTTTTTTGTTTCCCTTAACATCAACGGCGAGGGTTTTACTTTTTATTCACGACTGAATGCCTCAAAGAGATGTCATTGCGTGAGATGCATGCCATGCGATGACATCTCTTTGAGGCATTCAATGGTTAGATTGAATCTTTGAAAGTTTCCAAAGCCTTTTCGACAAATCCATTTTGTGCATATCCTGCAATCATTGTAGTCCATGAGACCACATTTCTTTGAGGCATTTTGTCAAATAGTTCACATGCCTTGTCTATGCTTCCACATTTTGCATACATATCTAACAGGGCAGTTGCAACTACAACATCTGACTATATGTACACATCTTTTTATAACTAATTATTCAAGTACTATATGTATTTTAGTGCAATGCTCCCCCTGTTGGCACTCGTTTTGACCTGGAGGCTGAGCTTGTTTGTTGGAGGGTTTCTTCCTTCAAACCCTAGGTGTTCCTGTTCATCGGCAAGGGCTTGGTCTATCGGCGAAGGATATTGTGGTTCTGCCGACAATGTTGGTCGTGCCGATGGGGGTACCTCAAGTGTTATCGGCATGAGTTTGCATGTGTCTTGGCGATCATTTCGGTAGCATGGTGTGTTCTTTGTATATCGCCGTGACTTTGTGCTATCGGCGAGGGAGTTTCCTGTTGGGCCGACGGCGTATGTTTGGCCGATAAGTGGATGTGTGTGTTGTCGGCGTGACTTGGTGCATCAGACGAAGTGTGGAGAGTTGGGCCGACAGTTGGTAGTCTGGCCGATGAGGGATGCGAAGGTGAGCATCGGGAAGACTTTGGCTGTCGGGCTAGCCGTTGGAAGGTCCGCCGATGGAGTGTCTCTGGCCGACGAGGGTGTCATCGGCGTAGGTCTCGCCGAGAGGGGAGCATGGAGTGGTCATCGGTGTGAATGGTATCATCGGCAGAGGATGTTTCTGCTTGGCCGACGGTTGAGGGTCTCGCCGACAGAGGATGAGTGTATCGGGGTGAGCAGTGTGGTCGGCCAGGGAGTTTCTCGTTGCTCCAATGGGTAATGTCTCGCCGAGGGGACGACTTGGCAATGTTTTGGATGGCCATCGGCGTAACCTTTGACATCGGCGTAGGTATTTTGTTGCTCGCCGATGGTTTTGGTCTCACCGACAGACAAGGAATGTGAAATAGGCGTCGGCATAACCTTTGAGGTCGGCAGGAGATTTGTGGAGCTGGCCGATGGTTCTCCTCTGGCCGATGGGGATGTTGGTGACTTGTGGAGATGTTGCGATCGGCGAGACCACTATGGTCGGCAAGAGATCTGTGGGGTAGGCCGATAGTGTATGTCATGGCGATGGGCTGTGGGCGAAGGGTTGTGTGTCGAGCGTGGCAAAAGCGCTCGACACCTATTATGTGTGTGGCCCCATTTTTAAACTAATGAAGGAGTCTCCTCACCATGCATGTGGGATTATTCCCTTGTATATTTTGAACCTGCGATAGAGGCATGTTTTGGCGGGAAATCCTTTTTGAATGCAGCGACGGTTTCCAAGTGAAATGCGGGTGGTTGAGCCATCAATGACGGTCGTTCAGGGGTATGGGCGATGAATACAAACGGTGAAGCTGCCTGATCATGAATGAAGACTTCCAGATAGTGGCGCGTGGCTCGAGGTTCCTCTGTCTGTTGCTGTAATAAATTTTGAGCGCCATTCCTTTGAAGGGTCTGTATCTAGCTGATTTTGATATTTTGTCATGTAATTAATTGCTGTGGTACACTTTCTGGCTGTTATAAGTAGGAAGTGTTACTCATTTTGAGGTTGTTGAAAGTTGAAGATTTTTGGCTCTGTAATTCAAAACAAGCTGATCTGGTTGCTCTGTACAGCTAAACCTGTGAGTCTATGTATCTCTTGTTGTATGTTTTGGCATGAACCCACTGATTTCATGATTAATCTTATATGAGAAATGCTATGTTAGCATGTGTTTTGTTAATTCTGTCTCCAGTATTGCATGTATCTTTCTTCTGAGTCTGGGTATTTAAGGAATGTTGAGACTCTAGAATATAGAATTCCTGTGTTGAATATCTGATCTTTCAACTTCTGCTCAAAGGTAGATTAAACTGTTTTCAGATTAAACATTGGGAAGGGTATACTGCAGTAGGGATGCCATAAGTAGAGATAACTTAACACTCTGTATTGGGAGATATCTGTAAGGTAGGTATCACATATATCCCCCTGAAATCCAGTTTTAGCTGTTCATGCTGATCATTCACAGGTGTATGTCTACTGACTCTAGGCCCTGGATAGGCACCAATCTTGCTTTGTGTTTGTGTTACAACCATGTCCAGCTTTGCATCCAAACTCAAAATCATAATCAAACTCTAAAACAACTATTAGGACATTAGAATTAGTTTTAGGATCCTCAGTCCTCTGTCTACAACTGCAAATAGGCCCAAAGCTAGCCCCTTTGCTCTTATCTTTCAGTTTTGGTCTACTTATAGGAGGACTTATCTGCTTTCTGACAGCATCCCAATCCTTGTATGCGTATCTCATGGATGTTGAGTAGGGAATACCCCCTAGGTCTTGCAGAGCCTGAAGAAGAAGAGGAGATAAAATATAGAGTCTATCTCCTACACTGTTGGCCCCTGGCCCAGAGATCCTGTTGATCACTGATGGCTACCTTATAGGGAAATCTGGGAATAAGCATCCAGTCTGGGAAAAAACCAACAGAAATTGGCGACTCTGCTGGGGACTGAGAAGTAAAAGTACTATCTAATCATCTCCAGTAATATATCTTGTGACCCATCCGAGTCACCAACAGAAATTGGCGACTCTGCTGGGGACATTGTAAAAGAACCCTGATTTATAAAAGAAAACAGTTCCTAGTAATAGGTGGCGACTCCGAAGTAATCTCCCAACCGGTCAAAGTAAAATTTATATGCAGGGGAGAAGATCCCAACAAAATCCTTTATTTAAAGAGTTACCAGTAACAAGAAGAATGATGTACAGAAGAAAGGGAGCTGTCTCAGTTAGTCATGAGGGTTCCCCCAGAAAAAATGATGATATGCAAGACAATCCAAGGTCTTCAGACAAGACAGTACCTTACTCTTCAAATGCAGAAGCTGATATTCAGGGTGCATATGAGAGGCAACAGGGTGGTAACATGAGAATGAGGTCAGAGGTGTTCCAAGAACGCCCATTTCTAGACCCTAGTGAAAGGTTTGAAGAGGCCGAGTCTCTGAGGGATGATGAAGACGAAGATCAGAATATGATAAAACCATCCTCCTCTAGGCCCAGCGAGGAAGAACTAGCTGATGAAATTAGGAGCTTAAGGGCCGAGTTTGAATATCAACAGGCAATATCAATCAGAGATGACTTGAGGAAGAAAGTGCAAGCTTTGAGGACTGCCTAGAATAATTCAATTCCTACCCTTGAGAATGCAAATGTGCAGAGACATCAACAGAGAAATGAAGTGCAACATCAGCATAATGATGAGAGACAAAATGTGAATGATGCTAGGATACCACTGAACAATGTAAGAAACCAGAATGCAAACAGAAATATTAATGTTAATCAGTTAAACAGACAGCCAATGCAGCTAGATAGATTCAGACAGCTGGTATTTGATGGTATTCCTGGGTATCCTAACCCCATTGATAAGCATCTGAGGCTGCAAGTGCCTAAATTTTCAGGAAACAACACAGTGTCAGGAGAAGATCATCTAAAAGCTTTTCAAAATGTCATGGATAACTTTGAGGTTGAACATGAGGATGTTTTCATGAAGTCATTCATGCAATCCTTAATAGATGAGGCAAGAGAATGGTACAAGAATCTGCCTGACCGGAGTATTTCATCATGGGATGATTTTAAAAGGATGTTCAAGGAGCAATATGGTGACAAAACTGACCCTAGCTTTTTTGTAAATGAGTTCACCAGTATCACTAAAGGGTCAAATGAGCAGGTTGCAGATTTTAATGCAAGATTTACTAAAGTGTTGAACAAATTGCCACATCACATGAGGCCAAATGAACCAATGTGCATAATATTGTATATTAATGCCTTTGATGCAAAAACTGCATATGGATTAAGAGATAAAGGTCCTGCTACTCTCAGGGATGCTTTCAGAATTGCAGTGAATATTGAAAACAACAGGAAAGCATCGGGCAAGACAAATAGAAGGGATGATATAAAAATTCTGCAGAATCCAAACAAGCCTCAGAACACTCAAGGTAATAGATCTGCCCCTGAAGATAAGATAGACAAATTGGCAAATGTTGTTAAGGACCTAAGCTATAGATTAGCTAGAAGTGAAAAAGGGATAGGTCCTGATAGGCAAGTCTATCAAAGGCAGAAAAAGAGGCCATCATTACATGATATGCCTTATAATACCAATTGGCATAATGGTAAGCCTATATTCCCATACAACAACACAAATCAGAGAGCTCAACATGTCAAAGAAACTCCTGATCCTCTAAAGAAAGCTGTAAATATTGTTGATGATGCTCCATGGTGTATAATTTGTCAGATGCCACATTCACAGTCACAATGTATGATTGCTCAGTCCTTGTGTGATAATACTACATCTTGTAATGAATGCAATGAGCCACATTATGTGCAAGATGATGATGTAAATATGATGTCCATAAGTAATGGATACACTCTTTATGATGCTGATGAGAGTACAAATGATGGAACTCAGGGCTGCCAACAGTTCCCATATGATGAAGATGATGAAGTTAACTATGCCTATGCTCAGAACTCACACAATTTTCTGAGTAACTTACAACGACCTTCTGATGAGGAAATTAGGGCCTTCACAGCTGCAGCAGCTGCTCAAGTCAAGAGCAACTACAATCTCAGAGGTAAAAATCAGGTAAGCAGCCCACATCAGCCAAAAGATGTTACTATAGGACAGCCAGTGCATGGTAATAAGGGGATGGAATTACAAAAAAGGCAGTGGGTTAATAATAAACAGAATTTCAGACATAGAACAAGTCATGAATCCCAAGGACCAGAAAATAGAATCCCTCAGGCTGAAGATCAAGGTAAAGGTTCCCAAGACAAGAATGATGATCAGGGAACTATGAAAGTAAAAGCTAAATCAGTGCAGGATAAGAGTAAGATTGTGGAGCAAGCTACAACTGTTATACAAAATTATGCTCCATTTGATATAGCTCAAGTCCTCTCCCAGGTAAAAGTCTCTGTTCCTCTTATGGAACTGATGAAAGTGGAAGAAATTAAGAATAGGACAATATCCCTAATTTCAGGGGTACCTTTTCAAGCTAAACAAAATGCTCAGACCCAGGGTGAGAAACATGTCATATGTAATGAAGAAGATGAGGCTCCTGAGGTTTATTTAGGAGTGACTATGACAAAGTGTCCTTCACAAGTGGAACCATTTTATGTTTCCGTGGTTATAAATGGAAAAATAATCAGAAATTGTATGCTTGACTCTGGAGCATCTACAAATGTCATGCCTTTGGCCATCATGCAACAAGCTGGATTGAAAATTGACAAGGCATGTGGAAAATGTTATGCTATGGATGCCAGAGAGGTACCGGTTATTGGAATCATGAAAGATGTAGATTTCAAACTGGCAGCATTTCCTGAGAAAAGATATAAAATGAATATAACAGTGGTTGACATCAAGCCACAGTATGGTATGTTACTGTCAAGAAGATGGGCAGCACTAATTGGTGGAAGTATGCAGTTGGACCTGTCATATGCCATGATTCCAATGAATGGCAGGGATGTTAAGCTAATCAGAGAACAGAGATCATCAGAGACAGTGGAAGACCAGGAAACAGAGGAACAGATATGCTTTGTAAACACTGACTATGATAACTTCAAGGTTGTCTCAGATGATAGAGAAGATAAAAAGAAAAATGTCTGCATTGAAGAATTGGATCAGCAAGGTTTGTGGACCATGTTTTTTGATGGAACTTGTGCAAAAGAAGGCTCTGGAGCTGGAGTTGTTTTCCTGTCTCCAACTGGTAAGCTCCTCAAATTCTCTTTCTTGCTGAGGTTTGTTTGCACAAACAACATTGCAGAATATGAGGCTTTACTCTTAGGCCTAAATATTGCTCTCAAACATGGAATCAAAATGCTAAGAGTATTTGGGGATTCTGAGCTGATTGTATCCCAAATTAGAGATAGGTATGCTTCAAAAAATAAAAGGTTGAAACAATACAAGCATGCTGTTTGGGATACCATTGAACTATTTGATGCATTTTCAATAGGCTGGGTAGAGAGGTCAAAGAATGTTATGGCTGATTTCTTAGCTAATGTTGCAATAAGGCCAGATGACATCACTCTGTCAGATGTTACAAATGTAGAAGTTAAAATTAGGCCTGCAGTACCAAAAAATATATGCAGTTGGCAAGTGTTTAATGATGATAGGGACTTGTTAAAATTTTTGCACTGCATAGATGAATATGAGAATCAAGAAATTGATTTCCAAGCTTTTGTAGAGACTATAGATGGAAAAGAAACTCTTGTGGGAAAAGAGATAATTCAGTTGAAGACTAATAAAATCCCCAGAGGATTAGTAGCTTTGGAAAGAGCTTTTGACAGTAGAGATAAATTGGTCACAAGGACATCTCCCACAAATAAGGAAGATTTAGAAGAGATAAATTTGGGGACATCTCAGGCCCCTCAGAAGGTATACATTGGTAAACAGCTCAAACCACACATTTGGAGTATGCTGATTGCATTACTGAAAAAATATAAACATGTTTTTGCTTGGTCATATGAGGACCTAAAAGCCTATAGGGAAGATTTATTCCAGCATGAGATTCCATTGAAGCCTGGAGCTAAGCCATTTAGACAAAGGCAAAGACCTATTAATCCTACCTTAGCTCCAAAGATGCAAGAAGAACTCAAAAGGCTGAGGGAAGCTGGAATAATTGTGCCAATCAGGCATTCAACTTGGGTGTCTAACCTTGTCCCAGTCAGAAAAAAGAATGGTGATATTAGGCTTTGTGTTGACTTCAAGAACTTGAATGTATCCTCTTTAAATGATAACTATCCACTGCCTAATATGGAAGCTATGTTGCAGAGAGTGACTGGTTGTGAACTCTTATCCATGATGGATGGATTTTCAGGTTATAATCAGGTGAAGGTAAAGGAATCAGAACAGTATAAGACCGCCTTCACCACTCCATGGGGAACTTATGTGTATGTTAGAATGCCCTTCGGACTAACCAATGCAGGTGCTACATTTCAAAGAGCAATGGATGTTGCTTTTGCAGGGTTGATTGATTCAATCCTGGCTGTATATCAGGATGACTTGACTGCTTACTCAAAGAAAGAAGAGCAGCATTGTTTGCATCTGGAGCAGATTTTCATAAGAGCACTAGAGTATGGTATTTCTTTAAATCCAAAGAAGTGTGCCTTTGGGGTAGTTGAAGGAAAGCTCCTGGGACATATTGTTTCCAAGGATGGAGTCAGGATAGATCCAGAGAGAGTGGCTGCTATTGACAGAATTCAAATGCCAAAAACTGTAAAAGGAGTTCAGTCCTTCTTTGGACAGATAAATTTTGTTAGGAGATTTGTTCCCAACTTTGCAGAAACCACAAGGAACATTTCCAAGATGATGAAGAAGGATGCCACTGTCCACTGGGAAAGTGAAGCAATAGAATCATTTCAGAGTATCAAAGAGGCAATCAAAATGGCCCCTGTTCTTAAATCTCCTGATTTTTCTAGGCCATTCCAAGTATTTTCATTTGCTTCCTTTCATACTGTTGCTGCATGTTTGCTACAGAAAAACGAAGATGGTTTTGAACAGCCCATAGCTTTCTTCAGTATGTCCTTGCAGGCCTCTGAGTTGAAATATGATATTATGGAAAAACAGGCATATGCACTAGTTCGAGCCATCAAAAGTTTCAGACCATACCTGGTAGGATCACATATAATTGCATATGTACCCCATGCAGCAGTCAAAGACATTTTCACTCAACAGGAAGTGACTGGAAGAAGGTGCAGATGGATAAACAAACTGCAAGAGTTTAACATAGACATACAAATTACCAAGTTGGTAAGAGGACAAGGATTAGCCAAGATGATGGCACAGTCAAACTTGGAAGCATGCCAAGTTAATGTAGTCCAAAATGAGAATGTAAATGTATCAAGATCTGAATGGTACAAGGACATTATCTACTACTTGCAAAATCTGAATTGTCCTTCCCATTTCAGTGACAGTCAAAAAAGGACTTTAAAGTTACATGCAATCAGATATGTTATTGTTCAAGGTGAGCTATACTGGAAAAACCCTGATGGTGTGCTGCTGAGATGTGTGGATGAGGATATGGCTAACAATGTTTTGATTGATATGCATAAAGGATTGTGTGGTGGACATTATACTGCCCAAACAACAGCTCATAAAATTCTCAGAGCAGGATATTGGTGGCCCACTCTCTTTTCAGATGCACAAAGGTTAGTAAGGAAGTGTGACCCTTGCCAGAGATTCTCAGGAAAATTGAAATATGATGGTGCTTTACCCCTCAGAACTGTAACTGTGGATGCTCCATTTCAGCAATGGGGAATTGACTTCATAGGGGAAATTGCAGACAAATCAAGTGGGGGACACAGTTGGATTTTGGTGGCAACAGATTACTTTACCAAATGGATTGAGGCCATTCCAACTAAGAGAGCTACAAGTAAGGTGGTGACAGATTTCATGCTAGAAAATATTATCATCAGGTTTGGAGTACCATTCAAGATAGTCACTGATAATGCTATGTGCTTCAGATCAGGTGAATTTGTTTGATTTTTGCAACAGGTATGGGATAAATCTATCATATGCATCACCATATCACCCACAAGGGAATGGTCAAGCAGAATCAAGCAATAAAAGCATCATGAAAATTATCAAGAGGATACTGGACAACAACAAAAGAGCTTGGGACTCAAAATTGAACTTAGCAATATGGGCTGACAGAGTGACAGTGAAAAGGGCTATTGGAATGTCACCCTTTGAGCTAGTATATGGTGCATCAGCCAGATTGCCCATAAACAATCTCCTACCAGTTTACAAGTTCATCCAAGAAAATGATGAGGAGATTGAAGATTCCATGACAGAAAGGGTGAACCAGCTGGTTGCACTGGATGAAAACAGAAGGAAAGCCCACCAGATTAATCTCAAGAGACAACAAGATGTGAAATATCAGTTTGACAGGAGAGCTATAAAAAGGAAGTTTCAAGTCAATGATCTGGTGCTCATTTGGAATGCAAAAGGTCAAGAAAAGGGTAAACATGGTAAATTTGAACTCTTATGGATGGGCCTATATCAGATTTGCAGTGCTCATGGGGAGGATTCTTATTTCCTCCAGGCCCTAGATGGTGAAGTTCTGGAATTGCCTGTGCATGGCCAATTCCTTAAGTTCTATTTTGCATAGATGACTTGTCGCTGTGCACATTTGTAAAAACATGTATATAGTGTAAATGTCTTGTGCAGTTCGTGCTTTTTGGTTTTTTGCCTGGTCTGCCCGGAGATCTGGTTCTCGCTGCAAGTTTTCACCTGCACGTCCCCATTCGGAGCCAGTGTTGGCACTCGTTTTGACCTGGAGGCTGAGCTTGTTTGTTGGAGGGTTTCTTCCTTCAAACCCTAGGTGTTCCTGTTCATCGGCAAGAGCTTGGTCTATCGGCGAAGGATATTGTGGTTCTGCCGACAATGTTGGTCGTGCCGATGGGGGTACCTCAAGTGTTATCGGCATGAGTTTGCATGTGTCTTGGCGATCATTTCGGTAGCATGGTGTGTTCTTTGTATATCGCCGTGACTTTGTGCTATCGGCAAGGGAGTTTCCTGTTGGGCCGACGGCGTATGTTTGGCCGATAAGTGGATGTGTGTGTTGTCGGCGTGACTTGGTGCATCGGACGAAGTGTGGAGAGTTGGGCCGACAGTTGGTAGTCTGGCCGATGAGGGATGCGAAGGTGAGCATCGGGAAGACTTTGGCTGTCGGGCTAGCCGTTGGAAGGTCCGCTGATGGAGTGTCTCTGGCCGACGAGGGTGTCATCGGCGTAGGTCTCGCCGAGAGGGGAGCATGGAGTGGTCATCGGTGTGAATGGTATCATCGGCAGAGGATGTTTCTGCTTGGCCGACGGTTGAGGGTCTCACCGACAGAGGATGAGTGTATCGGGGTGAGCAGTGTGGTCGGCCAGGGAGTTTCTCGTTGCTCCGATGGGAAATGTCTCGCCAAGGGGACGACTTGGCAATGTTTTGGATGGCCATCGGCGTAACCTTTGACATCGGCGTAGGTATTTTGTTGCTCGCCGATGGTTTTGGTCTCACCGACAGACAAGGAATGTGAAATAGGCGTCGGCATAACCTTTGAGGTCGGCAGGAGATTTGTGGAGCTGGCCGATGGTTCTCCTCTAGCCGATGGGGATGTTGGTGACTTATGGAGATGTTGCGATCGGCGAGACCACTGTGGTCGGCAGGAGATCTGTGGGGTAGGCCGATAGTGTATGTCATGGCGATGGGCTGTGGGCGAAGGGTTGTGTGTCGAGCGTGGCAAAAGTGCTCGACACCTATTATGTGTGCGGCCTCATTTTTAAACTAATGAAGGAGTCTCCTCACCGTGCATGTGGGATTATTCCCTTGTATATTTTGAACCTGCGATAGAGGCATGTTTTGGCGGGAAATCCTTTTTGAATGCAGCGACGGTTTCCAAGTGAAATGCGGGTGGTTGAGCCATCAATGACGGTCGTTCAGGGGTATGGGCGATGAATACAAACGGTGAAGCTGCCTGATCGTGAATGAAGACTTCCAGATAGTGGCGCGTGGCTCGAGGTTCCTCTGTCTGTTGCTGTAATAAATTTTGAGCGCCATTCCTTTGAAGGGTCTGTATCTAGCTGATTTTGATATTTTGTCATGTAATTAATTGCTGTGGTACACTTTCTGGCTGTTATAAGCAGGAAGTGTTACTCATTTTGAGGTTGTTGAAAGTTGAAGATTTTTGGCTCTGTAATTCAAAACAAGCTGATCTGGTTGCTCTGTACAGCTAAACCTGTGAGTCTATGTATCTCTTGTTGTATGTTTTGGCATGAACCCACTGATTTCATGATTAATCTTATATGAGAAATGTTATGTTAGCATGTGTTTTGTTAATTCTGTCTCCAGTATTGCATGTATCTTTCTTCTGAGTCTGGGTATTTAAGGAATGTTGAGACTCTAGAACATAGAATTCCTGTGTTGAATGTCTGATCTTTCAACTTCTGCTCAAAGGTAGATTAAACTGTTTTCAGATTAAACATTGGGAAGGGTATACTGCAGTAGGGATGCCATAAGTAGAGATAACTTAACACTCTGTATTGGGAGATATCTGTAAGGCAGGTATCACATATATCCCCCTGAAATCCAGTTTTAACTGTTCATGCTGATCATTCACAGGTGTATGTCTACTGACTCTAGGCCCTGGATAGGCACCAATCTTGCTTTGTGTTTGTGTTACAACCATGTCCAGCTTTGCATCCAAACTCAAAATCATAATCAAACTCTAAAACAACCATTAGGACATTAGAATTAGTTTTAGGATCCTCAGTCCTCTGTCTACAACTGCAAATAGGCCCAAAGCTAGCCCCTTTGCTCTTATCTTTCAGTTTTGGTCTACTTATAGGAGGACTTATCTGCTTTCTGACAGCATCCCAATCCTTGTATGCGTATCTCATGGATGTTGAGTAGGGAATACCCCCCTAGGTCTTGCAGAGCCTGAAGAAGAAGAGGAGATAAAATATAGAGTCTATCTCCTACACTGTTGGCCCCTGGCCCAGAGATCCTGTTGATCACTGATGGCTACCTTGTAGGGAAATCTGGGAATAAGTATCCAGTCTGGGAAAAAACCAACACCCCCCTTGCCACCCCCAAACTTAGACCCCTCGCTCCCCCATCCTCAAAACACATCCCTTGCCATCCCCCCTGTCCCTATCCCTGAAACCCTGTGGAACTATGGTTGTAATTTAACTTTAAGATACAATTAGTTACGTTTGTTTATAATACCAAATTAATTTGACTCTACACTTGTCTATGGTTTCTAAGATTTTCCTAGTAAGTCATGTTGAATGTAATCTACATAGTACAATATTTTGTCAAACAAATTATATACATTGAGTGTGTATCACATTTTACTTTCAAGTATTTTATCAAGCAACTATTGTGCCTAGTACATGTTTCAATTGTTTGTATACATGCCTAACAAGGTTCTTACAATTGTAATATTTGGTTTGATTATTCTATTCTAGATGGTTTGATGGTTGTTCGTACTTGTCTCAATGGCTATTAATACAATGTAATCTTGGGGAAAGAATATGTCTCTTTTAAGTATTTAATTGAGTTATGATTAGGGTGTTATAGAAGGAATTAGTAGAAGGGGCATCTTAAGTGTTTTGAGACAGATTTGTGCCTCATTTGTTGAAGGTTGGATAGGCTATAACTCTATTTACTAACTTTAGTCTTAGTAATGCTAAAATATTGCCGTTGTTTTAGCTAGGTTTTGGCTTATGAAAATCTTTATTAAGATTTGGAGAAATAAGCTATGAATAGATCATTAAACTATATCGAGTTTATCTCAAACCTCTAAATAAAGGGTAACCTATTAGTAAAACATTGTGCTATGAGTATGACCTAGTTTAGAGGATCATGTTTTGATTTATCAAGGGTAAAGAGCCATTTCTTGTTATTTTTTAATAATAAACATACATAAGGTAAGGTATTGCACAAATTTTCTACTTAACTGTTGTAGTATGTCATTCAATGATTGATGTGCAAACATTGTATCATTTAAGGCACTTCTTGTCAACTAGTTCATAGGATTTGTGCATACCTCTACCATTTACATATGTAATTATGTTTGATGGGATTATTGCATAAACAACTGTCAACATCACGTTGACCAATACACTCTAGGGATGTACAATATTTATTGATATCCTATTCTTAGATGGAGTCAGGATTGCCTAGCATTTTGTAAAATAGTTAACATGAACTAAACATGCCTTCCCTATGTATTAAGTTTAGAAAGGGTAACTCTCCAAGATTTAAACATTACTAGATTTTGGCATAAATGCTCCTTACAATTTCCTTCATTAATTGACATCACCATGCTAAAATTACTTTGATGAGTTCCTTTAGTCTAAATCCACTCTATTGGGGATGATTCTAGTATTTAAATTAGCCTTTGCTCTAACATTGGTCAAATTTGTCTGTAAGGGTATAATTGTATTATAGTGTTCATTAAATCATAAACTCGTCATGATTTTATGGGTATCATAATATTTGAAGTTTCGTTAATAAAATTATACTTCAATTGGGAGAAGTGATGAGGTTTTGGAGTACATAGGTTACTTATGTCCATAAGTTTGATACTACTCTATGAGTTTGCTTAGCATGAAATTAAGGTTAATTGAATGAAATGATTTAACTTGGCATTCAATCTTTACTTGATATTAAGTTCTTATAGTAAGTTGAATGGTACTTGGAGGAGTCATGAGAAATTTTGATATCCATAGAAACTCAAAACAAGTTATCAAGATAGATGGAAGTGCATTAGAGTGATTAATCTACAAGTATTGGTGATAGTCAATAAGTTCACTCATGAGATGGATGGGATATCTACTTCCTTTTTATGATCTTTAGAATGGATATATTTTGAGTACATGGAATCTCTAATAGGGATTTCTTGGCAAGACTTACATTGATAAAGAATAGTATTATTGAAGCAAGAAAACCTATGACATAAGAGCTCTAGCTCAGTGATACAGTAGCAAATCTATAGGGCTTGATATGGTGTTGAAGATTATGGCGTGTATTACACTTCTCATCCATTCCTTTTATAATGCTTATTTCATATAGGATGGGGTATCTAATAATTGAATCTATTATGTGGTCTATGTTTAAGATGAGGGTGGTTGTATTTCATAATTATGTTTTGTTAGTTTATGATTAAACTTGTTATTTGAATAATCTGCAAATAGGTTTGAAATGTAGACTTGTTGATGGTAGGACTACCATTTCATAACATCATCCTCACACCCTCATTATAAATTCACTATGAAAGGGTTGTGAATGCAATGTCATAGTGTGAATGATACAATTAAGTGCACCAAAGGTATGCTTAATGGGAGCAGTAGAGTACCAAACTATCTAAAAGGATAAAAACTTAGATGGTTTTGCATCTGGTTATAACTTTTAGATGTGGCAATTATGAGTATAATAATGTAACTTCTTGTTTATGTTTCCACTGTGGTTTGGAGAAGAATGCTTCCTTATAGCTGAATTATGCACTATAGTTTATATGGCGTATTCATCTTGAAGAAGTTATCTCTAAGGACTACAATAATGGTCTGTTACCAAGGTTACTAGCAACAGTTATAGGGCAATGATATATGATACGAAGTTTGTCTCATAAAATTGCCCAGATTAGTGAGTGAGTTTTTAAACTAGAGTTCCTACTGTTTGGCAAATATATAAATTAAAGAGCATTGTGTGATATGGTTTAGTGTCCTGGCATGTTAATAATGTTACTTTTAGATACCAAAGATTTATCTTTCTATCCCTGTATTGAGATGGAAAGGTTCCCTAGCTGTTAGCAATGTGTAGCTAGCTTGTAAAAATAAATATTTGATGGAGGCTATTGCCCTAGCATGATGTTATGCATACTTCTATGTATTGTTTGGATTATGGTGATGACAATAATTGTTGGTATGAAACCCTAGGTACTGTGATTTGATGATATTTATGACATAATAATTTTGTTATACATGATATGCAGAATGTGAATATCAGATTTGATGATGATTAAAAGAAATTGATATATGATTTCTCAATGTGGATAATAGATTATTATTATGATTTCTGTTTATTGGAATATTCATATAATGTTATGGTTATCGAACTAACTTCTTTCTCGATAAATGACGTGGATATAAGAAAATTAGTTTCCCCTCCTAGATGATGAGGGATTGGGGAAAATTGGCAGGATATCATGTTTCGAGAATGCACACACCCACAATACTTGTGATTATATGCATGTGTCGTTGGAAATTTTTTGTGTCATAAGTCTATAGGATCCTTACATCTTAGCGTCATCATTTAAATGTCATTGTGATCATGCTTCATTTTACCAAGTTGTCATAATATTGTTTTAGTGTATTGATGTCAATCTCTTGTCTGGCATTTCTCTTGGTGATTTTGTTCAGAAGGTGATATTTTCCTTTTTTTCGTGAATTGAGTGCATGGGTTAGTAAGTATATAATGATATAGTTATAAATTATTATTAGATTGATATATAGTTATAATTTTTATTGGTTTGAAATTAAAATTTGAATGTTGTGATTTAACTCCACATAGTGGAGAGCATGCGCATTTAATTTTGGAGTGAGGCGAAGCTATGAAGGAAAATCGGTGTGAAGAAGGGTGGAAAATAGAAAAACAAGACACACGGTGAAGGGGTAAAAGAGCAAATGCAGCTCTACAACTCTACAGTGGGACTAAGCTTGATAATCGGTTATGTTTCACAGAGTTTTCAAGCATGGATTATGAGTTTTGTATTTCAAATCTCTGCGATGTGCATAATATGAATTCGTATTATAGTTTCGTTCCTTTTTAAATGGATGTTTTCAGAAATTTAAAGAAGAGTATTATCTCTATTTTCAATAGTATTTTATGGTTTATAAAACCAGTTTTATTTGAACCTATGTTGGTCTGGGTGTTGGGGATTTTATTGTTAAATGATTACGACCATGTTAGGTCTGCATTGTGATATTTTTGTGAATATCTTGAGGCCATGAATGGTCTGTATGAAGATAGTATTTTATTATTCGTAAGACCACCTAAGGTCTGAGCCTTAGTAAAACTATGGTATATTTAAAAGGTTACGAGGGGTCTGTTGGGGATTTTATTGTTAAATGATTAAGACCATGTTAGGTCTGCATTTTGATATTGTTTTTTTTTTAAACAAAAAAAGGTGTAGAGGCACCCATAGATTAAAGATATTAAAAATATTACAGATAAAGAGGCCAAAGCCAAGTTCCAGTAACCAAATGTAAATACAAAAGAAGCCCTTAAACAGAGCTGATAAAGCAAAATTAAACAATAAAAGTCCTCCTTATACAAGGGGATGCTTTTACCCTTGAATGCCGCCACCGACCATGAGAGAAAAAGGATGAAAACTGCCCTGCACATAGCCAATAACAAGGAAATAAACGGGCAGCACCACCGGGAGACCACCAGGGAAACGGACAGAACAACAGTAAGACTGTCAAAACAGCAAACCCCACCAAAAATTGAAACGTCAACCACCTCCAATGCCATACCCAAAAACAAACACAGCCCAACACCCCCCCTCATGCCACTGTCGGGGCTGCAGGAAGTTTCTGCTCATCCAGCTGAACAACCGCAGCTGGGAGAAAACCTTCTTCAGGGTCCTCCAATGCATACTGGGGCATTCGCGGAGCTAAATCGGGGGAGTGAATCTTAAGAAACTGGATGGCCGAAAACACATCCTTAATTCTGCCAGCTTTTTTCTTAGAAATGAGGAAACAATGTGATTGTAGCACACCATCAATTTCATCGCTGCACAAAGATTTAATACTGTTTTGCAAAGCCCGCTAGATAGCTTGCTGAGAGGAGGACGTGCGCAGAGAGGCGAGATTGAAAAGACCTCCAACTAGGACATCACCCTGGTCCATGCTATAAGCAACTACCGCCGTTTCCCACCTGTCAATCGTGTAAATGTTTTTGTAGAACAGCCATGCGGCTAAAGAATGCACAAACTCACTATCCACTACTAGATCCATAATGTTGGACAGGAGCTGGGAGACCACATCTAAGTAGTTTAAAACTCGGCCTTCATAACCTCTTATCCAAGCATGCCCAACGATGTTCCTGACTGCAAACTGTATTAGAGTGCAGTCCCAGTCAAGCAGCGTCATCAAATCTGCCGACTTGACCCTACCCCTAATCTCCGGTTCCCAATCCAGAGCTGGGAAAAACAACCTTTGATTGAGATGTGTGTCGGCCATGGGAGCTTATTGCTGAGGAGAGAGGGAAACTGAAACAGAAAACCTACAAAGAAATAGGCCCAACAGAAAGAAATGAAGAAATAGAGAGAAGGCAGCTAAAAATAGAAAACATCTTCCTTTATCACATCAAACAACCCATAAGTAGATGAAAACAAGCAAGTAGGAAGAGGACAGCGGTGACATCACGAAGTCAGAAGACACCAACAAAAGGATTGGGAGGCCATCTCGGGAAAAAGTTCATCAGAAGGAACTTGCCACGCGCCCTGAATAGGTTGTTCTTGTTCTACGAGCTAAAGCCGTCATGGAATAACAGAGCCCTTTTTTAATAAAAGCAATTAAGACATGTCACCTCACTTTAAGAAATTTAAAATGTAGGATTCACAATCCCAAAATATCCACCCAACCTGCAAAAAAGCACATAAAAGTCTCGGATCACTAAATGTTGAAAATAACTACTTACTCCTCTTCCACGAACTTGTCAGAGGCTGATGGAAAAGAGTTATACCACAAATAAATAAGGGGATGGATCATGTCAGAGGATCATTGCCGGGCCAAGCCAATTTCAAAACGGGAAAAAAATGTCACATCTTCCATCTCAATCAGCAAGGGATTTGACAAGGTGAATAATTGGAATCCCAACTTGTGTCCACCATCTTGCTGTCATAGCGGATGTTTGAAATCCATCCGTTCTGCTTATGAGCAAGCACTAAGACATCTGAGACATGGAAGCCAATTTGTCTACCATTTAAGGCAAATTGGAAGTTGATAGAGATTTAAATTAGCCAGAGAACGGTAGCGGGCTGCGTCAAAATCAAACCAAATGAATGCCTGACACTTCTTCCATCTCATTTGCAATGAGATTTGATAGATTTGTTTGGTCTTTTTCTCTAGGCAGATATAGAACAAATGCATTCTCTTGTCCAACGGCTAGGTTAGCTAGCAGATCTGCCACCTTATTGCCTTCCCTTAGTGTGTGGGAAATAAGATAATTATCTAATTTATTCAGGAGTGTGACGGCCTGTTGGAGAATATAATTAAGCTTCTAGTTGTCCAGTCCTTTTCCTTTGATGGCATTAATGACTATCAGGGAGTCACCCTCTATCCATACACTTTTAATTCCTTTTTCAGCTACTAGTGCTAAACCATGAACAAGAGCCCATGCCTCCGCCTCATTATTGGTTCCTCTAGGAAGTCTGGTCGATTTAGTTGCAATGAGAGAGCCATCCTCTTTTCTAATAACACATCCAGTGCCTAAAGGACCCGGATTGCCTCGACATGCTCCATCAAAGTTTAGCTTGAAGAAAGGGGGGGAGGGTGGAATCCATCTTACATGATCTCTTTTTGGAGACTTAGCTGTCCGTGAAAGGCCGCCCAGTCCTAACTTAATCACTGATGGCGAAAATGAAATAGTTGTCGCATCCCATTTAGACCATACTAAATTCCTAATGTTAGTGCGTCTAAGAAAAGAAATTAACTGATCTGAGATTGCCACTTCTAATCTGTCGCAAACCTGACTGATAGAATTAGATTCCTTTTTGAAAATGCGGATGTTCCTTTCCCACATAGATGCCATATAACCATCGATGGGCCAATATCCCACAGACAGGCTAAGTGAGAGTTGACCACTGGGCGAGGCCAATTCATAAATATTTGGAACAAAGATTTGGATAAAGGACTAGTCCAATTTAGCTTTCTAAATAGCTAGAGCCAACATTCTCTACTGAAGGGACACAGCAGAAGAAGGTGATCTATGGACTCTTCCACACCTCCACATAACACACAAGGAAAATTTGAGCCTAGCCCCTGCCTTTTGATTCGATCTCCTGTCATTGTGAAGCGCACACCACGCAAAGGCTCTTGCTTTAGGGAGCAAAGCGTCTCCCCAACAAAGATTAGAAGGCCATTCTGTAGAAGCTTTGTGCATACAAACTCTATACCCCTCTCTGACTGTATAAATGCCTGATTTAGAACCCGTCCAGGCCACTTCATCATCAACATTGGAGACAATTACCAGCTTCTTCCTTAGAATTTGATTAAGCAACACTTTCTGGCTCCTTGGAAAATGCATTTTGATATTGTTGTGAATATTTGAAAGGCATGAACGGTTTGTACGAAGATAATATTTTATTATTCGTAATACCACTTAAGGTCTGAGCCTTAGTAAAACTATGGTATATTTTAAAGGCCACGATGGGTCTGTGTTTTAACAACACCTTGTTTACATATAGTAAGACCATATTTCGTTCTGGAAAATGTTGTATCATTGTCAAACATGCTATAGGAAACGTCGACCATATTCAGGCCTGCATTTGTTATGAGCCTAGTTATTATTAATTATTTGACCGTATACAGGCTTGCATTTGTTATGAGCCTAGTTATTAGTTATTTGACCGTATACAGGTCTGCAAATGAAATGACTATATGTTATCTATTATTCGACCTCATACAGGTTAGAAATGTGTACAAGTTTGGTTCATAAATATTTGTTTAACTCTACATTGGTCTGTACTCTGCATACATAAAATATGAGTTGAGTATTCCTTATTTTGATCATATACAGTCGACTCTTTGCATACATAAAATATGAGTTGGGTATCTATTATTTTGACCATAATCAGGTTAGTTTTGTACATTTAAAAGTATGAATTGGGGAATCCATTATTGCGACCATATACAGGTGTACTCTTTGTATATACGAGTATTGTTTATCCTTATTAAAGATCTTATATAGGTCTACACTTACGAATGCCTATGTATATCGAATGTGGGTTGTTTTCATTTTACTAACCATATTTAGGGACTATTACGGGGCCATTGATATGTTAGTGATATAGAAATTATTGACTCGGTTATGAATATGAATCATTCTCTCTGATGAAAATAAAAATAGCTTTTGTATTGAATTAATTTGGGATATATGAGAGTATTCTGTTATGAACGGTCTTTAGTTGAGAATTAATCTTTTTCATGTACAACTCTCTTGAAATTCGTCCAACATAGTTACATGATGAAAATGGGTTGTGAAACCTTGTAATACTCTCGAGTGCAAAAAAATTATCAATATTTTAGTTGTCTCGATTTAAAGTTATATATATATAGATAGATAGATATAGGTATATATGTATAAAATGTATATGCATATGATATCTATCTAAATGAAAATCTTTACCTCCTTAAAAGAATTATAAGGATGATTGTTAATATATAAATATAGCTTTGTATGTGATTTTACTTCTGTAGAGATAAGTAATTATCCTAGTGAAAGACGGGGAAAAGATTTCCCTTATATGAGAAAATATTATTAATATTACTCCAGTACAGAATTAGAAAGTGTTTCATTTATTATTGGTTATCTCAGGGATTTCGAGTTTGAATTCAAGTTGAATTTTCAATTTAGACTTAATACTGAAGTATATTGATAATGCATGGTATTGCAAAACAGTGTCATTGGTTAATAGTTGGTTAATAGTTATTTGAGATAGTCTTTTTACCACTTGCTTGACTAGAATGTAGTATTGGAATAGGTATTTATAATACCAACCAGCCAAGTCAGTGATAGAAGGGTTGTCTTCACAATGCATAAATGCTTGTCATGTATAATATACCTTATGAATGCATGTAAGTGAATATAATGATTCCTGTTGACAAGTTTGAGATAGAGGTGTGTGAACAAATGGCGCATCTCCATTTTGGAATGTGTAATTGATATATCAAAACTTTGGCCAAAGTAATGTAATTTGTTGCTTGCATTATCGGGTCACAGTGTCTATTTGGTTGCTTGACAATCAGGTTTTGTCATACTTAGCTAAAGGGTATGTAGAATCGTATGGCAGATTGTATGTCATAGGACACAACACTAGTTCTTAGATGGCATGATGTTCTTACAAATTTCCTTTATCTACTACCCTCATGAAGGGTAGGGCCACTTCTTGCTGGAAGGTGTGCGAGAAACTGTCGGTCTATGGTTGGAGGTAAAGCACTCGGGTGATGCTCTCCCTCATGCAGTTGAAGAATGTCAAAAACTCGATCACACAGAGACATTATTTGTATTCCACATGTTATATGATTATATTGAAAGCTTGTAAACTTGTAAAAATTATGGTGGCATTATGATGTAAATGCTACATTATAATCTATTATGGAATTTTGGTAAATTCATTTATTAAATTGTGAAATGGATAATTAGTCTTTATGAATCTCTTAATGTATTTTTGGATTGCTATTTATGTTTTATAAAAAAGAAGTGTATTCTTGGTAAAATTTTAATTTTTTTAAAAACGGACAAGCATTCATTACAAGTATAGGAACTTATGTGTATGTTCCTTGAGAGATTCTGTAAAGAGAACTACATGTGACTTCGATCTTGTTTGGAAGCGGGTATGTAGGCAGTTCTTCGGTGAAGGATGCCCTTGGACCTCAAGTCCATAGGGGAGGGGTTTAGGGAGTGACTCCGAGGTGTGGGGTGTTCCTAAACTTGATCAACCTTCCCTCTTTGGTATGCTTCAGCTTGAGGCTGAAACTACATCAAATGGCTATGAACTCAGCTTTTGATTAGTCAGTCTCCACTATATAGGCCTGAGCCAAAAAAATACACTCTATCAACACTAAGCTCCTTGACTCTGAGGTTGTTGGGTTAGGCTCTCTGAATCTACTCCAATCTTGGTTGAACTTTTAGAATCATTGTCTTCATGGTTTGTCTCTAATGTGAATGTACCAAGGTGTCTTTGGACTTGATCAAAGTTTTGTGTATTGAACTCTAATGAAAATTAATGGTGAGAATTACCAACTATGTATGGTGTTTTTCCTTAACATCTGGTTGGTGGATAATTGTATGCTAAGATTTGTGATTAGTGTTATGCAAATGCTAGGCACTAAGAAATAGAATATTGTCTAATGATTACTATTGTGGGTTGACTTAGGTATAATGCATATTGTGATTCTGAGTAACAAGTTGAATGTATGGAATGGACTTGAGATTATTTTATGAGTCAGTATGTATGACCAAAAAGAAGCCAGATTATGTTGCCTAGGGTGTTACTTATGTGTTGACCAATAATTTAGACCCTAGGACCTATAAGACCATGTGTATAAGTTTATGGATTACTTTATGTGACATGTAACTTGGTCAACTTGACCAGTAATTGTGAATCCTTGTGATATCCTGATTATGTGTACTTGGCTATAAGATGACCCACATGTCAGAATTGGGTTTGATATAGGTGCGGATAGCTGGTTGTCACCAGTACCATGCAGGTGACGGATGCCAAGTGTTGTCTGTCGTATCTTAGGATTAGTTGGTTGTCGCCAATAGCATAGAGGTGATGGATGCTAGGAGCTATCCATGTTATGATACAAGTGCGGGTTAGTCGATTGTCACCGGTACTGTGGAGGTGACAGATGCTAGGTGTTATCCGTCATATTTTAGGGTTTAACTGACGATTGCTAGTAACACGGAGGCAACGGTCCATGCCAGGAGCTACCCAGTGGTATGATAGGGCTTAGTCAGTTTTCACCAGTACCATGTAAGTGATAGATGTCAAGAGCTACCCCATACCAGGTTGGACCGACTTTCGCTAGTGGCATGGAGGTGATAGATGTCAAAATCCAACGACTCGAACAATTCAATGGGCTGTGGAAATCTTATTAATGGCAACATGTGATGTATGTTGTTACACTTACTCCTTAGCCAGTGATGACAACAAGTAGTATGGGATGCTTGCTTGTCATCACAGTTGGTTGTGAATAAGGAAAAAAGATGGGAGCCATGGTGTAGCGTGAGATGCACCGACATTCTTTTTTCTCATATGGGGTATTTATGAGCTTATGTGTTAGTGAACTAGGTAATGGGAAGATGCATGTGGTAGGTCGCATCCACTTCCTATTACTAGTTAGTCACTATGTATGTGTTAGTCAATCCTTGTGTGCATCCGTATTAAGGACTTTATGTGTTGCGTGTTGCTGTACTTGAGCCCTTGCAAGTGATGACTGCAAGTAGTATTGGATGCTTGCTTGTCATCATAGTTGGCTGCAAATTAGGAAAAATGATGGAACCCATGGTGTACCATTAGATACACCAACATTCTTTTTTTGGTTGGGATATATTTGAGGACTTATGGGCCAATGAATCAAGCAAAAGGGAAGATGCTTGCAATATGGTTGCAACCCTTTCTTTTGCTACTTGGTCACTATGTGTACCAATGATGTGCATATGATCCCATCACATTGCTTATATATGATGCCTACATGAGCTAATCACATTGTGTATATGTGATGCATGCATGAGCTATTCACATTGTGTATATGTGATATAGGTGTGAACTAATCACACTGTGTATGTGTTGTATGCATGAGCTAGTCACTTTGTGTGTATGTGATGCATGCATGAATTATTCTCCCTATGTATATGTGTTGTATGCATGAGATAGTTACTCTAGTTGTATGTGACGCATGCATGAGTTATTCACTCTATGTATATGTGTTGTATGCATGAGATAGTCACTTTGGTTGTATGTGACGCATGCATGAGTTATTCACTCTATGTATATGTGATATGCATGAGCTAGTCACATTGTGTATATCATAGTTGGAAAACTCGACTCGCCAAAAAACTCGGCAAGTCAATTTTTGGAGAGTTAAAAAAACTCGGGGAAAACTCAACAAAAAACTCGGGAACTTAAAAATTTGCTAAAATTTCATTAGAAATGCATTTTTTTTACAAAATTCAATGACAAGATGAATCCAATGAGTCCATAAATGAGTACAAAAGTATTTTCTATTAAATTTGATTGACTTCAAATCAAATTGATTACAAAATCGCATTCTCATGCGGAATCCTAATGGCTGAAACCCTGATAGTTTGATACAAATTTCAATAGATAGCTGAAAATGAAAATAGTAAAACTAGAAGTAAATACTAAAAGTAAATACAACACATTACACCCTCCTCTTCCCTAATTTAGCCAATGCTGGGGAAGAGGCAGATGCTCTAGTCCTACTAGTGCGCGGTGCCAATGGCTCCTTGGTTCGCATGGAAGGCTGTGGCTGAGGCTCGACCACCATCCTGGAACTATCTGGCTTTGGCTTTGGCTTTGGCTCTGGCAATGACTCCTCATGCTCATGAATGTCCTCCAACCCTACATCTCTTGTTGCACCCAGATCCTCCATTGCCTGTCTTTCGAAATTAAGAATCTCGTCTGCGGTAAACAATGGATGTTGCTCATCCCGCTCTGTCCAATCACTGTAAGGATCTATCTCATCCAAATCAATAGGATCCAGTGATTTGTCCTCTACCCTTTTTGTGCACAACTGAAGGTTGTATTGCACAAAGACAAGGTCATTGAGACACTTTTGGGCTAGTTTGTTCCTCTTCTTTGTGTGAATGGCCTCAAACAAGGTCCAATTCCACTCAAAACTAGATGCACTACAAGGCTGACATAGTATGTGTAGGGAAATTTTTTTAGAGATGTGGGGTATTTCCACCCCAACTTTTTCACCAAGCCTCTACAAATTTTTTTTTGAAGAGTTAGAAAACAAAGTCAAGACTCAAAACACATTTTATCAAATTATAAGATATTAAGATGCATGTGAAATAAAATTAAAGACTCCCAATTTTATACCTTGTGTCTGAGTGGTTCTTCCTTGAATAGCTAGATCTGAAGAAAAGAGTTTACCCCTTACTTCACTGTAAAGATCCAACTCTTGAACAATGAGGTCTCTCAACTCAACCATGGGTTCCATCCTCTGAATGCATGTTGTGAGCCCCTTCATAACCTCTCCATTAGGATTGGAGAAGTTCTTTGAGAAGAGAAAATGAGGGTTGAGGAAGTACGCTACTGCATAGATCAGTTGGTGGAGTTGATTGTTCCACTTCCTATCAACAATCTCACATATGGGATCAAATTTGAGATTGTCCCCCATGTAATAATTTTTTATAGCCTCTTTGGCCCTATCCATGGCCTCATAAATATATCCCATTGGGTTTTGATCCCCATCTACCGAGCGAAGGACTCTAACCAAGGGCTCCAACACCTACATTACGAATACAAAAAGGTTAAAATTACAAATTTATAATGAAAGACTTAAATTAAGAATAAAATGCTCAATTTAAATTTAAAATCAAAGTTTTGAGGTTACCTTCACGATCTCTATAGCTCTTTGTTCAAAGAGCTTATCAAACACTATGCTTGCAACTCTCTCTCCTTCAGATTTTTTTTATAAGATGATTCTAGCCATGCTTGAGACACAAATATTTATTTCAAAGCATTCAATGAACTAATAATGCTTTGCAATGTCAGGAAAACCGTTGCAAACCTTGTGGCACCCGATCTCACCAACTCTTTCCCTTTCATATGATCCGTCATCAAACTAAGAACCCAAGGGTGATTGTAGATAAATTTTGTTGTGCTCTTTGCATCATTTACAATTGGTGCCACCCAATCAAGTTTGCCTATGTCCTCCAAAATAAGGTCAAGGCAATGTGCTGCACAAGGTGTCCAAAAAAGTGTAGGATGTCTATCCTCAAGCAATCTCCCAACTGCCACATATATAGTTGCATTATCCGTGATAATTTGCACAATATTATCTATCCCCACCTCCATTACAACTTCCTCCAACAATGTACACAATGTTTTTGCATTTTTTATTTTGTTGGAGGTATCCACTGATTTCAAAAACACAACTTCACCTTTTGAAGAAACAAAAAAATTAAGGATGGTGCGGTTTCTCCCATCCGTCCACCCATCGGAAAGAATGGTGCAGCCATGTTTCTTCCATTCTTTCTTTTGATCTTCCACTACTTGCACAGCCCTTTCAGTTGCATTTGTGAGCAACCTACAAGTAAAATAAGTACAATTTATTTTATTTTTTAAACAAAAAATAACTTAACATAAATTAACTAATCACATAAATGATAAACTTAGCATAAAATTTAAATTGACTAATCACTAACCTCCCACTCAAGTCTTTGCAAGAAGGTGGCTTGTAGCCTTTTCTTACAACTATCAATGCGGTAACCAAATTGTGCCAATAAGGACTACTCGCCACATTGAATGGAATGTTATTGAAATACCAAAAATCTGCACATGTCATGTCGGCATGTTGATGCACCTCCCTATTCCACCCTGTAGCCTCCAATGATTGTTGTGCTCCTGGTGTGTTTCTTGGCACAAAAAAACTGTGGTGTGCGTGAAGATGTAGACCCTGGCAGTGGCATTCTACTCGAAGTAGAGGAAATGGGGGGCCTAGGGGCCAGTGTGCCACGAATGCGTGGACCACGAAGAGAGCCCACAATGTCAATATCATCTCCAGTCGTCTCCTCATTTGATTCAGACTCTATGTCCACTTGCATTTGCTCATGACCATGTCCACCAGCTATGCATGTTGCTATGGCTGCCTTTTCCTCTCCCTATGCAATTTTTTTCTTCGGCAATTGCAAGTAGGGCATTCATCTCTCTTTTTATCTCTTCTGTGGTCTTAAAACAACCCTTGGCATCATGACTAGAAATGCCTGCAAGATGGTATTTGAGGTGATTTATGCCTCCATGTAAACCTTCAGACATTTATTGCAAACAACCATTCCAACTGCCTGTCCTCTCACACTATACTTCCATGTAGGGTCTCTAGCTCTTGGAGGACGGGTGCCTGGAACCCATGATGATGGCATGGGTGTGGATGGGGTGGAGCCTGAGGCTGAACCTGAAGCAAAAGCCAATATAGTGCGAATTTAACCTACACATACAAAAAAATGTACATGTTAGGTTTTTAATACAAAAAAATCTCTCTAAATTTGATTTAAATTGATACAAATGTGTTTCAATGATTAAATCAGTCAATAAATTAACTAATCTAAACAACAAAATAGATTTAGAATAAAAAAAAGAACCTAGGTTTGAAAATTTCAAGAAATAGTGATGAATCTTGTTTTTTGGAATCTAAATGCAAAAATGAAGCTTCTTTTTGGTCTATGAAGATTTTGTTTTCAATTTGGATTCAATATTTTGCAACAAGAACGAAAAAAATGATTAAACAAAAAGAAAAATGGAAAAACAAAAACATACATGGGATTTGAATTTGCCTTCAAAATCTGCAAAAAAGGCGTTTGAATCTGATCTTCTCAATGCCACAACATTGCAAATGGACTATTTTTGCTTGGGTGGGGTGGGGGGGTTTGCTATGCAGAGCCGAAAAAATCTATTTTTTGATTGTGTTTTTACTTTTTTGGCCGTAGATGCCTTTTATTTAAACGCCCATGAGTTTTTTCCACTCTGCGAGTTAAAGTTAGAAAAATTCGGGAAGGAAAAAAACTCACGAGTTTTCCTTGACTCGGCGAGTTTTCTATCTATGGTGTATATATGACACATGTATGAGTTATTCACATTGTGTAAGTGGGTTGTACCCCTGAGCCAGTCACTCTATGTAAGCATGATGCATGAGGGAGTTAGTCACATTGTGTACATATGATGTATGCTTGAGACAATCACTATGTGGGAACGAGTGATGTTTATATAAGCAGGTCACTATGTGGTTATGTGTGGGTTCATACATTGATGTTGGCATTGAACTATTAACTGATTATAATGTTTTTGGCTATCATACTAGGTGTATGGATTGAATTAGATGCATAAGATCAACTAATGGTTGTGATTTGTAAGTGAGATCAAAGATCTCATATCAAAGGAGAGGATGAAGCCTCTCTATTGTTGATGTACAAACTATGGAGCCTCTGATTCCCATGAAGAAATACAAAGGCAAGGCCATTAGGAAGGGACTCTCAAGGTTTATGTCTAGGTCAAGGGATGACCCTGACCTTGGGAGCTTACCATACTCTAGTGTGAGTATATGAGTTGGGGCATAGAGTTGTTGTCATGACTATGGTTGGTAAACTTTGTCTCCAAAGTTGGCACTTCTAAATCAGATAAAAGATACTTGGTCAATTAAGTTAGTACTTGATGCGTAAAAAAAAAATTGTAGTAACCAGGGTGGTTATTACAATTTTGACAACTTGACTTGCGACTTGATAATTCGACATTTTGGACTTAGACATTAAGACTCACAACTTAATTGAAAATGAGTTTTTCGACTTAGATGACAACATACTAACGATTGACTTTGATGACGTGACTTGATTAAAAACAATTATTTGCAATTTTTTTTTACAAATGACTCGACAGGGACACAAATTACAATTTGATGACGAAGTCTCGTGCATCATAATTAAGTTTTGGATTGGATACAACAAGATGCATGTCAAAATCAATAAGCTCATCTCTTCTATAGGTTCAGATAGTAAGATTGGACACAAACCAACTTGAGGATGAATGTAAGAAGGAAACATTTGATTTCTCCCTCTAGTATAGACTTCACATGGCTGGCAATATCTCCTACCTTATGTGACTATCACTGTCTTAATTTGTACTTTTAGGAAACAGGTGTAAATTTCTGAAGCTATAATAGCTGCTCTTTTTAATTTAATCTTTATGAGGACGAGTCTTGCAATATTGTCCCTATTCTATTATTGTACATTGAGATTCCATACCAAGACTATTTGTTTGAAAATATGTTAGTACTATTTCATAACAAAAGAGATTTAACAGTGTTTGAGAAAAATATTATATATCAGTCTAACATTATCTTTAGTGATTCTCAAACTGTAGGAAGATATCCTTATTGTCTTGTGTTATATATCCATCTTGTACTAATTTATGTTATTCATTCAGCTCTCCTTTCTATTTCCCCGATATAAATGCATGTAGAACAACCTAGATCATATTACTTGTGACAAGGCCCTCCAAATCATTCCAATACTCTTGTTTTTGCCATATGGAACTTAAATTTTTAGAAAGTGCTATTCCATTCACTTTTGTTTTTATAATATAAGGCGGCTAAAACAAGGGGCCGAACCCTTACAAAACAGCAAAAAGAAACCCCAGAGGCATCAACACAAAAGAGCCTCGAGACAGTTATAGCAAGACCCGCTTAACCAGCATAAACAACATAGACAGCAAACCCATTCTAAAGACAGTATATATGAAGTAGCTAAGAAGCGACAGCATAAAAGAAACTAGAACTAAGGAGAAAGATTCTCTCCTCTTTTAGCCATGGAATCAATAAAATTATCCAACTTTTTAGAGTTCTCATCAGAGTCAACAGCAGTAGTAGCCCCAAGATCCTACAGCACAGAAAGATTCAGTAAAACAGCACGCCAAAGCATAGTGGAAAAGGACTGCTCCAGCTTCTCAACACGGCCTCTCAGGGCAGCAATGTCGTTCCTGTAACCAACATCTATTTCTGTTTCATCAACAGCTTCCTCCACAAACATCTTTCCCGCTTCGTCAGCATTACCCTCAGAATCTCCAACAACCCCATCAGTAGCCTCCGGGCGTTTGTTCCCATTCTTACATCAGCTTCCTCAGAAATCTCCTGCACTTCCATAACCTTAGCCTCCTCAGCCTGAGTGGACTCATCAGACGCACTCTCAAAATAATCTGAGTTTTGCCTTGGGCGCAGGTTTTCCAGCAATTCTCCCCGACCACCTAACCCCTGAGGAAAAACCCTCCTTAGTATCCTTAGCAGACAACTTAGACTTGCTGCCTTGCCCTACAGGGGTACTGCATAGATTTTTAGGGGTCCCCACAGCAATCCCCACAGTATCCTCATCCACTTCTCTTATCTTCCTCTTCTTGCTCTTCATACTAACTTTAGAGACGGGGGTGTTCGTACTAACTTTTGTTTTGCAAAATATTATGACATGTTTTTGGAAACAAATATAGAGTGGAAGTTTGATGGTATTTAATATTTGTGATTATGTATATTAAATGATATGTTCGATCAAGTATTTGAATGTTTGAATGTTTTTTATATTTGTAAAAAATGGGTTTCATCAGGGATTTAAATATTGTTCTCATAAATTGATACATAATGTTTAGAGAAATTGATACAGAATGTTTATGATTGCACAACTTCTTTATGGTTTCTTGAAGAAATCTAACTCAACATTTGATTTGATATGAACTACATCAAGATAAGTCTTAGAAATGATATTAAAGAGACTATGTCTATCTGTTTGGCTTTTTAGCATTTTCTTCCTCTACTTGTTGATAATAATACATTATTTCCTATCAGACTTATATCCTCCCTTAAATTTCATCACTTTGATGCAGACTCTTTGTAATCTTCTGAAAGAGAGATTAAAAAAGGATGGGAGAAAACCATATGTTATCCCGCTCGGTGGTTCAAACTCATTGGGAACATGGTAGAGTATAACTTTCGGTTTTATTTATTTTTTTAAAAGCAAAAATGCAATTTTTTCTTGCATAGGAAAACATGATACTTTCGGTTCATTGCCATCTTAGTACGAGGCCCATGAGTAGTGTAGGGCCCTCACCCTAAAAAAAAGACTAAGATTGGACAGAGATTAAAAAAGCTGGAACAAGCTGGAGATCAACTACACATCCACCAGGACAACAAGAATATAATCACAAACTTAGTTAAAAATCTTACTATCTCTGTCCCAAAAGAACAAAACAAGGACAGACCAACAAAGGCTGCCACAAAACCTACAAACCATAGAAGCATAAAACACAGTTTTAGGCCAAACTTCGGCCACCCTGAATAAAAGCTATTAGAATGTACCAGACACTGAAGCAAAAACCCCTGCAGCTACTGGAATTCAGTCAATTTTTGAAGAACTTTGCCTGTCGGATCAGGGATGACAGGCCAAGCGAATTAGAGCTGGGGAGAGATGGTCCCTCTCCTCATGCAGCGTCCAGAGAATCAACGACTACACCAGCATTCACCTTCTCCTTTTGATAGAAGATATCGCCATCTGGTTCCACTTAATTGTTAGTGCTTCTAGACAAGAAGACAGCACTTTCTTAAAGGAAAGTCCCAATCACATCCCCAACAAACAACCAGCTCCCCACCAAGCCAGGATATGTGAGTATTGTGCTATGGATGTAAACACGAAAATGAATATGATCGTGCACCACTTTGAAAGAATTTAGTACAGCCATTAAACTAGATTTGAAGCCAAATAATATAGAAAATATCTTTTTTTAACTTAAACTCAATAATAATATCATTGATTTGAAATACTAGTCATACTCTTTATTAGCATTACAAGTAAGAGAAGCCAAATAAATATACTTATGGAACACGGTTTAATTGCCCTAAACTAGGATTTAGGGCGTATCAATACAATGCACTCTTTTCCTGAAAATATTGGATCCCATAATGTTTTCTAATCTCATGGACATTGTGATTACAAATCAATATTAGATTTGAGATGGACTGTTCCAATGTTCTTTGTGCATATTGCATGAACAAGTTATCAACACTAAAATGCTGGCAAACTGTCATGCAATCCTTCCTGGAACATGGTAACACCTTAAACCTAAAAGCCAATAATCATGCAGAGTACCAGCCTATGTAATGCAAGAAAATGAACTTATGTAAGATCAGAAAATATTTTTTTGGATTCTATTAAAAATTTTCCCAGATAAAATTGCGTGTGTTTATCTTATTCTTATGATATTTAAAATAGTTTTTACTTCACATGCAACTTTTTCAGTTGTCATACATTTCTAAGGGTGTTCGGTAATGCCTGTAGCCATTTTCTAGAGGACAACCAGTTCTTTGTGCAGAATGGTTTACCACACATGGAGTCCTCAACCACATTATATTTTTTGGTTCTTTCACTGCAGTTGGAATTTACTCCATTGTCTTCTTCATTCTACCTCATTGTACTGTGGGGACACATCCCCAGGGTTTTTAACTCGTTCCCAAAAAAATGCTTGGGGAGACCTGTGCCACTCCCCCACCGCCCTTTTAAAAAAAAAAAAAAAACAACAGTCCTCCATTATGGAATGCCAAGGGAACGCCCTGGTGCCTCCGGGGACATCAGACGTCCCCCACAGCCTACAGTTTAAAAAACAGAAGAAAAAAAAAAAAACTGTGATTGGCGGAGGATGTGACCTTTAGCAGGGTTTGCCTTCTTGCAGACAATGGCTAAATTTCACGTGTTTTGGACTCAGCAAAAATGCAATCAGATCTAGCTTAATTTAGCTGTCTTGTTCTTGTATTGTACCATATTTTATCTTTTCCACTTTCACTTCTTGTTTGCTTGATTGCTTATATATACCATGTCTTAAATGTTGGGAATTAAATTAATGTTTAAAATCAGTTAATGATATGTCAGTAATTAGTATTTTATACATCAGGCCTGTGGGTGTTTGGTATAATTGTGAGTTTGAATACGTTATTTTATATTTGTTTGTATTTTAAAAATTTATGGTATTAATATTTTATGGTATTTTAAGTTTTAATAGCCATCCCCAAGATCCGTAAAAATATTTGTCGTCCCTAAAACCATGTCACCAGAAGTTGAAGAAACACTGCCCTACTTCCTATTCTAGGCATAATTACAGTATTTTATAATGTTCTTAAATTGATTTAGATTTAATTCTTTATAGGATGGTTCTCTTTTAAAGGTCTCATTGCAAACGCTCAAACGCTCAAGAGACAAAAATGTATGCATTTTGGATATGCATGTCCTGAAATGTACAGGGTGTTTCCTTTTCCCATTAGTGTGATATGTGAGAAGGTATTGGATGCCTTCCCTGGACATTTTGGGGATGGGGAATGGATGTACCTTGTGTCCCCCTTTTTTTTTTGGAAATTGGGGACATTTTGGTGTTTTAGGGATGTTAAGGTGTTCTTCCATGTCCATATTTTTTTAACAGTAAGAAAATATTGAAATTATGAGAGAGAGGAGTCAGAGGCTCCAACATAATAGTTAGTCAATCATTCATCTTCAACATTACACATTGTTACATTCAATGGCTTTATAAAAGCTTTCTACTTTTTAACTATCCAAACGACTTTCCCAACTAATAACTAATCTTTATAAACTAATTTTAATGTGATTATTACATAATCACTAACATTATTATTAATTAACCTATGTTAAGCACTAATTCCTAACACTCACAACTAATCTTTTTAAACTAATTTTAATGTGATTATTACATAATCACTAACATTATTATTAATTAACCTATGTTAAGCACTAATTCCTAACACTCACCTTTAGTGCTGACATAAAAACTTTTATTTTGGAGCTGTATTGATGTATTGATGGTTAGCTTGGGTCCCTCCTTGTCTCTGTCTTCTGCTACAATGGTGAGGTTACCCCATTTCATGTTGCCCCCTTCAATGGAATTTTTTTCCTGCAATATCAGTTTCCACCAATAATGCATCCAAACCATGGTACAAATATTTCATTTCATAAAATATTAATTTGCCCCCTTGTTTTCGAAGCATTCTCCTTTAATATGGAATTACACCCTTCACAAATTTCCACTTCAAGAAATATACTCCCTTATATCTCCATTTACAAGAATCAATAAAATCCATGTTATCCATGAATATCAATGAGTTGAGACAAATTATTAACGAAAGTAGGGTGGCAGACAAATCATCAATTGCAAAGTAATTATCACAACAAATAAGGCTCTGTATTGTGATTGTGGCAAACATACAAATGTTATGGACAAATTAAAAACCATCACACATGCTGAATAAGTATGGTTGTTGATGCAGGAGCATCCAATGGTGTAAGGGCAATTTTGCATCACCCAAAAAAAAAGTTAATTCAAAATCATTGCAGTTGTTTTCATTTCTTTCCATAATTAGTGTTTCTGGTTCCATAATTTCCTGAATAATGATGTAGGACTTTAAATTTTTCCAAACTGCTAAAAATAACAAACTGCCAATTTTGGAAAGTTTAACTGCCATTTCAGGAAAGTTTGCATTTGGGCATGGATTGAAGCGAAAAGTTACAGAGAACTTTATAACTGAAATATAAGACCTTTGGCGAAGGAATCAGGCAAAGATCATTTATGAGTTGAAAGATATTAAAGTTTTTGTTTTCTAAAAAGCCCCTGAAAATTCTAAAACGAGATATGAGGCACTAAAACATCTCATAACATCCCAAAAGGTTGACAAAAATCTATTTAAGTGATAGGTCACATCATGAGCTTTCCGGTGCTTAAAACAATTTGTCAATTAGACACTCGAATCAAAAGTTATGCTTCTCAGAAGTTGACCTACTTTTGAAGGGAGTTGCAAATTTTGAAATTTAGTTGGAGGCCACCAAAAAGTGCTATTTTATGATTATTTTGGGAACCCTGGGCAGTAGTAGAGTTAAGGGAGAAAGTGTAGAGTTAAGAAGAGGTGGGAAAACAGAAACCCTAGCTGATTTGGGGTTACAGAAGGCAGAAGATTCCAGAGCCTGATGATGTGTAGCTGTAGTGTGTTGCAGCATGTGGAGAATTGATTCCTTTGATTGTAATTGAGTTTCTGTAATGTAATAAGTTGTCCAAATCAATAAAGAAATATTCTATTTTCTGTGTGCCATTTCTATTGTGTGTTTTATGATTTACCCCCTTCATCAAGTGGTATTAGAGCAAGGGTTCATGAGTGTGTAGACAGATCACCGATTGTGAGGCAGTTTGCACCAGGACCTGAGGTTGTGGGTTTGCTGCGGAGATCAAAATGCCTCCACGAAAAAATTGTATTAAGAGGAATGCTTTGATGGAAGAGGGTTTTAGAGCCCTACAAAGGCAAATCGATGCATTGCAAGAGGAGCTACGAAGAGGGTTTGAGCTGAGAACAAGAGAAGAAAGCGAAGATGAAGCTGAAGAAGAGCTATCTGAGGAAGAACAAGAAGCTGCAGGAGATCTTGCAGAAGTTAGGTTGTTGAGGGCCATTTCGAAGATCGGAAAGAGACCCAGGATCGAAGTTTCTATATGTTTTGGAGATTTGAATCCGAAACAGCTTTTTGATTGAATTAATGACATGGAGGAATATTTTGAGTATGAAGATGTGGACCTAGATCAGGTCAAGTTTGCAAAAACAAAGTTGAAGGGCCACGCCAATATTTGGTGGAAGGAGGTCCAATTAGAAAGGAACAGAAGAGGAAAAGGAAAGATCACTAGATGGGATCGGATGGTAGAGAAACTGAAGAAGCAATTCATTCCTATGGACTATGAGATGGAGTTGCTGAAGAAGTTGCAATGACTGAAGCAAGGTAACAAGTTTGTTAAGGAGTATACAGAAGAGTTTTATAAGATTACTATTAGGACAAACCATGCAGAGGCCAATAAGGAGAAGGTAGCCCGTTGCATTAATGGGTTGAGGCCAAGTATTCAAGAGGAGCTAAGCTTGGTCAGAATGACCACCATAGAAGATGCATACCAATTTTCCCTGAAGATGGAAGAGAAGGTAAATAAAAGATTTGATAGCAAGCAAAGGGGAAGAGGTCAAGGTGGAAAGACTGGTGGAAGACCCTATGGAGGCCGTAATAAAGATCAAAAGAAAAGTGAAGAAGTTGGCACTAGTTGAAATCAGAGAATAGATAATGCCTACCGCCCTCGTAACCAGAACAATGGTGAGTAAAGAGGAAGAGGAAGGGGCTGACCTAAGTAAAGACCCGGAAGAGGAGGTTTTAGAGGAACCTGTATCTAATGTGGAGAAGGGCATCGAGCATACGAGTGTTCGCAACATCAAGGAAAGACAAATAGAGGACCTTAAGGTAATGCACGAGTTGCACATGTAGATGAAGATGTGTAGTCTGAGTGTTCCGAAAATGCTGAAAAGGGAGAAACCCTAGTTGTCAGAAGAACTTTATTGAATAAGGAGAAATAACCCAATCTGAGGAAGAGTTTATTTCACACAAGGTGCAAATGTGAAGGTAAGTGTTGTGATATTATTATTGATAGTGGAAGTATTGACAATCTTGTTTCAGAGGAGATGGTTGACAAGTTGAAATTGACAAGAAGAAAGCATCCACATCCATATCGGATTGCATGGTTGCAGGAGGACCACAGAGCTTTGGTCAATGAGCAGTGTTTAGTGAAGTTCAAGATTTGGGACTACTATGATAAGGTGCTGTGTGATATTATATCAATGGATGCATGTCATATGCTGTTGGGGAGGTCATGGCAGTATGATAAGAGCGCTATCCATGATGGCCGTGCAAACACAAATTCCCTAACAAAGGATGGAGTTCGTCATAAGTTGAAGCCTTTGAAGGAGGTGGAAGAAGAGGTATGTAGTACTGCCAAAATTTGCTTAGTAGATGGTAGGAAATTTTTGGAGGGTATGAAGCATGAACTTTATTATTTTGCATTGATTCCTAAGATTAGTCAAGAGAAATGTGAAGATGTATTAGCAGAAGTTTCAGATATGTTGCAAGAATTTCAGGACATTATCTCTGATAATGTACCAAAAGGTTTACCACCAGTGAGGAAGATAAGCCATCAAATTGATTTGATACCAGGAGCCAGTTTGCCAAATAAGGCAGCCCACAGAATGACTCCAACAGAGAATGAAGAGTTGAACAGACAAGTTCATGAGTTGTTAAGGGACTGACAAAGGAGAGCCTGAGTCCATGTGCGGTACCTGCAGTACTAGCAGCAAAGAAAGATGGAGAGTGGAGAATGTGTACAGATTCTCGAGCCATAAATAAGATCACGATCAAGTACAGGTTTTCATTGCCAAGAATAGATGACATTATAGATTGTTTGAGTGGAGCCAAGTACTTCACGAAGATTGACCTGAAGAGTGGGTATCACCAAATCGGAATCAGAGAAGGGGATAAATAGAAGACAACCTTCAAGTCAAAAGAGGGTTTGTATGAGTGGTTAGTCATGCCATTTGGACTAACCAATACACCGAGCACATTCATGCGACTCATGAACGAGGTGCTGAAATAATTTTTGGGAAGTTTTGTTATTGTTTATTTGGATGATATTTTAATTTTCAGTAAGACTTGGGATGAGCATCTGATGCATATCAGAAGAGTTCTAGAGAAGTTGAGGGAGGAGAAGTTGATTAATTTGAATAAATGTAGTTTTGCAAAGGAGTTGGTATACTTGGGATTTGTTGTCTTAGAGGAAGGTCTTAAGATGGACCCAGAAAAAGTATTGGCTATCATTGAATGGCTTACACCGAAGAGTGCCACAGAGGTAAGATCTTTTTATGGTTTGGCATGTTTTTACAGAAATTTTATCATGAATTTTAGTAGCATTTATGCACCCTTAACTGAGATAATGAGAGGGGATAGAAAAGAGTTTAGATGGACTAAAGGAGCAGACAAAAGCTTTGATACATTGAAGCAGAGAGTCACAGAGCAACTTATTTTGGCACTTCCAGATTTTAATAAGGTATTTCAGGTAGATTGTGATGCTAGTGGTAGTGCTATAGGAGCTGTTTTGTGTCAAGAAGGTAAGCCCATTGTCTATTTTAGTGAAAAGCTTAATGATGCTAAGAAAAAGTATTCTATTTATGATCAAGAATTTTATGCAATAGTTTAGGCTTTGAAAAAATGGAGACATTATTTGTTGCCAAAAGAGTTTGTTTTATATACTGATCATCAGGCTTTACAGTATCTTAATAGTCAAGGAAAGTTGAACCAGATGCACTTAAAATGTGTTGAGTTTTTGCAGAGTTATACTTTTATTTTGAAGCGTAGGAGTGGAAAGTCCAACAGAGTTGAAGATGCCTTGAAAAGAAGGCAAAATTTATTGATAGAAATGAAAATAGAGGTTGTTGGATTCGATGAGCTCAAAAGTTTGTATCCTGAAAATCCAGATTTTGCAGAGGCTTAGAAAGTTTGTCTGGAACTTGTTTCTTTGGACATGACAAAATGGTTGGATTTCATAATCCAAGATGGCATGTTTTTTAAAGGAAGTTAGTTGTGCATTTCGAGGAGCTCCATGAGAGAGAACCTGATTAAGGAGAAACATAGTGGAGGATTAGCCGGACACTTTGGTCGAGATAAGACCATTGCTATTATTGGTGAAAATTACTATTGGCCACAGTTGCAGCAGGATGTGAGGAATTTGTGCAGAGTTGCAGAGTATGTTAAATGGCGAAAGGAGCAAGTCAGAATACAGGTCTATATCAGCCACTACCTATACCAGAGAAGCCATGGGATGATATTAGTATAGATTTTGTTCTTGGTTTATCAAGGACAGAGAGGACATGATTCCATTTTTGTGGTGGTGGATAGATTCTCGAAGATGACACATTCCATTCCTTGCAAGAAAACTAATGATGCTGTTCATATTGCTGAAATTATTTTTCAGAGGTGAGATTACACGGTCTACCAAAGAGCATAGTTTCAGATCGAGATACCAGGTTTGTTGGTTATTTCTAGAGGACATTGTGGAAGAAGTTGAAGACAGATTTAAAGTTCAGTTCTGCACACCAGCGACAGACTGATGGACAGACAGAAGTGGTGAATAGGAGTTTGGGTAACCTACTATGATGCTTAGTAGGAGATAAGCCCAAGGGATGGGATTTGATTTTATCACAGACAGAATTTGCTTACAACAATTTTGTCAATAGGAGTAATGGTAAATCACCATTCCAGATTGTATATGGCAATAGCCCAAGAAATGTTTCTGAGTTAAGGAAGCTAGACAAAGGAGAAAAGACAAGTGTTGAAGTCGAAGACTTTATAGAACATCTGAAGAATTTGCATGAAGAGGTGAGAAAACACATTAATAAGATGAATATTCAGTACAAGGCTAAGGTAGATCAGAAGAGGAGATATAATAAGTTTCAGGTAAGAGATGAAGTCATGGTTCACTTGAGAAAAAAAAAGTTCCCAATTGAAACATACAATATGTTGAAAATGAAGAAATTTGGAACATGCAGAATCCTAAAGAAGCATAATTCAAGAAATGCATATGAGGTAGAGCTGCCGAGTGGGATCAATATTTTCTATGTTAAACATTGCTGATTTAACAGAATATTATGAAAGTGGCACAGAGGATCGACCAACAGAAAAACAATGGAGTATTCCGGCATCTACTTCAACGGAGGAGATAGAAGATATCTTAGATAGCCGTGTGGGAAGAAGTACTCGGAATAGGCAATATAAAGAATATTTGGTAAAATGGAAAGGAAGGCTTGTTGAAGATTTTTTTTGGATGTCTAAGGCAGAGGTTGACCGTTTGGGTTTTTCTCAAACAAACACTTGAGACGTGACAGGTTCACTTCTCAAATTACCTTGGGTGTCTGATATAGGACCATCTAGTGGTGTAAGGGCAATCTTGTATCACCCAAAAAGAAGTTAATTCAAAATCATTGCATTTGTTTTCATTTTTTTCCATAATTAGTGTTTTTGGTTTCGTAATCTCCTGAATAATAATGTAGGACTTTCAATTTTTTCAAACTGCTAAAAATAACAAACTATCAGTTTGAAAAGGTTAACTGCCATTTCAAAAAAGTTTGGATTTGGACATGGATTGAAGCAAAAGGTTACAGAAAGCCTTATAATTGAAATATAAGACCTTTGGCAAAGGAATCAGGCAAAGATCATTTGTGAACTGAAAGATATTAAAGTTTTTTGTTTTCCGAAAGGCCCCTAAAAATTTTCAAAACGAGATATGAGGCACTAAAACATTCCATAACGTTCCAAAAGGTTGACGGAGTGATAGTTCACATCGCGAGTTTTCCGAGGCTTAAAATGGTTCGTTAATTAGACACCCAGATCAAAAGTTATGCTTATCGGAAGTTGACCTACTTTTGAAGGGAGTTTGTAAATTTCGAAATTTAGCTGGAAGCCACCAAAAAGTACTATTTATGACTATTTTGGGAATCCTCAGCGGTAGTAGAGTTAAGGGGGAAAGTGTAGAGTCAAGAAAAGGTGAGAAAATAAAAACCTTAGTTAATTTGGGGTTACAGAAGGCAAAAGATTCTAGAGCCTAGTGATGTGTAATTGTAGTTTGTTGCCCTTTGTGGAGGATTGATTCCTCTTATTGTAATTGAATTTCTGTAATGTAATAAATTGTCCAAATCAATAAAGAAATATTCTATTTTCTATGTGCCATTTCTATAGTTGTGTGTTTTATGATTTACCCCCTTCATCAATTGTAATTGAATATTTCCTATTTCCTTGAGTAACACATTGTTACACAAACTAGAACAATAAACAAGGATGTGTACCGGCCAAGATTTTAACCATTATGACAAAGATCTCAGGTTTCAGTCTTTTGCTATCCACGTCCAAAATCATAGAGATTTCAGATCACCATGGCCACGATAACCTCCTGTGCTTGTCCTCTCTCTTCCCAGCGGCACCTCCACCAAATGAGTGCGTAGTGTAGTTAGAACTGCTCACAAATCTCCGCATTTATCATACGAACGGTAGCAAATGAAAGATGATATATATTGGCATCACTGATCCGTTGTATCTCAAGAACAGTCTTACCACCCCGCTTCCGCTGTCACACTTCCAATGCCAACATTGAAACACGGTCTTTACGCTGCCAACATGAATAGATTAGTACCGCAGACGTTTTAAAAAAACTTCCAAATGATCAATATTAGCGGTTGTCACACAATAACTGCTTGGATGCCTCCTTTTAATGCCGATTCCAGCCATAAACTAGTTCGAACTCCTCCTTCGATGACAAGCAGCACGGTCCAAACCTTTATTTCTCAAAACACTTTTTGCAACACCAAAGATGTCTGCAACTGAAATGCAGACTGGATTCTACACATTTTTTTAATTTTTCTGATTTTTAGGTATGAGAAACAATGGACAAAATGGAGTGAAAAAATAACGATAGAGCGAACAGGATGGAAAGAAAAAAGAATGCAGGGGATGATGAATGTCATAGATTTGCATGTGATCTGCACTGAATCACTGTCAACAAAAATGCAAGAATGGTGGACGGGCAAAACAATAGCTGCTGCACATGATTGTCACAACATCATTATTGTATGAACTGCTTTGAAGAAGGAAGGACAATCCAATGGAAGGTGATTAGAGAGGTCTGAGACACCTGCTCTGATACCATATTAAAATTACAATACGAAGAAGAGCTAGAAGCTCCAACTCAACAATGAATCAATACATTACACATTATTACATTCAATAAATTTATAAAGCCTTTGCACTTTCTAACTACCCAAAACACTTTCCTAAATAATTAGTCTCTATAAACTAATTCTAATGTGATTATTACATAATCACTTACATTATTTATTAATTAATCTATGTTAAGCACTAATTCCTAACAGAAAAAACAGGGAAGACTTCCTGTAAGTTTGTTGTGGCTGAGATCAGGCCTTTTCAGGCAAGTAGAGAGGAGGGTGAGGAATCTACACAGCTTTCCAGATTTAGCTCACCTACTGGAATTTGTCATGTGTGATTTCAGTCCATTTACCTGGAAACTAGGAAGACTTGCTCGTCACACAAATTCTAGTTGAGCCAAAATGCATTTATAAGCAAAATGATAAACCTAAACTCCTTGGCATCCATTTTGCTGTACAAAAAGCGAGAACATAGACAGGAAAGCATCTCTGGTTAGAAGTAAGGAATAAAACATATAACCATTAACAAAAGTCTAAAACAAACTTGTGATCTTATTTTATTAGTGGTGGTCCAAGGTTTATTAAAATGCCAGTTAAAGAGCCTTGTATACTTTGTATCAAATTGGTGGTGGACTGGGGTCAACGTTATGTACTCAATACGGGCTCATCCTGTTTTAATTTTATTTTCAAGATTTAAATGTTATTTTTAAAAAAAATTGAGTTTTTTAAGTTTGTTAAGTCATTTTTAGGTAGTCTTACTTTACTTGTATTTTTGAAATTTAAATATTAATTTGTATATATTATCTTTACAGCTGTGTCCTCAGCATCTCAAAAATCTGGAAAATTTTTGCCATCCTCGAAACTAAGAAAACTGAGAATAAAAGTAGATTACAGCTGGTATGGTATAGTTCCTGGCAGCCACATATGTTCCTTGTACTAATTATAGATCTTCAGATCTGTTTAGTCTGTCTTTAAGGTCAGATTGGTAGTAAAATCTAGATTTATATAGTTTGTGATGCATTTATTGCTTTTACAGAAAGTTTTGGTATGTATATGAGGGGTAGATTTAGGTTTATTCATCCTATAATAGAACCTAACACACAACTTCTGTAGAAAAACAAAAAATTGTGTACTAAGTTTAAATCAGGCCTCGCATTGCCCTAGATTTTATTTTTGGCTTGTTTTGAAAAAGGATTAGGTATCGCTTTATGAAGGGTGTGTATCCATCTTTTTCACCAATTGCATTAAGATCCGCAACTATGCAGCGCTAAAACATCACAATAACAGAAAACTAAAGAACTTTGAAATGCTGTAACAAATCATATGGTTGGGTTCCACCTGCACGCCAATGGGATTGGACAGCACTTGTAATTTTCGAGACTTACCGAAGGAATCTTTCCAACAGTATATTACATCAACGAAGTGATAAAATTGATATAAAAAATAGGGTTGCAAGTTACAATCTTTATTCATTCTAAAGAAGGGTACGAATGTATGAAACCCTATCACATATTGACTTAGGCTCCAAGTCATATAAGTTACTGTTTTTACATCTCAACGTGTAACACACACAAGAAACTTGTACCAAAACTTACATTATAGACAAATATGATCTTTTGGAAAAAAGTTATCATAGATGACTGTATTTTATGCTCAATGAATTGTAGAGTTGTCATCAAATGACAGTATCCATTGGTAATAATTTTTTTAGATTAATTAGCCGGGGTTTTTATTGAAGGCCCACCCTTGAAATTATGAGGGTTTTTCATGGGACTTACATCCCATACAATTTCTTTCCAGAGATACTATTTTTAACTAATGCTCTATCAATGGTGGAGACTGCTGCAATTACAATGTGGTCTACAACTTGAATGCTCCTCCTTCTCACCTCCTATCTCCACTTGCAAGGCATCTGTTCCTCCTCCTTATTGCTCCGCCATCTCTCTTCAATCCTCCAGTGTGCTCTTCCAACTTGAATGCTTCTCTCTTCTTCTTTATCCCATTCCTCCTACATTCCTGTAGTGTGCTCCTCCAGTTTGAATGCTTTACCTCCGTCCTCCTCTGTCTTGAATGCCTCAGTTAATGCTCCTCCAGCTTGAAATATTTACCTTCATTGTCCTCCTCTAGCTTGAACGCCTCAGTTCATGCTCCATTCCTCCTACATTCCTCTAGTGTGCTCCTCCAGCTTGAACACTTTACCTCCATCGTCCTCCTTTGTTTTGAATGCCTCAGTTCATGCTCCTCTAGCTTGAAATCTTTACCTCCATTGTCCCCTGGCTTGAATGTCTCAGTTCATGCTCCTCTAGCTTGAACACTATCACCTTTGGCATGCTCCTCCGGCTTGAATGCTTGTCACTTGCAGGTATACTACTATCTATCAATTAATTGAAGTGGGACTACCACTTCAGCACGCCTATTGCCGCTAAGATGTCACTTGGGGAGATTTGAACCTTGGTCTACAACATGAGAACCAAGTGGCCCTATCACTTGACTATATAATCCTGTTGACAATATCCATTAGTAATATTACAGCTCATTTTAAAGTAATTTTTATGATTAAAAAAATATATTTTAAAATAGGCCGAAATTTTTTTGTTTTTGTTGAAATCAGTAAAAAATGGTTAGTTTTTTAAATTTAAAAGAAACTTCTAGCTAAATCTACAATATAATGTACAGATAGATGCAATGTAGACCTATAGGTGCATGTAGTTTAAGTAACCTAAACATCAAAGCTTGTATTAATCTTTTTTATACAAGTAGATTCTAATTCAAGCACGTTTCCGAGAAATTGATATTGTCACTCAGAAATATACAGTCTGCAGTTATCTATGTTTTAGCACTGAACCTCAATTGATTCTCTAGATAATTCTTTGGAATGACCCTATTTATTAGGATGTATTTATTTCATATCTGATTCGGCGTGGTTTTGATGTTAATCCAAGTTGAAGCTGTATGCCTTCTGTATTCCTTTATTTTTGGTTAAACAATCTTTTGTTTCCTTAGATGTTTCTACTTCGGCACAATCACATGTTTTATAATTTGTAATTCGCCTTTTAATGCTTTTTAGGGGCTACATAGAAGCAGTAAGAGAGATGGAGCAACAACTGCGAGAAGGAAAGGTTGTTGGTATCAGTAAGTTTGATGATATTGTGATCGCTTGTGGAAGGTGATTATTTTTGCACATGAAATGTGTAGTTATTCCTTTGCACACGTAGGAAGGAATAATTACATAATTCGTGTTTCACTGTTACAATTTTACTAAATCTCATGAAAATGCATATCCTAGCAACTCGATGAACCCTGTATATATTATATTTTGTTAAAGAATGTCAAATTGTTGCTTGACAAATTGTTATTGACACAACTAATTAGTGAAAGTGTTGAAGCCCGAGATACATCCACAAAATAATGAATTCTACACTAGAAGGTGGGCTAGGAACCCCTTAATTAACAATTATTAAGCTTGTGAGAAGATTTAGCTGCCTATAGAAGGGAAATTGAATAAGAAAGGCATAAATTAAGTTGAAGACTACAGTTCAAATAAGAAACGTGTTTTTGGAGGGTTTTTTTGTGATTTTGGTGAGTTCTGAGCAAAAGCTCGCAGCAATTTTTTCTTATTACTTAGTGGTGAGTGATACTGTGAGTTACTCAGCCGCCTGATAGGTTCGCAAGTACTCGTCAATTTTTTCAACTATGAATGTTAAGATTGTGGGAAAATAATGTTTATTGGGATAGATTAATTCGTAGCCATAATTTGAAGTGCAAAAGTGAAATTTGAATGAAAGGGTGTAGAATCTAAGTCCTCTAGTCCAGGGCTTAGGTTTAAAAGGTACAAGGGCTTAAATGTAATGCAAAAGGTTAATAAAGCTAGTGCAGGGAGAAAGCTTTCCCTACCTATTTGTGTTAGTCTATTATGCTATTTTGAGAGCACAAGAACTGTGAAGAGCCATCGAAGAGGCATTCTTGGGGCATTGGGACTTTGTATCATTGTTATGAAGTGATGCAGTCGAAACCAAGCTACCTAATGAAAGACATCTGGTTTTGCACTAACTGCAACACTTCGGGAATTGAACTCATGGACTAACCACCACTCTGGGTTTAGGTGAAGGTGCGGGTTTAGAAAGTTCACTAACACTAGCAGGTTTTGATATAACGGAAAACCTATACATTGTACACATCCAGTTATTGAGGTCCTATAGTGAACACTGATAATTTTTAACTATAAAAATGTGTATGTACTGATTGTTCTTCCAGTAGCCTCTCTCTTTCTATCCCTCTATGGCCTATCTGCACATTCAATTATAGGGAATCTCTGCTATTTTTTCTTGGACAGAGACTGTGGAGAATTTTAATGGTCAAAACAAAGAGTTAATCTATAACTTTTGAAAATCCCATTTTAATATAGCAGTGATCCCATCAAATAAGAAGGATCAAAGGCATTATGGGAAAAGTCTTTCGTTTATATTTCTACTAAGTCCCACTCTGTGTTTCAGTTTTGAGTCATAGACCATGAAATTTAAAATGTCTTGCAGAATGCCAGAGTGCCTTCTTATGATGTCCAGTAGTAGCACTATGAATATTCACTTTTCCATATAATTTATTAGAATAGCATAATTGAAGGTAATAATGTTGCATAGACTAGTTGTTTTGGGGGACTCCAAAAGTGAGAGTCCATGGAAATGAACCAAACAACTATTACATGGCTTTAGCTTATCACAAAGCAAGCGTCAACTTAGGTGGGGAATGTAAGCAGCCGTAGTTTTTAAGATAAGTTTGATTTAAAAGATCCTCCTTATTCACACAAGACTTTGAAAATTTATACAATACTTGTCTATCCAATTAAAATTATTAGGTTATTGCATTTATCATTGATGAAAATTTTATACCTATGTCCATTTCTCATATAAAAGATAATTTATTTGCTGAAAGACAATTTTAATTCTGAAATTGTTTTGTTAATTTTAATTTTAAAAGTGAATTGTCCATCTTTTTAATTCTCCAAGATGTCCCACTCTATTATAATTGAAATACTCAAATCATTCTAGAGTTTTAATATTATTGAGCTATATGGCTATTCTTAAATATCATCCACTTTCAACACTTAAAGATCAATTTTGACCAATAAAAATAGGACAAATATTTATCACTTTTTATTGTGAATGAGATGTGAAATTGTTATCGACTGTTTTGACCATTGAAGTGGAGGATATTTAAGTAGAGTGGAGATGTAGGTATCTCCTATTTTTAGGGATATAAAATTCTTTATATATGTTGTGTTCATTCTTTAAAGTGAATTAGGACCTCCTCATAAGCATATACTTGTTTAAAATTTGTCAAGAATAATTGTTCTCTTTATACAAGTTGTGTTCATTCTTTAAAGTGAATTAGGACTTCCTTATAAGCATATACTTGTTTAAAATTTGTTAAGAATAATTGTTCTATTATTTTTATATATTTGGTTAAGGATCTTGTATTAATATTATTATAAATTTTATATTAAAAAACCTAAATTTCATATCATTTGGAAAAATATATTAGATTAAATAGTCGTATGGCAGGAAACCAATTGATTTAGTGCTTTAATTTTGGTCAATATCTTACTAGATTGATTCACCATGAATAGATTTTGCTTGTAAATTTTTTGTAATGAAAATAGGAAAAAAGTGTCTAGCATAAATGTTAGTCACACTTTAGAAATTATTGTGAAACTATAAATGGTTGTATGGCATTACGTTTATTGAAATCTTTACCTATCTAAAAGTACAGCCTTAGGGTGCAACTTCTTTGATTGATGTATTAAAGTGTCAATTTTCTAACAAGCCTACACATTTTATAGGGGTGTTTGTGTTAATTATTATTGGTAGCTATTTCTTAAGAATGTTTTCTCTTTGTTTTAATACAAGCTAATCAAATCAAAGTCATGATACTACAGAGAGTAATGTCATTTCAAAAGTTATATTTTTCTTATTTAATTTTGTTCTTAATTTCAATGCAAATAATTTACCCTCTTCTCTGTTATAGAAGTTTAATTAATTATGATTTATTACCATTCTCATTAAAATAAATATCTTAATTGTAATTTAGTTACAATTTTGATTGACATATTCCTTCACATCTTCTTTTGTGGAGTTACATTAATAATTGTAGAGTTCCATATATTTGTAGATTTTGGAAATGGCTCTTAATTTTATTTTTAGCTAAACTTAAATTTAATTTCTAATCTGACTCTATAATTTTTAGAGTGCTTATCAATAGCATAAATGAGAAATAAATGAAAATGTAAAACTTAAATACCTTCATGGATCTATTCTAACTCTTCACTAAGACATAAATGGGAAATAAATGGGAGTCCTACAAAATGAAACTTTTAATAAGAAGTAGTAAAAGATATCCTCTTTCACTATAACACATTCCATTAGAAATATCGAGGGATATTTATGAATTTAGAAACCATCGAGGGATGAAAATATATTTTCATTCTAGAAAATGGAAAATGGAAACTAAAAACTTGGAGTCATTATTGATTTATTCATTTTAATCTCTTTTTTTCTTCCATAAATCAGGGGAGCTCAATAAATCAGGGGAGCTCAAAGAGATTGCTTGATGTAAATTCTTTTCTCCATTAAATAACCCATTGAATTGGTTGTCTGGGAAGCCATAAGGATAAAAAAGAACTCACAATGTTGTTTGTAGATGAAGAACTAGAAAGAAAATATCAAACATAGTGAAGGTGTTAGAAGGGTTTGTCTCAAGAGAGTGAAGTTCTCATGTACCACAGAAGGGACATATTTTATCATACTTGAGAACATCCAAGAAATTAGAGACACCTTGTAAGAGGCTAGCTTCCTGATTTGTCCCTCATCTCAGAGGAAGGAACTAGTAGCGGTCATGAGGTTAGTGCTGAAGGTGATGGCCTCGATGTGCTTGGACTGGCCTTTCTATGAAATCTCAAGCTTGTTGATTTAACTTTGCACTTTCTGCATTTGTTGGATGAGCTATTGTTTGGACTAGGGTGTACCATGCTAAATTCAGACAAATTTGCCGCCACCACACAGATAAAGATAGTTAAAAAGCATTAAAGCTCAGCCAAAAAAACTGGCCCATATCTGAGCAGCTAAAAATAGGACTGTCAAGTAATGGAGCATCAATTATCCAACAAGTATGACATATACGATATTGATTGTGGGTGCCAAAAGCTGATATACTTGCTTATAGTTAAACTTTGTAATCCACAACCATTTTAGATGCCTGTCTCAGTTTGATTTTTATTATAAAATAAATTACTAGTAGATGCATGTATTCAGCTCACTGTTTAGTATGTTACCTATATTGATATCTTGATTATAAATCTAATTAGTTTTTCCAATGTGATATTTTCAGTGGAGGAACTACAGCAGGCTTGGCACTTGGATCACATTTAAGTAGCTTGAAGGCTAAAGTTAGATCTCCTCTCTTGGAATTTGTATATTTTTCCATTTGTCTTGATGAAACTTTATTATTTAGGAGAAGCTAAAAGAAGATGATATAACAGGTACATGCATTTTCTGTTTGCGATGATCCTGACTACTTCCATGATTGCACACAAGACCTTTTGAATGGCCTTAATGCTGGCCTGAACTCTCATGACGTAATCAGTATTGTAAATGTGAGTACATAAGATAACATTTGATGGCTGCAAATTATGGTAATTTACAATTGATATTTTCTGATGTGTTTATGAAGCTGCAATATTTTGAACCGTAGATCTTTAGATGATATTTGAGGAATTTTGCAGATTAGCAATTTTTCTGATTAGACCAGTGGAAAAATAAACAAGACATAACACTTGTATGACTGCAATTTTATAAGTGCTTGAATTGTAAAACTAAGTTTTAGAGATGAATAGCTCGAAGGAGTTTATCACATCCCTGTCACTTAAGTTTATTTACAATGCTGGAGGTGACAAGGTGAAGGTATGGATATCCATCAACTCACAAAGGATAGGGGAATTTCGTTGGATGAGCAATTGGCTTTACAGGTATTAAGGTGAGTCGCTGCTTTGCAAATTGTTATGCTCAGAGCGAGAGGTGGTGGGAGGGTAAGCCACCTGAGGAAGTAGAGCTGTCGTACACTGGAATTCTCAAAAAGGTTATAAGAGGGAGATTTCAAGTTGAAGGTCCATGGAAATTGAAGGAGATCGTTGGTAGGTCGTCTTACAGAAGCTTCTGGCAGGCTACACTTCTCTCTCTCATGCAATTTTGTAAAAGCTAAAGCACTTTGGCACCATGGTCGACCTCACCATCAGGTATCAAGTCCATTTTCGCTTCTCATCCCTTCTATGCCTCACCCTGTTGTCTCTCTCAACGTTCCTTTCAAAGAAATCAATTACACTTTAGCCGAGATTTCTATGCATATTTTGTGATTCTGATGTTTTACCATAGTTGGCTGCTTCTTTAACGAAAAAACTATGTAGAGTGGAAAACAAGGAATTAAAAACATCATGCAATAATATATAGATGCGGGTGTCGTTACGTTTGAATGAAAATCTCAAATCTCTCACTATGTAGACTATTTGAATCCTCATGCCTTTTATTGAATTGCTTCTACCTTACTTGCTCATACATGGGACGACTCAAAGTTTCGTGCATTTCATCTTTACTTGTTGCTTGCTAGTAAGGCAAGCATAAGTGCTATTATTCGATGGTAAGATCTCAATTTCTAACTGAAAAAATTAATAATAATAATGATAAATGAATCATTTTTATCGTAGCGGATCAATAATTTCTGTACCCGAGGACTGAAGGATATTGGAGGAGCAGAAAAATATTATACAAAATAGAAGATTGAACCAAAAATCTTCGTATATTGTCCAGAGGAATGTACATAACATATATATAATTAAAATGCAACTAATTCCCACAACTCAATTCTACAACTACCCATAACAATCAACTAATCAATAATTTACATAATATTTCATTATCCAATATTCTCCCTCATAATGAACATTGGGAAGAACACCAAGTCTACTAACTCAAATCATATTCATGATCTGCTGATCTTTCCTCTTTTAACTCTCACTCACTACTGCGGCAGTCCCTTAACTTTTATCTTCAATCAGGAAGTCATCTCACTGTCTGTAGCTTTCTTAATGTCTTGATGTCTTGCAAGACCAACAAACTTCTCTTCCTTGTCTTCCTCGTGCTTCTGCACTATGCTAAAACAATTCAAGTTCTTCAATTTCTTTACTATTCTCTACATTGTATTTGGCTGTTTTGTTTCTAAGGTTCAATTCTTTTTTCTTTTTCTCAACATGAGAAGACTTATGTCTATAAAACATTCTGAACATACCTATGACCTTTTGCTCATCAAATACATTTATCCAACCACAATGATTTGTCAAACTACAAATTTTACAAGGATGTAAATCCCAACAAATTTTTTTTCTATGTCCTTCTCTATCACAATAGGAACAATGCAAAATCTCCTTTTCTTTTCCTTTATCTCTATACCCGAGACCTTCATACTTAGGCCTAACAACTGATGACTCAATGGCCTTTTTGATTCCTTGCCCATGCTTACGCAAACCTTCACCTTTATAACCAATTTTCTGGTTGCACGTGCATGTATGACAGGGGATTGTATGTTTCCTCTTCAATTTTCATCAAACAAGCAGGGTATGAGTACTATAGAGGTGCATGATAGTGAATTGTGGCATCAAAGGTATGGACATCTCAATTTTGGTGGTTTACTTTTGCTTAAAAAGAAACATATGGTTGAAGGATTGCCATTTCTTAAGAATACACAAGACATATGTGAATAATGTTTGTTTGGAAAACAACATAGAAATACTTTTTTGATTGGTTTGTCAAGGAGGGCAAGAAAACCACTTGAAGTCATTCATATTGATTTATGTGGTATATTGGAGGAGCAGAAAAATATTATACAAAATAGAAGACTGAACCAGAAATCTTCGTATATTGTCCAGAGGAATGTACATAACATATATATAATTAAAATGCAACTAATTCCCAAAAATGAATTCTACAACTACCCATAACAATCAACTAACCAATAATTTACACAATGTTTCATTATCCAACAAGGACTCTACTATTAACATAAGTGATCACTTCCCTTTTAAGATGCTAGATATCATGAGAAAATCCACAGCAAAGCTTTTGAATGCACAATAAATCATGTTGAGCATACCCAACAAACAAGGCATTCCATGAGACCGCATGTCTTAGAGATATTTTGTCAAACACTTTGTGTGCCTTAAATAGAGGTATATATATTGCACGTGGTATCTAGGTAGACAGTTCTTGTGCTTAGTGAATGCATCTTCATAGAGTTTATATGTTTTAGACTCCAATGGGGATCAAATTGGGTTTTATTTCTGTCAAGAATCTTCCTCTAGGTGATCTTGGTATGAGTATAATTCCTTGTGTGCTAAAGCGAGGTGAATCTTAGATCATTTATAGGGAGTGTTTTAGCATTCAAGTCTTTCATTCTAAATTTGCATACATATTGTTGAGCAACTTTTGTGAAATGTGGTAGTAGTTGGTTGATCCTATTGTTCATACTCTATGTTTCCAAGTTGCTATGACTATTAAATATTTTCTATCTAGCCATGTACAAGTGTCTTTTACTTCATCTCTATTGACCCACTTGCATGTGGACTATGTTATTTTATTAAATACCTGGGTATATTCACCATCTACTTATAGTGGGCATAGGTTGATGAGTTTGGCTATCTAAGAATCTAGGGACTTCGTTAAATTACCCAAGATTTCTACTAACCTTGTATATGTTAATAACATGTATGGAATTAGATAGTAAACTATCTAAATAACATGGCAAGTATGTTAATGATGCTACTTTTAGATACCAAGGATTTATCTTTCTACCCCTATTCTAAGGTGGAAGGGATTGCTAATTGTTAGCAAGGTATAGGTAGTTTGTAAAAATAAATATTCGATAGAGGTCACTGCCCTTGCATGATGGCATATTAAACCTTGTTCATAACTTATTGACTTGGGTTCTCCATTCATGAGGTTATTTGGCATTCCATAAATGATATCAAAACATATTGCAACTCCGATAGTTGATATCACTAAATCTTGCTATGGTATGGCATTACTCTACAAGTAGGAGTATATTTCGCATTGATGGTAAGAACAATTGTGATATTGTGTAACTGTAACTTGAATGAAAGGGGAAATGTAGGAGGATATGTTGAGGACATTGATTGAATTTAGGTGATGTAAACCTTGATGTTGGAATGACAATTGGTTTGTTATTAAAAGAAACTTGAAAATTACAAGTACTTTAACTCAAAAATGATACATGTATTTTAGGATTATTGCCTTAACCTTGAAAATATCTGAATGGTAATGGATTTATGTTTTAGGGTATGTGATTGATAAAATTTTCAAGTTGGAAAATTATTAGACATAATGATGTTAGTCGACCAAACATGAGGAGATGGACATATGTCCTTAAGACCATTATAACCTTAATTACTATTTTGTGATAGAAATTAGACAATGATATCTGAGCATGGCATCATTACTCCTAAGTCATTTTTGGGTTATTTATATTTAATTAATTAGTTGGGCCTATTTTTATTATAAAAGTGACTTGGAGAAAGGAAAGTCGGTTAAGTGAAACTTGGAGAAAGAAAAGTCAATTAAGTGAAACTAATTTTAAAGTCATAAGAAAGACATATCATTAAGAGGTTTATAATTTATGCAAAATCTCTTTTTACCTCTTTCTTTTTCTGCTCGCTTATTTACCAAAAAGCTGGACAACTGAAAGGACTCTTACTGTCTCTGATGAAGTTTCCTTCAAGCAACTCATTTAGGTGTTCATCTATTTCCTTGACTTCTGACGGACTCATCAAATATGCAGGTTCAAATGGAATGACAGACTGGCATTCTGGTTTTAGCTTGATTTCACATTCCTCATGATCTTTTGACCAAAACTGTAATGGATTCATACTACAACAGTCTTGTTCAAATCTTATTTTGACAGGTTCCAATAGAGGTGTGTTGGCGTTTCAATTTGCACCTCTGGAATGCGATTTGGAAACGGACAGCTATGCATAGATAAACTGCTCTCCTATTGGAAGGGGGAGTTCCCTTTCTTGTTGATGTTCGCTAAAAGATAACTTGAATGAAACTTCGCCTATCTTCTTTTTGATTCTCAGCTGCGAGCCAAGGTTATAAAACTCTAAACGTTGCAGAAGAGGTTTTTTCCTTTTTATAAAACTTCTACTGCAACTAGCATAGACTAATGACGCTTTCAACCTCCTGAGTAAATTCAGAGCAAAGGAAGTTGAAAGTGAACGAGGAATGATTGTTAACACAAAAACTTAAGCAGTTTTCCTCCAGATTTACACCACAAGACTAAAAGTACTTTAATGATGAAAGCTGAAAATGAAAGCTACAGAAGCTACACATCTGGCGATGATAACTTCATGAATCGATATAGAATATTAGAGCAAAGTAGGCATGAGACTTCTATTCAATATCACAAAGTTTAATACAGCTCTAGGATAGCAATACTATAGCAAAAGGTAGGCATACAGTAAGCAATCAAACACTGGAGAACAATGAACACAAAGTGAACAAACACCTGGAATAACAATGTTTGCAGGCTAGAATAGGCACAACAAATTTGCTATTACAAAAGTCATTACAAACAATGGGCAAGGATGCCCTTATTTATACTAAAATCAAAGGAGTAGAGAACTTTAAAATCTCCTTGATTAACCCTAACTTGCCAACTCGCAAGCTTTATTACTATTCTAAGACAAAGATACAATAAACAAATGTTTTAAAGCAAAGAAGATTCCAACTATCACAAGGTGATTTCGTTCTAAATATAGAATGGATGAGCTTAGGATGAAATCACATGCTTTAAAACAAAAAGCATATGTTTTAAAGCTGCTTTATCTTGAAATGCATCATCAACATTCTAGCTTTTTGGTGATGTCATCCGTTGATATTCTGGGAAACAATATCTTCTAAAAAGCGAGTGACCGCATCTCTACCAGGAACACTGATACTCTCTAGAGCAATATTCTGATTCTCTAACATTTCTTCACCATTGGCAACCATCTGAAGAAATTCATGAACTTCACCTGCAGCCTTGTCAAATTTCATTGTCATTGCGGCAAGATGACTCATCTTGCTGGCATTGATATCATCATTAAAGTTGTTGCGGACGAGAGTCTGGAACTCTACTTGCACTTCCCCGAGCTCATACAGGGCACCATCTTCTTTCTCATTCGAACATGGGATCTGAGAGACAAAGGATCTAACGAACTTGAGGATGCCGACTACGTTTTCTTTCCATTCTGTCAACTCTGAACTCATACTGTCATAAGTTTTTACTGTGAAAAGATATTGCGCTTTCCAAGTAGAAACTGTCTTCTTATCTTCAGCTGAATCAACAGTATCAAGTGCAATCTTCAAGTCGGAGATAATGATCTCAAATACCGGTCTATTTTCTGCCATGATCTGCTGTAACCCCTGTATGCCTTGGTGTAAATCATGAGTGTTGTATTTCAACTGATAAAGCTCTGCAAGTACAACTCTCCCTTTGGTCACAAATTCTTCTACCCAACTGTCCATGTGCCTCCCATAGAGGACCAACTTACTGAAATGCCGTTGATTGGCTGGTGATCCAAGATTTGGTGGAAGAAGTAAATCGACCTGTGAAGTGCCATGGAAAAGGTTGGAAATATATTGCCGCAACTGTCGAACTTCAGCTTTGAGAGCTGCCTTGTCTTCTCCATCCCTCAACACCCTTTCCCTCAAGCTATCCGCTGCAACCTCGAAGAGATTGACGTCTGTATGGCGAGTACTTCTACCAAGGTTAGCTTTGACAACCGTGAAGTCATCAACCTCGATATCATTAGCACTTCTATTTTCTGGAGGTGTTGTAGTCTCAAGAATTATTTCTCCATCCGCATTCTTCTCAATGCGAATTTGCTTCTTCAGTTGCTTGTCTGGTGTGTCTTGATAGACACTTTTTAGCTCTGTTAATTCCATCCGATATGAGGGCTTTCTTCTCTTCCTTCCCAGAATGTTTTCAAGCTAGGATGAGCCATCCTCTCTTGGAAACTCAGTTCTCGCCTCATCAGCTCCTGATGAATCTATGCTTGCATCAAAGTTGTGAACCGGTGAATCTGGCTCTGAATCTATGTGAATAGGAGAAGGGATCGGTGAAGAAGGTGGAGATACATGATCTGAAGGTAACACTTCAACATGTGGCGTTGTTTCAACAGGAGGTTCTGGTTCAACCGGTGGATGTTCCTGTTGGACATGAGCTGGAGACTCGTCTTTTTTCCTCTTTAACTTTGCCATTTTTGTTCCCTCTGGGAGAACACTCATAGCTTTTACTCTTTGTTTTGGCTTGGAAGTGGAAGGCTCTGATGGTTGCACAACTGGCAGCTCTGCTAATGGAATATCATCCTTCCGCTTAGTCTTCAAGAATATCAAACTATTAGCAGAGCTGCCAGTTAACTGGCAGCGACAGTTGTTGCTCAATTTGGTCTCTGAAATACATGGGAAGTAGAACTTCACCACTTTCTGTCAAACCTTCTATGTCTTCTGATAGGATATCAGACATTTGTTGAAGAGTGAACCTGCTGTAACTACGTCCTCACACTTCATACTCATCAGCACAATTAGCCCAGAAGTCTTCAACTGCAAACTTGTGTGTACAATTTTGACCAAGATGTGATGCATAAACACCATGGGGATCATATGAAGATCTCATGTCAAAAAACTTAAGACCATATCTGGATGATTCATTACCGATTGCCTTGGCATCTGCTCCAGATCTACATCTGTAAATACTTATCCCAAGTGGAAAATTGAAGGCAGTCTTGCGTCTGCTACGCAAAAATGTATGCACTTCATAAGCTTGCCTCAAAAATTCCATAAATGTTATTTTGTCTGTAGGATATCGCGGCAACATGGTTGGCTCTCCTGAGAAGCCATATACTCTAATGTAGGAAAAAGTAGGGAATTGGATAAACATTGCTATTCTAGCCTCTACAGAAAACCGTATATGCAACTCCTTGTCCATGTCTCGCACTGCATGCATCAAGAATGCATCATTCACCTGCCTGTAATGTCGTTCAGCTTGAGAGATCTCTAACTGCGGGAAATGATGATACACATGCTGAGTACCCAAAGTTCCAACAACATTCAAACCTCTGAATTGACCCTGAAAAGCCATCAAATACACAATGTATGATATCATATGGAATTCGTAAGCCCTTTGAAAATCAATTATTTGTTGGTGGAGACTATCACTGATTAGTGCCGACCAATCATAGAATTTGGTTCCGTCAACAATCTGGGACATGATGTAAAACATCCAAGGCTGAAATTTGTTTGCATCTGCTTGACCTGTGATACGACTTAGCAGAGTAATCATTATTGCATGCTCCTCCTTGAATTCTCCACGTCCAACATTCCTTGGCATAATATTCTGCTTTTCTTTCAACCACCTCTGACCAATCTTTTTTTTGTATTTTTCCTTATCATTGTTCCAAACCCTCTTGCATTCTTCAAGTGAAACAGTTAAGTACTCTCTCCAAATAGGTATTGTAAAACATTTTCAATGTCGTTTGGCCTCAAGCTGCACAGCACACGTCCATCACCTGACTGAATTTCTCTTGTGACCGAGTTGTAATGCGTCACGCAAGTAATCACAAACTCGATACTTTGCATGGTGATAGGAAAGGATGCCGCTGCAAGCAAACCAGAGTGTCCAAGATTCCTGATGGCATTATTTCCTGCATCCTCCAAGGAGTGTAAATTGATTACTGGAAGTACTTTATGCAAGTTTGTTTCACAAGTTTTTAGGTAATCATGAACCAATGTTGTTTTGTGTCTGATTTGTGTTGGAGAGTACTGCATATTGGAAGATTTGAAAATTGACTGTGAACATGCCTATGTTAGAAAAAATATTGGACAGATGGCTGAAATTTATTTGCTGATTTTTAGAAAAAGCAGGGTGTGAGCTAAAAAAGCTGGCACATGGGTTTTGTAGATAATTCTGTTTCTAAGCAACCCAGATTGTCAGATTTTGAAAAAGCGGAGATTTTCTTAAAAAAGCAGGAAAAAAGCAGTTTCCCAAAAAAAAGCACAACTCCCAATCTTCAAGAGGATGATAATCTGGATGGACCCATCTCGACGAAAATTGAAAAAGCTCTAGTCAGACTTCTGAAAAATGATCTCCTTGAAACAAGGACCCTGAAAAAGCAAGCCTCTCTTCTTCCTCAACCCGAATCTATGAAGAACACTGAAAAAGCACCTGATTTGGGTCTTCGAATCTTCGTTGAAAGAAAAATAAAATCTTTCCTCTGGATGCAACCTGCAAAAGAAAATGAAATAAAAAAGCCCAAAGCTTGTCTTTATAAATCTTTTGGTCGAAAAAGCAGCTTTACTTGTGTGAGAAGAAAACTTCACCCTCATCCATGAAGAAAACAACTTTTAAAGCATAAATCCAAGTGGATGTCTTCGAATAGGAAGAATCCCTATTTTGTAGGAGCCTATGGCTTCATGTGCAAGATGACAAAAAATATCTTCTTTGATGATGTCATCGAACACGCGAGTTGAAAGAAGTGTTAACAAAATTTTCTTCATTTTTGACACTTCAACACTCGTTTTGACTCAAATATGGCCTGTCTCTGACTTTGACAAGGTGGCAAAATGTTGTCATGAACTGAAAAAGCTGATTGATCCTGACATTTTGGAGATTGATCAACTGAGATTCCATCCTCTGCCTCCATTCGATGATCTGACATCGTTTGACCAAGTTTGACCTCTCCGAAACTGCCAACGGGCGAAGATTGGTAACAAGGCATGTCGGAAAACACTGAAAACATGAAAATATTCTAACACTGCTAAAGTTGGGCACCCCAAGCCTCCTGGGGCGCCCAGTTTCCCAACACTTAGACATTTTTTCAGTTTTTCCAACTTTTCCAATTTCTTGGTTTGCGTGCGCATTCCGGAGGCACAGGACCCCTGTTTGGCAATCAATTTCTATCAACTGGGAGAAAAATGTGTCTGATGATCTAGCAAATATGCAAGCCTGATGAAAATTGAGCTGATTGTACCTTCTGTTTGCCTCAAAAAATGTGCCAAAATGATCAACACTGAACTGGAGCGGGCTGACGGAAGGAGATTTGCGTTTTTCGAGAAAAACATGAAAAATAAACTAACACTTGTGAGTTTGGGCATCCCAAGCCTCCAAGGGCGCCCAGTTTGTCAACACTTAGCCATTTTTTCAAAAATTATTAATTTTGTACCTTTTCTTGATTTCCGTGCCGACAGCTCATGTTAATTTTGTACCTTTTCTCGATTTCCGTGCCGACAAAGATAAGTTTGTTAAATTTGAAGACATTAATGAAGGTTCTGTTATGTTTGGAAATAATGATTGCATTATGATCAGAGGCAAAGGTACAATTCTTCTTGATGATGAAACACCACTACATGATGTGTATTTTGTAGAAGGACTGAAGCACAACCTGTTAAGTGTCAGTCAAATATGTGACAATGGTTTTAATGTGGTTTTTGATGCACATGGATGTGAGATCAAAAAGAAATCAGGTAAAGTTATTGCAGCAGGTCTAAGGACTAGTGGTAATATCTACAATCTTCATAACTCAAAAACTAAAAGTGTTGATAGCCATATCTGTTTCATGGGTCAAATTGAGGAAAGCTGGTTGTGGCATAGAAGACTTGGTCATGTGAATTTTGACAATCTTGTAAGAATCAGCAGGAATCACAATGTCAGAAATATGCCTCATATTTCAAAACCAAGTAATACTATATGCAAAGAGTGTCAATTGGGTAAGCAAACCAAAGTTAGTTTCAAGCCTAAGGAGTATTTTACTTCAAAACCTCTGTAGCTGGTACATTCAGCTTTGTGTGGTCCTACAAGGACTAAAGCTCTGGGAGGAGAAAAATATTTTATGCTTTTCATTGATGATTTTTCAAGAATGACATGGGTAACATTCTTAAGGCATAAATCAGAGGCATTTGATAGATTCAAAATCTTCAAGAAGATGGTTGAAAAGGAATCTGATTTCAAGCTAAAATGTTTAAGGTCAGACAATGGAGGAGAGTACACTTCAAAGGAATTTAAAGAGTATTGTGAAAAACATGGGATAAGAAGGCAATTCTCCACTCCTAGAACTCCACAACAAAATGGAGTAGCTGAAAGAAAAAACAGGACTGTAAAAGAGATGGCAAGAACCTTACTACATGATGCAAATTTGCCTAATGTCTATTGGAGAGAAGCTGTTCATACAGCTGTATATACTTTGAACAGAGTTCAATTAAGGGTAAAGTCAAATTATACTCCTTATGAACTTTGGTATGGTAAGTCAGCAAATATTGGGTATTTTAAAATTTTTGGAAGTAAGTGTTACATCAAGAAAGATAATGATAGCTTATGTGGTTTTGAGTCTAGATGTGATGAAGGCATATTTCTTGGTTATTCTACACATAGCAAGGCATATAAGTGTTTTAACAATAGGCTCAAAAGAATAACTGAAAGTACTAATGTTAAGGTGGATGAGGATTTGCAGCCCTGTATGTAGTTGATTCATGACAATGAAGTTGATCATCATTCACAAAAGGAAGAAGAAATTCAGGAAGAGGAAGAAGATCCTGAAAAATTTGTTGATGTTAAGACAAAGACTCTTTCAAAGGCTTTTCAAAGAGATCATCCTCATGAGTTGATCATTGGGGATAAGGACAGTGGTGTGTTAACAAGACGAGGAAAGCTTGATGCTGCACATAATCAAGCACATGTGTGTTTGATATCATAAATGGAACCAAAGAATTATGTTGAGGCCAGCAAATATGAAGCCTGGATTAAAGCCATGGAAGAGGAGTTAAGTCAAATAGAAAAGAACAAAACATGGGAACTTGTTCCAAGACCAGAAGGTAAGAATGTTATTGGATCAAAATGGGTGTTTAGGAATAAGGTTGATGATAAAGGTAAAGTTGTTAGAAACAAAGCCAGATTGGTTTGCAAAGGGTATTCACAAATTGAAGGTATTGACTTTGAAGAAACATTTGCTCCTGTTGCTAGATTAGAAGCTATAAGAATGTTTTTAGCTTTTTCAGTTTATAAAAATTTCAAAGTTTACCAAATGGATGTAAAATCAGCATTTCTAAATGGAGATCTTGAAGAAGTCTACATGGAACAACCAAAAGGTTTTGTGAATAAAGATAATTCAGATCATGTTTATAGGTTGAAAAAGGCTTTATATGGTTTAAAGCAAGCTCCAAGAGCTTGGTATTATAGACTGGATAAGTTTCTGCAGGAACAGGGGTTCACAAAAGGAGGTGTGGACAGTAATTTGTACTATTTAATCAAAGGTGAGGATATTCTGGTTGTTGAAATTTATGTTGATGATATCATTTTTGGTGGTAACAATGATGATATGAGTCATTCATTTCCTAACATTATGAAGTCAGAATTTGAAATGTCTATGTTGGGAGAATTGTCTTTCTTTCTTGGTCTTCAGGTATCTCAGCTTGAAAAGGGAATATTTATCTCTCAAAATAAATATGCCAGAGAGATGTTGAAGAGATTTCAAATGAATGATTGCAAACCTTTGGGTACTCCTATGGAGACAGGGCATAAGCTAAGTAAAAATGATGAATCACCTGAAGTAGAACAGTCTCTATATAGATCTATGATTGGGAGTCTTTTATATCTCACTGCTTCTAGGCCTGATATTATGCAGGCTGTTTGTTTGGTTGCAAGATTTCAAGCTTGTCCTAAACAATCACATTTGAATGCTGTTAAGAGAATCTTTAGATATATTAAGGGTACACTTGATTTTGGTTTATGGTATCCTAGACACAATGATTTTACACTTCTTGCCTATACAGATGCAGATTGGGCAGGGTGTCCTGATGGCAGAAAAAGCACAAGTGGGGCAGCTTTCTTTCTGGGTGGCAGATTGGTTGCATGGCATAGTAAGAAACAAGATTGTGTTTCTGTATCTACAGCTGAAGCTGAGTACATTGCTGCTTCATCATGTTGTACACAGGTACTTTGGATGGTACAATCACTTCTTGATATTAAGGTTGAGGTTAAAAAGCCTGTGTCTATTCTTTGTGATAACACAAGTTCTATCAATATGTCAAAGAATCCTATAATGCATTCAAGAACTAAGCATATTGCTATCAGATATCATTTTCTAAGGGAAAAGGTGATTGAAAATGAAGTTGCTTTGGAATATGTGCATACTAGTGATCAATTGGCTGATATCTTCACAAAGCCTTTGCCAAAGGAGACATTTGAAACTCTGAGACAGAGACTGGGAGTTCTGTCTCTTGTCTCTTCTTCAGTAAGTTACAAAGATATTAGATTCAGGGGGAGTTGTCTTCTAGATTATTTTGATGTCCTGAATCTCATTTGTACATAGTCTGTATATAGTTTTTGTACATATTTTTTTTGTTGGCAGTGTTACAGTATTGTGCAGTATGAAGTAAAGTGTTGGTTTTGACAAAAATTTTTGTGAGGATTGCATTTACAAGAACAGGAATCTATTGGTTGTGGTATTTTTTTTTGCCTTTGACATTTTTATGTCAAAAAGGGGGAGAAATGAGTTATGGTTTTGCCATCAATGTCAAAGACAAAGGGGGAGTTTTGTAGCACATTTCACAGTTGAGTATATTGTCTTTTCATTGATGTCAAAATGATGGTAGTGACATGATCTTCTCAGTTTTGATCTTTCAGTGAAAGTGGCAAAGGTTGGCATTATGATTAGTTTTCAGTGACATGGTCTTCATCAGTGACATGATCTTCTCAGTTTTGATCTTTCAGTGAAAGTGGCAAAGGTTGGCATTATGATTAGTTTTCATGCAATTATGGTACACTGTTGTAATCACAGTGGTTTGATATCATCTCAGTTTTCAGTGTAATCACAGTGGTTTGAAAGTTTGGAATTATCTCAGTTTTCAAGTTGTAAAACTTCATTGTTTGGAATTATCATACAAGTAGTTCATAGTGACAAATGCCACATATTGTTTCACAAGACCTAAATTAAATTTCCTTAAAAGTTTTTTTTTAAACGTCAATGCACTTTTCTTATAATCGTTTGTTGACTGGTTGGAACGGTGATTGTCACTTAAGTGACAACTTAAGGGGTGAAGACTCGTCAGTCTTACCGGCCCCGTTGCCTAGAGTGCCCGGTCACCGGTCACTACTCACTGAGCTCCGCGGGAAAAGGTTGATCAACGATCAACGTTTAATTTGCTCTTGGCGGGAATACCACATCCGGTGGTGGAGATTTGAATGATGCCGCAGTTTCAAGAGTTTAAAGTTGACGGGCTCTGTGTTATGAAAGGCAGAAACTAATACTTGTTTCTATTTTGAAGTGACAACAATAATAGAAGATGGAAGGTTAGAAGTTTTTGATTACAGAAAGTCTCATGATAGATATTTGTTTTTTCTATTATGGAATGTGGATCGATGAGGAGATTTAGAAATTAGAAACTTTTGTTATAGAAATCAAATAGAATACAATGCATTTTTTCAAGGAGAAGATAAAGTTGATTTTTGTTTTCATTTTTGAGAGAAGGTGATATGAATGTGATAAAAATATATGATGTTGGAAGTTGAACGGATTTGAAGAAATTGAATGATGGAAGATCATTTGTATAAAGAGAATTTTTTTCAGGGGTGTATTTTTGAAGCAGAGAAGAGAAGAAGATCTGGTGTGTGGTGAGAAGTTGTAGAATGGTATTTTTGTTTTGAAGTGTATTTTGCAGGTATGAAGAAACAATTTTTTTTCAGGGAATTATGTTGAGGTTTTTGAAAGAATGTTGGAGCAATAAATGAATGGAGTTCTTCAATGATCAAGATGGATTAATATTTGTTCAAGAGAAAGTGAAAGTGCTGTAAGACAATAATTTCTCAGAGAGGGTAAATTGTTCAGTTTTGTACAGTGAAAAAGTTCATGAAATGGTGAATTAGTTTTAAATTGTTTTGCAGAGGTAGGAAGTATTTTTGAAGATCAAAATTGAATAATTGTAGATGTTGAAGACAGTTGAAGGTTGATTGCTAAGAATATATTTTTGTTTGTTTTAAAATGGAGAAACAAGGTTTTAGTTTTTATTGAAACAAGGAAATCCCCTGAGTTATATTTTCATTGAATGTTGATGTTGTAATGTTAGTGAGACATGCAGAGAAGTACAATATGCCAGTGAGGCAGAATTGTAATGTCAGTGAGACAATTGTAATCAGAAATTCGTGTTAAGCCAGTGAGGCAATTGAGTGGTTTTTATACCCCAGGAGGGTTTTCCACTCGGGAAATTTCTTGTGTCAAGTTTTTGTTTTGATACTCTGCATATTTTCTTTGTTCTATCTGAAGAATTCTACAATTGTGAATTTAAATTAAGAAAAGGAGTAAAAAGTGTTAAAATTGTTAACAACACTGATTCACCCCCCCTCTCAGTGTTGAGTGTATTCCTACAATTGGTATCAGAGCTTGGTACCCTGTCAAAGCTTAATCAGCTTGGGTAGATCATATTTCTGGAATACTTATCATGGCAAGTCAAGAAGGTTACTCTAATTATAAAGCACCTGTGTTTGATGGTTCTAACTATGCTTTTTGGAAATTCAGGATGGAGTCATATTTGTCATCTCTGGGGTATGATGTATATGCTGCCATTGTTACTGCATATACTGCTACAAATCCTCCTAGCACAGCTGATGAGAAAAGGGCATATGAAAATAATGCTAAGGCTAAAAATGCATTATGTTGTGGTCTTACCAATGACATACTTGTCAAAATCATGGAGTAAAACAGCCAAGGAAATATGGGACAAACTGTCTAATATTTATCAAGGAGATGATAAAATCAAAGAAGCAAAACTACAATCCTACAGAGCCAAATTTGAAAGTCTTCGAATGAGTGATGATGAGAAAGTGGCAGAATATCTTCTAAGGGTCCAAGAAATTGTAAATGCTATCAGAGGACTTGGTGATACACTGGAAGAGAAGACAGTTGTTACAAAAGTCTTAAGGACTTTAAATCCAAAGTGTCTGCAGTAGAAGAAAGAGACTTAAGCAAAGTTACCTTCGATGAACTTCATGGCACTTTCACAGCTTATGAGATGAGAATTAGCAATGACATACCTTCAAGCAAAGAAGCTGCTTTCAAATCAGTCAGAAAAGAAAAGGAGATTTCTGATTCAGAAGATTTGGATGATGATCAAGAAATATCTCTTGCAAGCAAGTTGAAGAAGGGATCTGTTGGTAAGTACAAAGGTAAGCTTCCATTCAAATGTTTTGAGTGTGGAAAGATTGGACACTATGCAGCTCAGTGTCCTTACAAAGACCTAGACAGTGATGAAGATGAAAACAAGAAGCAATTTAAAAAGAAACAGTTTGTTTCTAGAAGGAAAAATAATTTCAGAAAGAAAAGAAGTTTGTTCATCAAAAATGTTGATATGTCTGAAAGTGATTCAGATGATTTTCTTGATGAAAATGCACAGACTTTATTTATGGCTATTCTAAATGAAGTTCAAAATGAAAAATGTGAGGAACAATCAAATAGTTGTGAAGCTGTTATTGATTTTGAAGGAGAATTGATGTGTGCATTAAGTCAAGTCAAGAAACTTAAAAAGGAAATCATTGCACAAAGAAGTCAGTTTCATAAGAAAATGATATCATGAATAACAAGTTAACTTGTTATGAGAAACAGATTACTGATCTAATTCTTTCTCTTGAAGAAAGTAAGAAAATTACTGATGATAAAGACAAAGAGTTGAATAACAAGGACAAGGAATGTCATACACTTGAAGCTGAAATTGTTGGTCTGAGAAGAAGACTTGATATGTGCAGAAGTAGTGATAAACTTGATGATCTTCTTGATAGACAAAGAGGATTCAAAGATAAATCAGGTCTTGGATTTGAAGAGGGACAATGTTCTCAAAAGGCTAGTACAAAAGGCAAATCAATCATAAGGACAACAAACTACAACAGAAGTGATACTTTCAGGTATAATGCTCACTTTACTGGATATTGTTTTTGTTGCAACAGGTTTGGACACAAAGCCAATGAATGTAGATTTGGAGTGAGAAGAGAAATGCATTTATTTCCAAGGAATCCATTCATGTTCTTAAGAAGTTTGAAGTGTCACAATTGTAAAAATTTTGGGCATATTGCCAAATTCTGTAGACCTTCATTGCAAATGCAGCAAACAACAAGAAATACTGTTTCAGGTTTGTCTTCTTTGAGTTCTGAAAAGAAATTGTTTGTTTGGAAACCTAAGGTAATTAATAAGAGCTTTGATGTTACGATTGCACAAGCTGCTTTTCATGCCAAAAGGAAGGAACAGTGGGTGATTGACAGTGGTTGCTCCAACCACATGATAGGGGACAAAGATAAGTTTGTTAAATTTGAAGACATTAATGAAGGTTCTGTTATGTTTGGAAATAATGATTGCATTATGATCAGAGGCAAAGGTACAATTCTTCTTGATGATGAAACACCACTACATGATGTGTATTTTGTAGAAGGACTGAAGCACAACCTGTTAAGTGTCAGTCAAATATGTGACAATGGTTTTAATGTGGTTTTTGATGCACATGGATGTGAGATCAAAAAGAAATCAGGTAAAGTTATTGCAGCAGGTCTAAGGACTAGTGGTAATATCTACAATCTTCATAACTCAGAAACTAAAAGTGTTGATAGCCATATCTGTTTCATGGGTCAAATTGAGGAAAGCTGGTTGTGGCATAGAAGACTTGGTCATGTGAATTTTGACAGTCTTGTAAGAATTAGTAGGAATCACAATGTCAGAAATATGCCTCATATTTGAAAACCAAGTAATACTATATGCAAAGAGTGTCAATTGGGTAAGCAAACCAAAGTTAGTTTCAAGCCTAAGGAGTATTTTACTTCAAAACCTCTGCAGCTGATACATTCAGATTTGTGTGGTCCTACAAGGACTAAAGCTCTGGGAGAAGAAAAATATTTTATGCTTTTCATTGATGATTTTTCAAGAATGACATGGGTAACATTCTTAAGGCATAAATCAGAGGCATTTGATAGATTCAAAATCTTCAAGAAGATGGTTGAAAAGGAATCTGATTTCAAGCTAAAATGTTTAAGGTCAGACAATGGAGGAGAGTACACTTCAAAGGAATTTGAAGAGTATTGTGAAAAACATGGGATAGGAAGGCAATTCTCCACTCCTAGAACTCCACAGCAAAATGGAGTAGCTGAAAGAAAAAACAGGACTGTAAAAGAGATGGCAAGAACCTTACTACATGATGCAAATCTGCCTAATGTCTATTGGAGAGAAGCTGTTCATACAGCTGTATATACTTTGAACAGAGTTCAATTAAGGGTAAAGTCAAATTATACTCCTTATGAACTTTGGTATGGTAAGTCAGCAAATGTTGGGTATTTTAAAATTTTTGGAAGTAAGTGTTACATCAAGAAAGATAATGATAGCTTATGTGGTTTTGAGTCTAGATGTGATGAAGGCATATTTCTTGGTTATTCTACACATAGCAAGGCATATAAGTGTTTTAACAATAGGCTCAAAAGAATAATTGAAAGTACTAATGTTAAGGTGGATGAGGATTTGCAGCCCTGTATGCAGTTGATTCATGACAATGAAGTTGATCATCATTCACAAAAGAAAGAAGAAATTCAAGAAGAGGAAGAAGATCCTGAAAAATTTGTTGATGTTAAGACAAAGACTCTTTCAAAGGCTTTTCAAAGAGATCATCCTCATGAGTTGATCATTGGGGATAAGGACAGTGGTGTGTTAACAAGAAGAGGAAAGCTTGATGCTACACATAATCAAGCACATGTGTGTTTGATATCATAAATGGAACCAAAGAATTATGTTGAGGCCAGCAAAGATGAAGCCTGGATTAAAGCCATGGAAGAGGAGTTAAGTCAAATAGAAAAGAAAAAAACATGGGAACTTGTTCCAAGACCAGAAGGTAAGAATGTCATTGGATCAAAATGGGTGTTTAGGAATAAGCTTGATGATAAAGGTAAAGTTGTTAGAAACAAAGCCAGATTGGTTTGCAAAGGGTATTCACAAATTGAAGGTATTGACTTTGAAGAAACATTTGCTCCTGTTGCTAGATTAGAAGCTATAAGAATGTTTTTAGCTTTTTTAGTTTATAAAAATTTTAAAGTTTACCAAATGGATGTAAAATCAGCATTTCTAATTGGAGATCTTGAAGAAGAAGTCTACATGGAACAACCAGAAGGTTTTGTGAATAAAGATAATTCAGATCATGTTTATAGGTTGAAAAAGGCTTTATATGGTTTAAAGCAAGCTCCAAGAGCTTGGTATTATAGACTGGATAAGTTTCTGCAGGAACAGGGGTTCACAAAAGGAGGTGTGGACAGTAATTTGTACTATTTAATCAAAGGTGAGGATATTCTGGTTGTTGAAATTTATGTTGATGATATCATTTTTGGTGGTAACAATGATGATATGAGTCATTCATTTCCTAACATTATGAAGTCAGAATTTGAAATGTCTATGTTGGGAGAATTGTCTTTCTTTCTTGGTCTTCAGGTATCTCAGCTTGAAAAGGGAATATTTATCTCTCAAAATAAATATGCCAGAGAGATGTTGAAGAGATTTCAAATGAATGATTGCAAACCTTTGGGTACTCCTATGGAGACAGGGCATAAGCTAAGTAAAAATGATGAATCACTTGAAGTAGAACAGTCTCTATATAGATCTATGATTGGGAGTCTTTTATATCTCACTGCTTCTAGGCCTGATATTATGCAGGCTGTTTGTTTGGTTGCAAGATTTCAAGCTTGTCCTAAACAATCACATTTGAATGCTGTTAAGAGAATCTTTAGATATATTAAGGGTACACTTGATTTTGGTTTATGGTATCCTAGACACAATGATTTTACACTTCTTGCCTATACAGATGCAGATTGGGCAGGGTGTCCTGATGACAGAAAAAGCACAAGTGGGGCAGCTTTCTTTCTGGGTGGCAGATTGGTTGCATGGCATAGTAAGAAACAAGATTGTGTTTCTGTATCTACAGCTGAAGCTGAGTACATTGCTGCTTCATCATGTTGTACACAGGTACTTTGGATGGTACAATCACTTCTTGATATTAAGGTTGAGGTTAAAAAGCCTGTGTCTATTCTTTGTGATAACACAAGTTCTATCAATATGTCAAAGAATCCTATAATGCATTCAAGAACTAAGCAAATTGCTATCATATATCATTTTCTAAGGGAAAAGGTGATTGAAAATGAAGTTGCTTTAGAATATGTGCATACTAGTGATCAATTGGCTGATATCTTCACAAAGCCTTTGCCAAAGGAGACATTTGAAACTTTGAGACAGAGACTGGGAGTTCTGTCTCTTGTCTCTCTTCAGTAAGTTACAGAGATATTAGATTCAGGGGGAGTTGTCTTCTAGATTATTTTGATGTCCTGAATCTCATTTGTACATAGTCTGTATATAGTTTTTGTACATATTTTTTTTTGTTGGCAGTTTTACAGTATTGTGCAGTATGAAGTAAAGTGTTGGTTTTGACAAAAAAAATTTCGAGGATTGCATTTACAAGAACAGGAATCTATTGGTTGTGGTATTTTTTTTGCCTTTGACATTTTTATGTCAAAAAGGGGGAGAAATGAGTTATGGTTTTGCCATCAATGTCAAAGACAAAGGGGGAGTTTTGTAGCACATTTCACAGTGGTGAGAAGTTGTAGAATTCCTGAATGCTTATTTTTTCTAAACAAGTACTTAGGAGGAGATCTTCTTTTGAAAGAATTTCTATTTACAAGAGCAAATCTATATTTCTTCTTGTGACCTTTGTGTTTATGTCGAAAGGACCTTTCCATATTATCATCATCATATCCTTTTCTACATTTCTTACAACTGCAGTTTTTTCCACAAGAAGATTTATGAATTTTTTTGACATGCTTAAAGTCCTTGAGTTGACTGATTGGTGGCAAGTTGCAATATTCTTTCATATTGCAGGAGGATTTATATTGCTCTTTATTGTCATTTAGGGCCTTCATCAAACATCCTTTATCCAACTTATAAGTTACCAGAGTTCTTAATTCTCCAAATCCATATTTTTCAACTTTGGATTTGTATTTGGTCATGATATAGTCTTCTGCATATTCACCAAGACCACAAGGTAAAGAATTAAGATAGTATTTCTTTGTTATTGGATCGTGCAATTTCTGAGCTGCAATCATATAATTTTCAAACACTAAGTTGTATTTATGCAGCTTGCCTAGATCTTTAAGCTGAAGTGAAAACAAAATTTTTTGTGCTTCTAAGATCTCATTTTTCCTATTGCCACAGAATAGCCCTATCAACATTAACTTGAGCATGGAGAATCCCTCTGCAGAAATGTCATTTCTTCCCATATCCATCTCTTTAACATATTCATCTCCTGTGTCAGGATTAGTAGTTATTAAACCATTGTCAGGTAGAGAATTCCACCAATTTCTCAATTTTCCAGACATTAATCTTATAGCATACAAGACCTCACTAGCATCATTCTAGACTGAGCCTCTAGTATCAAAGAAATTCTCAAGAGTATCACACCAAGTGCAAATGGCATCATATGGATCAACAATTTTATCAATATTAAGAATATATCCTGATGTAGGATAGGCTCTAAGATGTTCTGGTCTGGAGTTTTCTGATAAAGCATCTTTCAATTCTACATCAACCTATTGCCTAAGGATTCTTGACTAGCCATGTAATATTCTTCCCAATCTTCTATGTCTTCATCAACATATACCAGGTCATTATCTTGAGGAATGATAGAAATTTCTTCATCTGAATGAAGGGAAACATCTTCTTCAAGGTATACCTCATCTTCTGAGTTCATGGTTGCAGTTGGTTCTTCCATATAGATAGGTTCATTATGCTCTTCAATATTCAATTCCCCTAACCAATCTTTTAATTGTTCTGAATGCTGCATCATGTGTTCCTTCTGTCTGGGAAGAGTCAGTTTAGTAGGCATAGGAGCAGATTTACTTCTGACAGAAGAAACAAGATATTCTTCTTCTTCTGGTTCTTCTGCAAAGAGGATGCTTTTTTTTCTTTGGATCCTTGGCCTTGTTGGCATTTCAGACTTGTGTGACCTAGCCTCTTCAGGTTCTTCCTCAGAGCTCTCTTTTCCTTTTTGAGAGACTCTAATCTTTTTTGTATACCTCCTTATCTTTTCAAGATTTCGGACCACATGCTCTAATAAGGCCTTATTTTCTTGGGATTGAGAGTCTCTTCTGGCTTCTGAGGTAATAACATTCTCATATACCTGAGTAGTCATTGATTCTAATCTTTGGGTACTAGCCTGAACTTGTGTCACAGCAGCCTGAGTATTCTTAGTTTGATAATTCATATTACCAAATCATTCAAGATAGATGTAGAATGTTTTTCTAACCTATTGACACTTGTTTCTGTCTTATAGACAACACTCTGGACCTGAGCCAGATTCTCATGAATAGCTATTGTTCTATTAATACATTGTTTAACATCCACAGCCATGTCATCTATGTTATCCTGAGCCGATATCATCCACTGAGATTGCCAATTTCTTTGAGATTCAGATGTTTTTTGCTTAGCCCCTACCTTGGCATGCAACCTAGCCTCATATTTGCCCCATAGTTTTTCTTCAGGATTTACTATGGTGAAGCTTTCCTATGTAGGCCATCTACCAGGTGTGTAATTAACAAACTCTAAAGTAGTTATTGGGTCAACTTGAACTGCTTGCTTTTCCTTCTTTTCAGTACCATACCTGGGTAATGCTTCCCTCATCATACAAGCATGCTCTGGCATCTTAGAAATCCTTATCCCTTTCTATTTTTTATCTTTTGCTCTTCTTCCTCCTACTTTGGTGTAAGATGCAATCTAGAGCTGACTTGTCTAACTAATCGGTCCATTAGGATAGGGTCATTACTCAAGTCTGAGGTAGAGGAAAAGGAAGATCAGGATGGATAAGGATTAATAGATTGAGCAGATTGAAATTTTCTAGAACTACTGGATGATGTGGAGCATTCTTCTGGGTTGTAATCAACATAAAGTTTTCTATCAGTACTGGGGCATGCATGTGCCAAAGAAAAACTTCTCTTAAGAGGTTGGGATCTAGATGATGGCTCATTTTCAATTGGCTATTCTAATATAGTCTGGTCTAGGACTGACTGTAGAGTTATATTGGCTACTCTTCTTGACTGGAATAAAGGTCTGTCTGAAAATCTATTTCTGTGTATAGGGAGGTTAGCAAACTGAGGTCTTTGTCTATCAAGCAATTGTTCTATAATGGGAAACCAATCTCGAAGCCAGTGTGGTCTATGAATCTTCCATAGTCTAAAAGATTAGATGATTCTTGTGGAAACCCTACCCCTGTGGGCAAAGAAACTAGCGGAGATATAGTGTTCATAATTCTGTAAATACAACGACCTCCTATAGTGGCATAGACAGAGCCAAGCATGAGGGAAATGCCTTTGACTTGTAAGAGTAGACAGAAAGCAGAGGATATAAATTTGTCAGACAAAGATAAGGTGAAATTAGGTTGCACATAAATGATTCCATCACCTTTTTCAGCACTTAAAATTCCTCTGAACTGGGCAATAACAGCCTGTTCCCAAATCCTACACCGAGTGTCAATTAAAGTAGCAAAAAATTCAGCATTTATATCATAGTTGAAACAAGGATGAACAATTATATCGACATGGGGAAAATGCACGTGGAAAAATCCTTTATCTCTCCATCTAGAAACATCGTCAAGAAGTAGGAAAGGAAGATAAATGGGACAAATACCAGTACCAAATACTAGGAGATTAATTTCAGATTGACGCACAGAGTCACAAATTTTAGCTTTAATTCCTTTTTCAGGATAAAATGTAGAAATTCTGACATCAGGAAATTTAAAATTTCCTTTTGCATCCACAACATGTTCATTCTCATCTTGAAAATAATTATGCAAAACTTTTGAAAGTGCAAAACTAGAATTCAGAGATCGTCTAAGTGCCATTAGTGAAAATAATTACTTACTGGGTCTCTTTTGCGATATTGCCTACTACTTTGGTCGATTTACTACCCTTCACATGACTCTATCCTTCGGCCTTCAAAATGGGTCTTACTCCGACTTCCACAGGTACTACAACACGCTACTCGCAGAATTTTCAAAAAATATTATGCACTTGAGACAAATATTCAGATCTAATGAACACGGCTCTGATACCATTCAAAAGCAAATGCAGAATTATATTATTTATCTCAAAACAGATTTACAATATCAGAAAGAGTGCAGTAACCAATTTGGATTATTACACTATAAGAAGATCTCACTCCACAATTTTTGATTGTTTAGATCGCACTAAGCGCAGAACAAGAGCATACTTTTGTGAGACCTAAAACTCTTAGACTCTGACTCCAACTCCAAATGCCTCAAATGAGGTGAGGAGTGCTTATTTATAGGAAGAAGTAGACTTCAAAATATTATACTAATCTATAAGTCCGACCATACAAAAGCAACACGTAGCTAACATTGTTGGAGAGGATATCTGTTAAGCAGTCATATCCATAAGCACTAACAACAGTGAAAAATATTCGCATTAGACACACTGTATGCGAGGACGACTTGCCTTACACCCAAAAGCAGATATGGGGATTTTGCTTTTTGATAACATGTTTGCGTCCTGTCCTCGGAATCTTAACGTGGCCGACATCACGGCATTGACATGCCCAAGTGCTAGCTAAGATCTGTAGGAGGTAATAGATCTCTTGGCAAAGGCCTGCAAATAATTTCCAAGTCATCATCCCTTGGGTGGAAAGTGTAAATTATTTTTTCAATTTCTTCAGGAAAAGCTAAATCCATTTCAATCCTTGCTGCAACAAGAGTTGGGTGTAATGAAGGGATTAATTCATCAAGCAATGCCTTGGAATACCAATTATGAGTAAGTGGATAGTATTCCACTCGAGGGATACAATAGTTATATGGTTGAACTAAGCATCCTGATGGTCCTGTCATTCCTTCTTCAATGGCCTATGCAAATTTTTTTTGGATATATTCAAAAAATTCTTTCATATCTGGTTGCAAGATCCTTTCATTAATTCCTAAAAAGATGTCTGCATAATCTTCAAATTCAGATTGAAGAATTGTGATACTGTTGATAAAACCAAACTTAGCAACTTTTAACAAATTCTTCTTGTTCCTATAAGTCCAATTCATTGGTAAGAGAGAAGTGATGCAGACATCCATGGTTATGTCATTCCTAAGGGAGAAAGCAATACTTGCCTCTTCTAAGCCAAAGGCATATAGAAAATCATATTGCTCATCGGGACTAAGAATACCCTTTTCATAATTTTCTTGTATTCTCTCCCTTAATTCTTGCAACCATTTATTCAAGAAATGAACATGAAGGATTGGAGTAATTATTTCTGGAGGCAATTGGGGAACCCATATGTCTTGTCCATCTTCATCTGTGCTCTGAAAAACTTCAATGCCATCTTTCCTCCTATATGTATCTCCTATTTCAATTATCATGCATACTGGTTCTGCTAATTTTGACATTTCTCTTGTTAAACTGTCAGCAAGAGGATTGTTATCTCCTTGAATCCATTCAATGTCAAAATCATAACTGATAAAATCCAGGTACCATCTGGCAATGCGTCCATGTGCAATATCCTTATCAGGTTTTTTCTTTAACAAGGATCTCATGGGCTGGCTGTCTGTTCTCACAATGAAGTGAGCGGGTTTCAAGAAGATCTTGAATTTTTGAATGCCTTTTTTGACTGCTTAAATCTCCTTCTCATATATGGTATATCTGCATTCAGTATCAGTAAAAATGCCAGATCTGTAGCCACAGATTTGAACCCCTTTATTAGGAATTTCATGTAATAAGACAGCACCCCAAACATCATCAGATGCATCAGTGTATAAAATCAAAGGAAAATCATCTTCAGGTAGATGTAATGTAGGGAGATATTGGCATTTGAGTTTGATCCTTTGTACTATTTCTGTTAGCTCATCTGTCCATGGCCCATCACCTTCTTTTAACTAGGTTTGAAGCTTTTTCCTGTCTTTTGCAAGTCCATTATAAAATGGAGACACATAATTTAAACATCCAAGAAACCTTTGAATCTGTTTAATTCCTATTAGGAAATCAAGGAATTCATTAATATGCTTTAGAATATGAGGTTGTAATTTGACTTTTCCTTGAGAAAGAACCAATCCAAGGAAATCAATCTCTTCTTGGCCAATAACCATCTTTTTTGCAGACAAGCAGATTCCATGATTCCTAATGGTGTTATAAAGTGCTTCTAAGTGCTTTAGATGCTGAGAATCATCATTAGAGAAGACAATTATGTCATCAATATAAACAGCACAAAAATCCTTCAAACTTCTTAATGCTTTGTCCATTCTCCTCTGAAAATAAGCAGGAGCAGTTTTTAACCCGAAGGGCATAACATTCCATTCATAAAGTCCTTGAGAGACTGAGAAAGCCATTTTATACCTATCCTCTTCTTTTACCTTTATCTGCCAGAAACCTAATTTGCAATCAAAATTTGAATATATCTTCTTTGAAGTTGCTCTCATTATCAGGTCAGTGCTAAAAGGAATAGGGTAATTGAATGGAAGAATAATATCATTAAGAGGTTTATAATTTATGCAAAATCTATTTTTTCCTCTTTCTTTTTCTGCTCGCTTATTTACCAAAAAAGCTGGACAACTGAAAGGACTCTTACTGTCTCTGATGAAGTTTCCTTCAAGCAACTCATTCAGGTGTTCATCCATTTCCTTGACTTCTGACGGACTCATCAAATATGCAGGTTCAAATGGAATGACAGACTGGCATTCTGGTTTTAGCTTGATTTCACATTCCTCATGATCTTTTGACCAAAACTGTAATGGATTCATACTACAACAGTCTTGTTCAAATTTTATTTTGACAGGTTCCAATAGAGGTGGAAACTTCTAGGTTTGCAAATGGATGTTTTCTTTCTTGCTCATTCTGATGGTCTTTTTCTCAGTGAACTTATGGTTCACCACTTTGAGTGCAGGGATTTTTATTTGACCATCTTCATGGCGTAGAGATATCTCATGAACTCTTAGGACAAAAGGTTGATATTTTGTAAGAAAAGTGAACCCTAAGAGAACATCACCTCTGAGCCCTTCTAACTCAATAAAATCTGTGACAAATCATTTAAACACAATCAGTCTACATGTATATCATAGTCGATATTATATATATAATATCGACTATGATATACATGTAGATTGATTGTGTTTAAATGATAAGCCCACTGTGTTAAGTATATATATATCGACTATGATATACATGTAGACTGATTGTGTTTAAATGATAAGCCCACTGTGTTAAGTTGTGAGGCTGACTGTGTCTTAAATGATAAATCCACTATGTGTTTTATAGTAGGCCGATGGTTTCATACATGATAGCTTGACTGTGTATTGTATGGAAGGCCAAATGTGTTATTAATAGGCCAATTGTTTCTCATGTAGAAGCCAACTGAGCTATAAGAGAGGTCGACTGTGTCCTTTCTAGAGGCCAACTGTACCTTAAGTGTGGTCTGACTGTGCCAAGAAATTTTATTATCTGCCAATGCGACCTTAAGAGAGACCTAGGAGAAGGTCGTAGTCGTAAATCAAGGTACTCTTCTCACAACAGTAGCAAACCATAAAGATAGAGTGTTTTGGAAAGCTTAAAAAGCTAGTTATGGAGTCAAAGTCATTGTGTAGGAACACTTGACAATAGACCATTATTTTCAAGTATATAAAGAAGAATGAGTTATTTTTAGAAGCTATTCTAGAGTTATTCTAAATTATACATATTTTAGTTTTATAGAGGAATAATCTTTAACCCAATATTAGGCTAAGAATAGCCACAGGATTGTCGAGAGATATACTCACTATGGCAATGGAAAGTTATATTATAGATTATTTTAATATTATGTTATCTTTTTGATATACATGAGGAAGTATATTCAATTCGTTGGTATATGAAATTATAGTTTATCTTCAACATATTATGAGTCGAATGATTATATTCTTAGATTAAGACAGATAGAGTCTTTAATCATAAAACCTTATGGCTTAAATGTCAGAATCTTGCATGTGCAGAAGAACATAGATGAGCATGGTAGAAGGTAGATAGGTCATTGAGTAGATAACAGGACGTCATAGACCCGTGATTGCAAGGATGCAAAGAGTGACTCAATGTGTGTTATATAGTCACCTAAGCTCATACCTTAGACTTGTCAAAATGACTAGTAGATAAAGGATTATGATGTCTTTAAGACCAATATGGTATAAGCAAGTTGAAAAGAAGTATTATATATATATATATATATGACATAAATTGAAAAATAAGAATGTTGTCTCCAAGTCGAGAAAAGAGTGAGTGAACATATGACTATATATTTATATGAAACTTTGGCCAAAGTAATGCAAAAGTCACTGCTTGCATTGTTGGTTCGCAGTGTACCAGATAGCTGAACAATTAGAATGGGTCATACATAGCTAGAGCTAGACTAGAGTTGTAAACTCGATTGTTATTAGCTAGGACACATCACTAGTTCTCAAATGGCATAAAAAATCAGTTGATTCTCATTATCTATTACCCTCGCAAAGGGAAGGGCCACTTCTAGGAGGAAGGTGTGTGGGGGACTGCCGATCTATGGTTGGAGGAAAAGCACCAGGGTAATGCTCTCTCTCTCCTACAGTTGACTATCGAAGACTTGTGAAGAAGAATACATTACTTGTTTTGTAAAAGATATTGGTAAAATTGTAAGTCGTAAGAAATACGACCATTTGTTATATGCAAAATTTTGTTAGTCACATATGAAGCAACCATTTTCTGAATGTATGTATTGTTCTTGAAATTGCAAATGTAATATCTTTGATTACAGATAATAAAAAATTAGTGAGATGTTTGCTTTTAAATGTGTTTAAGGATATCTAATATTCTAGTTGGGATGTTACACATGGTATCAGAGATACTAAGTTAAGCATTTGGACCTTGGAGTTCATTGCGAGGTTTCACAAAATTTGGCAAGATTTGCTAATGTTAAACCATTTGTTTTTGTGCCAGAATGACAGGAAACATAAGGACAAGAAAGCGAGCCAAGAAAACAAAACTTAGTGAAATGCCTAAGATCACTATTAAGAAAGAGCAATCTCCAGAACCAAAGATGGAAGAAACAATGAGTTATGCAAAGGATGTTTGGCTCACTGATTTTGAAACACTAGTTGATGTACTCAAATGTATCCACCTGGAAACGAGGAAATGACTTGAGGTGGAAAAAAATTGTCAACCCCTACTATTGTTAAGATTAGTAAACCATCCGCTCATCATGACATGCCTTTTGGGTGTGGTCAGGATGCGTCTGTTACGAGTCTAGAGGTGTTGAAGAAGTACTCACGAGTACATCCACCTACTAAATTTGTGTTACTCGATTCTGACAAAGAGGAGGAACCAGAGGAATTTCCTCTATTAGAAAGGGATATGTAGACTTTTCCTTTTTCAAAAAAAAAAGTTTTGTATTTGAATAATAAAGATCCAGAAAGTGAATAAAGTAAAGTTTTGGCTTTTTGAGTAAGCAAATGTTTGTGTGATGAATATCTGAGTTTCTGCATTTATGAACTTGTACTTTTATGATAGTGTATCAAAAAGTTACATGTTTTGATTAATTTCCATGCAAATTATTAGGTGTGGTAATGTTATGGGACACTCTAGAAATCAACCAAGAGGGAACCCAGATGGCCTAGATCTTGAGAATAACCCCATGGCAAAACTAGATCAAATTTGGTCAGTTTTGAATGAAACAAAAGGAAGATTGGAAACCCTGGAACATGAAGTTAGAGGGGGAGAAAGCAATCAAGAACATTACTTTGAAAGGAGAGGTGAATCCGGTTTCCATAGTGAACCTAGAGTAAATAATCAAGACTCACAAATTCATAACGAGGCAAAAACTTGTCTTACCAATGAGCTAGACTGAGATATGAAGAAAGTTATACCTCCTAAGTTCAATGGAACAATGAGTGGAGATACAGCCGAGGCTTGGATGATAGAGATGGAAAAATATTTTGAGAGAAGAAATTATTCTGAGATCACCAAGGCTGTATGGGGAGCATACCTGTTAGCTGGAGAAGCATCCACGTGGTGGATGAACAAGAAAATGGAATTAGGATTAAGTTCCTTGAGTTTAACTTGGGACCAATTTGTGGTCATATTCAGGAAAAGGTGGTTGTCCCAACTTTACTTTGACTAGAAATTAACATATTTTCAAAATCTGCGTCAAGGAGATATGACTACATCACTGAATATTGGGAAAAATTTACTAGATTATTGAAGTATGTACCACAATATCAAAAGGATGAGAGATTTAGAATAAGGAAGTTTATCATGGTCTTGACTGCTCAGATTGGTGGAGAAGTGGATGTCCATGGACCCACAACCATGGATCAAGTCTTTGAGAAAGCCATTAAGCAAAATCAAAAGCTCAAATCTATCTTTGTGTATCAAGAAAGATCTCGAAGGAAATTTAACTGGAGTCGTTCTTCAGCATCCTTCAATAAGAGAAATAGGAATCAAGAATCCAAAGAGAGGAACCGTGGTAAAACTTCTAGATTTAATAGAAATGAATCCAGGGATGGAAATAGGGATTTTAATCCTAAAAGAAATGATGATAATACCAACCGATCTTCTAGAAAGAGAGGTCCTCTTGGAGGGTGTTTCACGTGTGGAGGAGATCATTATGCTAAACAGTGCCCCACAAAGAGTCAAGGGAATTCTTATGGAGGCAAACCTTTACCTTAATAGCAAATGTCTTTTCAACAAAGGATTCATACTGCCCTTGATAGTTGTCAAGATGAGTATCAACTTATCAAGTTAGTCCTATTGAAACCACAAGTACTCTTTTTTGAACCTAAATTTCTATTCTTATAGATATAGTAGCAACTAAAATTTTTGTGAACGCTAGAATACTTGATAGAATGTCTAGGGAAGTTGGTTTCATGGCTAATTCATGGACAATAGAGTTTGCAAACTAGTCAAGAGCTCGAGTAGAGCAATGCTTGTTTGAAGCTAGATTAACCCTACCTACTTTTTCCACTGAGGTCAACCTTTATGTAGCACCTCTAGGATCCTATAATGTCATTTTAGGGATGAAATGGTTATCTCAACATAAGGCAAAAGTTGATTGTCTATCCAAAATAGTAGAATGCCTTGATGATGATAGAAATGTTGTCCTTATCCAAGGTTTTCAACGAAAAATAAAAATCAGGCAAATTTCCGCAATGCAATCAAAAAGAGCAAAAGGGAAAGGATGCCAGATGTTTGTAGTTAAAATGGAGGAGGTGAAAGATGAAGAGGAGAAGGAACCTAAGGACAATTCTTTTGAAGAGTACCCTTTTCTTCATATTTTTGGGATGTGTTTTCGGAAGACCTTCTAGGTCTACCCTCGAAAAGAGTTTTTGATTTTGTAGAAGATATTTTTCTTAGTTCCAAACTAGTGTCCAAAGCACCTAATCGAATGAATACCACTGAGTTGATGGAACTAAAGGCTCAACTCCAGGAATTTGCAAAAAGGACTGATTAGACCTAGTGTGTCGCCTTGGGGAGCGCCAATGATCTTTGTTAAGAAGAAAGATGGCACTTTGCATCTTTGTATAGATTATTGTATGCTTAACAAAGCAATGATTAAGAACAAGTCTCTCCTACCGCGCATAGACGATCTTTTTGATCAAATGCGTGATGCAATGTATTTTCCAAAATTGGCCTTAGATCGAGTTATCATCAGTTGAGATTGAAGGAAGAGCATATTCACAAGACAACCTTTCAAACAATGTATGGGCATTATGAGTTCACGGTCTTAACTTTTGATTTGACCAATGCTCCAGTAGTATTTATGAATTTGATGAACATCATTTTTAGAGACTATTTGGACAAATTTGTTGTCACATCCCTAATTTTTTACTATGTTTCACTTTTACTTGCAAGTAATTAGTAGATAATTTTTGATTGATTTAACAATTGGATGTTAAGTAAAAAAAATGTCAGTATAAATCTATGATTTCATGAGTTTGAGAATATTCATAGAATTTAGACGTGATTATATGATTTCATTATTATTTATTAATGACGCATATGGTTTAAACTAATGATACACTAATCCCAGTTTGGTGATTGCAAGTTGTATTTAGGTAACAGGTTTTCCACCCTCCAAGAAAGAGAGGGAGAGCATCATCGGAGAGAGGTGAATAGACGTATGGAAAGAACAAGTAGTTGCCATCTAAGTCTTGAGTTGCACAGTTTAGTGAGCCCTGTTAAGTTTGGTAAGTCGATTCCAATTTTTGGCCTTAGTTATTTCTCGATTCAACAATAGTTGATTTGAAGTCGTTAATTCTTTATCTTAGATTTTGTAGAAAAACCTAGAAGGGTAACTCGTCCATCCACAAAATGTAGACGATAGTGAATATTTTTCCTAATATAGTTATATTCAAGAATGAATATGTGTTTGGTTAATTATCTCTTCTTTGGTAATTTCCAGTTGAGATTGTTTTATAGTGTCCTATCAGGTTATGTAAGCTTGTCTATTTTTGCTATATTGTGAGACAGAAAGGGGGAGCTCAACCCCATTCTTGTATATCATTAATGTTTGGAAACAACGTATACCCTATATTGTTTCCAAACATTAATGATATACGAGAATGGGGTTGAGCTCCCCCTATCTATCTCACAATAAAGAAAAATAGATAAAGAAAGCATACACAACATATACCCTACATTGTTTCCAAACATTAATGATATACGAGAATGGGGTTGAGCTCCCCCTCTCTGTCTCACAATATAGCAAAAATAGACAAGCGCACATAACCTGATAGGACACTATAAATTGTCTATTTTTGCTATATTGTGAGACAGAGATGGGGAGCTCAACGCCATTGTCGTATATCATTAATGTTTGGAAACAACATAGGGTATACATTGTATATGCTTTCTTTATGATATATATATATTAAGTTTGATATTTATTAAAGATCTATTGAAATAGGTCGAAGACTTCTTAATGAAAGAGGTTACGAGTTAATGTGTTGTTATTGCTGTGAGGTACATGGTCTTATGATCTCCTTTGTACTTTCAACTACTTATGAGAGTGGAGTGTTTGTTTGACCGAGTCATGAGAGATTAGTTATTGTCCATCAACTCCATAATACAAGCCGTCCTGAGAAATCATGATGGAGCTTTAATGATAGATGATGGCACGTGGTTGGAAAGGAGTGTGTTTTATTTTTACCACCGCGGGAGCTCAAGTATACAGGAGATACTATAGAGAGCTTTGGTGGAATTTTTGATTGAGAAAGGGATGACAATAGAGGATCCTCATTACACGTTGATATACAGGTTCTTCTTTCTTTTATATTAAGTTTATTTAGTATACTTTGTTCTGATGTCGCAGAGGTATCTATCATTGTTAATGAACAAACCTTCTATGTTTGTGAGTAATCGAAGATGTGTATTATTCATGTGAGCATAAGTCTACAAGCTATACTTTTATTATTGTAGAGTCATTGACGATATTGGCGATACGTGTTTTCTTTAGAAAGATAAGAGTTCAAGATTAGCTTCACATTTAGAATCCAAATAGCTCTATTTTTTTTTGTGTTTCGAAATGATAAATGTGTATATTCTTTATACTTTCCTTAAAGTATTGAATCTTATTGTCGACGATGTAGTTATCTTTCTGTCTTATATTCAAAGACCTAGTAAACTTTGAGTTCGAAGACTAAGTTACCTCTTGGTTAGAGAAAAATGAAAGTTTAGATATCTCTATGTTTTGATTCAACAGGCAAGTTAGATATATCTCTGTGTATAGAGATAGCCATCGGCCTTTGTAAGCAGTGCATTGACAGTATTGTGCATTTGAAAAATGCAAAGCTACGTTATCTATTGATACAGAATACTGTTAGTCTCATACTCTTTTATATGAAGAGCCTTGTTACTCATTTTTAGACAAAAGAAAATAAAATCTATGAAGGTTGAATATCAACTAGAACCTATAGCCTATGAAGGCCGAGTGTCATTTAGACAACATAGCCTGTGTAGGCCAAATAACAGTAAGACAATATAGTCTGTGTTGGGCCGAAAGAATAATGGATCAGTAGAATAAATTATATTTTCAGATAGCAAATTTTTCTTGGTTATGTGTGGACATGAAGCATTCGAATGTTATGCAGGGGATTAGATAATCCAGAAGTGTCTAAACTTTTGACAATATTTAACTAAGTAGGATATTAGTGGTGCAGGAGCTCCCAGTTCTAGTCATTTTTGGCTATGTCCTATTTTGTTGTCATGTTATTTTATTCTCTCTAAGGCTTTGAAAACCATTTTCATGAGTTTTGTAATAAGGACTTGGTCCATTTGGTCGACTTGTCCAATCTAGGCCTTACTATGGTCAATTTGCATGTAATTACACTAAGAAACATGTGGTTTCTTGTGAAGAATGTAACCTCCAACGGTTCACTGCCCTTGGAGAGCAGTTGTACGGTTGGAGGAGAAGGAAAAACGTTTGCCAAGCCTTCTATAGGCAAGGAACTATAATCACATGCCAATGATGATGAAGTGGAGGAATTTTTGGAGTGCAAAAACTATTTTTTCTGCATTTTCTGGAAGACAGTCATCCTGTACGGTTCTGTACGGATAGTGAAGGAACTGAAACTTGGAAAATGTGTTAGAGTTTTGAAATAGCTTTCATTTGCATGTAGTTAGAGCTTTTGAAACCCCCTGTGCTGTTTGTATTGAATCGTTTTGTGCACATTGGTTAAGAACCCTCAAAACTAGGATTTTGCAGTAAAAATGAGGAATTTCTCCTCTGTCCTCTGAAAGACACCACCCATTTTCAGTAGGATGGAGGAAGGTAGGTTAGATTTCATGTTTTGGGTTGTTTGTCAGGTTGCACTCTTCTCTCCAAGGCGTTTGGCATGAGCCTAACTAGTCTGCATGGTGACTAGTTAGAATGCAAAAGGTGGAAAATAGTGAGTTTGCAAGAAACAGTCAAAAGGCTGACCAAATGAATGGTGGATTTAGTGTTTGCAGATGAAAACTGACTTGTGCTGGTACTTGTGTGCTCTTGAGCAAGTGGATTTGGTACACTTCCTTCATTGAGCCTTCAAATTAGGCCTAATTCCTAAAAAGAACAGTTTGTTGTTATTGAAACCTGTGACAGAGTACGGCCTTGCAACTTGGAGGGTAGGTGTAAGCCCATAATGGGTATTGAAATGTGTAATGTGTCTTGATTGCCCTTTGAAGGTTTGAGGAGTTATCCTTGTGTTAGTCGTTCTCAAGGGCTACAAGGAAATAGCCTCCTTTAGGCACTGTCATAGGATAGTCATATGGTAATTTGCTGCTCACTGTCTTTGAAGGTGTAGAATGAAGTTATTGGGTTAGAGACCTTGTGTGGGTCATGTCTTTAACAAGTGCGTGTTGGTTGGAGTTTAAGATCCTGTTGGTAGAGGTATTTGTAGTTTGATTGCTGTCCTAGGAGGTGTATGTGTTTGCTGATTGGGTTGAGTAGAGACTCCCGAAAAGAGAGTTGAGTAGTCTATGTGGTGGACACCAGGGTGTGGTCCAAGACTAGGTCAGTCTCTTGTGTAGCCTTGTGTAGGCTTGTGTCACATACCCTTTGAAATCTAGAGAAGGAAACCTTGAAAGCTAGGTTCATTGTGCAAGTACCATCAAACACTACCAATACCTCTGCATCATATTGGTATCAGAGCCAATATCTGATTGGAAGCAGTGTATGTCAGACGAGGAGATTGAAACAGAGGCCAGTACAATGCCTCCCAAGACAATGAGTCAAGAAGCCATCAAGAAGTTGGTGGAAGAGATGGTTGAAGCAAGATTCCAGGAAGAAAGAAGGTCTAAGGGCAAGACCAAAGAAGATGGAAGTTCTTCTGACACAAATGATGAAGTAGAGGCAGAAGAGAGTCCTCAAGGGCAGGACATGTTTGCAGATCAAAAAGCTTTCTTGAATGCACTTAAGGGTGCTCATGGAGACAGTGGTGATCCCAAGATGGATGTGCTTACTTTTCATGGCAAGTTGGATGGGGATGCTCTCACCGATTGGATAGAAGCCATGTGCAACTTCTTTAATTACAAGGAGTTCAATGACAGCAAGAAGATTAAATTTGCCAAGACAAGGCTAAGAGGTTCTGCACTTGTGTGGTGGAACTACATGCAAAGTGAGAGGGAGAAGATTGGGAAGAGTCCCATCACTAAATGGAGTAGAATGGTGGCTATGCTCAGAAGCAAGTTCATGCCACTTGACTATGAGATTCAAATCATTAGGAGATTCTAGAATTTGAGACAAAAAGACATGGATGTGGCTGCCTACACAGAAGAATTTCACAGACTAAGTATGAGAGCCAACCATAATGAAGATGAAAAGGGGATGGTAGCTAGGTACCTAAACGGTCTGAAATACAATCTACAAGATGAGATCAGTTTAGTGATCCCTAAAACAGTGGATGAATGCTTCTTATTGGTCTCTAGAGCAGAGGAAAAGCTGAGAAGGAAGGGTGAACAAAATGCCAGAGGAAGAGGTGGCAGAAACCAAAGAGGAAGAGGCAGTTTTGGCTGTGGACAGTCCAACAAAACTGAAAATAACAGTTAGCAAGAAACACAAACTGAAATAGAGCATAGAGGAGGCTTCAGAGGTTGGAGAAGACCAAATGGTAGGGGCAGAAATGGTGGAGGAGGTAGAGGACCAGGAGTCTTCACTAGAAGGTGTTATGGCTGCAACCAAGTTGGCCATACAATGAACAAGTGCCCAGAGAAAACCAGTAGTTCTCATGATAGTGGAAGGAGGAATCAGTTAGTGAAAGATGATGACTGTGAGAGTGTGAATTCACCAATAGGAAGTGCTGCACCTATCCTAGAAGGAGAGAGTATGATGATTAAGAGGTCTATGTTGAAGATGCCTTTGAAACAAGAGCCCCCTCAAAGAAAGAGTCTTTTTAGAACCCAAGGCATAGCCTATGGGAAACTTTGCAAAATCATAGTAGATTCGTGATCTATTGAGAATGTGGTATCTACTGAGATGGTTGAGAAGTGCAAGTTGAAGAGGCTGCCTCATATCAGTCCTCACAAGATCTCTTGGTTGAACAAGAACCAAAGTTTCATGGTGGAAGAGCAAACTTGGGTTGAATTTGAAATCGGTGACTACAAGGACAAAGTACTATGTGAAATCATCCCCATTGATGCATGTCATCTGCTTCTTGGCCGCCCATGGCAATATGATGTCAAAGCACAGCATGATGGTGAGAAGAACACCTATGTCATCACTAAGAATGGGAGACCATTCAAGATGGATCCTATGTTAGAGCAGACTGGGAGGAAGAACAATGACAACAGTGTCATGTTGGTGAATGGCAAAGAGTTTTTGAACCTCTTGAAGGAGAAGGATACCCAAGGGTATGCCTTGGTCATGAAGCCCAAGAGTGGATCAGATCAGCAAGATCAAAAACAGAAGGAGATTCCATTGGAATTGCAGCAACTTCTAGATAAGTATCAAGATCTTGTGGTAGAGGAAGTTCCTAACTCCTTACCACCCATGAGGGACATAAGTCATCAGATTGACTTAATGCCTGGTGCTACATTGCCTAATAAGGCTGCCTATAAGCTAACACCACAGCAAAATGAAGAGGTGGCAAGGCAAATTCAAGATCTCTTGGAGAAAGGGCTGATTAGGAAGAGTTTAAGTCCTTGTGCAGTCCCAAGTGTACTTGCTCCTAAGAAGGATGGAAAGTGGAGGCTATGTACGGACTCAAGAGCCATAAACAAGATCACCATAAGGTATAGGTTCCCAATGCCAAGGATTGAAGATCTTTTAGATTATCTTGGAGGCTCATGCTATTACTCAAAGATAGATTTAAAATCAAGTTATCATCAAATCCGGATCAGACAGGGAGATGAATGGAAGACTGCTTTCAAGACTAATGAGGGTCTTTATGAATGGCTTGTTATGCCATTTGGTCTTAGCAATGCTCCAAGTACATTTATGCGCTTGATGAATGAGGTATTAGTTGAATTCATTGGTAAGCTTGTTATTGTTTATCTTGATGACATACTAATCTTCAGTAGGACAAAAGAAGAGCATGTGAAGCATGTTGGTCAGGTGTTGGAGAAGCTACATGAGCACAAGTTGATGATCAACTTAGACAAGTGTGAGTTCATAAAAAATGAACTTGTATACCTTGGATTTGTCATTTCCAATGGCTGTTTGAAGATGGATCCCTCTAAGGTTGATGCTATTCTCAGTTGGCCTACTCCTAAGACAGTGGGAGATGTGTGAAGTTTCCATGGATTGGCGACTTTTTATAGGAAGTTTATCAGAGGTTTCATTCACATTAGTGCTCCCATCCTCAACACCATCAAAGGTGAAGTCAAATGTAGATTCCAATGGACAAAGGAAGCCGATGTTAGTTTTGAGTTGTTGAAAACAAAGGTGGCTGAGTTGCCTACCTTAGTACTTCCTGATTTTGATAAGGTATTTGTTGTTGAGTGTGATGTAAGTCAGCAAGCTATTGGTGCTGTTCTCAGCCAAGAAGGACATCCTGTGGCATTCTTCTCAGAGAAGTTGAATGAAGCCAAGCAAAGGTACTCTACCTATGACCTAGAGCTCTATGCAATGGTGCAAGCTCTTAAAAAATGGAGACATTATTTACTGCCCAAAGAATTTATTGTGTTTACTAATAATCATTCTTTAAGCTTTCTAAACAGTCAAGAAAAATTGAACCATAGACATGTTAAATGGATGGAACAGTTACAAGTTTATACCTTCACAATTAAGCACAAAAAAGGTGTTTCTAACAAGGTGGCTGATGCATTAAGTAGGAGGTTGCTTATTGTTCATGAAATTCAATTAGAAAGCATGGGCATTGACTGTTTGAAGGAATTGTATAAAGAGGATTCAAATTTCAAAGAGGCTTATGATGTTTGTTTGAACTTGGCTAACACATTCCATGGAGAGTATGCAGATTTTGTTTTGCAGGAAGGCCTTTTGTTTAAGGGCAATTTGTTGTGTATCCCTAAGTGTTCCATGAGGGACAACATCATCAAGGAGAAGCATAATGGCTCTTTGGGAGGACATTTTGGCTTAGACAAGACACTAGAACAAGTTACAAGGTTCTATTTTTGGCCAAAGGTGCAATCCGATGTGAGGAAGTATGTTGCTAGTTGTGCAATTTGTCAAAGGGCCAAGGGTGTGTCTTCAAATGCAGGTTTATACCAGCCCCTTCCCATTCCCAACAAACCTTGGGAAAGTATAAGCATGGATTTTGTACTTGGGTTACCCAGGACAGCTAGAGGGGTGGATAGTGTGTTTGTTATTGTTGATAGGTTCAGCAAGATGGCTCATTTTGTGCCATGTAAATGCACAAATGATGCATCTCATGTTGTAGGTCTATTTTTCAGAGAGGCGGTAAGAATACATGGTTTGCCATTGTCCATTGTAACTGACAGAGATTCTAAGTTTGTGGGTCACTTCTGGAGGACCTTGTGGAGAAAGTTAGGCACACAGTTATCCTTTTCATCAGCCTACCATCCACAAACTGATGGTCAGACCGAGGTGGTTTAGATCACTTGGAAACCTCCTAAGATGCCTTACAAAATAGCATGGTTTGGCCTGGGACTTGGTTATCAGTCAGGCTGAATATGCCTACAATGATTCAGTGAACAGGAGCACTGGTAAGAGTCCTTTTGAGGTAGTTTATGGCTTTCACCCAAGGGGACCACTGAAACTAAAGGATCTCCAAGGATGGGATAGAAGGAGTGCACTTGGTGAAGAGTTTGCTGCCTCCATGAAAACAGCCCATGATCAAGTCAAGTTGCAATTAGAAAAAACAGTCACAAAGTACAAGGAAAGGGCAGATTTGAAGAAAAGAGAAGTGCAATTCAAAGTTGGAGACTTAGTTATGGCATACTGAGGAAAGAAATGTTGCCAAAGGGTCAGCCAACTAAACTCCTGATGAAGAAGATTGGGCCATGCAAAGTAGTGCACAAGTTCGGTCCAAATGCATATGAGATTGAGTTACCATCTGGCCTTGGTATCTCTCCAATTTTCAATGTTTGTGATCTTTTTCCTTTCAGACCTCCATTACATGGTGAAAGTGGATCAGACGTGGTGGATGCAGATGCTGATTGGATCAAGAATTTGCCTCCAAGCAAACCTTTGCAGTTGGAATGTATTCTGGATTCCAAAGTTGTCAAGAAGACTGGGCGAGGTGTCTACAAAGACTACTTGGTGAAATGGAAGGATCTTCCTGAATCAGAGGCCACTTGGATGACTGAAGCAGATATCTTGAAGCATGGAATGACACTTCAACAATTGGCAACTCAAGGGACTTGAGTTCTTCCTACAGGGGGAGTATGGTGCAGGAGCTCCCAGTTCTAGCCATTTTTGGGTATGTCCTATTTTGTTGTCATGTTATTTTATTCTCTCTAAGGCTTTGAAATCCATTTTCATGAGTTTTGTAATAAGGACTTGGTCCATTTGGTCGACTTGTCCAATCTAGGCCTTACTACGGTCAATTTGCATGTAATTACACTAAGAAACATGTGGTTTTTTGTGAAGAATGTAATCTCCAACGGTTCACTGCCCTTGGAAAGCAGTTGTACAGTTGGAGGAGAAGGAAAAATGTTTGCCAAGCCTTCTATAGGCAGGGAACTGTAATCACATGCCAATGATGAAGTGGAGGAATTTTTGGAGTGCAAAAACTATTTTTTATGCTTTTTCTGGAAGACAGTCATCCTGTACGGTTCTGTATGGATAGTGAAGGAACTGAAACTTGGAAAATGTGTTAGAGTTTTGAAATAGCTTTCATTTGCATGTAGTTAGAGCTTTTGAAACCCCCTGTGCTGTTTGTATTGAATCGTTTTGTGCACATTGGTTAAGAACCCTCAAAACTAGGGTTTTGCAGCAAAAATGAGGAATTTCTCCTCTGTCCTCTGAAAGATACCACCCATTTTCAGTAGGATGGAGGAAGGTACGTTAGATTTCATGTTTTTGGTTGCTTGTCAAGTTGCACTCTTCTCTCCAAGGCGTTTGGCATGAGCCTAACTAGTCTGCATGGTGACTAGTTAGAATGCAAAAGGTGGAAAATAGTGAGTTTGCAAGAAACAGTCAAAAGGCTGACCAAATGAATGGTGGATTTAGTGTTTACAGATGAAAACTGACTTGTGCTAGTACTTGTGTGCTCTTGAACAAGTGGATTTGGTACACTTCCTTCATTGAGCCTTCAAATTAGGCCTAATTCCTAAAAAGAACAGTTTGTTGTTATTGAAACCTGTGATAAAGTACGGCCTTGCAACTTGGAGGGTAGGTGTAAGTCCATAATGGGTATTGGAATGTGTAATGTGTCTTGATTGCCCTTTGAAGGTTTGAGGAGTTATCCTTGTGTTAGTCGTTCTCAAGGGCTACAAGGAAATAGCCTCCTTTAGGCACTGTCATAGGACAGTCATATGGTAATTTACTGCTCATTGTCTTTGAAGGTGTAGAATGAAGTTATTGGGTCAGAGACCTTGTGTGGGTCATGTCTTTAACAAGTGTGTGTTAGTTGGAGTTTGAGATCCCGTTGGTAGAGGTATTTGTAGTTTGATTGCAGTCCTAGGAGGTGTATGTGTTTGCTGATTGGGTTGAGTAGAGACTCCCGAAAAGAGAGTTGAGTAGTCTATGTGGTGGACACCAGGGTGTGGTCCAAGACTAGGTCAGTCTCTTGTGTAGCCTTGTGTAGGCTTGTGTCACATAACCTTTGAAATCTAGAGAAGGAAACCTTGAAGCCTTGGTTCATTGTGCAAGTACCATCAAACACTACCAATACCTCTGCATCAATTAGAGAGTATATTTTTCTAAGGATAGCAATTAATTATAAGATGTCTTCATTTCTCTTAATTTATGGTATCTTTCTTTTGACATCAAGATGAGCCTCTTAAAGATTGTTGCTTAATATCTTTTGGATAAGACTAGAAGATTTGATGTAGATGTCCTTTGTCTCTTAACTCATTTGAGTTTATTAATTTTGATTTGAAGACTTTGGGAAAGATTGTCCCTTACTCTGAAGAGTATTAGATGATTGAGATGACATTAGAACATTTAAACTATGTTATGTATTTATATATCAACCAATATGTTTATTGAACTAAATTTATGTATAGAATCTATGATGTTTTATCGTTCTTAATTTGTCTATATCGATGAACGAAGAATGACTGCTAGGTTAATGACATTATTTCTTAGTTATCCTGATCGGATTAAAATATTGAATTTATTCAAGGATTTGTATGGTTTTTCTAATGTCTTTTATGACTTATTTTTAAGGAAGGATAATCCTTGAGAACCATGTGAAAGGTGGAATCGATCAAATGACTAGGTAATCAAGATTTGATGAGTAGCCACCTTATCCATGCAATATTATAGTTATAATTTTATTAGTAGTTAAGGGTATTTGTTATTGCAAAATACTAGATTAGAGAAGTTGAGAACCCTAGAATTTGATAAAAAGGGATTAGAATTCTTTAACTCTCAAGTTATTGTTAATATTTTATAGTCTAGAGTGGTCTTTGGTTGACAGACGAAAGAGTCGAGAAACCTTAGATCTTGACATTAATAAATGACTAAGAAGCACTTATTTTTAGAAAGTCAATTTTTGGTTATATGTATACCAAGTATAGTTATCATCGAGTAGAGAGTAATGACAGAAGGTCATAGACCTTAATAAATTGTGGATATGTAATAAGGTACTTTCAAGAAAGATAATGATATCTAAATATAACCTAGATAAGGAATATGTCTATGTCAGATGGACTATAAAATGAGTATAGACCAAACAAGTATGTCTAGAGTTATTAGCTGAAACAAATTAAACTGTAGGATGAGATAGTCTTCAAGTTGAGTTAGAGGTGTGTGAACACACAACTACATTTATTGCAAACGTCTATTTATATAGAAAGTTTGGCCAAAGTGATGCATTTGTCTTTGCATGCATTAATCAGTTCATAGTGTCTAGATGGCGTAACTGGTCAGTATGATCATACTTAGCTAGAAGGTTGTCTAGAGTTGTATGGTCAATTAAGTTACGTAGGACACAACACTAGGACTTAGATGGCAATTTGTTAGATACACATGTCTATTCTCTTTGTGGAGGGAAGGGCCACTCCCAGGAAGGAAGGTAAGATGGGGACCGCCAGTCTGTGGTTGGAGGTAAAGCACTCAAATAATGCTCACTCTGTCGCTGAAGACTTGCCAAGATTTGAACAACAGTTATCAAGATTCAAGAGATAATACTTTTTATATAAAGTTTCATGGCATGATTATGATGTAAAATTTATGCTTTTGCCAAGAGCAATATATGTGAAAATGTAAAGTGAAATGTTATCACTACAAGTTATCTTTTAATATAAGGAATTTCAAGGTTGAAAAATATTCAGAAAAGATGTACTTTTATTTATAGATGTTTATCAGATGATAAAAATAATATTCTATTTTTGTATTTTATGTTCTTTACTTTCTTAGTAAATTGTGTGTGTAATTCGAGTAATATGAGAAGGCATGATACATTTGTTCTAGTGTTTTTTAGATGATATTTTAATCTACTCTCGTAATGAGGAGGAACACCATCAGCACTTGTAGATAGTCCCGCAACGATCAAGGAGTATAAACTTTATGGAAAGCTATCCAAATGTACCTTCTTTCAAAACGAGGTGCAGTACTTGGGTCATATCATATCGGCTAAAGGAATTGTTGTAGATCTATCAAAGATAAAGGCTATTTTGGAATGGCCTACTCCTAAGAACGTGCATGAAGTGCGTAGTTTTATGGGATTAGCAGAGTATTACAGGAAGTTCGTTTTGAGCTTTTCTAAATTGCCCATCCTATCACTTCCTTGCAGAGAAAAGGAAAGAGATTTGAGTGGTTTGATAAGTGTGAAGAAGCTTTTAATATTCTTAAAAGGAAATTGACTTCAATACCAATTCTTAAAGTGCTAGACCTAGAGGGTCATTTTGTTGTTGTGACTGACGTTTCAGGAGAAGAGTTAGGAGTGCTCATGCAAGAAGACCAAGTTGTGGCCTATGAGTCCAGGAAGTTGCAACCTTATGAGCAGAATTATGTCCGTCATGATTTGGAATTACTGGCAATTGTGCATGCTTTTCAAGTATGGAGGCATTATTTGTTGGGAAAACAATTTGAATTAAAATATGATAATCAAGGTTTGAAGTACATCTTCACGCAACCTAACCTTAATGCCCGGCAAAGAAGATGGTTAGAGCTCATCTCTGACTATGATTTTGAGGTTAACTATATTAAGGGTAAGGAAAATCGAGTGGTTGATGCCTTGAGTCGGAGAAGGCACATATCGGCAATAGTATTAGTGCACTTTGATTTCAAAGCTCAAATATGAAAGAATTTGACCGGTGATGAATATTATGGCAATTTTTGAAAGCTCTTAACAAAAAATCCTCAAGATACATGGTATGATGGATTTTATTTTGAACTTGATGGGTTATTGAGATTCAATAACCGAATATATGTTCTGAATCAAGGAGATTTAAGAACTGTGTGGAAAGAAGTGCATTCTGCACCATATTCAGGTCATCCTGGAGTGACAAAGTTGTTAGCTGATGTGAAACCCTTATAATTTTGGAAGGGAATGAAGAATGATGCTGCAAGATTTGTGGTAGGATGCTTAGAGTGTCAGTAAGTCAAGGCTGAACACTAGCATCTGACAAGACTTTTGTATCCTCATGACATACCTGAATGGAAATGGTAGGTTATTAGTAAGGATTTTGTCCAAGGATTACCTATGTCCCGCTATAAGCATGATGCTATTCTTGTAGTAGTGGATAAACTTACTAAGGTATTGTTGGCGTTTCAATTCACACCTCTGGTATGCGATTTGGAAACGGACAGCTATGCACAGATAAACTGCTCTCCTATTGGAAGGGGGAGTTCCCTTTCTTGCTGATGTTCACTGAAAAGATAACTTGAATGAAACTTCGCCTATCTTCTTTTTGATTCTCAGCTGCGAGCACAAGGTTATAAAACTCTAAACGCTGCAGAAGAGGTTTTTTCTTTTTTATAAAACTTCTACTACAACTAGCATAGACTAATGACGCTTTCAACCTCCTGAGTAAATTCAGAGCAAAGGAAGTTAAAAGTGAACGAGGAATGATTGTTAACACAAAAACTTAAGCAATTTTCTTCCAGATTAACATCACAAGACTAAAAGTACTTTAATGATGAAAGCTGAAAATGAAACCTGCAGAAGCTACACATCTGATGACAATAACTTAATGAATCGATATAGAATATCAGAGCAAAGTAGGCATGAGACTTCTATTCAATATCACAAAGTTTAATACAACTCTAGGACAACAATACTGTAGCAAAAGGTAGGCATACAGTAAGCGATCAAACACCGAAGAACAATGAACACAAAGTGAACAAACACTTGAAATAACAATGTTTGCAGGCTAGAATAGGCACAGCAAATTTGCTGTCACAAAAGTCATTACAAATAATGGGCAAGGATGCCCTTATTTATACTAAAATCAAAGGAGTAGGGAACCTTAAAATCTCCTTGATTAACCCTAACTTGCCAACTCGCAAGCTTTATTACTATTTTAAGACAAAGATACAATAAACAAATGCTTTAAAGCAATCTGCTTTAAAGCAAAAAAGATTACATCTATCACAAGGTGATTTCTTTCTAAATATAGAATGGATGAGTTTAGGATGAAAGCACATGCTTTAAAACAAAAAGCATATGTTTTAAAGCTGCTTTCTTTTGAAATGTATCCACATTCACATTCTTGCTTTTTGGTGATGTCATCCATTGATATTTTTGCTGATTTCTTCTAAAAAAAATTGATTCCGAGGGAAAAAAACTGGCACATGGGTTTTGTAGGCAATTCTGTTTCAAAGCAACCCAGATTGTCAGATTTTGAAAAAGTAGAGATTTTCTCGAAAAAGCAGGAAAAAAGCAGTTTCCGAAAAAAAGCACAACTCCCAATCTTCAAAAGGATGATAATCTGGATGGACCCATCTCGACGAAAACTGAAAAAGCTCTGGTTGGATTTCTGAAAAATGATCCCCTTGAAACAAGGACCCTGAAAAAGCAAGCCTCTCTTCTTCTTCAACCCGAATCTCTGAAGAACACTGAAAAAGCACCTGGTTGGGGTCTTCGAATCTTCGTTGAAAGAAAAATAAAATCTTTCCTTTGGATGCAACTTGCAAAAGATAATGAAATAAAGAAGCCAAAAGCTTGTCTTTATAAATCTTTTGGTCGAAAAAGTAGCTTTATTTGTGTGAGAAGAAAACTTCACCCTCATCCATGAAGAAAGCATCTTTTAAAGCATAAATCCAAGTGAATGTCTTCGAATAGGAAAAATCCCTATTTTATAGGAGCCTATGGCTTCATGTGCAAGATGACAAAAAATATCTTCTTTGATGATGTCATCGAACACGCGAGTTGAAAGAAGTGCTAACAAAATTTTCTTCATTTTCGACACTTCAACACTCATTTTGACTCAAATATGACCTGTCTCTAACTTTAACAAGGCAGAAAAATGTCATCATTAATTGAAAAAGCTGACTGATCCTAACATTTTGGAGATTGATCAACTGAGATTCCATCCCCTGCCTCCGTTCGACGATCTGACATCGTTTGACCAAGTTTGACCTCCCGGAAACTGCCAACGGGCGAAGATTGGTAACAAAACATGTCAGAAAACATTGCAAACGTAAAAATATTCTAACACTGCTCAATTTGGGCACCCCAAGCCACCTAGGGTGCCTGGTTTTCCAACACTTGGCCATTTTTTCAATTTTTCAACTTCTTCAATTTCTTGGTTTGCGTGTGCGTTTCGGAGGCACATGACCCCTATTTGGCTATCAATTTCTATCAAATGGGTTGAAAATGAGTCTGATGATCTGGCAAATATGCAGGCCTGATGAAAAATGAGCTGATTGTACCTTCCGTTTGCCTCGAAAAATGTGCCAAACTGATCAACACCGAACCGAACCGGGCTGACAGAAGGAGACTCACGTTTTTTGAGAAAAACATCAAAAATAATCTAACTCTAGAGAGTTTGGGCGCCCCAAGCCTCCTGGGGCGCCTATCTTTCCATGCCTTAGAATTTTTTTTTGAATTTTTCAATTTCTGCTGCAAATCTTGAATTTCCTATACTTTAAATATTTTGAAATATACTTTCAGGATGTTTGAGATAGGTCTCAGATCCATGGGATTTGACATGCAGATTCTAGATTCTTGAGGATCCACCAGATTTCAGACTTAGTCAGTTTTTTAGGATTTTAGGACATCAGACTTAGCCAATTTCAGGATTCCACGGACAGGCATCAAGATGAGGGTAGATTGGATAGCCTAAGCATATCTGAGATGAATCTCTTGCTTTTATGGGCCTTTTGACTGAGTTTAACCAAGCTTGACCATCCTGGAACGAGCTGACGAAAGCATTTTCGACGTTTCTCGAAAAACGTGAAAAAAAACTAACACATGAGAGGATGGGCGCCCCAAGCCACCTGGGGCACCTGGTTTCACCAGACTTAGTCAAATTTATGATTTCCCAACATTTCATTTCACCTTGGATCCATCTTGCATCGTTTTGCATGCATCGTCGAGTTGACGACCGTTTGTCAGTTTTGAGTCGTTGAAACAACGTTGGAAACTCGTCGAAGAGTTCTGGCAGGTGAACTTTTTTTGTGTTGATGACTTTCGAGCTCATGCTTCACCTTTTGAAAAAGCAGAAATGACCTAGTAGAGAAAACTTGGTTGTTTGAAGATTTCACCTGAACTGCGCCGATCGTGAAGCAAAATTGACTAATGAGAATCGAGCGCGACACCTGAGTTGGAGGTTTTATTTTTAGAAACTTTCTATTTTTAGAAAGTTTTGCCAGCATCCATATCTCAAGAAACCCAGAAAACCTAACTCGACGTCTATTTTTAGAAATTTCTAAAAATAGAAATTTCTATTTTTAGAAATTTTGCTTTTTTGACGAAAAATTTTCTAGACTTATTTCAAAATGCCTTAATGAAGCAAAAATTTTGGTTGGGTACAACAGGTATCTCATTTTATACCTAGAAATCTTATAGATGGAGCACCCATCTAAGCCAAGAAATTCATGCATGAAGTTTTCAGGCTTCATGGAATTCTGGAAAAGATAAGTTTGGATAGAGATGCTCGAATAACTTCAAGGTTTTGGCAAACTTTGTTCTCGACTTTGGGAACACAACTGAATATAAAGTTAGCCTATCATCCAAAAATGAATGGACAAATTGAGAGTAAATCAAATACTGGAGGATTTGTTGAGGATGTATTGTATGGATTAGCAGTATAAGTGGGAAGAGTATCTTCCACTAGTTGAATTTGCATATAATAATTCTTATCATTCTGCAATTAAGATGGCTCCTTTCGAAGTATTGTATGGCAGGAAGTGTCGAACTCCTATAAGTTGGGATAAGCTAAAGGATAGGATTTGCCTTGGGCTAGAAATACTTTCGGAAATAGAAGAGCAAGTAAAGCTGATTAGGAAAAGATTGGCAAAAGCAAATGACAGACATAAAAGCTATGTTGATGCTGAGCGAATACCCCGATAATTTTTAGTAGGAGATAAAGTTCTCTTAAGAGTCAAACCATATAAGAGTCCAATTAAGTTTGGAAAGTCTTTCAAACTAGCACCTAGATATGTTGAATTTTTTGAAGTCCTAGAACTGGTTAATCCAGTTGCTTAAAGGCTAGCGCTACCACCAACCCTTGCTAGAATGCATGATGTTTTCCATGTGTCCTATTTTGAAGAAATATATATCAGGATCTAATCATATACTTGATTGGAATACTCTCCAGGTGCAGGAACCAGGGGTGGTTATGATCGAGCCTCTCAAAGTGCTCAAGGTACACAAGCTCTGCCTGTGTAACAGAGAGGTTGTTCAGTGCAAGGTCCAGTGGAACCAATATTTAGAGGAAAATGCTACTTGGGAAGATCACAATGATACCTATCAAAAGGTTCCACATCCATTTATATAGCATGATTTACAAGAACATGTTTGAAGTGTTTATTTTTGGTTTGAACATACATAATCATCAAGGACGATGATCTCTAAGGGGGGAGATATGTCACACCCCATTTTTAAACTAATGTATTTATTTTCATTATTTTCAAGAAGACAGATAGTTAATCAAAGAAAATATTATGATTATAGTAATGACGGGAAATGCATTTTCTTTATATTAATTTATATGTAGGAAATAATTGTTTATGGTGTTGTTGCATCGTGCGGCAAGCTCTTTAGGACATGCCGACCTCATACGGTTCCTGCAAAATTTATTTTTTATTCTTTCCTTGCTATAGTTTAAAATCCAAATTTTTAAACATGATTTTTCAAATAACATTTTTTTTCCAAACTATAGAAAAATACAGTGCAGGGTTAAATTTTTTATGTTCTAAAAAAATTTTGCCTCTGCAAACAACAACGATCATACGGTCGTATTGCCAAACTAGGGAAGGGGATATTTTTCTTTCTCCAAGCCCTGTGGCTAAAATAGGGTGTGTTTTATGTTTTTCTTCACCTCTCAGGTCTCCTAGACTCAATGGTAGGTCCATTTGTCCTAGGAGTTCATTTGCAAAACTTCCTCCTCAAAACCCTCATATGAAGCATCTCCAAGAAACCCATTTTCGTCAAGATTTTTCAACACCCAGATCTGTAATAAACCCAACAAATCTGCAATACCCAGAACTCCAAATCTACAAAACAACACCTGCACAAACTCTTGTAATGCCCCAAATCTTTCCTACATTGCCATGGAATCAACCTTCCATCAAAACTACACAACAAGGGTTATACAAAATCAGGGAGCTCACACCTCCCCACAACCATGAATATAGCTCTGATACCACTTGTTAGGAATCCACAGGTTGATGAAAGTTTCAAACAAATTCCTTCATAACCCTATGGGAGAAAATGATGCATACAAGCTTACAACAATTCCATAATGCAAAGATCAAATAGACAAGCCACAAGATAACACAAAATATATCCTGAAAAAATCCTCAAGAGGGAAAAACCTAGCCCCCAAAAGCATGCACACTCAATGTATTATTCAGTAATGAAACATTACAATACACTTACAAAGTCTCATGGACACTCCTAAAACATCAATCTCCTCCAATGCATCCTCCATGTGTCCAAGCACATAACCACACATCCCATGCCATGCTTCACATATGCAATTACAAGAGAAACCCAATACAATGACAACCCAACTCAAACAACCAACCCCAACTACTAACCATGTGCTTGCTTTTATAGAATCAAGCTCACACAAATACAAGATATAGTATAGGGAAAACCATGTGTTTCAAAATCATAGATAGATGAAACTGTTGTCACCTGAATTTGCACTTTGTTGTTGAAGCTTTTGGTAGTTCCAATATTTCAGTGAAACATGGGATTGGTCTCAAGGTGTGGAACCTTGCAATTGAGACCAAACCTCCAGAAAAGGCTGGCTCCTCTTTCTAGACTTAAGGTCTAGAGAATGATGGCTAAATCTAATACTAATGCTCACAAGGAAAAGGTAAAGAAGATACTGAGATTGAAAGGGTGTGATGCACCAGATTTAGAGTGTTAGCTGGGACTGACATAACACAACAATGATCTCAAATATTGACATGGATTCACACATGCTAAAAACTCTGACAAAGGGAAGTAGAAAATTGTGACTACAGAAGGGACCATTTTATCCACAAAATAAGCTTACAGAGTTCAAATGAACATAGTGTAAAAGCATAAGAGGCAAAATATCAGTGATTTTATTGATCATGAAGGCTAAATAGCCATTACAAAAGAAGAATTCGCTATAGAAGAAATAGACACAAAATAACTAGTTACATTCATAGGTGAACCACAATTAGAGACATCAAAGGCTCAGCTTCAAGCACAATGTATTAGATCTAATTGGTTTTTGTAATGTATTACAAGGTCTGAAACTGCAACAAACTCTCCTTGCCTGTGGAATGACCTAGAAGAACAGCTAACAATAATTACATCTTTTTTCATGTATATATAACTTTTCAAATTGTTGTGTAGCTACAAACGTTAAATTTTGGTCAACTGATTTGCCCATGTACCCACGCTGCATTTAATTCAGCCCATGGTCCTATCAGGAAACCTGCAAATTGGGACGATGACCATGCCTTGACAAGTCTGCAAAGTCGTAGGAGATTGCCTACACGCATGGGTGTCAGGCACATTGAAGAGGGAAGGTCCGAAATCCTTCCATCGTACCTACAAAATTTATTTTATCCTTTCTGTGTACTGGCGCATTGAAGAATTTAACTGTTTCAACCACCTGAATCTAACTGATTTGCTACATTGTCCTTCAGGGATTTAATTCATTCTGCAACAATGGCGTGATTTCAGGAAATCACCCTGCAAGCTTTTACAACATTTTAAAAGTGTTTATCTTTTTAATTTGCCCTCTAGCGCATTTGAATTTCCCTTTATCGGCAAATTTGCCCTTTGGCAAACTCCTTTTCCTTGGATTCTTTCTCTTTCCTTCTCATATCGCCCTTTGGTCAGCAAAATCTTCATTTGGTGAACCATCAAGTCCTCTTGTTTTCTCCCTTTTGGGCCTTTAGTTGGCAAATTGCCTTATCGGCGAGCCTGAGAAGCTATGAACTGATTGGTGAGTTTGTAATTTTGTCGATTCCCCGATTTCTCCCTCTCTCACCTTGTCTTGACCTTAATTTTCCCCTTATCAGCGAACTTTCTCTTTCACGAACCACTTTCCTTCCTTGCTTCATCTTCTATCACTTTTCACCTTATCATTGAATTTTCTTTTCACAAACTTGCCATGTGTTCTTTTCTCACCTTGGCCACCGGGCTCCTTCTTTGGTCAGAGCTTCCTCCGTCAGCAAAACCTACTGGCAACGAACCATCTATTTCATGAACCTTTACCCTGTCGGCTAACCTTACACTAGCGAAATCGCCGAACTTGAGTTCACCGAACTAAAAATTTACCGACTAAAAACTTTTCTCTTGTCGGTGAACTAGTCCATCGGGAAACCTGCCCGTCGGCAAACCTTAAGGTTCATGAACTATTGAGTTTGCCGACAAAAGCTTTCTTTGCATTCTATTGCTTTAAAGAATTCCGCCCTCTCGCTGTCTCCTTTAGTATGTGAACCAGCCAATCGATGAATCTGCCGATCGGCAAACCAAAGGTTCGCCGAACTCAAATTTTGCTGACTAAGGCAAAACAAGGGCATAATACTTAGAAATTTTGGGATTTTCGAAAGGAGACTTTCTTCCATTTAAGATTTCTCAGATCTAATATTTCTGGTGGAAGAAAGGTGGGATTTTTTGGGCTATTTTGGCCTTGGCTAAAATAGGACAACAAAAACCATTGACCTCTCATTTAATATTTGCAACTAAGTTTTCACTTTAAGCTTAATATTAAATAATTTCCCAATGAATTATTCTATGTTTGCCACACATAAAATAACTAATCCGATGTTACTTACAACTTTTACAAGTAACACCCAAGTAAATATCTAATGTGGCTAAACACATCAATTAAGATGCACCATAAATAAATATTTATTTTACATAAATAAAATGTATCAATATTATGGAAGGTGTACAACACCTTTTCCTAACATATTGTACATTCAAATCTTGTTGATCTGTTAGTTTTAGTCATTTGTAGACATTAATATATTTTCTTTCTTTCTTTCTTTATTGAGTTGTGGAAAGTTTTTTGAATTGTTTGTTACTACGTTCCTAAGGTGCTTAAAAAGAAATATTAATTATTGAATGATTCAAAAGAGCTGACATTGTAAAAAATGGTTTTCATGAATTTATATTAGGGGAAACCTTTAGTTTTTTCCTTGGAGCTGACATTTTGATTTAATCATTTCTCAATCAAAGATGATGTCCAAAATGGGCTTAGGCCATGACATTATAATTTTCTGGGCTCTGCCCATGTGACTTGGGGGTGTGCTTTTTTACCACCCATCTTTTTTGTGAATGTGTACTCTATTTTCTTATTAATATAGATGTTGCTTATTCATTAAAAAAAAAGATTAGAAAAATTGGGACTAAAAATTCCTCACGTGGTGATCCTAGTCAAAAGTTTGAACATTGTGGAAACCTAAGAACATTTAATTAATATAATTTCCTTATTTATTTCTGATTGCATGGCTTGACATCCATCTTATACTGAATTGCGAGCAGCCATCCATGCAATTGAAATTTTTGGTGCCATTAGCAAGCTTCAAATTCAACTCAATTGAGCTTGATTTTGAAAGGAGATGAAAATTTGTAAAAAGAGAAAATTCTGAAACCCTTTAACTTGTAAAATTCAGTGTCAAAAGAGTAAAATATCTCCATACTCTTGTGATAATGCTTCTAGATGCATGATGAGAGAAGCAAAATTTCTCTTAGCGCCCTTAACTTTTTTAAATAGTTGGAAAGCCTATTACAGTTATTACAGGATGTAATATCAAGTATATTGATAAAAAGAAAGAAGTAATTTACATGATACAGGGAAGCTGTATTTAAAAATTTTACAAAGGCTAAAAATAGCCTAAAAACAAAAAACAAAGATAAGAACAATCTACAAGATCGACCAATATAACTAACTATAGTTTAATACCCTCCCATAATGGTTGATCGGTCAACTACACCAAGATGCCCCTAAAATTTGACAAACTTATTCGGACTTAGAGACTTGGTAAGAATATTGGCAGTCTAGTCCTCTGTAGGAACATACTGTAACACAACAGAGTCGTCTTCAACCAGCTGACAAATGAAGTGACAATGAAGATCAACATGTTTTGTTCATTCATGAAAGACAAGATTTTTGGCAAGTTTCAACACCGCTTGATTGTCACAATACAAGGGTGAAGGCCTGGTCGAAGACATTTTCATGTCTGAAAGCATCTATCAAAGCCAAATTGCTTCACAGGCTGCTTTAATAGCTCCCCTATATTCAGCTTCTGTCGAGGAGAGAGCCATGGCCTGCTGCTTCTTGCTAGTCCACGTGATGGCACCTGTTCCCAAACTAAAAACATACCCAGAGGTAGACTTTCTATCATCAACAAAACCCGCTCAATCTAAATATGTAAAACCAATTAACTAAGGGGCTGCATACCGGCCATATAGAATGCCAAAGTCAGAGGTGCCTTGCACATATCTCAACACACGCTTTGCTGCAACCGAATGTTCAGCTTTGGGAAAGGTCATGAAACATGAGATGTAGCTGACTGTAAAACTTAGATCAGGTCTAGTGGTAGTAAGATGAGATTGCCCACTAACTGCTTGAAGGCAGTTTCATTCTCTACAGGAGAGTCTGAATTAGCTAAGAGTTTCCACCCTTTTTCCATGGGGGTAGAAGCAAGTTTGCGGTCGGTCATCCGGAATTTGTCCAACAAACTTCTTGCATACTTTGGCTGAGAGATGAAGATGCAGTCAGGGTGCTACCAAACCTCAATTCCTAGGAAATAATATAGGAGTCCCAAGTCAGTCATGTCAAAGGTTTGACTGGGATCTTGTTTGATCCCATGAAGCATTTGCTCAAAGCTGCTAATCAGATCATCGACATAGATAATGATGTAAAGGCTATCATCAGTATATTGTTGGACATACAGATTGGAATCTGAAGGGCTCCTTTGAAAACCACAATCCACAAGGTACTCATCAATCTTGATTTACCATGCCCTTGGAGCCTGTTTGAGGCCATAGAGAACTTTCACTAGTTTGCACACCTGGTGTTCTTTGCCCTCAACCTTGAAGCCAGGAGGTTGCATCATGTACACTTCTTCCCAGGCAAATTGCCATTGAGGAAGGCACTCTTGAAATCCATTTGATGCACTTTCCATCCAAATTGAGCTGCCATAGCAAGAACAAGCCTAATGGTACTCATTTTGGCGATAGGAGCAAAAGTCTCATAGTCAACACCTTCTTTTTGTGAATAACCTCTGGCGACCAACCTAGCCTTATATTTGTCAAGAGTCCCATCAACCTTGTAGTTGACTTTGTATACCCATTTGCATCCAACGGGTTTCTTTCTAGGAGGAAGATTAGATAGAACCCAAGTATTGTTCTTCAGAAGACTCTGGTGCTCAGCATCCATAACCTTTTCCCATTCAAGTACACCTTTAGCCTCAGAGTATGTTTGAGATTCTGAGATGCTGTGAAGATTAGCCATGAGGGCAAAATTGATAGTATTTGGTTGCTTGCTCTTCTTCCGAGTAGATCTACCCTCAATGAATTCATTATCATGAAGATCACCAATTGTTTGGGTCCACCATTTAGGCCGAAGAGAAGATGAACCAATATCTAAAGTAGGTGTATTAGTATCACCAGGAGGGGCAAAAACAAGATCAGCAGGATTCAGAACATCCTGAGGAGGGGTGGGTGCTTGAATACTAGGCTGAGGTGTGAGAACCCTCCCATTAGGTAGAGCTAAAGGAATGCGAACACCTAAATTTGAAGCCTCCAAAGACTAATCCTCAGTATGAATAGATGAAGTAGATAGAAAAAAGGGCCCAGTAGTCTCATCAACAACTACATCATGGCTGAATATGAGACGATCAGTTTCTACATCTTGATTAGTTTGTAAGCCTTATGATTTTCACTATACTCAGTGAACATGAGTTTCTAGCTTTTGGAGTCTAGCTTAGAGCGTTTGGCATCTGGGATCCAAACATGAGCAATGGAACCAAAAATGTTCAGATGGTTGATGCGAGGCTTACGTCCAAATCAAGCTTCCTTAGGAGTCATTTTGTTGACGACATAGGTCGGAGACCGGTTCAGAAGATAGATAGCAATGTAGATTACTTCAGCCCAGAACTTTTTAGGAACACTTGTATGTTCCAACATAGAACGGGCCATCTCTGTAATAGTGCGATTGCGACGCTCAACAACACCATTCGCTGGAGGTGTGTAAGGTGTAGTAAGCTAATGTTTGATGCCATGTGCAACACAAAAATGAGTGAAGGTGGAGGAGCAAAACTCCCCCCCCATTATCAGACCGAAGAGAGATGATTGGACAGCCTGACTCTTTTTCCACCAAGGCTTTGAACTGCTCAAATGTACTAGGCACATTGGATTTCCTTTTTAGAAAGTACACCCACATCGTTCTGCTGAAGACATCAACAAAAAGTAAAAAATATTTGCACCCAATAACTGAAGGAGTATTCAGTGGCCCACATATATTAGTGTGAACCAACTGCAAAACCTTGGATGCTCGCCATTTGTCACTAGTAGGAAATGGGGTCCTATGCTATTTGCCATCTTGACATGCATCACAGATGCCAAGAAGGTGAGTCTAAATTTCTAGAAGACCACCAGCCAGACTCTCCTGAGCTAACTGAGAGAGATAGTGCATGTTGAGATGCCCATAACGCTAATGCCAGAGTTTACTGATGGAAGTCCTCCTGGCTGCCAGAGCTTTCTCTAGAGAATCACCATAATCCATGAGTCTATATAGACCATGATCCTCAAAAGCCTGAGCAACAATGGTGCGTGTCTCTCGGTCCACTATTCTACATGAGTGCATGCTAAAGACAACATCTAGATGAGGTGAGTGTCACATGATTTGACTGACTAATAGAAGATTGAGCTCCATACCAGGTACAAAGTACACATTGAGAAATATTAAATTTCTCTTACCAGAATGAATTTGCACAGTGCCTTTTCTGACAATGGTATACTCTTTGCCTCCTCCAAAGACAATAGAGTCTCTGAATGGCGCATACTCAGTGAACCAGTCGCGTCGATGTGTGAAGTGCCGGGATGCACCAGAATCAATGTATCAGGTAAAAGATTTGACAAAATCCGCTGGTCGTTTGGTTATAAAGGTAGAAACCACAGACTTCTTCAATGCAGTGTGCGCAGCAAACAATACCATCAGCATGCTTTGCGAGAGATGAAAATCAATATACTGGAGGAAGGATAGAAAAACAACGGCATGAATCTCGAGACGGAGAAGCTGGCTCAAAAAAAAAACACGGATGTTGAGAAAAAAAGGAAAAAATGCCTGCAGAATTTTGGCATAGTGTGAAAAAATAGAGACTTTCCTCTGGTCACGATGAAGAAAGTGTGAAAAATCTATTGCAGCTACTGATTATTAATTTCCTATCTTATAAGATTATTTGGCTGCCGAAAAATTAATTAATTTACAGCAAATATTAAATAATAACACAGCTGCAACTTCACGGAAAAATCACGGAAATAGAAAAATAAAATGAACACAATGTTTTGGACAAATTGTCCCTGAAAAAACCCCGAAGGGAAAACCAGTCAGCAGATATGAATTTTATTCAACTACAGGAAATCAAGAGATACAAAATTGCTTGCCTCTTACTGGCAGAGCTCTGGAAATTTCTTTCCTGTAAATTCCCTTCCCTCAATTGTTCCTGCTGAAATTGCCCCGGCAATATTTTCCTTCTCCGGCAATTCCACTGCTCTCCAACGCTATCACTGCGCCCTTTGCTTTCACTGCAAATCAATTTGCTATCACCGCAAATTTATTTATTTGCTATCGCTGCAAATACTTCTCGGATCTGTTCTTTCCAAATGCCTATTGATCCTCTTTTATAATCCCCTCATTGGAAACCAATGGCCATGATTTAATTTTAATCAATGGCTAGGATTAATTAGACTCTAAACCCTAATATCTAGAAGTCTCTCGAGAAATCAATTATCTAGGTATGGAGATAATTATTCCAGCTGTGTTTCCAGCCTCGTAATCTCCACCCGAGACTAGAACACCTGTCCAAGCTACACAAAAATTAACACTCCCTCTTAGCGAGGAAGGTGTTCTGCATAACACCCAACTTACCTCTGAAGAAGATGAATTTTGCCTTCCCCAATGCCTTTGTCAAAATGTCTGCTACCTGCTGATCTGTAGGTATATACTGTAGCTGAACAATCCTCCGCTGTACACAATCCCTGATGAAATGATATCTGATGTCTATATGTTTAGACCTATCATGAAACACTGGATTCTCAGATAATCTGATGCAACTCTGATTATCACAGTGTATCACTGTAGTCTCAACCCTCTGACCAAATAAGGCTACTAGCAACTTCCGAAGCCATATAGCCTCACACGTTGCCATGCTAGCTGCTATGTATTCTGCTTCTGCAGAACTCAGAGCCACGGACTTTTGCTTCCTGCTGTACCAAGAGACAACTCCTGATCCCAAACTAAAGCAGCACCCTGAAGTGCTTTTCCTGTCCACCGCACTACCTGCCCAATCTGCATCAGTATAGCCTATCAACTTGATACCATCACCTCGAGCATATCTGATCCCATACTCGATTGTACCACGCAAATACTGCAACACATGCTTTGCTGCTATCCAATGCACTCTCTTCGGCTCAACCATGAACTGACTAAGAGAGTTTACTGCAAAGGATATATCTGGCCTAGTGTTGACCAAATACATGAGAGATCCAATCAACATCCTGTATAAGGTGGGGTCTACATCCTTTTCCTTGGATGTGTCTACCTTCTTCCAATTCGTGATCATAGGTGTAGACATGGCTCTGCAATCTTGCATCTCAAACCTCTTCAAGATTTCAATGCAGTATTTCCCTTGTCCAAGGAAAATCTCTCCATCTGTCTGCCACACTTCCATGCCTAGAAAGTAGTGCATAAGCCCCAAATCCTTCATCTCGAACTCTGCTGCAAGGTCCCTCTTGCACTCCTCTATAAGCCCCAGTGAACCTGTTAAAAACAAGTCGTCCACATATAGAACAAGAATGAGAATTTCACCCCCAACCACCAAGTAGTAGAGGTTAGCATCCGCCTCACTCTTCACAAAGCCTATTCCCTGCAAGTATCTATCAATGCGCTCATACCACGCCCTAGGAGCCTGCTTGAGTCCATACAAAGCTTTCTTCAATCTGCACACGTGGGTTTCGCTGCTGTGTGCTACAAAGCCCTCTGGTTGTTCTATGTATACCTCTTCTAATAATTCACCATTAAGAAATGCCGTCTTGACATCCATTTGATGGATCTGCCATCCCATATGCGCTGCAAGTGAGATTACGGCTCGTATAGAAGTATACCTGGCCACTGGAGCGAATGTCTCCTCATAGTCTATTCCCTCCTTTTGAGAGAACCCCTTGGCCACGAACCTTGCCTTGTATTTTTTGATGCTACCATCTGCACTATGCTTAATCTTATAGATCCAACGTGATCCAACCACTGCCCTATCTGTCGGTCTAGGCACAACCTCCCACACATCATTCTGCATTATTGAGGTATATTCCTCAACCATCGCATCTTGCCACACCTGTTGCTGTGCAGCCTCTTGATAGCTAGAAGGCTCACTATCTACCAACTGACTAACCAATGCCACATAGTCATTATACCTAGCTAGTTGTTTCCGCTGTCTATTACTCGTCCTAGGAGCTCCCACAAACTCCTGAGTATCTTTATGTGTCTGTTGAACCTCATGGTTCCTCCTGTCAACTATAGAGGATGAAATATCAAACTCCATATCTTCTTGATGCATCTCTTGGATTTGTTGTATCTGTTGCTCCATACTCTGCGAATTCTCAGCACCTGAGCCTGTGCTTGTATTAGTAACTGTACTTGTGCTTCGCTGCCCTTGTTCTGGTTGAACAATCCTTGGAGCTTCTGTTGGCTGCTCATTCTGATCATCTGCTAGCAAATCTCTGGACCTCCTATATGCCTTGTCCTCCATGAATTTGACATCACGCCTGACTATAATCCTCTTGGTCCCTGGAATAAATATCCGATATGCCTTTGAGGTCTCGCTGTACCCCACAAAGTACCATCTCTCTGCAGTCTGATCTAACTTGGAACGTGTAGCCCCTGGAATGTGACAAAATACCAAACTCCCAAATATCCTGAAATGACTAACATCTGGCTTCTTCCCTGAGAATGCCTCCTCTGGTGTCATCTTGCCCAATACCTTATGTGGAACCATGTTCTGTATATATACTGCTGTACTGCATGCCTCTGCCCATAAGTATCGTGGCATATCTTGGTCATACAACATAGCCCTTGCTGCCTCCGATATAGAACGATTCTTCCTCTCAGCAACCCCATTCTGCTGCGGGTTGTAAGGAACGGTCCACTCTCTCTTGATTCCTTCCCTGGTACAGAACTCCTGGAACTCTTTCCCTTTGTACTCGCCTCCATTGTCTGACCGAAGAACCTTTACCTTCCTACCTGTCGAATTCTCCACAAGAGCTTTGAACTCTTGGAAGTGACTGAAGACCTCATCCTTGGTCTTCAAGAAGTATATCCAGGTCTTCCTGGAGAAATCATCAATAAAAGTAACAAAGTACTCATATCCTCTGAGAGATTTCGTTGACATTGGTCCACATATATCTGAATGTACTAGATCAAGAACCCCCTTGGATCTGGTGTCACTCCTTGGAAAAGCTGCTTTCACAAACTTCCCCAATACACATCCCTTACATACATCATCATGCTCTGTGCTCACGTCTGGAACACCTGTCACTGTCTCACGAAGCAATTTAAGTGCTCCATGATGTATATGGCCCATCCTTCTATGCCATAGCTCTCCTTGATCTCTAGGATTACTGCTGCTCACTACTGCCTTAGGAGTATCAAACTGCAACCTATAAAGTCGGCCGCTCCTAACTCCAATAGCTATGGGTGATTTCCAATCCTTATGCTTGATTAAAACATGCGCCCCTCTAAAGAGTACATTGTAGCCTTTATCCTGAAGGACAGATACGGAAATTAGATTCATGCCCAAGCCTGGCACATACAACACATCATGAATGGAAATAGGCTTGCCATTCTCCCTCTGAAATAGAACAGTCCCTCTCCCAACTGGATTGCACTTGGACTTGTTCCCCATCTGAATCTGGAATCTGATGTCCTCCTCCTTGTAGCTGGAGAAGTACTCCCTAACTCCTGTCATATGAAATGACGCCCCACTGTCTATATACCAAACACCCTGTGAGGTTGAGCTAGTCAGGCAAGCTATGAGTGCAAACTCATCCTCCATTCTACTAGAAAGCTCATCTACACTTGCTGAAGCTGCCGTCTGCTTCTTGTCCTTCTTTTCATTTTTCTTCCTTTGTGGGCAATCGCTGACATAGTGGCCGAACTCGTGACAGCCATAGCATTTGATCTTAGATAAGTCCTTCTTCTTCTCACTTTTTGAATTTGATCCTTTGCCAGACCCCTTCTTCGCTTTCCCTTTTCCTGCTAGGGCAACGTTTTCCTGTTCCACCTCACTTTTCTGACTATTACTGCTGGTTCCATTGACAAGATTTAGTCTAAGCTCCTCCTGAGTGAAGTCACTCCATAGTCGATCCCAACTCGGTAAGGTGTCTCGTCCATTAATAACTTGAACAAAAACATCCCACTGCTTAGTAAACCCATTCAGGGCTATTCGTACTAGCTCATCATCCTTTGGTTTGTCTCCAACAGCTGCCAATTCATCCTTGACAAGTCTAAGTCTGGTGAGGTAACTTGTGACGTCTTCTCCCTTATTCATCCGGGTATTCCTTAACTTTTCTCTGAGAATCAGCTTTCGGTTAAGGGTAGCATTCTGGTACAGATTCATAATGGCATCCCACATCGTCTTTGCTGTATCTAACTCTGCAATATGCGGAACAATATGATCCTTAACACCGTCAAGAATCAGCCTCCTTGCCTTGGCATCTTCCTTCTTATATGCTACGAGCTGTGTTGCGTCTGTAGGTACAGGTACAACAGTGGTCACATAATCCTTGATACCATTCTCTTCCAGCAATAAAGAAATTCTGGCTTTCCAGACACCAAAATTTGAGGCTCCATCCAATCTGTCCTGATCTCTTAAACCTGCTGAGGCCATCTCAAAAGAAAATAATAATTTGAAGAGGTCAAACTGGGTTTTATAAACCCTAGATTATTTTTCCTTTCTCCCTGTGCCTGTTCTGCACTCAGATCTGCTCTGATACCATGTGAAAAAGCTATTGCAGCTACTGATTATTAATTTCCTATCTTATAAGATTATTTGGCTGCCGAAAAATTAATTAATTTACAGCAAATATTAAATAATAACACAGCTGCAACTTCACGGAAAAATCACGGAAATAGAAAAATAAAATGAACACAATGTTTTGGACAAATTGTCCCTGGAAAAACCCCGAAGGGAAAACCAGTCAGCAGATATGAATTTTATTCAACTACAGGAAATCAAGAGATACAAAATTGCTTGCCTCTTACTGGCAGAGCTCTGGAAATTTCTTTCCTGTAAATTCCCTTCCCTCAATTGTTCCTGCTGAAATTGCCCCGGCAATATTTTCCTTCTCTGGCAATTCCACTGCTCTCCAACGCTATCACTGCGCCCTTTGCTTTCACTGCAAATCAATTTGCTATCACCGCAAATTTATTTATTTGCTATCGCTGCAAATACTTCTCGGATCTGTTCTTTCTAAATGCCTATTGATCCTCTTTTATAATCCCCTCATTGGAAACCAATGGCCATGATTTAATTTTAATCAATGGCTAGGATTAATTAGACTCTAAACCCTAATATCTAGAAGTCTCTCGAGAAATCAATTATCTAGGTATGGAGATAATTATTCCAACTGTGTTTCCAGCCTCGTAATCTCCACCCGAGACTAGAACACCTGTCCAAGCTACACAAAAATTAACAGAAAGCTTGCCAAAACTCTCCAAACATGTCCCGTAGAGACCACAAACACTTCGTAGTGATAAAAAACAGAAGAATAGTTGACGCTACACAGAAGCCGTTGAACGGGTCATAGCACTCCATGAATCGACCACAGATTGAAAACCCGACGATTGTTAACAACAAACTATGAGCATACCAAAGCTCGCCAAAAAATCGTCTACCACGATTTACTTTGAATGCGCTGGTTAAAACTATAAATCGCGAGCCAAAGAGCCATCGAAGAAACACACCAGATGCCAAGATTATAAATCACGAGGATTTCAGACAGCAGAAGAATCGTGACCTTCTTTTCAAGCGTGTACACGAGCCGTTGCAGTCGCAGAATATCAAAGCCGCGTGTAAAGGTCGACGTGAGAGAAGGACGGCAGAGTAGAAAGGGAGGTCCGCAGAGGAAAACGCAGAGGAAGATGCGTCCCCAAATCTGAAAGCACCGAGAGACTTTGAAATCGTAATCACAAGAAAATATGAGCAAGAAATTAGCGAACGTTCTGGTAAAAAATAGCAGACGTGAGTTTCAGAGACAAACGTAACTGTTAAGCATAGTCACGATAGAAACCCACGAACCAGAAGATGTACGGAAGGAAACAAAGAGGCGCCCAAAAAAAAATCAAAGTTTCCTGCTTATTGGCTCGGATACCATGTCACGGTTATTACAGGATGTAATATCAAGTATATTGATAAAAAGAAAAAAGTAATTTACATGATAGAACAAACCTGTATTTACAGAATTTACAAAGGCTAAAAATAGCCTGAAAGCAAAAAACAAAGATAAGAACAATCTACAAGATTGACCAGTATAACTAACTATAGTTTTATAAAGTCAGTCTCATGATTTTTTTTTAATTAACATTTTGCAAAAATCTGCATTTTGTGTTAACGTGTTAATCATCAAGGTTAACACAATTCAGTTTTATATTTAATTTTGTATTCAGTTTTCAGTTGATTTGGCAGTTCAACTATTTTATGACCGTCTAAAAATAAGAATGTAATCTTCATTTTTGAATCAATAAAGTTTACCATTCTTTTATGCTTTTCAATCCTTGCCTGACAGTGGTATCAGAGCCACGGGAAGTTACATATAAATCACCGAAGGAGAATAAAGTTCCAGATTCAATTTGTAATGTCCAAAATCAGCTTCTATTTAGAAACATAGAGAGGTCGCAGGAATTTGCAGAGAATTGACCATATTGTGGAACCTTTCAGAATAATTTGTTCGTTCCTGTAGAGAGCAATTCATAGTAGACGAGGTAGATGCTGTTGTTTTATCAAAAAAAAATTATTTCCTTCATGCTGCAAACAATAAACAGTCACAAAGATATTTTTTATTTGTTTATCTATCTTGCTTTTTCAATAAAAATTTAAGCAAGAAAAATTAAAGAAGTAAATTTGAATATGAAGAATTGTGTGTGGTTTTTACAATTCACAATGCAATCTATTCTGTCAATAATTGGTGAAACCTTAACTGGAAAAGGCACATGGATAGAATGGTATAGAAAAATAGAAAACACCAATTATTTTCTATTATGTCAATGATTTGTGATGGAGATGCCCAACCTACAACACCAACTGTTGTTAAAAAGAAAAAAGTATGGTAGTATAAAAATTCAAAATCATCCCTAGCCTTGATAAGGGCTTCTATCAATGGAGATGTGTTTCAATACATACAAGGGTGTAAATTTGCTTGGGACGGCCTTCAAAAATTGTGAGATCTATATGATTCTCATTCCGATTGGAGTTCAATTAGTTACAGTTGAAGTTATTTAACCTTGAATTGAACAATGGTGATGTCATGAGTTTGGCTTCTGAAATTTGAGCCATAAAACAAGATGTTTATTTTGCTGGTGGAAAAGTTGATATCTATCTCACAGCCTTAATAAAGGCACTTCTTCCAACATATTCAACTTATTTGGAGTCTCTTCAAGCAAGTAATCAATTGAAGACCATCACTTTTGATCAACTGGTTGCAAAGTTGACAGAACATGAGAAATCTTTTGGGAGAAAAATTGATAGCATTAGTGAAAATGTTTGTCTTGCTCAACAGAAAGATAAACCTTCTAATAAGAACTCTTCTAGAGGTGGTCGTAGTGATCAAGGAAAAGGTAAAGGTCAACGGAAAAATAGAGGTAGATGAGGTGCAAATGGCCAAGGACACCCCCAACATGACAACCAAAATGATAGACATCACTTGTATTGTAAGCAATGTGGTCGAAAAGGTATTCATGAAGCCCATGAATGCAAACTCTTATGTGATAAGGTAGAAAATTCTTTCAAACAAAAAGATAAAACACATTATGATGATAAAGCATCAGGAGCAACCCAATTTGCATATGGCAGTGATAATGATGAACATGTGCTTTCTGTATCAAATCCTACCTATTGTAATTCAATTAATACTTCATAGCGTGATGCTTGGGTGTTAGATATTGGAGCCACACAACATGACATTTCGACGTGATTATTTTGAAGAATTTCATGAAGGTGTTTCGGGTCAATCTATTTGGTAGATAAATCAAGCATCAAGCTTATTGGAAAAGGAACCATTCGACTCAAGTTGTCTGGCCTTTGAGATTTTGTACTTCATGATGTCTTGTATCTTCCTCAACTACAACATAACTTGTTGTCACTAGTCCCCATTTTGTTGGAAGATGGACAAGTGTTTGTCAGGAGAAAGTCAAATAATCAATTTGCATTTACTGGTTGTGAAGATGACAAGTTATTAAAACTCCATGGGACATCAGCCATTTTTAGGAGTTTATCATATCTTACTGAAGAAGGTAATCTTTCTCCTAGTCTTTTATGGCATGCAAGATTTGGGCATGTTAATTATGACATCATTCATATTATGCAAAAGAATGGTGTTGCAGGTTTGCCCACTTTGCCTAAGAAGGTTGAAAAATGTGAAGCTTGTATTCTTGCAAAACAACATAGAGATTATTTCCCTCATTCCACTTGGTGAGCACATAGAAAATTGCAACTCGTTTATTTTGATTTATATGGGCCTTTACAAGGAACTTTTGCTGGCGGATGTAAGTATTTTATGTTGTTCATTGATGATCATAACCGCATGACTTGGATTTATTTCTTGAAGCAAAAGTCTAAAGCTTTTGAAACTTTTAATAAGTTTCACATTATGATTGAAAAGCAAGCATAATCTCAAACTGGTACTCTTCGAACAGACAGTGGTGGAGAGTTTATTTCCATAGTTTTTTAGGATTATCTCCATCAAAATGGGATTCAACATCATCTCACTATTCCAGGTACTCAACAAAATGGTGTTGTTGAAAGAATGAACACAACTGACATGAATATGGTTCAAGCAATGTTATATTTCAAAGGAATCCAATTGCATTTTTGGGCAGAAGCAACAAGAATTGCAATTTCTCTTCGCAATAGATCTCCTTTATCTGCTCTTCACCAAGCAACTTCATATGAAGTTTGGTTTGGTTACCCTCCGTTTGTTCGGCATCCTCAAAATTTTGGCTCCACTTGCTATTCTATGATTCTCAAGAAGAAACTAAGTTGCATCACCGAAGTTATAAATGCATTTTTCTAGGCTATTCTGAATCTTCAAGAGCATATAGGTTGTTTTATGATGAGGCGAACAATAAATTTCTTATTGCACAAGATGTTATATTATGTGAATCGTCCAAAAATGATGCCAATGTTGATTGCCAGTTAAAACAACTTGAAAAATTTGCTAAGTTATTCCTTGGAAAGAACATCCATGTGAGATTCCTCACTATTGGGGGGGAGGGGGGGCGCAATAAGTCATTTGGAACCACCTTTGTTGAATCCACCTATAGAATCTCTAACCCAAGATGTCCAACCTCAAGATGCCCAAACTTTGGATCTCCAAGAAGAAACCCCCTCTAATAATGACTTTCAACCTTCAGATGAGCCTAGGATTTCAAAACAATTAGACCCGGATGGAGCTTCTGGTCAAGAAATGGAAGCACCTTTGGTCCAACCAAAATCTTCACACAAAGGGGTAAAACAAGTTCAACAAACTCTGAAAGATTTGAGACCTGACGAAATTGGTAAACGAGAACAAGAAGTTCTTACAAAGCAAGGCACCAGGCTCAATCTAGTAATGAAGGTAACTTGGAGTCTATTGATGAAATCAACATCACAATGGACTCGAAACCAACTTCCTATAAAGAAGTTGAAAATATTGCAGTGTGTGTATACGGTCGTAGTTGTAGTCGGCCAAATGATAAGTGTTAATTAATTGTACAGTTAGAAGTGTTAGCGAGAACCATCCTGACGATTGGTTGGATAGTTACATAGTGGTTGCCAACGGTTGGTATCTCAACTAACCTTGCCAAAGTTATATATTGAGTTCACATTTTGTAGTCGGGACATGATGAATATGACATGAAATGATCTGAACATGTATTGTGTTATTGTTATGATCAATGAATGAATACCAATGCTTATTTCTATGCAATACTATTACAAAATCATGTTCTATGTTATGCGCTATACTACATAATTATGTTTACTCCATGTCTGTGTAAAACACCACATTGCCAGTAAACATTTGGCGCCGTTGCCAGGGAACGAACCCGTGTCACCCACGTGACAGGCGGGAATACTCACCACTATTCTTATCATTGGAATTTAATGATCTCTAATTTTACTAATGTCTCCTTGAAAATCACTTTGGATGCAGATTCAGATTTAAATATTTCTCCTAAAAAGGAGACATTACATAAGATCAGCCTTCACTATCAAAAGAATTCTTCTTTAACATTATCAATATTCACCTTACTCTAAGTGTCCTATTTTACATTCTTATCACCGGTGAACTAATTTTCATAAGCTTGACATGTAGAAAAGCTTTCCACATCCTCATGCAAAACAAATAAAAAGAAGCTAGTAGGACACATTTAGAATAATTATTTGATAGTTTGTGTTTCTTTAGGTTGCCAATTTCTCCAATGTTTAAGTCTCACATCATCCAAGAGTGTATAATTTATTTTTCTCTTTGCTTCAGAAGTTCTAATGGATGGCGCATCCCGTCATACCCATGTAATTTTTATATTGAATAGCAACTGCAGATATAACGAATGGTGCTAAAATGAAATTCACACACCAAGAAAAACTTAACCATAGATAACATTTTAGGAGGACAAACACATAGCAAAACCAAACCTATAATATTATTATAATAAAACTACAATGCTAAAAGCAACCACAACAAGAAACAAAAGTCGGTATTGAGTTTACTGGAATTCAAAACAAACAACCTGGTTTTCCACCAGCACAAAGACAATACACAATAGCAGATTGGAGAACGCTAAGAAACAGAAAGAATGAGAAATTAAACAACTGGACTGCAAAGTGGCTATCACCAGCAAGAAAGATCCAATTGATTAAACCAGCATTGCAATCAATATCATTTTATTTACTCCCATTACTTCCTGAACCTATGCCAGTTCATACAGAACTTATCTGTGTTCAATGTAACTTTCTAAAGGGATTGCACATCAATTCAAATATCCTGCAATTTCAATGAACAAGACAACAAAGCTGATAAAAGAAGAGGAACAAATGTCAGGGACCTTCAAACCTTAAACAAAGTTCTAACAATGAGATTTAACTTCTACATTAAAGGAAAACCTCAAGCAAGAATGGAATACACTAATCATCCAAAAGTGAATGCTAGAGCCACAATCTGACTTGTATATCCAGTGGACAACGCAGTGAAGAGAGCAGCTAATTGATCCTCAAATAAATGTACTGGCTTTAAAATGTTAGCGTACTTAAGCGAGGGATAGCACAAGTATGCCTACCTGAATTTGAGTTGCATGTATTTCTGTCACTCGAGCATTTTTCCTGTGCATGCCACTAGATGAAAATCGATTGGGGCCAGAAATACTGCTTGAAGCACCAGTCACTTCTCTTGAATCAGACTGATTAAATAAGGATTGAATTATGGAATAATATGTGGAAGCCATGGTTGCAACTTCTTAGGATGAAGTCCTTGCCAATTCTTAAGAGAGTCAATTGCAACCATTGCCAAAGGGAAATACTTAATATAGTCAAGAAAATAACAAGACATAAATTAATTATAAGTACTGCATTGTCCTCAAAACATTTCTGAGGGAGGCTGATTCAACAAACCCATATATGATATAAATGAACTAGATGTCATGACTTGAGCATTTCCTATCATCAACCATTATTTAGAATAAATTTCCAAGCATCAGCATCCATTATTGCAGGCAGATCCCTGAATAAGATTACTTGGAAAATCGATTTAAAACATTTTAATTAACCTAAATGCAAATACACCATTTAGACTATAAATGAACTAAACTGGCACCCACAGGAACCCTTCCATGACCTTCCAATTATACCTACAAAAAGTTTGTCTTACGCACAACAGATTACGGATTGGTCCAAAACGTGCATGTGAATTGGCTTCGAAGTTTGAAGATAACTTAAGGGAGCTTCATTTGAGTGCAAACCAGCATTCAAAAGAAAACTTCCTTCAGACATTCCAGGATGAATGCCACACAGATAATTATTCAGAAATTTCTGTGTATGAAAAATCTATTATACTTGTTTTCTAATCTATCTACGTATATTTATTGCTGAAATTTTAAAGCTGAGGGAAATTTCTCAACCATTAAAACTTAATAGTAATAGTAAAACTCAATAAAAACAAACTGTCTTATAGGTGCTGAATGTACCAGGTTAATCAAAGCTTTAGATGCATTGTGGTGAACTAAACTGAATGTGGGCTCTCCTTGTCATCAATTATCATAGTTTTTACCATATTCTCATTTATGGTAGTTTCCCAAGCCTCTGGTGCAATATCTTTACAAAGAACCTCCACAAAGCTGCATCACCTCCAAAGATTAAACCTAGGAGTTATTCAGTAAAGGGAAAGGTCTCGAGAAAGTCGTAAAATGAAAACCATCCTATTATCTTGAGCTAGACAAAAGCAGTTATAAGTGCATCAATGGCTAATGACATGCCTGAGACAGTGATTCTTCTTCACAGTCAGTAAAGCAGAGAACATTACGACTAATTTTTTTGAAAATTCAAGTATTCATATTAATAGAAGAGAATTATTACATTAGCATTAGTTCCCATACAAAACAAGAAACAGACTGAAAACATTTATTGTAATGTCCCCATTTTTTAGCTACTTTGATTTGCAAGTTTTTGTCCAGCTCCTGTTTTGACTGAAGCAGCCTAGTGTTTTATGAAGGGAACTCCAAGGTTTTTGGAGCATGCAGGTTGTGTTCTGCAGGGATGTTTGTTGGTATACTGAAAAGCAAAACATTCCAATTAATTAATGGCCTACTATACAAGATGGGACCAGATCAAGTACTCTGACGATGTGTCATGGAGGAAGAGATCCCCAGTGTACTGCAGGAAGCACATGAAAGGTTGGCAGGAGGACATATGAAACCTGATGCAACAACACGAAAAGTCTTGTTGGTAGGGCTATGGTGGCCCATGATACATACTGATGCACGACAGTGGGTAGTAGCATGTGACACATGCCAGAGGGTTGGAAAACCTCTCAAAAGAGATTTCATGCAATTGTTCCCATCACAACCATAAGAATTATTTGAGCAATGGGGATTAGACTTTATTGGACCGTTGAAGGTAAGCCAACTACATAGATGCAAATACATCGTCATCGCCACAGAGTATTTGAAAAAGTGGGCAAAAGCAAGAGCACTACTAGACAACACTGCAGTGAGTACAGTTAGATTCATGTATGAACAAATTGTGACAAGGTATGGAATTCCCATTCCAATCACTAGTGATAGAGGTCATTTTGTCAATCACATCATCCGATTGATGACGACAGAATTCAAGATCGTACACAACCTCTCTAGTTCGTACTACCCGAGAGCCAATGGTCAAGCAGAATCCCCTAACAAGGTACTTGTCTCGGTCATTCACAAGTCTTGTGGCATTGAGGAGGTAGACTGGGAAGAAAGGCTACCAGTCATACAATGGGCATACCATACTACGTACAAGGTGACCACTGGGCATACGCCCTTCCAACTCATGTACGGTCAGGAAGCAGTTGTACCTGTGGAATACTTAGTGCCAAGTTTGAGAATAGCTGTTGAAAATAGGCTTGGGGATACAGAGAGTTTAAAGGAAAGACTCTTTCAGTTGAATAAATTAGACAAACGACGAGTAATGGAACAATGGGTGACAAAGACAATGCAGAAGCGGAGAAAGTACTGGCATGATAGATACCTCTGATGGGTAAACTTCCAACCAGGACAGTTAGTTCTCAAATACAATAGTCGTAATGAACTCAAGCCGGGCAAGTTTAAAACGAGATGGTTGGGACCATTCAAGATCCATGAAGTGAAGGAGAACAGAGCAATCTAGTTAGAGAGATTGGATGGAAGAGTGCTAAAGGATCCTATCAATGGATCGAAACTAAAGATTTACAAGGAGAGCAAGGAGGAACCACTACAAGTAAATATGTTGGGATATGCAATGATGGAAGCAGAGACCACAAATAAAATGGATGGAATGTGTTTTGCGAGCGTGCCATTTGAACTTGTAACTGGGTTCTTTGGACCAACAGCACTACAAACTGGCACACGAGAAGGAATAGTCGATGAGGATAACATTGATAATGGTTCACAGGAAGATATTCAAAATGAAGAGTAGGCATGGATTCAATGGATAAAAGAATGTAATAATGTAAGGGATAAATTTGAGTTTTTTGTTGCCGAGAGAAGTGAAAACCCCAATTAGAAGGTATCTAGCAGAGAGCATGTTTATAGTTGAAAGATCGCCATATGACAATGAAATTCTGCAATTAAGATTAAAGAACCAGTTACCAGGAGCTCCACATACACAGATTCCTAGGAGTCAGATTTGGAAAGCAAAATACAGAAGCAAGAATATCAAGATGAACAATGACAGAAAGACATTCCAATGGGCCCAGGAACCCATGGGGTAGAACCTGAGGACCATTAAAGATGAAAACATGATATTTGATCGGATCTAGGAGTTGAAAGAAATTGATCAATGCTGCTCCAATGATTGTCTTTGACAGAAGGGGTATATAAATTGCATATTCCACCATATGATAGAAATCAAAGTCGTGGAGGAAGACAAGAAGACAATTGAGTCGGCAAAGGGGACCCAGCCAACTACGTCCCACAAAGGTAACGAAAAATTAGACTAGATACAATTGAAAAAAAAAAAGTGAAATCGCACGACCAAGCCATACGACTTCAGTCATATTGTACGACTTGAGTCGTACGATCCAAGACATGCGACTTGGGCCATATGACCCAAGCTGTACAACCAAGATCATATGGCCATCAAACATAAGTATAAACTCTCAAATGCCATTCATTTCATTCCTCAAATTTCATCCGTTTCATTCATTGTGTCTGAGGTGGGAAAAAAATAAGGGAGAGAAACAACAGAAGAATTTTTGAAAAAATACGACAAGAGAAAAACTAGAGCTGTATAATCCAGGGCCGTACCATTCAAAAGGAGTAAAAGGACAAATATGGGTGAAAAAGTCATACGAAATCAATAATCATCAGAAAGGAAGAAGGACAGAGTGAATATTAGGACACAGAGGAAGCAGGTCGTACTCAACCGATTTTAGCCATCAATTGTTGTCCGTATAGCCGTCCGTACGCAACAAAAAGTGGTTGAGCAAACTTTAAAGGCGTCAAGGAGGTCGTGAAAATTTTAAAAGTGTTGAGGTATTTCAAGTGATTTAAGCACCGCACCCTAGGAGATAAAGGGTGAAGCAAAGAAAATTGCGCACGACACTTACAATAATGGGGGTTTAGTTCTAGCATACAAAAATCCTCTGAAGATTGTAGAGTCGAGGCACAAAATGGATAAAGGGAAGAAGACTACATCATATCGGCCGAAGATTGCATGAGAAGAAGAAACCAAGTGCAGAAATGGGAGTGAATGTCATCGCCTGGGAAAGTTTGACAGGAAATGAATGCAAATTATGGCAGAAAAATACAGAAGAGAATCACATTCTCAAGGTGGCGTTGAAGCACAGTCAAGTGGACAAAGCCATTTTCCTACCATACTTCAATGCCCATGAATTCGAGCCCTACTTGAAAGTAATGGCGGAGAATTATTGTGGACAAACAAATAAATCAATAACAAACTACAGAGGGTGCGAAGTCACAGTATCATATTGGCTACAAGATTTTTTGAGGGTTTTGGGCATTCCAGCAACCGGGTCGAGTGTTGTGAAACCAGGTAGAATGACCCAGCAACATAAGGAGAACGTCATACGAAGGGTTTGCAGAAGTGACCTCAGCCAAAAAGAAAAGGAAAGTATTGGGAGTTCTGGGAACCAAGGGTTAAGGAAGAGTCTGCTAGCAACTCCTAAATGGAAGTGCATATGGACCTGATGAAATGTCGACTAACAGGAGCGAGCCGAGCATTGGATGTATCGATATGGATGGTGGAGTACATGATTGGGCTCAGTAATGGCAAAGTCTACAATTGGGTGAGGCTACTCTCCGAGCGAATAAGAGAATTCCTTACACAGTCACATAAGGTATTTTACATGACCTAGCATGCTATAGCCTTATTTCTTGATGCGGTTCACACACAAGTACCAACAGACAAATGGGGTAGACTAGAACTAGCCTCACAAATAGAACCAGGATGGCCCACAGCCTTTTATTGGAAAGGTTTAGACACAACACATGGAGAAGAATCTTCGTAGCGGCCAAAGAAGAGAAAGCAGTGAGAGGCATCGTTGGACAATGAAGAAGAGGAAGAGGAATACGAGGAGGAAGAAGAAGAGAGTGACCAATACTCCCCATCAGGAAGTGATTCATCCATACAAGAAATAAGGGAAGAAAGAAGAGTAACAAGGAGTAGGACAGTGCCAGTAGCAGGGAAGGTGGAAGAAAGAGAGATGTCACCTAGAGAGGATGTAGAGACAGGAGGAGCTATGGAGGTAGAGGTTGTACTGGCACTTCGACCAGCTTCATTCACTTTACCGACATAGAGCACAGAGACACAAAACACTACGACTCTAACAACCATGTCATCACCATCAATTACAGCCATATCATTGGCTCCATTGGCGCCTTCACTGCGAGTGGTTACATCTCCACTACTATCACCAGCATAGAACACACCTTCACCACTAGCACGAGTAGGTGTAGAGACATCCTGGGGCACTATTGTACAGCCAGGGGCAGCATCATCCACAACACCGCCAAGAGGACCAGAAGTGACACAAATTGACAGTTGGTTGGAAACAGTAGGGCTTACACTTGAGGTGCCAGAATTGGTAGAGGGTCAAGATGAGGGCCTCACACCCGCCAGTGAGAGTGCAGAGTTACAGTAGAATCTTAGTCCAAAGGAGGATACCCGACAAGATGGTTCACCATATCCCTTACCAGCCATTCACAAGACTAGGGGGTCATCACAACAATGTCCCATAGGAGTAGCAAGCTTGCCCTCACATAACACACCTAACGAGGGAGAAGATTGGGATGATCTAGATGGTTTGACATTCACTATGTCTAAACTAGATGCCTCAGATCCATTGGGGACAGTGCAAAGGTATATAGAGGATCTCCAGAATATAGCAATGGTAATGCAGGAAGTAGGAGAAATCTCTAAGCAACTTAGGATTGGCCGATCACATCTTGCAGCACAGGAAGTATAGAGGATTCTTGCATTTGTCCAGGTGGGGTGCGAACAAGAGTTTGCACGTGCTTCACCACTAGAGGATGGCCCGATCATGAGGATTGCAAGAGGATGCTTAATGTATGGCAAGGAGCACGGCCAATGGTTGGAGGACGAGATGGCCAAGTTATAGAGGCATTGTTCAGTATTGAGAGGGCTTTCAAAGATGTCTTCTACTAGATGAAATTGCATGAGGTGACAACACTGGGTCAAGAAAAGAAAAGAAGAAGGCTCTCCATTCGGTACAAAAATTGAGGGAAGAATTGGCCGATAACATGAAAAAATTTTAGGATCAATTAGCCCAGCAGACTCAGCTCACTAATACAGGAAAAGCACGAGCATCAACTTTGGAGGCTAGGATAGCAGAAGTAGAAAAAAATGCTACTGAAAAGACAAAGGAGATGGAGGAGAAAATGAAAAATATGGAGGTCCAATTGGCAGCTAAAGGAATTGAGGTGGAGCAGGCCAAATCACAGGTGTTGGAGGCAGCACACATGGTCAAGGCATCTAGGGAATGCGAGATCATGGTAGAACATCAATTACAACTGGAGAAGCGTTCACCCACCCCGACTTCCTCAACTCATCCAAAGACATCCACACAGCCCCCTTCTTCTCAGTAGCTTAATTTGTTAGTCATTTTTGTTGTGATGTCATCTAGAAGGTGACTAATTTTGTGGGGGGGTGATGTAGACGGTCGTAGTTGTAGTCGGCCAAATGATAAGTGTTAATTAATTATACAGTTAGGAGTGTTAGCGGGAACCATCCCAACAGTTAGTTGGATAGTTACGTAGTGGTTGCCAACGGTTGGTATCTCAACTAACCTTGGCAAAGTTATATATTGAGTTCACATTTTGTAGTCGAGACATGATGAATATGACATGAAATGATCTGAACATGTATTGTGTTATTGTTATGATCAATGAATGAATACCAATGCTTATTTCTGTGCAGTATTGTTACAAATTCATGTTTTATGTTATGCACTATACTACATAATTCTATTTACTCCATGTCTGTGTGAAACACCACATTGCTAATAAACAGTGTGGAGGCAGACTATGCAAAATGAGTATGATGCTCTTTTAAAAAATGGCACTTGGGAGTTGGTTGATCCTCCACTAAGTTGTAAACCTATTGACCTTGCAAGTGGATCTTTAGAAACAAATATAAAGTAGACGGTTCACTTGACAAACATAAAGCCCGACTTGTTGCAAAAGGTTATGCTCAAAAGGAGGGCATCAATTATGATGAAACTTTCGCACCTACTGCGAAGTGGACTACCATTCATGCTTTGTTGGCTCTTTTGGCACAAAATGGATAGAAAGTTCATCAAATGGACATAAAAAATGCATTCTTGAATGGTGATATCAAAGAAATAATAAATATGATTCAACCAAAAGGATATGCAGTCAATGGTCAGGAACACTAGGTATGCAAGCTAATAAAATCATTGTATTGTTTAAAGCAAGCCCCGTGAGCTTGGTATGAAAAACTCACCGAGCACTTCTTGAAGTTCAATTTCAAGCACTTTGAATTTGATGCCGCAACTCTTTTTGTTAAAAAAGTTGATAGCATTGTTGTATATCTAGTTGTCTATGTGGATGATTTATTTCTAACTGGTAACAATAAAGAATATATCCAAACTGTAAAAGACAAATTGAAGCAAGGGTTTGAAATGACTAACTTGGGACATCTTCATTACTATTTGGCTAAGTTACGGTTTTAGTATGGGTTCGGGTTCAAGTACGCGGGTTTGGTTCGTGGATTCGGCCAAAAAATTTTGGGTGGTTGGTTTCATATATATATATATATGCACAAAAATTAAGTGTAGAAGCAATAATTAAGTGTAGAACACCACACAGCATCATATAATCAACAAAACTGTCATCAACTTGAATATCATAAAACATAAAACTCAAACTTCAAATTCAATAACAGGATTCAAAATAATAATATCAAGTTCAACAATCAGTTTTCTATGTCAAATGACAAATGTCATCAATCATATGGATTTGCTAAATCTCCACATCATCATCATTATCATCATCTTGGACTTGGACAAGAGCAGGATCATTTGAAGAACCACAACCAACACCACTGCCACTCGTTGAAAATGAAAAAGTTTAGCTCGCTCTCTAATCCCTCAAGTACAACATGTTGGGAATGGGAAGTAGAAGCATCCATGTCAATTTGCTCTGGGTCCACATCCCACAACTTTGATTCCCCTTCCTTATAGCCATGTTTTTTGTGCGAAAGGAGGCACATGTTGGAATGCACATGCACTAAGTTCTACACCTTTTTTGAGTGCAATCGGTCGCGCTTTATTGAGTGGATCAAAGAGTATGTGCTCCAATTCCTCTCACATGTAGAGGAACTAGCAACCTATGAAGACAAAGAAGAGAGAAAGAGTTAAAAAGTTAAAACTTACAACCTATAAAAATTATAAATGAATTATGAAATTCAAAGTTTAAATTTTTAAAAGTCTTTAATATAAAAACATAGAAATTTAGTAAACTTGTGATAAAACTTTGATTGCAAGAGCTTGTAGGTGTCGGAATTGTTGGCCATGAAAGTACCACCAATTGTGCGTCTCTCTTAAATTTATCACGAAGAGCCTCAATGGTTTGACCATTGGAGTGTACAAAATCGGTGAACTCATTGGTGACCATATCCTGCAATTCTAGATCAGGGAGGAGTCTACGAAATGTTGCCTTGTACCGTTTAGACACTTCATAATCTCTCTACGGGGGAATCCTATTTGGCACCGCAAGAATCTCAACACTATAATATTTTGGAGTCAATGCAAATGCAAGATGCAGTGGGGTTGTCATTGTGTTCCATCTAGCCTCAATAATTTCATGCACTTGGTTGAAGAGAATTTCTTGAGGATCTTTCTCCTTCTCATTTATGATGGTCTTTATCTTCTCTATCATTGAATCAATACCATCATATCTCCCCCATCCAAGGCTTGTCCATGTTAGTATAACGAATCATGCTCAAAACGGGCTCAGTGAAACTAAGGAGATATTGCACACGATCCCATCAAGTGTCATTTAGGATCATCCCCTTAACATTTGATGCCCTCTCAGTGTTTCTTTGCCTCCATTCGGACCAATTATTACTAACAACCATGTTGATAAGAGTCTATTTGACCTTCACAAGTCGTCTCAAGGCAATTGTGTTTGAGGCAAAATGGGTCTCAGCAACCTATTGAAATATCAAAAATAAAAAGTACAATAATTTAAATTTAAACATTTAAAAAATTAAAAACAAACTTTAAAGAAGAATTAGAATATGTGAAATTAAACCATAGAAAAAATATATTGCTTCACTTACCTTCAACAACTCCAATGTAGAAAATGATCTAAATATGCTTTGGGACATGTGGTGGTTGGTGATGAACATTTGTATCTCCTCGGCCTCTATGTACAACTCTCTAATCCAATCAATTTTTTCCCAATGTTTTGTAGCATTAAATTGAGAGAGTGGACAACACCAAAAGATACGTGAATACCATTCCTCAACCAACAACCCAACAACTCTACAATTTTTTGTGTTGTCCATTATCACTTGAACAACATTACAAGGTCCCACATTCTCAATGGATGCAATGAGGATGTTAGCAATAAATTCTCCATCCTTCACCTGCCCCTCACAATCTATAGCTCTCAAAAACATTGGCCCTTTAGGGGACACTGCAATGACATTGATCAAAGGCTGATTTTTTACATCTTTCCATCCATCAGAGACAATCGACACCCCTGTCTCAATCCTTGAATCCCTTATGGGCTTTAATGCATCTTCTACACTTTTAACCCCATTTTCCAATAAGGTGCCATGCACCTTCTCATAACCTGGGCCCTTATGCCCTTTTGGAGCCTCATTAATTTTTCTCGCCATCTCTTTCCAACATGGTGAGTGAACAACACTGAATGACAAACCATTTGCATAAATGCATCTGGCAATATGTTGGTCAACAATACCTCGAGCCTCATTTTGAAATGATGTTTCCAAAGGTCCCTTTGGTCTCTTGTTTGTGGTGCTTGTGGGTTGCTCTTGAGGAGTGACCAAAAATGGGTGGCTCTCTATCACAACAGTGGCAATAGATGGAGGCTCCATTCCTTGAGTTCTACCTCTTGTAGTTTTCCTTGACAAGTTTGTTAATGATTTACATCCTGCTACTTCATCTATTGCTTGTTGCTCCATGATATATGCCATCACTTTCTCTGGTGGTATAGGTTTTTTATTCTTTCCTGAGCAAGCTTTGATCCCCAACCCAAAGATGTTACACAAATGGGCTTTCATCTGACTATATGAACTAGTATATTGCACATCACACCCCTTGCATTTCCAAATGTAACCCCCACCACCTGGAACTTGTTGTATCATTTCAACATGCCTCCAAAGAGGTGAGTTTGGATCGATTTTGAATTTAGATTGGGATACGGAGCTAGAACTAGCTGCCATTGTAATTCTTGTGGGTGTGGCAATAAGTTTTGTAAACAAAACATTCAAAACAAAAACAAAAGCATGGTGATACATTCATGATTTATATAAATTAAGATTTTTTTTTTTAAAAAACAAGTTGAAAAGAATTTGTTTGTTGTTTAAAAATGCAAAAAAAAAATGAAAAGAAAATCTACCTCTTTGCAAAAATCTCCTCTGATATTCTTGGCAGCCTCTAAACAGTTGCAAATGTGTAGGAATAGTAGTGCAATAGATTTCCAACCTTCAAGAATCAATCTTCAAGCCTCTTTCTTCAAGCACAAACAAATATGTGAGTTCAGCCATAATGGAAAGTTTTTGTGTTTTGCAAACAAATGAGTTGAAATGGCTTTCTCTTTGTATTTATAATGTGTTTTTGGGGTTACTTTTTCATTTTAGGTGAAATAAAAAACATAAAAGTGACTTAAAATGTTAAAAAAAAACAAAAAAAATTGTTTTGGTCGTTTAAGGCCCCATTTTAGGCCGGGTTCGCCTTTTGGGCCCCGGGTTCATCCGGGACGAACCCGGTCTCTTGTGGCCGGACCCTGTCCGGACCCACAGGCGAATCGGACCGGACCGTGAACCCGGTGCGAACCGGACTCGGATCCAACCGGGTGACTTGCGAATCCGGCAACATAGCTATTTGGGCAATGAGGTGATTCAAAAACCCAAGTATATCTTCATCACCCAACAAAAATATATTGGTGAACTTCTAAGCAAATTTGACATGTTTGATTGTAAACCACTTAGTACTCCTATGGAGCAAAATTTGAAACTCACATCATATGACTCTACAGCATTGGTTGATGCAACTAAATGCAGACAACTTGATGACAGTTTGATTTATGCAACAACTACCTGCCCATATATTTCTTTTTCTGTTGGAGTTCACTTTAGATTCATGCAACAACCTAGAGAAAATCATTGGTTAGCCGCCAAAAGAGTTATTCGGTATGTAAAAGGCACTCAACACTATGGGCTCAAATACTCCAAGGCAACACATTTCTCTTTGATTGGATATTTAGATTTTGATTATGCAAGTGACTTGGAAGATGGAAAATCTACTTCAGGTTTTCTAATGCATCTAGGGTCAACAATCATTCCTTGGAAATATAAGAATTAGTCAGTGCCAACTCTATCCTTTGCAGATGCCGAATATATGGCAAGTTTCTGAGGCAATTAGGGAAATATTATGGTTTTGACAAATTCTTGAAGATTTGCAGGAACACCAAGTTTCATCCACCACTCCTTATTGATAATCAATCTGCAATCAAATTGGCCAAAAATCCAGTCTTTCACGATCGAACCAAACACATCAACACAAAGTTGCATTTTGTTTGACACCATGCGAAAGATGGCAATGTACAACTCAAATATTGTCCTAGTGCAGATCAACCGGTAGATATTCTTACCAAAGCACTTGGATGAGAGAAGTTTGAGAAATTCTGAGGAATGCTTAGTTTAACTCCTTCAGATTAAGGGGGGATGTTAACGTGTTAATCATCAGTGTTAACACAATTCAGTTTTGTATTCAATTTTCAGTTGGTTTGGCAGTTCAACTATTTTATGACTGCCTATAAATAAGAATGTAATCTTCATTTTTGGATCAATAAAGCTTATCATTCTTTTCTGCCCTTAAATCCTGGCCTGACATTTTACAAATCTATCTTGAGAAACCTTGTTTTCGGTGCATTGGAAAAAATATAACAGGTGATGCTTTAAAAATGTGATGATTTCCCAAGCCTGTAAAATTCTCACGTATACAGTGAGTATGATGAACCCGTCTCAGTCAGTAATAAGTTCACCCCTTGTATGTAGAGTATTAAACTGAGTGTTTGTAGTCATGCGCATCACAACTTGTCTGATGAGAGGAGTTTGGCCTTCCTTAGGAGGTCTTAGTGGCTGTCCATATGCATGGGCCTCTATATCTATATGCTCATATGTACTTGTATCACTTTCTTTTCGATTGATGAGTCAGTCATGATTGCATTCGTTTTGTATCTTCTAACATTCTGGTACTTGATGATGATGATGAATTTTTAAGTCCTTCATTGAAGTTTAAACCAAATTGGTTTGTAGGACCTTTGAAAATGCATCATTCTATTATATAATTTAACATCTTTTGAGTTAGTTGGAACTTGCGTAGGTCCATATACAGGTGAAATAAGCAGGCCTGCAATGTGTTTAAACGGTTCAATGAATTTAGAACTTCATATCACAGTAGGGTATTCAGTAACGGCCTACAGATAACCTCTAAGTTATCTAGTGTCTTTCTTGATCTGTTTGATGCTCTATAGTTTTCCATGAGTTTCACAAAACCTTGACTACTGAAATCCAACCTCTAGAAAGCATGTCATGTTTACAGTTAATTTTGATTGTCTGTGACAGATAGGTTTCTGTAATTTCTATGAATGTATTGCATTTGTTGTCTGTGATTCCACTGTTGATCTTTAATCAATCTTGTGGACATTTATAGGATCATGCCAGTCCCGATCTGGTGAAATCGGTTATTGATTCTTTTAAAGAATATTTACCAGTTCATGTTACATTCAATGATGAAAATATTAATCTTGGATGTAAAATACCATATAATCAAATGAATTTTCAAAAGAGTAGCAACAAATTTAAAAGTATGCACTGGTAATTATAAATTAACTTGTAAAACATTTCATTGTTGTTCATCAGAAAAAAGGACCAATTGATTTTTAAAAGGCCAAAGCTATAGTTGCAATAATTTAATTATGCAAAAAATAAAGGTACAAGTTGCCTAATTACTATGCAATCTTTAATACAAGGCAGATATTGTTGCTCATGATATTTGAGAATAGATTTGATATTTAATGTTAGTTCTAACTTCTCATCAGCATTGAGATTATCATCTTTTAGTTGGTCAACATGCTCCCACTTATTCCTAAATTATGCAAAATCAATAATGCAAGGGTAACTCGAAAGATTATATCTCGTATGTGTCAAACATTAAGGTCATTTGATCTATCACATAGCTGGTGGGTTCTGTGTTAGGCCCAGATTGAAAAAGGAGGGAAGAATGATAAATTGTATTGATGTAAAATAGAAGATTGCATATGTGTTTACATAGGAAGAAGAACAATTTAACTGCCACACAACTATCAAATTGAAAAATAGATTACATAAAATATAAATGTGTAACCCTGATGATTAACTCATTTACATCCCCCATTAATTTGAAGGAGTTATCATGAAACCAAACAGTATATTGAATGCTCAAACTTTTCTCAGCCAAGCACTTTGGTGAGAATATATGTTGGTTGATCTGAAAGCTTCTTGAAAAAAACCTGCTACTCTAACAGGTCTTAAATTAAGACTAAGCCTATTGCTTTGACATGTCTCAAACTTGTTTGAACTAACATTGTTACCTTAACATGGTTCAAATTTTGATATTGAACCTGTTGCTTTGACAGGTTTCAAATTTTGATTGAATTGAGCCTATTACTTTGACAGGTCTCAAATTTGGACTTGTTTTGTCCATATTGCAATTACATACAAGTTTCCCCCTTGGCAGATGAGAGAGGAAAATGCTAAGAAATTAGTCTCCTTAATGGAGAAAGAGTAGAGAGCATATACCATACCGAATCAACAAGAGGCCCAACACCTAAATTTCCATGGCCTCAAATAATTGGAATACATTATAACCAATAAAGGTCATCTTCATTGTCATCACCATCATGATAAGATGCATATCCAATATACTCAGTATAATCACACTACTTAGTAAAATCATTCTTTATGGGAAGAAAATTCAATTCTTCAATCTTCTCAACAATATGTGGCTTATCAAATATACCAAGTGGCTTCTCAGAAATGTCAATTTAACACTAATCAATGTAGGCTCAATAAGATCCACATCATCATTATAAGAATTATGATGGAGAACATCATCACCATTATGAGTAGGCACATTTTCATGATCAATAATAGATTGAACTCTCTTATAAGATTTGGTTAATAAATCAACCTTGGAACTCTATCTAGAACGATTTATCCAACCAAAATGCATACGCCTCATAGACTTTGAAGGTGGAACTTGTAGATAACAATGTTTGGTAGAATGATGATGTAGACCACATGATGTACAAGGGTGTAGATCAAAACAAGAAATTGATGTATGACCATGATGACCACAATAGGAACACACTTTTGGTTGAACCAATTTGGCACTGGTAGAGGAAGATTCAACTTGGCATGTATTCATAAGCCCTTGAGATACAAATTTGATGGGTTTTGAATACTTTGGAACATAAGACCCAACAAAACCTTGATAACCAAGACCTCATTTTCTCCTATTGATTTTTTGCATTCCCAAACTCTCACAATGGGTTTGGATGGAGTAACAACGTTTGACTCAAGGGGTTTCTGCTTTTTTGACTTGGAAATCGGTAGCATTTTTGGGTCATAGACTTAGACACAACATCTTGCTTATGTGACGCAAGAGGAGACCGAACACTGTTTGTTTTACCCACTTGTTGTTTTGAAGTGCTAGAAGAAGCCTTTACATCTTCCTTCTGTGCTTTAGCATTGGGTGTATGATTTTGTAGCCTATCTATCTCTTGTCATAGAAAATATATTGAGTACAAAACTGCATAAAGATAGGCTGAAATTGCCTCCAACACTCAGATATTTGAGTAGCTTCTTCTAAATTTGCAACCTTAACCCATAAAAATAAAATGCCATCTTCATATAAAGTAGATCCCATGATGCAGAATCAGTCAATAATGCTAAAAAAATATCCTTACAAACACTTACTTCTTCTTATTTCACAAAAGACACCTTGTAACTGCAAATCAACATCTCGTGTCTCTTAAAACAATTTTGACGTTTTATAAAACCTTAAAAGAAACATACTTATCTTGAACATATGTCTTCCCAAATTTTTTTATTTAGGTACTTATGCTACTCTCCCCCTTCTTTCCTTCTTTATATTGCAGTCAATGAGCAGGCTTGTGGTATGTTGAGGTTTTATGTTACCTTCTCAATTGCATGAGTTTTATGCAAGCAATTTACAGATATATTTTTGTTTTCTATTCATAATGTGAATCTCTGCGCCTCAGATTGTCAAAGACCAAAAATAATTTCTGTAAAAAATCCATCGCAATTTAAAAGCATCCTTCCAAAATCCATGTATTCGTTTCATTTCAAATTAATATTCAAAACATAACATTCAAATTAGATTTCGATTTTGCCTAAATCTTTGAACAAAGGCCGTTTCAAATAGTGGGCCAAATGTTACAAGATTTGGCTCGTTGGAATCAAGGAATGAGTAGCGGACGATTCCCATCTTCCGTTTGATCATGCAATCTAGGGGCACTGGAATGTACTCCAAACTCTAGGAATAAATCTGCAAACACTTTGCTACAATTTACAACTCATTATGCACCTTGTCCATTTCGCATACACAGCAGTGATCACATACACAGCAACGACTCTTTCATATGCATTATTTCACCATGGCTCTGATACTCCTGTTAGGTTCAGATTGAAAAAGGAGGGCAGAATGATAAATTCTATTGATGCAAAATAGAAGATTACATATGTGTTTATATAGGCAGAAGAACAGTTTAACTGCCACATAACTATCTAACTGAAAAATAGATGACATAAAATATAAATGTGTAACCCTGAGGATTAACTCATTTACATCTTGAAGTAGATTTACACAAAGATTTTAGATGTTCTACATACATTCATGTATTTTTAATATTCCAAGGTATTCTATATATATATGTATGGAAGATATTATTTTCCATTGGAAGTGTTTGTTTAATGGCAATGTTTCTAACTAATTTGATTGATTGTTAAAATCAGGCCAAGGGCATTGGCTATGCAATGAGCCAAGTTGAGGAGCTTAAATGTGTATGCCAAATTGCTGAAGCAACAGGCGTGGTCCTTGACCCTGTTTACAGGTTTTCACAAATTCTCCGTTTATAATTTGCAAGGATTACTATCTTATCTGTTTGACTTTTAGACATTTAGTTTATTTTTTAAGATAATTTTGCATGTTACTTATCTTTATTTCTATACACACACACAATAAATCTTTTTAGCCAAAGAACAATTTCTTCAATTATATCCTGCAACTTTGGTGAGATGTGCAGAGTATTATTAGAGTTGCACTTTCTAATACTGGCTATGCATATTATCTTCCTACAATGCACAATGTCTCTTTTTATTTTCATGTATACAGGTGATGTACTCATGGTAGGAGGGTTTGAAGAAGGATTGTTAACAACAACAACACACACAAACAACTACAAACAACATAAATTTACATAAGCAACCAAAATATTCTCATTAAGATAAGCTCACACGATTATCACTATGTTGCAAACACACAACTTTCTGCAATGCACTTTCTTACATGCCAAACTGCAACCATTTGATTACAATAAAATTTGCAATTGGATAGTCACCAACAGGCTTCCTACATGCACATTACAACTATATTATGTAAACACCACTTTCCAAAACCTGCCACATGGGCTACACAATTCAAATACAATATAACTTCAGAATTTTATCACTACTCTACTTTAATGACATCCATTTAGCTCCCTATATGTTTCCTTAGATTGTACTCTACATCATACTCCTTGTACTTTTACTCAACCTCTCAGTTCTCATCCCTCACTACCGAAATTCACTCTGTCGTCTTCTACCATCCTATGCATTTTTTTCCTCCCTTCAAACAATTTGCAACCTAGTATATATCATTCTCAAGTTTTCCCAATGATCTACGTCAGCTACAACATGGCGCAAACCCGAAAACCACATGAAACGTGTCGCCAGTCATAAATAACAAACTCACAAATTCAAACGGTAAAACGTTGAAGAACCTCCATGCAATAAACCACATACTTTCACAATGGTTAGTCACAACTTCACAAATATTCATCCTTTGACGCAAACTCAAAATAAACCTTCTGCAAACAAAAACATTTCCAACTGAGCACACTGTCAGCCGTAGACACTTAGGAACCAAATTACTGACTTTTACTCATCCAATCATCCTCAAATATTAAAAATAAATCAATAAATCACTAACAAAGCTACTATCAAAACCATAAAATTGAGTTCCACAGTGTGGTGAAATACAGTGTGGTGAAATGCGTTTAACTTTTTTCACTATAGACAGTTAACAACATACTAGCAAACGCACAAACTACTGAACTAAACCACAAATCTCACTTTTCTAGACAAGATGCAAGATTGCCACGATGCCCAAAGATGCTCCTACATCAACAAGCTGATTAAACAAAAAATATTTGATGCAGACAAGGATAGGGGTGGGGTGAATCTAATGACAGACCATCCTTGCAGCTGTGTCTTCAAAACCACTACACTCACATATTATTTGTTGTAAAGTTGTTGGCAAATAACACCAAACACACTGATTTTATTACTGCTGTCAAACTGAAATGGTTATAGGCACATATTGGTTGCTGCTGAACAGAATTGTGTACAAAATGTGCTGCAAGAAAAAAAAATTAGCACTCCTGCAAAACTAACACGCTATAGGCAGAGTAAATAGAACGACACAAATGGATTAATGTTCCCCAATAGAACATTACATGCCATTCTTTTATTTCTGCAATCTAGGTGCTACTGGCAATATTACTCACTAATAGAGCTATAGAATGCATGCTCTTCATTTACGGAAACTAGTTGTTGTGACTATCACAAACCCTATCATAGCTATAGAACACAACCAGTAGCTATTGAAACGCATGCCATCAACTCTCTTATCAGCTATTCACGTATCTTGATAACTCTCCTCTTTTCATTTTTCTGTCCTTTCTTTTTGCTTCCTTTACCCCCTCTAAAATGATCCCAAAAGCCAATCTAACGATGGGGTGTTCAACATTGGATATATGACTCTTTGGCTTCCATGTAAACTGTAGGAGGGAAAAGAAAAGTTTGCTATGGCAAGCAGGAAATTGGATAAATTTTATTCAAAACAACACCATAAATGATTACACATACCTTTAATATATAGAGGTTACAAACATGTGCAAAATCGGTTGCAGATAACCAATATAGGCAACTACCTATTGCGACCTAATCACACATCACCCCATTGGAAATGGGGACCCACTCTTTTTGAATCTTTGGCTTGAAGTTGCTTTGTTTTGGTAGTGGTCCTGTTTTTTTAAAATTCCCGCCTATGAATTGTTGAGCTTATGCATAATGATTCAAAGGCCTGCCTAGGCACAAGATGGAGCTCAGTTTGCAAGAAATGGAATTTGAATCTATATACAGGAGATAGAAAAAATTGTCTACGCGCATATTTGAGAAGGTTTCGCATTTCCTAAACTTAGTCTCATGAATGGAACATTCAAATGTCCGCACATTGCACGTTCATGTCTCACAACTTATACGCATCGGTTTGATAAGTCCGTTTAGGCGCAATTTAGAAGGGATCTTGTAGTCTGCTCAAAACAATGTCATACATAACGGACCAAAGTTCTCGCCAAAGCGGATGCCCACTCCAATGTTGCAATTCGCATTCATGCTGAATGGTTTGAAAACTCCGCTTCAAAATACATGTTCATAGTCGTTACTTTCAAAATTATACCTGGTGCGTTTAAATGTCTACTCCGGGCGAACTTTAGCAGTCCCGTTGCAATTCTTGTTCTTTTCAAATGTCATGCACGTTGGTCAAAATAATCCGCTCATTTTGGCGTCACTTATATGAAGAGCATTCAAAACGTCCTCCCAAGCGGATATTCATGATGACTTTGCAATTTGCATTTTTTTTTTCAATCCATTCATAGCGGTTTTAAAGGCCCGCTTGAGTGCACGTCGACAGGCCATTTGCAAGAAATGAAAGTTCAAAATAAAACATCAAAGGGGCCCACCTAAACTAATAGTTTCTAATTCTGGCGTCATACATACATATAGCGGTGGTCAATTCGCACGGTATAAATTTTTTTGTTTAACTTATACGTGGCACGTCAAAGGTGTCTGCCGAGGCGCACTTTCGTCCTTGACTTGTAGTCTATATCCAAACTAATGCATAGCGATTTAATTTGTCCGCCCATGCACGTATTTGTGGTCACTTTGTAAAGGTGGATTTCAAGTCATACATAACAGTTTAAAATGTCCGCCTAAGCGCAAGTCGGTGGTCAGTGGATTGGATGTGGAACTTAAACCGTACACAAAGCCCTTAAAAAGGGTCTGCTTATTCCTTGGCGCATGTTTTAGTCACCCTTAAATTTCAAACATACATAGCATCCTAAAACTCCGCCCGAGCGCATCTTTGAGGTAAGGTTGCAAATTTTCATTTCAACGTTATGCGAGCAAGTTCAAAAGATTCGCCTTGGCACACGACTGTCAATTAGTATTTCCATCTCATACCTGACGGCTCAAAGCCCCGCTCTAGGCACGTATTCAAAGTTGCCTTGTTTTTGTAAGAATAGCATCGTGCAGTGAGGTGTGATAGTTGTAAGGAAATGAAGACCAACGGACACATCTTTTTTCCGCCAATTGCTTGTCCTTTCACATTCCTCTTGTGATGTATAATGAAGCATTATATATGCTTGATATCTCATTGTAAAACACAATTCATAATCAATACAATTCCTCTGCTCAGTGTGGATGTAGCCAAGTTTGGTGAACCACGATAAATCTGGTGTCTTATTTCTATTTGCTTTCTAATTACATCTGTGTGTTGTTTTTACTTCTCTCTTTCTGCAATTGAGTTCTACTTTCAGTCCTAACAATTGGTATCAGAGCTGTACGGTGACGGTATAGCTGATTGCGAAAATCGGTGTTGGATTTTCGAGCCATGGAGGAACCAAAGATTGAGAAGTTCTTCGGTCAGAATTTTGGACTGTGGAAAGTACATATGGAGTCTTTGCTGATAAAACAAGACCTCTCACTCGCGCTTGAAGGGTTAGCAAAGAAGCCAAGCTCAATGACGGATGAAGAGTGGGACAAGATGGATAAGAAAGCAAGAGCTACGATTTTCCTCTCGCTGTCCAGCAATGTGTTGTTTAATGTTTCAGCGGAGAAGACTTCGAAGGAGTTGTGGGATAAACTTTGTAAGATGTATGAGATGGCTTCAGCATCCAATAAAGTTTTTATTATGAAAAAACTTTATAACCTGAAAATGAAAGAAGGCGGAATCATGTCAAACCATTTGAATGAGTTTAATACCTTACTTACCCAACTGAAATTAAAGCAATCTTGTTGCTATGCTCATTGCCCAACAGCTAGGAAGGTGTCGTGATGGCCATAAGTACTTCAGCTTCAGCCAAAACAAAATTGGTGTTTGATGACGTAGCAGCTACACTCCTTAGTGAAGATATGCGTAGAAAAAACCAAGAAATATCTTCCGGTGAAGCCTTAACCGATGTTAGTAGAGGAAGGCCTCAGAATAGAGGCAAAGACAATAATAGAAGAAGATCAAAATCAACGAAGAGGTCAAAATCCAAAGGTAGATTTGGTGACTGTTGGTTCTGCGGTAAGCCTGGTCACACCAAGAAAAATTGTTATTCCTATAAGAAGGCGCAAGAGAAGGTTAAAGACAGCGAGGTCAATGCTGTTTATGACAAAGGTGATAATATTTTGGTTTTGTCCGTAAGTGAAACCACTTCAGATTCATGGGTTCTAGATTCGGGCGCATCCTTTCATGCCTCCTCTTGCACAGATGCCTTCTCTAATTATCAAGGAGGACAGTTCGGGAGGGTCTACTTGGGGGATAACAATTCATTGGACATCATTGGTAAAGGTGATGTTCTCCTACAATCTAAAAATGGAAACAAATGGCTTTTGCAAGATGTTAGGCATGTCCCAAAACTGAAAAAGAATCTGATTTCTATAACCCAATTGTTCTCACAAGGCTGCAATACTACCTTCTATCTAGATTCATGGAAGGTTACTAAAGGTGTCATGCAGATTGCCAAAGGAAATAGAGAGGGCAGTTTATATGTTTTTGAGAATGACTCTCAAGTGGGAGCTGCTATGACAGTAACGGACAACGAAACCGAGCTGTGGCATCAACGGCTTGGACATATGAGTAGAAAAGGTCTTGAAGTCATGATCAAAAGAGAACAACTACCGGGGTTGAAATCCGTGGATTTGGATTTTTGCCAACATTGTCTCTATGGCAAGCAGAAGCGGATCAGCTTCATAAAGACGGGTCATGAGAAGAACACCTCACCTTTGGAGCTGGTTTATTCAGATGTTTTTGGGCCAACCGAGGTAACTTCTCTTGGAGGTGCTAATTATTTTTTAACTTTCCTTGATGATTGCACTAGGAAAGTTTGGATTTTTATGCTTAATAAAAAATCTGAAGTGTTCAGCAAGTTCAAAATTTTTAAAGCTCTAGTTGAAAATCAGAGTGGGCATAATATCAAGTGTTTGCAAACTGATAATGGCGATGAATTTTGTTCACTAGAGTTTGATAGTTTTTGTGCTGACAATGGTATTCGAAGAATCAAAGTTGTTCCTTATACACCGCAAGAAAATGGGGCTACGGAGAGGCTAAACAGAACAATTTTGGAAAAAGCACGGTGTATGCTTTCCAATGCTAGATTGGGAAAAGAATTCTTGGCAGAAGCTTGCAACACAGTGGTTTACTTCATTAATCGAGCTCACTCATCTCGGTTAAATCTTGACATTCCCGAGGAAAGGTGGATGGGCAAGCGTATTTCTTATAGTCATCTACGGGTGTTCGGATGTGAAGCGTTTGCTCTTATTCCTCCTGAGAAACGATCCAAATTGGATCCCAAGTCGCAGAAGTGTATCTTTGTTAGGTATGGCGAGGATCAATATGGATTCAGGTTATGGGATCCTGTCGCCAAAAAGGTCACTCGCAGTCGGGATGTCGTCTTCTATGAAAGAGTTTTCCCAGGTTTGCACAGAGAAAGTACTTTTTCAAAAGAATATATTAAGGTTGACTTGTCTGATAATGGTGTTTCTTTTACACAGCCATTAAATGTAAGTTCGGCATCTTTAAATAGTAGTGCCCCTGTTGTGCACTCTACCCAAACATGTTCGCTACCTCTCATTCCTACACAGCAACCTTTTTCAAACTCCACAGCTCACGTTGGAAGTGATTCAACATCTATGCTAACACCCACGCTGCCTCCCTCACTGCCCACACAGGCTTTTAATGGTCAATTGCTTCCAACTAATATCACGCTGCCCCCAAACTCCAGTTCACTGCCTTTATTTGCAACGCAGCCTTTAGCAAATACAACACTGCCTCGAAATGAGTGTTCACTGCCTTTAATACACACATTACCTGCCCAACTCCACATGCAGCCTATGTCTGATGCAACGCAGTCCTCATTAAACTCATCGCTGCCTCCCACCACTCACACGCAGCCTCTGATAAATACTATGCAGCGTCCTTTGGATAGAGCGCTGCCACATGTGTCATCGCAGCCTCATATGGCCCATACGCTGCCTCCAGTACATTCTCAGTTTTTGTTGCCTCAGCCGATTGGTGTGCAAGGGCAGAACATTGGAGAAATAGCACAAGGAAATATACAGATGCAAGGGACTGTGCAACAAGGAAGTGTTCAGAGGCAGAGTCATGAAGACATTGTTCAGAACAAGGCTAATTTGCAAAATGACATAGCAAATATTCAAAACCAGTTACACAGAATGAATCTGGATGATTCAAATTTGCAAGAGGAAGTTTCTCAGTTAAGGAGGTCTACCCAGGAGAGGAGACGTCCTTCTAAATTTTCTAATTATGAGTTATTATATTCAGAGGAGGCACAGCCAGAATCATTGATTTCTGATCAACCTGAACCAGCTACCTATAAATAGGCTTGCAAGGCAGTTGATTCTTCGAAGTGGCAAGAGGCGATGCAAGATGAAATGCGTTCATTGCAGGCTAATAACACTTGGGATTTAGTGCCACTTCCGCCTAATCGAAGACCCTTGAAGAACCGCTGGGTATACAAGTTGAAAGAGGAAGATGGAGGCAACAAGCGCTATCGCGCTAGACTGGTTGTCAAGGGGTATGATCAACAGAAAGGCATAGATTTTAATGAGATTTTCTCACCAGTTGTGAGAATGACCAAAATCGGGCAGTTTTGGGTTTGGTTGCAGTTTGGGATCTTGAACTTGATCAGTTGGATGTCAAGACAGCCTTTTTACATGGTGATGTTGATGAAGAACTGTACATGGAACAGCCGGAAGGATTTAAAAAACAAGGACTGGAACATCTTTATTGCAGATTGAAGTGCAGCTTGTATGGGCTCAAGCAAGCCCCGCGCCAATGGTATCTCAAGTTTGATCGCTTTATGACTGAGCATAACTTCTTGAGATGTGAATCAGATCCTTGTGTCTACTATAAGCGGCTTCCTAATGGTGAGTTTGTCATTCTCTTGCTCTATGTTGATGACATGTTGGTTGCCGGTACAAGTATGAGGATTGTTTCTGAATTAAAGTCTCAATTAGCTAAGAGATTTGCTATGAAAGACTTAGGCCCCAGCCAAGAAGATTCTTGGAATGACCATCACTAGGGATAGACAAAAGAAGGAGATCATGTTGTCACAAAAGGCATACATTGACAAGGTTGTAGACAGATTTGGTATGGCTGATGCAAAGGTTGTTTCTACCCCTCTTGCTGCCCATTTTCGTTTATCTTCTGATTTGTGTCCAAAAACACAAGAGGATAAAGAGTTTATGCAAGGTGTTCCTTATACATCAACTGTTGGTAGCATTATATATGCTATGATCTCCACTCGTCCCGATATTGCTCATGCAGTGGGAGTTGTAAGCAGGTTCATGAGTAATCCCGGTAAGCCTCATTGGGAAGCCGTCAAATGGATATTAAGGTATCTTAAAGGTACTTCTGATTATGCTTTGTGTTTTGGTGGCAATAAGGCACAGCTGCAAGGTTTCACTGATTCTGATCTTGCCGGAGATTTAGATAAGCGGAGATCTACTACTGGCTATGTTTTTATGTTTGCTGGAGCTGCCATTAGTTGGGTCTCAAGGCTGCAACATTCTGTTGCTCTTTCTTCTGCCAAAGCTGAGTACATGGCTCTTTCCGAAGGTGCTAGGGAGATGATTTGGTTACAGCAGTTGTTTGGTGATTTGAAATGTCAACAAAGTGACTATGTTTTGTTTGGTGATAGTCACAGCGCCATTTTTATGGCTCATAATCATTCATCTCAGTGTCGTTCTAAGCATATTGACATACATGCTCATTTCATTCGTCATGTAGTTGAAGAGGGCAAGTTACAAGTTGCAAAAATTGACACAAAGGTCAATCTGGCAGACATTTTCACCAAGGTTGTTCCCAAAGAGAAGTTCGAATGTGCCAGGAGTTCTCTTGGTCTAGTTAAGAAGAAGTAATCAGAAGTTTAGATCAGGGGAATGATTGACGAGTTGTAGCATCCGTTGACCTTCAAGTGGGAGATTGTAAGGAAATGAAGACCAACGGACACATCTTTTTCCCGCCAATTGCTTGTCCTTTCACATTCCTCTTGTGATGTATAATGAAGCATTATATATGCTTGATATCTCATTGTAAAACACAATTCATTATCAATACAATTCCTCTGCTCAGTGTGGATGTAGCCAAGTTTGGTGAACCATGATAAATCTGGTGTCTTATTTCTGTTTGCTTTCTAATTACATCTGTGCGCTGTTTTTACTTCTCTCTTTCTGCAATTGAGTTCTACTTTCAGTCCTAACAATAGTCCCATCCTGACGCTCCCATATAAGGAATTTGGAGTTTACATTTTTTTTTAACACTTCATGCAATCATAGAATTTGTCCGCACTAGGTGCATTTTTAGGGGGTGTTTGAGGCTTGCGATTTATTCGACTGTGCGCAAAATCAATGCTGGAGTACTGGGCAAGTCTGCCAAGGTGATGAGAGAAATTATTCTAACATCGACTAAAATTTGTTTTAAAATTGGTGACATCGGCATGCAAAGTGTATTCGCTTGTTTTAATTTATTTGTTTCCAAATATTGTTTCAAAACAGATCATTGCAACGCAGGGGTGAGTAAATTGGAATTACGTTCATCAATAAGGAAGTGGGACTATCAGGAAGCAAGTCAAAATTTTTATTTTTTCGTACAAAATTTGCATTATTGACTTTTCTTAGGACAAGGCAATTTAGAGTCACATATTTATTTTATCCCGCATGCATTAGGTGGTGAGATTTGCCCTATTAGCTTGTTTATTAAGCATCGCTTCATGATGCTAACGTCATGATGTCCGTGCAGATGAATAATGAATGCGATGAAGAATGCCAAGAGCTGGCACATGAGAAAGTTGAAAGGATGGAGGAGTGTTGCTTGAGGAGGTGGACATCATCGTTGCATGAAAGAGACCCGTTCCAGATGATCAAGATCTAATGCCAAAAGTCATACATCAAGATCATCATTTGCACGAGAACAAGAGAAATGAGCAAATTCATCAAGCAATCCATGAATTACATTCAAAAGTACAATTGCATGAAAGACTACATGAAGAGGTTCAAAATTCCCAAGTTGCAAGTTCGAAGAGGCTAAGTTCCAAAGGTGAAAATTTGAAGACTACTACAAAAGATGACTTAATTTGGGAAAATATTCTGAGCAATATGAACACAAAGAAAATCAAACCAGCTTGCTCAATGCTGAGGTGGCATGTGCACAACATCAAGTCAATCATAGTCTGCCACATCATCCGTTCGCATTCAATGTTTTAAAAATAGTAATTTTTGTAACAAACTGCCTTGTTGTCTCAATCTAGGCCATTGATTTTCAAATCAATCCTGGTCGTTCATGTAATTTTGGAGCCTCTATAAGGCCCATTTCTCTCATTTGTATAGAGGAGATCAATCAAGAGTAGAAGTAGATGCTATCGGAATAGGAGTAGAGTAGAGGAGACTTCTCAAAATCATTGAAGAGACATTATGAAATTGTTGTAATTATACATTTCCAAAATCAATACAAGCTCATTGTTGATTCTCATGGTGATTTGTGTGGTGATGGAATGTTTGCATGGTTTCAAATTCTTGAATATAATGGAGAAATGTTTCCAAGTAGCTTAGAAATAGATTAGAAGTGCATTGATGTAATGAATATATGTAAAGATATTTGATGAATTCTTCTCGGTTCATACTTTTCGTGGATTGTCGAAGGTAACCCACTATGCAAAGTTAGACTGAACCTTCATTTGCTTTAGTTCGATTGTGAATACTTATTCAAGCTGTGCCAGCTGTGGGTGTTTGGATGGAGGTTTGCAATATGAAAATCCTTTAGTTTCCTTAGAAGATTGCACCTGCTTTGTGTAGTTGTTGGTTCTCATGGCGAAGCAGAGTTGGGTTTCATGAGGAATTTGTCTATCCTAGCATGTTTCATTATATCATTGTCCTTAGAATAGTTTTCTCAACCCTTATCTTTTGCCTTTTCTTTCATAGCCGGTTAGAGTAAGTTCCACTTCACAAGAAGGAGAATAACATATTTAGAATGGAATAAGGAGTCAATTCAGTGTGAGTCCCTTTGTGAGTTTCAGAAAAATCACATCAACTACTGAGTCTATCCATTGCAAGTCAAGACCTGACATATCATGAACCTTGGAGTTGTCTCACTAGATCACATAGTTTATCCTTTGAGAGACTTTGTTCAAGAGAGAATAGAATACTTGGTATTTTATTCTAAGTTTGCATGTGCATAAAAAACACATCAACAAAATTTGCACTAGAAGGAGGGTGAGAACAACGAATTGCTCCATTTGTTCCAAGCATACTAAAGATATTCTGGTGTTTTATCATTCATTGCTCCATCATCCATCACTTTTATGCATGCCTCTTCTCATACCGCTCGATAGAATTCAACAAAGAGGAGGCAAGAACGAAGAATTTCATACATCTCAACTTAGGATAAAAGGGCACGAACAAGGAATTGCATTTCTTCTTTCATTCCAAGCACGCGAACGAACTCCGAATTGTGGAATTGGAACCTTGTGAGCTTTGAAAACCAAATTCAAGATTTGCTAGATCTCTTTTATGTCAAAAAATCCAAAAAAAAACTCAAAAATTGAAAAATACCCAAAATAAGGATGGATTTCTCAAAATTTCCAAGGCAATTCAATATGGATCATCCTCAAGATGATATTCTTTAGCTTTGGTGGACTTTGAATGCACAACTCTATCCTAAGAGTTTGGACAACTTTGCATCAAGGAAGGGATGTAGAATTCATGACACCAATGGACACGAGGAGCTATATTGCCTAACGTTCTTATCAAGGATGGAATTAGCATTGCAAGGAAAAATTTCTTTTTCACAAGTACATGAGCCGATTGTTTTTACAAGGGTGGTTCCCAACGCCTTATTTGATGAAAGAGAGTTCTTCATAAGTTATAAGGAAATGATCAAGAAGAGACTAAGTATTGAGAAGGACCTGCCTACAGAAGAAATGTTGATTCCAGGTGGTTGGTGCAGGATTCATAACACCACTCATTTAGAACTAGTGTGTTTGTCTTGTCAGGAAGTTGTTCATCAAGTGAAGGAAGAATTAAGGTTGGAAGAAGAATCCAAAGTACAATTGAGATTAGACAACTTGTCGATCAAATGTCTTCAAGAAATCAATTCACCACCCAAAGGAGAAGATGTTCCCATATTATTCAACGGTAAAGATAGCACAAGTGAACTTGATAATCAAGTGGAAAGTTCGCTTACATACCTTCTTCCAAATAAGAACGAATCTCCTGTTGAAAAAGTTGAAAAGGGAATAAAAAATGTTCAAACAAAGGTAATTGATGAACAAGATGTTGATTCCTCCATCAAAGAAGAAAGTGACTCGAGTTCATTGCAAGAAGAAGAATTCCCTGTTACATATTCATGTTGCTAGAAGAGATTATTAAGAGTGAATTGCAAAAGGTTTCAAGAGTCCTTGAAAGAGATGGTAATCATGGAGATATGCTACAAGCCATCACTTGTAAGTCTGCGAATCAAGTGCAATTCGAAGGGGCGCTTGATGCTCTAATGGATGAAGTACAACCAAAGTCATCCCAAGATGAACAAGATAAAGAAATGAACGCCAAATACACAATGCAATTCGAGTTGGTACTAGGCCCATTGTTGAAAATCCAAGATGAGCTTACAGGTGAAATGTTCCATGCTTCTAAATTTCCATTATTTTCACCTTTCCATTTTGATATGCTCACCATTGATTATAATATTGATTTGCATGTTGCGGATGCGAGTGGGATGATCCATCACCAACTTTGACCACCAGACACATTGATGAAAAATGAAGAATTTCCACTTGGGGATGAAGACCACCAGGTTGTATCTTTCCTTGCTCCTAGTGATGAAGATTATGAATTTGAAGATCATGAATTTCCAAGTTGTGAGTTTGAAGAGTATGAATTTGATTATGGAAATTTAGGGAAAACAACCTGCATATGGATTAATCATGGTCAGTATCAGTAGCAGCCTCCAAAATGTTTACTGCTGCTTGTCGTGTGCTATGGCCAAAGCAAGTCTGGACAATGTGATAATCTTCAGGCTCAACTTCTTCAGTTGCTTTGACCTGGGGAGGAATAGTGGTTTCTAGGATCAATTCACCTTCACCAGTCTTTAGAATTCTTGATTGCTTTTTGAACTTCTTTATAGAGGGCTCTTTGAAAGCCTTGGTTAGTGCACTAAAATCCAGCTGGTACGATGGCCTTTTCTTTTTCTCCTTAATTGTTGTATGAAGCCAACTTGAAGTAGACTCCTGAAACCTTGGCTCTGGATGGTTTTCCTTCTCAACTTCTGGATCTAGCGTGACTTCAACCTCAGGAGGTGCAAAATGTATATCTAACTCAGGATCAAATTCCAACACTATATTAGGCTCAAACTCCAGATCCACTTCCATTACTGTGTCCACCTCAACTCCCTGCACGACCTCTAGTTCTCCTACCTCATTAACTCCTGATGAGTTAAGTGGTGTAGAGTCAATAGGTATGGGAGACAGATGAGGCTCGGGTATTCTCTGTGGTGTAGGTAAATTCCCCTCTTCTGAAGAAGAAGAAGAAGTAGAAGTAGAAGCTGAAACAAAAGTTGTCGGTGAACTAGGCTCAGCTGGCGGCAAAGGGGTTGCCTCTGGTTGCTGCTGTGCTGGGACTTGAGCCTTCTTCTTCGAGGTCACCCTCAAGGGTTCTTCCCTGGTAATGTTGGTTTCTTGGGTCTTCCCACTCACTACCTTGGATTTTAGGTATGGAGTCAAATGAGTAGGTGAAGATGGCGGCTCTACTGTAGATGCCTTGTCCTTAGGTGTAGTTGTCCTCTTATTCCTTTGACTGTTGATGAACATCCAACTTCGTTTCACCACTCCTTTAGTTCTTTCAGCAATAGAGGTGATTTCTTGGAGTGACCAATCCATTTGTGGCAACGGTTGTGAATCAATTCCCTCCTTGATGAATTTTGGGGAGAGAATCAAACCATCTTCGTGCAAGCCTTTGCCACTCTCGTCAAGGAAAATTGGTATCTACTCCAAGGTGAAGTAGCTATAATTCCTTCGACGGACCTCATACTCATCTTGACAGTTGACCCAAAAATCCTCCATAGTAGGTACATGAGCGAACTTGCCGCTGAGTCTGGATTTCATCACCTGCTTAGGATTATGCCTGCTGCGTAGGAAACTGTGCACTTCTTCAATTTGACGTAGGAACTCCATGAAGACCACTTCGTCAAATGGGTACCTTGGAAGCATATATTGACATGATGTGAACCCATATACTCGAATATAGGAGAAGGTAGGAAACTGAATATACCAGTTCGCCCATTTCGAGATTACTGCTCTAGCCTCCTCTGATATTCTGACATGCATTTGGTTCTCCAAGTCACGCACTGTGAACATTAGAAATGTGTCGTTGACTCAACGGAAGTGCTTCTGGGACTCTGAAATTTCAAGCTGAGGATAGCCTAGTAATTCTGGTATTTTGCAGAGAACCTACAAAGTTCAATCTGGCAAAATGATGTTGTTTAGCCACCATGAATAGTAAGTAGGATACCATCCTAAACTCGGGAGTTCGAGTGAACTCTATGATTTGCCGGTGGATACAATCGCTTATGATAGTAGCCCATTCATAAGTTGCGCTTCCATTGGCTATCATGTTGATGACATAGAACATCCACGTTCTGAAACTTCTCCCTTCAACTTGGCCTGTAATTTGGTTGAGCATTGTGATCATAATCGCATATTCATCCTTAAACTGGCCTCGGCCCACATTCCTTGGAAGCGTATTCCTTCTTTCCTTTAGCCATTTGCAAGCTATCTTTTGGCATTTATCACTAGTAGAGGTTCACACTCCGTCACTTTCTTCTAGATCAAGGGCGAGTGATTCTTCAAAAAGTGGGATGCCAAGGGCAAACTCTATATCATCAGATTTCAAGCTGGTGATCAATCTTCCATCCCTTGATTTGACTTCTCTTGATTCAGGATTATAGTGTTGAATGCATGAGAGCACAAATTCAAGACTATGGACAGCAATAGGGAATGATCCGGCTTGAATAAGCCCTGAATTCTTCAAATTTCTCGCTACTGCATTGCCTGAGCTTATCAATGGTTCCAAGTCAAAACCCTCAGGTGAGACTTGACACAGGTCTGTTTCCTTGACCTTGGAATATTCATGTTTGAGCAAGGATTTAGCCTCAATGGTGACTGATGAATATTGCATGATGACCTGGAGGGGTCTTGTTCTGATGCCTTTTTGCCTTGAAAATGACCAATATGGACCTCTGTGTGTTCGCTGTCCAAGAAAAACAAGTTTTCTTTTTGCTGTCCAAATTTTAATTTTTTGTGAAAAAATTAAAATTTTTGCCCTTGGAAAATAAACATTTGGAGTTGCACCCTCAAAGATTTGACAGATTTGAGCTCAAATTGGTCTAGGGTGATGGAAGATGCCTTTTGCCGAGGTGGGTATGTGCCAGAAATGAGAAATTTTGGACATATAGGCCTCAAAAATCAATTTTATTTTGGCTGTGGGTGGTGATTTTGCCTATGAACAGCCATGACCAGCGAAAAAATTCCTTGAAAAATCACCAAAAATGCCTTCCTGGGTTTGGGCGTTGCCTTAGGAACATGAAAATGGACCCTGTGATGGAAGAGAATGAAGAAAAAGAAGCTAAGAAGTGAACAATCAATCCTCTTTATGCTTTGCTGGCCCGAAAAAGCTTCAAATCTACAATAAAAAGCTTGAAAAAACTCTCAACAATGGCTGCCACGACAAAGAAATGGCCTTCTAGTGAACAAATATGCTTTTGAGTGTGATAGAAGGTGTAGAATGATGCAAGAATGAGTAGTCTTTGCCCTGTATGTGAAGATCAACTCCTTACTACCTTTGAATCTGCCTTATGCAAGCTTTTATTCTTCCATTAATGGCCGTCATGGGTGAAGTAGTGCCTTTGCATCCTTGCCTTGCCTTTAGAAAGTGACAATAACTATGCAAAAGATCCCCTTTATAATGAGTGCCACCCTCCTAGGGTTTCATTCTTCTATTTTTGGCTTTGCTTTTCTTCTCCAATCATGCAAACACAAAGAATGAAATAAGAGTAGGAGAAGGATGTATTTATAGGTTTAACCTTTCTCTCTCCTAGGCGCCAACCTTCTCTCTCTTCAACACCTATCTTCATGCAAATTTTGGTGCTTTGAAAGGAGTGCAAATGATCAAAAATGAGCACCTTTGTGAGTGTCCATATGGTGTGGGAAAAGGAGGATTTAGGCGCCTAATTACTAGGGAAAATAGGCGTAGATTTTCATGTTTCTAGGCGCCTTTTAGGAGGAGTCAAAAAGGTGTGTAAAATGGGCTATTTAGGCACCTTTTGGAGGAGACATAAAAGGCATGCAATTTCATCAATATGGGCACCATTTGGAAACACAAAATAGGCATGAGTTTTTAGCAATTTGAGCGCCTTTGGTGTGCATAAAATAGGCGTGGGAATCCTTGAAAATGAGCGCCATTTTGATCATGGAAAAGGCATGGAATTTAAGCAATTTGAGTGCCTTTTTGAAAGTCACAAAAAGGCATGAGATTTGAGGAAAATAGGTGCCTATTTGAAGGAGTCAAATAGGCGTGAGATTTGCTTGGAATGGGCGCCTATTTGAAGGTAGTCAAAAGGCATGGATTTACTTGAAATGAGCACCTTTTGGAGGTGTGAAATAGGTGTGCCTTTTGGGCAAAATGAGCGCCTTTCCCACATGGAATTTTGCCTTGAATGATTTCTGTTGTTTGGCCTTCGAAAAACCTCTTGATCTTTCCTTGAGATTGCTATGAAATACCTTTCAATTGATTTGTCATTTCCATGCTTGTTCATCATGACTTTCGACCTTGAGAAACTTTGAAACTTGTCTTGAACACTCTGACGAAAATTGTCTCAATCACCATCATTTATCACTGCTTCTGGATCTTATTTTTGCCGTAACTTCTTCGTCTAATGACAGAATGTCTTGAAGTTTGGAAACTAAGCTCATATAATCCAAAGCTCTCATCTAAGCTTCTCCTCCATGAATTATACTCCAAGATGGAGCACATTTTAGCCAAAAATGCTAAAAAATGCCTTAGAAAAAATTTCAAAATTTTAAATTTTGATTTGCCAGATGTATTTGCATTGCTTCCCTAGGTTCCTTTATGTCGTTTTGGCCTTCAATTCACCACTTTGACTTCCTCTTTTTGATGTTCTTTCGCTACTCCAGGCATGATTAGCTGACCAGGATCTCCCTCCATTTGAGCCTTGCATCGCCATCTTTTGATATGTCTTGTACCTGCAAGGTTAGCGCAGTAATGACAAGGCTACATGGTACCGGGGAGGTGTGTTTGGGCACATATATGAAAAATTTCATATGGGTACAACAAGACCATTACTTGCAGACTGTTACAGCTTTTCATTTTGAGAAATCATTCGAGGCCTTGTATATATTTGGGTCTTTTGAGTTGTGTCTGCTCTTTGTACATAGTTTGCTTAGAGTAGGTTTGCTTTTCTATTGCTTTAGAACAGTTTGCCATGTTTAGTTAGTCTTGGGCTTTGTTTTCTTTCTGTAGTTTAGATCGTTGCTAGCTTGGTTTTGTTTCGTGGGCGTTGTTATCCTTAAAGCACATATAGCCTGATTCTTATCGAATGTTTAGTTCAGTTCTTTGATAAATGTTCATGAAATTCTTTAGAATCCGAAGATGATTTTCTTTAACTTCATCAACTAGCTTAGATTTGTACTTGACTTGGAAAGGAATCATATATTGTGTCTTGACACTGACATCTTTGATTATATGTTTAAAATGTTTAATCCTAAAATGAATGCTTCTTGTTTTCTTTTGATAAACTAGTATCAGATGGATGGATTCATTGTGGACTCCATTGTTAGTGTTTGATAGCATATTGCTTGCTCTTGGAAGATAAATTGATTGTTTAGGGTGACTTGAAGTGTTTTGGGATCTTATACCTTTTCACACTTTTAAAATCTAGAGGTACCTAAGTGAATCTTTGTGATCTCGCATTAAGTGAAAAATCTAAAGGTCCACCTTTGCCGCCATTGGAATTCCACACCCAGCTAGCTGAGTTATCAACGTAACTCGTGCCTTCAAAAGCATGTGTTACAAGGGTAGTAGTACTGCATTGTACTCTACCAAATATAAGCTTGTTGAAAATCAAAAGAATCAAAAAGAAAGAAAAGAAAGGAAAATCACAATCACATACTATAACTCAGTTAGATGGATGATTGAGTAATCTTTACTGGGGCTATGGATGCCTAACCGGCAGTAGGGCTCTTCTCGAGTAGAATTACGAGACAAACTCGTCGGGGCTATAGACGCTTGCTGGTAGCGGGGCCATGTCCAGGTAGTTCATGAGGTGTGTACTAATCATGTAGCTTAATGCGAAGGAACTGAGATGATCTTAGTTGCCGATGGATGGGAATGAACTCATGATGCACACACTTGGATCTTCAAAATATGAATGGTTGTGCTAAGCTTTTGATTTTGACTCTTTGATCAAGTATGCGTGTCTATTTGGCCTAATGTGTGGGTGTACGTAGGAATTTTGAAGTTGTGATTCTTGTTTATCTTTGGAACACTTGAGATTTTTATTCTAATCATTATTCTACAAATGTTTAACTATGAAGTGTCTCGATCCAATCTAAGATTCTTCTTCCCTTTCAAATGCGTTTCTTAATAGGTTGATGACTTTAAGGAGTTCTTCGAAGTTTTTGCGTTTGGCTTGGGTCTTTATCTTTGAAATGTTTAGGAACATATATTCGAAGTGGCGCTAGATGTTGTGACCTAATCAAACATCACCCCATTAGAAATGGGGACCCACTCTTTTTGAATTTTTGGCTTGAAGTTGCTTTGTTTTGGTAGTGGGCTTGTTTTTTAAAATTCCCGCCTATAAATTGTTGAGCTTATGCATAATGATTAAGAGGCCTACCTAGGCACAAGATGGAGGTCAGTTTGCAAGAAATGGAATTTGAATCTATATACAGGAGATAGAAAAAATTGTCTAAGTGCATATTTGAGAAGGTTTCGCATTTCCTAAACTTAGTCTCATGAATGGAACATTCAAATGTCCGCACGTTGCACGTTGGCTTTAACGTGTAATTCATGTCTCACAACTTATACGCATCGGTTTGATAAGTCCATTTAGGCTCAATTTAGAAGGGATCTTGTAGTTTGCTCAAAACAATGTCATACATAATGGACCAAAGTTCCCGCCAAAGCGCATGCCCACTCCAACGTTGCAATTCACATTCATGCTGAATGGTTTGAAAACTCCGCTTCAAAATACATGTTCATAGTCGTTACTTTCAAAATTATACCTGGTGCGTTTAAATGTCTGCTCCAGGCAGACTTTAGCAGTCTTGTTGCAATTCTTGTTCGTTTCAAATGTCATGCACGTTGGTCAAAATAATCTGCTCATTTTGGCGTCACTTATATGAAGAGCATTCAAAACGTCCTCCCAAGCAGATATTCACGAAGACTTTGCAATTTGCATTTTTTTTTTAATCCATTCATAGCGGTTTCAAAGGCCCGCTTGAGTGCACGTCGACAGGCCATTTGCAAGAAATGAAAGTTCAAAATAAAACATCAAAGGGGCCCGCCTAAACTTATAGTTTATAATTTTCGTGTCATACATACATATAGCGGTGGTCAATTCGCATGGTATAAGTTTTTTTGTTTAACTTATACATGGAACGTCAAAGGTGTCCGTCCAGGCGCACTTCCGTCCTTGACTTGTAGTCTATATCCAAACTTATGCATAGCGATTTAAGTTGTCCACCCGTGCACGTATTTGTGGTCACTTTGTAAAGGAAGATTTCAAGTTATACATAACAGTTTAAAATGTCTGCCTAAGCACAAGTTGGTGGTCAGTGGATAGGATGTGGAACTTAAACCATACACAAAGGCATTAAAAAGGGTCTGCTTATTCTTTGGCGCATGTTTTAGTCACCCTTAAATTTCAAACATAGATAGCATCCTAAAACTCCGCCTGAGCACATCTTTGAGGTAAGTCAAATTTTCATTTCAATGTTATGCGAGCAAGTTCAAAAGATTCGGCTTGGCACACAACTGTCAATTAGTATTTCCAGCTCATACCTGATAGCTCAAAGGCCTGCCCTAGGCACGTATTCAAAGTTGCCTTGTTTTTCTAAGAATAGCATCATGCAGTGAGGTGTGATAGCCCCGTCCTAACGCTCACATATAAGGAATTTGGAGTTTGCATTTTTTTTAACACTTCAGGCAATCATAGAATTTGTCTGCCCTAGGTGCATTTTTAAGGAGTCTTTGAGGCTTGCGATTTATTCGACTGTAAGCAAAATCAATGCTGGAAGGCCTACCCTAGGCACGTATTCAAAGTTGCCTTGTTTTTCTAAGAATAGCATCATGCAGTGAGGTGTGATAGCCCTGTCCTAACGCTCCCATATAAGGAATTTGGAGTTTGCATTTTTTTTAACACTTCAGGCAATCATAGAATTTGTCTGCCCTAGGTGCATTTTTAGGGAGTCTTTGAGGCTTGCGATTTATTCGACTGTGCGCAAAATCAATGCTGGAGTACTGGGTAAGTCTACCAAGGTGATGAGAGAAATTATTCAAACATCAACTAAAATTTGTTTTAAAATTGGTGACATCAACATGCAAAGTGTATTCACTTGTTTCAATTTATTTGTTTCCGAATATTGTTTCAAAACATATCGTTGCAACGCAGGGGTGAGCAAATTGGAATTATGTTCATCAATAAGGAAGTGGGACTGTCAGGAAGCAAGTCAAATTTTTATTTTTTTGTAAAAATTTGCATTAGTGACTTTTCTTCGGACAAGGTATTTTAGAGTCACATATTTATTTTATCCCGCATGCATTAGGCGGTGAGATTTGTCCTATTAGCTTGTTTATTAATCATCGCTTCATGATGCTGATGTCATGATGTCCGTGCAGGTGAATAATGAATGCGAAGAAGAATGCCAAGAGCTAGCACGTGGGAAAGAGACCCATTCTAGATGATCAAGATCCAACACCAAAAGTCATACATCAAGAACATCATTTGCACGAGAACAAGAGAAATGAGCAAGTTCATCAAGCAATCCATGAATTACATTCAAAAGTACAATTGCATGAAAGACAACATGAAGAAGTTCAAAATTCCCAAGTTGCAAGTTCAAAGAGGCTAAGTTCCCAAGGTGAAAATTTGAAGACTCGAAGAATACTACAAAAGATGGCTTAATTTGGGAAAATATTCTGAGCAATATGAACACAAAGAAAATCAAACCAGTTTGCTTGATGTTGAGGTGGCATGTGCACAACATAAAGCCAATCATAGTCTGCCACATCATCCGTTCACATTCAATTTTCTAAAAATAGTAATTTTTGTAACAAACTGCCTTGTTGTCTCAATCCGGGCCATTGATTCTCAAATCAATTTTGTTCGTTCATGTAATTTTGGAGCCTATATAAGGCCCATTTCTCTCATTTGTATAGAGGAGATCAATCAAGAGTAGGAGTAGATGCTATCAGAATAAGAGTAGAGTAGAGGAGACTTCTCAAAGTCATTGAAGAGACATTATGAAATTGTTGTAATTATACATTTCCAAAATCAATACAAGCTCATTGTTGATTCTCATGGTGATTTGTGTGGTGATGGAATGTTAGTATGGTTTCAAATTCTCGAATATGATGGAGAAATGTTTCCAAGTAGCTTAGAAATAGATTAAAAGTGCATTGATGTAATGAATATATGTAAAGATATTTGATGAATTCTTCTTGTTCATACTTTTCATGGATTGTCAAAGGTAACCCACTTTGCAAAGTTAGATTGAACCTTCATTTGCTTTAGTTTGATTGTGAATACTTATTCAAGCTGCGCTAGCTGTAGGTGTTTGGATGGAGGTTTGCAATATGAAAATCCTTGAGTTTCCTTAGAAGATTGCGCCTGCTTCGTGTAGTTATTGGTTCTCATGGCGAAGCGGAGTCAGGTTTCGTGAGAAATTTGTCTATCCTAGCATGTTTCATTATATCATTATCCTTAGAATAGTTTTCTCAACCCTTATCTTTTGCCTTTTCTTTCATAGCTAGTTAGAGTAAGTTCCACTTCACAAGAAGGAGAATAACATATTTACAATGGAATATGGAGTCAATTCAGTGTGAGTCCCTTTGTGAGTTTTAGAAAAATCACATCAACTACTGAGTCTATCCATTGCAAGTCAATACCTGACATATCATGAACCTTGGAGTGATCTCACTAGATCACATTGTTTATCCTTTGAGAGACTTTGTTCAAGAGGATAGAATACTTGGTATTTTATTCTGAGTTTGCATGTGCATAAAAACACATCAACACTATCCAAATAGAAACAGAAACAAACAAACTATTTACACTTAACAATGGAAATTAATGTTTCTTCCAACACTCCCCCCTAATTTCTACCACTAGTTGTGTCAACATTTACAATGCCCAAATTTTGTCTTAAATATTCAAAAGTCTCCTTTGCTAAAGCTTTGGTAAATATATCTATTAATTGATCTTCGGATTTGCGAAACTCCAAATTGATTTCTCCATTGTTCACCAACTCTCTGATAAAATGATATCTTGTATCAATGTGCTTGCTCCTCTTGTGAAAACATGATTTTTTGACAATGCAATTGTTGATTTGTTGTCACAAAAGATTGGTGTTGACTCCTCCTATGCTTGAAATAAATCTATCAATACTCTCCTCATCCAAACAACTTGACATGTTGCTGATGTGGCTGCAACATACTCTGTTTCAACAGATGAAAATGTCACTATGGGATGCTTCTTTGATGCCCATGAGACTACACTTGTTCCACAATGAAAGACATATCTGGAAGTACTCTTCCTATCATCAATGCTTCTTACAAAGTCACTATCAGCATATCGAATCAAACAAAAATCATTAGTTGTAGAATACAAAATTCCATATCATATTGTTCTTGCCACATATCTCAATATTCTCTTTCCAACTTGCCAATGTGAGTCTTTTGGTGACTCTAGGAATCTTGAGATTAAAGAAACTCCATACAATAAATCTGGTCATGTGGCTGCAAGATACATCTTTTAAATATTGTAGAATCAACATTAGGTCTTTGTCTTCTTTTCCAATTTTAATTCATGTAGCAACTGGTGTAGTTATTGGATTACAATTCAACATCTTAAACCTCCTCAACACATCCTTTGCACATTTAGACTGACAAATGAAAATTCCCTTATCTGATTGAACCACTTCAATGTCGAAAAAATACTTCATCAATCCTAAATTTGTCATCTCAAATTTTTTCTTCATTGTTGATTTAAATGTGTCTACAGACAAAATTTCAATGAAAAGTAAATCATCAACATATAAACATACAATCAAAACCTAACTTTCTTTGTTGATCTTTGTGTACAATGTGGGCTCAATATTGCATCTATTGAATCCATTCATCATGTATGAATCAATCCTACTATACCATGTTCTTGGTGCTTGTTTGAGACCATAGAATGCCTTTTTCAATTTCTTCATGTCCATGCACTTCATAACCTGCTGGTTGTTTGACATATACCTCTTCTTCTAGAAAACCATTCAAAAAAGATGATTTGACATCCATTTGAAAAACTTTCCATTTATTTTGTACAGCTAATGCTAAAACCATTCTAATAGTACCAAGTCTAGCAACTAGAGCTAACGTTTCATTATAATCAATTCCTTCTTGTTGTGCAAAACCTTTTACTACTAACCTTGTCTTATGCTTTTCAATTTTACCTTATGTATTAAATTTGATTTTATAAATCCATTTAACTCCTATGCAATTCTTGCCTTCAGGTAAATCAACTAGTTCCCATGTTTGATTTCTCTCAATAGACTCCATCTCTTCATTCGTAACTTTGATTCAATGGTCCTCTTTAATTACCTCTTCAAAATATATAAGATCATGAGTGAATAAAGCAATTTTTGAATGGAAATCTAAGTTATCTTCTCTTTCTTCTCCTTGCTCATAAATCTCCTTAAAGCTTCTTGTTTTCCTTAATCTTCTTGTACATTGATCTCTTTGTTGGGTCAAAGTAGGATCAAAATCATCACTTTGTGTATTGGGAGAAGAGTTTTCACCTTGTTCAACATTCCTTGGAGTTCTTGTTGGAGGACTTGGTGCTAATGCTTGTGTATGTGGACTTGGCTGATTACCTTGCACACCATGATCTTCAGATTCTTCATCATCCAGGGCTACTGATGCTCCAATTGTGATTGTTTTATCAATGCTTCCATCCCATGCTTCTTCTTCTTTAAATTTTACATCTCTACTAACAATGACTTTCTTTATAATGGGATTAAACAACTTATAAGCTTTTGATTCTTCACTATATCCAATAAAAATACATTTCTCACTTCTATCATCAAGTTTCCTTCTTATTTTTGATGGCACAAGAGAATATGCAAGACAACCAAAATTTTGAAATGATGTACACTGTTTCTTACCACTCCAAGCTTCTTGTGGAATTTGGTCCTTGACACTTTTTGTTGGACTTCTGTTTAAAATATATATTGCGCATGCTATTGCTTCCGCCCAATATTCATTTGGCAAATTGTTGGCCTTCAACATGCTTCTGGCCATCTCCATGATTGTTCTATTCTTCCTTTCTGCTATACCATTCTATTGTGGTGTGTATCTTGTAGTAAACTGTCTTTTAATTCCATAATCTCTGCAAAAATCCAAAATATTATTGGACATGTATTCTCCTCCTCTATATGATCTCAGTACCTTGATATAATGGCCACTTTGCTTTTCCACCATAACTTTGAATTCTTTGAACTTTCCAAAGGCTTCAGCCCCTTGCTTGAGAAAATATATTCAAGTCTTCCTGCTGAAATCATCAATGAAGGTTAGAAAATAAATGCTTCCTCCAAGTGATGTAGTTTGCATTGATCCACACAAATCACTATGAACTAACTCCAATAATGTCCTTGCTCTATATGAGACTCCACTTGGGAAACTCTCTCTATGTTGTTTTGTTAGAATGCAACTCTCACATGAACTAGTTGGTTGCTCTATTGGTGGCAAACCTTTCACCATATGCTTCTTTTGTAACAACTCAAACCTTCAAAATATAAATGTCCATACCTCAAATGCCATAACCATGATTGGTTTAGATGCAATGTCTTGAAACTTACTTCCTCTTCTCCTTGGGTGCACTGAATCTGGAGGGGAAACATCCGATTCTTTGTCATCTCCACTCTTGTAATCAACCTATCATTTGGAAATCTATCCAATATAGTACAAACATTGTGCTTAAAAGATACCCTATAACCTTTTTGTATTAATTTCCAACATTCATAAGATTATGTTTTAAACCAGGCATGAAATAAACATCATAAATAAATCTTCTTTCACCATTTTTTGTCAAAACATTTATTACTCCTTTACCCTTTACAGGTACTTTATTATCATTTCCCAATTTCACTTCAAATTTAATAGAATCATCAAGACTAGCAAACAATTCCTTATTCCCTGTCATATGGTTGCTACACCCACCATCTAAAAACCATATATCCTTAGCACTTTCTTGAGTAACATGGCAAGTGATAAATAAACTTACAGAATTAGATTCATTTGTGTAATTTGCATCATGTTTGCCCATCTCTCCTTGTTTCTTTCTACACTCATATGCATAATGCTCATATTTTTTACAATAAAAACATTGCATGTTAGATTTATCAAACCTCTTTGAATGTTGCTCAAAATGGTTGTTGCCATGTCCTCTATTGTTGTAGTATTGATTTGCTTATTTATTCCTTTCACCTTGATTATTCATTTCACCTTGGTCTGAATTACTCTTTGCACCTTTGCCACTGCCACTGCCTCTTCCTCTAAAACTTGACCTTCATCTTCCTCTTCCAGATGATACCTGAGACCTGAAAGCATTCTCAAAAGAAGTATTATTATTTCTATTCATTATGGACTCATGTGTTAACAAAGATCCCATTAATTCATCTATTGATAATTGTGCCAAATCCTTGGATTCCTCAATTGCTACAACTATTGCATCAAATTTACTGGGTATACTCCTGAGTATTTTTTCTATAACCTTCTGATCTGTTATTTCTTCTTTATTAGAACTAATTTGATTCACAACATTCATAACTTGACTCATAAATTGGTCTACAGACTCTAAATCATTCATTTGTAAATTTTCAAAATTTCTCCTAAGAGATTATAGTTTAACTACTTTCACCTTTGTGGAACAATAATCAAAACAGAAACAGAAACAAACAAATTATTTACAATTAACTGTGGAAATAAATGTTCCTTCCAACATAAACCTTCTGTAGCTGCTGACTGCTCGACTTCCTTCATCATTTCTGGAGTGTAACCGCTGTGAAACAGTCCTTTCAAGTAATCATGAGCAGTCTGACTGCAGGTTTCATTTTTCTTTGTTTTGTTTTTTCTCTATCATCATTACCTTGTCCACAACATCTTCATGACGCTTCCTTATTGAAGAGTTCGAGTTCTGCCCAATCAAACTGAAGGAAATTAATAAAACTGGGTTATTTACCTTTGAATGGTCACTGAGATCACCACAAAAATATTGTGCCTGGTTTTCCGCATAATTTCCGCGAACATCTTTTTGTAGCACCTGTGTAACCATTGCAAATGTCTTTTTGTAGTAGCTGTACAAATGTTGCTATGTCTCTCTGTAGCAGCTATAGGACTATTGCAGGCATCTTTCCATAGCAAGCGAAAGGCTTCTACATAATGAATTTCTACAACAATAATTATTGTTACAAAACAATTTCTCTTGCAGTCAGTTCTACAAATTTTACTAATGCCTGTGCATGAAAGTCATTTTTTTTTTTTTTGGGTGATGCAAGATTGTTGTTTCAGCATGCTCTTGCATTAATGACATGTTAGCTATTAGACGTTAACAGAACCTGCCGGATGTATTTTCCAGCTAAACACAAAACATAAATATGAGAAATACACAATGTCTATGGCAACTATTTTAAGAAAGAAATTATTATAATGTTTACAAATGACCAAAATGTACTCTTCATGAATTTTATGGACAGCAAAGGGGATGGTTATTAAAATAATTTAAACTAGTATATTTATATCTAAAAAAATATATCTAAAGTACGCCGACAGATATTTAAAGTAGTGCACTCACCTCAAATTTTACAATTTGTTATGTTCATTCTAAATGTAAAAAAAATTAAGGAAGGAGGCAATATAAATAGATTGAATGTGTGTCTTTTAGTTTTTTTTTTAAATCTGTGGAGTGACTTTAGTTTTTTTAATAAAGATTCTAGATTGGAATCTTATAAGTTTACATAGAAATTCCCGAATCTTTCACCTCCCTTCCCATTCGTGCTATGAATGTAGGAACGTCTCTCGACGTAATAAATTAAAAGTAATTGAAATTAAAAAAATAAATACAATGTGTTGAATTTGTAATTTTGTTTTAACTTTTTAGGTTTTTTTAAACTCCAAAAAATTTATCTTTTATATTTTTATGCACAATATGGAGCAGGCTGTCCAGTCCTGAAAAAGAGGATGTCCAAAAATCTCTGGGGCTTCCAGGACATCACTTGGACCCTTGGGGATGCAAGTAGGAAAAAAAGCTTCTACTCGAGTAATCCAGAAAGAAACTGTCAAGTATCTTCTGTGGAAAACTTCATCCTAAAAGGCTAAAATGATAAAGTATGTCAAACTTATGTTGCTAACCTTGCAGAGATGCATGCATTCTCATGAGCTAACTTATTGTCTCTAAAGTCCTCTAGAATTATAAATTATTCATTCTCATGAATGAACTTATTGTCTCTGAAGTCCTCTAGAATTATAATAAATGGAAACCTGGATTAGAACCACCCACTAGTGCTTGTCAGATTAGGTTTTATTTAATTTCAGATTTCACGGGATTCTGTTCAGCAACTCTATTAAATAAAATATATGCTTCTCTGTCCAGCCCTCTTTTTAAAATTTGAAATTGAAGTGTCATTGATATTACTATATTTTGCTTTTGAATAAAAAAACATTTGGATCGCAACGTCTTTTGCAGAAACTGTAATTATTTTGGATCCATATGAAATGTATATCCCAGATTTATAATTAAAGCCTGAGTTGCCCATCTTCTCACTTTCTTCTGCATCATGTAGGCCTATTTTTACCTCATTTACTAAAGATATCTTCTCACTTTCTTCTGCATCATGTAGGCCTATTTGTACCTCATTTACTAAAGATTTTATTCCTTTTCAGTGGGAAGGCAGCATTTCAAATGCTCAGAGACATGGTTGAGAATCCATCTAAGTGGGAAGGAAGAAAAGTCCTCTTCATTCACTCTGGAGGTCTTCTTGGGATGTTTGACAAGATGCAGCAGCTGCAGCCACTTATTGAAAAATGGCAAAGATTTAAGGTGGATGATTCCGTTTTGCAGGTAGATGGAGTAGAAAAGATGTTCGAAGAATTAGATAATTAGTAGTTCTTTGATCAGCTCTTGTTAATGGCAACAAACATTGTGCGTTGCATTATCAATCATTTATACTCTCGGATTGCTTAGGAATATTGACCTGTTTGTTTTTCTTGTGACTTTGTTTTGATATCATATTTAAGTATCAGTCACTGGGTTTGGATGAATGAGCCCAATACGTTACGAGGAGAACTCGACGTAAGAAATTGGTGAATCTAAACAAAGGATTAGTTAATTAAATTATTACATGAATATAGGACAAGATTAAAGCATAATTTTTTTCTAAGAAAATGGGAGGAGAATTAAGAACGGTCATAATATCTGAATCCAAGAACCTCATCATTGATTAATTTCAGTCCTCACATGTTCCCTAAGCATTTAAGGAAAAATTGCTTTTGCATAGCATCTATGAATCATCTGTAAGGACCCGCTTGGTCCAAACTCGAATTTTCAAAAATTTTACTTTATTAACAAGTTCTAATGAGATATATCAAGACTTTCATTGAGTACTCAGGAAAAACTTCGGCCAAAACGGCCATATGTTCAAAACGGAACATTAATTTTGGCCAAAACGGAACATTCTTAAGCCAACCCGGGCTCTTCTATCCTTTGGGCAAATAGGTTCATACGGAACCAGGGCAAACGGACCTTATCGCTACCTGATTCGGGTAAAACAAACAGTGGCAAAACGGCCTGGTGGTCAAACGGACCAAGACTCTATCCAATACGGGATAAGTAAACACAACAACCAACTGGTCTAAATAGGACATGAATCATTATGCTCTGGCCAGAGACTTCTGACTCCCTCGGGACCAATAGAGGTTCATGAGTCACTTCCTGGGGACCACAGTCTGCCCAGACACTGTACTGAGGATGTCGACCAGGGAACACATAACATCAACTTGTACTCACTTCAATTTACGGCAACACCGGGTACAAGTAATCCACCCCGGGGATTCTTCTGAGTACTAGGAGAGTTCTTAAGTTACCTAGCTAACCTTTTAACTAGAGATCGAGATCATAAAGTTGATTATTAAAGAGTACCCTATATCCGAGGGACCTGAGTACTGGGGGCATCCTTCGCCGTCCAAACTGCCTACATACCCTGTATCCACAGCATCAAGGCCCTCTACGAATGCAATCTACACGACGAATGCGAACATGTAGTTCTGTCTTACACTATGTTTTATGTAACTGTGGTTGGTACACAGTTTTTCGCCAACTGTCCATTCACTCAAGTGATACAGAGACGGAATTCCTAAGAAACTAGTATTGCAAACACACCTCCCGGGAGTGTTTGGCGTTTAAGTTTTCAAGTGTGAATAATTTACCTATCACGCATATTTCTCCGACGAGGTCTTCTCGTTGATCGTCCTACAACAATTTTTTGATAGTCTCACCTTTTTTTTTTTTAATTCTTTTTAGTCAGGTATCTGAGGAGATTTTCTCTTCCTGCGGATTTAACTTAGACATGTTCCTTATTACTCCCCGACAATTTAGAGGGACGGTGCCCAGACGTCGTTGTTGCAGCTATGTTAGGCGCGAGGTACTTGGTTCAACGCGATGGCATTACCCGTAAACGTGACCCAGAGGTACCGTAAATACCGAACACTGCGAATGTTTGAGTTTGGATGTTTATTTACAAGGTTTACCTAGTTAATAGAAAAGCTTTATCTATATCAAAATAAAAAAAATGATAAAGGGAACATGCTTGATAAATTAGGCCTAGAAATGATACAATTACTGACATTAATTCATAATTGTACATGCATAAAACTAGAAAAGTTATTTTATCAATAATGCACATAAGGATGCAGTCTTAAGAGAAACCAGGAAATCTTATCTTATCATATAAGTAAAGAATTGATACAATTTCTTGCAGGATCATTGCTAACTTCCCTTTAAACCAATAAGTCATAAAACAAAGCAGACATCTTCAACAAGAGTATTATTTCCATAACTTGAGTAAAATTAACAAGGTTCTCATTAACCAAACTAGTCAATAGATATTCTAATTATCCAACCAATTTAAAATTTACATAATTTATGTTCATTCGACTTTAATACACTTGTCCTTGCAATTTACATGCTAAAAAACAAGATGGTTCATTTACCCCATTATTAGTCATTCTCCCCAGCAACTTTAATGTTTTAAGTTGTTTTAGTGTGCTTTTACCTAAGGAAACATAAGTATTAATTTAAGATGACTTTTTTAATTGTATTCAATTTTCCTAACATTTAGAAACTTAATAACATGGATACTCACTCATAGAGGTTCTCCTTTGTTAAATAGGACATTCCACTAGTGTCTATATGTGGCCCAAAGGGCTAATTCTTTAGATTCATAGATAGTTGTATTTACAAAGTTATCTAGAACTTTATATTATTGCTTGATTAGCGAGTTCTTGTATAGGAAAGTTGAGTATCCAATTGATTGACATTAACATGGTTCACATTTTTCTTTATATACAATGATTCATTCATATGATATATCCACCAAAAATTTTAATGTGATAATGGAAGAACTCAATCATTAGTCCAAGGAGAAAGCATTGAGCAGTATGACTCTTATGAGCTGTTGATTACAGTTAGTCAGTAATCTTGATAGATGCACGGTCATGGACATTTGGAAAGTGGAAACAAACCATTGTGCTCAACGAACTGTTCAACAATGCACACTGCTCTTGAAGCTTTACAATTTGCTACTTGCCAAGGGCTACAAGGTTGGAGCAAAATTTGCATAAGACAGAGAACTATTTTTGCTTTAAATTTTGGTACCCCGCTAGACATATTGCATTCAAGTTTATAACCCGACACATTGTGCACATTCTGCTTACTACACACAATCTCCTTGAAGACTACTCTACATATTTCAATTATTGCAGACCAGTATTTTCAAGAATGTGCTTTCTCAAGGCAAAAGTCCAGAACGTGTATGCCTGTAAACTGTTTGACCACATGAAAGAGTGAGACAGCATCTCATCAAATATGATTATTACACCATATGCTGGCCGCAGGGGCTAAATCTAATTGTAGCACATAATGCTCTTTTTTTAAATTTTGTGCACTGTTGTTTAGTATAAGGTAGCTGCTAACCGTAGCGTATAGCGGTGAAACTAAAGCTTTGGAACTGGTATGGATATCTATCAAATAAAATGGTGTTTGAACAAGGTATGGATGTCCGTCTAAGCATAAGAGAAAGAGGGATTTTGTCAGTGTTGCAGTTGTAAGTGCCCCAGTAGACATGTATGCAAAACGTGGAAAAAACCAAACTTCCCAATCTTTGCCAGCATCCTTAGACCGAAGCCTTAGAATAGGGCATCCATTATTACATTAATGAAAGGACGATTTTTGTCAGATATTATAGTTGGAAAAACTCTGGCAGACCTAAGGCAGGCCAACGGTTTGACAGAATGCCTAAATGAGATGTCCTCTCAGCAAATGCATAAAATGGATTTGATGAGAATTAGAAACTTTCAAGCAAATGTAAATGGTAGTATAAAACCCAACACTGCATCCTTTACCCACATCCTCCTAGCCAGCGAGCGAATGGGAGTGTCTGAACAGAGTATGGCATACATCAAAGCATAAACAAATTTCATCAGATGTTGCATTTGCAATGGCCCCACCAAACGTAGAAGCACGCCAAAGCACACAAATTACAAAATACCTCAAAGGAAATAGTTTCTGCAATGATTGCAGGATGTGCATAAAATGGATACTTGAAAAGGATTTACAAAGGACTCATGGCTGGATGTAGAACTTGGCCCATTAACTTGCCAGGCAATGCATACTACTCTACTGTAAGAGTACGATTTCTACTTTAACTTCAGTTTTGAAATCAAAATCTTATCTCAATTTTACACAATATCAAAATGAATCCAAGAAACTAAATAAATTTACTGACAAAATTTCAAGAACTAAACTTTGAACAGAAAAGAGACAAAAGATGGAGAGAACTTCTTATAGATTTCTCCAGCACTCCCCAAACCAGAGATGAGTGGCCTCTTCCTCACAATTCTAGGTAATTTATAGAAAAATCCATCCTCCACTCTCTTTTTTTAATGCTAATGCATCCTTCATTCTTTTTCTTTAAAGATAATTCATCCTCCACTTTTTTTTTTAATGATAATGCATCCTCCACTCTTTTATTTTAATGATAATGCATCCTCCACTTTTTAGTGGATTTGCAAATCTTATCCTCAATTTTTTTTTTAAGTGTAATCTATTGTTAAATTGTTTATTATTTGTATTTTTAAATGAATATACATTTTATGTTTAGTTTTCAAATTTAGAATTCAAAAATTGAGTTGTGACACATCTCATTACTTTTTTGCAAGGTTTTGTGGTTTGTTGATTATTTAAGTCAAATCACTGCATTTTTATTCTCATATATCTGCAACTTGGTAGGAAACATTATTTTCTTGAATAAATCAAATGCATAAAATTCAAAATAAGAACTTAATTATAAATAGAGTTTGTCTGCATATTTGGCTTGTGATGCTATCTAATTTTGTATTCAAGCTCTGACATAAAAGGCAATATGCCTTGGGAATGATATCATTTTGAAGACCTAAAAGTCAATCACTAAAGTCGATAGTGGGAGTTCCAAGAACTATTCAACACAAGCAATAATTGTTTTTGATATTGATAAAAGCGGGAGTTTGAAAGTGCCTGAACCCTCTTACAACAAAGCAGCCAAAAGGCAAATGGTACAAGTACCATGATAAATGGGACAAACAAAACAACACAGAAACAATAGCCTCGCTGCAATACGGCAAAAACAAAATAGCAAAAGCTCAACACCCAAGGATTAGAAATCTACACAATGCATGATCCCAATCTAGCAAACCTAACTCCCTTGACTCAAGGATGAGAAACAGATTTTGGGAGGCCTTTCTTTATTCTCTAAACAATCATCCAATGCAACTCTGAATTCAAATCCTTCGAATAAGGAGAGAGGAGGGAGTCCTCAATTGAAGCCACAACCATAGATAGCTCACACAATGAGGGGGTTAGTCCAAATCTAGAAGTAGGAAGAACCGAAGACAGGATTGGAAAAGGGATCTCCACACCTCCCACCGTGGGGGGAGGGGCAATCACTGATGAAGGGGCAATCAGGGCCTAGTCAAAAGAAGAGGACTCGGGAGGAGTTGAGGGGCTCACTACAACATTGCCCACCACTAACGAAACCCCCTCAGGATCATGTCTTGTCACAGGGGGGAGGACACAAAATCCTAAGAAGGCTCATCATCCTAGGAAGATCCATCCATTAGAGAATTTGAAGCGTTGATAGTCAAGTGATCATCAAGGGCATTCTTCCACCATGTACTCGTGCCCTTATGATGAGAGTGGGGTCAAATAGAGGCTAGGTGACCAATAGAAAAATATCGTCTACATCTGAAGGGAAGGCCCTCATAGTCTAGCTATTGTGTCCAAGGTCTTTGCCCAACCATCAAAATAATATCTCCATGAAGAGGTTTGGAGATATCAATATCTACCAAAATATGGGTGAACACAAAGTGTCCCATGAATGAAGCAGTGGAGTCAACCTTCAGGAAACAACTAATTGCTTTACCAATGGCCTTGTAGTAGAAATCTTCCTAAAAATGGAGAGGGAGATTTGGAAGCCTAACCCATATTGGTCTGATGTTGAGAGGTTTGGTGAGTGGGTTGAAGGAGATAGATCATGGTTTGATTGAGAGTGAGTGAACACCCCACAATCAAACTGTATTGTCCAACACTAAATCCCTCTCCTTAGAGGTCGCAAAAGTCACAATGAAGAAGCCCTTGTGTAGAGGAAGAGTTTGATCTTGTCCTCCACAAGGGGCTTCCAAGAATCCAAGACCCATTTATGCAGATCCAAAAGGGAATGCTGTTGGAAATGAAAGTAGAACTGCTGCTATAAACTTTAAAATTTTGTGTATGCAATGTTGAAATTAAGATTAATCTGTAACAATTAATGAACAAGTGCTTATGCACTTTCAAACTAATGTATAAGAGAAGATAAGAGAAAAAACTTGTACAGTATTTATGTGGAGAAACCCTTTCGGGAAAAAACTCCACACTCAAAGATGTTTCCTACTTGTATTAAATCTCTTTGGAAAAGATTACAATCAATGCTGAAATTTCTCTAAATCCTTGATGCACTTCACAAAAACTTTTTCAATCTTCAAACCTGTAAAAAACTTCAAAAGCTTCTTGCTTTTTATTCTAAGTCAAAAAAGCTTCTTGCTTTTTTCTTCTAAGTCTTTTACAAAGAACTTTTTTTTTCTAAGTCTTTTTTCTTCAAATCAACTCTCTGGAAAATGTATGGGGTTTACAATTAATTCAAAAGCTTCTTAATTCAAAAGCTTGAAACTCAAATTATAATAAATTACAATTGATAACATAGCTTCCAAAGCTTATGCAAAAATCAAGCTCACTTAAATTTAGAAGACTGAACTCAAACAAAGTCCAAATTTTGAGTTAACTGCCCTTTCATGATGTGTACACACAAGTATGCAAAATTAGCTTTGCCAACATCAAACATATTTCCAAATAAAAGCAACCATTGAAAGTCCCAAGATTGGGTGCTCAAGTTAGCCCAATCTATTTCAGTCAATTGAAGTGATCAACACACACCAATTCTCATGCAACAACTTGCACAATTGATGTCCCCAATGTTATATTGTGTTATCTTGTTCTGTACATGCAAGTGACATGCAAACACCGGATCCAGCATGCAACTGATACCCATTATTTGAAACACTGAGATGTACCATTCTGTAACTTTTAGGAGTTGGAGTGTCCTGCAAGTAATATCTTAAAACTGATATGCAAGCATTTTTAACAAAATGTAACTGTTACCCATTTCCTAAATCACTGAAATGTACCATCCTGCAAGTTTTTGGAGTTGGAGTGTTCTGCAAGTAATATCTTAAAACAGACATGCAAACATTTTTAACATGCAACTGATACACATTTCCTGAATCACAGAGATGTACCATCCTGCAACTTTTAGGAGTTGGAGTGTGTTGGAAAGAGACACTGGTTCACATAACAGGTGTTGTCATTGATGGCAACTAAGAGCATTCCACTCATCCGCATAACACAATTTGTTCATACCGTAAGAATCAAATTTTATCTAAGTCCGGGTAGTTAGTGACAGAGCAGGCGACAAGGTCCGATATTTTGGTCCGAATCTCTCCAATGGAAAGTCATAATTTGCTGTGGATCTGAGGGAGTCATAAGCATTGTCAGAATAATCTAAATCTAGAGTTTTGGCCTCTGGTGACAAAGGATTTGAAAGTTATTAGCTTTTGAGTATCAGCTTAACAATTTGACAGAGTAGTCAGAAGAAGAACAGGCTGACCTTGTAAATGATCTTGGTTCTGGATGTATGGAAGTTATTGATTGGGCAAGTAGTGATGATCACTAATAGTGGCCGACCTAATTGATGATTTGTGAGTGCAAGGTTTGGTCCGCGTCTCAAGTTATGCATGAATCTAGCCGACAAAGCAGAGTATTCAATAAAGTTCTGAGTGTTCTTGAAGCCGACTGGAAAGTAATTAAAGATCAAGATGCGGATATATATAATCGATGGATATGGATGATTTTGGTGTGTGTGTGTTGCGACTATGGTGTAATTGCGAAAAGAGTAGAGATCGAAAGTTCAGATGTTAGCAGAGTAGTAAGAGGAGCAGAGTAAGGATGAAGTGTGTCAAGTCAGTTTTCTTTGCTTAGCCAAAACTGAACTCCAGCATTAATAGATGCTAAATATTAGTTCAAATTTATTATAATTCTCTTCCTATAGGCAGTGAGCCTTCTTTTGAGTAGTGAGCTCTGGGCAGTGAGCCCGAATGCATGTGCATTCTCCATCGTAATACTTTTAACAGAGTATAATCTTTGTGGGTTATCCCCCACCGTGTTCTTCCCTTAATTGGGTTTCCACGTCAAAAATATTGGTGTTATATCATTAATTTGATTACAAGTTGTAAAGGAAGATTAAAGGTAGAAAAGTTTAAATTGTGTGACAACTGATTCACCCCCCCCCCTCTCAATTATCCGAACCTAATCCAACAATTGGTATTAGAGCAAGGTTCATTTGAAAAAGATTAGCAGCTTAAGGAAGATCTGGGAAGGCAGTAAAAACGGATGAATATAGCCTTCAAGGGAAACTTAATCTCACCCTAGATGATCTTGAGCAGTCCAAGGCAGAAGTCCAAGAGTTGCAAGATAACCTCAAAAAGGCTGAAGACTTCATTAAGATTTTAAAAGAAAATTTGAGCAAATCAAATGCAAAAGGAAAGGAGAAACCTCTTCAACTGGGAAATCATTATGAAGACAAGGCCCTGAAAGAGAAGACAAAGGAATGTGAAAAGTTAGCTAAAGAAGTTGTCCTAAAACATGAGATGGAAACTGGGGTGATGAGACTAACCAAGGAAATTGAAGATAGGAAGAAAACTGAAGAAGAAATGAATCAAAATCTAAAAGAGAGAACTAAAGAATGATGCAGATTAGATGGAATAGTTGGTCTCCTAGAATCTAATCTATAAGAAAGCAGAAACAATGAGAGAGAACTTGAGAGACAGATTATCACTCTCAAATATGACCTAGAAATTGCAAAGAGTATAAGGAGAAGTTCAAGATAAGCTCGGTTAAACTTGAAGCACTAATTGAAGGACAGAAAAAGGATGATGACAAGCATGATCTTGGATGTGAGAAAGGTGAAAGCTCCAGATCCAGACAAAGAAATTTTCAACCAAGGAATAGGAGAAACAGAACTAGAAAACCTTTGGTAAGACAGCTTAATGCTCAAAGATATCCATCATTCAATGGAAATTGTTTCAATTGCAATAAATTTGGTCATAGAGCTACTCAGTGTAGAAGCAGAGTAAATCAAAATGATCCATCCTTCTCCAATCAATGCTTCAAGTGTAAGAGGTATGGTCATAGATCAAATGAATGCAGAAGTACGATAATGAATAATGCTAACAATAGAGGAATTAACAATTCTTTCAATGATTACTGTTTTATTTGCAATAGGTTTGGACACATGGCTAATCAGTGCAAATCAAGAGGAAATCAAGTTTATAAGAAAAGAAATGTTGTGTGCTTTAACTGCAATAAATCTGGTCATATTGCAAGATTTTGCAGAAGTAGGAACAATGGAAGAAGAGGTCCGGTAAACAGAAAATCAGATGAGCAAAAACAAGACAAAGGCAAAAGAAAAATTGATGTGAATGAGATACGAAGCGAAATGAACAAGACTTGGGTAAAGAAAGATACAATAAACAATGGTGATGGGTCCATATCGGAATCTGGTGCTGGCAATTCCTCTGGGAATTAGGTCAGGACCTCTGACTCAGGGGGAGCTACATTGAACATCAAATTCCCCCAGTCAGTAAGTGGGTGCCTGAATTTGGCACAAAAAAAGAGGATATTTTGAATTCATTCAAAGCCTTTAGAAGGATTTCTGGAAGAAAAGATATTGATATGAAAACTTACGGAGTGATTCATGAAGAACTGTCAAAAACAGAGTAACCGGATAAAGTTAGGGCAACGCATTTATTACAATGCCAAATTAGGTTTTGCAAAAGATAAAAGGTCACTTGGTCACACATTTGAATCACTTTACATTCGAAGGAAACAAGAAGAAGAGCATTCGAGCTGCAAATCTAGAGACTGAAGCACAAAGAGCGAATTCAATTGGCAACTGATCAACCCTAACTCCGCGAAAGAAAAAGGTACTTCTCTGTAAAGCTTTGAATCTGAAATCTGTTGAGATGGCTACTCCTCATGTTGTTGACATTACTAAAAGGCCTCGACCCAAATTTAAGAAGCATCCTCACAAATCAATAGAAGTCGACCTGTTAGGTGCTTTTTCAAGTGTTCCATATAGTGTGCTACATGTTGAAGACATTAGGGTTTATATTCATGCAAACATAGATGAATTTGGAGATTCAAGGTATGTAGACTTGTTTGAGAAACAACTCAGGGATGAAAAACATGAACTTAAACCCAAGTATAAGGCACTATAGGATAAACACCTTATTCAAATTATGGGCTTTCCAACATTTGATGAGGATGAATGGGTCCGATATGTTTTGAGTAGGATGCATGATGAATTCATTTGGTTGTTAAAACCATTCAAGATTACCAAGGATCCTATCAGAATTGTAACCAGGTTAAACTCAACTGGTTGATTACCCATGTTGAAAGTCATGAAAAACCAGACAGTGACTAATGCTACCGGTGCCAAGTTTGACAGAAGGGCAATGACCATCAATAATATTATAGAACCGGATGTCAAATTTGCCTCCATGGTGATTGGGTACAAGATTTACCACTCAAGCAGAGAAAATTATGTTTTCGGAACAGCCATATATGTTGCATACAAGATGCTAAAGGAAAATACTGATTATGACTTGTGTGAATTACTACAAAATCAACTGATTGAAAATTTAAACAAAATCAAGAACGATAAGAAAAACACTTTCAAGTATGGTACATTGGTTCTATGTCTATTCTTTTACTTTATGAATGAGGTACTTGGGATAAAAGGTGTGCACTGGACTAAGGATGAGCCAGTTGACATTCAGATCAAAGATCATCTTTGCAGCATTGGTGATTTCAGAGCTCAGAAAACTGCAATATGGGGTTACTTCAAAAAAATTTAGAGTATGATGCACTAAGGGAAAGAATCCCTAAAACAATTGTTGAGAAGTACAAAAACAAAATATGCTTCATGGTTGACATTGATCAGTGTCTAATGGAAGCAATGGAACCTAGAACTACTTAGATCATGCCCATGGGGTATGAAGTAGATAGAAAAATCTTGAATATGTATGCTCAACATCTTCTAAGCAAGCCTAAAGACACAACGGTTGAAAGATTTGGAACTTATGAGGAGCTGAATTTAAAACTACATACTAAGCTCAGAGAACCTGAAACCAATAGGAAAGTAAGAAAAGAAGTTGAGCAGTTGACTGAAAATCTGGGCCTAACTAAGGAGGTTGTGAGGAAATTTAGAGAAAGAACTGAAAAGGCTAAGAAAGAGAAATAAGATAAGAAACAAACAAGTGCTCCGGTGGAACTCTCTTCCACTTCAAGAACTACTAGGAGCTTTGTTGCTACCCCTGTTCCTCCCAAGACTGCAAAACCAGAAGCAAAATCATCTGAAAAAAGGGAGAAAAGGAAGAAAACAAAAGCATCCCGGACCTATGAAAGCACAAGAGAAGAAGAAGAAGATACAGATTCTGACATTGAAATCAAGGAACTAAAAGCCACGGGTACAAAAGCGGCCAAGATATCCAAGGAGATGCCCTCTGGAAGAAAAAGGGAAAGCAAGACGCAAAAGACAGAGGAATATGTAGAGAAGCCTACTCTTTCAGTAGATGACATCATTAAATCAGTAACTGTGGATGGAAACTTGGCTCCAATAACAGAATTCTATGATCACTATAGTGACGCTGACAAAAGAGTACTTGAGGAAGCAACAGTAAGATATTTGAATATCTACAACAAGGCTCTTATTGAGATATGTTCATTAATACCAAAAAGCCTTGAGAAAATTTTAGAAATGAGAAAAGACAATGCAAAAAGCAAGGATCTTGAGATCCGAGAACAAATATTAATACAATTATGTCCCCAAATTACTCCAAAGCAAATGAACTTGATATTCAAAGAAACCAAGGATGAGTTCCGAAGCAAGAAACGAATGAATAAGCTTATGCTAGGGGAAACAGACAAGATTGCAGAGGAAACCAAAGAGATTCTTTGGTGTGCTTTGAAAAAGCACAATCTTCCTATTGTAGAGGAGGTAAATGTAGAGATTGAGCCCTCAGACATGGATGTTGAAGGGTTAAAGGGAAATAAGCAACAGACTGAAACTCTAGACTCCTATGTTTCGGAAGAGGAAGTGCAAAATGAAGGAGAGGAAGTACTGATAGAAGAAGCAAATGTTGGCCATGATCCTCCAAATCCTCCTGCCATTGATGACTCTAGAAAAGGCCAAGAGAAAGAAGAAGAGGAGAAAGAGAAGGAAGAGGAAGAGGCAGAGGGAAAAGAAGATCTAGCAAAAGAAGATGGTGCTAATGCACTAAAGCAAAACAGTCCGATTGCTGCCACTAACAAAGCACAAGGGAAATAATCTGAAATAGCAAGTGTGACAAGAGACACTGCAAGTGCAGTATAGAGTTTTCTCAGCAAGGAGATGCTAGAGTTAATGAGCTGGAACTAATACAAGGACCAATCAATTATGACACACTCTCTCTAGATCAAATACTGAAGATATCATCATTCACATAGGCCAAGACAAGGGAGAAATTACTAAAGTCTCGCATAGAAGACAGTGAGTTGATAAGCCTAGCATCCAGAGTACTGGAGAAGATCATGCCCACATATCAGAAAATTACATCTAATTCCCCTTCTGGTAATTTGAAAAATCTTGTGCATTCTGTAAATACAAATTTTGAGTCTTTTGAGAAGTCAGCTGAAATAAAGGTCCAGAAAGAATTTTTGGATAAGAGGTTTAGTGAACTAAAAGGTCTTATAGATAATGATAGAAAAACACTCGACATTAGTATAAAGAGTATTGAAAATGCTCTTAAGGATGGTGGTGATGTATATAAGTTTTGTTTATCATGGCCCAAAATAGTAGAGGATATTGAGAAAAAGTTAAAGGAGCAGGAGAAAAAGCTGGTAGACCTATCTCAAAGTTTTGATCCTTTAACGGTATCTCCAGTGAGCCAAGAATGCCAAGCAATTAGCGTGACAAATGAAATGAAGAAACTTATCAAGGAAAAGAAGAACATTATGGAAAGAATGGGTGAGCTCCGGGGACTGATTACCCCTAAGTTGGAAACAATGTTTAATACTTTGTTAGAGGCCCAAAGTACTGCCTAGACAAGTGATCCCTCAGATCAAAGGAAAGCATAAGCATATGTATTTCTGCTAAGTGGACACATTTCAATTTTGGCTAGTATGAAGAGAAGTTGGGACACCGAATTTGTACAGTTAAAGAGTATTTTCACATATATCCTTAAGTATATGTAAATATAACATATGGAATGTTTGTACATATGCGGTCATATATACAGAGTTTTTACATCATTAGTGATTGCAGATCCCACCCTTTGCTATTGATGTCAAAGGGGGAGTGAAGAGTAGTGAAAAATGAGAAACCCAGCAGAGGAAGAGCACCAGAAAATAGTGTGAACAACAGTATGGAGCACAAGTAAAGGGGGAGTTATTCTGACACTTGGTCATTTTTCACTAAGTGTTGCCATCAATGCCCAAGGAGGAGATTGTTGGCAAGAAACATTACTTCACATAACAGGTGTTGTCATTGATGGCAACTAAAACCATTCCACTCATCCGCATAACATAATTTGTTCATACCGGAAGTCAGAATCAGAATTTATCTAAGTCTGGGTAGTCAAGAACAGAGCAGGCGACAGGGTCCATTATCTTGGTCTGGATCTCTCTGATAGAAAGTCATAATAAGCTACGGATCTGAGGAAGTCATAAGCATTGTTAAAATACTCTAAATCTAGAGTTTTGGCCTATGGTGACAAAGGATTCGAAAGTTATTAGCTTCTGAGTATCGGGTTAACAGTTTGACAGAGCAGTCAGAAGAAGAACAAGCCGACCTTGTAAATGATCTTGGTTCCGAATGTATGGAAGTTGTTGATTAGGGAAGTAGTGATGATCATTGATAGTGGCCGACCTAATTGATGATTTGTGAGTGCAAGTTTTAGTCTGCGTCTCAAGGTATACATGAATCTAGCTGACAGAGCAAAGTATTCAATAAAGTTTTGAGTGTTCTTGAAGCCGACTGGAAAATAATTAAAGATCAAGATACGGATATATATAACCGATGGATATGGATGATTTTGGTGTGTCTGTTGCGATTATGGTCCAATTGTGAAAAGAGCAGAGATCAAAAGTTTAGATGTTAGCAGAGTAGTAAGAGGAGCAGAGTAAGGATGAAGTGTGTCAAGTCAATTTTCTTCGCTTAGCCAGAACTGAACTCCAGCATTAATAGATGCTAAATATTAGTTTAAATGTATTATAATTCTCTTCTTGTAGGCAGTCAGCCTTCTTTTGAGCAGTGAGCTCTGGGCAGTGAGCCCGAATGCATGTGCATTCCCCATCGTAATACTTTTAACAGAGTATAATCTTTGTGGGTTATCCCCCACCGTGGTTTTTCCCTTAATCGGGTTTCTATGTCAAAAAACTTGGTTTCAAGTGTGTTATTTATGTTTCTGCTCATGTGTTATTGATTAATGCTGAAATGTTTATATCATTAATTTGATTACAAGTTGTAAAGGAAGATTAAAGATAGAAAAGTTTAAATTGTGTGACAACTAATTCACCCCCCCTCTATATTGTCCGGACCTAATCCAACAGCGTATCCTACAAGTAATCTCACAAAGATGACATGCAACTACATGCAAGGTCATATAACTGACGTGCAAGGTCATACAAGTGCATAGGAATGACATGCAACAACATGCAAGGTCATACAAGTCCATAGGAGTGACATGCAATAACATGCAAACACATGCAAGTGACATGCAACAACATGCAAGTCCATATGAGCAACATGCAACAACATGCAACAGTATGCAAGTAACATGCAACACCATGAAGTACATGTAAGCTACATGCAAAAACATGCAAGTCCATGCAAGCTATTCTGACCACATGTAAGCAATATCCAATTCATACATCTCTAACACTGTATTTAACTCCAACATTATATCCATGCCAGGTGTCTCAACATTATCCACTCATGTATATAAAAAAGCACAACTCCAAGTCTAAATATAAGTCACCATCAAAAGGGGACACCCAAATTTAACTCCCACTCACTAGGAGTTATCAAACTCTCAAAATAGACTTAGGAGAAGTCAACAAAGTCTTCATGGCCCCCACTCTAAAAACGGATGCCCAAGTTTGAACTTATCAATTAGGAATTGATTGCAAAAGTCAAAGTGATATAATTAATAAATAATTAATCTCTAAAAATCTTTATGTGTTGGGGAACACATTCCAAGAATTTTGGAAACACGTGAATTGGTTAGGATTGCAAGTTAATGGCAACTTATCCCAACATTCTTCCACTTGACATTATACATTGCAATAACTCTGAATGATATAATCAAACTTTAAATCATAGAGAAAAACATCCCTAGCCATCAATGTACCATTGATTCTTCAACATACTTTTGTGCTCCAACAAGATACCTGCAAAAGCAACCATGATAACCATCATCTCAAACAAGAAACATCTTCACATCATGTCACCCATGATAAACAAGAAACAAGCCAAGGTGAAACATATCAACTGTCATTGAAACCTACACCAATCTCAACATGAACACAAGCATCAAATCATATGATAACATAAGACTCTGAGTGTATGCCACACTCATACCAAATGGAAAAGCAACCACAATAAGTTGCTAGCTAATCCAAAATATCCATACCTCAAAACCAAGGTAAACAAACCATCATAGGTAGAACTCCATGGCATCAACATACCAACCCAAACTGTAATCAAGTCCCTTTAAAACAATCCTACTAATCATCCATCCTCCCATTTCAATGCAACATATCAATGTACAAATAACCAAAGACAAGGTCAACAAATAAAATCTGCAATAACACTGGATGGATCTGTGGATATTAACAGTCCACATCCAAGTCTTCAATGCAACCAATGGGTAAAGATAACCCACTCAACCTGCACAACTCGTAGATCCAAATAGTGAAACATGCAAATTCATCTTCACATCAATAACTTGCAAACTAAGACAACCAAGAAAATATCATGAGAATAAAGAGCATATAGATCTAGGAACTCCCACTGCATAGGCAATGCCAAATCTGAAAATAAGATCAAGGCATTAACAAATCCTCCTATAGCACTTCTCTTAGAGGATGTGGCTAAATCCTCTACCAAATAGTGTCAAAACATATAATGATATGCATAAAACATCTCTCTTTGCCAATCTCTGAATAACTCTCCCAAGTCCTCTTAACCAATGAAGAAAGAGATCAAGGAGTTACCAAATTATTGTTAACAACAATAACATTTGACTCTAATGCAAACCTCAACTCCATAAAAATGAGAACTTTCAAGAAGAAGAAATATTACCAAGAAAAAGAGAAACTGCAAAATCATACCATGTCTTTATACCATACTAACATGTGCCAAACTGTGTAAAGTAAGATCTCTTTCAACACTCCCAAACTGAAAAGGTATCAACATCTAACATCCAAATTATGATGAAAACATGGCAGCAATAGATGTTAACCTCTCACTGAAAGTAGATCAAACTAACCAAACATTTCCACAACAAAGGGAATTAGCCCAAAAACCACAAACCATTTATGTACCTCTCCAAAACAAATCCTCAAAACTAGTTTCATAGTTCAAGATCAAATAGTAATGAGAACAACAGAAATCCATAAACCCATGCATCTACTTCTCCACAATCATTTTCAAGACTAGTCTAAAAGAGAAGACAAGATACATATAAAGAATGCATCTAATAATCAGGTGGGCACTATTAGATCATTTACTTGCCGAGTAGACCAAGAGTGGGATATAAGATTGTCCTTGCATATAACACCAAACAATAAAAGCTTATAATAAAGACAACCTTCGCATAAGGTCTATAATGGAATCGCATCCATTTCCAAGTGTAGGCTTCTTGGTCTTTTTGTTGACATCTCATAATGAGAAATCTTTCCAACTCATATCTCTAAGTTCAAGAGATATCAAGCCTCACCCAAGTCTCTCTAGTATTCATGAGTTTTTAGCAATCAATTTATGCCAACTTCAAATGCAATCTGCACAATCATGAAGCTCCAAGAAAATGATTAATACTTCAAAACCAAAGAGAACTAACCAAACCATTATCAAAATTCCAACTCTAGAATCAAGAATATATCACGACATCATGATCTAACATCTTCTCAAAAGAAGATCATATGCTCCAATGAACATATTCTACTCCTAAGAGCACCTATATCATGCCAAAAACTCTAACTCATGATCAAGAGTGCATCATGACATAATACTATACATCCTCTAAACCAAGGATCATATATCAAAAACTAATAAGTTATAAATTCAATACCTCACCAAAAACTCCAAGAGTTTTCCATGGAAAACCAAGATGTGAACACCTCTTCAAAAAATATGAAAATCTAGCATCCTATGTTAATAGAACCAAAAATGTCAATAAACCCTTACTGCAAACTAAAGACATAATCCAAGGGCTTCTTATGACACCAAGAACCATTGCAAAAGATCATCCATCTTCATATCAAAGATTTTTCATGGCTCACAACACTGCAACAACAATAGTTTAGGACCAATATCTTTAAACAAAGAAGATAGAACACATTATGTAACTGCAAAACTCCCACTGAAAGTTATACCAAGTTATGCATGGTATCATGATCAACATCATTACCAAAACTCCACTGAAAGTGAAAAAAGCTTCGTATGCAACATAACTTTACTGCTATAGATTCCAATGAATAACTAAATCAGGCACTCCAAATTACCCTTTTGTCTCAATACAAAAAATACCAATGTAATTAAGGTAACCAAGTAGAGGCCTGCCAAATAGAACCCTCATCAACTTATTCACAAGATCTGCACACATGTAACATCTCATAGGAGAAAAACATGATCAGTGCTCCAACCTTTAATAACTGAAAAATAGATTCAACCCCACATCAGTAACATGTAAAATAAATGTAACCAGGTATAACATGTAGATTTCCAAGACTCAAACACCAAAATCAACTCTAAATCTAATTTGCCAAATAAATCCACATAGGAGAAACCATAGACCACAGGAACCCAACAAGTAGCCTTACAAATCTAAAATTGTTTCCATCCAGAAAGTGTATGAACACAATTTTCCACAAATCTACAAACCACATATTTTGATTAACATGTAAAACCTGCAAAACCATATCTATTTAAATCTGAAACCACTTAAACATCCAAACATTCACACCAATGAAACACCATCAAATATGTCATCTGAAAAAATGGAATATCACACATCTACAAACCCCACAATCTTTTGAAACAGGAAAACTGTGAAAACCTACATATTCAAAATTTCATGAATATAAGAAAGGACAATCTAATTTTTTTTAGGAGTGTCCATATCATAAAAATACCAACTCCACAACCTCCATACAACCAGTGATAAATCATCATGTGCTTTCATATAACCATGGACTGAAACCATGAACCCCACATAAGCACTCCAAACTGTAGTCCAAGAGATGAGTGTTTCTCCATGTGATTAAGGTACCAAAAGTAACCATCCAACATAAACACCCTTTCACTGCACATGACCACAAGGTAAAAGAATAAAACCACCAAACAAGAGAATATACACATATTGTTAAAATGGAGCTCCAAATCACTATCATAAGATCAACTCCATAAAAATCCATAACCTTGAGCCTCAAGTGCCCAACAAGGATTCTTTTGACAATATCTATCTGAGAGGAAAATACAATGGCTTCCAAACTCACAGATCTGCAAAACCTACAAAACAAAGCTCCCACTGCAACCAAAAAACCTTCAACACTTTAAGAGAAAGGCGTCCCTAACTCTACACAACCATTAGCTCTGATACCAAATGTTGAAAATGAAGGTAGAACTTCTGCTATAAACTTTAAAATTTTGTGTATGCAAAGTTGAAATTAAGATTAATTTATAACAATTAATGAACAAGTGCTTATGCACTTTCAAACCAATGTAGAAGAGAAGAGGAGAGGAGAAAAAGCTTGTATAGTATTTACGTGGAGAAACCCTTTCGGGAAAAAACTCCACACTCAAAGATGTTTCCTGCTTGTATTAAATCTCTTTGGAAAAGATTACATTCAATGCTGAAATTTCTCTAAGTCCTTGATGCGCTTTATAAAAAATTCTTCAATCTGCAAACCTGTAAAAAACTTCAAAAGCTTCTTGCTTTTTATTCTAAGTCAAAAAAGCTTCTTGCTTTTTTCTTCTAAGTCTTTCACAAAAAACTTTTTTTTTAAAGTCTTTTTTCCTCAAATCAACTCTCTGCAAAATGTATGGGGTTTACAATTAAATCAAAAACTTTTTAATTCAAAAGTTTGAAACTCAAATTATAATAAATTACAATTGATAACATAGCTTCCAAAGCTCATGCAAAAATTAATCTCACTTAAATTTAGAAGACTGAACTCAAACAAAGTCCAAACTTTGAGTTAACTGCCCCTTCATGATGTGTGCACACAAGTATGCCAAAATTAGCTTTGCTAATATCAAACATATTTCCAAAAAAAAGAAACAACTGAAAGTCCCAAGATTAGGTGCTCAAGTTAGCCCAATCTATTTCAGTCAACTAAAGTGATCAACACACACCAATTCTCATGCAACAACTTGCACAATTGATGTCCCTGATGTTATTCTGAATTATCTTGTTCTGTACATGCAAGTGACATGCAAACACTGGATCCAACATGCAACTGATACCCATTACCTAAAACACTAAGATGTACCATCCTACAACTTTTGAGAGTTCGAGTGTCTTGCAAATAATATCTTAAAACTGACATGCAAGCATTTTTAACAACATGCAACTGATACCTATTTCTTGAATCATTGAGATGTACCATCCTGCAAGTTTTTGGAGTTGTAGTGTTCTGCAAGTAATATTTTAAAACTGACATGCAAGCATTTTTTAACAACATGCAACTAATACCCATTTCCTGAATCACAGAGATGTACCATCCTGTAACTTTCAGGAGTTGGAGTGTCCTGCAAGTAATCTCACAAAGCTAACATGCAACTTCATGCAAGGTCATATAACTGACATGCAAGAACATACAAGGTCATACAAGTCCATAGGAATGACATGCAACAACATGCAAGTCCATATGAGAAACATGCAACAACATGCAAGTAACATGCAAGCTACATGCAAAGTCCATGCAAGTTATTATGACCAAATGCAAGCAATATCCAATTCATGCATCTCTAACACTGTAGTTAACTCCAACATTATATCCATGCAAGGTGTCTCAACATTATCTACTCATGTACATAAAAAAGCACAACTCCAAGTCTAAATATAAGCCCCCATCAAAAGGGGACACCCAAGTTTAACTCCCACTCACTAGGAGTTATCAAACTCTCAAAATAGACTTAGGAGAAGTCAACAAAGTCTTCATGGCCCCCACTCTAAAAATGGGTGCCCAAGTTTGAACTTATCGATTAGGAATTGATTGCAAAAGTCAAAGTGATAATTAATAATTAATTAATCTCTCAGAATCTTTATGTGTTGGGGAACAAATTCCAAGAATTTTGGAGATACATGAATTGGTTAGGATTGCAAGTTATTGGCAACTTATCCCAACATTCTCCTACTTGACATTATACATTGCAATAACTCTAAATGATATTAGCAAACTTTAAATCACAGGGAAAAACATCCCTAGCCATCAATGTACCGTTGATTATTCAACATACTTTTGTGCTCCAACAAGATACCTGAAAAGCAACCATGATAACCATCATCTCAAACAAGAAATCCTCACATCATGTCACCCATGATAAACAAGAAACAAGCCAAGGTGAAACATATCAACTATCATTGAAACCTGCACCAATCTCAACATGAACACAAGCATCAAATCATATGATAACATAAGACTCTAAGTGTCTGCCACACTCATACCAAATGGAAAAGCAACCACAATAAGTTGCTAGCTCATCCAAAATATCCATACCTCAAAACCAAGGTAAACAAACCATCATAGGTAGAACTCCATGGCATCAACATACCAACCCAAACTGTAATCAAGTCCCTGTAAAACAATCATGTTAATCATCCATTCTCCCATTTCAATTCAACATATCAATGTACAAAGAACCAAAGACAAGGTCAACAAATAAAATCTGCAATAACACTGGATGGATTTGTGGATATTAACAGTCCACATCCAAGTCTTCAATGCAACCAATGGGTAAAGACAACCCACTAAACCTGCACAACTCGTAGATCCAAATAGTGAAACATGCAAATTCATCTTCACATCAATAACATGCAAACTAAGACAACCAAGAAGATATCGTGACAATAAAGATCATATAGATCCGAGTACTCCCATTGCATGGGCAATGCCAAATCTGAAAATAAGATCAAGGCATTAACAAATCCTCCTATAGCACTTCTCTTAGAGGATGTGGCTAAATCCTCTACCAAATAGTGTCAAAACATATAATGATATGCATAAAACATCTCTCTTTGCCAATCTCTGAATAACTCTCCCAAGTCCTCTTAACCAATGAAGAAAGAGATCAAGGAGTTACCAAATTATTGTTAACAACAATAACACTTGACTCTAATGCAAACCTCAACTCCATAAACATGAGAACTTTCAAGAAGAAGAAATATTACCAGGAAAAAGAGAAACTGCAAAATCATACCATGTTTTTATACCATACTAACATGTGCCAAACTGTATAAAGTAAGATCTCTTTCAACACTCCCAAACTAAAAAGGTATCAACATCTAACATCCAAATTATGATGAATTCATGGCAGCAATAGATGTTAACCTCTCACTGAAAGTAGATCAAACTAGCCAAACATTCCCACAATAAAGGGAATTAGCCCAAAAACCACAAACCATTTATGTACCTCTCCAAAACAAATCCTCAGAACTAGTTTCATAGCTCAAGATCAAATAGTAATGAGAACAACAGAAATCCATAAACCCATGCATCTACTTCTCCACAATCATTTTCAAGACTAGTCTAAAAGAGAAGACAAGATACATATAAAGAATGCATCTAATAATCAGGTGGGCAACACCTATTAGATCATTTACCTGCTGAGTAGACCAAGAGATACAAGATTGTCCTTGCATATAACACCAAACAATAAAAGTTTATAATAAAGACAACCTTCTCATAAGGTCTATAATGGACTCACATCCATTTCCAAATGTATGCTTCTCGGTCCTTTTGTTGACATCTCATAATGAGAAATCTTTCCAACTCATATCTCTAAGTTCAAGAGATATAAAGCCTCACCCAAGTCTCTCTAGTATCCATGAGTTTTTAGCAATCAATTCATGCCAACTTCAAATGCAATTTGCACAATCATGAAGCTCCAAAAAAATGATTAATACTTCAAAACTAAAGAGAACTAACCAAACCATTATCAAAATTCCAACTCTAGAATCAGGAATATATCACGACATCATGATCTAACATCTTCTCAAAAGAAGATCATATGCTCCAATGAACATATTCTACTCCTAAGAGCACCTATATCATGCCAAAAACTCTAACTCATGATCAAGAGTGCATCATGACATAATACTATACATCCTCTAAACCAAGGATCATATATCAAAAACTAATAAGTTATAAATTCAATACCTCACCAAAAACTCCAAGAGTTTTCCATGGAAAACCAAGATGTGAACACCTCTTCAAAAAATATGAAAATCTAGCATCATATGTTAATAGAACCAAAAATGTCAATAAACCCTTACTGCAAACTAAAGACATAATCCAAGGGCTTCTTATGACACCAAGAACCATTGCAAAAGATCATCCATCTTCATATCAAAGATTTTTCATGGCTCACAACACTGCAACAACAATAGTTTAGGACCAATATCTTTAAACAAAGAAGATAGAACACATTATGTAACTGCAAAACTCCCACTGAAAGTTATACCAAGTTATGCATGGTATCATGATCAACATCATTACCAAAACTCCACTGAAAGTGAAAAAAGCTTTGTATGCAACATAACTTTACTGTTATAGATTCCAATGAATAACTAAATCAGGTACTCCAAATTACCCTTTTGTCTCAATTCAAAAAATACCAATGTAATTAAGGTGACCAAGTAGAGTCCTGCCAAATAGAACCCTCATCAACTTATTCACAAGATCTACACACATGTAACATCTCATAGGAGAAAAATATGATCAGTGCTCCAACCTTTAATAACTGAAAAATAGATTCAACCCCACATCAGTAACATGTAAAACAAATGTAACCAGGTATAATATGTAGATTTCCAAGACTCAAACACCAAAATCAACTCTAAATCTGATTTGCCAAATAAATCCACATAGTAGAAACCATAGATCATAGGAACCCAATAAGCAGCCTTGCAAATCTGAAATTGTTTCCATCGAGAAAATGTATGAACACAATTTTCCACAAATCTACAAACCACAGATTTCGATTAACATGTAAAACCTGCAAAACCATATCTCTGTAAATCTGAAACCACTTAAATATCCATTCACACCATGTGCTTTCATGTAACCATGGACTTAAACCATGAACCCACCATAAGCACTCCAAACTGTAGTCCAAGAGATGAGTGTTTTTCCATGTGATTTAAGGTACTAGAAGTAACCATCCAACATAAACACCCTTTCACTGCACATGACCACAAGGTAAAAGAATAAAACCACCAAATAAGAGAATATAGATATATTGTCAAAATGGAGCTCCAAATCATTATCATAGGATCAACTCCATAAAGATCCATAACCTTGAGCCTCAAGTGCCCAACAAGGATTCTTTTGACAATTTCTATCTGAGAGGTAAATACAATGGCTTCCAAACTCACAGATCTGCAAAACCTACAAAACAAAGCTCCCACTGCAGCTAAAAAACCTTCAACACTTTAATAGAAAGGCGTCCCTAACTCTACACAACCATTAGCTCTGATACCAAATGTTGAAAATGAAGGTAGAACTACTGCTATAAACTTTAAAATTTTGTGTACGCAAAGCTAAAATTAAGATTAATCTATAACAATTAATGAACAAGTGCTTATACACTTTCGAACCAATGTAGAAGAGAAGAGAAAAAGCTTGTACAGTATTTACATGGAGAAACCCTTTCGGGAAAAAACTCCACACTCAAAGATGTTTCCTGCTTGTATTAAATCTCTTTAGAAAATATTACATTCAATGCTGAAATTTCTCTAAGTCCTTGATGCACTTCACAAAAACTTCTTCAATCTTCAAACCTATAAAAAACTTCAAAAGCTTCTTGTTTTTTTATTCTAAGTCAAAAAAGCTTCTTGCTTTTTTATTCTACGTCAAAAAAGCTTCTTGCTTTTTTCTTCTAAGTCTTTTACAATTTTTTTTTTCTAAGTCTTTTTTCCCCAAATCAACTCTCTGGAAAATGTATGGGGTTTACAATTAAATCAAAAGCTTCATTTAATTCAAAAGATTCTTAGTTCAAAAGCTTGACACTCAAATTATAATAAATTACAATTGATAACATAGGTTCCAAAGCTCATGCAAAATTAAGCTCACTTAAATTTAGAAGACTGAACTCAAACAAAGTCCAAACTTTGAATTAACTGCCCCTTCATGATGTGTGCACACAAGTATGCCAAAATTAGCTTTGCCAACATCAAATATATTTCCAAATAAAAGCAACAACTGAAAGTCCCAAGATTGGGTGCTCAAGTTAGCCCAATCTATTTCAGTCAATTGAAGTGATCAACACACACCAATTCTCATGCAACAACTTGCACAATTGATGTCCCTAATGTTATTCTGAATTATCTTATTTTGTACATGCAAGTGACATGCAAACACCGGATCCAAAATGCAACTGATACCCATTACTTGAAACACTGAAATGTACCATCCTGCAACTTTCAGGAGTTGGAGTGTCTTGCAAGTAATATCTTAAAACTGACATGCAAGCATTTTTAACAACATGCAACTGATACCCACTTCCTGAATCACTAAGATGTACCATCCTACAAGTTTCTGGAGTTGGAGTGTTCTGCAAGTAGTATCTTAAAATTGACATGCAAGCATTTTAACAACATGCAACTGATACCCATTTCCTGAATCACAGAGATGTACCATCCTACAACTTTTAGGATTTGGAGTGTCCAACAAGTAATCTCACAAAGCTGACATGCAACTACATGCAAAGTCATATAGCTAACATGCAAGAACATGCAAGATCATACAAGTCCATAGGAATAACATGCAAGCACATGAAAGTGACATGCAACAATATGCAAGCACATGCAAGTGACATGCAAGAACATGCAAGGTCATACAAGTCCATAGGAGTGACATGCAACAACATGCAAGTCTATATGAGCAACATGCATCAACATGCAACAGCATGCAAATAACATGCAAGTACATGCCAAAACATGCAAGTCCATGCAAGCTATTCTAACCACATGAAAGCAATATCCAATTCATGCATCTCTAACATTGTAGTTAATTCCAACATTATATCCATGCAAGGTGTCTCAACATTATCCACTCATGTACATAAAAAAATACAACTCCGAGTCTAAATATAAGTCCCCATCAAAAAGGGACACCCAAGTTTAACTTCCACTCACTAGGAGTTATCAAACTCTCAAAATAGACTTAGGAGAAACCAACAAAGTCTTCATACCCCCCACTCTAAAAATGGATGCCCAAGTTTGGACTTATCAATTAGGAATTGATTGCAAAAGTCAAAGTGATATAATTAATAAATAATTAATCTCTGAAAATCTTTGTGTTGGGGAACACATTCCAAGAATTTTGGAGACACATGAATTGGTTAGGATTGCAAGTTAATGGCAACTTACCCCAACAAAGGCCACAAATTATTAAATATGTATATCACCCCATGGTGAAGATAAAAATTTTCATTTTCAATAATGTCCTGGCCACACACCAGAATTGGGGATGAATGAGCACATGGCAATGGCCAAAAATTTCCATTTAGAGAGGTGGCTTGAGCCCTCAAGCCAGTAGCAACTATGTAGGACCAAGGGGAACCACCCTTTGCACCTCCAGAAACACTACTCCCAAGAAAAGGCATAGCCTGCACCATCCCCTGCACCTCTATTAGCATCGAAACAATCTGTTGGACTCCTCTTGTGCCAAAAATAGGCTCGACCCCTCCTATGCCAAGAAATAGAGCACAAAGATTGGCTTTGATATGCCCTTCATCGTCATTTGTAGTTCCAATAATATGAGCAACAAAGGAAACAATGGTAGGGTTACCAGCAATTTGGGCGCCATGAAAACTATTTATCATGCCACCACTTGCAATAGAAAATCCAATACATTGGAAAATAGGCAAACCACTACATAGATGAGGACCATTAGAACCTCTTGGGGAAGAAACCAGGGAGCTCAAAAACAAACCCTGCAACGACTTGCCCATGGGTGGGAAGAGGAGCAACATGGAGCATTTTCAGAAAATTTGTTAATGTTCATAAGTGATAATTATTGACATTACATATTTATACATTTATCTTATCCTTCATGTTGTTCATGCCATATTGGTTTATGAAACTATATTGCAATATAACAATGTTGCTCTGAGCCAAGGCCATTGATATTGTTTTTCTTATTTCAAAAAAAAAAAATGTTGCATGTAGTTAGTCCAATGTACAGTTGATATTAGTTATCTTGTACTAGTTTTAACCATTGCTATGGGGTCGCACTTTTGGTGATAATATATTTGGAAGAGCTAAAATATAATGCTACTAAAGTTAATAAGAGGAGTTCTAAGAACTATTCAATGCAAACTAGAATTGTGCAAAGAATTGTTAAAATTAGGCATTTATTCATTTATGAGTTCCTTCACATTGTTTAGGTCACACTATTTTATGAAACTATATTGTAATGTAACTGTAGACACCTAAAATTGACCACATCCTAAATGACACATCTAACATCACTTTCGCCACCATCATATCCCATCCTAACTACATATATCTTAATAAGTTAATTAATTAAATAATTTTATTATTTGATTAATTAGTCTAAGAATCTTAAATCCTATTCCAGTCCTCCATTTATCCTAATTAAATCCCATCATTATTCATTATCCCTAAATAAATGAATTAAAAATTCAACTAGTTACATGACTAACCAAAGGTTGTCTAGATTCATTGAACTTAAACATTCTTACAAAAGTCAAACTAACTTTATATCTCCACCATTCATTCACATAGCACATCTTTTAATCCTAGTCATTCACATAAGTATAGGCCCTAGAAGCTTATGTTGCACATATGTTACATACGGTTGCCACTGTTGTTGTCATTGATGTCAACACTCAGTTTAGACACTCAGATTGGACTGTCACTGATATACTACAATGGTGTGCTAGTAGTGGTTGCTGATGTTCATGGTTGGTTGTTAATGTTCATGGTTGGATGTCATGTCTTGTTTAATGTCAATTAAAGTTGTATTGAGTATGCTTGTTATCAACAGAGATGATTTCATTATGATATATTAAGATGGGAATTAGAAGCTTTAAAATGAGGATTAGAAGTGTTTTTGATGTTGAGAAGATGTTGATAATGGCCTATAGCATGTTATATGCTCTTTCCTATTGTTCCTAAGGAAGTATGTGTTGTTATAAGAAGGATTTGGTCTCCGGATGTTGGTGAAGGTTTTTGCTGCAAGAAGTTGCCTAGAAGACTACTTGGTAAAATGCTCCGCATTCCTTTGCATTTGAAGATAAGGTCATGCAGTTTAGAAGTTGAGTACAGTATGTTGTGAAGGTGTTATTTCCAAGAGTTCAAGTCATTATACCTCCAGCAATGAAAAGTTACAAGTGATAAAGTTCTAGTCTGTGCTCTGGAAGAGTAAAGTGATGATGAAAACTTGTTGGAATGCTCTGCATTCCTCCGAATGTGAAGTTTTTCTCATGCGGTTTTGTGAATATGATCAGAGATGTTCAATGCATGCTAATTTGCAGTATCAAGTGATTTGGTGGTCCACAAGTTCAATTTTTCAAATGACAATGAGCTACAGATAGTTTCAGATGCCTAATTATTCTCAGAATACATGTTAATGATGTGCACCACAAAGTTCTTGTTGTGTGGAGTTTAAGAAGTGTTTGGAGATGGTGTATGGGTTGTGGTGACTCATCTGGGAGAAGTGCAAGCAATGATCAATCTTTCATGAGTACCACCAAGTTGTAATGGCCGATATGCTACAAGTTTCATTTTTTTTGCTTAAGGGCGACCTATTTCAAATGAACATGATGTGTAGATGTTATTCTTTGAAGGATGTTGTTGTGAAGGTTGTTTAGGACCAAGTTAAGCATGTTTTGGGATTCTCAAGGTGTGTTCCTCTTTCTAGTATAGCGTGGAGTTCATGTTGTTTGATCTCTGGCCAACTTGTGATGTAATCAATGTGATATCATGTATATATTGTAAACCTAGTTGAACTAGGTAAGGTATTATTGCGAGTATAATGTGAAAAGTAGAAAGTGGATGTGTAATGCATTATAATGTGACTGAAGGAGAAAGAGCAGAAGTGTTAGATCCTGTCCGAATTCATCTTGAAAACATTTTTGTGACAGAAGAGAAGTGAAGTGTGCCTAACAGATTCAATCATCAAAACAGGAGTGGAAAAGAAAAAGTGCAATTATCAAAAGGAGTGAGCTTCATTGTCAGTTTCAGACAATAGAAGGACTATTATGCTGCAATCTTTTCTGAGTTTGTTCTTTGTTTAGGGAGTAGTTGTTTCCTTGGGTTGTATCCCTAAAACAAAGTCTACAGGGAGTTGTAGCTTCCTTAGGAGTGACCCTAAAACCTTTCTTCAGGGAGTACTAGCTTCCTTGGGTTGAAGCCCTAAAACAAAGTCAGTAGGGAGTAGAGCTTCCTTCGGTTGTAGCCCTAAAACAAAGTTGTAATTGTTATAGTAGTGAGCTTCATATATTGTGAGTTAATCCTCACCATGGTTTTTCCATTTTTGGAGTTTTCCACGTACATCTGGTGTTGTGGTGTTGTGCATTGTGTTGATCTTTTATGCTTTAAAGTTTAAGTTTTAATCTGCTCCGAAGGGTTTGAGATTTGTTTGAATACCGATTCACCCCCCTCTCAGTATTAGGTGTGTTCAACAGCTTTCGTTCTTGCCCTAATTCATCTCATTTAATCCTATCCATCCATTCATCTTTAATCTCAACCATTCACCCTTATAGAATTTCTTAGAAGATTCCATCCTTGCCCTAATTTTTCTCATTCAATCTTAACCATCCATTCATCTTTAATCTCAACTATCCATCCTTTTAGCTTGCCCTTAAAGCTTCTAACCTTGCCCTAATTTGTCTCATTCATTGCAACACTGCCCTCCATAATGAAAAATTCATATGAATCATATCTAGGGATACTATAATGTTGTATACAACCATCAGATTACTACACATCTTTTCTCCTCTTCTCAAATTGATTGCATGAAACCATCCTACATTTAATTTGAGGTGGGCAAACAATCATTATCAAAATATTGGATATCAACTCCAATTTTTACATGGTGTCATGCACACATATGTTATAGGTGCAACATTGGTTCTAACTCCACGCTTGGCTTGTACACCATGATTCTATGTTTACCCCTGCACACATATATCATTGGGGAAACACTAGTTTCAATTTCATGATTACCTTATGAAACATGATTCCATCTACACTAGCTTTATAAGGTAGTCATGCACTTACATTGTAGAGGTCACACCAATTCCAACTCCACAATCACTTTATTCACCATGATCCCTTCTACATCCTATTATGATTTTTGCTTCATGCATGTTGCATGCAATGATTAATGACCTATGGGTTTTTATGTACTTAACACTTTTTGAAGGTACGACAAATGATTCCATGTGTAGTTTGAAAAGGATGGCATTGTTTTGTAGGTACATAGACATTGAGGCACCATCTAAAGATCCAACCTCATATCATTTTCATTCTTGTCCATTTCTTTATTGCATAATTTACTTTGGCATGTATAATTCTTCTAGATTTCCATGCACACCAAAGTGCGGGCAAAAATGTAAGGGTTAAATTGTATACCTTGCACTTTTACACCTTCATTTTAAGCACTTTGTTTACATGTTAAAGTTGCTCATTTGTAGTCCCTAATTTGACCCATTTGATGCACTACTAACTCTTACCTCAAAAAACATTATCTAACTACCATTACAAGTTCACCTTAAACCCTACTAATCACCATTCATACACTTAGTGACACCTTGAACTAGGCCATGTGGCACAACCTAGTCCTTGGACTAGGCTACATAGCACCAGCCTCTGCTTGGACTAGGATGCATGGTGATTGCATGACATGGTCTAGTCCACTTCACCAAAAGAATCAAATTTCTCGCAACAGTGTTGACTTTTCTGGAAATTAGTCATTATCCCATCAACAAATGTGCCAAAAATCTCAGTTGTACTATGAACATGTATTTGTATAACATCTCTTACGTAATTAGCAATAAAGTATTAATAGGAAAGAGAATTCAATGCAAAGAGCATTCAAGAACATATTTTGTATCTAAACATCAAACTGCTACTTCCATGCATTACGCTTGTGCATCTTCATTGCATATATGGATTGATTGTGTATTTATACATATAATCATCTTGGGGCTTGATGTGTAACCAAATTATTGGTCTTCTCCTCTCTTTAAAGAAATCCCCATTGTACCCTTTAGCATAACCCCTATTTAGAAATTAGGGACACAAGCAAAGGCAAGGAGAACAAGCAGATCCACAATAATATAGGATAGGGTCACACTAGTTGGAAAGAACTACGATACATGGTCTAGTCCAAGAGTAGTTGCATAATACAACCTAGTTTCCAACATTAATATTTTTTGTGCAAGGTCTCTTCGATCATCTGATCACTATTTGACTTTAGATTGTGGTTTGCTTGTCAATCACAACATACCAACAAGCTAATGAAAGTTACATCACCACCTCTTCATAAACAAATAAAACTCTTAATCACTATTCAACTACTCATTTTTGAATTCATTTAATTTAAATCTATTTATTATTTCATTGTTTAATTATTAAATCTGAATCATATTGTAAGGACATTAGTGATATCCTATAGTTTTAAAGAATGGCACTTTATTTCTTTACACTACCAAAATTAAACACAAGAAGGGTTAACTTTATTATTTTCAAATGGACCCACCTATATCTAATTTATTTGATTAAGTCATCTATTTAATATAATACCACTAAAAATATATTGTACTTTCAACTTTAATAATAACACGAGAACCCGGTTAGGAACCTCATATACCAATCAACTTTAAACAAATAATTTATTGATTGATTTAATAGATTTATGTGGTAGATTGATATTTTGTAACATAAATTTTATTCTAAAAAATCACAAAAAATCTTTCAATTTATACATACATGTCTTCTCCTACTTTACCAAAATTGATTCTTTGATATCACTTGTTATGATCCACACATAATAATAAAAATATTCCCAACAATAATGGTGTGCAAAAATATAATAGATATTAGTCAACAGAAGAGGTGTTTGTGGTACAAGATATCCTTATATACAATATATGTAGAATAGAAATTTAAGGTCTAGGGAAACACCACATAATGCTCCTTATGGAAGAAACCACTCAATGTTATATCTTCACTTTTTTCATATTACATATCGTTTACTAATATGTTTCTCATACAAGCATCAACATGAGACCAATACAAGCTCTTTATGAGCAAACACACTAGAAATCACCTATGGAAGACCAAGAGTCACTACTTAGAAATCCACTTTATGTAGAAACCATATCCACATTAGAAGCCAACTATGGAAGACTAATAGTCACAACTTAGAATTCCATATTAGATGTCCCTATGGGGATTTGAACTTGTGTCTCCACAATGAGAACCCAACATTTTAACCAATTAAGGTCAACTCCTTGGACTTATATCTTCACTTGAGATAAAAACCAAATATAATACTATTTGCATCTATTTCACATTTATATTCATCTCCTATATATATACCTCTCAATAATAACATAATGAATGTGTAAACCACCAATCCCAACAAAGAATAACTCATTAATCAATATAATTAATTGTAAAAGTTATTCATATGACCCAATATAATTAACTAGTGGAAATGTGTGCAACATATTGACACCTTTATCGCTCTTAAATATCATGTTTGAGGTGCATAAGAAAAGTCCACATGATATGGAGAGTTGAAGAGCAAAAGGGGGATTGAAAAACCATTTACTCTTGATTTCACTAGGAGAATGACCCAAGTAGATTATTCAAACAAAATTGCAGTGATGTTGCCAAGTCCATTCTCATGGGCTATGGTAATGTTGATGCATGTTTCAATATCCATGGTACACCAAAACTAAGATTCATGGTATCTCTAGAATAATCATTTCATCTCCACCAAATGTGACACTTTCCATTAGCATGAGACAATTTGGATAGATTAAACATGGTGCTATCCAAGTTTAGACAAAACCTTATGTGGTCTTTATGTTTGACTTTGTCAAGATCCCCTATACCAACATGCCAAATTGCTAAGACCCACTCACAACATGCAATATTGCCAAGTTTTAGTATAGTGTTGCAATATTATCTTGAAAAGGTTAAATCTCCATGGGTCAACTTTGATCATTACATGTTGACTCAATTAGCCTTAATTTCTAGAAGGTGAAGAGTCAAGTAAAGAGTGTTGGTGTGAACAGGGATATTACCTAATCAGTTTCCCCTTTCTAGTGTGAACTAGGCACATTATATAACTAGTCATTAGTTAGTCATATTCACACATGTTCACATGTTAAGTTTGTTGCAAGTATGTGCCCAACCGATATTGTCACTGACGTCAACATATTAGTGTTGTCATTGGTGTCAATTGTGCTCTTGTTTTGATGCTTACTTGTAATGAGCTAAGTGGTGAAGATAATAAGCATTCTTGATACAGTAGAACAGTCCAGTAGATTGCTCCGCATTTCTTGTAGAATGAATATCTTTGTCTGTGGATTGGAAGTTAGTTAGAGACATGTCTGAAGATGCTATGTTCCAAGTTTGAGCCTCCAATATGAAGATTTGAGTGAGCTATGTTCACCAAAGTGAAAACTATTTTTTCTGTATATTTGGTGGTGACAGGGAGAATGTATTATGCTTCACATTCCTCTGCATTTAAGTATTTTAGTCTACGGTTCTGGAATCAAGTTTGTAATGATGATAAGTGCCTTCAACTCCAATGGTTCATGATTGGGTGTTCCACAAGAGAACTTTTCTTTATGATAGTAGTTGGTCCAGTGTTGTTTATGTGCTCCGGTTTGAAAAATCTTCTTGGCAGAGTGGTTAGAGATTGTGCGGTTGTTCCTGGTGATTACAATGTGCTTGTGGATGTCTCTTGATCGTGTTCCTACCTTTGGATTGGTCTGCAAAGATAAATTTGGATCGTGGATGAAGACTGTTCTTAGAAAACTTAATGTTAACATCAGTCTTGGTCGACTTGGTTGATTTCACTACTTGTAGAGATACATCGAAGATTGTGGAAGTGTGTCATGGCATGGAAGATTGCACTTGAGTCCCAGCTAAGGCATAACATGATCCACATACATCTTTCCCTTAGCTAATTTTGTTTAGGTCCAAACCTATTTCTATGTATGTTTGTAATGTCAAACTTGGAGATTGTTCCAATGGTTGAGGAATGTAATGTCAACTTTGATGTACATTCCAAGGTTGATGAAGTGTATAAAAACATGTAATGTAGTTGTGAAAAAAATGTCCTTGAGTGAAAATGAAAAGATAAGTACGAAGGTGTAAGAAAAGCAGACCAAAGTTATATTGTGCTTCAATGGAACTGAACGCAGGCATAGAGTAGATGCTATCAAATTAGTTCACCACCCCTTGGCAATGAGCCAATCCTGGCAGTGACCCCTAACATTTGCAGTGAGCATTTTGGGCAGTGAGCCCTAAGGCACTGAGCCTCTGTTTTTTGGTATTGCTATAGCATATTTATATCTGTGGGCTAACACCCACCGTGGTTTTTCCCTTATAGGGTTTTCCATGTAAAAATCTGGTGTCTCATGTGTTGAATGTGTTATTGTGTTGAGCTTCTTGTTTCATGTTTTCATGGTTAAATCTTAATAACAGTAATTGAGCATTTGATGTGTTGATAAATGGTTAAAGTTTTAGAGACAACTAATTCACCCCCTCTCTCAGTTGTCTTGTGCATTTCAACAATTGGTATTAGAGCTAGTTCCTTGAAAGCAAGCCTAACAACTTGAAGTCAATCCAAAATGTTTTTTAAGAAGGAAGCTCCACAATTTGATGGGACAAATTATGTTTTATGGAAGGTACGAATGAAAATCCATCTCCTTTGTCTTGGTTATAGAGTATGAAAAGCGACAAAGACAAAGTATACTATGCCTCATAATCGTTTAACAACTGAAGATGAAATCAAAGAATATGAGTTAAATATAAAAGCTAGAGATGCTCTGTTAAGTGCCTTGTCTGACACTGAGCTGGTAAAGGTCATGGATCTAGATTCTGCTAATGAAGTTTGGGAAAAGTTGAAAATTCTATATGAAGGAGATGAATCTATAAAAAAAGCCAAATTGCAGGGCCTAAAAGTGAAATATGAGGGTTTAAAGATGAGCAAAGATGAAAACATAATAGCCTACATGCAAAAGGTTGATGAACTTGTCAATGGAATAAAACGTATGGGAGGAACTATTGATGAGAAGGAAGTTGTGATGAAAATTCTTAGGTCATTGCCTAAGTCCTACAGTCACAAGGTAGCTACAATTGAAGAAGTAATGACTATAAAAGAAGTTGATAAGGATTAATTTCTTGGAAAGCTTACATCTTTTGAGATGAGAGAGTTTGGTGATGCTTTGCTGAAGGTTGAGATTGCTTTCAAAGCTAGTACTTCAGAAAAGATCTCCAAAGATAAGAAGTACAAGGTGGAACCTGATGATAAGCTTGATGAAATTGAAGCCAACTTTGTTGACGGACTGCAAAGAGGTTCTGATAAGTTTAAAGACAAATTACCTTTCAAATGTTTTACATGTGGTAAGGTTGGTCACTATGCTTCTAGATGTCCTAAGAGAATTGAAAGGAATAGAAAAAGATTGAGAATAGACCTAGAGTTCCAAAGAAATGCTACTATGTTAGAGATCTTGATGATGAAGGTGTGACATATGATGAATCTGATGATGCTAGTACTAGTGCAAATGAATGCTTATTTATTACAATTAAAGAACCTGTGTCTACTAATCCTGCTAGTTGTGTGAAGGAAGAAAAACCAGTGGAAGAAAGTGCTTTAGCTGTTCAGGTTGAGAAAGATAAGGATGAATGGATTATTGACAGTGGATGCTCACATCACATGATTGGTGAGAAAAGTAAGTTTGTGAGTTTGGAAAAGTATGATGGAGGACTGATTAGGTTTGGAAATAATGTAGTTGGTAAGATTTGTGGAAAAGGATCTATTTCTTTTGATGGAAAGCACAACATTGATAATGTCCTATATGTGAAGGGTTTAAAACATAATCTTTTGAGCATTGGTCAAATGTGTGACAAAGGTTATGATGTGAGATTCAAAGATAATGGGTGTAAGATCATGGAAGGCTCCAGAATAGTGATTGCTACTGGTAAGAAGACCAGAGGTAACATTTACCAATTAAGAGGAACTAATGATTATTGTTTATTGGCTCAGATAGATGAGAGTTGGTTGTGGCATAGAAGGATGTATCATATCAATTTTGACAATTTGGTGAAGATAAGATCTGCACAGGCTATAAGAGATTTGCCTAAACTTGTGAAGCCTACCAACACCATTTGCAAGGAGTGTCAATTTGAGAAACAAACAAGAACAAGTTTCAAAAGCAAAGAACAATTTTCTACTAGATTGCTCGAGCTAGTACATACAAATTTGTGTGGTCCTACAAGAACAAGAAATCTGCAAGGTGATAGGTATTTTATGTTGCTTATTGATGATTATTCTAGAATGACTTGGGTTACTTTTTTAGAAGAAAAATCTGAAGCCCTAGACAAGTTCAAAGTTTTCAAGACAATGGTTGAAAATGAGTTAGAGTTGAGGATCAAATGTTTAAGGTCTGATAGAGGAGGTGAGTTTACATCAAATAAATTCAATATTTTATGTGAAGAACAAGGGATAGAGAGATAATTGTCTGCACCTAGGACTCCTCAGCAGAATAGATTTGTTGAAAGAAAGAACATGACAGTTCAAGAGGCTGCTAGGACTATGTTAAAGGAAGTTGACCTACCGGAAGTATACTGGAGAGAAGCCATACATACTACTATGTACATCCTAAATAGAGTTCAAGTCAAAGGTAACAACTCTAAAACTCCTTTTGAATTATGGTATGAAAGATTTCCTACAATGAAGTATTTCAAAGCTTTTGGTAGAAAATGTTATATCAAAATAGAAGAACTAGGCAAGTTTGATGCTAGATGTGATGGAGGGATTTTTCTTGGTTACTCTACCAAGAGTAAGGCCTACCAGTGCTACAATAAGAGAAATATCATTGAAAGTGATAATGTGAAGGTGGATGAAGACAAGGAAAGAATATAAGATCTGAGTGGCTATGAGTCAGATGTACCTATGGCTATAGTGAATGAAGAAAAAGTTGAGCAAGAAGACAGTCAAGACAAAGAAGAGGCTCTGGAAAATGTTGTTAAGAATCCCAGGTATGTAAGGATTAATTTCATTCTAAAGATTAGATTATAGGTGACGAAAGAAAGGGTGTACTGACAAGGAAAAGAGCTGCAGAAGAACAAGTGAATTACTGTTTGCTTTCAAAAGTTGAACCAAAAACTATAAATGAAGCTTGTAATGATGAAAATTGGGTAAAAGCCATGGAAGAAGAGCTGATATAGATAGTGAAGAATCAAACTTGGGAATTGGTTCCTAGACCTGTTGATAAAAATGTCATTGGAACTAAATGGGTTTTCAGGAACAAGTTGAATGAAAATAGAGAAGTTGTAAGAAACAAAGCAAGGCTTGTGTGCAAAGGATATTCTCAAATTGAAGGAATAGATTTTGAAGAGGCTTTTGCTCTAATGGCTAGGATTGAAGCAATCAAAATATTTCTGGCATTTGCAACTCACAAAGATTTCAAAGTGTATCAAATGGATGTGAAGTCTGCATTCTTGAATGGTGAGTTGGAAGAGGAAGTTTACATTAAGAAACCAGAAGGGTTTCAGTTATCAAACTAAGGTGATATGGTGTGCATATTGAAGAAGGCATCGTATGGACTGAAGCAAGTCCCTAGAATCTAGTATGCAAGGTTAGACAAATATTTGTTACAATTAGGGTTCAATAAAGGCACTGCTAATAGAAATCTCTATTTCAAAATCAATGATAATCAAATTTTGATTGTTGTAGTTTTTTTTATGACATTATCTTTGGAAGAAATGAAGGTATGTGCATGAAGTTTGCAGGAGAAATGCAAAATGAATTTGAGATGTCTATGTTTGGGGAAATGAATTTCTTTCTAGGTCTACAAATTACTCAATCAGATAAAGGAATCTTCATTTCTCAGTCTAAGTATGTAAAAGATTTGTTGAAGAAGTTTGGGATGGAGGACTCCAAACTAGTATGTACTCCCATGGTGACTAGCTGCAAATTAAGCAAAACTGATGAATCACCTAAGACTGATCAGAAAAGATACAGATCTATGATTGGAGAATTACTTTATCTAACTCAAGCTAGGTCTAATATAATGCATATAGTATGTCTTGTGGAAAGATTTCAAAAAGATCCTAGAGAATCTTGAGGTATTTGAAAGGCACATCAGATCATGGCTTATGGTATCCAAAGGATAATGATTTCACTCTCAATGCTTAGACAGATGCAGATTGGGCCGGAGATGTTGATGATAGAAAAAGTACAAGTGGAGGTGCTTTCTTCTTCAGAAATAGATTGGTTTCATCACTGGGCAAGAAGCAAGATTTAATCTCCTTGTCTACTGCAGAAGCAGAGTATATTGCAGCAACATGTTGTTGCACTCAAGTGTTGTGGATGAAGCGGACTTTGAAGGACATAAGAGTTGTGTATGAAGATCCAATTGTAATCTTTTGTGATAATACAAGTACCATAAACATTTCAAAGTACCTAGTGATGCACTCAAGAACAAAGCATAAATCAATAAGGTATCACTTTTTTAGAGAAAAGGTGACATAGAATGAAGTAAAGATGGAATATGTGTCCACAAAGGATCATATTGCAAATATTTTCACTAACCCTCTGCCTAAGGATATCTTTGAGTATCTCAGATAAAAATTAGGGGTTATTACCCCTCTTGCTATGAACTAAGATGCATAAGAATGCATTGGTCCAATGGTGCCCAAAGACTCATTCTTTCATCTGGATTGATTTTTTGAGAGCTACCTCTCAAAGGGAGTAGCAAGTGTTTCTGATATGTGTTCCTAACAAAGAGCAATAAGTGTTATAGTATTGATGAAAGAGTAATTTGAACAGAGTAGCAGAGTGCAAGTATGTGCCCTTTCCCATTGATGTCAAAGGGGGAGAGAAATCATGTAAAAAACTCAGGAGGAGAAAGAGTGCAGATGTATAAAAAGAAAGGGGGAGTATCTTGTCTTGATGGTCTTTATATTTTTTCACATCATATGTTGCCATCAATGACAAAGAGGGAGATTGTTGCAAGTATGTCCCTAACCGGTGTTGTCATTAATGTCAACATATCAGTGTTGTCATTGGTGTCAATTGTGCTCTTGTTTTGATGCTTGATTGTAATGAGTTAAGTGTTGAAAATAATAAGCATTCCTGATACAGCAAAACAATCCAATAGATTGCTCTGCATTTCTTGTAGAATGAATATCTTTGTCTACAGATTGGAAGTTAGAGACATTTCTAAAGATGCTATGTTCCAAGTTTGAGCCTCCGGTATGAAGATTTGAGTGAGTTATGTTCACCAGAGTGAAAATTATTTTTTCTGTATATTTGGTGGTGACAAGGAGAATGTATTATGCTCCGCATTCCTCTGCATTTAAGTATTTCAGTCTGTAGTTCTGGAAACAAATTTGTAATGATGATAAGTGCCTTCAACTCCAATGGTTCATGATTTGGTGGTGTGCAAGTGATCTTTTCTTTATGACAGTAGCTAATAGTGTTGTTTATGTGCTCCGGTTTGAAGAATCTTCTTGGCAGAGTGGTTAGATATTATACGATTGTTCCTAGTGATTACAATGTGCTTGTGGATGTCTCTTGATCATGTTCCTACCTTTGGATTGATCTACAAAGAGAAATTTGGATCGTGGATGAAGATTGTTCTTAGAAGACTTAATGTTAACACCAGTTTTGGCCGACTTGGTTGATTTCACTACTTGTGGAGATACATCAAAGATTGTGGAAGCGTGTTGTGGTGTGGAAGATTGCACTTGAGTCCCAGCTAAGGCATAACATGATCTGCATACATCTTTCCCTTTGCTAATTTTGTTTAGGTCCAGACCTATTTCTATGTATGTTTGTAATGCCGACCTTGGAGATTGTTCCAATGGTTGAGGATTGTAATGCCGACCTTGATGTACATTCCAAGGTTGATGAAGTGTATAAAAATATGTAATGTAGTTGCAAAAAAAATGTCCTTGAGTGAAAATGAAAAGATAAGTGCGGATGTGTACGAAGAGCAGAGAAGAGGAGTTATAATGTGCTTCAATGGACCTGAACCTAGACATAGAGTAGATGCTATCAAATCAGTTCACCACCCCTTAGCAGTGAGACACCCCTTGGCAATGAACCTTAACATTTGCAGTGAGCACTTTGGGCAGTGAGCCTCTATTTTTCAATATTGCTATAACATATTTTTATTTGTGGGCTAACACCCACTGTGGCTTTTCTCTTATAGGGTTTTCCACGTAAAAATCTGGTGTTGAATGTGTTATTGTATTGAGATTCTTGTTTCATGTTTTCATGGTTAAATAATAATAATAGTAATTGAGCATTTGATGTGTTGATAAGTGATTAAAGTTTTAGAGATAAATGATTCACCCCACTCTCAATTGTCTTGTGCATTTCAACAAAATTTACTTAGTATAAGTCTAGATAATTCTAGGTTGTCATGTGATCTTATCCTACACATGATCTTATCAACTAGTTGGCATATTATCATCTAGTTGTCTCATGTCATAGGATTAAGACACTTGTCATATGACTACTTCATCCTACATCTCATCCTTGGTTTTATAAGCAAGACATATTATGTACATCATGTAACAATTTTTGCATTCATTGATAGAATAGAATTATTCTCTCATTTGGTCTCTCTTGTGATTTCATGAAGATCCTAGATCTTGGGTGGCTAGCTTCACAGCCAACTCTTATGTGGCCTTAAATGTGGATCATGTTGAATGCAAAGAATACTGAGAGGGGGAGGTGAATCAGTAATCTGAAAAGCTTTTCATTTACACATTCATTAATTCATTTACCAAATTCAATAACATGAAAGCAAACACAAGAAGAGTAGCCACAAATTCATAACACATAGACACTAGGATTTTACGTGGAAAACCCAAACAAGGGAAAAGCCATGGTGAGTGTTAGCTCACAATATATTATGATAGCAATACCAAATTACATAAAGGCTCGCTACCCAAGGACTCACTGTCCAAGAAAGTGCTCACAGCCAGGAAAAATAGAAGAGAAGATAGAAGAAAGATTGGCTCACTGCCAAGAGATGACTACTCTAAGTGTATCTATCAAATGCTAAATTGCAGTTCCATTGATGGCTCAATATACTGATTCAAAAGTCTTCATTGTGTTTGTTCTGCTCTTTCTGCTCTACTTTACATATACTTTATTCTTATGCCCTTGTCCTTTTCTGATCATAATATTGTCTTAGATCGCACACACAATGAATTCACACATCAACAACATCACCACCACTATCAATATCGAAATCTACCGAGTATATATATCTGCAATATGAATTATCTTACAATCAGGTCGGCAAGCAAGATAAGAAACGTGTATGCAAGTGTTATACCTTGTCTGCTTGATCAAACAACAATGCAGATCCAAACAAACATACAATAGTCTTCATATAAGTTTGCACCAATCATTCAACTACTTGATTGATTATTTGAAAAATATATCTTTTCCGCATATAGATCTAACATGTTTGTCAGCTTGTCCCTTAAGAACACACTTAACCAATTCAACTGTCACATCATAATTTCTACTGCAAACCATATGGGACTCTAAAAATCATATCCAACATTCATCATTGACCTTTTAACATGCCTTCAGATCCACAGAACATAATAGTCTTTTATAGCGAAATGCAGATCTTGGAACTGTTGCTCTGTCACAGTGAAATATTGTCAAACTGGAAGCCGATACTGGAGAACTTGTAGAATGTGATATGTTGAGCTTCAGAAGCTATAACTCTAGATTTAGGTAGTCATGGTATGTAACTTTGCTGCCTCAAAACCACAATATGAAATATGCCACAACAGAGGAATGCAGACCCTTTTACTCTGGTACTATGCACTGTTCCTGACTTGACTCTGTTCACCCGAACTTAGACACTTCACCAAATGACTTCCGGAGGAAGTCAGTATTTGAACATTGGAACATGTGATCACTAGGTAGCTATGAACAACATACTTGAACCGTATACAAATGTCATTAACTGTGGAGGCATACCATCTCAAATACTGTCACTTCCTTTGTATAATGTATTCTTCCAATACTTAGTCATTTATTTTCCAGAGAGAAGTATCTTTGCCATGTCGGTAGAATCTCTTAGCCTTGGTACCATCAGTGACAACATTGAATATTCATCAGAGCAGTGTCTCTTTCCAATAGATCAACCCTTGGCCAACTGACCTCCTTTGGCCATTCGGCCTTCAAAATTCTTTTTAAATATTTTAATCACAAGTCCTCAGATCCGTACATTGTGGCAATGCCTTGTGACCATAAAAACATTTTTTTTAATATTTACCCAAATCCACCAAATTTGGCGTGAGTTTTGGAATATCTTCAATTTGGTGGCATTTCTGGCAGTGGCACCATATTTAGCACAGATTTGGTGGTTCCACTAATTTAGCAGGGTTCTACACTTAGCTGGCGAAATTCCAAATTTGGTGAAGGTTTATTTTATCTTGCGACAACTACATTTAGCGAACCTCCAACTTTAGCAGAATAATTTTTTTTTCTTTTTCAAACCCCCTCCAGATTGCATTTTCAATTGTGCACTCATACTTTGAAGACCTGTATTTCAGTCATCAAGGCTCCTTTTTTGGAGCAATTTTTTTATTTGGGGTAGAATTTTGTAGGATTTGTAGTGGTGCAATCATATTTTGGTTTTGGTGCCTGATTTTTTTAGAAATTGTAGTTTTTCTCACCTATTGTTGAGTAGTTCTCATTTTTAGAACTTCTAGGGCTTTGTTTCGAGCTCATACGGTAACATTTTTTGGTGATTTTTTTGAAAGTGCATAATTTTTTTAGTACTTTCCAAATCTGTAATCAGTTTGATCCAATTTTTCTCAAAATTATACTTTCAGTTATAGCCTATTTTTGGCATTTGCATGTACTAAGATCAAAATACCACTTTTCTATTGTAATTGCACTAAGTATAAAGCCCCATTATCATATTTTACTAGGGGGCTTCAATTTTATTATTGATGTTGGGGAGTTCATAATTTCAGTTGAGGGTTTCATGTCTTTGTAAAATTGGAGATATATCTTAGTCATAATGGGTTTTTCATTTCATCATTTTCTAATCATCTTGCAAAAGGGGAACTATAAACAATGGATAGGTGGCATTTTGAAACACTTGTGTTGGCTTCATCTTTTACCACATCTATATGGTCTTATTCCTCAACCAGGTACTTATTAGAAAAAGTTTATTTGGGATTCCAAAAAGGATCACGTTCTTGGAGTAATTGGTTACCATGTTGATGATGACACATTGAGTTCAATCATAGACATTAAGTGTCCTTGTCTTGTGTGGACCAAACTTTGGGAGATGTATGGTGATTCTAATACTCTACCATTCCCAGATGATCCTATTTCAGATTGTCTTGTACCTCTTGATGATTCAGACAATATACCATATGACTATGATACAAATGAGGAGTTTGTTTCTTTGGAACACCTTGTACATTATGATGACGAGAATGATGAGGTTCCCAGTCCTCCTATAGAGACACTTGTTGAGCCTTCACATTTATTTATTGATACTTCTCTTGATCCTGATCAGCAGGATGTTTATTGTTTTCCAAATCCACCTCATTGGGACTCTTATCTTACAGACATATCCTTCTTGTTTGTGGAGTCTCACATTTCAGATTTGGAGGACACACTTGAGGAGTTACCTCTCCTCTTTGATGACAATCATAGCACAACTGTTATCACTGCATCTTTGTCTTTGGAGATTGATGATCTTGAGTTTTCCTATTGTCCTTTATTATCACATTCTTCAAGGCCTCGGACTCTTGCTTTGGTTGTGGCATCTTTTGACATGTGGACACTTGAGCAATTTTTGGAGACATCCTACTTCATGAGACTTCTTCCCTCTTCTCTTGTGTTGCAGTTGAAGTTTATTCTACATACACCAGTGGCTTGGTTTCTTCCCAAGGGGAGAAATGTTGTTTGCAGGCATTGGATACTCTTTTGTCTTCAAGTGTTCACCATTGGCCAAGGAGTTATTTCATTATGGGGGGATATCTAGTCTCACTCTTTCCCTCTTATGGGGTGGCTTTTGATTGTATATTCCTGATGGATGTAGTACTTGGGGATATTGATGTTGAGTCCCCCTTCCATCACTCCATCACTTTGTTTTTTCTTTTCTCTCTTTTGGAGAGCCTAGATTATTTTCCTACGGGTTTTTCTCCTTTACTCTATTTGTGAGAGATTGTACATGGGTACCTAACATGGCATAGTAGTCGGGACCCATCTTTGCATTTGTCTACTTCTCCCTAAGTTACACTTAAGGGGGTTGTTGGTGTGAACAAGGATATTACCTAATCAGTTTCCCCTTTGTAGTGCGAACTAGGCACATGATCTAACTAGTCATTAGTTAGTCATATTCACACATGTTCACATGTTAAGTCTACTTAGTATAAGTCTAGATAATTCTAAGTTGTCATGTGATCTTATCCTACATATGTGATCTTATCAACTAGTTGGCATCTTATCCTCTAGTTGTCTCATGTCATAAGATTAAGAGACTTGTCATATGACTACTTCATCCTACATCTCATCCTTGCCTTTATAAGCAAGGCATATAATGTACATTATGTAACATTTTTTGCATTCATTGATAGAATATGATTATTCTCTCATTTGGTCTCTCTTGTGCTTTCATGAAGATCCTAGATCTTGGGTGGCTACCTTCATAGCCAACTCTTACAAAGAGCAATCATTTTAACTTACATAATTGTTGATTAGCCGACTCACAATTTTTTTGCATTATACATCTGAGTCATTAGTTTTGATATAAATAAGCACAATCATAACATATACACAACTAGTGGAAGATAAACATTTATGCATCTCTCTTGAGAGTATCTATATGGAGAATGTACATCTTGATATTTTTTCATTCTAATTATAATATCTATCCCATGTGTCTTTCTCTAATTAATGTTCATCTCTAATTTACTCTTGATATTGCTTCAACGCATATAATACAACTAGATTCTTAAAGTTTAGAGTGTTATCCATTGGTTATGTCCTAGGATTTGGATTAGATGAGAAGGATGGTCAAATGAGGTTAAAAATTTGTGTAGTGAGACCAAATTTGTTGAATAAAAGCACATGTGTAGTAAGTGGTCTCACACCTACTATAGGAGAAGCATATAACACAAACTTAAGGACCCCACAAACTTTATTTTAATGGATTACCCTATGTAATGAGTTTGCTATGCATAACCATCTAACTAAAGGAACTTATTTTAAGATATTCTTTGGAGTTTCATTCTTGAGCCCATGGATCCTCTTTTTGTAGTAATGAGTCTTAAAAAAGCGATATGTATTGTATACATAAGAAAATGAACACAAGAAACAAGTTAAAATGATATTAACTATTTCATTCATTAACTAATGCAACCTCATGATAGAGATAAATAAATGCATACATAAAATGAAGTCAAATGATTAACTACAAATGCAAGCCTTGACCTTTTGAGGTGCTCTTGATGTCTTGATATGTGGAATGCTCCTCAAACTAGCAGCATAACATTGCATAACTTGAAGACTTGCAAATGGCTTGGTTGAAGCTGAATTTATAGGTTTTTGCAATGGTGGATGGAGGCCTAAGATTGATTTGGAAGATCAATGGTCCATATTGGTTGAGAGGATTGGGTTGATGAGAGTCCACCAAGTGGCATGGTTGGATTGGAGGACAAAATGAGTCCTTGGATTGAGGGGAACTCAATTGTGGAGGATGATCTTGGATAAAGTGGATGAATGAGATTGAAAAGGGACAAAATACTCCTTTTTAGAGGGATGTGCAAAGGACTTGTCCATCCCTTTGTAAGAGACCAATGTGGTCATGTACAAAAGCCCATGCCTTTGTACAAGTTGGAGGATGTGAGGAGTTTGAATGAGTTAATGAGGGATTTGGAATGTGTGCAAGTGAGATTAAGTTGATTAAGTGGTTTTAGTCAACTTAATCAAAAGTGCACAAAATAGGGAATTAAGTATAAATAGAAACATATTTATTTAATTTTGGATGGGGATAGGGGTATTAGATAAATGAATATTTATCTAATGTTGAACTATAGAAGATGGATGATAAATGATTAATTTGATCATTTATGCTAGGAAGAGATACAGATGAATTGTGATTTTAATAATAAAATATTATTTAATCACTATTGAAAGGGGAATTGGATAATTAATTGTCTAAATAGGGATTTATCCAATTAATTTTAGAAGAAAGTGATCAATTGATGTCCTGATTAGGGCTAGAAGTGGTAGAATGGTGATGAGACGACTTTAGGTGTCTACATTTTTCCCCTCTTTGAGATGGTGTTGTGAAGCAACATCATTTCAAAGAATGATAGAACATTGTGCTTGGTTGGATGAGAAGAATATGATCAAGGATTAAAGATGATGATGCCCCAGCCCCTCAAATTGGGAGTGACACAAAGGAATGATGATAGGGATGATGCCCCTTGAGAGGGTATGCAGGTTTGAAGAACATGTGTGTGCTCCTGAAATGGATGAAGATAGTTGGATTAGAAAGATGAGTGGAATTTAAATAAAATAGATTTGGAGGATAGAAAGGATTAGATGTAGGGGATTGGAGGAAAGAGGCAATGGGGGATAAATGATTAGATAGGGACAATGAAAGGGTGATGGGAAGATAGACAGGGAAAGATGGGGGATCGAAATAGATGGGGTCTAGTGATGTGTTATGTTGCGTTAGATTTGAGAAATTTTATTTGATATGGCATGAGATGTTATGCACCAAGGTATAATGAACCAAGGTGATGATGTGTCCCATGAGTAGTAGATGAAAGGATGCCCCAGCACATCACAAGGCATTTGATGACCTTGGTTGGAATTATGATGAGGCAACCGACAAGGTCACAAGCAACCCTATTCAGTATAGCACCATGGTATGGAAGACCATGATACTGCTGTGGTAGGTAGGTTACAAGGATCGATACATATGTAAGACAAAATGATAATGCACACATACAAGCAAGCAAGCATGCACAAAATGATACAAAGACAAACATGACATTGCCCCTGGTCAAGCTAAAAAGCCCAAGATGGATGGATTGATGATGAAGGATAATGTTGTTGACGATAAGAACAACATGAGGATTGGGAATGATATATCCTGATGATGATGATGGAAGTTTGATCAAGGCTTACAATAAGGCTAGGAACAAGACTGGTCAATGTGATCAGATGATTTTGCATATATTGCTTAGCTTGAGATTCATGGATTAGGATTTTCTTGCAATTTTTGGATTTGCATGGAGATTTGGATCATTGGGGAGATACATTGGATTGTGTTATAGTGGCCTTTAGCTTGATACAATGATAAGGGAAAATTGAGTCTATGGGAAAGGGATTATGGGATGATGGGATAGTGATGCAAGAGCATCCCTGGTTCAAGAGCAATCTTGTATCAACCAAAAACATTTGCATTTCAGCTTATTTGTAGTTTAGTTTATTTCTTTTCATTTTCAGTTCAGTTAGTAGCAGTTTCTGTATTTTGGTCCGCATTCTACCGCAATTACATTTCAGACCTTGCGGAGTTGGACTTAGCATCTAGACATGTTCATCTACATCATATCTAGAATTCAGATCATTTGGTTAAGGTACCAAAAAGATATCGCTATCAAAAGATCGACTGTTTTCTTAGAACAGAGCATTTCTAACACTCTCAGACAAATAGCTAAGGGAGAAGACTTACAAAGCATTTCCTGATCTATAAAACCTAATGGCACATCATTTGATGATCTTTGGTTCGTGGCTGACCTTCCTCGAGATCCATACATCATTTCATTCATTTGCGGAGGAACTCTATGTAATTAGGTCCGACCTATCTGTGTATACACGTTACAACTCTTCATTGGAGCTTGTGATCTTCCTTGGCCGATGCGGATGAATCTTATGTTCCAAATAGGATATATAATGATGTAATAGATCCCTAGGAAAGTAGTGATTCACATAGTGATAGTTTGATAGTTTTAATTTGTGCGAAGGAGCTTCAAAGCTATATCTTGCGCATATCTTGATGTTCTGTAATCAGGCCTGTGAGCCCTAATTGTAAGCCCGCATGTTGTCGGTCGATCTATATTTGAATTTTGAGATATACTAAATGGTTGAATGTGCATTTTCTTTATATCTTGAGTTGTTTCCATTGTGTTTACTCTAACTGCACGGTCTAGATAGTTCACTTTGAGGACCCTCCTAACCATGACCACACCAAGTGGTATCAGAGTGAAAGTTTGAATATTTGGGAGTGAATTGAGTGAAGTTGGCAAAGAAATTCTATAAGATCTCATTGTGGATAGATCGCAAATCTGAGGCAGGTTACTTGTATTGCAACCAATCACTGATTGTGAGGCAATTGTCACCTTGTATCCCAATTGTCGAACCTGAGGCAATTTGCACTTGGTCCTAGGAAGAATGCAACCGAGGAGAATCCCTGCTGTTGGAAAGGATAGATGAGATGATGGAAATGAAGAAAATAATGAGAATTTGATTGGATGTTGTCGAAGAAGATAGGCGAAGAGGATTGACACCGAGACCTAATGTTGAAAGTGATGATGAAAAAGAATTTCAATTTGTGGAACAAATTGGTGAAACCCTAGGAGGTGATGAAGAAGAAGAATCAGATCAAGTAAAGATGTTGTGATCTATTTCAAAAATTGGAAAGAGACCTAGAATTGATGTACCAAACTATACTAGCAATTTGAACCCTAAAGAGTTGACTGACTAGATAAATGACATTGAAGAATACTTTGAATATGAAGAAGTTGAAGATCTGGAGAAGGTGAAATTTGTGAAGACAAGTTGAAAGGACATGTTGCTATATGGTGGAAAAAAGTTCAGTTGGATAGAAACAGAAGAGGAAAAGAAAATATTACAAAATGGGATAAGATGGTGACAAAATTGAAGAATCAGTTTATACTTGCCGACTATGAGTTAGAATTATTGAAGAGATTGTAAAACCTAAAACAAAAGGAGAAATCTGTGAAGGAATACATTGAAGAATTTCATAGGATGATCATAAAGATAGGACATGGTGAAGCAAGCAAAGAGAAAGTGGCTAGATACATCAATGGACTAAGATTGAACATTCAAGAAGAACTAAGCTTGGTAAGGATGATATCTCTGGAAGAAGCATATCAATTTGCCCTGAAAGTTGAAGAGAAGTTGAACAAGAGACATGATCAGAGATAAAGAGGTAGAGGAGGTAACTTTCAAAGAGGTAGAACATTTTCCAGAGGAGACAGATCACATCTAGAGTAGAACAAGCTTGACAACCCATTTAAGAGGGATGACGAAGATAGTAATATCTACCAGAGCAATGACAGAAATTTTCATCACAGAGATAATTCTAATTCATACCAGAATGAAAGATACAAGAAAGAGGGAAGAGGATTTGATAAGAGAACATTCAGAGGCTCGTGTTTCAAGTGTGGAGGTGAAGGACGTAGAGCATTTGAATGTAATCAGGGGAGTACAAGTAAAAGGATAGAAATGTGGAAGAGCAACTTATGTGGAAGAAGAACCTGTTGGATCACTGAGTTCAGTTGGCAAACCTGAGAAAGGAGAATCACTTGTGATGAGGAGAGAACTATTTCAAGTAGAGACAAATGAAGAACCACCACAGAGGAAAAATTTGTTTAGAACCAGATGCAAATCAAGAGGTAAATGTTGTAAAGTTGTTATTGATAGTGGTAGTTTTGATAACCTAGTTTTAGAGGAAATGGTGACTAAGCTGAAGTTGGAAATATTGAAACACCCTAAGCCCTATCAGATAGCATGGATTCAAGGTGATCATAAGGTACTAGTGAGTGAACAATGTTTGGTGAAATTTCATATTGGATCTTATCACGATGAAGTGTTGTGTGATATTATGCCTATGGATGTATGTCATATTTTGTTGGGTAGACCTTGGTAGTATGATAGGAAAGGTATACATGATGGGAGAAAGAATACATACACTATAACATTAAATGGAAAGAAAATTACTTTGATTCCTTTGGAAGATGTAATGTCCCCTTCTAGTAAGCTGAAATTTTTCACAACCTTGCACAATTTCAACTTAGTAAAAGAGAACATTAGTAATCCATTTATCTTTTCTCTTTAAGACTATAACATATTAGATTATATTCACATTAGGTTCATATATTTGTTTCGTCATCATGCATTAAAACATTCTCAATTTATAAGTACATTCACATTATTCATTGTTATCATTGGTTCGTGATATGACTTGTGAGGGACTTATGGTAGACTCTTACGTTAACCAGCTCTAGATCACCAAGTATGATTTCATTAAGGAAATAGTTTCATCTCTTAGAGAGGCCCAAAGGTTTCACTCACACACGGAGTCCCTCACCATTTGGCTCGTGGGATTTCACTCACACACGGAGTACCTCATCCAAACGAGAGTCACCATCCGTAGAGCAACTCTTACGAGTTCTCCTAGGCCCAAGGATTTCACCCACACACGGGTTTCCTCATCACTTGGTCAAGGGACTTACATCTAGTCGAGAGATACCTAGGCTAAAATAAACTATTTCAACTACGTCATACCTTAGAGGTGATAGAGGGGTTAAAGGAAGAGTCTGAGTCAGCTCCAAACATACCACCAACTTATCTTTTATTTGATTTAATAAATATCATAATTGTTCTTATTGGCATTTAACACAAGATGCCTTATATTAATATTGATCATATATCATAACATTTATTCATTATATTAGTTTATGCACATTCATAGTTTTGTCTAAGTTAAGTGCATTTAGTTATATTAACATCATAATTATATCAATTAACTTGAGAATCCATTTATATTCATATTATTCTTCTACAACATTTATATTGTCTAACCTATTAATAAGGAAAGTGCACGTACCTCTTTATGCTACTTGTCTTGTTGAATCTGCTCACTGGATTCTATTCTCTTTTGCCTATTCTTTAATATTTATATATTATAATATTTGTTATAATATTAATAATATCTCTATATTGTATTATTATATATGTTATTAATATTATTGTATATATATAATTATATATATATATATATATTTACACCCACATATATAGATATATTACATCTTAATAATTAAATATATTAAAATACTTACCTGCTGTTTAGACGATCTGCAGGTACCTTTTTGGATGCGGTAGATATTTATTCTCTTCCTTCCTTTTTCTATTCATTTCCCTTTTTTTTTGTTAGAGGGCCCGTGAATATTTATAAGTTTGAGGGGATGCAATTTACCACCCGTCACCACCCTTAATAAATAAATATTATTAAACTTTGATGATACTCGATATTTGTTTGTATTAGTTAAGTGTTCCTTATTATGAATGCCCTTATATTATGCAATGAATAAATATACATTTACTATTATTATTATTATTATTATTATTATATATTTACTTGAATAATTCCTCCCTATATATGTTTATAATATTTTTCTACTTATGATTCACAAATATATATATAAATATAATACGGATCTAAATATATTTATTTATCGGATTTTAATTTATTGCCCATCCCCTTTTCTTTCTATCCCACAACCTTTATTTATTTCCCTTTTATGAGCTGTGGTAAAACTAGTTCTAACCATACGTAACTCCCTTAACATAGTTTATTTATATTATTTGTATTTATATTATATCATTTATATTATAATAAATGATATATTATTTATTTTATATTATTTATATTATATCATTTATATCATAATAAATGATATATGATTTATATTATATTATTTATATTTATATTATAATATAAGATAAATATAAGAATATTTGTATTTATATTATTAGATATATTTATAATATATTATTATTTTTTATATGTGTTATTTATAAATATAATAATAATATATCTTGTTAATTGTTTTAAATAAATATTATTTAAATATATTCAATTTATAATATCACTCATATCTTTGATTTGAATGAATAATACATAATGGAGGGACATGACAGAAGATGATCCTAAGAGTGAAGTATGTGGGAATGCTAGAATCTATTTGGTAGATGGAAGAAACTATAGATGGTTTGAGACATGAGAATATGTGTTATGCTTTGATCCCTAAGAAGCCTGAAACATTGAAAAAGGAGACTGAAGAATCAGAACCAGAGGAGATAAAGGAGTTACTGACAGAGTATGAAGACATCATGTCAGATAATGTGCCTGAAGGATTGCCACCAATCAGAAGTATCAATCATCACATGGATCTTATACCTAGAGCTAGTTTGCCTAACAAAGCAGTACACAGAATGACACCTATAGAGAATGAAGAATTGAATAGACATATACATAAATTATTGAGGAAAGGTTTGATCAAAGAAAGTTTGAGTCCTTGTGCAATACCTGCAGTGTTAGCACCAAAGAAAGATGGAGAATGGAGAATGTGTATAAACTCTAGAGCAATCAACAAGATCACGGTTAAGTATAGATTTCTTTTACATAGGATGGATGATATCATGGATTGTTTAAGTGGAGCAAAATATTTCACAAAGATAGATTTGAAGAGTGGATACCACCATATCAGAATCAGAGAAGGTGATGAATGGAAGATTGCTTTTAAGACAAATGAAGGATTGTATGAGTGGTTAGTGATGCCTTTTGGATTGACAAATGCACCAAGTACTTTCATGAGATTGATGAATGAAGTTTTGAAGAAATTATTGGGTAAGTTTGTTATTGTATACTTGGATGGCATTTTGATTCTTAGTAAGATAAAAGAAGAACATTTGCAGCACCTTAGATTAGTATTGCAGAGGTTGAGAGAAGAGAATTTACTAATAAACATAAAGAAGTGTAGTTTCATGAAGGAAGAATTGGTATACTTGGGATTTGTGATTTCTACAGAAGGATTGAAGATGGATCCTGAGAAAGTAAGAGCAATTGTTGAATGGCCTACACCGGAGAGCATTGGAGAGGTTAGATCATTTAATGGATTAGCTAGTTTCTATAGGAATTTCATCAGAAATTTTAGTTCAATTTGTAACCCTATGATAGAGACAATGAGAGGTGACAAAAAAGCTTTCAAGTGGACATCAGGAGCAGATAAAAGTTTCAAACTGTTAAAGCAGAAAGTGACAAAGCAACCTATTTTGGCATTACCGGATTTCAATAAGGTATTTCAAGTTGATTGTGATACAAGTGGGAATGCGATTGGAGCATTGTTAAGTCAATAAGGTAGACATGTAGCATATTTCAGTGAGAAGTTGAATGATGCAAGGAGAAGATATTCAGTTTATGATCAAAAGTTCTATGCCATAATTCAAGCCTTGAAGAAGTGGAGACATTACTTGTTGCTTAAGGAGTTTGTGTTATATACAGATCATCAAGCTTTACAATATTTGAATAGGCAACGTAAGTTGAATCAGAGACATTGAGATGGGTAGAGTTCATGCAGAGTTACACATTTGTATTGAAACATAGGAGTGGAAAATCAAACAAAGTTGTTGATGCCTTGAGTAGGAGAAGAAACTTGTTGATCGATATGAGAGTTGAAGTGATAGGATTTGATGAATTGAATAACATGTATGAGGGAGACATTGATTTTGTAGAACCTTGGAAAGCATGCAAGGAACCTATTGTGATAGATAGGAGTAAGTGGTTGGATTATTTCATTCAAGAAGATATGTTGTTCAGAGGAAATCAGTTATGCATACCTAGAAGTTCAATGAAAGAGAATTTGATCAAGCAGAAACACAGTGGAGGATTGGCAGGACATTTTGGCATTGATAAGACAGTAGCTTTGTTAAGTGAAAATTACTTTTGGCCTTAGATACATAAGGATGTTAGGAAATTTGTGCAAAGTTGTAGAGTTTGTCAAGTTGCAAAAGGGAGTAGTTAGAATATTGGATTGTATAAACCTTTGACAGTACTGGATAGACCTTGGGAAGACATAAGCATGGATTTTGTAATGGGATTTCCTAAGATACAGAGAGGAGATGATTCAATATTTGTAGTGGTGGACAGATTTTCAAAGATGGTACATTTCATACCTTGTAAGAAGACAACTAATGCAGTACATGTAGTTGATCTATTTTTGAAGGAGATTGTGAGATTGCATGGATTACCTAAGAGGATAGTTTCAGACAGAGATACAAAGTTTGTTGAATACTTTTGGAAGACACTTTGGAAGAAGATGAAGATAGATTTGAAATTCAGTTCAACATTTTATCCACTGACTGATGGACAGATAGAGGTAGTGAATAGGAGTTTGGGAAATTTGTTGAGATGTTTGGTTGGAGAAAAGGTAGGAAGTTGGGATTTGGTTCTTCCACAAGTAGAATTTGCATACAATAATTCAGTGAATAGGAGTACCAGAAGAACACCTTTTGAAATAGTTACTGAAATAAACCTAGAGAAATTGCAGAATTGAGAGATACCAACGTGACAGATAAGTGTAGAAGCAGAAGAATTTATATAACATATGGAGACAGTGCATAATCAGGTAAAGAAACATTTGGAGGATATGAATAGCAAATATAAAGAACAAGCAGATGAGAAGAGAAGACATAAAGAATTTGAAGTTGGTGATGAAGTGATGGTGTACTTGAGAAAAGAAAGATTTACAATTGGCACTTATAACAAGTTGAAGATGAAGAAGTTTGGACCTTGTAGGATACTTAGAAAATTTGATTCAAGAAATGCATATGAAGTAGAGTTATCGGAGACATTGGGCATATCACCTATTTTCAACATTGCAGACCTATATCAATATCATGAAGTAGAGTTCAGTGACAGTATGGCAGAAGATTTCAAGAAGCAGTTACCACAACAAGCACCGAAGCAGTTTGAAGACATCTTGGATAGTAGAGTTGGACGCAGCACTAGAGGAAGACAGTACAAAGAATACCTTGTGAAGTGGAAAGGCAGATCGAAAGAAGATTCATCATGGGTTTCTTAGGCTGAGGTGGACCGCCTTGGTTACCCTCTAGCCCCAACAAAGTGAGGGACTCACTTTTTTAATAACCACAGATGTCTGATGCAGGAGCATCCCTAGTTCAAGAGCAATACTGCATCAGCCAAAAACATTTGCATTTCAATTTGTTTGCAGTTTGGTTTGTTTCTTTTCATTTTTAGTTCAGTTTAGTCAGTAGCAGTTTCTGTATTTTGGTCTGCATTCTACCGCAATTGTATTTAAGACCTTACGAAGTCGGACTTAGCATCTAGACATGTTCATCTACATCATATCTAGAATTTAGAGCATTTGGTTAAGGTACTGGAAAGATATCGCTATCAGAAGATCGACTATTTTCTCAAAATAGAGCATTCCTGACACTCTCAGACAATCAGCTAAGGGAGAAGACTTGCAGAGCATTTCCTAATCTGTAAAGCCTAATGGCACATCATTCGATGATCTTTGGTTCATGCCCAACCTTCCCCGAGATCCGCACATCATTCCATTCATTTGTGAAGGAAATCTATGCAATTAGGTCCGACCTATCCGTGTACACACGTTACAGCTCTTCATTGGAGCTTGTGATCTTCCTTGGCCGACGTGGAGGAATCTTATGTTCCAGATATGATATATAATGATGTAATAGATCCCTAGGAAAGTAGTGATTCACATAGTGATGGTTTGATAGTTTGAATTTGTGTGAAAGAGCTTCAAATCTATATCGTGTACATATCCTAATGTTCTGTAATCAGGCATGTGAACCCTAATTATAAGCCCGCATGTTGCCAGTCGATCTATATTTGAATTTTGTGATATACTAAATGGTTGAATCTGCATTTGCTTTATATCTTGAGTTGTTTCTATTGTGTTTACTCTAGTTGCACGGTCTGGATAGTTCTCTTTGAGGACCCTCCTAACTGTGACTGCACTAGATAGGGTGATTAAGTGATTGGGTGATGGAGGGATAGGTTGATAGATGAGGAATGTAGTGCTCAAACTGTACCCATGGATATCAAAACCACATCTAAGTTGGGTAGGGAGACAGGAGGGGGATTGGAATAGGGACTCATGATGGATAGAGGATTTAGGATAGGTGTATGGAGAGGTTTAGATGTGATCTTCAATGACTATGGCGCAGAGGAATAAAATGCCCCTCTATATGTGTCGCTCATGACGAAGTGTTGGGATGCGTGGGTGGGATTGGCATTTGAAAGATATGCTAGAAATGGATAGATACCAAGAGATGTCCAAAGCATGTTTTAATATTTTTTCCCTATCCTTATCAAGATTGAAAGCATGAAGTTAGGAGGATGATGATAAGATAGATAGGGAGATAGTGGATGAGAGGGATTCGTAGGATGCGAGTGATAGGCTAGACAAATCTTGCCCCCAAGTGTAGGGTGCTCGATGATAGTAGATTACACATGATGCCCACAAGGGGTTTTCATCATGGTACTTGCCTAAGGTGCCATAGAAATGGTTTTCACCATTTGATGGTTTTTTTCTCTTTACTTTTTTGCATTTTTGATTTTTTTGACAATTTTCTATTTTATGGATTTTTCTAGATTTTTGATGGGATGGGATGGAATCGATGGATAATGAGATGGAAGATTTGGAGGATGGGAACTGAAGCATTTGTTTCCCTGATGAGGTGATAGTGTCCCATTCTAGATAGTTATTGCACACGGACCATGTTGATTGTTGTTATGCTCATGGATGTTGGTAGATGGCTAAGTGGGCTTGTCCAAGGTGTAAACAAGGTGCCACCATAGATAGTGCAGATGGTAAAGGATGTTGCAGAGGGAGGAGTGGATGGTAGATTGGATGGAGGATGAATGGATCAGGTGAAAGTATGGATTACAGGGATGTGATGGGGATATATGTTGGATAGTGGATATAGGATGGTGGGATGGAGTATGAGGGAATGTGATGGGGTGGAGAGAAACCACTTGGACCAACATTTGCACACACCATGTTGGGTTTCGAATCTTGGGATTTTGATGAGATATTTTGGATGCATGGGATTTGGGATGTGTGGGGACATTGGATGCATGGGACATGGGATGTGTGGGATCTATGATGGGTTAGGATAGGGTATTTTGGGATTTCTAATTTGGGCACCCAAATGGACTTTAGGATTTTTGGGATTTTTTTGATTGGGTGTAGGATGGGGGATAGGGATTTGAGGATTTGGGGATGGAGCAGGATTTTGTTGGTGTGGATTTGGATGCCTTACTTGGATTTAAGGGTTCTTTTTGTTTGGGGACCCACATTATTTTTGCTTTTTATTTTGGAAAGGTCGGCCTTTGTGTGGCATTTTGGATGGATTTTTATTTGATTTTGTGTATTGATGCTTTATGACATGATAAGCCTTAGGATTTCATGGATTCTTTTCTTTATGTGTGGAGGCATCCAAATTGCTTCCAAGGTTATTGGGGGGTCCCATGGAGAGATATTATCTTTGAGTCCCATGAGGGTGGTGATAGCTTCGTCATTTTTGAACAAATCAAATGATGTGTGCATTTGTTGGTCTAGATTAGGGTTATTAGGGGGTGAAGGATTAGGGGATTTAGGGATACAAGGTATGTCGATGGAAGGATGAAGGGGTTGATGGACAAAAGGATTAGTCAATTTGTAGATGGAAGCATTAATGCGATGAGATGGGGGAGGGATTTTGGAAAACGTTTTGGAATGGTATGGTGGAGGGGGGATGGCAACGAATGTTTTGGAGGAGCGATGGGAGGCACCTATTTTTGGATTAGGAGAATCTCTCTAAGGATTTATGAGGGTGGTACCAACATGTTTGGATTATTTTCCTTGATATGTATAACCAAGGTCATGTAATCATGGATGGATTTTGACATGGAAGGGCTCCAATATGCCTTGTTCATGAAGGCCTAAACCTTTACCTTGATAATTCATGTTTTGGAGCATGCAGTGGGTGATGGGATGTTTATTATTTTGGAAACAAGACACAAGTCCATTATTAGATGGGGGAGGATGGGTGGTGGATGTAAATTGTTCCACTCTTGAGAGAGAACCTCCACGAGTGAAAGTAATGGGACCAAGCGGATAGGGTGATGGTTGTGGGATGGGGTCAACAAGGGATGGTAAGGGGTCGATAGGAGATGGTATGGGATTGGGAGAGAGATTAGATGGGATGTTTGGATCCTGATTAAAATGGGGATGGGGTGTTTCGACATGCTTTGGAATAGGCTTTTGGTGTAGTCAGGTTTGCTTGGGAGATGTGATGGGGGAGGAGTGTTTAGCTTCAATCAATATTTGGATAGACTCCTCTAATTGGGTAGATGGATGGATGGTGGATGATTCATGTTCAAGAATTTGGGATTCTATGGGTGTGATAGGATTATGGATAGGTGTGGTAGGCATTAGATGGGCGACGACATTATCAATGACACATTTGGATGAATTTGGGTTAGTGGGGTGACATGATTCCTCAACTTTGTTTTTGCAATTTTGGTCACGGTCCTTTGCTAGGGGTCCTTGGAGGAAACCCAGAAAGAATGATTTGGATTTAGTGTGAGAATTGGATTAAATGGTTTAGGTGGTTGGGTTGGTGGATAATGAGATGGTGAATTTGGATAGGAGGGATGAGGTGATGATGGATTTTGATAGGAGGGATAATGGGATGGAGGATTTGGATAAGAGGTGGAGGTGATGGGGATGTTATACAAAGATGGATATTGGGATATGGATGGGCGATAGAATGGATGTCCCTTGTCAAGGGTATCATAAGGATGACCATAAGATATGCAAGAAGGCATGACAGGATAGCTTGTGCTAGCCAATTCATGGTCAAAGGGTGCTTGCATGTTCATAGATGGGTGAGGGAAGTTTATAGCAAGCTTGCTTGCAATGATGTCATCAAGGTTATCTATTTCATATTCGTCTTGATTAACAAGACTATCATCATCATCAATTTCGAATGGATTCATGATGTTGGATTTAGATTTTGTGATGTGGATTTGAGATGATGTGATTTTGGTTTGCTTGATGATGTTGATTTTCTAAGGTTTAGGACTTAAGATTTTCTTTGATACCAAATATACCTTAGATTTTGGATTTGGCTTTGATAGGGTATTTGATTGATTGGTTGATTGAATTTGATCAAGGTCAAGGATGCATGACACTTGATGCTTGGATGGATTAGATTGATTTGGATTAATCAAGGCCAAGGACACATGGAACTTGATGATTGGATTGAGTTTGGATTAATTAGGGATGATTTGGATTAGGCCTAGGGCTCTTTGATGGTTGGTTGATTGATGTTAGATTTGAGGGATGGGTATGATTTGGCTTGATTGTACCACAATACCTTTAAATCCCTAATAGCTTGCTTAGGATGGAGGTTCTTATGTATGGAGGTACTTGTTTAGAGATATAGGCGCATGTTTAGAACTAAGGCACTTGTTTACACATAGACACCTTTTTATCCCTACAAGTGCTTGTTTAGGGACAAAGGTGCTTGATGTGAAAATAGGGCCTCAACTTGATTTTAGGGTTTTGATTTGATGGGATTTTTTTATGGGGTTTGATGGGGATGATGAGGCATTAGGTCTAGGACCCTTGGATGGTGATTTTGGGTGATGGTGATGATTGGGGTTTGGATGATTTGATTTAGGATTTGGAGAGGGTTAAAGGGGTTAAGTCCTTAACCAATTTTGATTTCAAGGGATGATTTTTATTAAGGATGTTGGATTTTTTTGGATTGATATGGATGGATTATGGATTGGGAATAGTAGATGGAGATTTGATTAGGATTGGATTAGATTTGGATGAAATCGGATTAGAAGGATAGATGGGGAGTGTGTTAGGATGATGATATGATTAAGGATAGGGATTGGATTTGGATTAGGGATTGGAATGAGATTGGATTATGGATGATTAGGATTGTAAATGGGTGGGGTTTGATTAGGATTAGGATGGATGATGAAATTGGGCTAGGGAAAGTGGATTAGGACATGATTAGGGGATGGATGATAAAGCTCAATGATGGGATTGATTAAGGATTATGGTGATGAATAGGGAGATGATTAAATGGATTGAGATGTATTAAGATGGAGGACCTTGATTGAATTAGAAAATTTGATTTGGATTAGGGATGGGGTGATTCAATTAAGATTAGTCTCAAACCTTGGAATATTAGATGGTTGATTGGGACAATGATTCAATACCTTAAGCAAGGTTAAGGGACGATATGAATGATTAGTGGATAATTAGGATGAGGTGGATGGCTTGAATGGATTAATAGATGCTTGACTTTAGGGAAATTTACAAACAATAAATTTCACACACAACATGCACAAGTTTGCAAAAGATTTTGATTTTGGATTTTGGATTTGAGGGGATGCATAGGTTTTGACAAATGAAAACATGCCAAGCACATGAACAACCTAGAGTATTCAGGCAGGTGTGTCAATTTCTATGGGCCCACAAATGCACCATCTACCAAGTTGCGGAATACTGGGGAATGTAAGGTCATGTACCACCTATACACCCCTTACCATGGAGGTCAAGGCCTTTCCCACGGTGAGCTCTATTTCAACAAACTTAAAAATGTGGTGTAACTTCCTGGGCCTAACTGGTATAGGGTGCACTAGGAAAAAGGACAATTGAAAGGTCTTAAACTAGGATGAACATGGCTTCTAGGGGTGTCCCCAATATACACAAGGTACATGGGGCTAAAGTCCATGTGATGAGGAGAATGGCATGGCATGATTCAAGAAGGTAACCCACTCTCCACCTCACTTTGTAAGGTATAAAGTTCTGGAAACCTAGCCTAAGTGATAATGTCCCCCAATGGGAGTCTTTCAATTCTCTCTCAAATTTGTATACCTCACCAAAACATGTGAGTTCAGGTCATCCCCTAAGGTGATTAAATCCTTAAGTAGGCCAACTAAGAGGAAAGAGACCTAAATTCTTTTGATCCCTACGATCGCCTTTCGACGCAAAGGGAAGGCTTGCACACATAAGGTTCTTGGGATTGACAATGATAAAAAATATAGATCAAGTCAAAACTTTTGATTTCTAAGGTCGTCCAAAGGTGAGAGGAGATAGCATACACTTGTGACTTGATCTTAAACAAAGCATACAAGATTCATTTGTCCCTTAGAAATGAAATGTGCCTAAGATTAGTGATCAATGATAAGTCCTTTGACAAGCATGCTATAAAACACAAGTTAGTAATTTGATTTTTCTTGTCTTGGACCAACGATTACTGTACAAGATGATGTTAGAGCACAAGGCACACCAATAAATGATTAGTCCCAAGGGTTAGATTAATTCAAATCCCAAGAAATTTTGATTAATGATTAAACAGAGACAGAGGTGCTTAAACAAAGCTACAAGCACTAAAATTTTACAGAAACGCTTGTCTCTAGAAATGGGTGTTTACCTTACAAAGGTGCTTGAATTTTACATAGACACTTGTCTACGAAAATGCTTGTTTACCTCACAAAGGTTCTCATCCACATACAAAGGCACTTGAGTATGAAAATAGGCCTAAAAATGGAAGATTTTGACAACAAACATGCAAGCAAGAGGTCAAATTTACAAAATAAAAGATGATTTGATAAAAAAAATTGACATTATAACCCCCTGTAAAAGTGTCCCCTTGTCAAAAAAATGAATATTAGATTTTGCAAAAGTGATAAAAATGATATTTATGAGGCCCAAATACAAAGGTGTTTGTTTAGGTTACGCAGATGCTTGAGTTTTACAGAGGCACTTGTTTGTGATCAGGGCCATAAAATGACATATTGGGCTACAAAAAAATTCATTAGGGGTCAAAACAAAGGGGTTCGATGACATATAACATGTTAGGATGCAAAACCCCTACAAAAACACTTGATTAGAACCCAAAAATGATGATTTTTAAGCCCCCATGCCTAATACAAAGGCGATTGTTTAGGTCACAAGGGCGCTTAAGTATGCTTTTGAGCCAATAAAGGTGCTACAAAGGTGCCTGAATAGGGCACAAAGGTGCTCAACTGGACCCTGCAATCTATAAAAGGCTAAGAAACAACAAAAGATGATTAGATAAGGACCAAGGGGTCCCACTAAGCGTGCCAAAATGTATACATAAGAAAATAAACACAAAAAACAAGATAAAATAATATTAACTTATTTCCTTCATTAACTAATGCAACCTCGTGATAGAGCTAAAAGAATGCATACATAAAATGAAGTCAAATGATTAACTACAAATGCAAACCTTGATCTTCGAATGTGCTCTTAATGTCTTGGTATGTTCATTGCTCTTGAAACTAGCAACATAACATTTCATAACTTGGAGACTTGCAAATGACTTAGTTGAGGCTGAATTTATGGGATTTTAGGATGGTGGAGGAGAGCTATGATTGATTTGAAAGTTCAATGGTTCATATTGGTTGAGAGGATTGGGTTGATAAGAGGCCACCAAGTGGCATGATTAGATTGGAGGATAAGAGGAGTCCTTAGATTGAGGGGAAATCAATGGTGGAGGTGTTGCAAGTATGAGGTTAACCAGTGTTGTTATTGATGTCAACATACTCATATTGCATTGATAAGAAGGATTGGATGAGCTGTGTGCTGAGGTTATTGAGGAAATTAGTCTCAATCAGGAACAGTGAAGAATAGTGATGAGAAGAAGGCAAAAGTACTCAATAGGTTGAGGATCAGAGGATGCGGATTAAAGGGTTTGTAGATATGAGTCTTGAGATGTTCCAGTTAAGATTTCAGAGGTCCGCATGAAGATCTGAAGAAGTTATGTTCGCTCAAGTAGAATCGATTCTAGCAGGCGTTCAGTGGTGACAGAGTGTCATAGATTGGTCCGGTGAGCTCCGGAATTACATTATCTCATTCTGCGGATTGGAGAGAGTGTTGAAGAAGTTCGTGTGAAGTGACAACCAAATTTGTTCATGGTTTGGAGGTCAAGAAGTATCTTTTTCATTATGACAGTGATGACAGACTGTGTTCTTGAAGTTCTGGATGAAGAACAGAAGAATTCAAGTAAGCTGATAAAGTGCGGATGTTCTTGATGACTCAGGAAAGGTTTTGGTGATCTTTGGATCGTGTTCTATTCTTATTGGCGGTCCGCATTGAAGTTAGAGTTTGCATTCGAAGAATAACCACGGATATTGGTGTTCTTAAGACTGGCCGACCGGATGTATTACACGTCTTGCAAATGATCTTGTAGGTGTTTGCCGACTTAGATGATTGTTCCTAAGTCGATGCCTTATATAAATAAGGGTTTGTGAATTCATTTAGAAGTGGGTCTTGCGTTGATGAGAGTGATATAGCAAAGAGAAGTACGAAAAGCAGAGCAAGAGTTTTTGGGCTTAAATGGAACTGATCCAGGCATGGTAAAGATGTCAATCTCCAGTTCAAGTTTGTAATATTTGTTGTCTTGTAGACAGTGTGTCTCTTGTAGGCAGTGTGCCTCCTTGTGAGCAATGTGCTCGGGCAGTGAGCCCTAATTGGCATGTGCCATCTATTTTTTTTATTCTTCTAACAGAGAATAATCCTTGGGTTAATCACCCCATGGTTTTTTCCCTTAACCGGGTTTTCCATGTCAAAATCTTGGTGTCTCATGTGATGATGTGTATCTGTTCTGGTGTTTATGCCTTATGCTTTCATGAATGATTAATTGCTATGCTATTGATTAACAAAGTGGATAAAAGTGTTTGAATTGTAAGCAAATTAAGGATAACTGATTCACCCCCCCTCTCAGTTATCAACAATTTGTATCAGAGCTAAGTTCCTCTAAAAAGAGCTTAATCACTTGAGGAGATCCAGGATGTCGTCATACAAGAAGGACAGTCCAAAGTTTGATGGAACCAACTTCACTCTTTGGAAAGGCCGCATGAAATGTCACTTGGAGTGTATGGGAAAGGCATACTTGTCCATGGTCACAAAAGCATATACACCTCCACAGGGTGGTCCGACAACTCTAAATGAAATCACAGATGCTGAAAACAATCTGCAGACCAAAGAGGCTCTTCTAAGTGCATTAACTGATTTAGAGCTTTCAAATGTTATTGACTTACCAACTGCCTATGAGATCTGGATTAAACTGAAACTTCTGCATGAAGGAGATGAGTATGTTAAGAGTGCAAGGTTGCAGAGTCTCAGAGGGAAATTTGAAAGATTGAAGATGAGAGATGATGAAAATATCACTACCTTTATGCCAAGAGTAAATGAGCTGGTGTGTGGAATTAGGAATGCTGGTGGAGTTTTGGATGAAAATGAGATTGTTTGCAAAATTCTCAGATCCCTCCCTGCTGCCTACAAAATCAAGGTTGTTGCCATTGATGAATTCAGAGCCCATACAACTGTCACAAGAGACCAATTGGCTGGCAAACTGGCTGCATTTGAAATGACCGAGTTTGGAGATGATCCCCCCAAGACTGAATCTGCATTCAAAGCTAGTGCCTATGTGAAAGGCAAACAAAGATTTGATCCGAGAGAAAACTCTTCATGGAAGCTGTCATGGTATAATCAAGCAAGAAAAGACATGGAAGAGAAAGAAGCAGAAACAACTCAACTTGAAGCCCTCATTGCAAAAAGACTGCCAAGAGGATCTGGTAAGTATGAAGGAAAATTACCCTTTAAGTGCTTCAACTGCAATAAGATTGGTCACTTTGCCTCAAGATGTCTGGAAAGATCCACAAGATCAAATTCTAACAGACAAAGGTTCCAAAAGAATTGTTATTATGTTCATGAAGAAGCTGATAATGAAGGAGTAACAAATGATGAATCAGAGATAGGAGACAAATCCGGAAATGAATGGGTGTTCATTGCCATCAAGGAAGAAGATCCAATATCCCCTGAATCTATCAATCATAAGGTTATAGAAATAGCTTTGGCTGCCCAAGTTGAAGAAAAGGATGATTGGGTTATTGACAGTGGATGCTCTCACCATATGACAGGTGACAAGAATAAGTTCTTAGATTTCGAAAGGTATGAAGGAGGAATGGTAAAGTTTGGTGACAATTCTACTGGTAGAATCAGAGGTAGGGGAACTATCTCTTTTGATGGAAAAAACAAAATCGGTAATGTACTGTATGTTGAAGGATTGAAGCACAATCTTCTCAGTGTTGGTTAGTTGGTGGACAAAGGCTATGATCTCCGCTTCAAGAATGGAAGATGCAGAATCTTTGAAAGCTCCGAAACTGAGATTGCATCTGGTACTCAAACAAAAGGTAATATCTTCCATCTAGTTGGTACTAATAAAAGTTGGCTGTTTGTTTAAGTTGATCAGAGTTGGTTATGGCATAGAAGGATGTGTCATGTAAATTTTGATAACATCATCAAGATAAGCAATACTCAGGTTGTAAGAGATCTTCCAAAGTTGGTAAAACCTACAAATAGTTTGTGCAAAGAATGTCAACTAGGTAAACAGAGCAGAGTCTCATTCAAAAGCAAGGATCAGTCCTCTACCGGATTATTGGAGTTAGTTCATACTGATCTATGTGGTCCGACAAGAATCAAGAGTATGCAAGGTGATAGATACTTCATGTTACTGATTGATGACCATTCCCAGATGATGTGGGTCACCTTTCTGAAAGAGAAATCAGAAGCATTTGAGAAGTTCAAAATCTTCAAGGCTATGGTAGAGAATCAAACCAGATTAAAACTAAAATGTCTAAGGTCTGATAGAGGTGGTGAATTCAGATCTGGTGAATTCATAGATTTTTGTGAGAAGCATGGTATAAAGAGACAGTTATCTACTCCTAGGACTCCATAGCAGAATAGAGTAGTTGAGAGAAAGAACCGAACCATCTAGGAAGCATCCAGGACAATGATGATGGAAGCAAATGTTCCCTAGATGTTTTGAAAAGAAGTTGTCAGCACTGCAGTCTACACTCTCAATCGAGTTCAAATCAGAAGCAATACCGGTAAGACTCCTTATGAACTTTGGTTTGGCATCACTCCTACTATGAGATATTTCAGAGTATTTGGTAGCAAGTGTTACATTAAAAGAGATGAAGATCTAGGAAAGTTTGATGCTAGAAGTGATGAAGAAATTTTCTTGGGTTACTTCACTCAAAGCAAAGCATACCGATGTTACAATAAGAGACTGAGAAAGATGATAGAAAGTACAAATGTGAAGGTTGATGAAGGTATTGAGAAGCCCTCAAAATTTTATGAGTATGATGAAGATGATCAGAATGATGTTCTAGTTCAAGGTGCTCCATCCTCTCCTGAAAGTCAAATTTAGACTGATCCAGTAAATCAGGAAGAAGAGACAGGTCTGAATGAGCATGATCAAGAAGCAGAAGTGCAAGAAATTCCCAAAGTTCCAAGGTATGTAAGATTGAACCACTTTGAAGATCAGATCATAGGTGACAAAAGCAAAGCTGTGTAAACTAGAAGGAATGTTGCTCAAAATTTAAATGAATGTTGTCTGATTTCAAAGATTGAACCTAAGACAATAAATGAAGCATGCAATGATGAAAATTGGACAAAAGCAATGGAAGAAGAATTAATGCAAATTGAGAAAAATCACACTTGGGATCTTGTTTCTAGACCTAGAAACAAGAATGTGATTGGAACCAAATGGGTCTTCCGGAACAAACTAAATGAAGTTGGTGAAGTAATCAGAAATAAGGCCAGATTAGTCTGCAAAGGCTACTCTCAAATAGAAGGAATTGATTTTGAGGAAACCTTTGCTCCGGTGGCAAGAATTGAAGCAGTCAGACTATTTCTTGCATTTGCTACCTTCAAAGATTTCAAAGTGTATCAGATGGATGTCAAATCTGCTTTCCTGAATGGTGACCTAGAAGAAAAGGTGTACATTGAACAACCAGATGGATTTCAGTTATCTAAGCATGGTGATATGGTCTGCAAATTAAAGAAGGCACTGTATGGTCTAAAGCAAGCCCCAAGAGCATGGTATGAGAGGCTGGACAAACATCTTTTGAAGATTGGTTTCAACAAAGGTACTGCTGATAGTAACCTATATTTCAAAATTGATCATGAAAACATCTTGATTGTTGAAGTATTTGTTGATGATATCATCTTTGGAGGAAGAGACAGTATGTGTAAAACCTTTGCAAACCAAATGAAAAGTGAGTTTGAAATGTCAATGCTCAGTGAAATATATTTCTTCTTGGGTCTACAAATTACTCGGATAGAGAAAGGAATTTTTATCTCTCAGACCAAATATGTGAAAGAACTATTGAATAAATTTGGAATGGAAGATTCAAAGCCAATGAACACTCCTATGGCTACCAGATGTAAGTTGAGCAAACATGATGACTCTCCTAAGACAGATCAGACAAAGTACAGATCAATGATTGGAGGATTACTGTATCTCACTCAGACTAGACCAGATATAATGCAGGCTGTTGGTCTTGTGGCGAGATTCTAGGCTGATCCCAGAGAATCTCATGTCATGGCAATCAAAAGAATTTTTAGGTACTTGAAAGGAACAGTTGAGTATGGCCTATGGTATCCCAGAGATCATGACTTTTCTCTTCATGCATATACAGATGCAGATTGGGCAAGAGATGTGGATGATAGGAAGAGTACAAGTGGAGGAGCATTCTTTTTGGGGAAAAGGTTGGTTTCTTGGCTAAGCAAGAAGCAAGAAGTAATATCCCTGTCTACAACAGAAGCAGAATACATTGCAGCAGCAAGTAGTTGCACTCAACTTTTGTGGATGAAGCAAATGCTAAGAGATATTCAAGTAGAATATGAGGAGCCTATCACAATTTTCTGAGATAATTCAAGTGTAATAAATATTTCTAAGAATCTGGTATTGCATTCTAAGACCAAGCATATATCTATCAAATTTCACTTTTTGAGAGAACAAGTGAATAAGGGTGAAGTCAGATTGGAGTATGTGCCCTCCAAGGATCAGCTTGCAGATATTTTTACTAAACCTCTTCCCAAGGACTCTTTTGAGTATCTTAGGGAGAAGTTAGGGGTCATGGCCCCTCCAGTGATGAACTAGGATGCACTGATGTGCATCAGTCCGATGGATATCACAGTCATATCTTGTGATCCGGATTGATGATGGGGAGTTGCTACTAAGGGGGAGCAGCTGGTATGATTCTGATGTGTTAGAATTGCAAGTATGAGCCTTTTGCCATTGATGTCAAAGGGGGAGAGAAGACATGTGAAAAACAAGTGGTTGATGATCAAAGGGGGAGCAGTAAAGGAAGAGAAGACATGTGAAGAGTTGTTGCTGATAGGGGGAGCTGTGACAGAAAGGAGAAGTTCTTGTCTTGATGGTTTTTCACGTCATATGTTGCCATCAATGAAAAAGGGGGAGATTGTTGCAAGTATGAGGTTAACCAGTGTTGTCATTGATGTCAACATACTCATATTGCATTGATAAGAAGGATTGGATGAGCTGTGTGCTGAGGTTATTGAGGAAATTAGTCTCAATCAGGAATAGTGAAGAATAGTGATGAGAAGAAGGCAAAAGTACTCAATAGGTTGAGGATCAGAGGATGCAGATTAAATGGTTTGTAAATATGAGTCTTGAGATGTTCCAATTAAGATTTCAGAGGTCCGCATGAAGATCTGAAGAAGTTATGTTCACTCAAGTAGAACCGGTTCCGGCAGGCGTTCAGTGGTGACAGAGTGTCACAGATTGGTCCGGTGAGCTCCGGAATTGCATTATCTCATTCTGTGGATTGGAGAAAGTGTTGAAGAAGTTCGTGTGAAGTGACAACCAGATTTGTTCATAGTTTGGAGGTCTGGAAGTATCTTTTTCATTATGACAGTGATGACAGACTGTGTTCTTGAAGTTCCGGATGAAGAACAGAAGAATTTGAGTAAGCTGATAAAGTGCGGAGGTTCTTGATGACTCAGGAAAAGTTTTGGTGATCTTTGGATCGTGTTCTATTCTTATTGGCGGTCCGCATTGAAGTTAGAGTTTGCATTCGAAGAATAACCACGGATATTGGTGTTTTTCTTAAGACTAGCCGACCGGATGTATTACACGTCTTGCGAATGATCTTGTAGGTGTTTGCCGATGATGTTCCTAAGTCGATGCCTTGTATAAATAAGAGTTTGTGAATTCATTTAGAAGTGGGTCTTGCGGGGATGAAAGTGATATAGCAAAGAGAAGTGCGAAAAGCAGAGCAGGAGTTTTTGGGCTTAAATGGAACTGATCCAGGCATGGTAAAGATGTCAATCTCCAGTTCAAGTTTGTAATACTTGTTATTTTGTAGACAGTGTGTCTCTTATAGGCAGTGTGCCTCCTTGTGAGCAGTGTGCTCAGGCAGTGAGCCCTAATTGGCATGTGCCATCTATTTTTCTTATTCTTCTAACAGAGAATAATCCTTGGGTTAATCACCCCGTAGTTTTTTCCCTTAACTAGGTTTTCCACGTCAAAATCTTGGTGTCTCATGTGTTGATGTGTATCTGCTCTGGTGTTTATGCCTTATGCTTTCATGAATGATTAATTGCTATGCTATTGATTAACAAAGTGGATTTAAGTGTTTGAATTGTAAGCAAATTAAGGATAACTGATTCACCCCCCCCCCTCTCAGTTATCAACAGGAGGATGGTCTTGGATAAAGTGGATGGATGAGATTGAAAAGGGATAAAAAGACCCTTTTAGAGGGATGTGCAAAGGACTTTACTGTCACTTTGTAAGGGACCCATGTGGTTATGTACAAAAGCCCATATCTTGGTACATGTTGGAAGATGTGAGGGGTTCGAATGGGTTAATGAGGGATTTGAAATGTGCAAGTGAGAGATTAAGTTGATTAAGTGGTTTTAGTCAACTTAATCAAAAGTGCACAAAATTAATGTTGGATGGGGATAGAGATATTAGATAAATGAATATTTATCTAATGTTAGACTATAGAATATGGATGATAAGTGATTAATTTGTTCATTTATGCTAGGAAGAGGTATGCATGAATAGTGATGAAGAATACATGACTAGTGACTTTAATAATAAAATATTATTTAATCATTGTTGGAAGGGGAATTGGATAATTAATTGTCTAAATAGTGATTTATCCAATTAATTATAGAAGAAAGTGACTAATTGATGTTCTAATTAGGGCTAGAAGCGGTAGAATGGTGATGAGATGATTTTAGGTGTCTACATATACCATACCTTGAATGCATAGTTTCCATATCAATGCCAACCCCATTCCATATTATGTTTTTATGAGAGGAAATATTTCATTGAATAAGGATATCTCATAAGAACTACTTAAGGAATTCCAACTAGAGATATAGCCATAAGGGAGTTTTTAATAAGGCGATTGAGGGAAATGAGATTGCACGAAAATTAGATAATAATAAAAAATGGACTAACCCCACATCTAAAGTCATCCTGAGAGGTGTAATTTGAAGATAGAGTCTTATGAAAGATGAAGATTGGTGAGTCTTAGGAAAGACAAGAATTGGTGCCATGAATAACATACCAAAACAAGGTCGTCCCAAGAGGTATAATTTGAGGATAGAGTATAATGATAGATGGAGATTAGTGCCACGAATAACATACCAAAGCAAGGTCATCCCAAGAGGTATAGTTTGAGGATAGAGTCTAATGAGAGATGGAGATTGGTGCCATGATTAACATTCGAAAATAGAGCCATCCTAAGAGGTAATCTAAGGGAGAGAAGCTCTTAGCTATTGTTGAATTTAGAACATATAATTTAGCTCAAAAGGCTTGTTTTTCAATAAATAATTTTAAAATAGCTAATATGTGAGGTGTTATTATTGAGGAAGTTAACTCGATTTATTGGATATTTGTTTTGTTTTTCATCTAATAAGATGAAGTTCTCAACCATAGAAAATTACATTAGAGTGAGTCGAACTTCTTAAAAGATGGTTGTGGAGTAATATGTAAAAAAAATAAGTGGGAAAATTTTTTTTTTTTAATTGTGAAAAGAAAATAACTATAATTTTGAAGATTGTAGAAGAACAATTCAAAGTACAATATATTAAGAATGAATGTTGTAATCTATATAATCCAATTATGTCTATTAAAAAAAATTGTAATAAATGTCAAGTATCTATTAATATATTGATGCATTATGGTTATAGATGGAAATATAACAAAAGCACATAAGATATATATTTTTTATATTTCCAATTAGCAATAGAGTTAAGTTTTAGATATAATTAATTCTAACGGATAGCAGCCTTGCTGGAATAGAGCCGCTAGTTAGAGCGTGTGGCTGTTAACCACAAGGTCGGAGGTTCAATCCCTCCTTCTAGCGTAGAATGAGATATTTTTTTGATGTCGCAAAAATAATTTCCATTTCCATCACATTCACATTTTTCTGCTACTATCATAATAAAGTTTCTTCAATTCGTATCGAGATTCAATCAACAATCGTGCTCTGTTAATAAACCAAATCAAGCACTTACAGCGGACTTGCAATATATATATTTTTCAGCAATCCACCGGCTAACCACCTTCACTTCAGCGCTTTCTTTCATGGACATCTTTTGACAGGAAATTGCGCCATTTTAGGCAATTCTGAGTTTTTTTAATAGTTAATCATTTCAAAGCCACCTTTTATATAGATGAAATTTTCTAAGTCCATTCTACCTTGGACATTATAAGTGAGACTCTTTTGAAAAAATGGTGAGTTCAATTTATATTAATGTTTTGGATTATATTAGTGATTTATTATGTAGCTAAAAAGAAAATGAGATGGTTAGATTATATTTCGAAAAGAAAGATTGTAGAATTTGAGGGGAGGTATGTGCAAAAACAATTAATCTTACAATTATAGACAAGATTACACAAACAAATTATACCATAACAAGACGATTTACATTGGTAAAACTTTTTTATGAGAAAATATGTTTCTGTTATTAAACTTTGAGGGGAGGTATGTGCAGAAACAATTAATCTTACAATTATAGAAAATAATATGCAAAGAAATTATACCATAACAAGATGATTTACATGGATAAAACTTTTTCAAAAGTAAAATCCACACTTCACACTTCACAACAAAACCAATTATATTATTCAGCATCTATGAGGTTACAATACAAATCTCAAGCTATACCTTTAGAGAAGTATCACCAACAATCGAATTATGGTAGCATAACAATGTCTACAAATCAATCATACAACCTATACTTGGCTCCAATCCAAACATCCAATATAAATGAGATCCAAAACAATAAACCAGAAGTGGTAAACCACCAACAGGGTCAAAACCATGACCCAAATATGATGGCTAAATCTAGGGCCCAAATTCTGATGCCCCCTCTCCATGACAAGTCAACATGCTAATAATAGAAAATGCTCTTACGATTCATAATGTTTGATGAACTTCGTTTTAATCCACTCACCAAATTGGGTGCTCTATTTTGGCTTCATAATCTCCCTCAAAAGATGTCCTATGGCGCACCATAATATGCATCATAAAGTTGTTCAAGATTTGTAGTCAACAATGTAACTCCCCCACCATAATGCTCTTGCACATCTTAATATCTCTTACACCACTATTTTTGTCAAAGATGCTCTTACACATATTTTATGACAAGATATTCTCTTACACACCATTATTGATGTCATAATAAGACACACACATGGCATAATGGCCAAGTAATAAGTGGGGTGCCCTTTCCATGTGGGCTTACAAATAATAAATAGAAATAATATTACATAATTAATTTTGAATATTGAAATTGCAAGGTGCATGACACACATATCCTAGCATTCTCCCACTTGTCATTGTTGCTTGCAAGAGCAAAGGGGAACACCAACATTATCAACTAATTGCTAGGGGTTGTGAGCCCCATTGACTCACCACGCCACCTGAACTTCTATATGCTCACTTATTTCATTAATGCATCCACAACATTCGCCAAAGTACCAACCTTCTCTAGCATCACCCTCCCATCCTCTACCATGTCAATAACAAAATGGTATTAAACATCAATATGCTTTGTCCTTGCATAAAAGGTCATATTTTTGTCAGACATACGACACTTTGACTATCATAAGGAACTCTGAGAGCTCCCTCACTCAACCCCACACCTAAGCATAATCTCTTGAGCCAGATGACTTCCTTATAGACATGAGTAGTTGACATGTGCTTAGCCTCTATAGTGAACAAAGCGACCGTAACCTATCACTTGCTGATCAAACTAATAACACCAAATAAATTGAAAACATAACCACTGGTGGATCTTCTATTGTCGACATCACCTACCCAATCCAAATCTAAAAATCCATGAATATCCACTAAGTGTTGGTCCCTTGTAGAATCACCATGATAACAAATAAAGTACTCAAAGATACCCCACAAATATTTGAAGACTCTCTTAATTGCATCCTAATGATCTCATCCAAAATTAGTCATGAAATGGTTAAGGAATCCCACTACTCGAACAATGTCTGGTCTTGTATAGACCATAACATGCATCTCACTCCCAACAAAACTAGCATAAGGTAATCAAGCCATGTCCTCCATCTCACTAGGTGTAGACAACAACTACTCTACAGATAAATTTGTCCCCATTGAAATAGGAACACTTAAAGGCTTGCAAACTAACATATTGAATCTCTCCAACACTGAGTTCACATACTTTATTTGGGCCAACTAAAGCTTTCTACCTGCTCTCTCTTCTAATCTTCATGCCTAGAATGTACTTGGTTGCTCCCAAGTTCTTCATGTCAAATTGTGTTGAAAGTTGAGACTTCAAATCACAAATCACTTCCTTACTATTACCCAAGAATAACATGTTGACCATCTATGTATAATGTGATAAAAAGGAAATGAGCACCATCCATATTATAATAAACGTAGTGATCTAATTTGGCTATGAGAAAAACCTTAATCCCAATACAAAATAATCAAATTTTTGGTACCACATCCTAGGTGATTGCTTGAGACCATACAAATATTCTTTTAGTCTACGAACCAAAGTTTCTTTATCTTTCTCCATATAGTGCTTTGGATGTGTCATATTGATCTCTTTTTCCAAGTCATCATGTAAAAATGTTATTTTCACATCCATTTGTTCTATCTCCAAATCAAACGCTATTGCTACAAATAGCATGAACCCAATAGATGTTAGCTTTGCAACTAGGAAAAAATCTCACTAAAGTATATCCCCTCAACTTGGGAATAACCTTTTGCAACTAACCTTGCCTTGTACTTTTCAATACCACCTTCAAAATTGATCTTTCTTTTTAATACCCATTTACATCTAACAAACTTTCTTTCTTCTAGCAATGTACCAAGTTCCATGTGTCATTCTTCCTCAACACAACCATCTCCTCATCCATGGTCACTCACCAAGACTTAGAATCAATCATATACATTGCCTCCTTCATAGTTCTATCTACTCATTGGTATCAGTAATAAAAGCAAGAATACATCTCCAATTAGGAGTATGCTTGTCTAGTTGATGTTTTTTTGTCGAGTGGACCTCCTCAAGGGCTGAGGTGGAGATTCTACCTCCTCCTCAAAACTCTCTGGGACCTCCTCCTCTTTAGGTTCTTCATGAGATGTTCACTCAAACTTCTTGGTCTTTGGGGCCAACTAAACCACATCTTTTTTCCCATTCTCTTATAGTTGTAATACTATGGAAGAAGGCTTAATTTCTCTAAAATCACACTTTTTCTATACAAGAATCTCTAAGACATAGGGTCCCAAAGCTTGTACCCTTTCACAGTGACACCATAACTGATGAAGTAATTTCTCTAAAATCACACTTTTCCTATACAAAAATCTCTAAGACATAGGGTCCCAAAGCTTGTACCCTTTCACAGTGACACCATAACTGATGAAGACATATTTTATTGATTTCTTCTCCAACTTTGATTACTTCTCCCTAGGTACATGTGCATATGCCTTGCAACCAAAAACTTGAATATGCTATATTGAAGGATTTTGCTTGTCCACACCTCCATACATGTCTTTTCAACAAGAGTTGATATAGGAAACTCGTTAACCATGTAAAAACTTGTAGCAACTACTTCTACCCAGAACTTTTGTTTCAAGTTAGCTCCACTGAGCACACTCCTAGCCCTTTCCATTAGTGTTATGTTCATTCTTTCTACAACTCTATTTTGTTGAGGGGTATATGGATTTATTTTGTGTTTTTCAATTAAGTGATCCTTATATAATTTATCAAAATTTATTTGAACAAAACTCACAGCATTGTAAGTTCTCAAAACTTTAATCTTTCTACCATTCTAATTTTCCTTGAATAATCATCTATAAAAGATACATAATATAAACTCTTAAAAATAGAAGAAACATTTACATGACCACATACATCAAAATGGATCAATTCCAACACCCTAGAATATTTGTGAGAACTCAAGTAAAACTAAACATAGCTTTATTTACCATATATGCAATGTTCACAAAAATCAAACTCAAGAACACAATTAGTTAGCCTCTCAACAAGATTTTAATTTTTCACGGTCCTAAGATCATTCTCACCTATGTGGCCTATTCTCTAGTTGTCAAAAAAGGTGTGTTGTACACCTTGCATAAATGAATTATTTAAATTATGTAAAATAAATATTTATTTGTGGTGCATCTTAAATGATGTGTTTAGCCACTTTAAATATTTATTTGGGGCCACTTGTAAAAGTTGTATGTAACATCGGGAAAATATTTAATGTGGGGTTGAACATTTAGAAATTATTTAATATTGGGAAAACTTAGTACCAAAAAGGGAAAACTTAGTACCAATTATTAAATGTGGGGTCAATGGTTTTGTATACTCATGGTTTTGAGTCACATGGTTTTACCCAATAGCACAAGTTGTATTTGTGTGAGCTTGACTCTATAAAAGCAAGAAGATGGTTAATGGTTTGGGTTGGTTGTTGGTTGTTTTGGTTGTATGGTGTTTGAGTGGGCTATCATTGTATTGATTTTCTTTTGTGAGTACATTTTGTGAAGCATGGCATGGGATGTGTGGATTAATGCTTGGACACATGGAGGATGCATTGGAAGAACTTGATGTTTTAGAAGTGTTCATGGAAACTTTCTAAGTGTATTTTAATGTTTTCATTGCTGAATAATACATTGAGTGTGAATGCTTTTGGAGGCTAGTTTTTTCCCTCTTGACAGTTTTCCCAGGATATATCTTGTATTATATTGTGGCTTGTCTATTTGATCTTTGCATTATGGTAAATCTGTAATCTTGTATGCATCATTATCTCCTTTTGGGTTATGTGGAATTGGTTTGATCAACTTGTAATTTCCTAATAAGTGGTGTTAGAGTTATATTCATGATTGAGGGAGGTGTGAGCTCCCTGGTGTTGTATAACCCTTGTTTGTGTAGATCTGGTGCAAAGTTGAATCCATGGCAATGTAGAAAAGATTTGAGACAGTACAAGATATGAGAGTTTTATGCAGGTTGTTTTACAGATTTGATGTATTGGGGTTTGCAGATTTTTTATGTTTATTACAGATCTGGGGTTTGAAAAATCTTGGCAAAAGAGGGTTTCTTGGATGGGTTTCATATGAGGGTTTTGAGGAGGAAGTTTCACAGATGACCTCCTGGAATAAAATGGACCTCGCCATTAGATCCAAGAGGCCCAAGAGGAGAAGAAAAACATATCATTTGCCCTATTTTGGCCACTTGGTCCTAGAGAGCAAAAAGATGTCCTATCCCCTTGTTCGGTCGTATGATCGTCGTACGTCTGCAAGTTTTAAATAAATTACCCCTACGCAATGTATTTTTCTATAGTGCTGAAATAAATTTTATTAAAAAAAAATTTTGGTCGAAACTATAGAAATGTTATAAAAGATTTAATTTTTTTTAAAAAGAGATTTGTGGGGGGGAGCGCGATATGATGTCCATAGACTGTCATACCCTGACCCTGGGTCAACAACACACAACGCGACAGGGATTGTCGACCCTGGCTGGCTAGTGGGCACTTTGGCCCCTAATTGGGCTGACAGGGTGCTCCCAGCTCCTTTGTGCTAGCAAAAAATTCCAGATCTTAAAATTTTTAAAACCACAATTAAAACCAGTGTCGGGTCCATTGGTCAGAAATTTTTAAAGTTTTAAAATTTTGAAAAATTAAATAGTTTTAATGAAATTTTAAATCCGACGCCAAAAGTCTATCTATGCCACCACATCACCTGCGCCAAACCCAATTAACATTGATGACATCATCACTATACATGATGACATCAGTTTCATATGGTCGTACAGACATGGTCCTGCCAAGGGCCCCCTTCTAGCCCTCAAAGTGCTTTTTCTTTCAGGGGGCATAAATTTCACCCATGGTATCAAATTTTTGACTTCTTATAAGCATCAAAAAGGTCTCTCTGAGAAATACGTAGTGGTATAGGTTTGGTCATCAATTTTTTTCTATTTGTGTCATAATTTGGTGCCTAAAGCCAGGCATTATTATGAGACAGTTATTTTCTCATAACTTTCGCATACAAAATCATATTTTGGATTTCAAATAGGCGTTGGAGAGATCTTGTAGTGTACTACAATTTGGATCATGTATATTTTTAGTTTGGTGTGCAAAGAGAGATTTCTACCTGTTCGAGCACTTGTCGAACCCTGAGATTCAGGGTATGATTGTGAGAGCATTCGGATGGATTTTTAGGCACAAACTTGTGGGAGTGCATGTTGTTATGAGACCATCATCATGGTATAACATGTTTTCAGATTTGGTACTTCTTGTTATAGGTTTATAAGTGTTTTTAGAGTTTAGACTTTGATAGGGACGAGTACATAGGTTTTCTTCTAGTTTGAGGACATGGTTGATACACATGTGAGACTAGGACTCTCGTTTTAGTGAGAGTTGAGTATAGGTACAATAATGATGATGATTAGGGTGTCATGGATATGTGATATAATTGAGCATTGGAATAACATGATCATGTATGCAGTTGACAAGTATGGGTTATGATGTTTTATTCATGTTTAGAGGTGGTAGTTTTGTGTAGTTTTAAGAGGTTGTTCTTATCTCTCAGATGCTTGATTAGTTCCTTGACTATGGTTACTCATTTGTGGACTTGTTTGAAAAATTGAATCTGTGGTTGATTTGGTGTTTGAGTCTTGAAGTCTATAGTTTATCTTCTTTGATATTGTGGCTTGAAGGTTACTAATGTGATGATGAGTTTGCATGTTTCATTTTTGGGGATCTTTGAGTTATGCAGTTAGTGGGTTTGGTACCACCTATTAGTTGTAGTGGGATGACTTGGATGTGGACTGTCTATATCCACAAGATCAATTCAGTGTTGATGTAGACTTTGTTAGTTGGCCTTGTCTATGGTCATTTGTGCATTGGTATGTTGCATTGGGATGAGAGGATGGATGATTAGAGCACCAGGATAGTCAATTATTAGGACTTTTAGCATGTTTATCAGGATGTCATGGATAGCTTGGATACGTGGTTTTGTGTGATCTTTTGACAGTGATGGTTTATCTTCTTGGTTTGGAGATCATGATTTTACTCTGCCTTTTGTGAGTTGTTGATGTTACAATGGGATTCCTTGATTGTGTTGGGGCCATGGATGATCTTCACTTAGGAGATGGTTATCATGATACCATGGATAACTCATATCATGGTTTAGTGGGAGATTTGGTAGTGATGTAGATTCATCACTTGGTGATGGATGATTTTCTGCAGTGGTTGTTGGTGTCATGGAGGAGATCTTCGATCATATTTTTGTATGCAATGAGAGTTCTTTGACATTTTGAGTTCTACTGAAAAGAGATGGTTATCTTCATGTGATTGGAGATGTTGATCCTTGGTTTAGAGGTGTTTCGTATTGTTCCATGGTTTACTCTTGAATCTAGATTTGAGTATTGACATGATACAGGTTCTCTTGAGACCAAGATGTGTTCGTTGGAGCATGTGATCTCCTTGGAGGAGATGTTAGATCATGGTGTCATGATTGGATTCTTGATTTTATGGTTAAGGCTTTGACAGTGGTCTTGTTTGGTTCTCTTGGTATTGAGTACTTTGGTCATTTTCTTGAGAGCTTCATGATAGTGTGGTGTTGCATTTGGAGCTTAACATGGATTGATCATGGAGGTTCTCATGGATACTTGGAGACTTGGGTGAGACTAGAGTTCTCTTGGGATTAGAGACATTTGTTGATATTGTTACTTTTTGGAGGTTTCAATAGGAAGACAGAGGAGCCTTTCACCTGGATATGGACGTGAGTTCATGGACCTAGAGGAGATTATTCTTGGAGAGATTATTTGTGGCTTGGTGTATCTTGGAGGAGAATTCACATTCCCCACTCATTGGTCTACTCGGTGGATTATCTTCTAATAGGTATTTCCCATCCTATTTTTAGATGCTTTCTTGCTTTATCTTCTCATGGTTATAGATCTTGAGCTATGGTTATTGGTTCTGGAGGGTTCATTTGAGGGATGTTGGCATGGCTATCTCCTTGTGCATATGAGTTGAATTTTATGTTGTCCTTTATGAGGAGTTTAGGAGATGTTTATTGGGCTTATTCCTATTTTGGGAATGGTTATGAGTTTGATCTTCCTTGGTTAGAGAGGCTTACATCCATGTTTCTTACATGATACATATGTTTATTTGATCTTTGAGATTGAATGGTTGAGTGTTGTTAAGGCTTTTCATTTGGGATCGTAAAGGAGATCATACTTGACACAGCTTAACACTTTGAGGTGTTGGTAGAAGGACATGTTATGATATGATTTACAGGTTTTCTCTCTTTGTCTTATGACTACTTCCTATAGGTTCATGTTCATATGGTTGGACTTGGGAGAGTTATGGTGACATGTTGTGAGGGAGTATGTAGCATTTTGTGTTGCATGTGTGGATCATTGTGATTGTTCTTGGTACTGCATGGTTTTGATTAGCCACACCTTGGTTTGAGTGTTGATTGACAGACTTGGTATGCCTTGATCTATTTTTAGATTTGACATTACCCATGCAGTGGGAGTTCTTGGATATGTATGGTCTTCATTGATAGGTTTTACATAGGGAGCTTGTGATTGTGGTTTATCAGTTGGGTATATTGATGGCAGGAGTTTACTGATGTTGTTGATACCTAGGAAATATGGATGTTTGGATGTATTAGCATATGCTATGGGTGCTATTTCCAATCATGTGGGTTTTTACCTTTGATAGCAGCTTGGAGCCTTTGTTATCACTTGGATTTGATGTTTGTATTCCTTGGATTGGTGCATCTTCACCTTGGCTTGTTCCTTTTCTTCCATAGGTGGCATGTTGGAGTATGAGAGGAGTTTTTGCTTGAGATTGTGGTTACCTTGGTTTTATTGTAGGTATCTTGATGGAGCACGAGAGCATGTTGGAGATTCATGTGGTTTCATGTATGGCTATGATAATGTATTTCATTGATTGACCCTTATGCAATGTATACAACAAGTGGAAGAATGTTGGAAAAGGTGTGTTGTACACTGGTGCAGGAGCACCATAGTATCTTCATGCTTCTATAGAGAAATTTTGAAGTTTGATTTAATTTTGATGTTTCTACCTTGTAACAAGGTCATTTGGACCAATTCACATATGTTTAGGTTCAAGTCTTGTGTTCATTTTTATAAAATGTAAAAGGTGTCACAAATGTAAAACTTACAAAGTTATAAAGTTGCAATGCAACATATGGAATATGAAAGGTCATGAAGGTTTGATTCGCTTGGAGGAAGTTAGAAATTAGTTAGAAACTAAAGAGTCATGATGTAATGCCTTTAAAAGGCCTTGTAACCTTCAAAGAATTCGTGGGTGGTTGATTAGAAGGCTCTGATCAATAAAAGAGCACTATTGTTTATGTATTTCTTCAGAAATTTGTTGTTTTCTGATACTGTACAGCCCTGTACGGGTAAGGATGCATGCTAACTTGATTGTAAGTGGTAGTTTAATCAATCACCCTCTATTTGTTTTTTGTTTGGTGCAAATTGGTGAGTATTTGATAGAGATATGCCAATTCTTGTGAAAACTGTCAAAACCCTCTGTTAGGGTAAACAGAGATAATGAAACTGTGTTTCTCTCATTTTATTCATTGAAAGTGGCTAATCCTCGGTGGAAATGATCTTGATAATGTCTACTTCCATATTTATGAGGTTTTGAACCAAATGGTTGAGATTTAAGAAGGGAAAATCAAAGTTTTATGACTGTAATTTGTGTCACAGTCCAGAAAATAGGGTTTTAAGAACAGTCAAGAGGTATAGGACTTAGGGATTGATAAATTGCTTATCAAATTGGACTTTTGAGGGTTTTATAAGCATAAGTAGGTCCATTTAACATTATTTGAGGGATTGGTTGAGATAGATTGAGGCAGGGGATAGGAAAATCAATAAGACCCATGTGTATGCAAGGCCTAATAGACCTAATTGGTGCGATGACAGTCTTTTGTTTAGCAATACTTTCCAAAGTAATCTATGTTGATCTTTTGGTATGTTGATAATAAGGATAAAGGGTATCTCAAAAGTCTTAGACAGTCTTGAATGGAGGTCTACACTAAAAGTTATGCTTTGACAGTCCCTTAAAGAGGGCTACTAACTTTTGGATAGTCAACGAAGGAATAGTAATTTGATGAAAAGTCAGATATGGAGAATTGTTTGTTTTGGTTGAGATAGGATTCTTAAAGGATAAAAAGAAAGACAACTAAGGTATTGTTGAGTCAGAGTTGTGAGAAACTCAATTTTGTGCCACTGACTTATGAAGGTTTCTTGTGAAGACTTATGAGGTTGTGGGATTAAAGCCCATTATTATGAAATATGCCAATAAGAAGTTGAGTTTATTCCTTTCCTCTGCATCATACACCTTGCATAAAATGGATTATTTAAATTATGTAAAACAAATATTTATTTGTTGTGCATCTTAAGTGATGTGTTTATCCACTTTAAATATTTATTTTGGGCCACAAGCTATAAAAGTTGTATGTAACATTGGGAAAATATTTAATGTGGGGTTGCACATTGGGAAAACTTAGTATCAAAAAGGGAAAACTTAGTAACAATAAAATGTGGGGTCAATGGTTTTGTATACTCATGGTTTTGAGTCACATGGTTTTACCCAATACCACAAGTTGTATTTGTGTGAGCTTGAGTCTATTAAAGAAAACACATGGTTAGTTGTTTGGGTTGGCTATTGGTTTTTTTATTTGTAGGTTGTTTAAGTGGGTTGTCATTGTATTGAGTTTCTCTTGTGAGTGCATTTTGTGAAGCATGGAATGGGATGTGTGGATTCATGCTTGAACACATGGACGATGCATTGGAGGAGCTTGATGTTTTAGAAGTGTTCATGGAGACTCTATAAGTGTATTGTAATGTTTTCATTGTTGAATAATACATTGAGTAGTGTGGATGTTTTTGGAGACTGGATTTTTCCCTCTTGAGGATTTTCCCAAGATATATCTTGTGTTAACTTGTGGCTTGTCTATTTGATCTTTGCATTATGGTAAATTTGTAAGCTTGTATGCATCATTATCTCCTTTTTTTATTATGTGGAATTGGTTTGATCAACCTGTAATTTCCTAACACTAGTGCCATAACATTTTCTTCTCCATAGGTAGCTTGCTCTATAAAGAAAGATATTGCTTAGGTACCCAGAAATCATGGCCATTAGAAGTGAATACAATACTCATCTTTTCTACTAGTTTTGATGGTGAGAGTGTACATTCTACAGGTCTCTTGGCTACAAGAATAGAGGAACTATTGTACTGAATAATGCATGCATCCAACTGAAATAGAGTGCCCACATGAACATCCTTAAGGAGCACCATAGATCCTTGCACCGTCTTACACCCTCCACTAGAGAAAATAACCTGGACACCCGCATCATTCAATTTACTTACCAATAACAAGTTATGTGTCAAACTAGGGATATGTAGAACACCATTTATCTACTTCACACATCTATCTGGGAATCTAATAAGAACTCTTCCATGACCAATAATCTTCAGGTGAGAGTCATTTCCAAGGTACACTTTCTTGCCATCATATTCCTCATACTTAGAGAACTAGTCTCAATGTGAGGTTATTTGGAAGAAAACAAGTGAGTTAATCAACCATGTTCTTTCTGATATAGGTGTTGCCAAGGTGGCAACAAAGGCATCTACATCATCTTGAGAGGACTTCTCAGACTCATCATATAAATCATTTTCTTCTTACCCTCCTCTTTGCAGTCTCTACAGTAGTACTCAAGTTTATTGTAGCTCCAACACTAAGCCTTAGACTTTCCAAGAGATTTGGATACCCCACAAGATTTAGATCTTAACTTTTCTCTCTTCTTGTCCTTTTTCTTTCCTTTCTCTTTTTTTCTTCCATGAACTAATAAGGCCTCCTTAGTTGATTTAGAATCTTTTCTCCCAATCTCCTTAGAAAGTAATAATTCCACTACCTCATGTAATGCCCCAAGATTACACCTAAGACATTAATGGTTAAAAACAAGATGAATATTTTTTTTGTGATACAAAAGTGATACAGAACAAGCCACATTACACCACTTTATGCACAAGGTGCCACAAAATCATGTAACACACTTGGCACACACACCCATGCACAACACATGGTCAAGTGGAGGACTTAGATACCATGGGGCAAAACACAGTGAATAACTCAAACAACAAGATCTAGTAGAGTCAAGATTCCCATGTAAACTTATGAAAATGATGTAGTCACTATAAGAGGTCCAATGAAGGACAATCTAGTCATGCATCCAATACCAATAAACACACACACACACACACCACAAAAAAAAATCACAATAAAAGTGACAAGATATACCCTAGGAAAACCCTCAAAGAGGGAAAACCATAGCCTCCAAAATATTCCTCATTATATTATTAAATTCTTAAACAAGTTACAATATGCTACAAGGGTGTATATACTAGGCCATAACCAATGATAGCTAAAAACTTATAATATCCTTATTCTCAGACTCCATCCTAAACCCCCATGTTCATGCCTATGCTTGAACCTCCAACTCCTACTAAAATGTTCTCTACCTCTCCTACCTCTCCAAATAAATTTGGGCAACCAATATATATCAATCTCCAATCTCCTTAACAATTTGCATCGACCACAACATGGCACAAAGTTATATACTCCCCACAATGTGTAGTCAACTAATGCAATATAATTTCTTAAACCAAACCAAAACAATGGAAAAGAAGATTGTGCAGTACCCAATATTTGCTCCCATGGGTCCAGTAAGTAGTCACATGTCTTCCTTGATTGTTGCAAACTTCAAACTCTCTGGCACCAATAGTACTCTGCAACTGTGATAGTCTGCCAATCTGATATAGGTTCACAAACCTAAATAAGTCATTACATGAATCTAACTCTACTCAAATGTGGATATGACCTCCAAGTACCCCTTGCTAGTTCTTAAACCTCTTATTTAACTTATCTTCTATCTTTATTGCAAATCAGTATGCTTCTTCTATGGTGGTCAATCTAATCAACCTCATCTCTTCTTGAATACTTTCTCTCAACCCATCAATGTATCTCACAACCTTGTCTTTTCCTGTCTCACTGTACCATATCCTAATTGACAAGGGGTCATTGTACCTCATCATTTAATCATATTTTAGATGTCAAAATCCAGGGTTGTGTCCTCAGCTATCTGCGATTAGGGATTCTACAGTTACCAGTTTTCTCTAGCTAATTCTAATAACTTTTACTAATTTAAAGAGATTGATCTATCTACTTACTAAATGAATTCAAAGAATGTTGAAAACAGAATTGAACAGTAAATTACTCAAAGCAAATCTATAAACTGCAACATGCATCTATCTATCAAAATTAGTAAGTATTTTATAAAGCAAAAATCTTGAAACAACAAAATAGTGGTACTAGCCTTCTGCCTTGGTGGTTTTTAGTGGGCCCTTGCTCCACACCCTTAGGGATGAAGGCTATAGTAAGGAATCAGCACAAAAGAATAAGATCACAACTTAATTCAGTCTAATTCCATTCGCATTGCATTCAGAGAAATATTGATATCCAAATTGAGATTACAGAAAATTAGAATAATAAAAGTCTTTTTTTTCTACTGCTTCTCTAAGTATATATAAAATGAGTGATAACATATCACTTATATTATCTACCAGTCCTTCTATGAGATGACATCCATCTCTTTATTATACTAGTTGTCTAACTACGAAAAATAACCATGCAATAAAAATAGATTGAGTGGAACAGAAGTCCACTCTGAATATAAGTTTGAGTCTTAATACATTTGGGTAGTGAGGCCCTGAAAATATGGATATTAAATCAGTTTCATGAGTAACTCATGTAAAAACTTAAAAAGAGATAAAAACTCCCAACAGTTAACTAAAGATGGCCCTTAATCACTCAGGTGATGATTTGAGTAATATGAGGGGTATCATGATCACCGCTTAAAGTGCCTGACCGACAGTTGTGCTAGAAATCTGCTCTGTTCTAAAGAGGCACCAAAAATGTATGTCTCTGTCTACAGCTTCAGAGATATGTCTATAGCTCCGGAGATATAATTGCAGCCTTCTTGCTCAGCTCTGGAGATGCTCCAGACTTCAGTCCAGCTTCGGAGAGGGATTTCCTCTTTACTTCAAAACTTCTGATGACATGGTGTTCTGGTAATGTCTCCGGAGGACTACCTCCGGAGATGCACAAAATTGCCATCCTGAACATCTACACCTGTTGATTCAAAAAGATAAGTTTTTCTGCATATTTCCATCAATTCCATGCACATTAGTCCTTTAATTAGAAATCATGATCTTAAGTAATTTGTCTTCAATTAATCATCATTTAGAACAATCTTGCTAGCCTAGTTGGGTGCAGACATCAAGAAAGATAGGATCAAAAAGGAGAAAAAGAGAGGTAAAAAGATGTATTTTATGGGTGCTACTTGGTACTCATCACTAATAACCAATTTGTTAAATTATTCAATGTACTCTTCCACAATCCTTTCTCATTGCCACAAACTTTGTAGTTTCTTTAATAGTTCCAATTCATAGTCTATTGGTATGAATTGTTTTTTAATTTACAATCATCCTTTCCCATTTTGTTATTATTTTCTTTTCATTCATATTTCTTTCTATTTGTACTTCCTTCCACCAAACATGTCCCTTTAGATTGGTCTTCTCAAACTTAACCCTCTCAAGATCTTCAATCTCCTCATACTCAAAATACTAATCCAACTCATTTATCTAATCAATTATTTCTTCCAAATTTAGATCACCATAATAGTTTAGAACTTTCATTCTAGGTCTCTTGTCAATTTTAGAAATGGACTTTAACATCACCTACTCTAACTCTTTGTTCTAATCCTCCAAGTCTTGCACATCATCTTTGGCATCCTCCTCCACATCACTCTCCTTGTAACCCCTTGGGATTTGGCCCCTTTTCTATCTTCCTCTAAGGACTTTAACCAAATTTTGTTCTCTCGTACCTCTTTTAGGACTTCATCCAACTTTCTAGCTATGTTGGAAACACCTTGGACACTTTGCAGTAGCATCTTTCTTGGATTTGTTGCAAATTTCTTCTAGTCAGTGGTCCACCTACAATCACCCCTTGCAATTGCCTCTCATCCATTGATATTTTAACAAGTTTCTTGTAGGTCACCTTAGCTCAACGACCTATTTACAAACAAGACCCATGGAACAACCTCTTACCCTCCTCAAGATTTAAACTTTTCACTCTAATACCACTGTATGCAATCATAATAGGAGGGTCCAATGGAGGACAATTCAACCATGCAATTGTTATCCTATTTTGCCTTGTGGCCAAATAGCCTAAGGATCCATGAAATCCTAGTATTTTCACCCTTTGAAATGCAAGAGAAAACCACCCAAAATGGCTAAGTCCCAAAAATCCTAAGTTTTCCTTGTGTTTTTTTTCCTTTTTGGAGTTTCAGAGTTTGGAGTTCTTCCCTTTGCTTTTCCATCCCAATCGGCCCCAAACTCGATTTTGTACAAGTTAAAATATGTCTAAGTGTTTCGGGTGCTAAACGTCAGGGTTTCTCTCTTCCACGTTCTCTTTTGGAGGGCCGAAGGTTAGAGGTCTAGTTGCCGAAGACCGACAAGTAAATGCCTTATGTGTGTCAGACTTCAGGGTTTTGGGCTTCTTCTAGATATTTTGATATGGACATTTTGCAATTACAAATATCCATATATGTTGTGATGTTCACAACATGCCCCATTTTACTCCTTAGCAAAATGAGGACCCCTGTTGTGGCTTGCTCCCTTATTTTTGTGCTCTGGGCGGTAGTGGTAAAAGTAGCTTCATTCAGTATGTGTGTGCATCATGTCGGGTGCATTTGTGATCTTGAGGTCTTAACCCAAAAAATTTAAAGTCTGAGTCTTCCCTTAGGAAGCCTGCCATGTGAAAGAGTGTAAAATTCTAGACAAGTTTGCCTTTTACATCACCCTGAAATTCGACCAAGTAAGAAAGTTATGGCAAGTCAAAATTCTGGTCAAATCTGATATTCTGGGGGGGTCATATTTCAACTATCAGTCATCTTATGTTAGATCACCCTGATCCTATTTTATCACCTGATAATCACTTGGTCCGCAAACTCTAGACGTCAATTTTATGTGATAGTGGTTTTGGACCGTCAAACAACTTCATATATTTTGCGGGGGTCATATTTCTAATATCACCCGATATTTCAAAGATCACCCGATCTTTCGAATATCACCCTATTGCAAAATATCACCCCAGTGCCAATATGATGATGACATCATCTGAGCCCAATGAACAAAGGAGAGCAATATGACGCTGACATCATCATCCTTTTACCTTGCGGAGGTATGTATCCAACGATCCCCCCTTTTTTAAATGACATGACGGTGACATCATTTTAGTGCAATGTTCAAGCAAAATCACCCTTTCGCTAACGTCACCCCGATCTTTCGAGAGGGGGGTCATTTACTCGCGGGGGTCATATTTTGAACATCCCCTGATCTTAAAATCATGACCCGATATACAAAGCTCGACATGACCATGACGTCATCTTTCCTTAGGGTGATTTTCTTCAAAGTTCTTTCATCGAGGTCATATTTCTTGGACCCTAATTTCCTTCGGTATGACCGTTGCGCCATCCTTTCACATTTGTAAGGAAGCTCGTCCATGATGATGACATCATCATCATATCCTAACTTAGTGAAGAGAGTTATGGTTGAAGTGCATGGCCGGTTGGGTCCATCGGGTGCTCTTTTTTCAGGTTTATATGTTAAGTGCCCGAAGATCTACATGCAGGTGGTTTATTCGTATGCATACGGATTCTCACGGATTCATGACCGATATTTGTTTGCACATTCAGAGCATGATTTAATATAAATGTTTATCCTCCTACTGGTTATTTAAGTTATGATGCTTAACTTCTGCATGTTGACCGCAGGTGCATCGGCCAGAAAGATGAGGTCGATGAGACTTTTTCAGCCCGCTCCGACTAAGGATGGTCATGCCGATGATCAGGACGATGTGCGGTCGCAATACAAAAAGGCGGGAAAGCAGGGCAGGTGGATTTTGAATCCATTTCAGAACCCGATGGCGTGCAGGTGAAGATATGACGGAGCTTTAATGGCCAGGACATCCCAGGCGGTGGACCAGATCCTAAGAAGTCACAAACACACTAGGAGGAGACAAAGCTTTCAATGCGGAGGAGAATGCTGGTGGAAATATTATTGAGGGAGCGGCGCTCTGTCTGGATGCTGCTCAAGATTTGGGTGGGATTTGTTTCCCACCGTCTGATGCTTTGTGCATGTGTATGGACCATTGATTTGCTAGGGTTTCCTAGGCATTGTATTGAGGAGAAAACAAAGATATATATTCAGCCCCTTCACTCTATAAAAGAAAGAGGTCAATCATCCAAAAAAAAATGACCTGTAGCAATTTCATGTAGGAGATTGGATTGCTGAGACAAGTGAGGATTGAATTGTTGAAGCATCAAGGTTCTTTCTTCAGATCACTGTATATGTACTTGTTCTTTAGCATACTGAATGGAGATGAAGCTCCAGATTACATCCTGATTGTAAACTTTACGTAATCTTCATGTTGATTTCTGGATATGTAATGGTGAATCATGTGTTCAACTAGAAGCGTTTTCATTCTATTACATGTTGTTGTCAACATTCCCTTGAAGATTTACACTGGATCATGCGGATTTGTGGAATTTCCTGGTGAAGTATGATTCTAGTTTTCTTCTCTTCATTTCTATATGGGAACATGTATGTGGATTAGTGATCTCAGTCAAGTAATTTTAGGAATCTCACTCTCTAACCCCTTTTCTCATTTTAATTTCATAGAAATCACATCCATAACTGCACATCATGATAAATATTAAGCAGAATAGAGGAATATGCTGACATCTCGTAGATAACTGAACATCATTAGCATATTTTGAGCTACATGCATGTACTTTTGAAAATATCATGCAAATATCAGCCTGTAGACACATCATTTGAAGAAATATACTGTGTAGGGTAACCTCCCTGTGTAGCATGGTTGTAGAAATAGAATCTACCGATCTACGTAAGACCCCAAAATGGATAACAGCAACACACATCAACCACTGAGTAACGTCAGTAGATTATGAACTAATCAACAAAGACTTAGGATCATGAATTCTTTGAATTCATTATATCTTTCAAGATGAGTAAATGTTGTTGTGTAACTTTTATTCTATGTTTGCTTATGAGTAACATCATGACCACCAACATAAATTGGTGCTAGAAGGAGGGCCTGAACAAGGAGACTATAGATTCCTGCAAAAATTGCTTAAACATCCTGTCAATTTTAAAATCTTGCCATAAACCAGCCAACTTTTTTTCTTGAAAATTTGAGAAATCCTGGCTTTCAGGCCAAATACCAAGTCCAAATCTAGTGGACTCTTTGAGGAACTACCTATCAGGGGATTCAGGCCTAGAACTGTGGACATTCATCACTCCCCTGATCCTAGTGCGTCCGGAGCTTCACCAAAGCGTGCTCCTGTAACCCCTATTGGCTTTCAAATACCTACAGGACCACCTATCACACCTCAGGTCCAACCTCAACCAGTTATACCTCAAGTCCAACCTCCACTAGTTGCAATGTCATTTTTCACAACAGAGTCGCCTCTGACCTTTAATGCATACCATGCTTTGCCTAAGAATCCAAATAAAATTTGTCCTAGATATCATCCGTATCAGGATGCGGATGATCATGTTAGAACGTTCAAGGAAGCTTGTTATAGGGCTAGGATTGAACATGAAGATATGGTATGCCGGTTATTCCCATTTTCCTTAGGGGAAGAGGCTTATAACTGGTATATCAGTCTGGGTCAGGGTTCAGTCAGTTCATGGGATGCCTTGGAAAAAGCTTTCAAGGATAGGTTCAAGGTACCTATAGATCCTTCAATGAACTATCATTTGTTTGCCACCATCAAGAGATCTGAAGGAGAACCTATTACAAACTTCAACGCCAGATTCTAGAAGATGCTATCTGTTGGCGTTTCAATTCGCACATCTGGTGTGCAATTTGGAAACAGACAGCTATGCACAGATAAACTGCTCTCCTATTAGAAGGGGGAGTTCCCTTTCTTGCTGATATTCACTGAAAAGATAACTTGAATGAAACTTCACCTATCTTCTTTTTTGATTCTTAGCTGCAGAGCACAAGGTTATAAAACTCTAAACGCTACAGAAGAGGTTTTTCCTTTTTAATAAAACTTCTACTACAACTAGCATAGACTAATGACGCTTTCAACCTCCTGAGTAAATTCAGAGCAAAGGAAGTTGAAAGTGAACAGGGAATGATTGTTAACACAAAAACTCAAGTAGTTTTCCTCCAGATTTACACCACAAGACTAAGAGTACTTTAATGATGAAAGCTGAAAATGAAAGCCACAGAAGCTACACATTTGACGACAAAAACTTGATGAATCGATATAGAATATTAGAGCAAAGTAGGCATGAGATTTCTATTCAATATCAGAAAGTTTAATACAACTCCAGGACAGCCAAACTGCAGCAAAAGGTAGGCATACAGTAAGCAATCAAACACCGGAGAACACTGAACACAAATGAACAGACACTTGGAATAACAATGTTTGCAGGCTAGAATAGGCACAGCAAATTTGCTATCACAACTACCATTACAAACAATGGACAAGGATGCCCTTATTTATACTAAAATCAAAGGAGTAGGGAACCCTAAAATCTCCTTGAATAACCCTAACTTGCCAACTCGCAAGCTTTATTACTATTCTAAGACAAAGATACAATAAACAAATGCTTTAAAGCAAAAAGATTCCAACTATCACAAGGTGCTTTCTTTCTAAATATAGAATGGATGAGCTTAGGATGAAAGCACATGCTTTAAAACAAAAACCATATGTTTTAAACCTGCTTTATTTTGGAATGCATCCCCATCAACATTCTAGCTTTTTGGTGATGTCATCCGTCGATATTCTGGGAAACAATATCTTCTAAAAAGTGAGTGACCGCATCTCTGCCAGGAACACTGATACTCTCTAGAACAATATTCTGATTCTCTAACATTTCTTCACCATTGGCAACCATCTGAAGAAATTCATGAACTTCACCCGCAGCCTTGTCAAATTTCACTGTCATTGCGGCAAGACAACTCATCTTGTTGGCATTGATATCATCATTAAAGTTGTTGCGGGCGAGAGTCTAGAACTCTGCTTGCACTTCCCCGAGGTCATACAGGGTACCATCTTCTTTCTCATATGAACACAGGATCTGAGAGACAAAGGATCTAACGAACTTGAGGATGCCGATTACCTTTTCTTTCCATTCTGTCAACTCTAAAATCATACTGTCATAAGTTTTTACTATGAAAAGATATTGTGCTTTCCAAGTAGAAACTGTCTTCTTATCTTCAGCTGAATCAACAGTATCAAGTGCAATCTTCAAGTCAGAGATAATGATCTCAAATACCGGCCTATTTTCTACCATGACCAGCTGAATCATTATTGCATGCTCCTCCTTGAATTCTCCACGTCCAACATTCTTTGGCATAATATTCTACTTTTCTTTCAACCACCTCTGACCAATCTTTTTTCTGTATTTTTCCTTATCATTGTTCCAAACCCTCTTTCATTCTTCAAGTGAAACAGTTAAGTTCTCTCTCCAAATAGGTATTGTAAAACACTTTTCAATGTCATTTGGCCTCAAGCTGCAGAGCACACGTCCATCACCTAACTGAATTTCTCTTGTGACCGAGTTGTAATGCGTCACGCAAGCAATCACGAACTCGATACTTTGCACGGTGATAGGAAAGGATGCCGCTGCAAGCAAACCAGAGTGTCCAAGATTCCTGATGGCATTATTTCCTGTATCCTCCAAGGAGTGTAAATTGATTACTGGGAGTACTTTATGCAAGTCTGTTTCACAAGTTTTCAGGTAATCATGAACCAATGTTGTTTTGTGCCTGATTTGTGTTAGAGAGTACTGCATATTGGAAGATTTGAAAATCAACTGTGAACACGCCTATGTTGGAAAAAGTATTGAACAGATGGCTGAAAATTGTTTGCTGATTTTTAGAAAAAGCAGAGTGTGAGCTAAAAAAGCTGGCACATGGGTTTTGTAGATAATTCCGTTTCTAAGCAACCCAGATTGTCAGATTTTGAAAAAGCGGAGATTTTCTCAAAAAAGTAGGAAAAAGCAGTTTCCTGAAAAAAAGCACAACTCCTAATCTTCAAGAGAATGATAATCTGGATGGACCCATCTCGATGAAAACTAAAAAAGCTCTGGTCGGATTTCTAAAAAATGATCTCCTTGAAACAAGGACCCTGAAAAAGCAAGCCTCTCTTCTTCCTCAACCCGAATCTATGAAGAACACTGAAAAAGCACCTGGTTTGGGTCTTCGAATCTTCGTTGAAAGAAAAATAAAATCTTTCCTCTGGATGCAACCTGCAAAAAATAATGAAATAAAGAAGCCCAAAGCTTGTCTTTATAAATCTTTTGGTCGAAAAAGTAGCTTTATTTGTGTGAGAAGAAAACTTCACCCTCATCCATGAAGAAAGCATCTTTTAAAGCATAAATCCAAGTGGATGTCTTCAAATAGGAAGAATCCCTATTTTGTAGGAGCCTATGGCTTTCATGTGCAAGATGACAAAAAATATCTTCTTTGATGATGTCATCGAACACGCGAGTTGAAAGAAGTGCTAACAAAATTTTCTTCATTTTGGACACTTCAACACTCGTTTTGACTTAAATATGGCCTGTCTCTGACTTTGACAAGGCGGAAAAATGTCATCATGAATTGAAAAAGCTAACTGATCCTGACATTTTGGAGATTGATCAACTGAGATTCCATCCCCTACCTCCATTCGATGATCTGACATTGTTTGACCAAGTTTGACCTCCCGGAAACTGCCAACGGGCAAAGATTGGTAACAAAGCTCAATGGAAAACACTGAAAAAATAAAAAATTTCTAACACTACTCAAGTTGGGCGCCCCAAGCCTCCTAGGGCACTTGGTTTCCCAACACTTGGCCATTTTTTCAGTTTTTCCAACTTTTTTAATTTCTTGGTTTGCATGCGTGTTCTGGAGGCATAGGACCCCTGTTTGGCTATCAATTTCTATCAACTGGGATGAAAATGAGTCTGATGATCTGGCAAATATGCAAGCCTAATGAAAACTGAGCTGATTGTACCTTTTGTTTGCCTCGAAAAATGTGCCAAACTGATCAACACTGAACTGGAGCGGGCTGACGGAAGGAGATTTGCGTTTTTTGAGAAAAACATGAAAAATAAACTAACACTAGTGAGTTTGGGCGCCCCAAGCCTCCAAGGGCGCCCAGTTTGTCAACACTTAGCCATTTTTTCAAAAATTGTTAATTTTGTACCTTTTCTCGATTTCTGTGCCGACAACTCATGTTCGATCTTCTATTTCAGTCGTTCTGACGACTGTCGAGGTGGAACGGAGGGTGATCTGAGTAGTCTGAACATATCTGTGATGAAATCCTAGCTTTGACTGACTTTTGACCAAGTTTGACCAACCGGAAAGGAGCTGACGGAAGCATTTTCGACGTTTCTTGAAAAACGTGAAAAAAAACTAACACAGGAGAGGATGGGCGTCCCAAGCCTCCTAGGGCGCCTAGTTTCACCAGACTTAGCCATTTTTGTGATTTTCCAACTTTTCCATTCACCTTGGATCCATCTTGCATCGTTTTGCGTGCATAGTCGAGTCGACGGCTGTTTGTCAGTTTTGCGTCGTTGAAACAGTGTTGGAAACTCGTCGAAGAGATTTGGCAGGTGAACTTTTCTGTGTTGATGACTTTCGAGCTCATGCTTCACCTTGTGAAAAAGCAAAAATGACCCAGTAGAGAAAACTTGGTCGTTTGAAGATTTCGTCTGAACCGTGCCGATCGTGAAGGAAAATCGACCAATGAGAATCGAGCGCGACACCTGATTTGGAGATTCTATTTTTAGAAAGTTTTTCCAACATCCATATCTCAAGAAACCCAGAAAACCTAACTCGACGTCTATTTTTAGAAATTTCTAAAAATAGAAATTTCTATTTTTAGAAATTTTGCTTTTTTTGACTTTTTGACGAAAAATTTTCTAGACTTGTTTCAAAATGCCTTGATGAAGCAAAAAATTTGGTTGGGTACAACACTATCTAAGTTAGTGGCTCCCTATGTTGTAATAGATGAAGCTGCCAGGAGCATTTATTACTTAGCTTTAGATCCCTTAACTTCCATGTTCATCAGGAGAACACATCCTGGTGTAACCACATTAGCAAAAGCTTTTGAAGAAGCTATCAAAGTTAGTCAGCAATTGGCTCCTGCTCCCACACCGAATATTGCCTTCCCTACACTTCCTGGTTATCCGGCATATCCTATCCACCAACAGACCATTGGAGCCATGATACCTCCAGCAGTGATGCTAGCCCCTTTGCAGATACCCCCACTTAGTATCATGCCACCACCAAATGGAAATGGCCAGATGTTGCAATATCCAGGACAAACACAAATACCCCAAACTGTGGAACAATCCAACAATAACAATGGATCTTCCTTTTTCAAGCCTCAGACAGAGAATGTATTGGCCAACGTTCAGGAAGAGAAAGAAGAAATTAAAGAAATATCAGCTTAGTTAAGGAAACTTACTACTGAGGTCACTCATCTGAGAAATCAGAACTTCTACTCTCAACCAAATCAAAACAGAGGTTATGCCAATGATAGACCTAATTATCTAGATAGGGGGTACAACAATAATTACAATAACAATAATGGCAACAATAATCCTCCTAGATAGCCTAGAGTGTGGAACACTAGGCCAAACAATGGTTCCTTGCCATCACCCCTAGACAATCAGCCTCCTAGTGAACCTAAGCAGACGACTAGAGTAAACATTGCAGAGGCAGCACTTACAAACTGGTGTAGGATACATAACACCAATGCTCATGCAGAGCTAGACTATCCTCAATTCAGGATTGCTGCCAGTATCTTCCAAGATGAAGTGTCCAGTACTTCAGGAAATCCACCTTATGCAGAGGGAAATGAAATTGTCCCCTGTGAATATGATTCTGCCTTGGTGCTAGAAAGCTTCATGCATCATCCTTATCAGCAGACAACTTCTTCTCATCAGGATTACACCTCATCATGTGAGGAATCAGCCATGGCTTTTGAATCTAACTATGTTTTTCCCTTTGAGGATGAGAATGAGCCATCAATTGAGCATGAGGAAGTCAATACTTATCAACAGCAACCTCAAGGTAGGCATAATTACAACTTGAGGAATAACTCAAGCAGCCCTGTTGGTCCTTTGACCACATCCTTGCCTCCAAACAATTTCAATACACCTCCTGATCCTAAGGCAAGTAATAACCCTGGATTCCCCAAGGTTAATGCTCAATATTTGGTACCACAGACCACAACACCAAAAGCTGCAAATCTACTTCCTGAATCTGACAAGTTAGTCACGTATCTTACTGATGAAATGAAAAAGGTTAAAATCAGCCTGCCATTGTCAAAGTTGCTTAAAACCCCTGATATCAAGAAGGCTTTCTTGGAATCATTAGATGATCCTACTCCAAAGGAAGATAGTCATACCCCAAGTCCATCTAGTAGTAAAGATCATGCTGCTAGCAATGTTAATGTCAAACCTAAAACCTCAGCTACTATTTAAGCTGCAAAGACTTCCCACATGATCCTATACAAAGACAAGAGTGAGTCACCTCCTTTCCTCCTGACCATAAGGATGTTCAGTAAAAATTTGCACAATTGTTTTTTAGACTTAGGAGCATCTACCAATGTAATGCCCCTATCCATATGCAATGCTTTAGGGTTACATCCTACTAAATCACTAAAGAAAGTGACGCAATTGGACAAAACAGAGGTGAGTGTGGTAGGAGAACTAACTCACATTCACATGCAACTAGCATCAGATCCCAGAATCTAGCACTATATTGATATCCAGGTAGTTGATATACCTGATACATATGGGATGTTGCTCAGCAGGGACTGGTCAAAAACCCTTAATGGGTACATGTCAACTGATTTCAGTCATATGTGGTTGCCCTGGAGAGGGATACCAAATCAGATAAGGATAGATGTTGAACACCGCATGAAACACATGATCACTGAATATAACAAAACCAACTAAATCATGTATGTGGACGTGGAACCTGGAGTCTACTCCATTAGACCCCAAACTGCCAGCATAGAGGAGATCCTGATGTTTGACGTGCATGATCATGATGATGACCCTCAGGGTGATGAAGTAACTTTAGAATCTGAGTGTGACCCTGAAAATGAAGTAGAGGTAGATCGCTTCAAGAGTTTTGAGATGTATTTGCTTAAAGAGGTGCAATGATGCCACTTGTTAAATGTACCTATTCATGATATTCTAATCAATGGATGGTGCAGGTTGCATAATGAGGTATATTCTAAAAAGGCTTGTGATGCATGTTTAGACATGTTGGAGCTAGAATGAGCATACAATGAGGCGTCTTCTTCATCATCATCCACGGTAAGTTCTGTAGGTAGTGATGGCGAGACTGATTTTTATTTGTCTTCTACAGGAATAGGAGAATGCACACAGCAAGATGAGAGTTATGTTTAGATGCCAAAAGAGATACTGGTATGCAATAGGAGTAATGATAAGAGCAAGAAGAGGCTCACCCCAGGGAGTGATTGTTTAGTGGAATCAGATTATGAGTTATCTGATGAAGTTAGGGGCAGCAATTGGTCCAAATTCAAAGAGTTTCTGTCAAAAGAGATTCAAAGAATGACACAGCAAGAAAGACCTCCTCACGATGTCTTAATTGAAGGCTGGTGCAGGTTACACGAAGCACCTCATTCAAAAACTGTTTGTTCATTGTGTCTGCATATTTTGAAAAGGCAGATGTTGCCCAGTCTCGAGGATGTTCCTTCTAATGCTAAGAGAAAAAAAGAAATATCAGCTTCCCATAAGGCTGATAAGGTGAAGTCTGAGCAATCTGAGATGCTAAAATTAAAGTGGATATCCAGTGGTGCAGCTGCCAGAGCCAAAAGGAAGAAAGAAGCCCCAGACAAGCTTTTAGATGAAGATAAGCCATGGATCCTCAGGTTTGATGGATCCAAGTCAAAACAAGGAGCTGGAGTAGGAGTGGATCTCATTGACCCATCTAGAAAATCCTACTTGGTAGCATACAGATTGCAGTTCCCATGTACAAACAATGTAACGAAGTATGAAGCTCTAATTCATGGGATACTATTTGCACTTAGAAAGAAGGTGAAGATTATGTATGTCTATGGAGACTTAGAACTAGTTGTGAGGCAGGTAAGAGGTATATACTCTTGTAATTACAAAAGACTGTCCAATTATAGGCATAGGGTGTGGGACTTAATAGAAGATTTTGATGCATTCAATATCACCCATGTACCCAGAGAACAAAATCACAAGGCAGATGCTTTGGTCCAGGCTGCCAGTACTCTGGAACCACTGTCCATATCTTGTTTAAAAAGATTCTCAGTTGAATTAGTATCAGTGCCTTCTGTGCCTGACAATGTAACTAATCTTCAAGTATTTGATGATGATCAGCACATATTGGATTTTATTTCCAACAGAGATGTTTTTGAAGCACAAATCATAGATGAGATAAATATGGAAGATCACATCTGGGAAGAGGAAGAAATCCTGGAGCTGCCTAGTAACAAGATTCCTAAGGGAATGATAGAGCTAGAAAGAGCATTTGATCTAGACAACATGCTAAAATAGAAGGATCTCCCAAAGGCCGATGAAGGACAGTACTCAAAGGTTAATATTGGACAAGGTGATAAAAAAAGAAACGTTCTGATTGGGAAAGTCTGCACAAAGGAAGAGTTAGAAGTAATAACCCAACCTCTCAGAGATTATATCCATGTCATTTCCTGGACGTATGATGAGCTAAAAACATACGACACATCAGTCATCACCCATACCATACCTTTGAAGCCAGATGCCAAGCCTTTTCGGTAGAAACAAAGACTTGTCAATGCTTTGCTGGAGCCCATCATCTTTGAAGAAGTTAAGAGACTGCTTGATTCCAGGATCATATTTCCTGTGAGGCACTCCACATGGGTGGCAAACCTGGTCCCAGTGAGGAAGAAGAACAGTGACATCAGATTGTGCGTGGACTTTAGGAACCTAAATAGAGCTTCTAAAAAGGATAATTATCATTTACCTTCTGTGGATGAGGTCCTGCAAATGGTGAATGGTGCCAAGATGATGTCCTTCTTGGACAGTTTATCTGGTTACAACCAAGTGATGGTGGACAAAATAGATAGACTAAAGACTGCATTCACCACAAAGTGGGGGATCTTCACCTATAGACGCATGTCGTTTGGGTTGATAAACATTGGAGCCACATTTCAGTGAGTAATGGACATAGCCTTCAGAGGCTTGATTGGTAAATGCATAGTCATATACATGGATGACTTAACAGTTTTCTCTAAGGATAGAAGAAACCATGTAGAGGACCTGAGAAAGGTGTTGAAGAAGTGTGAACAGTACGGGATATCCCTGAACCCTAAGAAGTGCATAATTGGGATGACCACAAGGAAATTACTAGGCCACCTGATAACTGAAAATGGGATTATCATTGATCCTGACAGAGTGGAGTCCATCATGAAGATACAATTTCCTGGAAGCAGGACAGAGCTCAAATCTTACTTTGGTAAGATTAATTTTGTTAGGAAATTTATCACCGGCTTTGTAGAGATTGTCAGACCCTTGAACGCCATGCTCAAGAAGGATGCTAAAATTGAGTGGACCCCTGAAGCTAGAGTAGCTTTTGAAGACATTAAGAAAGCCATATCAAACGTTGCAGTTCTGATCAATCCAAATTACACCAAGGACTTCTACATCTACTCATTTGCTTCAGAGCATACTTCTGCAGCAGTGTTGACACAGAGAAATGAAGAAAAGGAGGAAAATCCTATAGCCTTCATGAGCTGCCCTTTCAGAGATGCAGAGCTCAGGTACATGGAGGTTGAAAGACAGGCACTTGTCCTAGTTTGAGCAGTTAAGAAATTCAGGCATTACATCCTGAGAAGTAAAGTGATTGTTGTAGTACCTAATGCAGCAGTAAAGATGTTATTAATGCAAAGTGAACCAGGAGAAAAGAGAGCCAAATGGATCACTATCCTCCAGGAGTATGATATGGACATAACACCCATGAAGTTGGTAAGAGGACAGCCATTGAGCCAGATGATATTAGAGATTGACCCTAATATCCTGAGCTAGCATTATGTTGTGAATGCAAAGGAAGATGGAGAATGGTACTCAGACATCAGACACATCTTGATCACTGGAAGATGTCCCTCAAGATTGCAGTCATCACAAAGGAGAGCCTTGAAGATAAGGTCATAGAAGTACATGATAAAAGGAGGAGTCCTTTTCAAGGAAAACTATGAGGGGATATACCTAAGGTGCCTGGAAAGATCAGAAGCAGATAAGGTGCTAGCAGAGTTGCATGATAAATTTAGGACTGCACATGGATCATCCTTAGCCACCACTCATGCTATCCTCAGGGAAGGGTATTATTGGCCCACAATTTTTAAAGACACTACTGGACACATCAAATGTTGTCATATGTGTCAGGTTGTTGCAAACAGAGAAAAATATGTTGCTCAACCTTTGCAGCCAGTGATGGAGGTGCGCCCCTTCGCTCAATGGGAATGGACTTCATAGGACCTATCAACCCTTCATCATCCTCAGGCCACAGGTATGTTTTAACTCTTACTGACTACTGTACCAAGTGGATTGAGGCTGTTAGCAGTAAGACATGTAATGCTAAGGATGTCATTAGTTTTTTAGAAACCAACATAGTGACCAGGTATGGAGTTCCATATACTTTAGTATGTGATAATGGACCTACTTTTGCTTCAATTAAACTATCAAGTTAGGCTTTTGATTATGGGATCATCTTGAAATTCTCCTCAAATTACTATCCCCAAGGGAATGGATTAGCATAATCCACAAACAAGAACCTATTGAACATCATAAAGAAATTAATAGAAAAGAACCCAAGGGAATGGAACAGTTTGTTGAAATATTCCTTGTGGGTAGATAGAACCAAGAATAAGGCTGCATTAGGAAATTCACCTTTTCACTTAGTATATGGGGTAGATCCTATCCTCCCTGTTAACTTGAAAATTCTTACACTGCAGTTTGCACAGGAATACCTGGGCATAGATAATAAACAGGAAGTTAGGTTGCTGCAGCTGATGCACCTAGATGAAAAAAGAAGTGAAGCAATTAACCAATTCACTAAACATCAGGCTGTTGTCAAGTGCTGGTTTGACAAAAGAGCCAGCATTAAGGCTTTCAGAGTCTCAAATCTAGTCCTGATGTGGGACAAAGCACATGAAAGGAAAGGTGATCATGGTAAGTTTGATAAACTCTGGATACGTCCCTTTCAAATTTTGAAAATTTTAGGAGACAACACCTACAGGCTTAAGACCTTAACCGGTGAGGATGTTCCATTACTAGTTAATGGACAGTTCCTCAAACACTATTTTCAAGCCTAAAGTAGCACCATGACAGTCATGTGTATCATAGTGTACATTTGTTGTATAGTTGCATGTTTTGTCTTGTTGTTTTGGTTGCTTTGTTGTGTTTCCTCAGCAGGGACCTTTATTTTGTTTTAGAGTATGAAGGAGCAGACTAACAACCATTGAAAACAATGGAAAATTCAGATCATTCAGGTTAATCATCTGAAATTTATGCATAACTTTTTGTGACTGTCATGAATGTAGAAAGTCAGTTGACTTGTGAAATTTTGTATTCAATAAGAATGGGTTGAGTATTCAAGGAATGTTTCTCACAATGACACACTTAAAATCCTTGGGTTTGTTGAACTTACCAGTGTAGATATTAGGTGAAAAATTAGAGGTGACCCTTGCTACCATTACAATTCTCATCTTAATTTCAGCAAGTGACCACTCCTTTTATCATGAAGTTACAAGTGCAATATCTTATGAAGTTTCTATCAAATGCAAAAGTTATAAAATAATAAATGGATTTTACTAAAAATCTAGGTTAAGCCATCTAAGTAACTCTACTGGGGCTATAGACGCTCGCTAGCAGTGGGGCTCTACTTAGGAGAATTGCAACGATAACCTTGTCGAGGCTATGGATGCCTGCTAGCAGCAAGGCTCTATCCGGTTGGCTATGAGGAAACATCCTCACCTACGTAGGCTAATATTAGTCACTGGTTTGTTCAACCTATCTTAAAGATGAGGATAATTAATTACATGCACCCACTTAAACTGAAAGGAAAATTCATGCACCTTATTGAATACCTTGAGTCTCAAGTCAAATGGTGATTTACAAGAAAGATAGTTGGAAGTTATGAGTCTATTTCATTCAATTTTCTTTAATAGTTTTAATTTGACAGTTTTGTTTGGTGGCTAGTTGTTGTGATGTTCACAACACGCCCCATTTTACTCCTTAGCAAAATAAGGACCCCTGTTGTGGCTTGCTCCCTTGTTTTTGTACTCTGGGCGGTAGTGGTAAAAGCAGCTTCATTCAATATGTGTGTGCATCATGTCGGGTGCATTTGTGATCTTGAGGTCTTAACCCAAAAAATTCAAAGTCTGAATCTTCCCTCTGGAATCCTGCCATGTGAAAGAGTGTAAAATTCTAGACAAGTTTGCCTTTTACATCACCCTAAAATTTGACAAAGTAAGAAAGTTATGGCAAGTCAAAATTTTGGTCAAACCTGATATTCTGGGGGGGTCATATTTCAAATATCAGTCACCTTATGTTAGATCACCCCGATCCTATTTTATCACCTGATAATCACTTAGTCCACAAACTCTGGACGTCAATTTTACGTGAGTGGTTTTGGCCCGTCAAACAACTTCGTATATTTTGCGGGGGTCATATTTCTAATATCACCTAATATTTCAAAGATCACTCGATCTTTCGAATATCACCCTGTCGTAAAATATCACCCTAGTGCCAATATGATGATGACATCATCTGAGCCTGATGAACAAAGGAGAGCAATATGAAGTTGATGTCATCATCATTTTACCTCGCAGAGGTATGTATCCAACGATCCCCCTTTTTTTAATGACATGACGGTGACATCATTTTAGTGCAATGTTCAAGTGAAATCACCCTTCCGCTGATGTCACCCTGATCTTTCGAGAGGGAGGTCATTTTACTCACAGTGGTCATATTTCGAACATCCCCTAATCTTAAAATCATGACCCGATATACAAAGCTCGACATGACCGTGACGTCATCTTTCCTCAGGGTGATTTTCTTCAAAGTTCTTTCATCAGGGTCATATTTCTTGGACCCTGATTTCCTTCGGTATGACCGTTGTGCCATCCTTTCACATTTGTAACGAAGCTCGTCCATGATGATGATGTCATCATCATATCCTAACTTAGTGAAGAGAGTTATGGTTGAAGTGCATGGCCGGTTGGGTCCATCGGGTGCTCTTTTTTTAGGTTTATATGTTAAGTACCTGAAAATCTACATGCAGGTGGCGGAACCGAGAAGGTTATCAAAAGGGATTAAGTATTCATATGCATGCGAATTCTCACGGATTCATGACCCGATATTTGTTTGCACATTCAGAGCATGATTTAATATAAATGTTTATCCTCCTGCTGGTTATTTAAGTGATGATGCTTAACTTCTGCATGTTGACCACAGGTGCATCGGCTAGAAAGATGAGGTCAGTGAGACATTTTTGGCCCGCTCCGACTAAGGATGGTCATGCCGATGATCAGGATGATGTGTGGTCGTGATACACAAAGGCGAGAAAGTAGGGCATGTGGATTTTGAATCCATTTCAGAACTCGATGGCATGCAGGTGGAGATATGACGGAGCTTTAATGGTGAGGACATCCTAGGTGGAAGACCGGATCCCGAGAAGTCACAAACACACCAAGAGGAGACAAAGCTTTCAATGTGGAGGAGAATGCTAGTGGAAACATTATTGAGGGAGCGGCGCTCTGTCTAGATGCTGCTCGAGATTTGGGCAGAATTTGTTTCCCACCGTCTGATGCTTTGCACATGTGTATGGACCGTTGATTTGCTAGGGTTTCCTAGGCACTGTGTTGAGGGGAAAACAGAGATATATATTCAGCCCCTTCACTCTATAAAAGAAAGAGGTCAATCATCCAAAAAAAATCTGACCTATAGCAATTTCATGTAGGAGATCGGATTGTTGAGACTAGTGAGGATTGAATTGTTGAAGCATCAAGGTTCTTTCTTCAGATCACTGTATATGTACTTGTTCTTTAGCCTATTGAATGGAGATGAAGCTCTAGATTACATCCTGATTGTAAACTTTATGTAATCTTCATGTTGATTTTTGGATATGTAATGGTGAATCATGTGTTCAACTAGAAGCGTTTTCATTCTATTGCATGTTGTTGTCAACATTCCCTTGAATATTTGCACTGGATCATGCAGATTTGTGGAATGTCCTGGTGAAGTATGATTCTAGTTTTCTTCTCTTCATTTCTATATGGGAACATGTATGTGGATCAGTGATCTCAGTCAAGTAATTTTAGGAATCTCACTCTCTAACCCTTTTTCTCATTTTAATTTCATAGAAATCACTTCCATAACTGCACATCATGATAAATATTAAGTAGAACAGAGGAATATGCTAACATCTCGTAGATAACTGAACATCATTAGCATATTTTGAGCTACATGCATGTACTTTTGAAAATATCATGCAAATATCAGCCTGTAGACACATCATTTAAAGAAATATATTGTGTAGGGTAACCTCCTTGTGTAGCATGGTTGCAGAAATAGAATCTACCGATCTACGTAAGACCCCAAAATGGAAAACAACAACACACATCAACCACTGAGTAACGTCAGTAGATTATGAACTAATCAAGGGAGACTTGGGATCATGAATTCTTTGAATTCATTGTATCTTTTAAGATTAGTAAAGGTTGTTGTGTAACTTTTATTCTATGTGTGCTTATGAGTAACATCATGACCACCAACAATATCCAATTGAAATATCCATATCCTAATGATGTCATCCGGAGAGGAAGGTTTGGGACTTGAGTTCCGCTCCTTTTTGTTGTCACTCAGATTTCACCTAGTGTTGAAGGCTTTTAGGGCTCCAACAATCTAGTGAAACATTGAGATGACCTCTAGGTGTGGGACCCTATAGGGAGGCCAAATCTCCAGAGAGAGGTTGGCTCCTTCGTTGAATATAAGATTCAGTGATCCTAAGACTAAACCTAATCTATGCACCATTGAGGAAAAGGGGAAGAAGGATGAACTGAAAATGAAAGGGGTGATACACGAGGTTTGAATAAAGAACATTCACATAGATAAGATGCACAAATAAAGAAATACAGCTGATAAACTTACATAGATCATGAAGGTATTAATAAAGGTAAAGAATGGATTTCTAGGAATTAAACATTTACAAACAATGGCCAATTCTAAGACTACACAGAGTTAAAAAGCATGAAAAAGTAAAACACCATATGTATTGATCAAGAGGCACATTTACGACAGAGGAAAGTTTTGTTTGGAATATAGAGGCATCAAGAATATCCAACTATTTTCCAACCTTTTTTACATCTTACATTCATGCATATATAGCATCTGATTCCAAATGACCTAATTAGGTTACAATAAATTGCCCCATGGGTTTTGTCAAAAACTATCTCTGCCTAAAGGAATATCTATCTGTGAGAAATAACTGTAGAAAATATCTGAATCCTAGGCAGATGGGAGATATTCTGTCCCTCTTCAAGGTGAACAATTGAATCATCGACCTGCAACCATAAATGCAACAAATATCTGAAAAGGGGTAGCTGAAAGGCATAGGATTTGCATTGATGGCATATGAGACAAAAGTTCCTGAGCAAAGCTTTTACAACACTTAAATCCTTAAAGCCCTCAAATCTGTGTCTCCATGATTCTAAATCCTTTGAAATTTTGACTCCTGCAATAGCTTGTCAGTCGAGTTCCCATAATTCCCTAATCGGCAATCTTTTCCACCTTTAGGATGCCTGAGAGTCTCTTTTGAATAATGGTTGTAGATAGATTTTCTTTGTAGAATTGACAGCCATCACTTTCCCTTTTTATTCTGTGTTGAGGCCCAAAGATTCTGCCTATGTGGCAATTTTCGTGACTTTGCAAGGAGTCTAGATGAGGCTCAGCGAAGGAGAAACCTTCATGAAATGCCATGGTGGTGCTAAGTGTATAGGTGAGTTGCTAGTCTTAGAAGCATTGTTGGCATATAGGGCTCCACCTCGAGAGATCCTGTGGAGAAGTGCCAACATGCCACATGTCAACATCTCGCGATTGCGCACTGAATCTTCCCTGCAGACAAGATTCACTTGCGACACTGCACTACCATCCGATCTTCAATGTTTTGGCCCTACTTCCTTATTTCATCCTTCGACACTTGGTACAATCTCCACCATTCAAACTGAATCAATAATCCTCTAGCCATAAGTCACGATGCACTTTACACTTGTCTTCATTTTGTAGTCACGCTGAAGGAATGTGACATCAGCTTCAGCGGTCTACAGGCTTGCGATATCCTGCCATGTGGCACTGTTGGGCCCCGTTGCTGCCTTTAGAGAGAAGAGGAAAGAGAAAACTCTTGACCTCCAAAGAAATAACACTTAGTTGCCTTTGAAGAGAAAAGAGAGCAGAGTTCAGCCTTCCGACCTTCCGCCTTCCGCCTTCCAAAAGGAAGGGAGAAGAGGGAAACTCTGAACTCCAAAAGTTTGAAAAACATTGAATACTTAGGCAATTAAGGCAAAGGAGAAGAGTTCAGAGGTAGGAAGGATGGAACGCTAAAGACCAGAACTCTAAACTCTGAAAGTTTGACAACATAGAAAAACACAAGGCCAACTCACGACTTTTGGGACTAAGCCAATTTGGGTAGTTTTGCCTTGTATTCTAGAGGGGGAAAACACTAGGATTTCATGGATCTTAGACTATTTGGCCAAGAGGGTAAAATAGGATAACATTTTTACGACTCGCGGGGATGTTTGCCTACTAAACAAATGGAAACCAGAAGCCTTAAGCTTGCATTGGGCATAGAGCTCAAAAGAGGAACTGCAATAGGTCAAAACAACTAAAACCTGCCTCCCAAAACATAGAAAAAGAAGGCCTACTTCTCCTAATGACAATGCAGCCTGTACAAAAGCTTTTAGGAAAAGAGAAATCTAAAGCAGAAATAAACTAAAACAATATGTTCAAAATCTCAGACCAACCTTAATGGTAGGGTTTGAGATGGATCCCATTAACTAAGATTAGGAGAACTTCACCATCCAGCCTTGAAAGAATGAAAATATTTGCTTGCTTGTAGCTGTTGATGATTTATGGCCCACTCTAAAGTGCATTAAAGTTGGTGTGGCTTCTAAGTTTGGCTTGGTCAGCATCCCATTTCAAAACAAGATCACCTTCTCTAAAGATCTAGATCTTGGCCTTCTTATCAAAAAATCTCTTGGTCTGCATCTGATGTTCTTCTAATGTGATTATGGTTGAATGTCTTTGTTCTTCTAGTTCAGTCAATTCAACCATCCTGACAAACCTTGCATCTTATCCTTCCAGATCCAATTGATGACCCAAGTCTAATGCAGGAAGCTCTAAGGATATAGGCAATTTAGCCTCCCTTCCATACACCAGAACAAAAGGAGAATTCCCAATGGCCCTCTTGTATGTGATCCTATCAGCCCAAAGAGCTAATCTGATCTTATTTTGCCATTGTTTTTAGTTTGTCTCCATGCTCCTTTTTAGAATCCTAATCAGGTTCTTATTGGTAGATTCAGCCAGTCCATTACCTTGGGGGTAATAATTGGATGAAGTCTTTAAGAACACATTGTACTTAAGAGCCCAATCAACAACAATTCTATAACCAGTGAATGCTTTTGCATTATCAGAAATAATAGTATGAGGAATCCCAAACCTTGTCATGATTTCTTCCAAGAGATCTATGATAGATGACTTAGTGGCCTGCTTTAGTGGAACTTCTTCAACTCATCGGGTGAAATAATATGTTGCAGTCAAAACCCACCTATGACCAGCACCAAAAGAAGGGTTTATCATGCCAATCAAATCTAATCCCCACTGTGAAAAGGGTTGATCGACCTAAATATGGTGGAGTGGGAGTGTTGTCAATCTTTTCTTTCCAGCAAAGCGAGAACACTCTTTGCATTTTCTTACCCATACATGGGCATCATTGAATAATGTGGGCTAGAAATAACCTGCCCTCATTATTTTCATTATTGTAGCTCTAGCAGAGAAATGACCACCAGCTGAGCCAACATGAAACTCACCAAGGAGTCTATCAACTTGATCTTCTTTTATGCATCTCAGTAAGACTCCATCCAGTCTTCTTTTGAAGAGAACACCATCTAACAAAGTATAAGGGATAGACTACAGTCTGAAATGTCTTCTTTTGGTTCTATCTAGTCCATAGAGATATTCACCAGTGGATAGGAAACTAGCCATATCTATTTTCCAAGAACTCACAACTGGTGGCTCAACTGTAGGTTCCTCTTCATTCAAGTGGTAAGATGAATTCACTCCACTTATTGATGTCTGAGCTAGTTGTTCACACAATCCTTTGCCTCTAATCAACTTAGTGGCTTTGATGATCACATCATATTCTAGGATCTTGGTGACCCAACTAGCTCTCTTTTCACTAATTGCTATCCTGATTATATAGTCTCTCACACTAGGATGAGAAACCAAAACTTTAATGTGATTATTTGCCAACATATATCTAATTTTTTTTAAATCTATGACAATGGAAAATACCTGTTTGTCCATGGGGCCATATCTGAACTCATAGTCTTTTAAGGTTTGACTGAAGAAAGCTAGGGACTCCTCTAGTCCGTATTCATTTTGTTGCATCAGGACAACAACAATACTGTTCTCTCCTCCATATGCATAGAGGACAAAATCCTTCTTATAATTTGGGTTCGTGAGAGTAGGAGCTTGTGTAATTTCTTCTTTGATTTTCTCAAAACCATCCTTCCCTTCTTTAGTCCACCTGAAGACAATGTCTTTTTTGAGCATAAGGGTTAGAGCCTTCACCAAGCCAGCGCAGTTAGGAATAAACTTCCTCACAAAATTGATCTACCCTAGAAATGATTGTAAAGTTTTCTTATGGGTAGATAGGGGAAGCGAAAGGAGAGTAGATGTCCTTTCAGGGTCAATGGAAATCCCATCCTTAGATACTATGTGGCCCAAAAGCTTACTCTGGGAAATAACAAAAATATATTTCTTGGGATTCAAAGACACCCCAAACTCTTTGCATCTCTGGAACACTTTCTCCAAATGCTCTATATGATTTTCTCCCTTCATGGAGAAGACTATGATGTCTTCCAAATAAATCAAGATGAACTTGTTTATAAAACCTTTAAAGGATATATCCATTGCCCTCTAAAATGTGGCGTCAGGATTAGACAAACCAAATGGCATCTTTGCATCTTTGTATGAGCTTAGCAAGCTCTTTCCTCATGAGCGGCTAGATCTTTGGATTTATAGGTCGTTGCTTTTGGAGAACCAAATTATAGTTGGGATCTAGATCAATGGCATGTTGAGCCACATCTAGATTGAATCCTTTAAGATCATCATATGTCCATGCCAGGACATCATTATACTTTTGAGCAAGTCTTATGAATTCTTGCTCCTCTACATTGCCGCACACTTTTCCTAGCAGCAACTCTTTGTCCTGGGTGATGGTTACCTTCTAGTATACTTCTTTCTTGAATTTCATATTATTTCTATCACCCCTAAACTCATCATCATCGCTAAAGATGGCCTCCAGGGTGACTAGACCCTTGGGCAGCTTGTTCTATTTGAGCTAGATGATCTTATCACCATAGCACTCCTGTAACCTGGGTTGCACCCTTGAAGAGAACTTGGCTTCATTCTAGATGAAGCATGCAATCTACTCATCACTATCAAAAATTTACCAATGAATATTATTGTCAGGAATAGAGGGCCTGATGACCATTTTCACGTGTTGATTGGGACCCTGAAACAAATCTATAGGTGGGGAAACTTGGGCTCCCACCATTGCTAATTGGTCAGCCTCTGAATTTAAGTTTCATGGGATTACCTGTAGGTTAAGAGCATCGAAGCTCTCAAACAGGTCCCAAACTCTATGTCTATAAGCTCTTAAAAGATGGTTTTTTGTTGCACATCTCTCTCTGACTTGGTTGACCACCAATTCAGTATCACCAAAAATCTCTAGATGCTTGATTTTATTCTTTTCTGCTATCAATAGGCCATGGACCAATGCCTCATACTCTACTACATTAGTTTTGCAAGAAAAGTGTAGCCTATGAGCAAAACACAACTTGTCAAATAAACTAGCAAAACACCCGCACCAACCCCATTTTTGCTCTTTGCACTGTCAAAGAACATCTTCCATGGGCCATTGGAGTCATCACCTGGTTTAAGTACAAAAGGGACTGAAGGATCCCCTTCATGGATCATGTATTTGCCCAAGTTAGTTGCCTTAGTAGTATCATAAGGATCAAAATTTTCATGATCCCTTGCCCACTCATCTAAAAATAGGTCAGGGATAGGAAGAGGTGAAGGTTCTTCCTTAGTAGGCTCTAGATCATGTACTTCCCCACCCTAGATCATGACATGTAGGTTCACCAGGCTTTGGTCATAATTTTCCACATGATAATATGAAATCAGTCCCTCCATTGGTTATAGTTTTCTAATTCGAACCTCTATTACAGTTGTAAGTCTGTGTGAGTCCCTTTCAATATTTGAGGTCATTGTATTGTTATGTCGGTTGCAGCTAAACACCCTAAATCTTGGTGTATCACCCCCCTTTTTATTTTCAATCTCCTTCTCTTTCTTTTCCTTGGTGATCATTAGCATAGGTTTACTCTATTACTCTAAGCCTTAAGCTTAGAAAGACAATCCAGGCTTCTCTGGAGGTTTGGTCTCAACCCCAAAGGTCCCACATCTTGAGACCAATCCCATGTTACTCTGAAATTGTTGGATTCGTCAAAGCTCCAACAAAAGGGTGCAATTTCAAGTGATAATAGTTTTTGGCATGCTCGGTGGGACTTTATACTCTGAGTAAGAGTTGGACTGAGAAATTCTAGTGTTTTTCTTAGTTCATTTGTTGCTATGGAATCATTCAATAGGCATCTGGTGACTCTGCTGATCTAGTATCCATATCAACTCAACATTTCATGTCTGGAGTGCAGATAAGATCTTCTTCCAAAGGTAATTTTCAATTTGTTGAACTATCATTTACTGAGTCAAGAAGAAGTAGACTATCTAGGTCCCCCGCAAGGGAAAATAATAGTGCAAGTGCATCTCCTTCAAGAGCCCAGTCTACTCCCCCTCCAGCTAGATTTCATGTTGGATTCCAATATTCAAGAAGAACCCTACGCATTTTAGAATTAACATGAATACCCCTAACATGGCGAAGAATCTTCCTTTTGTCACACTCAATGGGGGTATCCCTCTAGACCTATCCCAGTATGATGATATTCCTACCTCATCCTTAAAGGATATCCCATTCTTCAATGGTGAAAACTTCACCACACCTGCTGAGCACATTCAGGATATTGCCAACGTCTGCTCTGTCCACAACGTCACTGCAGACAATGTGGCGGTGAGACTGCTAGCTTCTTCATTCAAAGGAAAAGCCCTCTAATGGTACAGAGGTCTCCCAGCCAATTCCATCCACAACTAGGACAAATTAGGGACAAAATTATGTCAGCATTTTGAAGACAAGAGTGACCACCTGTCACTGTTGGAGCAGTTGGCCACAATCAAGAGAGCTTCCCATGAACTTATGGTGGACTTTAATTACAAATTCCAAAAAATATGGGACATAATACTATTATTAGTATAACCCTCCCCAAACATTGCATTCATTTATTATTTGAGGTCTCTGAATTTTGACATTAATGTCATGATTCAATCTATGGGAGGGACAGTGCTACCAGATGCATACGACATAGCTATAAGGGCAAAAAACTACCTAATTCAAGCTAGAAAAATTACACCAAGGCCACCAATGCCTTTATTTCTATTAATAAAGAGGGTGAGAAAGATGCTTTGATCAAAAGATTGAGCAATGAATTGGTGTTGGCAAGAAGACAGCCAACACAACCTAGCAGGTCATATTAGCCATTCAATCAAAATTATCAGCAAGGTAGACCACCTTATCAGGGGAATGTGCAGAGGCCAAATCAGCCTAGTTACATCATACCATTGAATGTTGTACACCCCAATGTTGCTAGTACATCCAGGCCTCTTATGCCCATATAGAACAACTTGGCTTAGGATAACGATTGGTGTTATCCATGCAATCAACCGCATGATCAAAGCTTGTGCCAAAGTGGACAATTCAATCATGCTTTGACAGTGCAAAGCCAACCAATGAATTTAGAGAAGCAAGTCAGCTCTAGTCAAGAGATGGTGGGAGGGCATGAACAAATGCAAAATAATTCTACTTTGATGAATTGGACACAAGATGATTTCTATGGTATCAATCAAGGTGCAGGCCTGATAGCACACAACACAAGGGCCAAAAGAAGAGCCACTAAGGATGCATCAATACCTGCAATTGGTTAGGTATCTTCTTCCCAAGCATCCCAAATGGCTACAAATGAAGGAGTAGTAGCCAAGGCTCCTTCAAAGCAAGCAGAACAAACTGTTGGTAAGGCAAATTCAGTGCCAGAACAATAGCCCCAAACCAATCAACAGTCAAAAGTTAACACTGTGGTCACAAAGGTGACCGAGAATGCTAGTCAGATTCCCTTGAATATAATTGATCAGATGAAGAAGACTAACCTAAATGTCACTATGTGGGATGCTCTATTAATCCTAGCTCAGAGAAATTTACTTCAGGAAGCCGTAACAAGCTTCAGTCAGCCTGTTGTAGAGGCAACAAAAGAAAGGACAGCCACCCTAGCAAGCCTATGTCAACCCAAGGAGGAAGCAAGCACAAGAAAAACCAGTAAGCCCCCTCCTTTCTATGTTTCCCTAATCATTGGTGATAAATTGTTACACAATTTTATGATAGATTCTGGGGCGGGTACTTCTGTTATGCCCAAAAACATAGCTGATAGGTTAAGCATTGAATATGAGCATGTGAATAAGGGGGTAGAACAATTAGATGGCACTGTTGGTAAGACAGTGGGTGTGATTAAATATTTAAAGCTCACCTTGCATGCATTCCCTGGCTGCTCTATTTCTCAAGATATCGCAGTCATAGACCTTCTTGCATACTTTGGCATATGCTTATCTAGGGATTTCACTGCTAAAATAGGTGGGTATTTATCTTCTAATTGGTCCCACATGTTGTTTAGAACTAGATGTGGCACTAAGGTGACCATTAATGTTGAGCCTATTGCCAATGACCACATAGAGCCTTATACACCCATTCCCTTGGACATGAACTACACAATCCATGAGTTGGGGGAGGATGACAATAGTAGGCATGAGACTGCAACACCTATGGAGGAAATACCTGACATATTGTTTGATGAGTGGATAAACTATTTTTAGTTTGACACTCCTGACCATATAGAGGAAACAGGGCTGGGTACTTATTGTATCCATGAGGAGGACACCACCATCCCTAATCTTGAAAAGACAACATCATATCCGGAGGGGATATGGCAAATGTATTTTTATGGCTCCAGTGGAAAAAATGGAGCAGGTGTTGGGGTTGTGTTAATTTCACCCCAAAAGAAAAGTTATTTCTCTGCATTCAGATTACAGTTCAATTATACTAACAATGTGGCTGAGTATGAAGCCCTAATTTAGGGTATAGAACTGGCAAAAAAGAGAGGAATAAAAGTGTTACAAGAATTTAGTGACAGTGAACTTGTTATTCACCAAATCATATCACAAAGTGCCTCAAAGAATGACTTTCTCAAGTCATATAAGCATAGAGTCTAGGACCTGATTGAAGACTTTGATGCCTTCAATAATCAGGTAATGCCCAGATAGAAAAACAAGGATGTTAATAGACTAGCTACAGTTGGTGCCCAATTTGACATTCCCCAAAATGTCAAACAAAATTTAGATCAACATGTAAAGATTGTTGTCAGACCTGTTGTGCCTGACAATGTGATAAGTTGGCAAGTGTTTGAAATCAACCAGCAAATTGTGCATTTCTTGCAAGATGAGGCAAAGTTTCCTGCCAAAAATTAGTCAGTATTGCAAGAGCAATATGGTGACTAGGTGATCCAGCTAAAGACCAATAAGTTGCCCAGAGGACTAATCACTTTAGAGAGCATATTTGGTGTTGATGATCAACCTAAGAAAGAGAAAATGAACATGACAGTCAAAAAAGAGGACTATGAAGAGGTGGAAATTGCACAAGGTCGATTCCTAAAACATGGCAAGGTATGTGATCAAGCTGAGAGGCAAGGTTTTATTAAACTTTGTAATGAATTTGATAATTTAATAGCTTGGGATTATAGCTATTTGAAATGCTTTGATCCTAGTTAATCCGACATAGACCATGAAAAGCTTGTCCGCCAAAAACAAAGGCCTGTCAACCCAAAATAGAGCCATTAATGAGAAAAGAGCTATCCAAACTCATAGAAGCTAAAATCATTTATCCCATTAAACATTCCTCTTGGGTAGCTAACTTTGTTCCATTTAGGAAGAAGAATGGAGAAATCAGATTGTGTGTGGACTTTAGAGATCTAAATAAGGCCTCCCTTAAAGACCACTATCCACTCCCTTCCATGGAGCAAATTCTCCAAATAGTAGCAGGAGCTGAAAGATTTTCACTCCTGGATGGCTACTTAGGCTATAACCAGATTCTTGTGAAAGAATCTGATCAATACAAAATAGCCTTTACCACCAAATGGGGCACTTTGGATTATCAAAAAATACCATTTGGGTTGACCAATGTTGGGGTGACTTTCCAAAGAGCTATGGATTTGGCCTTCAAAGGCCTGATCAATGATATTATTTTAGCGTATCTTGATGATTTGACTATATATTCCAAGCATGCAGCTGACCACTTGGGTCAGTTGAGAAAAGTCTTTGAGAGATGCAGGGAATATGGAATATCGTTGAATCCAAAAAAAAAGTGTATTTGTTGTCTGAGAAGGCAAATTGTTGGTGCACATGGTTTCAAAGGATCTAGCCCTTCCTCTTCCCAATCACAAGAAAGGTCTATAGAGCTTTCTAGGAAAGATCAACTTTGTGAGGAGGTTTATACCAAATTTTGCTTTAATAGCAAAACCCCTCATAGCCATGCTCAATAAGAATGTCGCCTTCACATGGTCAAAAGAAGGCAGGGATAGTTTTGAATCTATCAAGCAGGCCATTACACAGGGTCCAACGCTGATAAATCCTAATTATGAGAAGGATTTTACATTTATGCCTTTGGAGGCAAGGAGGGTATATCAACAGTTTTAACGCAACATAATGAAGAAAATTTGGAACAACTAATTGTTTTCTTCAGCCAGCCTCTCCAAGAATATGAACTGAGGTATGATTTTGTTGAGAAGTAGGTATTTGTTGTAGTGAAAGCACTTAAAAAATTTAGGCATATGCTTTAAAACAGCAAAATATAATTAATGGTGGACCACCCGTGCATTAAGGAATTTCTGTTAAGCAGAGATATCAATGAAAAGGGGGCTAGGTGGATCACAAAGTTGATGGAATATGATGTCAACATCAATATCACCAAACTGGTGTGCGGCAAAGGCCTGTGTGAGCAGATAGTTACGGACCCTGAGGTCATAAATGATGTTGTATGTGTCCAAGGGCAGGCACAATCGATTAATACCCACACTCCAATTGACCGGTATCATGACATGGTCACATTTCTACAGTCAGGTAGATGCCCGAATGGATTGGATCAGGCCAACAGAAGGTATTTCTAGCTCCAATCCATCCCCTATGTTCTTGTTGATGGTGTCTTGTTTAGAAATGACATCAATGGAATTCTTCTTAGATGTATTACACAAGATCATACTTATAAGGTGCTAGAAGAATTTCATAATGGCCCTACTAGTGGCCATTATTCTCTAAGAACAACTGCCACTAAGATCATGAGGGGTGGTTATTGTTGGGATAAGTTGCCATTAACTTGCAATCCTAACCAATTCATGTGTCTCCAAAGTTCTTGGAATGTGTTCCCCAACACATTAAGACTTTGAGAGATTAATTATTTATTAATTATATCACTTTAACTTTTACAATTAAGTTCTAAATGGATAATGCCAAACGTGGGCACCCACTTTGAAATGGGATCCATGAAGACTTTGTTGACTTCTCCTAAGTCTTAAATAGAGTTTGATAACTCCTAATGAGTAGGAGTTAGACTTGGGACTTATTTTTAGACTTGGAGTTGTGCTTTTTTATGTACATGAGTGGATAATGTTGAGACACCTTGCATGGATATAATGTTGGAGTTAACTACAGTGTTAAAGATGCATGAATTGGATATTGCTTACATGTGGTCAGAATAGCTTGCATGGATTTGCATGTTTTTGCATGTAGATTACATGTACTTGCATGTTGTTGTATGTTGTTGCATGTTACTTGCATGTTGTTGCATTTTGATGCATTTTGTTACATGTTGCTCATATGGACTTGCATGTTGTTGCATGTCACTTACATGTGCTTGCATGTTGTTGCATGTCACTCCTATGGACTTGTATGACCTTGCATGTTGTTGCATGTCACTTGCATGTTGTTGTATGTCATTCCTATGGACTTGTATGACCTTGCATGTTCTTGCATGTCAGTTATATGACCTGCATTTAGTTGCATGTCAGTTTTGTAAGATTACTTGCAGAACACATTCCAACTCTAAAAACTTGCATGATGGTACATCTCAGTGATTCAAGAAATGGGTATCAATTGCATGCTGTTGAAAATGCTTGCATGTCAGTTGCATGCCATTTTTAAGATATTACTTGCAGGACACTCCAACTCCCGAAAGTTGCAGGATGGTACATCTTAGTGTTTCAGGTAATAGGTATCAGTTGCATGTTGGATCTAGTGCTTGCATGTCACTTGCATGTACAGAACAAGATATTTCAAAATAACCTTGGGGACATCAATATTGCATGTTGTTTGCATGAAATTGATGTGTCTTGGTCAATTCAGTTATTAGAAACTCATTGGGCAAATATGGACGCCCAAATGGAGGAGTTTTTGATGTTGCTTTTATTTGGTGATAAGTTTGATGTTGGGACAGCTATATTTAGCCATCTTGGTTTCCCACATCATGAAGGGGCAGTTAACTCAAAGCTTGGACTTTGTTAGAGTTTAGTTTTCTCAATTTAAGTGAGCTTAAATTTTGCATGAGCTTTGGAAGCTATGTTATCAATTATAATTTATTGTAATTTGAGTTTCAATCTTTTGAATTAAGAAGCTTTTGAATTAAAAGAGGGTTTTTGATTTAATTGTAAACCCCATACATTTTCTAAAGAGTTGATTTGAGGAAAAAAGACTTAGAAGAAAAAAGCAAAAGTTTTTGTAAAAGACTTAGAGAAAAAAGCAAGAAGCTTTTTTGTGAAGTGCATCAAGGACTTAGAGAAATTTCAGTATTGTATGTAATCTTTTCCAAAGAGATTTAATACAAGCAGGAAACATCTTTGAGTGTGAAAATTTTTCCCAAAAGGGTTTATCCAAGTAAATATTGTGCAAGCTTTTTCTCTTCTCTTCTCTTCTCTTCTCTTCTACATTGGATTGAATGTGCAAATCAATTGTTCATTAATTGTTACAAATTAATATTTATTTCAGCTTTGCATACACAAAATTTAAAGTTTATAGCAGTTGTTCTACCTTCATTTTCAACAATTATTAGTGGCCCAATTTATTCAGAGACGCCCATAAATGGGTAAGAGGTTACAAAGAATGTGCATTCTTTGCAGGTAAACAAAGGTTGGTTGCTCTTCCCCTGCATCCAATTCAGATTGACCAGCCATTTTCCCAATGGGGTTTGGACTTCATTGGGGTGATTAATCCACCTTCTAACATTGGTCAAAAGTGGATTTTAGCAGCCACAGATTATTTTACAAGGTGGACAGAGGTAGTTGCATTAAAGGATGTCACGGAGGCCTCTATTCTAGATTTCCTTGAGGGGATAGTTACCAAGTTTGGTGTTCCATTCACCATTATTTTTGACAATGCTAAAGCCTTTGTAGGCACAAAAATTAGTGAATGAGAACTGAACTACGGAATGTATTTGAAGACATCATCCAATTACTACCCCCAAGGAAATGGTCTAGTTGAGTCCACAAAGAAAAACTTGATCAAGATCATCAAGAGGATAGTGGATGATAATCAAAGAACCTAGCATTCCAAGTTGAAGACAGCTCTCTCGACTGATAGAATTGTTCCCAAAAGGGCCATAGGTGATTCTCCTTTCATGCTTGTTTATGGAAAGGAAGCAAGGCTTCCATTATCATTGGAGTTGCCTTCCCTTGAGCTAGCCCAGCAGCTAGAATTGCTGGAAAATGATGACATGACAGTTAGGTTGGATGAGTTGATGGAGCTTGAAGAAAAAAGAGATGTTCTATGAAGACCCTTGAATCCCACCAGAATCAAATCAAAAGAACTTTTGATAGAAAATCAACTGACAGAACATTCAGCGAGGGAGATTTGGTGTTGCTGGGAGACATTTAAAATTTGACACCATGTGGAGTGGCCCTTACATTATTACTAGTTGCAAACAGGCCAACGCATTTCAACTTTCCAAGTTGAAGGGAGAGGTTCTACCAATTTCAATCAATGGGATTCATCTCAAACCTTACTTTTAGCATGGTTGTGGGATTTTGTAAATATGTAAGGTGTTTCCTTTCAATAAGTGCTTTTGCACATATATCATTCTCATTAGGAGGTTGTTTGCCTTGTCTTGTTTCCCAGAGGCAGTGTTTAGTTTTGTTTTAGTATGGCCAACCCCTATTCTTATTGTTGTGCCCTTTGACTATGTGCCCAATGGATTGATAAGGCCTCTAGATCCCAGTGTTTAGTAGGCAAACACCCCTATATAGTCACCAAAATGTTATCCCATTTTGCCTTGTGACCAAATAGCCTAAGGATCCATGAAATCCTAGTATTTTCACCCTTTGAAATGCAAGAGAAAACCACCCAAAATGGCTAAGTCCCAAAAATCCTAAGTTTTCCTTGTATTTTTTGCCTTTTCAAAGTTTCAGAGTTTAGAGTTCTTCCCTTTGCTCTGCCATCCCAATCAGTCCCGAACTCTAATTTGTACAAGTTAAAATCCGTCTAAGTGTTTTGGGCACCAGACTTCGGCCTTTCTCTCTTTCACATTCTCTTTTAGAGTGTCAAATGCTAGAGGTTCGCTTCCCGAAGACCGACAAGTAAATGCCTTATGTGTGTTGGACTTCGGGGTTCTGGGATTCATCCAGATATTTTGACATGGACATTTCGCAATTACAAATATCCATATCCAGTTGAAATATCCATATCATGATGGTGTCATCAAGGGAGGAAGGTTCGGGACCCGAGTTCCACTCCTTTTCATTCAAAATATTTCTAAGTGTTTCAGGGATTCAGACTTCGATCTTTCCTTCTTCCTTCTTTTGGAAGGAGGAAGGCCGAAGGCCCGAACCCTAAACTCCACTAAACCTTTGCAAAAGTGGCTAAGTCTTCAATCTTGCAGGGCTCGAACGTTCCCTCTTCTTCCTTCTGTAGGAAGGCGCAAGGCGGAAGGCCCGAGGCCCGATCTCCATCGATTTCATAGAATTGGCTAAGTGTTGCGGAGGCAGAAGTCAAGTTCTTCTTCCTATGATCAATGAAAGACGTAACATTGAAGGCCCAACCCCTAAAGCCTGACGACTTCTCTTCTCTCATACTTCAGAGGCCGAGGTTTCCTTCTTCACCTCTCCAAAGGCCCGATCGGTGGAAGAACCATCGGAGGAAGTTTGATATGTCGGAGCCCAACCTTTTTGCCTTCCAGAGGCATTTTCCACTGCTCCAAACATGACAGGACTGCTCAGCAACCCTCTTGGTCACCATTAATGCTTCTTCAAAACTTGATTTCTTGTGGGAGATGGATTCCTCACTTCCCCATGCTACTTTTGTCCCTTTGCATTAAATTTATTATACCCACGGCATGGGCGAACACTCTTCTTCAGCAGATTTCATGGGTAGATCATGTGGGCACTCTCCAAGGACACTGAAACAAAGTTATTACAGCATGGGCGACGTCCCTTTCTTGTTGACTTCTCATTCCATGCCCACAGCTACTACAATGCGATTGAAAAATCTATATATGCATGATTCAAAGATGTATTTCGAGTTGGTTAGCTATTCTTCTAAGCTATCATGTTAGTTGGGTAGTTTTTTATTATAGGCCTTGTAACACATTTGCAAGAAATGACTGGATGTGATACATTGTGCTCTTTTTTTAAGCCTTTGATGTCTCTAGTTGATCGTTCACCAATGAATGTAGATGGTTATTATGTGTCTATCTCTCTATAACAAAGTATCTTACTTTTGTAATGGCTATTTTGCCTTCATGATCAATATAATCACTGATATTTTGCCTCTCTTATGCTTTCGCTCTGTGTTTACTTGAAATCTATAACTCATTCTACGAATAAAATGGTCCCTCCATTGGTTATAGTTTTCTAATTTGAACCTCTATTAAATTTGTAAGTTTGTGTGAGTCCCTTTCAGTATTTTAGGTCATTGTTGTGTTATGTCAGTTGCAGCTAAACACCCTAAATCTTGGTTTATCACCCACTTTTAATTTTCAGTCTCCTTCTCTCTATTTTCCTTGGTGATCATTAGCATAGGTTTAGTCTATTTCTATAAGCCTTAAGCTTAGAAAGAGGAACCAACCTTTTCTATAGGTTTGGTCTCAACTGCAAAGGTACCACACCTTGAGACCAATCCCATGTTACTCTAAAATTGTTGGATTCATCAAATCTCCAACAAAAGGGTGCAATTTCAGGTGATAACAACAACCAAAACCAATAAACACACACAGAAAAAACTCACGATAAAAGTGACACAAGATATACCCTAGGAAAACCCTCAAAGAGGGAAAACCCCAGCCTCCAAAAGATTCCTCATTATATTATTAAATTCTCAAACAAGTTACAATATACTACAAGGGCATGTATGTTAGGTCACAACCAAATGAAAACTAAAAACATCTACTATCCTTATTCTCAGACTCCATCATGAACCCTCATGTTCATATCTACACTTGAACCTCCAACTCCTACTAAAATGTTCTCTACCTCTCTTGCCTCTTTCAAATGATTGTGGACAACCAATATATCAATATCCAATCTCCTTAATGATCTACATTGGCCACAAGGTGGTGCAAAGTTCTATACTCCCTAAAGCGTGTAGTCGACTAATGCAAGATAAGTTATCAAACTAAACTAAAACAACATAATCAAAAATTGTGTAGTGTCGAATGTTTGCTCCCATTGGTCCAATAAGCCTTCACATGTCTTCCTTAATTGTTGCAAGCTTCAAACTCTATGGCACCAATAAGAACTTTGTAACTGTAATAGTCTAACAGTCTGATATAGGTTCACAAACCCAAATAAATTATTACATGAATCTAACTCTCCTCAAACATGTATAAGACCTCCAAGTACCCCTCTAGAATATTATACCAAAAATGCAAGACTAAAGTGTAAAATGTAATGACGTCTTCTACACTAATTGATGAATTAAAACTATAAATAAACAAACCAAGTAATTATTGGTGATTGAGGATTTCTCTATTCCCCCAAGGATGCTCCTACATAAGAAAAACATGCAACTTTCCTACCAATCTACTCTCCAAACATCTTAGGATTAAGGACAATAAGGACAATCCTACACTAGCTTAGACTTCATAATCCAATCCATAGGAAATTCATACTTTAAAGTCCCAACTACATCAGTTTAGACTTCAGGGTTTGCAGTTCATGTTGAATTTTACAACACGACTTTGGAGTTCAAGTTGCAAAATGCAACCTACAAAACACTTTCCCAGCATCAATCGTTAGCACTAGAAATTTAGGCTTCAGGTTCTAATTTACAAACTACAATCATGTAAAACCTCATGCAAACTCTAAGCCTCCCTAGTCAAACACTTCAGGCCTTGGAGTTTGATTTGCATTGTGCATTTTAGACCTCAAGGTTTGATTTACATTTCCGAAAACAAGAAAATTTTAAGGCCAAGTATAACTCTGAGAAGATCTCAATTCAAACATTGGGGTTTGACAAGAAACATGCATCTTGAACTTCAGAGTCCAATTTACATTTTGCAACTTATAAAATTCCAAATCAACTCCAAACTCTAAGCCCTTGCAATTTAGAGTTTGGAGTCCAATTTGCATTTTGTGACTTGTAAAATTCTAAATCAATTACTAACTATGAGTTCTAGCAATATAGACTTTGGATTCTAAACTTCTATAATTCAGACTATGGACTCCGAATTGCAACTGGAATCCTATAGAAAATTTACAAGTTAGAAACTAGTAAGTTCTATTTTTGCAAATAACGGGGCATAACTTCTTCATTTTTTGTGTTGTACCAAAACAACTTGAACCAAACACTCAAGCATTTATGGGATTCCTATTGTCTTAATAGGAACCCCTAAAAGGGCATGATTCCCAAGAAACAAGGTAAAACATAAACTCATGTTTCTATATAACAACTCAATGAACAACATAATGTCAATATCAACAAAGCATTAGAAGTACACTACATCTACACAACATATTAGGATGAGCATAACATAGGATTACATTTAAAAATGTAATATTTAAACAACATAAATTGATAACTAAAATAATACAAATGAAGCTTCCATCCCAAGAGTGGGCATTTCACCATGGATTACAAGTTCAATTATGACTCCAATACAAACTGAGCCAATGAGTGATAAAATTCCTTATTACACATTTCTCAATAAATGGTACAAGAAGGGCTACCATATACCACAACCAACAATGAACTCTATACTATCTTCAAGCATATCCATAAGTCTAGCTAGCGCCAATGGTGGAACAATGCCACCCAACCATGTGGAACCCTCAAGGCCACCCATCTGAACTGAGAGATGGTCAATCAAGAATCATACATACACATAATATAATATGGTGTATGATACAAATCATGACATCACACATACCAATAACATACAACAGTTATGGCCTCCATTCAATGACATGGGAATAGATGGCACCAAACACCAAGATATGTAATGAGTTGACACATCACACTTATACAAAAATCACATGGACATATCAGGAAACAACATCCCAATGAAAATAGGAAGGGAACTACTAAGTATCAAACATAGAGTTTCATTGTTATGTTTCCCATTTTCATATAGTCCTTTAATGCATGTAATGACATGAGTACTATCTTGCATGATTTCACGTTGATTTTCAATGCAAGTCATGATCATACTACTAGTCTTGCACAATTCTAGATTGACCTTCAATGCAAGTCAAGTTCTCAAGTTTTTAATTTAATTCAGTTTAAATATTTGAATTCCCTATTCACTTTATCTCATTATATTACACATACAATACTTCACATTGCGACATCTGTAATTCTGCTAGTACAACATGGTTCCACTCTACTTCTAAAATTAGTATCCATTCTTAGGTCCAAAATCCAACCTTCACCCAAAAGTAAAGGCATAGAAAACAAGGTCAAATTTTATGATCCTTGTACCCAAAATGTTGAGAAAATAAAAAGAAACATATATATGTAACACTGCAAGTTGGTGGCATACACATAAGAACACCATTCTGCGGTGGCAAGTATTCAAAATATTGATAAGAACAAGGTACTTACCAGAAGAAGGGGAATACACAATAATCCCTAAATACAAGGGAGAAATCCCACCGGAAGAACACTTAGATACATGTATAGTGATCTGGAAGGGTAAAAATGAATATGATACAAGACTCTACATACAAATTTTCTATTGGACATTGACACCAGTCGCACAAACATGGTATATAAACCAAGAGCAGAGAACTGAAACAAAGGATTGGAATGAGCTACAAGGAGACTTCATACATAAATTTTACTTCTGTAGTCCAAATGAACATATCCATAATGCAGTCCTCTAAATGAAATAGATAATATTTAAACCTACTAAGGAGAATAAAATAGAAATATACCAGCATACTCCTTCATCACCTAGAATAGAAGGGGTATGGAAATTAATAGAGTGGATGGACAAGGAGAATAAATGTACTGAGAGGAGATTCTATAGGACAAAACAAGAAGAAAATGACAACCAACATAAATTGGACATAGAGATTCATGAAGGAGAAAGGGAGAGTTAGAAACTGAGTCAAAAAGTAAATATTACACTCAACCCCTAAAACTTAGAAAAGAAAATATAGCCACAGAGGGTGACCCAAAATTAGCCAAGATTGAAGACTATTGGGATGAGAAAGTTGTTACACAAGTGGAGGAAATTCTATTAGAATTTGTGTTAGGAAAGGTATCTCAACCTTGCAACTACAAAAGGTTTCTATTCCTCCCAATTTTGGTCTTTTCGAATACCCTTTATCTTGAAGAATGGTTTAGAACTTTCAGAGTTTGCAAAAGGGGGTAAAAATGGTAGGGCTTACTATTTTTAGTAACTCTACATTTGAGCATGGATGGACCTAGAATTTTCTTAAAAGGTGTGGAACTTCCAAGTAAACATCTTGGGTGACTATCGACTCAAGATCATACCTCTATTGCAAGATATTAAAGTTTCGAATTTTTGAAACTCCCAAAAAAGTTTTGAATTTATATTTGAAGCACTTAGAGGTCCCTAAATGCCCTTAAAGTTGACTTAACTAACAAATTTGGTTATATGTTGATAGATCTCTTCACGATATTTCCAATGTATCAAATGGTCTATCAATCGGACACCGGGATCAAACGTTATGGCCTTCGGAAGTTGGACCTCCTGTTTTGGGAAATGTGAAAACTTGTTGGACACTTAAAAGAGTTGTAAAGGGGAGAGTTTCACATGTTAGTGTGTGATTTGGCACATCACAAGGCATCTTTTATTGGAGATAATTTGGGTGCCACTTTTGGGTGGTTTTGGCTCATGGTTTTGTAATTACCGTTGACAGTTTACTATATTGTATGTCCTATATATCAGGAGCTTGAAATAGAGGTTGTGTATAAGAGTCTTATAGATGTTGAGTTGCCTCCAGATCTCTAGTTGGTTATACTCCTATGAAAGCTTGCTCTGCAAGTATATTGTAATCTTCTTGATTCTTGAATAATATATTAGGCAGCTTTGGAGTATGGGTTTTCCTCTTGAAAGGGTTTCCCCATGTAATTATTGTGTTATGGTATGATTGCTATCTGTGTTTACTTCTGTAACTGTTGTAAAGATCTAAAAAAATTGCATATCCTTCCCCTCAAGATTAATATAGGAATTTGTTCCTCTACCTTAGCTTCCTTACAACTGGTATCAGACCTTGATCACCTTTGGTTTCAATTGTGGGTTGTTGGGTTTTTTGAACTAATCTAGTTTTGAGTGGGAGCTTGTGTAGAAAATATTTTTTGATCTTGTTGCAGGGATTTTTAGATGGTGAGCACATCAAGGAGGATAGATGAAAAACTTTCTGATAAAAATTTTGAGATGTGGAAATTGAAGATGGAGGATTTGTTAATTTATTGAGATCTCTGGAATGCTATTGATGAGAATGTTTCAAGGCCCACAGATGCTACTTTGGTTATTGAATATAATGTTATGGACCATAAAGCCAAGGGTCTAATCAGATTGTGCCTAACAGACTCTATTTTAATCAATGTCCATGAAGAGCCCTCTGTAAAGAAACTATGGAAGAAACTCGGTGAGATATATCAAGCCAAATATTTCGTGAACAAGATTTTCTTGAGGAAGAAACTATATTTCTTGAGAATGGAAGAGGGTGGATGAATTGCAGACCACCTGGATGTTGGCAAGAGACACTACTCTGATGAAGAATTGCATGTTGTCATTGATGGCAACAAGGCAAAGGGATTTCACTGACATGACTAAGAGACATCACTTTAGAATACCAACTTGGTTTGGCAACAAGACACTAAAGTATTCTGGTTCGGAAGGCTAAAATGACTAAATATGGACAATATACAGAGTAAGTGACAGAGATTGGGTTAGTATGCCTCCACAGTAGAAGATCATTATATGAAGTTCAAGTATGTTTCTCATGGCTATTTGATGATGATATGTTCCAATTATCAAGACTTGATTTCCTCTTGAAGTCATACTATGAAAAGTCTAAGTCCGGGTGAACATAACTAAGACAAGAATAGTGCACAGTGTCTGAGAAAAAGGGTCTGCATTTCTCCATAGTTGCATATTTTGTCTTGTGGTTTTGGAGGTATGCTTAGAGGTCAAGAATGAATGTTGGGTATGAATCCTCGAGTCTCCTATGGTTTGCAATGAGAGTTTTGATGTGACAGATGAATTGGGTCAAGCATGTTCTTAAGAGACAAGCTAATAGGCTGTTAGATCTTTATGCGGAGAATATATATTGTTTGAATAATAAATCTAAGTGGTTGTATGATTGGTTCTAACCTATATGAAGATCATTATATGTTTGGTTTGGTCCGCATTACTATTTGTACACATTATCAAGCTGACAAGGTAGAATACATTGTACACACTTATTGTCTGGCTTGCCGACCTGATTATGAGATTGAATTCAAATTTGTGGATATTTATATGGGTTAGATTTCAGGGTTGAGTGATGAGATGACATTGTGATGTGGATGAACTAAATGTGTGTGCAATTCAAAAGCAGAGTTATGATCAGAAGAAGACAGTAAGGGCAGAAGAGCAAAGTTTATGTAAAGTAGAGCAAATAGTATAAAGTCTTTTGAATTTGTATATTGAACTAATTGGTACTACACCTTAGCATTCTGTAGATGCATTTGTAGTAGTTATCTTTTGGCAATGAGCCAATCCTTCTTCTATTTTCTTTTCTCTTGGCAGTGAGACTTTGTGCAGTGAGCACTTCTTCATAGGGCAGTGAACCCTGGGCAATGAGCCTTCTTGTAATTCGGTATTGTGCTATCATAATATATTGTGAACTAACATTCACTGTGGTTTTTCCCTTTTTGGGTTTTCCACGTAAAAATCCTAGTGTCTATGTGTTATGTCTTTATGGTTGTTGTTGTTATGTTTATTATGCTTTCATGTTGTTGAATTTGGTAATTGGATTAAGGAACAACAAACTAAGTGGTTTCATAGAATATTGATTTACCCCCCCCCTCTCAGTATTCTCTATGTTCAACAATTGGTATCAAAGCAAGGTTCCTTGGAAGAAGCCTAATATCTTGAGGAAGATCTAAGAGAGTTCACTTATGGCAGCCAAAAGATTTAGAAATTTCTCAAACAATGTTGAACTAGAAGCAGCTCTTATTGATCTTGAAAAGTCTGAAGTAGAAATCAGGGATCTAAAGGATAACATACAAGAAGCTGATGAATGCATTCTAAAGCTAAAAGAACAAGTCAAGAAATTCAAAGAAAAATACAGAGATGTTAGTGAACAATTGAAATCAACAAATGAAACCCTAGATGATTTCAATGTGGAAGTTATAGAAAGAGCTAAAGTAGAAGAAGATCTAAATATGATGGTAAAAAGCAAGATAGAAGAATGTGCCCAACTAGAAAAAGAAGTTGTGAGCCTGAAAATAGACTTGGACAAAGCTAAGAGCTATGAAGAAAAATTCAAGATAAGTTCTGCAAAACTTGATGAGATGATTGCTAGTCAAAAGAGTTCTGGTGACAAGCAAGGTTTGGGATTTGAGAAAGGAGAAAGTTCAAAATCAAGTCAAAAAAACTTTCAGTTGAAGCAAAACAAAGGCAACCAATTTAGGAATCAAAGAAGAAGACCTAGAAGACCTCCGGTCAGACAACCAAATGCTCAAAGGTACCCATTTTGAATGGCCATTGTTTTAATTGCAATAAGTTTGGTCATAAAGCTACTCAGTGTAGGAGCAGAATAAATCAAAATGTTCCATCATTTTCTGGTCAATGTTTCAATTGCAAGAAAAATTGGTCATAAATCAAATGGATGCAGAAGTCTAGTAAGGAATGGTTTTTACAATGCAAGGAATACTCAATCATTCAATGGAAAGTGTTTTGCATGCAATAGATTTGGACATATGGCTAATCAATGTAGATCAAATCCAATCAATAGAAGAAATCAAGAACAAAGGAATATGGTATGCTACAATTGCAACAAGTTTGGACATATTGCAAGATTTTGCAGAAGCAAGAATGTAAAAAGAAACCACTATGCTAAAGAAAGGAAAACAGAGCAGAGGAATGATAAGGGAAAGGAAAAAGTTGATCCGGTTGAAACTAAGAAAGAAATGGGCAATATCTGGATCAAGAAAGATATGATTGAAGTCAAGGATGCATCTGCACCAGTATCTAGTGTAGATACTTCCTCCAGGAAGTGAATTTGTGAGCTCTGGCTTAGGGGGGATGCAATGAAAATATTAATCTTCTATCCAGACTGTCAGTGCTGAGATCCAACATGAAGATATGTTGAAAGGATTCATATGACAGATCTTTTGAAAGAAATTCTAGAAGAAAAGGATCAAAAATGAAACATTATGGAGGAATCCTAATAGATTACATTCTGTAGAAATGTGTTTGATAGCTTTTTAGTAGGAGCATTTATGGTGATGAAGTCAAGAATTAAAAAGGGGCTCATTCGACAGAAAATTCATTCTGCATTCAAACTGTCAAAGTGTCTAAGGCAAATTGAAGAGAAATTCCAAGTGACTCAGTGATTTCCAAAGCAAATAAAAATAAGACTAAAGAAAACCCTAGTTCGACAAAAAGAGGTATTTTTCAAATTCAAAACCCTACTGTGAATTTATTTGAACTTTTGCAAAAATGGCAACACCACATTTGATTGATATAACCGAAAGAGCACGGCTAAAATTCAAGAAGCATCCATACAAATCAACAGAGGTTGATCCAAATGGTGCATTTTCAGAGATTTTGTTCAGTGTGATGCATGTGGAACACATTAGGGCCTATATTCATGTTGCCCTAGAAGAACATGGAGATAGTCAGTTCTCAGATCTATAAATAAAACATTTAAGTGGAGATAGATTTGATTTCAAGGAAGAATATAAGGCATTGGAAAAGAAGAAATTTATTCAATATATATATTTTCCAGTCTTTGCAAAAGATGAATGGGTTTGGTATGTCTTAAGCTGAATTCATGATGAGTTTATATGGCTCAACTTTACATTCAAGATCACCAAAGATGCCATAAGGGCAATCATAGGACTAAACTCTACTGGTACAGTGCCTATATTGAAGGCTGTGAAAAATAGTACTATGATGAAAGCCACCGGAGAAAATTTTGATAAAAGGGCATTGACAATCAGTGACATTGAAGATCATGTAGTTAGATTTGCATCCATGGTAATTGGCTATAAGGTCTACTTCATAAACTAGGAGAATTTTGTCTCTGGTATTGCCATATATACTATTGTCATATATACTGCCTACCAAATGGTTAAGGAAAATGCAGAGTATGACCTATGTGAACTGATCCATCAGCAGTTAATGGAGAATCTAAAGAAGACAAAAGAAAACAAATATCCCTTCAAATTTGGTACGTTAATTATGTGTATGTTCTACTTTATGCACGATTTACCTGGCATGAAAAATCTATTTTGGACTAGAGACAAACCTGTTACAGTGCAAATCAAAAATCACTTAACTAGTGTTGGAAGTCATGATGCACAAACTACAGCCCTATGGGGCTATTTCAAGAACTTCCAAAAGATAATGCAATCTAGAGAAAGGATCCTTAAGACCATTGTGGAGAAATACAAAGATGATATATGCTTTATCATAAATAAGGATCAATGCTTGATGGAGGCTATGGAACCCAAAACTGTCTAGATTTTACCAATGGGATATGAAGTGGATGGAAAAATATTGGACAACTATGCACAACATATGCTGAGTAAACCCAAGGACACAAAGGAACCAAGATTTGGTACTTATGAAGAATTGTCTGTAAAATTGCATGTTGAACTAAGGAAACCTGAAACACAGAAAAAGATGAGGAAATTGGTGGAAGAATATGCCCAAAACATAGGGGTCACAAAAGAAGAAATTGATAAAACAAGGGCAAGAATAGTCAAAAAACTAAAGGAAAGTGAACTTATGAAGGCTCTAGAAGAGCCTAAGAAGAAATCAAAGGAGCATGCAGCAACAAAAAGGAGAACAAGAGCCTCTGGTGAAACATCAGCCACTACAGAAGCACCAACAGGGAAAAGGATGAAGACCAAAGGTCAGATAGTATATGTCAGTATTGATCCATCTGATTATGAGGAAACAGAATCAGATGAAGAATTTAAGAAAATGAAAACTGAGGCAACAAAAGCTTCAAGGAGCAACAAGGAAAAGCCCTTTGGTAAGAGTAAAACTAAGAAGAGGCCAAGACAAGATGAGTCTCAGACATGAGAAGCCACTATAAGTCTTGAAGATGTCCTAAAGGCCATAATAGTTGATGAAAATTTAAATCCCATAGCCGAACTGTATGATGAGTATAATGATCCGGATAAAAAAATTATTGAGACTACTGTTGTCAATTATCTGGACATCTACAACAAAGCCCTTATTGAGATAATTACTAATCTTCCAGACACCTTGGGCAGTATTATGTCTGCAACAAAAGAAGTAGCTATGACAAAAGACATTGAACTCCATGAGCATACACTGATAAAGTTATGTCCGGAGATCTCTCCTGAAGACAAAACAGAAATCTCCAAAGCACTCAGCAAGGAGATCAAAACAAAGAAAAGGATGAATACTCTCATGTCAGATGACATTGAGAAATTAGTAACAGAGACTGAGGAAATCACTTTAAGAGTGCTAAAGGAATTTCATCTCCCAACAATATATGACAATGATGAAACAAATGTTAGAGACGATACATTTGTTCCGGAAGTGAATTTGGACCAAGGGTTAGATGACAAAGTGGTTAAAGAGAAGGAAGCACCTGCTACAGTTATTGAGACTAGTCTCCCTTTGAAACATCAAACAGGAGACAAGACAGAAATGGAGAAGACTGAGAAGATAGATAAAGTCGATGGTTAAGAAGAGAAACAAGACAAGGAAATCCCTGCACCAGAACAAAAGGATGGTGCAAATGAAGCTATGGATTTACATGCTTCGGAGCTAAACCAAGAAGAAGAAGTCTCTGATATAGCAAGAGACACTATGGATTTGATCAAATAATTTTTGGAGAAAGAGAAACAGGTCCTGGATGAGCCTGAATTTTTGCAAGGACCAATAAACATGGAATCAATATCCCCTATACAGAAACTTAAACTGGTATCAATTGTGTAGGCAAAGGCACAGGAAGAAATTTTGAAGTCTCACATACAGGATAGTGAACTAATTGATGAGGCATCCAACATTTTAGAGAAGCTGATGCCATCATATTAGAAGGACACCTCTTTGTCTTCAATAAGTCAACTAAAAGGACTCATAAATTTTGTAAGTGAGCATTTTGAATCTTTTGAGAAATCTACTAAGACAAAAATGAGACAAGAATTTGATGAGAAAAGACTAAATGAGTTGAAGACTACGATAGTGAATGACAAAGCTCTACTAGACAATAAAATGAAAGGCATATAGAGTGCTATCAAAGAAGCAAGTGACATTTACAAATTTTGTCTATCTTGGCCGGCAACCACAAAAGAGCTAGAAGAAAAGATAAAGGATCTGAAACTACGGCTGATAAATATTTCTGAATCATTTGATCTAGCAGCTGAGTCGGTGAGTAGCAAAGAAATACAAGTAATTAATATTCATAATGAGTTAAATGATCTTGTAAATAAGAGGGATCAGATGAAAAATAAAATGTGTCATTTGAGAGGACTAATTAGTCTCAAGTTAGATTCAATGATTATTATCAGCAGAAGCATAGATAGCTTCACAAATTGACACACATTCTGATGTGCAAAAGGCAGAAGAATCAGTCTTTTTGATAAATGGTCACATCCAAATTTTGGAAAGAGATAAGAAATGATGGGATGAAGAGATTGCACAATTAAATATTGTGTATAAGGATATCCTCTCACCTACAACTAATTAAGTTCAAGACTGTATGTGTACATATGCGGCAGACATATTTGTAGTTTTGACACAATTTTGACTTTTTGAACACACACCTTTGCCATTGATATCAAAGGAGGAGAAGAAGACCAGTGAAAAATGGGCAAACATCTAAAGGAGAGAAGAAGTACAGAGTAAGGGGGAACAGACACAAGCATTTTTGACTAAGTGTTGCCATCAATGCCAAAGGGGGAGATTGTTGGCAATAGACACTGCTCTGATGAAGATTTGTATGTTGTCATTGATGGAAACAAGGCAAAGGGATTTCACTGACATGACTAAGAGACATCACTCCAGAAGACCAACTTGGTTTTGCAACAAGACACTAAAGTATTCTAGTCCGGAAGGCTAAAATGACTAAGTATGGACAGTATATAGAGTAAGTGACAGAGATTGGGTTAGTATGCCTCCATAGTAGAAGATCATTGTATGCGGTTCAAGTATGTTTCTCATAGTTATTTGATGATGATATGCTCCAATGATCAAGACCTGATTTCCTCTGGAAGTCATACTATGAAATGTCTAAGTCTGGGTGAACAGAACTAAGACAGGAACAATGTACAGTGCCTGAAAAAAAGGGTTTGCATTTCTCTGCAATTGCATATTTTGTCTTGCAGTTATGGAGGTATGCTTAGAGGTCAAGAATGAATGTTGGGTATGAATCCTTGAGTCTCCTATGGTCTGCAGTGATAGTTTTGATGTGACAAACGAATTGGGTCAAGCATCTTCTTAAGAGACAAGCTGACAAGTTGTTAGATCTTTATGCGGAGAAGATATATTGTTTGAATAATAAATCTAAGTGGTTGTATGATTGGTGCCGACCAATATGAAGATCACTATATGTTTGGTTTGGTCCATATTATTGTTTGTACACATGATCAAGCCAACAAGGTAGAATGCATTGTATACACGCTTCACGTCTGGCTTACCGACCTAATTATGAGATTGAATTCAAAGTTGCAGATATTTATATGGGTTAGACTTCGGTGTTGAGTGATGAGATGACATTGCGATGTGGATGAACTAAATGTGTGTGCGATTCAAAAGTAGAGTTATGATTAGAAGAAGATAGTAAGGGCAGAAGAGTAGAGTTTATGTAGAGCAGAGCAGACGGTATGAAGTCTTTTGAATCTGAATATTGAACTAATTGGTACTACACCTCAGCATTCTATAGATGCATTTGTAGCAGCCATCTTTTGGTAGTGAGCCAATCCTTCCTCTATCTTCTTTTCTCTTGGCAGTGAGCTTTTGTGCAGTGAGCACTTCTTCATAGGGCAGTGAGCCCCAAGGCAATGAGCCTTCTTGTAATTCGGTATTTTGCTATCATAATATATTGTGAGCTAACACTCACTGTGGTTTTTCCCTTTTAGTTTTTCCACATAAAAATCCTAGTGTCTATGTGTTATATCTTTATGGTTGTTGTTCTTATGTTTATTCTACTTTCATGTTGTTGAATTTGGTAATTGGATTAAGGAACAACAAACTAAGTGGTTTCATAGAATATTGATTCACCCCACTCTCAGTATTCTATGTGTTCAACAATTGGTATCAAAGAAAGGTTCCTTGGAAGAAGCCTAACAGCTTGAGGAAGATCTGGGAGAGTTCACTCATGGCAGCTAGAAAATTTAGAAATTTCTCAAACAATGTTGAACTAGAAGAAGCTCTTATTGATCTTGAAAAGTCTGAAGCAGAAATTAGGGATCTGAAGGATAACATACAAGAAGTTGATGAATGCATTCTAAAGCTAAAAGAACAAGTCAAGAAATTTAAATAAAAATACAGAGATGTTAGTGAACAATTGATAACAGTAAATGAAACCCTGGATTATTTGAAAGTGGAAGTTATAGAAGAGCTAAAGCAGAAGAATATCTAAATCTGATGGTAAAAAGCAAGATAGAAGAATGTGCCCAACTGGAAAAAGAAGTTATGAGCTTGAAAATAGACTTGGAAAAAGCTAAGAGCTATGAAGAAAAGTTTAAGATAAGTTCTGCAAAACTTGATGAGATGATTGCTAGTCAAAAGAGTTCCAGTGACAAGCAAGGTTTGGAATTTGAGAAAGGAGAAAGTTAATCAGGTCAAAAAAAAATTCATTTGAAGCAAAACAAAGGCAACCAATTCAGGAATCAAAGAAGAAGACCTTCAGCCAGATAGCCAAATGCTCAAAGGTACCCATCTTTCAATGGCCATCTTTTAATTGTAATAAGTTTGGTCATAAAGCTACTCAATGTAGGAGAAGAATAAATCAAAATGTTCCATCATTTTCTAGTCAATGTTTCAATTGCAAGAAAAATTGGTCATAAATCAAATGAATGCAAAAGTCTGGTAAGGAATGGTTTTTACAATGCAAGGAATGCTCAATCATGCAATGGAAAGTGTTTTGCATGCAATAGATTTGGACATATGGCTAATCAATGCAGATCAAATCCAATCAATAGAAGGAATCAAGGACAAAGGAATATGGTATGCTACAATTACAAGTTTGGACATATTGCAAGATTTTGCAGAAGCAAGAATGTGAAAAGAAACCACTATGTTGAAAGGAAAACAAAGCAGAGGAATGATAAGGGAAAGGAAAAAGTTGATCTGATTGAAACTAAGAAATAAATGGGCAAGATCTAGATCAAGAAAGATATGATTGAAGTCAAGGATGGATCTACACCAGCATCTGGTGTAGATACTTCCTCCAGGAAGTGAATTTGTGAGCTCTGGCTCAAGGCAAGCTGCACTAAAAATCTTAATCCCCTATCTAGACTGTCAGTGCTGAGATCCAACACAAAGATATGTTGAAAGGATTCATATGACAAATCTTTTGAAAGAAATTACAGAAGAAAAGGATCAAAAATGAAACATTACGGAGCAATCCTAATAGATTACATTCTGCAAAAATGTGTTTGACAGCTTTTTAGTAGGAGCATTTATGGTGATGAAGTCAAGAATTAAAAAGGGGCTCATTTAATGGAAAATTCATTCTGCATTCAAATTGTCAAAGTTTATAAGGCAAATTGAAGTAAAATTCCAAGAAACTCAGTGATTTCTAAAGCAAATTAAAATAAGACCAAAGAAAACCCTAATTCAATGAAAAGAGGTGTTTTTCATATTCGAAACCCTACTGTGAATTTATTTAAACTTTTGTAAAAATGGCAACACCACATGTGATTGATATAACTGAAAGAGCACGGCCAAAATTTAAGAAGCATCCATACAAATCAACAGAGGTCGATCCAAATGGTGCATTTTCAAAGATTTCGTTCGATGTGATGCATGCGGAAGATGTTAGGGCCTATATTCATGTTGCCCTAGAAGAACATGGATATAGTCAGTTCTCAAATCTATATATAAAACATGTAAGTGGAGATGGATTTGATTTGAAGGAAGTATATAAGGTATTGGAAAAGGAGAAATTTATTCAATATATAGATTTTCTAGTCTTTGCAGAAGATGAATGGGTTCGGTATGTCTTAAGCCAAATTCATGATGAGTTTATATGGCTCAACTCTACATTCAAGATCACCAAAGATGCCATAAGGGTGGTCACAGGACTAAACTCTACTGGTACAGTGCCTATATTGAAGGCTGTGAAAAATGGTACCATGATGAAAGCCACCAGAGAAAAAATTGATAAAAGGGCATTGACAAACAGTGACATTGAAGATCATGCAGTTAGATTTTCATTCATGGTAATTAGCTATAAGGTCTACTTCACAAACTGAGAGACCTCTGTCTCTGGTACTACCATATATACTACTTATCAAATGGTTAAGGAAAATGCAGAGTATGACCTATGTGAACTGCTCCGTCAATAGTTAATGGAGAATCTGAAGAAGACAAAGGAAAACAAATATCCCTTCAAATTTGATACGTTAATTATGTGTCTATTCTTCTACTTTATGCAAGAGTTACCTGGCATGAAAAATCTATTTTGAACTAGAGACAAACCTATTGCGGTGCAAATTAGAAATCACTTAAATAGTATTGGAAGTCATGATGCACAATCTATGGCCCTTTGGGGGTATTTCAAGAACTTCCAAAAGATAATGCAATCTAGAGAAAGGATCCCTAAGACCATTGTGGAGAAATACAAAGATGATATATGCTTTATCGTAAATAAGGATCAATACTTGATGGAGGTTGTGGAACCCAGAACTGTCTGTATTTTACCAATGGGATATGAAGTGGATGGAAAAATACTAGACAACTATGCACAACATATGCTGAGTAAACCCAAGGACACAAAGGAACCAAGATTTGGTACTTATGAAGAATTGTCTGTAAAACTGCATGTTGAACTAAGGTAACCTGAATTCTCTTGTTATGGTGATTGGGAGTACTTATGTTGTCTTTAAAGTTGAAGATGTTGTGAGTTCTTTACTTTCTAAAGAAATGAGGAGGAAGGTATCCATTAGTGCCAAATAATCCCTAATTGTTCATGGAAGACCCAAATAAAAAGGCAAGAAGAGAAAGAAGCGTGACAAATCTAAGTCCTAAGGGAGATCCAAATCTCCTATAAAGTCCAAAGTTATTTGTTGGAATTGCGGTAAGCATGGACACTTCCGTAAGAAGTGTAAAGAAGAAAAGAAGAAATTTGATTTTGATTCTGAGTCTGAGAAGAAGGATAGTGATGCATTCATTGCATCTTTGGCCACTCGTGTAGGTAATGATGCATGGTTAATTGACTCAGGTGCATCTTTCCATATGACCCCTAATACAGATTGGTTTTCTTAATATGAAGAATTTGATGGAGGTAAGGTGTACTTGGGTGATGATTCTCATTTAAATATTGTTGGTCGTGGTAAAGTTAAAATAAGATTTCCTAATGGTAGAATCAAAAGGATTAATCGTGTGTTTCATATCCTTGGATTAGCATGAAATTTATTATCTATGAGAAAACTAATAGATGCGAGTGTGTAGGTAGTCTTTTCTGATTCAGGATGCAAGATGGTAAGAGGTGCTATGGTGATTGCTAAAGATGTCAGATTTGGCATAGTGTATAATCTTGATGCATGCACTGTTGAGTGCAATAGTACTTAGGCAAAAATAAAATATGTGACTACTTCATTGGAAAATGAGAGGGTTTCATTTTCAATGGATGGTCATGGCTTCTGGGTACCTAAGGGTGCTCTTTCTTCTAAATTAAAATTGCTTGTAGAGAAAACTATGTTATGTCACTAGATATTAGGGCACATAGGATAAAAAGGTCTAAGGACCTTAAAAAATAAAAACCTTGTTGAAGGGTTGACTAATTGTAATCTTGATTTTGAGTTCTGTGAGCATTGCATTTATGCTAAACAAAACCGCGTTCAATTTTACTTGAGTTCTCATAAATCTTGTGATGTATTGGATCTTATTCATTCTGATGTGTTTGGTCCTGTAGATGTTCCTTCCATTTTGAAATCCACATATTATGTTTCATTTATTGATAATTATAGCAGAAGCACATGGGTATATTTTCTAAAGAATAAATCTAACGTTTTTAGTTGATTTAAAGAATTTAAATCAATGGTTGAGTTGCAGACTAGAAAGAAAATAAAATGTTTGAGGACATACAATGGTGGTGATTTTTTCTCTAATGACTCTAATAGATTCTATAAAGATTGTGGCATTCATAGACAAAAGACAACTTCGTATTCTCCATAGTAGAATGGAGTTGCAGAAAGAATGAACAAGACACTAATGGAGAAGGCTAGGAGTATGCTTAGTGGTGGTGGTCTAGAACAAAGGTTTTAGGCCGAAGCTATTTCTACTACTTGCTACCTGATTAACAGGTCTCCTACATCAACTCTTGTTGATAAAATTCATATGGAGGTGTGGTCAAGGCACAAGCCTTCACTGAGACATCTTAGAGTTTTTAGTTGCGAGGCATATACACATGTACCAAAGGAGAAGTGAACAAATTTGGAGAACAAGGATGTGAAGTGTATCTTCATCAGGTATAGTTATGGTGTGAAAGGATACAAGCTTTGGGACCCTGTTGCATAGAAGGTAATATATAGTAGAAGTGTTATTTTTACAGAAACTAAGCCTTCTTCTATTACATTGCAGCCAGAACAAAGTGAACATAAAGATGTGATTCAACTCCCTTATATGCCTAAGAAAGTTGAATTGAGGCCCCTAGATAGACACAGAGTTTAGGAGAGCTCATCGAGCTCTAAATCTTCAGAAGAGGAGGAAGAACTTCTAACTCAACTTGTTCGAAGGTCTACAAGGCATAGACAACCACCTAAAAGGTATTCACCTAATGACTAGAGATGTATTTTTATTTTGAATACTAACATAAATGAACCTAGATCTGTAGAAGAGGCATTAGGTATGAATGATGCAGAGTCTTGGAATATTTCTATGGATAACAAAATGGCATCTTTGAAAAAGAATGATACATGGGACCTAGTTCCATTTCCTAAAGGATGAAAACCTATTGGTTGTAAATGGGTGTTCAAGAAAAAGATTGGTTCAGATGGAAGTATTGAGAATTACAAAGCACGGTTGGTTGCGAAAGGTTACTCTTAGGTTGAGGGTGTTGATTATGGTGAGATATTTTCTCCTTTTGCAAAAATGATGTCCATTAGATTCTTGCTTTCTATTGTTGTTTCTTATGATCTAAAGGTTGAGCAAATGGATGTGAAAATAGCTTTCCTTCATGGTGATTTTGAGGAGGATATTTATATGACACAGCCAGAGCACTACATGGTGAAAGGTAAAAGTAATTTGGTTTGTAAATTGAAGAAATATTTGTATGGCTTCAAACAAAGTCCTACGATGTGGTACCATAAATTTGATACATATGTGTTGAGTTTGGGATTTGAGCATTCTAAATCTGATCACTGTATTTATTATAAATCTGATGGTGATCGTTTCCTATTTATTGCATTATATGTTGATGATATGTTATTTATTGGTAAAGGGAAAGGAATGATTTCAAAACTAAAGTCTCAACTTGTAGCTAAATTTGAAATGAAAGATCTTGGTATAGCTAAACACATTCTTGGGATGGAGATAAGAAGAGATAGAGTGAACAGAAAAATATGGCTTAGCCAGAGTAAGCATGTCAATTCATTTTTACAAAGGTTTAACATGCAAGATTGTAGACCATTATGTGTTCCTTTTACAGTTGAAACAAATTTATCTACTTCACAATGTTCAACATCCCCATCAAAGATGGAAGACATGAGAAGAGTGCCTTACCAGAGTGCAGTCGAAAGTTTGATTTATGTTATGGTCTGTACTAGACCAAATATTGCCCAAATAGTGGGAGTTCTTTCCAGATATATGTCTAATCCTGGTAGAGTTTATTGGAATGCATTTAAAAGAGTCTTCAGATATTTTTGGGGTACCTCAGATTATTCCTTGTGTTATCATGACAATATGATAGGAGACATGCATTCCCTTGATATTCATGGTTATGTGGATTTAGACTGGGCAAGTGATGTTGATGGCAGATGATCCACCAGTGTTTATGTATTTACTTTATTTGGTGGTGCAATTAGTTGGATAAGTAAGCGACAGGCTATGGTTGTTTTTTCCACTACTGAAGTTGAATATATGGTAGCTACTCATGCTTGTAAAGAATCCATTTGGCTTAAGAGATTGTATTCAGATATCAAAATAAAACAAGATGCAATGACAATTTATTGTGACAGTTAGAGTGTGACATGTCTAGCTAAGAACCCAACATTTCATGTCAGGACCAAGCAAATTGATGTACAATATCATTTTGTTAGAGATATGGTCGAGGATGGCGGGGTGAAGCTAGTTAAGGTAGAGACTTTGATGAATGTTGCAGATTCATTAACTAAGTCTGTGAGCACAGAGAAGTTTAAATGGTGTTCGGAGTCTATGGGCCTCTCGGCCCTAGCAATTAAACCATGGTTTTGATTTTCCCTTTGCTCTTGCAAGGTGTTTGACAAGTGGGATAATGTTAGGAAAGGTTTCTCAACCTTGCAACTACAAAAGGTTTATATTCTTCCCAATTTTAGTCTTTTCAAATACCCTTTATCTTGAAGAATAGTTTAAAACTTTCAGAGTTTCCAAAAGGGGGTAAAAATGATAGGGCTTACTATTTTTTGTAACTCTACATTTGAGTATAGATGGACCCAGAATTTTCCCAAAAGGTGCAGAACTACCAAGTAAACATCTTGGGTGAGTTTCAACTCAATATCATACCTGAATTGCAAGATATTAAAGTTTTCATTTTTTGAAACTCCCGAAAAAAGTTTTAAACTTGGATTTAAGGAACTTACAGGTCCCTAAATGCCTTGAAAGTTGTCATAACTGAAAAAGTTGGTTAAATATTGATAGATCTCTTCACAAGATTTCCAATGCATCAAATTGTTCATCAATCAGACACCCAGATCAAAAGTTATGACCTCCGGCAGTTGGACCTCCTATTTTGGGAAATGTGAAAACATGTTGGACACTTAAAAGAGATATAAATAGGAGAGTTATGCATGTTGGTTTGTGATTTGGCACATCACAAGGTATCTTTGATTGGAGATAATTTGGATGCCACTTTTGGGTGGTTTTGGCTCATGGTTTTGTAATTACCATTGATGGTTTGTTGTATTGTATCTCCTATATATCAAGAGCTTGAGATGGAGGTTGTGTAAGAGTCTTATAGATGTTGAGTTGCCTCCAGATCTTTGGTTGGTTATACTCCTGTGAAAGCTAGCTCTACAAGTATATTGTAATCTTCTTAATTCTTGAATAATATATTGGGCAGTTATGGAGTGGGGTTTCTCTCCCGAAAGGGTTTCCCCATGTAATTATTGTGTTGTGGTATGATTGCTATTTGTGTTTACTTTTGTAACTGTTGTAAAGATCTAAAACATTCTGCATATCCTTCCCCTCAAGATTAGTGTAGGAATTTGTTCCGCTACCTTAGCTTCCATACAATTTGAAGATCTTCTTCCCCGAACATTTACTGATCTCAAGGGAATAAAGGAAGAAGCTAGGGTAATGAAAATCCAACTGAAGGAAGGGGAAAAACCACAAAGGAAGAGACCTTACAAACTCAACCCCAATGTAAAGAAAAAGGTTAAAGCAAAGTTAGACAAGATGATAGCATCAGGCATAATAAAACCTGTAGAAGATGTTGAATGTATAATCCCAATGGTAGTCCAAAATAATAAAATAGGAGAAGTAAGGATATCTGTTGACTTCAGGGAACTCAATAAAGCATGCATACATGACCCCTTCCCTACTACATTCACAAAATAAATCATGGAATTGGTAGTAGGAAGAGAAATATATTCATTCACAGATGGGTTTTCAAGATATCATCAAGTCAAAATTAGGGAAGGGGACCAACCAAAGACTACTTTTGCATCTAAGTGGGGCTCATTCATGTACATAGTGATGCCCTTTGGTCTTAAAAATGCACTGATAGTATTTAGTAGGATAATGGTGAATGCAATTTAATATTTCATTCATGAGAACATTTGATGTGGACTATCTATAGATTGGTTAAGGACCACATACAAACACTCAGAATGATGTTGAATAGGTGCAGAAGCCTACATTTTTTTAATATGAATAAATGTATGTTTGTGGTACCTTACTGGGGCATATTTTTTGCAAAGAGGGACTAATGGTGGACACACTGAAGATAAAACTAATAATGACACTGCCACTATTGACGCCTGAAAAAATGTGTCCCCAAAATGCCCCATTTTGCCCCCAAATTCCATCTGAATCCCACTTTATGCCTTTGGTGTTGAACCTATTGATGATAATCAATCAAAGATGTCTTTCATAGGTTTTCACTTATTTGCCTTTTAAAATGTAAGGAAAAAGCCCCAAATTTTGGCTAAGTCCCAATATCCTAAGTGTTCCCTTGTGTTTTTTCCCTTTGTCGAAGGTCAGAGTTATGAGCTTCCTTCTTCCGACCTGCTTTCCCTCTTGGCTCCAAAATCCTCCAAGGCTAAAATTGTCTAAGTGTTAAGTTATTGAAAAATTCATCTAACTGTATCGGAGGTTAGAGTTTGGTCATTTTGCCTTCAGTCTTCTATAAGGCAAGTGTCAAGGAGAAGCCCCAAGGGTCATAGTCTAAAAGGTCCAATTGTTTAAATTATTCTAAGTATGAAGTGGGCAGTGGACGGTGGAGGTTGGTTCTTCTTCCTTCCTTCAGGGAAGATGGTAGATGGAAGGCATGAGGGTCAAAGTTTGCCAAGGTCAAGAAAAATATTCTAAGTATGATGCAGTACTACGAAGCATCGGAGGTCAGAGATACGCTCTTCTCCAGTGTTGTAGAGTGGAGGGCCCAAAGGCCGAAGTCCAATGGGGCCAGTGTAGCACTAAGTGTGTCAGAGGTCAGAGTTTGGGCTTCCTTCTATCCTCCTTCATAAGAAGATGAAAGGTGGATGGCCTAACAACTGACCCCTAACAAGTGTTCCTTTTATGCAAGGCAAAAGGCAGACATCGGGGCTTCATTGTTCTCCCTTCTGGAAGGTGTAAGGCGAAATGATGAAGGCCTGAGGCCCAACCCCCAATGTCTTCATATCTATACATAGGCGGGGTTGGGGCTTCCCTCCTTCCTCTTCTAGATGTTGTATGTTGCAAGGCAAAAGGCCCAAGCTCTGAAGTCTAATTTGCCAGAACTTGACTTCCCAGCCTTCCTTGTTCTTTTAAATGCACCAACAACTTCTCGGATCACCATAAATGCTAAGTGAGTGGTTGAGGAACAAGTTTTTAATGTGGATGGTGGAGTTGGTGAGTTCTTCCCTCCCATTTTTTCCTTAGACCGGATTTACTCATGCTATAAATAGAAAATTGAAGCTCTTTTCAAGGGGTTGGTCGATGAACCAATTGTCTGGTCTGGAATCGCCTAAGGAGGATTTTAAGCCATCAAATCATGCCAATCTAGTCTACAAGTGAAGGAATGTATCCAAAGGAGTGTAGAAAGGATGTATAAAGCAAACATGTATGCATTGGTATGTCTCCATAGGAGTTTGTAATGATGTTGGTGACTATATAATCGCAGTTTTACATTTTCCCTTGCCACATTTGCTGGCATGATTGTAACTAGGATTTGGAGGTGTGTGACAGCACCCAAGTTAATACAAGGCTTTGTATTTGTCTTTGTTGCTCATGAATCATTGCAATTCTTTCTTGGATTATTAAGTATGTCCATTGCATAAAGATCCATCTATGATATATATGTACATGAATATATGTTTAGTTTTGTTGATCCCCTGCTATTTATTTTCTTTCCTCCTTGCATTCTATGACTTTGTTGCCTAATGGAGTAGGCACCGGTCCATATTGGAGAGGGATCAATCATTATTTTAAATCAAACAAATCATTCACCTATGGTTTAGGGGAAAAAACCATCTTTCTTGTGCATGTACATTTGCATAGTTGAATCAGCTTCATTAGAGGCCTATGCAGCTAGTTTGTCTTGACCTAGTGATAGCTCTTAGGGTCAAGTGTACATTGGGTATGGTTGTGTTTGTCTATTTGTATTTCCCTCCTAGGTCTAGTTGAGCCTGAAGTGCATAGGAGTATACCCACTCCTGTAAGTTGGCCAAAATCCCCCTTAACCTATTGATAAACATATTTTTGTCACCTTGATGACACCCCCAGCCTAGGTGATTTCTGAAACATTTTAGGGTTTTGGGTTGTAGTCATTTTGGGAACCAACATTTTGGCGCCATTTCCAGGGAGGATTTGAAAGGATGAATAATTTGAAGACCCCTGTTTGTAGTCGTTGCCAAGTGCAGTTTGTTGCTATGGGTAAGTTGGCAGCCCGTCAACTTACACCAACATTTTGGTGCCATTGCCGGGGAAGAGTAAAGTGTTGGGTTTAGGGTTTAGGGTAAAAAGGTTTACTATCAAATGCCATTATTTGATGGATGTGAGGTTTATGATGGGAGGGCACATATTGAGGTGTTTTCAGACTTCATGGACAAGTTCTGGTGCAGAGGCACCTAACACAAGTCATTTAAGTTCATGTTTTGTTTTAAATTATGTTTTGGGTTGTAATAAGGTCTATTTGACCAATGCAAGTAATTTATGTTTGTAAGTCCCAAGTACTTAGGTTGTATTTGTCAATTGTAATCCCGTAATGCTAAAAATAGCAATAACGCCAAAAATAGGCAGTGGTGTTTCCCAGCCGCTTGGAGTCAGTTGGTACTACCCTGGGCGAATCTATAAAGATAGGGAAATGAACAAGATCAGACATGATGATCAGTATTGTAGTCAAATCGATTGAATGTAACCGCATCGTGTTAAGAAGAAATCAACTACTCTATGTCGTCAATTTGTTTTTTTGTTCTCTGCAGATACGAAATTACTTAGCTGTAGATTTCCTTTCCTTTCTGTTTTCCCATTGTTGCATTATGTCGATATGAAGCATTCCACTGATAAGATTTTTGTCAAAATCGGTGGAATGGCTTTGTTGTATAGTATGTGTTTTTTGTTTCCTGTTATGTTTCAAGATTTGGCAATGCAGATGTCCCAGATCATGGGTCGCGCACAGTAGATGTCCTAGCATTTCTATGTGCTAGGGTTCGAGGAAGGCAGACTGTGCATTGGAGAATCAGTGAAGCAAACCCTAGGGAGCCGATGGTAAATGACTCATCAATGAACGAAGAACAGCAGAGGTTCATTGGGGGGCTCTGTGAGTCGACGACTGAGGAGTAAGTCTCGCTGAAGGAGCTGAGACGGTCGATGCATCGGCCAAGGAGTGCAAGTTCACCGAAAGTTGAAGTTAAGACTGGCAGTGAGAGGTCACAGGAATCTGCCAAAAATCAAAGTCACAACGTAGTCAATGTGTAACAACACATCGGGAAGACGAAAAAGGAGTTTGTCGTTGATACAAGCAGTGACCGAGTGTAATGGTGAATCGGTGCATGTGAACTGGCAATAACTAGTTCAGCGATGTGCATGAGTTGATCTGTTGGTCCGCTTATGTTGTGCGTTCTGCATCATTTTGGTATCAGAGCCAAGTTAAGGGTCTATAAAAGTGTTAGCATTGTCTGTGAATGTTTATGTCAGACAGAGAAAGCGAAGAAGGGGCAAGCGAGATGCCTCCAAAGGGGATGACCACTGAAGTGGCCAAGAAATTCAAGGAGATGGAGGATATGATCAAGACTGGAGTCAAGGAAGCACTCCAAGCTGAGTTAAAAACCTTAGGAAAAGGCAAGAAACCAGATGAGGAGTCTGATGGAGAAGAAGAAGATGGGGAAGAGGAAACAACCTCAGGACAGACAGATATATCTACAGATCAGAAACAATTTCTGGAGGCCATAAAATCACTTGGTAAGGAATCATCTGAATCAAGAATGGAGATTCCGATGTTCAGCGGAAAGATGGACGCAGATGAACTCATTGAATGGGTCAAGGGTTTGAACAATTACTTCGAGTACAAGGAGGTACCGGAGAATAGAAGAGTCAAGTTTGCAAAAATGAAATTGAAGGGCACTGCACTCACATGGTGGAACTACACCCAAGGGGAAAGGGTGAAGAGTGGCAAGAGCATGATCTCATCCTGGAGTCGGATGGTCAAAAGGATCAAGGCTCAGTTCCTACCAGCGGATTACGAAGTGCAAATATACATGAAAATGCAGAACCTCAGGCAGAAGGATATGGATGTATCTACCTATACAAAGGAATTTCATAAATTGTCTCTAAGGTGTGGACATGCTAAGGATGAGAAAGGAAGAGTTGCCAGGTATATTAATGGCCTGAAGTATAGTATACAAGATGAGATTACCATCTTGACACCAGAAACCGTGGGCAAATGTTTCCAAGTGGCACTGAGAGTAGAAGAGAAGCAAAAAAGAAAGGGAGACCAGAAGAATAGAGGCAGAGGTGGAAGGAATTTCAGAGGCAAAAATAGCTTTGGTGGCAGAAATTAGTTCCAAAAAAATCAAGGGGAGTCCAGTCAACAAGAACATAGTGGAGAATCTGGTTCCAGAGAGGGTTTCAGAGGAAGGAGACCCAATGGGAGAGGCAAATTTGGTGGACCAGGCAGAGGTCCTAACGTCTTCACAGGAAGATGTTATAATTGTAACCAAATCAGGCACACAGCAAGCAGGTGTCTGGAGAAAGCCTCAAGCTCTCATGGAGGAGAGAGAAGGAACCAGCTGATTCAAGAAGAAGATTGTCAGAGTGTGAACTTACCTATGGGAAGCGCAAATCCAGCACAAGGTGGAGAGAGTCTCATGATGAGAAGAACAATGTTGAAAGTGCCACAGAACAAGGAACCACCCCAGAGGAAGACACTATTCAGAACTTTGTGTACAGTTTCTAGCAAAAACTATAAGGTAATTGTTGATTCTGGTTCAACTAAAAATTTAGTCTCAGTAGAAATGGTAGAGAAATTGAACTTGAAAAGATTGCCACATGTGAGTCCGTATAAAGTGTCATGGCTGAACAAAAGGCAACAAGTCTTGGTTGATGAACAAGCTTGGGTAGAATTTCAGATAGGGGAATATGGAGATAAACTTTTGTGTGATATAATTCCCATGGATGCATGCCATTTACTGTTAAGTAGACCTTGGCAGTATGATGTACAAGCCCAGCATGATGGTAAGTCGAATTCCTTTGTGATCACTAAGAATGGTAGACAGTATAAGATGAATCCTTTACCAGAAGAGGGTGTAGACAAGAATGTAGGCTCAAGTATCATGTTAATGAGTGGGAAAGAGTTTCTCCATACTCTGAAAGAAGAGGGAACCCAGGGGTATGCTCTGATTTTGAAACCTAAAGACAATTCTGATTTGTCTGAAAATAAGGAAAAAGTCCCTAAGCAAGTGCAGGAATTGTTAGATAAATATAAGGGTATCATGGTGGAGGATATGCCCAATGTACTACCCCCTGTGAGAGACATAAGTCATCAGATTGACTTCATCCCAGGATCCACATTGCCAAATAAACTAGCTTATAAAATGACACCTAATCAGAATGAGGAGATTGCTAAACAAGTACAAGAACTGTTGGATAAAGGCCTAGTGAGGAAAAGTCTTAGTCGATGTGTTGTACCCACAGTTTTACCTCCCAAGAAGGATGGAAAATGGAGGTTATGTACTGATTCAAGATCCATTAATAAGATCACCATCAGATATAGGTTTCCTATGCCCATAATAGCAGACCTAATGGATGTTTTGGGAGGAGCTCGGTATTTTTCTAAAATCGATCTCAAGAGTGGATACCATCAGATCAGGATTAGAGAAGGGGATGAATGGAAGACAACCTTTAAGACTAATGAAGGTCTTTATGAGTGGTTGGTGATGCCATTTGGACTGTCCAATGCTCCAAGTACTTTCATGCGTCTAATGAATGTGGTATTGAAAGATTTTATTGGCAAGTTTGTTGTTGTCTATCTTGACGATATTCTGGTTTTCAGCAGGACAAGAGAAGAACATTTGCAGCATTTGGAATAGGTGTTGAAGAAGCTACATGAGGAGAAACTAATGATCAATATGGAGAAGAGTATCTTCATGAAGGAAGAACTCACATACCTTGGATTTGTTATATCCCAGGGCAGTTTGAAAATGGATCCAGAGAAGGTAAATGTTATTCTGTCTTGGCCAGCACCTAAAACAGTAAGTGATGTAAGAAGTTTTCATGGGTTAGCAACATTTTATAGGAAATTCATAAGAGGATTCAGTCATGTTTGTGCACCCATTTTGGATACCATAAAAGGAGGACAGAAATGTAAGTTTGTTTGGAATAGAGCAGCTGATGAATCTTTTAAGATTCTCAAATAGAAAATAGCAGAGAAACCCATTTTGGTTTTGCCTAATTTTAATAAGTTGTTTACTGTGGAATGTGATGCCAGTAACCTTGCCATTGGTGTTGTCTTGAGTCAAGAAGGCAGACCTGTTGCTTTCTTTAGTGAAAAACTGAATGATGCTAAAAGAAAGTATTCCACATATGATCTAGAATTGTATGCAATGGTTCAAGAATTGAAGAAATGGAGACATTATCTCTTGCCCAAGGAATTCATTGTTTATACTGACAACCATGCTTTGAGTTTTCTAAATTCGCAGGAGAAGCTAAATCATAGGCATATGAAGTGGGTTGAACAACTTCAGGTGTATACTTTTTCCATCAAACATAAAAAGGGACAAGCCAACAAAGTGGCAGATGCTTTGAGTAGACGAGTGTGCACTATACAGGAGATCTAGTTGCAGAGTGTGGGAGTGGGTTCTCTCAAGAACATGTACCAAGATGATGAGGACTTCAAGGAGATATATGCAGTTTGTTCACAATTCTCAGATTCTTATCATTCTGATTTTTCTCAATATTTGTTACAGCAAGGGCTATTGTTCAAAGGTAGCCAATTGTGTGTACCTAAGTGTTCCATGAGAGAGAACATCATAAAAGAGAAACATTGCAGTAGTCTTGGAGGTCATTTTGGACTGGACAAGACATTGGAACAAGTGAGAAGGTTTTACTTCTGGCCTAAGATGCAAACAGATGTCAGAAAATTTGTAGACTGTTGTCACATTTGCCAGAGAGCCAAAGGGACTTCGTCAAATGCAGGTCTCTATCAACCACTTCCAATTCCGCAAAGGCCATTGGAGTGCATCAGTATGGATTTTGTTTTGGGTCTTCCCTGGACTCAAAGAGGATTTGACAATGTGTTTGTGGTTGTTGACAGATTTAGTAAAATGGCTCATTTTGTGCCATGTAAATGTACTAACGATGCTTCACATGTTGCGGGTCTTTTCTTCAAGGAGATAGTAAGAATTCATGGTTTACCATTGAACATAGTTACTAACAGAGATCCCAAGTTTGTGGGACATTTTTGGAGGACACTGTGGAAGAAATTGGGCACCCAATTATCTTTCACATCTACATATCACCCTCAGACGGATGGACAGACTGAGGTAGTGAATAGATCATTGGGTAATCTTTTGAGGTGTTTGACTAAACAGCATGGAGAAGTATGGGATATGATCATCCCACAAGCAGAGTTTGCCTACAACAATTCTATTAATAGGAGCACAGGAAAGAGCCCTTTTGAAGTTGTATATGGGATTCATCCCAGGGGAATTTTGGAGCTCAGGGATCTCCAGAATATGGCAAAAACAAGTGCACAAGGAGAAGATTTTGCAGTCAGCATGAAGGATATCCATGATGCTATAAGGGAAACTATACAGAAGCACACAGGGAAATACAAAGAGAGAGCTGATCAGAAGAAAAGGGATGTCCAATACAAAGTTGGAGATCTGGTAATGGCATATCTAAAGAAGGAAAGACTTCCGAAGGGGCAGCCCACGAAGCTTCTTATGAAGAAGATAGGTCCATGCAAGGTTGTACACAAATTTGGGCCTAATGCATACGAAATTAAACTTCCTCCTGGATTAGCAATGTCACCCATCTTTAATGTGGAAGATTTGTTTCCATTCAGAGGGGCTAATGCAGTAGAGACAAGCGTAGAAGATGCAGAATGGATTTTTGATCTTCCACCCAGCCAGCCAGTTTAGTTGGAATGTATTTTGGACACCAAAGTTCAAAAGAAGACCAGACATAAAACCTACAAATAGTATCTGGTCAAATGGTGTGGCTTGCCTATGAGGATGCTACATAGATGAGCAAGGAAGACATCATCAAGCATGGGGTTAATATTTTAGACTTGGTTCCTCAAGGGACTTGAGTTCTTTTAAACCCCGGGAGTATGGTGCAGGGGCACCTAACACAAGTCATTTAAGTTCATGTTTTGTTTTAAATCATGTTTTGGGTTGTAATAAGGTCTATTTAACCAATGCAAGTAATTTATGTTTATAAGTCCCAAGTACTTAGGTTGTATTTGTCAATTGTAATCATGTAATGCTAAAAATAGCAATAACGCCAAAAATAGGCAGTAGTGTTTCCCAGTCGCTTGGAATCGATCTCCCAACCACTTGGAGTCAGTTGGTACTACCCTGGGTGAATCTATAAAGATAGGGAAATGAACAAGATCAGGCATGATGATCAGTATTGTAGTCAGATCGATTGAATGTAACCGCATCGTGTTAAGAAGAAATCAACTCCTTTGTGTCGTCAATTTGTTTTTTTTGTTCTCTGTAGATACGAAATTACTTAGCTGTAGATTTCCTTTCCTTTCTGTTTTCCCATTATTGCATTATGTCGATATGAAGCATTCCACTGATAAGATTTCTGACGAAATCAGTGGAATGGCTTCGTTGTATAGTATGTGTTTTTTGTTTCCTGTTATGTTTCAAGATTTGGCAATGCAGATGTCCCAGATCATGGGTCGCACACAGTAGATGTCCTAGCATTTCTATGTGCTAGGGTTCGAGGAAGGCAGACTGTGCATTGGAGAATTGGTGAAGCAAACCCTAAAAATTGCTGCTAGAAAATCCAGCCTCAATGTTATCAGGCCCAACTAATAAGCTCAAAAAATGTGCTCTCAACATGATCCACATCAATAAAGATAACTACCCCAAACAAAGCCTTAGAAAAGCATCTATGATACTGTTGCAAGTATGAGGTTATCCAGTATTGTCATTGATGTCAACATACTCATATTGCATTAACAAGAAGGATTTGATGAGCTGTGTGCTGAGGATATTGAGAAAATTAGTCTCAGTCAGGAACAGTGAAGAACAGTGATGAGAAGAAGGTAAATGTACTATATAGGATGAGAACCGGAGGATGCGGATTAAAGGGTTAGTAGATATGAGTCTTGAGATGCTACAGTTAAGATTTCTGAGGTCCGCATGAAGATCTGAAGGAGTCGTGGCTGCCGGTATAGAACCGGGTCCGGCAAGTATCCGGAGGTGACAGAGGATCACAAAAAGGTCCGGTGAGGTCCGGAATTGTATTATCCTAATCTGCGGATTGGAAGGAGTGTTTGGGATGTCCTTATGATGTATCATCCTGATTTGTGTATGATTTGGAGGTCCGGAAGTACCTCTTGCATTGTGACAGTGGCGACAGACTGTGTTCTTGAAGTTCCGGATGAGGAAGACGAGAGATCCCAGTAAGCAGAGGAAGTGCGGATGTATCCGGACATTCAGACAGGCTTGTGAAGGTTCTTGGATCATGTTTAGGTTTTGTTGTTGGTCCGCATTGATAGTAGAGCCCGGAATTGAAGTTATTCTTCCGGATGAAGTTCTTGCTCTGTGTAGCCGACCGGATGAGTTGTTCATCCTGCGAATGTTCTTGTGATGGCCGACCGGATGTGTTATTCATCTTGCGGATACTCCTATGGTTGTTTGCCGACTTAGATGTTTGTTCCTAAGTCGATGTCTTGTATAAATAACGGTTTGTGAGTCCATTTCAGAGTGTGGTGTAAGGATGAGCATGGTATAGCGAAGAAACGTGCAAAAGGCAGAGCAGAGATTGTTGGGCTTAATTGGAACTGATCCGGACATGGTAGAGATGTCATTCTCCAGTTCAAGACTGTGATTTTCATCACTTTGTAGACAGTGTGTCTCCTTGTAGGCAGTGGGCCTCTTTGTGAGCAGTGTGCTCGGGCAGTGAGCCCTTATTGGCATGTGCCATTCATCTTTCCTTTATTCTTCTAACAGAGAATAATTCTTGGGTTAATCACCCCGTGGTTTTTCCCTTAACCGGGTTTTCCACGTCAAAATCTTGGTGTTCAATGTGTTGATGCTTATCTGCTCTTGTGTTTATGTATTATGCTTCCATGGATGATTATTTGATATGCTGCTAACTAACAACAGTGAGTTAAGTGTTTGAATGAGAAGAAGTTTTATACAACTGATTCACCCCCCCCCTCTCAGTTGTATGCCCTAGATCCAACAATTGGTATCAGAGCCAAGTTCCTCTGACAAGAGCTTAACCGCTTGAGGAGATCCAGGATGTCGTCATACAAGAAGGATAGTCCGAAGTTCGATGGAACCAACTTCACTCTCTGGAAAGGTCGCATGAAGTGTCACTTGGAATGCATGGGAAAAGCATACCTGGGTATGATTTCAAAACCATATGTATCTCCACAAGGTGGTCCGACAACTCTGAATGAAATCACAGAAGCTGAAAACAATCTGCGGACCAAGGAAGCTCTTCTAAGCGCATTGAACGACTCAGATCTCTCGAATGTCATTGACCTACCCACTGCATATGAGATCCTAACTAAACTGGAACTTTTGTATGAAGGAGATGAGTTTGTCAAAAGTGCAAGGTTGCAAAGTCTGAAAGGGAAATTTGAAAGATTGAAAATGAGAGATGATGAAAACATCACTACCTTTATGCCAAGAGTAAATGAGCTGGTATGTGGAATCAGAAATGCTGGTGGAACTTTAGATGAAAATGAGATTGTCTGCAAAATCCTAAGATCCCTTCCTGCTGCCTACAAAATCAAAGTTGCTGCCATTGATGAATTCAGAGCCCACACAACTGTCACAAGAGAACAACTGGCTGGCAAACTAGCTGCATTTGAAATGACCGAGTTTGGAGATGATCCTCCCAAGACTGAATCTGCTTTCAAAGCCAGTGCCTATGTAAAAGGCAAACAGAGATTTGATCCGGGTGAAAACTCATCAAAGAAAATATCATGGTATGATCAAGCAAGAAGAGACATGGAAGAAGAAGAAGCAGAAACAGCTCAACTTGAAGCCCTCATTGCAAAGAGACTGCCAAGAGGATCCGGTAAGTATGAAGGAAAACTACCCTTTAAGTGTTTCAACTGCAATAAGATTGGTCATTTTGCCTCAAGATGTCCGGAGAGATCTGCAAGATCTAATACTCACAGACAAAGGTTTCAAAAGAATTGCTATTATGTTCATGAAGAAGATGACAATGAAGGAGTAACAGATGATGAATCAGAACCAGGAAGCAAATCCGGAAATGAGTGGGTGTTTATAGCCATCAAGGAAGAAGATCCCTTGCTCTCTGAATCTGTCAATCACAAAGTTGTTGAAAAAGCCTTGGCTGCTCAAGTAGAAGAAAAGGATGACTGGGTTATTGACAGTGGATGTTCTCACCATATGACTGGTGACAAGAATAAGTTCTTAGACTTGGAAAGATATGAAGGAGGAATGGTAAAGTTTGGTGACAATTCTGCTGGCAGAATCAGAGGTAGGGGAACTATTTCCTTTGATGGTAAGAGCAAAACAGGAAATGTACTGTATGTTGAAGGATTGAAGCACAATCTTCTCAGTGTTGGTCAGTTAGTGGACAAAGGCTATGATCTCCGGTTCAAGAATGGAAAATGCAGAATCTTTACAAGCTCCGGAACTGAAATTGCATCCGGTACTCAGACAAGAGGTAACATCTTTCATCTGGTTGGTTCAAATAAAAGTTGTTTGTTTGTTCAAATTGATCAGAGTTGGTTATGGCATAGAAGAATGTGTCATGTAAATTTTGATAACATCATCAAAATAAGCAATACTCAGGCTGTGAGAGATCTTCCAAAGTTGATAAAACCTACAAATAGTGTGTGTAAAGAATGTCAGTTAGGCAAACAAAGCAGAGTCTCTTTTAAAAGCAAAGATCAGTCTTCTACCGGATTATTGGAATTAGTACATACTGATCTATGTGGTCCAACAAGAATCAAGAGTCTGCAAGGTGATAGATATTTCATGTTGTTAATTGATGATCATTCCCGGATGATGTGGGTTACCTTTCTAAAAGAAAAATCAGAAGCTTTTGAGAAGTTCAAAATCTTCAAAGCTATGGTGGAGAATCAAACCGGATTGAAACTAAAGTGTCTAAGGTCTGATAGAGGTGGTGAATTTACATCTGGTGAATTCATTGACTTTTGTGAGAAACAGGGTATAAGGAGACAGTTGTCTGCTCCTAAGACTCCACAGCAGAATGGAGTAGTTGAGAGAAAGAACCGGACCATCCAGGAAGCTGCTAGGACAATGATGTTGGAAGCAAATGTTCCTCAAATGTTTTGGAAAGAAGCTATCAGCACTGCAGTCTACACTCTCAATCGAGTTCAAATCAGAAACAACACCGGTAAGACCCCCTATGAACTCTGGTTTGGCATCACTCCTACTGTGAAATATTTCAGAGTATTTGGTAGCAAGTGTTATATTAAAAGAGATGAAGATCTAGGAAAGTTTGATGCTAGAAGTGATGAAGGAATTTTCTTGGGCTACTCCACTCAAAGCAAGGCATACCGGTGTTACAATAAGAGATTGAGGAAGATGATAGAAAGCACCAATGTGAAGGTTGATGAAGGAATTGAGAAGCCTTCAAGATTTTATGAGTTTGATGAAGATGACCAAGACAGTGCTCAAGGACCTCAATCCTCTCCGGTGAGACAGAGTCAGCCTGATCCGGTAAATCAGGAAGAAGAGTTAGATTTGAATGAGGCTGATCAAGAAACAGCAGTGCTGGATACTCCCAAAATTCCAAGGTATATAAGACTGAATCACTCTGAAGATCAGATCATAGGTGACAGAAGCAAAGGTGTACAAACTAGAAGGAATATTGCTCAAGATCAGAATGAATGTTGTCTGATTTCAAAGATTGAACCTAAAACAATAAATGAAGCCTGCAATGATGAAAACTAGACCAAAGCAATGGAAGATGAACTGATGCAAATTGAGAAAAATCATACTTGGGATCTTGTTCCCAGACCTAGAGACAGGAATGTAATTGGAACCAAGTGGGTCTTCCGAAACAAACTAAATGAAGCTGGTGAAGTAATCAGAAACAAAGCTAGATTGGTCTGCAAGGGCTACTCACAAATAGAAGGAATTGACTTTGAAGAGACTTTTGCTCCGGTAGCAAGAATTGAAGCAGTCAGATTACTTCTTGCATTTGCTGCCTTCAAAGACTTCAAGGTATATCAGATGGATGTCAAGTCTGCCTTCCTAAATGGTGATCTGGAAGAAGAAGTCTACATTGAACAACCGGATGGATTTCAATTGTCTGATAATAATGATATGGTCTGCAAGTTGAAGAAAGCTTTGTATGGATTGAAGCAAGCCCCAAGAGCATGGTATGAAAGGTTGGATAAGCATCTTGTGCAGATTGGATTCAACAAAGGTACTGCTGACAGTAACTTATATTTCAAAATTGATCATGAAAACATTCTGATTGTTGAAGTGTTTGTGGATGATATCATTTTTGGAGGAAGAGATAGTATGTGCAAAACTTTTGCAAACCAGATGAAAAGTGAGTTTGAAATGTCTATGCTTGGTGAAATGAATTTCTTCTTGGGTCTGCAAATTACTCAAACAAAAGAAGGGATCTTCATCTCTCAGACCAAATATGTGAAAGAATTGTTAAAGAAATTTGGTATGGAAGACTCAAAACCTATGAACACTCCTATGGCAACCGGATGTAAGTTAAGCAAAGATGATGATTCTCCAAAGGCAGATCAGACAAAGTATAGATCAATGATTGGTGGATTGTTGTATCTCACTCAAACTAGACCAGATATAATGCAGGCTGTTGGTCTTGTGGCAAGATTCCAGGCTGATCCTAGAGAATCTCATGTTATGGCAATCAAAAGAATTTTTAGATACTTGAAAGGAACAGTTGAGTATGGTCTATGGTATCCTAGAGATCCGGATTTCTCTCTTCATGCTTACACAGATGCAGATTGGGCAGGAGATGTGGATGACCGGAAGAGCACTAGTGGTGGAGCATTCTTTTTGGGAAAGAGATTGGTTTCTTGGCTAAGCAAGAAACAAGATGCAATATCTCTGTCTACAACTGAAGCAGAATACATTGCAGCAGCCGGTAGTTGCACTCAAATCCTATGGATGAAGCAGATGCTAAGAGACATCAAAGTTGAATATGAGGAGCCTATCACAATTTTCTGTGATAATTCAAGTGCAATTAATATTTCCAAGAATCCGGTATTGCATTCTAAGACTAAGCACATATCTATCAAATTTCACTTCTTGAGAGAACAAGTAAATAAGGAAGAAGTCAGATTGGAGTATGTTCCCTCCAAGGATCAGATTGCAGATATCTTTACAAAACCTCTTCCCAAGGACTCTTTTGAATATCTCCGGGAGAAGTTAGGGGTCATGGCCCCTCCGGTGATGAACTAAGATGCACTGATGTGCATCAGTCCGGTGGCTATCACAGCCATATCTTGTGATCCGGACTAATGGGGAGCTGCAACTAAGGGGGAGCAGCTAGTATGATTCTGATGCATGAGAATTGCAAGTATGAGCCCTTTGCCATTGATGTCAAAGGGGGAGAGAAGACATGTGAAAAACAAGTGGTTGATGATCAAAGGGGGAGCAGTAAAGGAAGAGAAGACATATGAAAAGTCGAAGTTCTTGTCTTAATAGTTTTTCACATCATATGTTGCCATCAATGACAAAGGGGGAGATTGTTGCAAGTATGAGGTTATCCAGTATTGTCATTGATGTCAACATACTCATATTGCATTAACAAGAAGGATTTGATGAGCTGTGTGCTGAGGATATTGAGAAAATTAGTCTCAGTCAGGAACAGTGAAGAACAGTGATGAGAAGAAGGTAAATGTACTATATAGGATGAGAACCGGAGGATGCGGATTAAAGGGTTAGTAGATATGAGTCTTGAGATGCTACAGTTAAGATTTCTGAGGTCCGCATGAAGATCTGAAGGAGTCGTGGCTGCCGGTATAGAACCGGGTCCGGCAAGTATCCGGAGGTGACAGAGGATCACAAAAAGGTCCGGTGAGGTCCGGAATTGTATTATCCTAATCTGCGGATTGGAAGGAGTGTTTGGGATGTCCTTATGATGTATCATCCTGATTTGTGTATGATTTGGAGGTCCGGAAGTACCTCTTGCATTGTGACAGTGGCGACAGACTGTGTTCTTGAAGTTCCGGATGAGGAAGACGAGAGATCCCAGTAAGCAGAGGAAGTGCGGATGTATCCGGACATTCAGACAGGCTTGTGAAGGTTCTTGGATCATGTTTAGGTTTTGTTGTTGGTCCGCATTGATAGTAGAGCCCGGAATTGAAGTTATTCTTCCGGATGAAGTTCTTGCTCTGTGTAGCCGACCGGATGAGTTGTTCATCCTGCGAATGTTCTTGTGATGGCCGACCGGATGTGTTATTCATCTTGCGGATACTCCTATGGTTGTTTGCCGACTTAGATGTTTGTTCCTAAGTCGATGTCTTGTATAAATAACGGTTTGTGAGTCCATTTCAGAGTGTGGTGTAAGGATGAGCATGGTATAGCGAAGAAACGTGCAAAAGGCAGAGCAGAGATTGTTGGGCTTAATTGGAACTGATCCGGACATGGTAGAGATGTCATTCTCCAGTTCAAGACTGTGATTTTCATCACTTTGTAGACAGTGTGTCTCCTTGTAGGCAGTGGGCCTCTTTGTGAGCAGTGTGCTCGGGCAGTGAGCCCTTATTGGCATGTGCCATTCATCTTTCCTTTATTCTTCTAACAGAGAATAATTCTTGGGTTAATCACCCCGTGGTTTTTCCCTTAACCGGGTTTTCCACGTCAAAATCTTGGTGTTCAATGTGTTGATGCTTATCTGCTCTTGTGTTTATGTATTATGCTTCCATGGATGATTATTTGATATGCTGCTAACTAACAACAGTGAGTTAAGTGTTTGAATGAGAAGAAGTTTTATACAACTGATTCACCCCCCCCCTCTCAGTTGTATGCCCTAGATCCAACAGATACAGTCTTCGAGGATTTTTAAACAGCAGTGTGTCAAGGAATTCAAAACAGAGAGGCAACTTGAAGATTGTGAGTCTTCATTTGAAGTGCCTCAAATTTCATATTTACATGTGCTAATGGTGCAGTTTTAAATCGGAGTCATGCCTTTGATTCAGTCATGAAGGAGTACGTTATCATCTGTAGTACAGCTAGGCCACAAGAATGAGAATAGTCATATGACATAGCCCGGCATGAGAACACACCTAGGCTGGATACATTTTAGCTTGATGTTTTTCTTCATGTTGATATTTATGCAGATCCAGAAATGCATCATGCTAACATGAAATTTGAAGGAGAGTACTTCTATGTGATTCAACATGATGATGAGTCATATTATTTATGGTTGCCTTGTCTTGGTGAAAATTTTTTCCATCTTCAGCATGATGATATGAATGTCTATTTTTTATGTGCATGCATGAAAAATATTTTTATTGCTGATGTTGGGTGATAAGTGCAGCAAAGGATTGAGGGAGATCAGCTCCTTCAATAGGCTTGTCTTTGACAGAGGCAAGTAGCTTCACCAGTTTTTTGCAGGGGTGGCATGCAATGTCCTAAAATTTTGGATACAATCATTTTTTACTGTATGTTGTTTTTTAAATATGTCTTGTGTGTGTCCCTTCATGTTTTTTGTGTTTTGGTCTTCCCAGAGATATTTTGTGGTTCTTGTTCTGTCGTACACATTTGCCACACGTCCCCAACTAGAGCCAGTATTGACGCTTGAAAAAACTTGTCCCCAAAATTCCCCACTTTGCCCCCAAATTCCATCTGAATCCCACTTTATGCCTTCAATGTTGAACCTATTGATGATAACTAATCAAAGATGTTTTTCATAGGTTTTCATTTGTTTACCTTTTAAAATGCAAGGAAAAAGCCCCAAAAATTGGCTAAGTCCCAATATCCTAAGTGCTCCCTTATGTCTTTTCCTTTTTTTAGAGGTCGGAGTTTTGGGCTTCCTTCTTCCAACATGCTTTCCCTCTTGGCTCCAAAATCCTCCAAGGCTAAAATTGCCTAAGTGTTAAGTTATTGAAAAATTCATCTAAGTGTATCAGAGGTCAAAGTTTGGTTCTTTTTCCTTCGGTCTTCTATAAGGCAAGTGTTGGGGAGAAGCCCCGAGGACCGAAGTTTGACAGGTCTAATTATTCCAATTATTCTAAGTATGAAGTGGGCAGTGGGCGGCGAAGGTTGGTTCTTCTTCCTTCCTTTAGGGAAGATGGTAGATGGAAGGCCTGGGTGCCAAAGTTTGCCAAGGTAATGAAAAATATTCTAAGTATGATGCAGTACTATGGAGCATCGGAGGTCAGAGTTTTGCCCTTCTGTCTTCTTCCGTGTTGTGGAGTGGAGGGCCCAAAGGCTAAAGTCCAACAAGGCCAATGTAACACTAAGTGTGTCAGAGTTTAGGCTTCCTTCCATCCTCGTTCTTCATAAGAAGACGAAAGGTGGAAGGCCCAACGATCAACCCCCGACAAGTGTTCCTTCTATACAAGGCGGAAGGCAGACGTTGAGGCTTCCTTGTTCTCCCTTCTGGAAGGCATAAGGCAAAACAGTGAAGGCCCAAGGCCCGACCCTCGATGCCTTCATATCTATACATAGGCAGGGTTGGGGCTTCTCTCCTTCCTCTTCCATATGTTGTATATTGCAAGGCGGAAGGACCAAGCTCTGAAGTCTAATTTGTCGAAGCTCAACTTCCTAGCCTTCCTTGTTCTTTCAAATGCGCCAACAACTTCTTGAATCGCCATAAATGCTAAGTGGGTGGCTGAGGAATAATTTTTTAATGTGGTTGGTGGAGTTGGTAAGTTTTTCCCTCCCATTTCACCCTTAGATCAGATTTACTCATGCTATAAATAGAAGATCAAATCTCTTTTCAAGGGGTTGGTTATTGAACCAATCATCTAGTCTAGAATCGCCTAAGGAGGATTTTAGGGAATCAAATCACACCAGTCTAGTTTGTAAGTGAAGGGATGTATCCAGAAGAGTGTAGGAAGGATATGTAAAGTAGATCTGTATTCATGTAATGACTTTGGTGAATGTATAACCGTAGTTATATGCTTTCGCTTGCCACATTTGCTAACATGATTGTAACTAGGATTTGGAGGTGTGTGACAACACCCAAGTTAATACAAGGCTTTGTATTTGTCATTTCTTTGTTGCTCATGAATCACTGTTGTTCTTTCTTGGATTATTAAGTATGTCCGTTGCATAAAGATCCATCTATGATATATATGTGAATATATGTTTAGTTTTGTTGATCCCCTGTTGTGTATTTTCTTTCCTCCTTGCATTGTATGACTTTGTTGCCCAATGGAGTAGGCATCGGCCCATATTGGAGAGGGATCAATCATTATTTTAAATCAAACAAATCATTCACCTATTGTTTAGGGGAAAAACCATCTTTCCTATGCATGTACATTCGCATAGTTGAATCAGCTTCATTAGAGGCATGTGCAGCCAGTTTGTCTTGACCTAGTGACATCTCTTGGGGTCAAGTGTACATTGGGTATGATTGTGTTCATCTATTTGTATTTTTTTTCATGCCTCTAGGAATATCCCTCCTAGGTCTATCTGAGCCTAAAGGACAAAGGAGTATATCCACTCCTATCAGTTGGCCAAAATCCCCCTTAACCTGTTGATAAACCTCTTTCTATCACCTTGATGACACCCCTAGCCTAGGTGATTTCTGAAATGTTTTAGGGTTTTGGGTTGCAATCATTTTGGCAACCAACAACCACCATCTAAATTAGCATCAAAGGTAAAGACCTTCCTCAGATACACAGGCTATCACTACAAGTTCATAAGAGGCTATGTAGAAATTGCAACTCCATTAGAAGAACTTCTAAAGATGAAATCCAAAAAAACAATTGAATGGACTAACCAATTCTAAACCTCTTTTGATACTTTGAAGTAGAAAATTACAAAAACACCAATCCTAATCTTCCTAGATTGGATAGCACCTTTTCACATCCATGTGGACACATTTGGAATTGCTATAGGGGCAGTATTAGCACAACCAAAATGAAATAAGGATCACCCCATAGCTTTTGCCGGCAAGAAGTTATCTAAAGTAGAGAAAAACTACACAACGACAGAAAGAGAAGCTTTGGCCATGGTGTATGCCCTACAAAATTTTAGGCACTACTTTTTATCAATAGCATTCACATTCTTCATTGACCATGAACCCTCAAAGTACCTACTTAATAGACCTATCACTCAAGGAAAAATATTTTGATGGCTACTCCTATTCCAAGAGTTTGATTTTAAAATAATAATCAAACCTAGAGAAAACAATCAAGGACTAGACTACTTATCCAAGATAGAGACAGGAGATACGCCTAACAACCAAGAAGAAAATCTTCTTGGCATAAATTTATTTAGGGTGAATGTAGCACTGGAAGAGCTACATGATAGCCAATTTTCTATCTACAGGGAAATTTCCACCTAACAGATCACCACAAGATAAACAAATCTTAATGCAAAAGGCTCTACCCTAAATATTAATAGAAGGAGAATTACACATTCTAGGGATAGATGACATTATGAGAAGAATTGTATATGAACATAAAAGGGAAGCAATTCTAAGAGAAGCCCATGAGGGGATCTCAGGATGACACAACTCTAGTGAGACAACAACAAAAAGAGTAAAATTGGTAGGATTATGGTGGCCCACCCTACATAAAGATGCCAAACAATAAGTAAAACACTATGACATATATCAGTGGACAAGGAGACCTACTGCAAGAGATGAAATGCCCCTTAAACCAGTGTTGGCCCAAATACCATTTGAGAAATGGGCAATAGACTTCATAGGTCCAATAGATCCCCTTGCAAAGCATTATAAGGCAAGATTTATTATAACAAGGGTAGAATACCTGACTAAATGGGTGGAAGCAGAACCTACCAGAGATTGATTGTTGTAAGATTTTCATATGAGAATATCATCACAAGATTTGGGTGTCCATTAAGTATAACAAGTGATCAAGGAAAACATTTTGTAAATAAAGTAATTGTAGAGCTATTACAAAGTTTTATGATAACTCACAACAAAAGTTCACCCCACCATCCACAAGCCAATGGAGCTAGTGAAGCACTAAAAAAAATCATTGGTACAACATTAACCAAGATGTGTAATGGTAATAGGGAAGATTGGGACATAAAGATACATGTGGTACTATGGCATACCACACATCGTACAAGAGGGCTACTAGGTTTCCACCATTTGAACTTGTCTATGAGATGGAGGAAACTTTACCAATTAATTTCATAATCCCTAATCTACACACCGCATTAGCTTTGAAGTTGAATGAGGAGGAATCTCTAGATCATAGAGTGATTCACCTAGAAAAATTGGATGAAAACAGGCTCTTGGTGGTATACAATCAAAATTTGGAAAGGAAGAGACAAAAACCATGGCTAGATAGGAATATGTGGTTTAAAACATTTATGAAGACTTAGTACTACTCTATGATAGTAAATTTGAAAAGCCTATGATAGTAAATTTAAAAAACAAGGGAAGCTCAAGTTTAGATGGCTAGGGCCCTATCATATACATGAAATTGTGGATTCAGGGGTAGTAAGACTTAAGTCTATGGATGGAAAAACCCTATCAGGGTATGTTAACGAAGCTCAATTGAAACATTACCATCAAACGATGAAATGAGAAAAGGCCATGAAATTCATAAAATGTACTATATGTAACATTATGTAACATAGGATAAAAAATACAGTTAGAAGGAAAAATTCATGGAAAAGCTAATAGCTAGAAAAGCCCAAGAAAACATAAATGGAAACATGCATTAAATGCAGAACGGTATCATTACATAGTATATAGCATCTGTTGAACCAACACTTCACAACTTTACATTCATACCATGAGCTAATCACATACTGAAAGCAACAAAGTAAACCCTAGCTACATACTTGAAAAAATGGCAACTCCCACATTGGTAGACATCTCGGATAAGCCAAGGCCAAAATAAAAGAAGTATCCTTACAAAGTGATGGAGATTGACCAAGACGAGGCTTTCTTCACAATCCCACCTAATGTGATTTATACAGAGGATGTGTAGATGTATATACATGCACCACTAATGGAAATTAACCATACAAAGTTTGAGGGGCTCCGCAAAACACTCCTACATCTAAATCAAACATAGTATTTTTTTGTTGTACCAAGAAATTGCAAAGAAAAAGTTGGATATATGGAAGGATTTTCTTGATTTTTTGTGCAGAACATGGCTGGGTAAAGATAGTGCTGAGCAGAATCTATTCAATGAGTTTATCTACTTGGATAAACCATACATAATAACTAAGCAATCCATTCAAGCAATGATCGGGTTGAGTACAGTAGGGAGCTACCATCCAAAAAGGCCATAAAGAATGAAAAGGTTACAGAGCTCATAGGGGCCAAATACGATGGTCGAAGTCTAAATGTATAGGAGATCACGAATCTTGTGGTGCGGTATGAAACAATGGGCATAGCATACAAAATATACTATGCCAACTGGGAGGACTCTGCAATTGGTATGGCTATACATTTCATGTATCAAATGGTGGTGGAAGGGAAGGACTTCGACTTGTGTGAGGTGATCCAGGAGAAACTAATGGAGAATCTACAAAAGACAGAGAATACAAACTATCAATTCTGATATGGCTCCCTCATAATATGCCTTACATTTTATTTTATGAATGCCCTACCTAATTTTACCAATAAGGCATGGAAAACCAACATATCTGTTGCCACACAAATTACCCACCATTGAAATAACTTTAAGGATAATCAATCCTACATAGTGGCATATAGGGGTTCTTCAAAGCCCTTCAGCAACAGATGAAGAATAGGGAAAGAATTCCATATGAGATGGTGAAGAAATATATAAATGACATAGCCTTCTTAGTATAAAAAGACTATACACTAAGGGAGGTCATTGAACCTAGAATATCTTGGATCCCTAGACTCCCCTATGAAATTCCAAAAGAGGTAGTAGAGTCATACACCCAAAACCTACTAAAACAACCTAAAGATACAAAGGCAGAAAGGTTTGGGACATATAAGGAATTTATAAACAAACAACAAAAGAAAGATGCGGAGGAAAAAGTAGAGAAAAATAAAGAGAAACTACATGAACAATGGGGATTCCCATCAAAAGAATCACCACAACCTAGCTCTATAGCACCCCAGACTAGCACTTTAGTATCACAAGCTTGTAAACCTCAAGCACAGAGATCTGAGAGGTTGCATGTTGGAACCCCAAGTTCACAGGATGTAGTAGGGCCTGCCATTTCATCATAAACCCAACCAGTATCTACTCAAGCCCCAGAGAAAGACCCATATGTAGAGGAGATCTCTAAAATTTTGTTACAAATGAGTACAGAGAAAAAGAAGAAGCTAACTAGGAGAAAGAAGGGGTGAAAAGAAACATTATACAGGCTTCTGGAGGAGGAGAAGAAATAGAGGAAGAGGATGTACAGGAAGTGAGGAAACATCCATAGAAGCGAACAACAAGAAGTACCACAGTACACAGGGGAACAAGTGACAGAAGAAACAACACAAAAGAAAGAAACAATAATGGATGTAGACATCCTTACTATGGGAATAAATAATAAAGAGTGTATTGAAGACAACTACAAACATGTATACCCAAGTAGGTCTAGAAAACAAAGCCATAATAGTAAGGGTCATACTAAGATACATAAGGGTATCTAAAGATAGGATAGAGAATATAATAATAAAAAATTCAGAGGAGTTGGCCAATGTAATAAAGAAAAAGAGAGAAAAAGTGTTAGAGTTGGAGGAAGAAATAAGGCAAAAATCCCTAGAGGAAGTGGACCCAAGTCTATCCACCGCACAAAAGGAGAAGCTTGTGCAAATGCAAGCTAAAGAACTCTGCACAAAACAGAGAGTAGATACTCTCATGGGAATGACAAAAGAGGAAAAAAGAAAAATCCAAAAAGAAATAGAGGCAGTAACAAAAAGAGTATATGATGCAATCAGGAAGGAGGAGAAAAATGAACAAGAACAAGAAATACATTCTCTGTACAGTCCTCAGCAGAGTGAGCAGGAGGAAGGGTCACAACAAAAGCAGTAGTCATCTCCTCCCATGGCATCCTCCTCTACCACATCTCTGATACAATCCATTAAGGATTTTCTAGCACAACATAAACAAATCCAACATGTACCTACACCTCAGTTACTATAGCTCCCACTGTTGGGTTCACTGGTAAATCTATCAAGCATATTTCCTATCCAAAAGTTTCAACTGGGGAACATCTTCCACAATACCACAAGGGAAGAGATTTTGAAATAGCATGTGGAAGGAACAGAATAATTAGAGGATGACATTGCTTCTATATAGAGCAAGATACCACAACTACAGAGGGATACATCATTTCCCCTACCTCAACAATTAAAACAACTAGTGGATGGAATACAAGTTGAGATGCAGTACCAAGACACAAAGATAAGGTAGCAAATCACATAGAGATGACTAAGAATAGGATGGATGATGTGAGGAAAAGTGTCGCAGCACACACACAACTAGAAATTCATATCAAAACTCTACAACAAACAATAAATGATGCAAATATTCTCTACCAATTTTGTTTGCAATGGAAAACAACAAAGTGATATGGTGTGGAGTCTGATCAGTCTCCAAATTGGAGATTGTTGTTATATGGAGCCTAATCAGACTCGGAGGTTAAATTTACCCCACTTTTATCAGCATGATTTCCCCCCAAATTATTTAACGGGGTCAAGGGGCATCACACCTTGCAAGGTCCAGGGGCAGCGCCTCTGGCGCGCTCCTTGTTGTGATACAGGGCGGGGTCGAGGGGCAACGCCCCCGAAACCTCCAACGATTTTTTATTATTTTATTAAAGCATCGGGAGTTATTTTTCTATTGGCCAACATAAAAAACCCTATTTTTGTAACTGACATAAGGCTTGATAAAAGCAGCTAAGGGTTAGGGTTTTCATTGATGTATTGTAGCATTTTGCAACAGTATTAAGTTGCAAGGATTGCTGGTTGTAATCGGTTTGATTTACTGGATAATAATATTGGACTATCTGTTGGTGGATGTAGCCTGAGTTTGGGTTAACCACGTTAAAACTTGTCTCTCACTGTTATTATTTCTGTGTATTTTCATTGCTCTGTTTAATCTTTATTTGCATTTAATTCATATCTTCTGCCAGCTAACCCTAACACAAAGAACATCAAAGATCAGATAGATCAATTTGAGGTGCAAATTGTGAAAATGACAGGCACATATGACCCACTGAAAGACATGAATGGGTCGGTAAGGGAACAAATAGAGATTATTCATACACAACTTCAACAACTACAGGACCAGAGAGAACAGCTAAAAGCACAAATCAAGTAGTTGAGAGAAGTAATCAGTCAAAGAATAGCACATCTAGCTGGGATACTAGGAGATGTCAGGAAGATTACATAACAAATACAAATCCCAACTAGTCTAGCAAAGGCAGAGACTACACTGATCCAAATTCAGAGCCATATACAAGTACTACAGCAGTTCGGGACTTAGTGGGACACTACTTTGGTACAACTAAATATCATCTATAAGAACATCCTCCCAACTAATTGAATATGCATGTCTTGAGGACAAGACAGTCTAAAAAGTGGGGATGATGTTGGTGTTGGGAAAGGTTGCCATTAACTTTGCAATCCTAACCAATTTCATTTGTCTCCAAAGTTCTTGAAATGTGTTCCCCAACACATAAGGACTTTGAGAAATAAATTGATATTTAATTATATTACTTGGCTTATTGTAATTAACTCCTAAATGGTAGGGTCAAACTTGGGCGTCCACTTTGGGAGTGGGGACCATGAAGACTTGTTGACAACTCCTTGAAGTCTATTTTGGGTTTTTGACAACTCCTAGTGAGTGGGAGTTAAGTTGGGCACCCATTTTGGAGCTGTCTTATATTTAGACTGGGAGTTTGCCTTTTTATGTACATGAGTGGATATTGTTGATACACTTTGCATGGATATGATGTGGGAGTTATCAAAAGTACTAGAAATGCAAGATATTGGAATATTTCTTGCATGAGTTTATAAAAGCTTTGCATGGACTTGCATGTTTTTGCATGTGGTTGTATGAGTACATAAAAGCTTGCATGGACTTGCATGTTTTTCAATGAGCTCATAAAAGCTTGCATGTGATTGCATGTTGTTGCATGTCACTTGCATGTGCTTACATGTTGTTGCATGTCACTTGGAGGTGCTTGCATGTTGTTGCATGTTGTTTCTATGAACTTGCATGTGCTTGCATGTTCTTGCATGTCAGTTATTTTGACTTGCATGTTGTTGCATGTCAGTTATATGGAGTTGCATGTTGTTGCATGTCAGTTATATGAGGTTGCTTGCAGAAAACTCTGACTTAAAAAACTTGCAGAACACTCCATCTACCAGATTTAGTTAATGGGTATCTCTTGCATTATGCTACAGGTGTTTACATGTCACTTGCATGTACAGAACAGGTTAATTCAGAATAATATTGGGGACATCAATCATGCAGGTTGTTTGCATGAGATTGATGTGTGGTGATGCACTTCAGTTGACTGAAATAGATTGGGACAACTTGGGCATCCAATCTAAAGACTTTCAGTTGTTTCTTTTATTTGGAAATGTTATTTCTATTAACTAAGTTTAAGTGGGACAACTTGGGCACCCATAATCAGGACTGGCAGTTAACAGGGTGCTTGGTACAATTTAACTTTAGTCTTCTCTATTTAGAGTGCTTGGGTTTTGCATGAGGACTTGTCTTATATTATCAATTACAATTTATTGTAATTTGAGTTCAAGCTTTTGAATTAAGAAGCTTTGAAGTTGTAATTAAAAAAAAACAAACACAATGTATTTTCCAGAGAGCAAGTTTTAAAGCTTTCTATATAGAATCTTTGAAGTTGTAGGAAAAAACATTACAGGAATTACAACATAACAGGGTTTAGAAGATTGAAGAAGCTTGAGGTGGACATCCGGATTCAGAGAAGTTTCAGTATTGAATATAATCTTTCTTAAAGATACTTAATACAAGCATAAACATCTTTGGGTGTGGAGTTTTTTCCCGCAAAGGTTTCTCCATGTAAAATTTGTGTCTACTTCTATCATTATTTTTTCTTCTACTATATTGATTAAATTGGAGAAATACTATTACATCTAAATTGAAAGTAATTTTTAGATTTATACATGTTATTAATTTTAGATTTGAAAACATTTAAAAACCACATGTACCGTCAGAAAATGCCCCCTTGGGGGCTTTTCCCTCATAGGGTTTAGCTCCTGGGTCTTTAGTGTGCATTTAGGACATTTTACATCAAATTTCAACACCCCGATGAGAAAACCCCTAGACAAATAGGACCTAGGGGGACTACTTGAGATAACCCCTGCCCAAAATAGGGGGTAGGACTGGGGCACCTGCGCCCTAGTCCTGCCCTATTTTGGGCAGGGGTTATCTCAATTTTTGGGTGTCAACTTGTGACCGTTATTTGGGTCCTATGCCGACACGGTAAGTTCGAATTACGAAATATTGGCGGGAGTGTTTGTAGTTGCATATAAAAGCATGTTTAAGCATTCATTTGTAAACTAGATCGTTATTATAAACTTTATGCATCCTAAAGGTGATTCAAGGATTTCATTATGTTGCAAGGTACATTTGTGTTGTCTATGTGTTTGTGTTTGCATATTTGAGCATCCATCTCCTCATGTAATGAAGAACTTCTTCCTCCCATGAGATCTTCACCACAAGGTGACATCTATTGTGATTATTGGTCATTTATCATTTGGTTTTTGTCTTTGCCTCCCAAGGCACGCAATCTCTATCTGACAACGGTGTTCGGAAGACTTGAATGTCTCTCCGAGGCTTGACTGAGGCAGCCTCTAAACACCACAACCCCCTACCAAAGTTTTCATGATTGCAGGCTACAGGTTGGAGTTGCAGACAAAGTGAATTTGCAGGAGGGTACAACAGAGTGTCAGAATTATAGATCAAAGAAGAAAATAGCTCCCTAGACTTGGGCACCTACTCATTAGTCCTCAAAGTTTCGTGACAGAAAAACCTTTGGTGCAGCAGGAACAAGTTGTAGATCTTGTTTGTAGATCCCAACAAAAAGCAGGGCACTAGACTTGGGCGTCCGCTCTTTTGTCCCCAAATTTTCTGCCTTGAAACCCTGAAAATAGGTGCGCAGTCATTTGTTATTTTACAGCTTTCTGTAGAAGCATTTTTCGTTATTCATTTGTTTACTTCCCTATTTACATAATTAGGGTTTTGATGGATAATTAAGCATAAGAGAAGGAAATTTGATAATCAAATACCCTAATCCAAGTTTCCCTACATTTGTAAGTGACCAAGGACCTGATAGTGCTCTGTCACTCGATCCTAAGGTCCTTGAATGTAATGGGTGAAAGGAGGATTTAAACACTAAACTAAACAATCTAAATTTCACCCTAAACATTTTGGTGAACCCATGTTTTTGGACTTAATTACAATTTGCTGAGTGTTTGTCTTTATATTTGGGTTGATTTCATTCATTCATATAGTCATTCATCTTATTGCATTGAGAAAAAATTTTAAAAATTGAAAATTTTGGAAACCCTAACTTGCATTTTCATATGGGTTACTAATTTGCATCAGTTCACTCTAATTTTTCCTAATTTATGATTTTTGCATCAGATAATATATAAACTACAGAAAATTACAAAAATTCAATCATTTGCATTGCATTTTCATCATATAATTGTTAGGGTTTTCTAGAAATTTGACAATTTTCATATAACCTAGTAATTCCAAAATCTAGGGTTAGTAGGCAAAATCTTCTTTCAGATTTTTCTACTAATTTTAGAGACTTATTCAAACTTACATTTGGCTGTAGTCTTGCATTTTAGTGTAAATTTTCATTTAGATTTAAAATTTTTGGATTTTTGCATAGAAAATTTCAACAAAAAACTAGCAATTTTCATTAAATTTGCACTTGCATTTTACATTTTAGATCTTGGAATTCATTTTCAGATCTGATTACACTTCATTTTCATCATAAATCAGACTTCAAAACATTCATATAACATTTTGTGTCAACATCTCAAACCTAGGGCTTGAAAAACATCAATTTTCACTAGATTTGGCCTTATCGACTCTCTAAATTTGTACCATAGGCGTGTTGTGAAGGTTATTTTGCACTAATTGGATATTATTAGGGTAATTATTTTCTTCCCCTCTCAAAAATCTTCACAACACCTTTTCATTGGCCTCTTGTATTGAAAATTTGGTGAAAAACTACACATTTTTGCTATTTTTGCCCTAGGGTTTGGCCTAGATTGCACTCCAAGTGTGTTGTGACAAATTTTATGGATTGAGGTGACTGATATCATTTATTTTAATTGTTTTACCTCCTAAAATTCATTACAACGCCCCTTTTTCTAGGTCTTGGAGTTGAAAAACCGTGAAAAATAGTCTATTTTTGCTATATTTTCACTAGGGTTTGACCTTAAGTGGCACTAAAAGCGTGTTGTGACGGATATTTTGATATTAAATGGATGTTATTACTGATATAATGTTTTTTCCATCATCATTTTCCTCACAACACCCTTTGTCATACTCTTTTGCATTGAGATTTGGTGAAAAAATTGCATATTTAGCATATTTTCACTATATTTTGACTTGTCGTCATCTTAGATTTGCATCAAGACTGTGTTTTGAAGGATCCTATTTCTGTATTGGACTGATATCAAACATATAATTCGCTGACCCTGATCAAAATCCCTTACAATACCTTTGCTTCCATTCATTTACATTGAAAAAGTACAAAAAAATCAAACATTTAGGTCATTTTTTGCATATAACGTTGCACTTGTCTTTTGCATAGTTTTGAGAAAGCTTTTAAAATCTGATTTTACATCTCATTATGGCCTCTTCATGTTATTTGTCTCTGAAATCTTTGCATGATTATATCCTAGATTTTGAAAATTTCTCTAATTTCACTAATGAGAATCCTCATGTTCTAGAGCACATAGCTTCTGCAAGTGGTATTGATGTGATGCAGAGGTAAAGGTAGTGGTTGTAGAAGTTCATTCAATGAACTTGGTTGTCAAAGCTTCCTTCTTAAAGTTTCCAAAGGTGGATTGTCTGTATACCTACACAAGTTTTTTTTTCAGGTGATTGATCTAGCTTAGGACCACACCTAGGTCCACCACACAGGCTGCTCAACACTCACCTTGGGGAGTCACTACTCTACCCAAACAACCAACACATTCACCTTCAAGGACAGCATTCCACTTCTAACACCTATGCTAGCAGGATCTCCATACAAAACTTGGCATAAGATTGTTTAAGACATGGAGAATAACAAGGTCTCTAACCCCAACAACTCAAATTCTATGCCAACATTGACAGAGGACAGTAAACTGTGTATGACTGTCATAAAGACAAGATTCTAGGTTGGCTCATTCCTTATAGCCTAAACATTGATCAAACCATCAATAACCTCTCAAAGGTCTCAAATGACCATCAGTTCCTAATGCATACCAAATACCCAATGTGAAAAGAAACCATTTTCCCACATGCAGACCCACACTGTATTATACAGGACAGGGGACAGCAAATTACTATGTGGCTGTCCTATGATAGTGTCAAAATGACAGTTTAATCCTTATAGCCTTTGTGAACAACAAAACTAGTATTAACTCCTTATCAACAAGGATCTCCACACAAACACAACATATATCTACCAAGGACATGAAATCACTGACCCAGTATCATACTCCTGTGCTTACTCTGATAGAAAACCGTAGCTGTCTATGACTGTCATAAAAAGATAGTTTTTAAGAAGGTTAAATTTTGTAGCCAAGGAGATGTTTAAGACCACATTAGATGTTCATAATTCCACATGACCTTCACCACTAAATCCATATCCAAATACTCACCATGAATATGTACTTTCATCCACACATGCAGAACCGTACCATATTGTAGGTGTTTGGAAACAATAAACTGTCTTTTCCTTGAAAACAAAGGCCTAAATTGAAAGTAATGGAAGAGGAAATGCATCCAATATGCATGCACAAGGTCCACCAAGTCCTGTACTAGTCAATCTCCACCAACAAGCACAGACTCCACCTTGCATTTGTCAAAACAAATCGGCTGTCTTCACTGTCATAATACAGTCCACCTCCAATTTCTCAACTAGTCACTAGTGAGACTAGCTAGATACATGCCATACACCTTGCAGAGAAGGAGTTAATCTGCCAACCATAAGAAAACATTAAATCTACTCTACCTTCCTCCATCCCACTAAGAAATGGGTGACCACCTTCAGAGGACAGAGGAAGAATGGAGCATTTTGTCCAAACCCTAGCTATGGAGGGTTAAAAAACCAGTTTGCACACAATGAGATCAAACAAAGCAATAGAAACATTTCAAAAGCTCTAAGTAAATGCAAATGAAAGGTGATTCAACCTATAACAACATTTTCCATACCATGGATCTCTTGTTGTCCGTACCAAGCCATACAAGAAGGCTGTTTTCAACAAAAAGCAGAAAAATACAGTTTTTTCCTTATAAAACTTCTCCTCTCCATTCCTTGTTGGCATGTTTAAACAAAAATGATGTTTATAGGAAGTTTCTAACCTTTCCACTTCCTATTGTGTCCGTACAACTGCCCATGAAGGCAGTGAATCGTTGGGAAATAGCATTTTCTTCAAAAAACTAAGTTTCTAAAGGAGAAAACCTAGAAAATAGGTCTTAATAAACACTTTAGTGGACGAGTCAATTAAAATGGACTAAGTCCTTATTACAAACATGAAAATGGCTTTCAAAGCCTTAGAGAAAACCAAAATACTAGGATCACAAAATGATATAGTCAAAAAAATGACTAAAACTGAAGCTCCTGCACCATACTCCCCCTGTGGGAAAAACTCAAGTCCCTTGAGTTGCCAATTGTTGAAGTGTCATGCCATGCTTCAAGATATCTACTTCAGTCATCCAGGTGGCCTCTGAGTCAGGGAGATCCTTCCATTTCACCAAGTAGTCCTTATAGACACCTCTCCGAGTCTTCTTGATAACTTTGGAATCCAGAATGCACTCCAACTGTAAAGGTTTGCTTGGAGGCAAATCCTTGATTCAATCAGCATCTTCAACCACCACATCTGATCCACTTTCACCAGGCAATGGAGGTTTGAAAGGAAAAAGATCACAAACATTAAAAATTGGAGAGATACCAAGGCCATCTGGTAGCTCAATCTCATATGCATTTGGACCGAATTTGTGCACTATTTTGCATGGCCCAATCTTCTTCATTAGGAGTTTAGTTGGCTGACCCTTTGGCAACCTTTCTTTTCTCAGATATGCCATAACTAAGTCACCAACTTTGAACTATACTTCTCTTTTCTTTAAATCTGCCTTTTCTTTGTACTTTGTGACTGATTTTTCTAGTTGCAACTTGACTTGATCATGGACTATTTTCATGGAGGCAACAAACGCTTCACCAAGTGCACTCCTTCTATCCCAACCTTGGAGATCCTTCAGCTCAAGTGGCCCTCTTGGATGAAAACCATAAACTATCTCAAAAGGAATTTCACCAGTGCTCCTATTCCTTGAATCATTGTAGGCATATTCAGCCTGACTGATAACCAAGTCCCATGCCAAACCATGCTGCTTTGTAAGGCACCTTAGAAGGTTTCCAAGTGATCTATTAACTACCTCAGTCTGACCATCAGTTTGTGGATGGTAGGCTGATGAAAAGGACAACTGTGTGCCCAGCTTCTTCCACAAGGTCCTCTAGAAGTGACCTACAAACTTAGAATCTATGTCAGTTACAATGGACAATGGTAAACCATGTATCCTTACTACTTCTCTGAAAAATAGACCTACAACATGAGATGCATCATTTGTGCATTTACATGGCACAAAATGAGCCATCTTGCTGAACCTATCAACAATGACAAATACACTATCCACCCCTCTAGCTGTCCTGGGTAGCCCAAGCACAAAATCCATGCTGATACTTTCCCAAGGTCTATTGGGAATGGGAAGGGGCTGGTATAGACCTGCATTTGAAGACACACCTTTGGCTCTTTGACAGATTCCACAACTAGCTACATATTTTCTCACATTTGATTGCACCTTTGGCCAAAAAAAGAACCTTGTGACTTGTTCTAGTGTCTTGTCTAAGCCAAAATGTCCTCCTAAAGAACCATTATGCTTCTCCTTGATGATGTTGTCCCACATGGAGCACTTAGGGACACACAACAAATTGCCTTTAAACAAGAGGCCTTCCTGCAAAACAAAATCTGCATACTTTCCATGGAATGTGTTAGCCAAGTTCACACAAACATCATAAGCCTCTTTGAAATCAGAATCTTCTTTATACAACTCTTTTAAACAGTCAATACCCATGCTTTCTAACTAGATTTCATGAATAAGAAGCAACCTCCTACTCAATGCATCAGCCACCTTATTATAGACACCTCTTTTGTGCTTAATTGTGAAGATATAAACTTGTAGTTGTTCCATCCATTTAACATGTCTATGGTTCAAATTTTCTTGACTGTTAAGAAAGCTTAAAGCATGATTGTCAGTAAACACAATAAATTCTTTGGGCAGAAAATAATGTCTCCATTTCCTAAGAGCTTGCACCATTGCATAGAGTTCTAAGTCATAGGTAGAATACATTTGCTTGGCTTCATTCAACTTTTCTGAAAAGAATGCCACTGGATGTCCTTCTTGGCTGAGAACAGCACCAATAGCTTGCTGACTTGCATCACACTCAACAACAAACACCTTATCAAAGTCAGGGAGTACTAAGGTAGGTAACTCAGCCACCTTTGTTTTCAACAACTCAAAACTATCATCAGCTTCCTTTGTCCACTGGAATCTACATTTGACTCCACCCTTGATGGTGTTGAGGATGGGAGCACTAATGTGACTGAAACCTCTGATAAACTTCCTATAGAAAGTCGCCAATTCATGGAAACTTCTCACATCTCCCACTGTTTTTGGGGTAGGCCAACTGAGAATAGCCTCAACCTTAGAGGGATCCATCTTCAAATAGCCATTAGAAATGAGAAATCCCAGGTATACAAGTTCAGTTTTCATGAACTCACATTTCTCTAAGTTGATCATCAACTTGTGCTCATGCAGCTTCTCCAACACCTAACCAACATGCTTCACATGCTCTTCCTTTGTCCTGCTAAAGATTAGTATGTCATCAAGATAAACAATAACAAATTTACCAATGAATTCAACTAATACCTCATTCATCAGGCGCATAAATGTACTTGGCTCATTGCTAAGACCAAATGGCATAACAAGCCATTCATAAAGACCTTCATTGGTCTCGAAAGCAGTCTTCCATTCATCTCCCTGTCTGATCCAGATTTGATGATATCCAGATTTCAAATCAATCTTTGAGTAATAGCATGATCCTCCCAGGTAATCCAAGAGATCTTCAATCCTTGGCATTAGGAATCTGTACCTTATGGTGATCTTGTTTATGGCCCTTGAATCTGTGCATAGCCTCCACTTTCCATCCTTCTTAGGAGCAAGTACACTTGGAACTACACAAGGACTTAGACTCTTCCTAATCAGCCCTTTCTCCAGGAGATCTTGAATTTGCCTTGCCACCTCTTCATTTTGCTATGGAGTCAGCTTGTATGCAGCCTTGTTAGGCAATGTAGCACTAGGTATTAAGTCAATTTGATGACTAATATCCCTCATGGGTGGTAAGGAGTTGGGAACTTCCTCTACCACAAGGTCTTGATACTTATCTAGAAGTTGATGTACTTCCAATGGAATCTCCTTCTGTTTCTAATCTTGCTGATCTGATCCACTCTTGGGCTTCATGACCAAGGCATACCCCTGATTGTCATTCTCCTTCAAAATGTTTAGGAACTCATTTCCATTCACCAACATGACACTGCTGTTATTTTCCTTTCCCCTGGGCTGCTCCAACATAGGATCCATCTTGAATGGTCTTCCATTCTTGGTGATGATATAAGTGTTCTTCTCACCATCATGCTGAGCTTTAACATCATACTGCCATGGGCAGCCAAGAAGCAGGTGACATGCATCCATAGGGATGATTTCACATAGCACTTTGTCCTTGTAGTCACCAATTGCAAATTCAACCCAAGTTTGTTCCTCCACCATGAAACTTTGGTTCTTGTTTAACCAGGAGATCATGTGAGGACTGATATGAGGCAGCCTCTTCAACTTGCACTTCTCAACCATCTCAGTGGATACCACATTCTCAGTAGACCCTGAATCCACTATGATTTTATAGATTTTCCCATAGGCTAGGCCTTGGGTTCTAAAAAGATTCTTTCTCTGAGGGGGCTCTTGCTTCAATGGTATCTTCAACATAGACCTTTTTATCATCATACTTTCTCCATCTAAAATAGGTGCAGCACTTCCCATTGGTGAATTCACACTTTCACAGTCATCATCTTTCACTGACTGATTCCTCTTCCCACTATCATGAGAGTTGTTGGCTTTCCCTGGGCATTTGTTCATTGTATGGCCAACTTGGTTGCAGCCATAACATCTTCCAGTGAAGACTCCTGGTCCTCTACCTCCTCCACCATTTCTGCCCCTAACATTATGACTTCTCTATCCTCTGAAGCCTCCTCTATGCTCTGTTGCTGATTGTGTTTCATGCTGACTGTTATTTTCAGTTTTGTTGAACTATCCACGGCCAAAATTGTCTCTTCCTCTTTGGTTTCTGCCACCTCTACCTCTGGCACTTTGTTCACCCTTCCTTCTCATCTTTTCCTTTGCTCTGGAGGCCAATAAGAAACATTCATCCACTGTCTTTGGTAACACCCAACTTATCTCATCTTGCAGATTGTAGTTCAGTCCATTCAGATACCTAGCCACCATCCCTTTTTCATCTTCATTATGATTGGCCCTCATATTGAGTCTATGAAATTCTTCTATGTAGGCAGCCACATCCATGTCTTTTTGTCTCAAATTCTGAAACTTCCTTATGATTTGAATCTCATAGTCAGGTGGCATGAACTTGCTTCTGAGCATAGCCACCATTCTGCTCCATCTAGTGATGGGACGCTTCCCAACCTTCTCCCTCTCACTCTGCATATAATTCCACCATACAAGTGTAGAACCTCTTGGCCTTGTCTTGGCAAACTTGACCTTTTTGTTGTCATTGAACTCCTTGTAATCAAAGAAATTGCACATAGCTTCTATCCAGTCGGTGAGAACATCTCCATCCAACTTGCCATGAAAAGTAGGCACGTCCATCTTGGGATCACCGCTGTCTCCGTGAGCACCCTTAAGTGCATTCAAGAAGGCTTTCTGATCTGCAGACATATCTTGCTCCAGAGGATCCTCTTCTACCTCTATTTCTTCATTTGTGTCAGAAGAACTTCCCTCTTCTTTGGTCTTGCCCTTAGACTTCTTCTCTTCTTGCAATTTTGCTTCTTGCAATCTTGCTTCAACCATCTCTTCCACCAACTTCTTGATGGCATCTTGACTCATTGTCTTGGGAGGCATTGTACTAACCTCTATTTCAATTTCCTCTTCTGACATACACTTGCTTCCAATCAGAATATTGGCTCTAATACCAATATGATGCAGAGGTAAAGGTAGTGGTTGTAGAAGTTCATTCAATGAACTTGGTTGTCAAAGCTTCCTTCTTAAAGATTCCAAAGGTGGATTGTTTGTAGACCTACACAAGGTTTTTTTTCAGGTGATTGATCTAGCCTAGGACCACACGTAGGTCCACCACATAGGCTGCTCAACACTCACCTTGGGGAGTCACTACTCTACCCAAACAACCAACACATTCACCTTCAAGGACAACATTCCACTCCTAACACCTATGCTAGCAGGATCTCCATACAAAACTTGGCATAAGATTGTTTAAGACATGGAGAATAACAAGGTCTCTAACCCCAAAAACTCAAATTCTATGCCAACATTGATAGAGGACAGTAAACTGTGTATGACTATCATAAAGACAGGATTCTAGGTTGGCTCATTCCTTGTAGCCTAAACATTGATCAAACCATCAATAATGTCTCAAAGGTCTCAAATGACCATTAGTGCCTAATGCATACCAAATACCCAATGTGAAAAGAAACCATTTTCCCACATGCAGACCCACACTGTACTATACAGGATAGGGGACAGCAAATTACTATGTGGCTGTCCTATGATAGTGTCAAAATGACAGTTTAATCCTTAGAGCCTTTGTGAACAACAAAACTAGTATTAACTCTTTATCAACAAGGATCTCCACACAAACACAACATATATCTACCAAGGACATGAAACCACTGACCCAGTATCATACTCTTGTGCTTACTCTGACAGAAAACCATAGCTGTCTATGACTGTCATAAAAAGATAGTATTTTAAGAAGGTTAAATTTTGTAGCCAAGGAGATGTTTAAGACCACATTAGATGTTCATAATTCCGCATGACCTTCACCACTAAATCCATATCCAAATACTCACCATGAATATGTACTTTCATCCACACATGCAGAACCGTACCGTATTGTAGGTGTTTGGAAACAGTAAACTATCTTTTCCTTGAAAACAAAGGCCTAAATTGAAAGTAATGGAAGAGGAAATGCATCCAATATGCATGCACAAGGTCCACCAAGTCCTGTACTAGTCAATCTCCACCAACAAGCACAGACTCCACCTTGCATTTGTCAAAACAAATCGGCTGTCTTCACTGTCATAATACAGTCCACCTCCAATTTCTCAACTAGTCACTAGTGAGACTAGCTAGATACATGCCATACACCTTGCAGAGAAGGAGTTAATCTACCAACCATACGAAAACATTAAATCTACTCTACCTTCCTCCATCCCACCAAGAAATGGGTGACCACCTTCAGAGGACAAAGGAAGAATGGAGCATTTTGTCCAAACCCTAGCTATGGAGGGTTAAAAAACCAGTTTGCACACAATGAGATCAAACAAAGCAATAAAAACGTTTCAAAAGCTCTAAGTAAATGCAAATGAAAGGTGATTCAACCTATAACAACATTTTCCAGACCATGGATCTCTTCTTGTCCGTACCAGGCCATACAAGAACGCTGTTTTCAACAAAAAGCAGAAAAATACAGTTTTTTCCTTATAAAACTCCTCCTCTCCATTCCTTGTTGGAATGTTTAAACAAAAATGATGTTTATAGGAAGTTTCTAACCTTTCCACTTCCTATTATGTCCGTACAACTACCCATGAAGGCAGTGAATCGTTGGGAAATAGCATTTTCTTCAAAAAACTAAGTTTCTAAAGGAGAAAACCTAGAAAATAGGTCTTAATAAACAATTTAGTGGACTAGTCAATTAAAATGGACTAAGTCCTTATTACAAACATGAAAATGGCTTTCAAAGCCTTAGGAAAAACCAAAATACTAGGATCACAAAATGATATAGTCAAAAAAATGACTAAAACTGAAGCTCCTGCACCATGATGCTTCTATATGTTCTACATATGAGCTGCAATTACTTTGTTATACACATGATTTTAATAGCTTTACACTATTCATAGGAGCATATCCTTTGATATTAGAAGATTTAACTAAATTCATCTCTAGGAATACGCATGAGAAAGATGAGAGTGAAAAGCTTTTTTCTGCCACAGAGTATGATGATGATGATGATGTACCTTCCCCTCATCCCATTGCTCTCCCTGGCCAAGATGTAGCATTACTAGATGAGAAAAGGTCTCTCACATTAAATACTTTAGGGATGGATGTTGGGAGAAACCAAGAGGGAAATAATGTTAACTCAATAATCGTTAATAAACTTTGTAGCAATATTCCTAAGATGATTGTCCGAGGGGCACCTAGTGCACCCTCTTACTTAAAGCCGGTGATTATTGTTCAAGGTCGGCCCCTGGATCACATCTATGACTATGCAAAGCAAATTTCTCAAAGAAATCAAGGTATTCAAAATATGATTGCTCACACATACAACACCCGTAATAACAAGAAAAGTACCCAAGCACCGCATGTGCCTATCTCTCTTCCATGTTCTCAACCTATGCTCCCTCCACCACCTCATCTTACTCATAAAAGAGGTCAAAAGTATAATCTTGTCGAACAGCTTCGCGCTACATTGACTAAGATCTCTCTTTGGGATTTAATACAAAACATCACCTACATACCATGGAATGCTCCAAGAAGCTTTACAAAAGGTGATTGTGCCACCTTCCATTAAGCCCAATGATGTAGCAGTCGTATTGGATAGTATGCATGTGACAAAAATGGATATACTCTTTCAACCACATGAAATACTGTCAATTGAAGTTCAAAACCAATATGATCCTCTTGTAATCTTTGTCACAGTAAACAAAACATTGGTTAAGAGAGTTATGATTGATAATGGATTAGCTCTTAATGTTTGTGGCATTGACTTATTACATAAGATTAAAGTTGATATATCTGCCATCAAGCCAGAATCGTTAAGTATCTGTGGTTTTGACAATATTGGACAACAATCTGTGGGCACTATAACTTTACCTATACAAGTGGGACTTGTGATTGTGCCTACCCTGATTCATGTCATGCCTTGTTCTTTAGCTTACAACATGATTCTTGGTAGACCTTAGATTCATGCATTGGGGGCAGTCTCTTTCACCCTGCATTGTTCAATCAAATTTATATTCAAAGGTAAACTTCATACTATTCATACTGATCCTGAACCAGATAATTGTTTACATATTGAAAAGCAAAAACTAGTTTACAACCATATGAGCTTAAACAATTTGCGAGGTCATCCATTAATGACTAATATTGTGCAAGACTCTCAACCATCAAATGCACTTGTTGGTGATGATTAGGGTTCATTAGATTTTAATCCTTGCGATGTAGGAGAATATAAACTTAATAATCTCAACACATCAAAAGTAGCATTGATCTCATCTAAATGATCTTTTGAAACACCTGAGAAAAACAAAGTCTCCTTGGTTGAAAATAAAGACAATACTCTCACTTATACTACAAATTATGATACCTATGAGGCCTCACCTTCTTCTAAGGAACTGGACTCTCTATATGGTTGTGGATTTCAAATTTTGTACAAACATAACAACTAAGTAGGTAAGGGATGTGGTGTAAATCAACAAGAAATTAGATTACCTATAGAATCCGCTTTAACACATTACTCAAGCAGTATTGGATATAATCCTTTTAAAGAAAAGAAAGCCTCTTATCGTCCTAAACTTAATACAATATCAAAACAACATGAGAGATATCCTAGATATGTATGTTCTTAATGATGGTGCTACCAGGTAAGTATTTCTAACCCTTTATCTCTCTCACGATGTGCTTCCCTCGTGATGTGTTATGTGTTGTTTAGACCTCCTAGGATGACCCCTGATTCTCCCGTAAGGTCCGAGATACTAGGAGACCACCTCTGTTGTGACCTTCTATTTGTATAAGCATTCCTCTATATTACCTCTCTCTCTAATTTCATTGTTGTGTGTTGTGTCTTACGGACATAGCATTGCAGTTGGTGACCTGGGGGCACCCTCCTACGTGACTGTCCCTAAGACACTTGCTTCTCCTCTCTTATTTATTATTTTCCTTCCTCTAGTGTTTCTATCTAGCGTGTGGATGACGAAAAACATTTATATTGATGCGGACCTAGCGTCCCTTTCGAGAGCAATCAAAAAATGGACTTAGTTCCTAAATATGATGATGGGGTTGTAATAAATTATCTGACGCTTAGCTAGTAGAAGCACTCCATGCTTTCTGCGTAGTGATTTTGATGGTATGCTATCTCATTTACAAACCTTAACAATATTGCTGCTATGTGTACCTTTGTTTGTCTTTGAATCTAGCCTTGGCGGTACTCAATTCGGAGAAGTTCATGATATAGCCCCATGGTTATCCTCGAACTCCAAATTCATTGTATAACCTTGGCTCTTTGTGTGGTTAATTATATGCATTGATGTTATTGTTTATCATAATTTTGTAAACACTAACATGTTTATTGTAGGAATGTGTTTGTGGGAACATTTGGTGATCGTGAAGTACATGTCACCTCTGGGGGGCATGGGCTTTGTGAGAGCTTGTGTTCCCTTGTGTGTGTTCTTCCTACCTTAATGTGCTTGATATCGATACCTAGTATCAACCACCTTAAGGTGGGGGCATATATAAGGTAAGTTGTTTGTTGTAGATGTTAGCTATGTGCTTGTCCTCAGATGCAGTTTAAAGACTAGCTCGATGAGTGCTTCCTGCATCCTGAGTTTGTTTGCAATCAATCAATCAATCATGTAATCCCTCTGTGGAGGCAGGATATCACGTATATCCTTTTTATGTTAAACCCTTTGCGGAGGTGGGGATGGTGTATTTCTCGAAGCAGATTGCATCATCCTGTCATTTTCAAAAGTCCTCTACGGAGGCGGGGAGCGGTTCTGTGACTAACTCAACCCTTAAGTGTGTCTTCGACGATTGCTGTGGCAAAGCCCAATCGTTGGTGTGTGCTTGTAATGTGCCTAAGATGGTGTTGAACCTAGAAATAGGGACACTCCATCACTTGTCTACCATGTTTTCTCCATGTCTTCAAAGTGTGTGTGTTTAGCGTGCTTGCTTTGTTTGGCACGTCTGTTGCCCCATATGCAGTCTAAAGACTAGCTTGATGAGTGCTTCCTACATTTTGGGATGTTTTGTGTGTCTTGCATGTGTGTTGCCCCATATATACAGTATAAAGACTTACGCGATAAGTGCATCCTATATTATGGGAGGTTTGTTTACTTTCTAGTACTTGCATTTGCATTTCATATATATGAGAAAAACAAAAGAAAAGAAATCATGCCTGTCTTCCATGCATTAATGTGTCTTCTATGCATTTTCTATCTTCTCCGTGTTCTACGTGACTATAACTATCTTCTCTATGTTTTGCATGCCTGTTATTGTATTCAGTGTGATTAGCGTGTCTTCTTTATGCTTGGCATGTTTGCTGTGTTTGTGACCGTACTTTAATGCATGTATTGGACTTGCATTTATACATACATTAAAGTGGGGGCTAAATGTAATGTCAAAAAATGTCCCCTTGGGGGCTTTTCCCTCATAGGGTTTAGCTCTCAGGTCTTTAGTGTGCATTTAGGACATTTTACATCATATTTCAACACCCCGATGAGAAAACCCCTTGGGGGTTTTTCCCTCATAGGGTTTATCTCTCGGGTCTTTAGTGTGCATTTAAGAAATTTTACATCATATTTCAACATGCCAATGAGAAAACCCCTAAGTCTCTTGATAAATAGAACCTAGGGGGACTACTTGAGATAACCCCTGCCCAAAATAGGGGGGAGGAATTGGCCATTATTTTTGGGTGTCGACTTGTGATTGTTATTTAGGTCCTATGCCGACACAGTAAGTTTGAATTATGAAATCTTGGCGGGAGTGTTTGTAGTTGCATATAAAAGCATGTTTAGGCATTCATTTGTAAACTAGATTGTTATTGTGAACTTTATGCATCCTAAAGGTGATTCAAGGCTTTCATTGTGTTGCAAGAGCAGATTTGTGTTGTCTATGTGTTTGTGTTTGCAGATTTGAGCATCCATCTCCTCATGGAATGAAGAGCTTCTTCCTCCCATGAGATCTTCACCACAAGGTGACATCTATTGTGATTATTGAGCATTTATCATTTGGTTTTTTCCTCTGCCTCCCAAGGCACGCATTCTATATCTGAGAATGGTGTTCGAAATATTTGAATGTCTCTCTAGGGTTTGACTGAGGAAAGCCTCCAAACACCACAAGCCCCTCCCAAAGTTTTCATGATTGCAGGCTACAGGTTGGAGTTGTAGACAAAGAACATGATGATTATTAAAATTAATTCAAACATTGAACTAAAACCTAGAGCAGAACCCTAGGGGGACTGAGTCGAGTGAAGTTAACCAACCCTGTGTAAGTGATCTGGTTTACCAAGAAATTAGGAATAATGTAAAGGATGTAGTGATATTGTTGTTAGATAAAGAATGTGAAGAAAAAAAAAAAACAATAGGATAACATAAAAAGACCTTGCACAACGAGAAGGGAAAATGAGATAGAAATACAATCAAAATTAAATTCCAAGAAAAGGAAGAGAGGGCAAATGAACAGATGATTGTGCTTTGTTGAAAAATGATCTATCACCTAAAACAACTTGTTTCAAATATAATTCATGAGATTAACCTAAGTCAAGGAACCACGCGATTCCTTGTCTAGGGTGTTCACACATGTATTTGGTACGCCGCCGTCAATTGTATTGCTTTCGCCTTAAGCGTGCGCTGCCGAGCACGCTTATACGTGCGAGGGGGTTTTCAGATTAGTAAGGAAAAATTTTTGATAGTTCGTATCATGACCACATGGCGCATGTGGACATGACACCTGTGTAATGCGTGTTATAACCACATGGAAAAATTGATCTAAAATCTAGGTATCACCAATTACGGATAACTGAGTCAGATATTCACAAAACTACTTTTCAAACTAGATATAGCCATTATGAGTTCACAGTAGTACCTTTTGGTTTGATGAATGCCCCTGCAGTGTTTATGAGTCTCATGAACAGGGTGTTCCGCACTTACCTAGATCAGTTTGTGATCATTTTTCTAGATGACATTTTGATCTATTCATGGACCGAGGAGGAACATGTGGACCATTTGCATCAGGTATTGCAGTGTTTATGTGAGCATCAGCTTTATGGCAACCTGGCGAAGTGTGACTTTTTTAGGACAGAGGTGCAATATTTGGGGCACATTTTATCAGGAGATGGTATCTCCGTAGATCCATCGAAGATCAAAGCAATTCAGGATTGGCCAGCACCCACTAATGTAACAGAAGTAAGAAGCTTTATGGGACTAGCCGGTTACTACCGCAGGTTTGTCGAAGGTTTCTCCAGGATAGCACATCCTATCACTTCCCTTCAGTAGAAAGGGAAAGGATTCACTTGGACTGAGCAGTGTGAGAAGGCCTTTGGGATCCTTAAGGAACGTCTTACCAGTGCTCCCATATTAGCTATTCCTAATCCGGCAAAAGATTTTGTTGTTTGCACGGATGCATCATTAGAGGGATTGGGAGCTATGCTTATGCAGGGTGGTAGAGCGATTGCTTATGAATCACGAAAACTTAAAACACATGAGCTAAACTACCCTACTCACGATTTAGAGCTCACAGCTGTTGTTCATGCTCTTGTTCGTTGGAGACACTTTCTTTTAGGTCGACGTTTTGAGCTCTATTCAGATCATCATAGCTTACAGTACATTTTCACTCAGCCTAATTTGAATGCCTGCCAGCGACGTTGGATGGAGTTCATGTGTGAGTATGATTTTGATGTCCACTACATTAAAGAAAAGGAGAACATGGTCGCCGACACTTTGAGTTGAAGGCACCACAAGATCCTGACCTTAACTTTGAGGTGGATTTGAGAGGACGTATTCTACAGCATCTGTCTGAGAACGAATGGTTCTTGGAGGTGCAACAAGAAATCCAGAATCAAGGGATCCTGAAGGGCAAATTTGTGGGATATTCCCTTGAGTCAGATGGATTGCTTAGACATAGGCAGCGCATCTATGTACCTCGTGCGGGTGACCTACGTATAGTGATACTCTCTGAGGCTCATAGAGCACCCTATGCAGCTCATCCAGGAGTGAAAAACATGCATGCAGATTTGTGACAGTTATATCATTGGGCAGGAATGAGATGCGACATTGCAGAGTATGTTGCTCGATGCCTTGAGTGTCAGAGGATCAAGGCTGAGCATCAGCATCCAGTAGGACTTTTGTACCCACATGAGATACCTGAGTGGAAATGGGACACCATTTCCATGGACTTTATTGTTGGTCTACCTATGTCATCACGATGCCATGATGCCATCATGGTGACAGTTGACAAGTTGACCAAGGTGGCGCATTTCTCACCGGTACGCACAACGTATAATGCATCATCGGTGGCAAGAGTGTTTCTAGATCAGATCGTCAGACTGCATGGAGTACCTCGCCGCATCATATCTGATAGAGACTCCGTGTTCAAATCATCATTTTGGAGAGCCTTACATCAGGCATTGGGCACACAGCTCAACTTCAGTTCTGCTTACCATCCTGAGACCGACGGCCAGACAAAAAGAGCTAATCAAGTATTAGAGGACATGTTTCGCATGTATGTTATGGATCATCAGTCTAAATGGGAGGAATACCTGTATCTGGTTGAGTTCACCTACAATAATGGGCATCACAGCTCGTTGGGTATGCCTCCTTACCAAGCTTTATACGGTAGACCTTGCAGAACGCCTTTGAGTTGGGATCGGTTAGAGGACCGAGTTGCCATTGGTCCCGAAATAATCCAGGATATGGAACAGCAGGTCACATTGATCCGACAGAGACTACAGGAAGCTCAGGATAGACAGAAGAAGTATGCAAATGCGAAGAGAACGGATCGAAGCTTTTCGGTAGGTGACAGAGTTTTCTTGAGAGTGCGCTCGCATAAGAGTCCAATTCGTTACGGAAAAGGTTCTAAGCTCGCACCCCGATTTGTAGGACCTTTTAAGATCCTGAAGAGGATAGGACCTGTAGCCTACTATTTAGCCTTGCCACCTAGCCTGTCTCATATCCACGATGTCTTTCATGTTTCAGTTTTACGTCGTTATATATCTGACTTGTCTCACGTATTGGATTGGAGTGCTCTTCAGGTAGAGGCGGACGGACAGCTGGCTTTGGAGCCAATACGCATATTGGCTCGTCAGATGCTGGGCCTTCAAGGTCGAGAGCTGGACCAAGTTAGGGTCTAGTGGGATATGTACGATGAGGTCACTGCAACATGGGAAGATGCTACGAAATTGAAGACGCTTTACCCTCACCTCTTTGATGACTTCCAGGAGGAAGTACAATCTTAGGGGGAGAGGATGTGAGGCCTACCTTTTTACATTACTGTTTATGAGACTATTTGCAATGCTTTTGTTATTACTATTATGTTAAGAGACTATTGATTTCTGAATTCTAGATTATTGAACTTATGTGATTTTTAAGAAAATAATTGTGCAATGATATTAGATGTTATTTTCTGCATTCTGGATTATTGAACCTATTTGATTTTAAGAAAATAATTGTGCAATGATAATTTAGATATTGTTTTAAAGAAAATAAAGAATGGAAAGGGAAACTCAATATGATTCTATGGTTGAATGTTTAAGATGCATGTATTTAGTTTTGCTTTGGCTATGATATCTATATGTGATATTGACTTCGAGTTTGAGTGTGCAAGTATTTCTAACAAAACCACTATTACAGGAGACCATCCCATACCTATGTTGTATCCCTTGTGAGCCGATCTAGTTCCATGGGGAACTAAGATCAACCTCGTGTTTTAGAAAAAAATGTTGTAATGTTTTAATATGTAAATGTTGCATGAGGTTAAGGGAAGAAGGGTTTGTATCTGAATTACTTTTATTATGATAAGTGTTATAAGTTGATGTTTTGAATCTTGTTTTAACTTTAATTATTTTTGACCGTTTTTCATGTGTTTATCTGACTCTGGGAGTCTTAACTAGGTGTAAAAACAACCCTAGGTTGTACCCCTTGGGTTTAGGGACCTTTTTGACTAGGTTAACCTTGGGTTAACTGCCATAGGGTCACCTCAACTTGGGTGTGAGGTTAAGTGACGAAAATTGGAAGCTTGGGGGACATGGGATGAGTGGAATCCCCACTCATGCCCACTTCCAAGTCATGGAGCACTCCATGATCCCCCTCATTATGGAGGGCTTGTCTCCATGTGTCTCTTTAGGTGGGGTTCCCTTTTATGTGGGTGTTGTGTCACCCACTCTATGTTATTTTAAGTTTTCTCATTGTATTTTATTCTTCAAGTGGGTTTTAATGGGGGACCTCATGAGTGGGTATATTTTATTAATTCCACTTGGGATAGTGGGGATATTTTATTAATTCCACTTGGGATAGTGGGAATATTTTATTTCCACTTGGGATAGTGGGGATATTTTATTAATTCCACTTGGGATAGTGGGGTTATTTAAATATTACATCTTTAAAAAAAAAAAAATTAATTCATCCACTATGAATTTAAAATTCACAAATAATGTGAGCCCTTGATCTCAACTCTTGATCCTCACCTTCCATTCCCTTCTCCGAAAATCTATAAATGAGACCCTTCTCTAAATAATTGGGAAGACAGGAATTTGGCAAGGGACTTCATTTTTTTTGCAGGTGAACTTCATTCTTGCAGGAGAGGACTTCATTCTTGCAGGGGGACTTCATTCCTGCATCCTCATCATGCTCAATTTCCTCTAGGAATTCTTCTTTTGGCCTCCTCATAATACCCAATTCTTTCCCTATTCTTCCCTTCATAGCCCCATAATGCTGAAATTAATCTAGCTGAAATTATTCTAGCCATCCTATATCCTCCATACATTATCCCTTGCTTGTGATCATAGAGAGATTATTTTTGGGGTTAGATCTTGGAGGAAAACAAAGGAGATTTTGGAGAAGGAAGTAGAGAGGAGCTCTTCATCAGATTCTTCCATAATTGGGCTTTGGAAGGTTGGTGAACAATTTCTATCCTCATGTGTGATCTAATGTTTGATATGCATGTGTATATCTTGGTTGTTGAAAGAATCTTGCAATGTCTTCGTTGAGCTTTTCTGTTTATTTTTTTGGGTTTTGTTTTGGGGTGTAGAGAGAGCTCCTTCCAGTTGGAAGGCAATGCTCATCATGTTTAGGGAGGGAAGGTGTGACCCTCCTCGGGTGTCATCCTGGTTTTGGTTACATGATATGCCTTGAGGGCAAATTGGTATTGTTTTTAGCCTTGAAGGCTTATTGGCTTTGAGAGCCTGTTTGGATATCCTTGGTTACTTGATTCATTGGAAGGCTTGAGGCCTTGTGGAAGATTATACTGTTGGCTTGAGGCCTTGTGATTATATTGGCTTGAGGCCTTGTGATAATTTGTGAAAGAATGGCACCTAGAGGTAGAGATTGTCTACTTCCCTACCCTCCTGAACTCACCTAAGCTGGTTCATTGTATTATGAGTCAAACCTTGAGGGTGTGTGTATTATTTGATTTGTTGATGTTGTTCAATGTTGTGATGTGTTTAAGTCTATTCTACCCTAGGTATGTGGATGGTCTCCCTAGCTCGGGGGTGACCCACTTGCAGGTCTATGGTAGGGAGGAGAGCAGCTTGTGTGGTGTTTCTTTCTTTGTGTGTTATGCAGGTAGTCTTGGAGCTTATTGTGAAGCTTGGAGAAGATTATTGGATCTTAGAAAATATTTTATTTTCCTTAAGTCTTAAGGAGAGCTTGATCTTTTAATAGCTTCTTCCTTGTCGATTTTTCCAAGAGAAAATTATCTCCCTATTGTTGTAAAAATTGTTATTTCTGGAGTTGTGAGAAAATCCTTTCTTTTCTTGGGCTAATAGTTGTAATATTCTTGTTCATTAAGTTTTACCATTTAGAATTAAGAAAAGGAAAAGAAAATTTGTTTTTAAAAGGATATTAAAATTATCTAGTTCCTTCTTCTTCTACTTGCAACGTTAGTCGATATTTTAATTAAGTTTGTAAAAGTGTTAAAAAAAATATCCCCACCATGAAATAAATGAAATTTGGGTTGCAGTATGGCTTTTGAAATTACTGCCACCTTGAGGGTCTCATCCTAGAACGGGGACCGGTTCACTTTTACTATGCACTTTTACTATTCACTATCACTATTCACTTTTACTATTCACTTTTCACTATTTACTTTTCACTATTCACTTTCCACTATTCACTTTTCATTATTTACTTTTCACTATTCACTTTCCACTATTCACTTTTCACTATTCATTGAAGACAAACTATAGGTAGTTTAAAACATTTGACTTGAAATAGAAACCTTAAATCAAGGAAAGTGGGATTTATTTATGCATGATGTATAATACGAATTGAATAGATGCTTAAACTCAGAGTTGCAATTCGGAAATACAATGTTTATATTTGCAAACACAAAATTAACTCATTGCTCTATTTTTAAATTATTCTATAGTTTCTTTATAGTTAAGGAATGAAATTGAGAGTTAAGTGAACTGAGATAATGGCGGTATATATATAATTAAATTAAATGACAGGAAAATGAAGAGGAAAGTATGATCCCTTCATTTATAAAGGACACTGAAAATAAACGCAAACAAGCCATCATAGGTATTTCATGAGTGGCCATTTTAAACTCAACTGTAGATTTAGGGAATAAACGTTCAATTAAAACAGAAAAGAGATAAAGAGAAAAAATAGCTAACCTTGGAAAAACAAAGAGGAGAAAATGCGCAGCAATTCTGAACAGGGCTAAGAGAACTAAGTAAGTTAACCAACCCTATGTAAGTGATCTGGTTTACCAAGAAATTAGGAATAATGTAAAGGATGTAGTGATATTGTTGTTAGATAAAGAACGTGAAGAAAAAAAAAAACAACAGGATAACATAAAAAGACCTTGCACAATGAGAAGGGAAAATGAGATAGAAATACAATCAAAATTAAATTCCAAGAAAAGGAAGAGAGGGCAAATGAACAGATGATCGTGCTTTGTTGAAAAATGATCTATCACCTAAAACAACTTGTTTCAAATATAATTCATGAGATTAACCTAAGTCAGGGAACCACGTGATTCCTTGTCTAGGGTGTGCGCACATGTATTTGGTACGCCACCATCAACTGTATTGCTTTCGCCTTAAGCGTGCACTACCGAGCACGCTTATACGTGCGAGGGGGTTTTCAGATTAGTAAGGAAAAATTTTTGATAGTTCGTATCATGACCACATGGCGCATGTGGACATGATACGTGTGTAATGCAGGAGGGTACAACAGAGTGTCAGAATTGCAAATCAGAGAAGAAAACAGCTCCATGGACTTGGGCACCCGCTCATTAGTCCTCAAAGTTTTGTGATGAAAAAACCTCTGGTACAGTAGGAACAAGTTGCAGATCTTGTCCGCAGATCCTACAAAAAGTAGGGCACTAGACTTGGGCACCCGCCCTTTTGTCCCCGACTTTTCTACCTCGAAACCTTGAAAACAGGTGCACAGTCATTTGTTATTTTACAGCTTTCTGCAGAAGAATTTTTTGTTATTCATTTGTTTACTTTTGTATTTGCATAATTAGGGTTTTGATGGATAATTGAGCATAAGAGAAGGAAAATTGATAATCAAATACCCTAATCCAAGTTTCCCTACATTTGTAAGTGACCAACAACCTGATAGTGCTCTGTCAGTCGATTCTAAGGTCCTTGAATGTAATGGTTGAAAGGAGGATTTAAACACTAAACTAAACAATCCAATTTTCACCCTAAACACCACATAGCCGCAACTTTGCCTTGTTCTCTCTCCCCTTTTCCAACAGTTGGCAGGGTACATAACATAAAGGAAAAGCCACTACAACTCACCGTAAAAGGAGTCTGGAGCACAAGGACGACTAGGGTTGGTGGAAATAAGATTGTTTTATAAGGGACGCATCACTATTATAATATAATGTATAATAATAGGAAGTTATAAAGTTAGAAAGTAAGAGATAGAAGAGATAATATATGACAGAGTAGAGACTCAAACCTGCCCTTTTGTAATAGAGATTGATTATATATATAATATGGAGATATAAGGGCTATGGGATAATATTTGAATGTCTATGATGTATGTAACATCATGTATATGATGTAATAGTACTGCATTATGGTATTTCTTACCGCATTTATTTTTTATCCTATCACTATCTAATCTGGGGTATAAACAGACTACATAAGAGTGGCCTAGGTTCAGATCTTCAAACTATATCCTAATTTATCTTGCCAACAGTAATTCTTAGGCTTGGTGTAAAAATATCCTTGAATTTGGTGTGAAGTTTTGTGCACTCACATATTTCATTATTTGATGATTTCCCCCTAGCCTTGTCATTTTCTAATTTTGTACAGTTTCATAAGTTTTGAACTTTTGAGGTGCAACTAGAATTGGTGATGACTCTCCTAGTTTTTGTGTGGGTTTTGGTTCTTCATTTTCCTTAGTAGTGCTGGTCCCAACCATGTTGAAGCTCATATCAATCTCGATGGAAATGGCTACTAAGTTGAATGGAGCATAAGAGTTTGAGTGGAGATTGAAGGGGAATTCTCGTATTGCCCCCTCCCTTGTATATTTTGAAGTTTTATTTATTTTTGTGATTTGTTTTGATGTCTCTCCTTTTTCAAAAATTCTAATTTTTGGTCATTGGTAATTTCCATGGCCTTTCCCTTCTTTTTGTCTTGTTCGAATATTTAAATATTGAAAGGATCGAGGTCTCCTTTTATGACATGAATTTGAACCGTGTGTGAGAAGTGGACTTCCTAAAATAGGCTAGCTCAAGAACTACCCTCATCATGTGAATCCAAGTTCTTCCTAGGATCATGTTGTAGGTGGTTTCTTGATTGATGACATAAAATTTAGTTGGGAGTGTTTTGGGACCCAATATGATTTGAAGATTGACCTTACCTATCTAACTTTATTATTCGCCAATAAATATGATACAGAAGGGACATGCACTCTACTCAATGGACCAACAGATCCTTTATCAAGTGACCTAATGGCTATAATGTGTTCCATTTATCATCTCACACCAAGGAATGTATCTTCTTGGATGGTAACTGTACTGCATGTACACTTTAAGGATTCTTGAGATTATCCTAGAGGTTGTGTATAGAAAGGTAACTGTTTATAACTGAAATATTATGAACTTTGACCATACAATAGTTGCTATGGGTAGATTCACTAAGCTACAGGTAATTTCGTTAAGCTACAAGTATATGTTACTTCAGCATTTAACAATTATTGCTTATATGAAAAAAAAAATCACAGCTAATCAAAACTATTAACAATCTAATTTAACAAGAGAACTACAATTTACCTTAAGTGGGTCCTTGCTTGGGTGGACTATATTCTCACAAAATCCCAAAGAAATATTTAACTAGATGTTTCTACACATTGACGGAATCTGACAAATCTTTATTGAATTCTAAAAAACATAATACAGAGTACTAATAATGAATTTCTTCTAGATATATGTTACACACATAATCTACTGCATATATAGACATATTTTTACTCTCCTATCTAAGTTGGACTCTAAACAACTCTAATCTACACATTTTGACTCTCCTCACAAACATAGGAAGAGAACTTGTTCTTATTCTAATCAAAATAGAAATAATAAACTTGTTTGTACAGAAATTGTTCGAAGAGCACAATCCTACTATGACTTTCCAACTTATTATGAATAAAATAGAAGTAATAAGAACATGCAGACAAAGGTGTAATTTATGCAATTACTAGCCATGACCTACTAATACAAGTATGAATCCCTTCGTATTCCTCACATAAGTCATTACTGATGCTGATTAAACTGTCAGTGAGTGGAATGACTTATTGCAAAACCAACTCCTTTACATTCAAGTTCCTTCTCCTTTGGCTACGGGTGCTTTATTCCTCTATTGTAGATGATCACTCCTTTGGCTGCAAGTTCACTACGACCTTTTTTGTGGGTGTCTGCTTCCTTGTTACATAAGGGTTAGTTTCATGCCACAATACTTTCATACCATAAACTACCATAATCAACATAAATTGCTATCATATTTTGAAAACAATCATCAGCATACACAAAAAAATTATTAACATATTATATATCAAATTTAGTGTTTTAAACTTAAAAGCCAACATAAGGTCTGGATAATGTTTGAGAAAATGTTCTGAGAAAATAGACACTAAACATGGAAAATGGGATAATTTCAAGTCTCGTCATTACCCATGGTTCAGGTGTTTTGCTTATTATGAATTCTAAGGATGGAAGTTTCTCGTGTGATGTGAGTTTTTTCATAACCCATTCTTTGAAGGAGAGAGACAGAGACTATGTTGATTTCAAACCCATCATATCAATCATTACAGTTTGATGGAATAGTCTTGAACTTGGACTATTAAGTAGAAGGGGACATCACCTTGTTTATCTATGTTGTCATTTGAGGGGAACTTCTTGAAATCAAATGTGGTAGAAGAATGCTTCTCTTTTGGAGTGTTTTGAACTAGATGGCCTAAATCTAAGGCATTAAGAAGAGTATTCTTATGAGTGGGAGAACCCTTGAGAAGTTCTAGCATGTGAGAAAAATTTGAGTCACTAGAGGTATCATCTAGTTGTTTCGGTCCTTGAGTAGCACAAACATCTCAATCTTTGTCTAATTCCACAAGGCCTAAGGTGTTTTGATCAAAGGTGTTTTAATAGCTACTGGTACTATTTCCTTCATTTTGTGAGAATGTGTCCATGAGTGTTTGATCTTTTAGGAGGTTTGATATAAAGTGATGGTACTCCCAACATGATTCGATATCATGCCCCCATCTCTTGTGAAACAAGTGGTATTTGTTATGATTGTAAATTTGAGATTTGCGATGCTTGTTCATTGATTCTTGGGGGATAGTTATTGACATTTTGGTTCCCCAAACTCATGTAATTATCACCATCATCACAATTATTGTATTTGTAGTTCTTATCATTCTTGATGGTGAAGTGTCTGCTAACCCATCTATGTTGTGATTATTTGTCGAGGATTTTTTATTGCTATCATGGTTTACCAACCTTCCATTGACATCATATTCCCTTCTTTTGCTATTAATAGTAGCTTGGTCAATTATAAGAGCATTTTTGAGTGCTTCTTCATGTGATTTATCAAGTAGTTTTTGGACTCCTCATATGTCATTATTGAGAGCATGTAACAAGAGATCACAGAGTTTCCTATGATCCATGTTTGGTACACCAGTTTAAGAGTAGAGGACATGCCTCCATCGTGTGATAAAATGTGACTGAATCATTGGTTTCTTGTTTAATCATTAAAAACTCTCATATTCCTATCTTGGCCAATTTTTTTAAGTCAAAGGCAACCATAAATTGATCGATGAGTTACCTAAATGAGTGGATCGATGCTTCTGAAAGTTGATAATACTAATCTAGAGCAATACCCTACAAAGTATTTGGAAAAATCTTTGCTACCACTCCATCCAAGGAAGGAGTTCCTACACTACTATGATGTAGGCCTTGATATGTTAGTTGGGGTCACCCTTTCCTTTCAATTTTGGAAGTTCAAGGAGAAGATGTGGTAGTATGACATGACAAATGTTGTAGTCAAAAGGCTCCTTTACATACTCGAGGTATGTTCCAAAGAGGAGGATATGTGTAAAGGGTCTTGTTCCTTCAAACATTAGCCCTATAGGTAAATCTTGTTATGCTTGTTGAAAGGGTATGTTAGATTGTTGATATCTAGAGAAAGTTGGGTAGCTAGATGGTATCATGTTCATGTTTTTAAAAAATTGGGTAGGATTGTTTATGGTTGATTTTGCGTCATAGGAATCCCACCTATTTGATTAAAACTTGTCATGTTGAATGATGAGGGAAAGGGAGGCATGAATTCTCATTACTTAGTAGGAGTGGAAGTTTAGATATGAGGGATTTTAGGTTGCCCCCTGGTTTGATCTTTTTAATGACACTTGACATGCCATGGATCTTTTAGTTTGATAAGCTTATGGAGGGCTTCTCATGCCTCCTAAGATTAAGTTCCTCTCTAGATGGCTCACCTCATTGTCCATTTGAGTGGTCATTTTCCTACTATTTATTATGGGTCAATTCTGTTGATGGATCTCAAACCAAACACTCACTCGACGTGCTTTAATTTGGTCAGGTTGGATGATTGTGTCTTCATATGTTGGATCATTAAAACCTAAGAACTTGTGGGTCTATTTTTGGATGCCCTTTCAATTTGAGTCTTCAAACTCTAATTGATTTGAGATCAAAGCTATTAGATCTGAAGGTTTGTTAGTTTCATTGGAGGGGAAGTTCCCCTGGACTCTGTGTAATTTTGTCCTAGTTTTGGGGTGCAAGAAACAATGTAGAATGAATAAGATGAATATGGAAGCAAAATATTAAATTAGAATTTAAGAAACACACAAAAATACAAAAGAGCCCATAAGAAATATTTTCTCTTCACATTAGGTTCACCAAAATATGTGTTACTCAAAATGTGACCCAGACACAACATGAGTGAGTTAGAGTATGATGTGGCACATGAACTGTCCTTGCAGCTAGTGCCCACCCAATCACTCTCACCCTCATAGAAGAATCTAATCGAGTGGAGGCAAAACTAGAGGGTTGTTCTATTTGTGGGGAAGCAAAACATTATGGATCGTGGTTGTGTTGATTGTGTGTGATGTGTGGATGTATGTGGTTAGTATAAATTGTTATGAAAGTTGTGATGTTGGCATAAACATTCAATGGGCATGGTGGTTGTGATTATTAGATGACTCAAAGGGTCACTTTATCTAAACCTAGCTCTAAGACTATTTATTTCGTTTATGATATGGAGGCAATATAACCTCCTTTGTTTATTTTGAATGACTTGTTGAATGATTCTTTGTTGATGATCTTTAGCTTGTCTTCTTTGTTATGTTTCCTATTGAACGAGCCTCGAGATAATTTTTTGCTCTTGGGATATTTCCTTTGTGGGACTTAGTCAAGGGACAATCTCCCTAATCTTTTCAATGATAAATGTAACCCAATCTTCCCTTATGACTAGGCACATTGAATTCTAAACAAAAGGGGGAGAGTTTTTGTTTTGAATGTTTTGTTTTGATTTGTTAACCTTGTGATGAAATTGAGGGTGGGTTTGATCACATGGTTTTCATATTTTTGAATGTTTTTGGTATTTTATATGAGTTGCTAAATGCAATTAATCCTATATGATTGCAAATAACTTTTGAGTTCCTTTTCTATTTTTGAATGAATTAATTACTATGAAAGGGAAAATGTATGCAACTAAATGACTTTTTGTATGCAATCTAATCCTTTTTTGTATTTTTATGGTTTGATTTTGACTCATAATCTATTGAATTTTGTAATTATTCTAAGTACAATTAAAGTAAATCTATTCTAAGAAAGCAAATAAAGCTAATCTATTGACTTACAATGAATGCAAACTCACTATAGGTAACCTTTGCCTAAGGCATAAGCACCTAAATAAACAAAAATCCCTACCCCAAAGTAAGATGAGGGGAAGGGAAATAAATGGTGAAATCATCATAAGGTTGACACCCATGATGATTGAGAATGTTGTGTACAAAAGGCTACACTTTATCATAATTTTGTAGTTGCAGCTGAGGAATGGAAAATACAAATCCTAAAGTTCCAAATTTATTTAAGATTAATCTCAATAAACACCCATCAATTCTGGAGGAAAAAGAGCATATTTTTCACACCAAATGTTGGATAGAGGAGAAACTATTCCATGCCATCATCAAAATTGTAATCAAAGAGAATATCACACTATCAACCTTAATTTCTTGAGTTGTTTCGATTGGGAGAAGAGCTCAAAGTAATTTGGTATTTTATCTTACACATTTGAGATTACCTTACTTGCAATATATCAACATTTGAAATATGAGATGTTCTTTTTAGCATGTCATATTTGGATGACCAAGATGATACCTATAAAGGTCAAAAGTCATAAATCTAATCCACAACAATAGTCCATTAAAGTCAATAGTTGTCTCTATCACATTTTAGGGTTTCCTTGAAAATCAATTCTTATTAGTGCCTACAAAGCAATGCAAAAAACATACCTCTCGTGCACATAACTTTTGTCATAATGAGCTACCTACATTCAGTTTAAAACACTATTTTCTTTGCTAACCAGTCTTATTTTATGTATAAGGATCAAATTTTTAAATGGATATTTTCAATAACTACACCTATGGATACTTTTAAGAAAGGACACAAATGGTTTAGTGGAAATGTGGACAACATCCACCACAGATACAAGACTTGTCCAAACTTGGTGAAACTTGATGAGTCCTAAGGCAATTCAATCAATCTAAGGCTACAAGACACATGACTAAAGTACTTGGAAAGTTTATTCAAACTCACCAAGGCTGCCAAACCCGTTCAACCTAGCAAATCCCATCATTAAGACTTGGTTGTCACACTTAGCTATTAAAAAAAAATTAAAATAAACCAAAAAAAATCACTCAAACCTGAGTCTTAAAATGGCCACTAACACAATCACATGACATTAATTTCATTTGCAAGCACGGAGGAGGAAGAAAAAAAGAGGATTGAAGCTAAAACTATAATCCATTGAAGCAAAAGCTAGCAAACTTTGATTGAGTAAAACTTGAATGGGTTTGTAGCAATTCTTGAAGTATCTAAAGGAACCTACAATGCATTTGGAAAAGGCCATCATTAATTTGGAGTAACCCACCATGAATTTGGAGCTAATTTGAATATGTATTTTCCTATTTTGAATATTGTTCTTTTTTTTTCTTTTTTTCATTTAGCATGGCTTCGACATTTGTTTTTTTTTTAATTTTAAGTTCATGGATCAAGAAATAAAAGAGGGAAAAATGAAGAGAATTTCCATCTTTTTTTGTCTTCTTCCATAATAGATTTTTTGTTTGATCTCTTTTTATGAACAAATCTTAACTATTTTTCTAAATTTTTAATCTATTTTCACTGCAAACCCTAGTTTTTTTCTATTTTTTAATTTTAATTTATGTAGAAACCCTAAATGTTAATTATTTTTTCATTTATTTGCTATTGCAACCTATTTTGAATTTATAAATTATTCTAATGTTGGGCCCAATTAGAAAGGACCCTTGGTGGAAACATACCATCCTAGGGGCTAAGAAAGGTGAGTTGATTTGTAAATTTTGCAATTTTAATATTAGTGGAGGAGGTATTAATCTATTCAAATGTCAGTTCGCACAAATTGCAATCCCACATGTTAATTTGTGTCCACATGAACCTCTTGATATTGTGCACAAAGTACTTGAAGTCAATTAGAAACCTTTTGACTAGCAAAAGGAACTAAAAAAGAGGTAAAGAGAAGAGATGGCAGCCATTCATGGAGACTCTTATTCTTTAATTCCTTCATTCTTTGAATCTTTGACCACTAGTGGCAATGTCAATGGCAATGTCAATGTTGGGCCTAAAGTTCAAAGAGCCATATTGGATTCATATATTGTACCACACACTACTCCAGGTTCTCAACAATCACTTGAGAGCATGGGTTAGAATAAGGATAAGCATAATACATCAAGAAGTATAATTTGAGACTTTTAGTTCTATTGTTCAATTCCATTTCACAACAACAAGAAATTAATTCTTCATATTTTGAAATATGTTTTTAATTTTCGTCTCTTGAATTTTAAATTAAAGGATTTTTAGAATTTAGATTCTAAATTTTAAAATAATTATTTTTTTTAATTATTTATTTATTTTAGATATTCTTATTAGCAAAATCTAGTAGATGTCATTATTGTTTGTGGATTGGGGTTCAATTCCCTAAATGGTAAGGAAATTAAGGGCTCAATTTTGACTCAAAAAGTGGCTGATGTGAATATAAAAATTGATGAGCAACGTGAAATATGATGAAAAAAAGGTTGCATCATCATGACTGATAGTTGGATAAATAAGAGGAACAAGACATTGTTGAATTTTCTTGTTTCTTCCTTGGGTGCTACAGTTTTGTTGAAATCCATTCATGCTTCAAGAAAAACAACAAATATTGATTTCCTTTATGAGGTTTTAGTAAAAGTCTTAGCCAAGGTGGGTGAAGAAAATATTGTGCAAATAGTTACAAATAATGTAGAAATTTATATTGTTGTAGATAAACTTCTCATAAATAGACACTCATCTTTATTATGGACTCCTTGTGATACTCATTGCCTTGGCCTTATATTAGAGCATCTTGACAAAATATCATGGATTAAAACATGTGTGGAACATGGTAAAAACATTTAAAAATACATGCATAATCATGCTTGGGTCCTCAACTTAATGAGGCAATATACAAATAAAGAAGTTGGTCCTAGAATAATCCACTTTACAATGAATTTTATTATGTAACAATTTTTGTTTCAATCAAAGGTTGTTTTGAGATTCATGTTTGCTAGTAAGTAGTGGTCTTCATCTTTATATTCTAAGACCAATCTATGAGTTGACATGGTGTAATGTCTCAAACATAAATTTTATGTAAATATGCTCATATCTGAAATACTCAAATGATTTTGAACAACCTGTTGGTGCCTGAATTTACTGACAGTTTTTGAGCAATTTTCATGCAGGCACCATCCCAAAATATCCAAAAAAATTTAAGTTTTGGGGCTCCTCAGTGTTTTTCAGCATCTGCATCATAGTTCTTGAGGAGGTGGTTACATGTTTTCTCCATCGGCATGAGTTTGTATTTGTCTTGGCGATCATGATGGTAGCAGTCATATCTTCTTCCATCACCAAGACTTTGTGCTATCGGCGAAGGAGTTTCATGTTGGGCCGATGGCATTTGTTTGGCCGATGGATATCTATCAGCGAGAGTAGTATTGTCGGCCAAGCAGTTTTTTGTGGCGCCGATAGGCGCGGGTTGTTGCAAGTATGAGGTGAGCCAGTGTTGTCATTGATGTCAACATACTCATATTGCATTGACAAGAAGGATTGGATGAGCTGTGTGCTGAGGATATTGAGAAAATTAGCCTCAGTCAGGAACAGTGAAGAACCGTGATGAGAAGAAGGCAAATGTATTGTATAGGTTAAGAACCGGAGGATGCGGATTAAAGGGTTTGTAGATATGAGTCTTGAGATGCTTCAGTTAAGATTTCAGAGGTCCGCATGAAGATCTGAAGGAGTTGTGGCTATCGGTGTAGAACCGGTTCCGGCAAGTATTCAGAGGTGACAGAGGATCACAAAAAGGTCCGGTGAGGTCTGGAACTGTATAATCCTAATCTGCGGATTGGAAGGAGTCTTTGGGATGTCCTTGTGATGTGCCATCTCAAGTTGTGTATGATTTGGAGGTCCGGAAGTACCTCTTGCATTATGACAGTGGCGACAGACAGTGTTCTTGAAGTTCCAGATAAGGAAGAGAAGAGATTCCAGTAAGTAAAGAAAGTGCGGATGTACCTGGTCATTCAGGCAGGCTTGTGAAGGTTCTTGGATCATGTTGAGGTTGTGTTGTTGGTCCGCATTGATAGTAGAGCCCGGAATTGAAGTTATTCTTCCGGATGAAGTTCTTGCTCTGTTTAGCCGACCGGATGAGTTGTTCATCCTGCGAATGTTCTTGTGGTGGCCGACCGGATGTGTTATTCATCTTGCGAATACTCTTATGGTTGTTTGCCGACTTAGATGTTTGTTCCTAAGTCGATGTCTTGTATAAATAACGGTTTGTGAGTTCATTTCGAAGTGTGGATTGTGTGGATGAGTGTGGCATAGCGAAGAGAAGTGCGAAAGGCAGAGCAGAGGTTTTTGGGCTTAAATGGAACTGATCCGGACATGGTAGAGATGTCATTCTCCAGTTCAAGATTGTGATTCTTATCACTTTGTAGACAGTGTGTCTCCTTGTAGGCAGTGGGCCTCTTTGTGAGTAGTGTGCTCGGGCAGTGAGCCCTAATTGGTAAGTGCCATTCTTTTTCTTATTCTTCTAACAGAGAATAATCCTTGGGTTAATCACCCCGTGGTTTTTCCCTTAACCGGGTTTTCCACGTCAAAATCTTGGTGTTCAATGTGTTGATGTTTATCTGCTCTTGTGTTTATGTATTATGCTTTCATGGATTATTAATTGATATGCTGTTAACTAACAATGAAGAATCAAGTGTTTGAAAGAACAAGAAGTTTTATACAACTGATTCACCCCCCCCCTCTCAGTTGTATGCCTTAAATCCAACAATTGGTATCAGAGCCAAGTTCCTCTGAAAGGAGCTTAACCGCTTGAGGAGATCCAGGATGTCGTCATACAAGAAGGATTGTCCGAAGTTCGATGGAACCAACTTCACTCTCTGGAAAGGTCGCATGAAGTGTCACTTGGAATGTATGGGAAAAGCATACTTGGCTATGGTCTCAAAACCATATGTACCTCCACAAGGTGGTCTGACAACTCTGAATGAAATCACAGATGCTGAAAATAATCTGCGGACCAAGGAAGCCCTACTAAGCGCATTGAATGATTCAGATCTCTCAAATGTTATTGACCTACCAACTGCATATGAGATCCTAACTAAACTGGAACTTCTGTATGAAGGAGATGAGTTTGTCAAAAGTGCAAGGTTGCAAAGTCTGAAAGGGAAATTTGAAAGATTGAAGATGAGAGATGATGAAAACATCACTACCTTTATGCCAAGAGTGAATGAGCTGGTATGTGGAATTAGAAATGCTGGTGGAACTCTAGATGAAAATGAGATTGTCTGCAAAATCCTAAGATCCCTTCCTGCTGCCTACAAAATCAAGGTTGCTGCCATTGATGAATTCAGAGCCCACACAACTGTCACAAGAGAACAACTGGCTGGCAAACTAGCTGCATTTGAAATGACCGAGTTTGGAGATGATCCTCCCAAGACTGAATCTGCTTTCAAAGCCAGTGCCTATGTGAAAGGCAAACAGAGATTTGATCCAGGAGAAAACTCATCAAGGAAGATGTCATGGTATGATCAAGCAAGAAGAGACATGGAAGAAGAAGAAGCAGAAACAGCTCAACTTGAAGCCCTCATTGCAAAGAGACTGCCAAGAGGATCCGGTAAGTATGAAGGAAAACTACCCTTTAAGTGTTTCAACTGCAATAAGATTGGTCATTTTGCTTCAAGATGTCCGGAAAGATCTGCAAGGTCTAATACTAACAGACAAAGGTTTCAAAAGAACTGCTATTATGTTCATGAAGAAGATGACAATGAAGGAGTAACAGATGATGAATCAGAACTAGAAAGCAAATCCAGAAATGAATGGGTGTTTATTGCCATCAAGGAAGAAGATTCAATATCCTCTGAATCTGTCAATCACAAGGTTGTGGAAAGAGCTTTGGCTGCTCAAGTGGAAGAAAAGGATAATTGGGTTATTGATAGTGGATGTTCTCACCATATGACTGGTGACAAGAATAAGTTCTTAGATTTGGAAAGGTATGAAGGAGGAATGGTAAAGTTTGGTGACAATTCTGCTGGCAGAATCAAAGGTAGGGGAACTATTTCATTTGATGGAAAGAGCAAAACAGGTAATGTACTATATGTTGAAGGATTGAAGCACAATCTTCTCAGTGCTGGTCAGTTAGTGGACAAAGGCTATGATCTCCGGTTCAAGAATGGAAAATGCAGAATCTTTACAAGCTCCGGAACTGAAATTGCATCCGGTGCTCAAACAAAAGGTAATATCTTTCATCTGGTTGGTTCAAACAAAAGTTGTCTGTTTGATCAAGTTGATCAGAGTTGGTTATGGCATAGAAGAATGTGTCATGTGAATTTTGATAACATCATCAAGATAAGCAATATTCAGGCTGTAAGAGACCTTCCAAAATTAGTGAAACCTACAAATAGTTTGTGCAAAGAATGTCAACTAGGTAAACAGAGCAGAGTCTCTTTCAAAAGCAAAGATCAGTCTTCTACCGGATTGTTGGAATTAGTACATACTGATCTCTGTGGTCTGACAAGAATCAAGAGTCTGCAAGGTGATAGATATTTCATGTTGTTAATTGATGATCATTCCCGGATGATGTGGGTTACCTTTCTAAAAGAAAAATCAGAAGCATTTGAGAAGTTCAAAATCTTCAAAGCTATGGTAGAGAATCAAACCGGATTGAAACTAAAGTGTCTAAGGTCTGATAGAGGTGGTGAATTTACATCTGGTGAGTTCATTGACTTTTGTGAGAAGCAGGGTATAAGGAGACAATTGTCTGCTCCTAGGACTCCACAGCAGAATGGAGTAGTTGAAAGAAAGAACCGGACCATCCAGGAAGCTGCCAGAACAATGATGTTGGAAGAAAATGTTCCTCAGATGTTTTGGAAAGAAGCTATCAGCACTGCAGTCTACACTCTCAATCGAGTTCAAATCAGAAACAACACCGGTAAGACCCCCTATGAACTCTAGTTTGGCATCACTCCTACTGTGAAATATTTCAGAGTATTTGGTAGCAAGTGTTATATTAAAAGAGATGAAGATCTAGGAAAGTTTGATGCTAGAAGTGATGAAGGAATTTCTTGGGCTACTCCACTCAAAGCAAAGCATACCGGTGTTACAATAAGAGATTGAGGAAGATGATAGAAAGCACCAATGTGAAAGTTGATGAAGGAATTGAGAAGCCTTCAAGATTTTATGAGTTTGATGAAGATGATCAAGATGGTGTTCAGGTTCAAGGGACTCAATCCCCTCCGGTAAGTCAGAATCAACTTGATCCAGTAAATCAGGAAGAAGAAATAGGTCAGAATGAACCTGATCAAGGAGCAACAGTGCAGGATATTCCCAAAATTCCAAGGTATGTAAGACTAAACCACTCTGAAGATCAAATCATAGGTGACAGAAGCAAAGGTGTGCAAACTAGAAGGAATGTTGCTCAAAATCAAGATGAATGTTGTCTGATTTCAAAGATTGAACCTAAAACAGTAAATGAAGCCTGCAATGATGAAAACTGGACTAAAGCAATGAAAGATGAATTAATGCAAATTGAGAAAAATCATACTTGGGATCTTGTTCCCAGACCTAGAGACAGGAATGTGATTGGAACCAAATGGGTCTTCCGGAACAAATTGAATGAAGCTGGTGAAGTTATCAGAAACAAAGCTAGATTAGTCTGCAAAGGCTACTCTCAAATAGAAGGAATTGACTTTGAAGAGACCTTTGCTCCGGTGGCAAGAATTGAAGCAGTCAGATTATTTCTTGCATTTGCTGCCTTCAAAGACTTCAAGGTATATCAGATGGATGTCAAGTCTGCTTTCCTAAATGGTGATCTGGAAGAAGAAGTTTACATTGAACAACCGGATGGATTTCAATTGTCTGATAATGATGATATGGTCTGCAAGTTGAAGAAAGCATTGTATGGACTAAAGCAAGCCCCAAGAGCATGGTATGAAAGGTTGGATAAGCATCTTGTGCAGATTGGATTCAACAAAGGTACTGCTGACAGTAACTTATATTTCAAAATTGTTCATGAAAACATTTTGATTGTTGAAGTGTTTGTGGATGATATCATTTTTGGAGGAAGAGATAGTATGTGCAAAACTTTTGCAAATCAGATGAAAAGTGAGTTTGAAATGTCTATGCTTGGTGAAATGAATCTCTTCTTGGGTTTGCAAATTACTCAAACAAAGAAAGGAATCTTCATTTCTCAGACCAAATATGTGAAAGAATTGTTAAGAAAATATGGTATGGAAGATTCAAAACCAATGAACACTCCCATGGCAACCGGATGTAAGTTGAGCAAAGATGATGACTCCCCAAAGGCAGATCAGACAAAGTATAGATCAATGATTGGTGGATTGTTGTATCTCACTCAGACTAGACCAGATATAATGCAGGTTGTTGGTCTTGTGGCAAGATTCCAGGCTGATCCTAGAGAATCTCATGTTATGGCAATCAAAAGAATTTTTAGGTACCTGAAAGGAACAGTTGAGTATGGTCTATGGTACCCTAGAGATCCGGATTTCTCTCTTCATGCTTACACAGATGCAGATTGGGCAGGAGATGTGGATGACCGGAAGAGCACTAGTGGTGGAGCATTCTTTTTGGGGAAGAGATTGGTTTCTTGGCTAAGCAAGAAACAAGATGCAATATCTCTGTCTACAACTGAAGCAGAATACATTGCAGCAGCAGGTAGTTGCACTCAAATCTTATGGATGAAGCAGATGCTAAGAGACATTAAAGTTGAATATGAGGAGCCTATCACAATTTTCTGTGATAATTCAAGTGCAATTAATATTTCTAAGAATCCGGTATTGCATTCTAAGACTAAGCACATATCTATCAAGTTTCACTTTTTGAGAGAACAAGTGAACAAGGAAGAAGTCAGATTGGAGTATGTTCCCTCAAAGGATCAGATTGCAGATATCTTTACTAAACCTCTTCCCAAGGACTCTTTTGAATATCTCCGGGAGAAGTTAGGGGTCATGGCCCCTCCGGTGATGAACTAGGATGCACTGATGTGCATCAGTCTGGTGGATATCACAGTCATATCTTGTGATCCGGATTGATGATGGGGAGCTGCAACTAAGGGGGAGCAGCTGGTATGATTCTGATGTATGAGAATTGCAAGTATGAGCCCTTTGCCATTGATGTCAACGGGGGAGAGAAGACATGTGAAAAACAAGTGGTTGATGATCAAAGGGGGAGCAGTAAAGGAAGAGAAGACATGTGAAAAGTTGTTGTTGATAGGGGGAGCTGTGACAGAAAGGAGAAGTTCTTGTCTTGATGGTTTTTCACATCATATGTTGCCATCAATGACAAAGGGGGAGATTGTTGCAAGTATGAGGTGAGCCAGTGTTGTCATTGATGTCAACATACTCATATTGCATTGACAAGAAGGATTGGATGAGCTGTGTGCTGAGGATATTGAGAAAATTAGCCTCAGTCAGGAACAGTGAAGAACCGTGATGAGAAGAAGGCAAATGTATTGTATAGGTTGAGAACCGGAGGATACAGATTAAAGGGTTTGTAGATATGAGTCTTGAGATGCTTCAGTTAAGATTTCAGAGGTCCGCATGAAGATCTGAAGGAGTTGTGGCTATCGGTGTAGAACCGGTTCCGGCAAGTATTCAGAGGTGACAGAGGATCACAAAAAGGTCCGGTGAGGTCTGGAACTGTATAATCCTAATCTGCGGATTGGAAGGAGTCTTTGGGATGTCCTTGTGATGTGCCATCTCAAGTTGTGTATGATTTGGAGGTCCGGAAGTACCTCTTGCATTATGACAGTGGCGACAGACAGTGTTCTTGAAGTTCCAGATAAGGAAGAGAAGAGATTCCAGTAAGTAAAGAAAGTGCGGATGTACCTGGTCATTCAGGCAGGCTTGTGAAGGTTCTTGGATCATGTTGAGGTTGTGTTGTTGGTCCGCATTGATAGTAGAGCCCGGAATTGAAGTTATTCTTCCGGATGAAGTTCTTGCTCTGTTTAGCCGACCGGATGAGTTGTTCATCCTGCGAATGTTCTTGTGGTGGCCGACCGGATGTGTTATTCATCTTGCGGATACTCTTATGGTTGTTTGCCGACTTAGATGTTTGTTCCTAAGTCGATGTCTTGTATAAATAACAGTTTGTGAGTTCATTTCGAAGTGTGGATTGTGTGGATGAGTGTGGCATAGCGAAGAGAAGTGCGAAAGGCAGAGCAGAGGTTTTTGGGCTTAAATGGAACTGATTCGGACATGGTAGAGATGTCATTCTCCAGTTCAAGATTGTGATTCTTATCACTTTGTAGACAGTGTGTCTCCTTGTAGGCAGTGGGCCTCTTTGTGAGCAGTGTGCTCGGGCAGTGAGCCCTAATTGGCAAGTGCCATTCTTTTTCTTATTCTTCTAACAGAGAATAATCCTTGGGTTAATCACCCCGTGGTTTTTCCCTTAACCGGGTTTTCCACGTCAAAATCTTGGTGTTCAATGTGTTGATGTTTATCTGCTCTTGTGTTTATGTATTATGCTTTCATGGATGATTAATTGATATGCTGTTAACTAACAACGAAGAATCAAGTGTTTGAAAGAACAAGAAGTTTTATACAACTGATTCACCCCCCCCCCTCTCAGTTGTATGCCTTAAATCCAACACGGGTCACACCGACATGGGAGTATGGAGTGGACCATTGGCGAGACTTTTGCTATCAGCAGAGGGGTCTTGACCTCTGCCGATATCATTTTTCTGGCCGATGGGGATTTGGGCGTTGTGTTCATCGGTATGACAATGTGTGTCGGCGAGGGAGATTTGTGCTTAGCCGATGGGTCTTCTCTGGTTGATGTGGAAGTTGGAGGCTTTAGGGAGTTCGGTCATCGGAGTGACCTTGGCTATCGGGGGCAGTGCTTTGTGGTCCGCCGATGGAGAGTGTTTGGCCGATTGAGGAGCAGAGTGTGGCTTGTTGGTGCATCAGTATGACTTGATGTATCGGCGAGCGTCTTTTTTGTTGTGCCGATGGCGTGTGTCTCGCCGAAGACCTGAATATGGAGTTTGCGATGGCGTCAGCGAGACTATTGAGGTCAGTCAGAGGATTTTTGGATGCTCCGATGGAGAGAGTCACGGTGACGGGGGGTGTGTTTTGTTTGCCATCGGCGAGACCGTTGAGATCGGAAGGAGTTTTTTGGAGCGGGCCAATGGTATAGGTTTGGCCGATGGGCTTTGGGCAAAGGAGCGTGTGTCGAGCGCGGCAAAATGCTCGACACTTAGTACGCATGTGACTATGTTTTTAAAGTGATAGAGGGCTCTCTGCGCTGTGCATGTGGGATTATTTTCCTACATATTTTGAACCTACGGTGAAGTGCATTTTGGCAGGAGGATTCCGTTTGAAAGTTGCAATGGTTTTCTCAGCGGCCGCGGGTGGTTGAGCCATCAATGGCGACAGTGCAGGGTTATGGGCGACGGTACAAGCGATTAAGATGCCTGATCGTGGATGAAGACTTTCATATGGCGGCGCAAAGCTCGAGATCCCCCCTGTCTGTCGCATTTAATCTGTGAAGGCCATTTTCAAATGGAAGGAATGTATCTGGCAAATTTTTGACTTCTGGCCATGTAATTAATTGCTGAATGTACACGGTTCTGTATAAATGGTCTGGCTGTGTTACATTTTAGAGGTTGGACGTTTTTGGGCTTTCTGCTCTGGCTCTAAACATAAGGTGTTCACATTTTGAAAGGCATTTTTTGCTACAAACTCGGTCCTTAGTCTAGTGTACTAATCTATCTTGGCTTGTAAATGATGATTTTCTCTGTGATGGCCTTCTATGCAGATTGATTTTAAATGAAAAACACCTGTGTGTGTATTGTTTCTGATTGTCTCCTATATGTCATTTGTTTTCCTTTCAAACAACGTTGTCAAGGGCTTCCAAGTTTTTCAGTATGTGCATACTGTGTGTCTGATTTATTGCGTCTGCTCAAGGAGTGGTTAAATAGGCTTTTGATTAGATACAAAGGGAAATAGATTGCATCATAGGATTTGTTAAGTATGATCATTAATGATACTCTTTCTTGGACATGTTGCTGTTAGGCAGTAGCATTATTCTTAGGTCCTCTGGATATGAATTTATGTTGTCATGGGGAGACATTTACAATCTTAGATATGACTCTGCTGCCCAGATAAGGCACTGGTTTGGGAATCTGTCTGTTCAATGGGTCTAGGAAAGTCCCATAACTCCAAACACCATTTCAAACCATCTCATCCTTCCACCTGTTAGTTGTAGGAGTAGGATTAGGATCCCTGCGTACTCTCATACCCAACCAGACATATATGTCCAAGAATGTTGCCAACCTTGTGATTTGTTATACAAATCTTGGTCCTTACGTGAGAGTATTCTGCCTGTTGCTATCAAGTTATATCTTTCTGTCATTGAGCTAGTCAAGGTCATACTTTTATCAAATAGGGACACCCCCCTTGGTGCGGCAGAACCAGAAGTGAAGGGCAGGAGCTCACGGAACCTCCTGTATTCAGTTGGCTGAATCTGCCTGTGCATTAGAACTGGCAAACCCTAATGCTGATTCAGAAGAAAAACCAACACAAACAAATATAAAATATGCTAAAATATCAAATACACACAATAATTAAAAAGAGATCTATACTCAAATCCACCTGAAAACTAGACATGCACTAGCATGACCCAAACAAACTACACCAAATTAATTAACAATATTTGCAAATATGAAACTAGAAATTCACCAAAACACTGGAGCTATTCTATTATGATAAAATGTATAGAAAATTTTTGATACACAATAGAAATTACAGTAGTAGCAATAAAATTGAGAAATTAGAAACTAAATTTGCAAACTAGTTATTTCATGCTTCACAATATTGTCACAATCTTCACAACTCAGATCCTTTCAGCACAAATGCAATAACTAGATGAAATTGCTTCAACAAAACAAAGACGTTTTATCCTTTAATTTTCAAATTCAGGGGGTTTCGTCTTGAGATGTATAGATTAACACAAGGCTCAAACTATTTTGACAAAGTTTTGGCATGATAGATAAAGATGCTAAAAATGAAGAAACGGTTACCAATTTATAGAGATTTGAGGACCCAACAATTCCAATATCCCTCTCTATTAAATAAATAATAAAATAATATTATTTTCAATAATTTTTCTCCAAAGATTCCCTGCCAAAAGATTTATCATAACCACTTTCTTGATTTCGACTATTTTAAGCAAATAAAATTCTCCTCTTACACCCACTTATAGTTGTGATAAAAATTTATCATAAATAATTTTGAGATGCTCCCCCAACATGCAAAATAATAATCTTTTATTTATTCAAGATGCTCTCCCAAAATAATCTATTTGGAACTCCCCCACTAATCACTAATTGTAACTCCCTCATTATGAATTGTCGTAGAATCTATCATAAATAAAGATGCCAAATGATTTAGGAGTTGCATATGCTCTATTTATAAATTCTCATGCCCCATTTAGGAAATTAAATAATTATTTAATATTTTTTGGCTCATTTTCTAAATATGCAAAAATATAATTAATAATGAAGGTAAAAAAATTAATAATTGTTTCCCTAGAATTTCTCTTAGCTCATGGGAATTGGAATGGGCTTTTGGTCCACAAAAATAAATTAATTGAAAATGGGATACTACAATTCTACCCTTCCCAAAATTTCTTGCCCTCAAGCAATGTAAATTCCAATGTTCTAGGATTCTTGATTCTTCCCGAATGGCATCCTCTGTAAGTAGGTTCCTCCAATGGACCAAACACATTTTCATGGATTTGTTTCTTGACTTCTTCACCCTTGTATCAATGATGGCATCTAGTCCCCATATGAGTGGCACTCTGCCATCTATGAACATCAAATCCATGAAATGTAATTCATCATAAACATAAAATACTGTAAGTGGAGACATACCAATGTGCATATAATGAGTAGCATTCTAGTAACAATCTCCAAGGTGCACCCATTTAATCCATGCTATTTTTTTATATGAAAAATATTCCCTCAAGTATCCTTCAACCCACTTATTCACCATTTCTATTTGTTCAACTGTTTGTGGGTGATATCTTGTGCTAGGAGTGAGTTCTACACTATCAAATGAAATAATTTTTACCAAAAGGAACTGACAAATTTTCTATCTTATCACTAACAATATTCTTAGGCAACCCATGTAGCCTAAACACCTCTCTAAAAAATAATTATGCCACATGATGTGCTTTCAATTCAAAATAAATGGCAAAGAAGTATGCATACTCATTTAGCCTATCCACAACATAAGTACATTCTTTACCATGTACTTTGAGAAGACTCGTGATGAAGTTCATGAACACACTTTCCCATTCTTGATGGGGAATAAGTAATGGCTACAACAAACTCATAGGAAAGACATGCTTTACTTCATTCTATCAGTAGGTGATGTACTCCCTGATGTGTTTGAGATCATCCTCCTCAAAGCTCTTCCTTGAGAATCTCTCTTGTATGTCTACAAATCTTGTAGGATCTAGAGTGTTCCGCCACGGATGTATCATGTAAACTTTCAAAAAAAATTGTTTCATCTTAGAATCGGGCATTGGAAAAATTCTATCATTATAAAAATGAGACCATCTACTAGCATATACTTGTCATCCTTCACATCTCCATCTAAAATATTAGCAGCAAATGTATTCTTCACATAGTCTACCATGATAGAAATCTTTCAATCACCATAAATGACATAAATAGAACAAAAAGTTGGCATTCTAGAAAAGACATCAATAACTACATTATTTTTGCCCTTAATATATTCTATATCAAAATCATAAGCTTGGAGTTTCCTTACTCATTTTTGTTGCAAATATTCCAAGTCATGATGACCCAAAAAGAACTTAAATCCATTGTAATCTATCTCAACCACACATCTACCACAAACTAGCTATTTTTAAACTTTGTCAAAACATGCATGATGACAAGTATCTTTTTGTTATACATAGAGAAACCCTTTTTCTAAATATTTTAACTTTCTACTATCAATTGCTATAGGGTGCCTCCTTTGCATTGTAACCAATCCAACTCCTTTTCCTAAGCATTACATTCTATAGCAAATGGTTGTGAGAAATTGGAAATAGTAAGTACATGACATGAGTTGATTACCTTCTCAAGTTGTACCATCTGCATACTTTGAGCATTAATGACATTGACCAAAAACATAAAAGATCTATGACATCAATTTCACATGTATATTCTTTTGCAAATAGAGTGTGTTGATTTAGAATTCTAAGGATCAATTCTAGGTGCCTCCACATTTTTCTACACATCAAAATATCATAAAAATTTATCAAAATAAATTGTCTCAATTGAGCACTAGATACTTGATTCATCATGGATTGGAAAATGGTAGGTGCATTAAGTCACATAACATGACCAAGAACTCAGTGTTCAATTTGACATTTGAAAAATATCATGTACACATCTTCCTTGTGGACATAAATCTGATGGTATCTTGATCTCAAATCAATTTGTGAGGAATAGATGGCTCCATGCAACTCATCTGTGAGCTCATCGATCCTAGGGATTGGATAGTTGAATATCTTCTAGTCGTCAATGCACATCCTCTTGGTGTCATCTTCCTTATCAAGGACCACAAATGAAGTAAGTGGGCTAGAATTAATGTGTCCCATTTTAAGCAAATCCTTAAGAGCTATATCCTCTCTATATTTCCTTGAGTGGTGGTAAGGAGTGCTCATAACATGCTTAGAGCCTGGTTCCAACTCTATGACATGGTGCAATCCTCTATATAGTAGCAATCCTAGAAGCATATTATTGAAAACCACAGTATGTTGATTTAGAAAAATTTGAGTATCAAAATGGTGACTATATTGCTTACCAGAAAATGAGCTAGTATGCATGTCCTCCATCACCAAACATCTTGTTTCCCAAGTAACTTGTTCCTTGTGAGAAGTTCTCTTAATTATTTTAGCAATAATTACTTGAGGTACTCCATTTGAAATTCCTCTGAGTGTCACATCCTTTCCATCAAATTTGGACATGAGTTCCATGGATTGATGATTATGTGAAATCTCACCAAAGGAATGCAACCTTTGCACACCCATAACCATTTCAATTTTAACAACATAAAATTCATTACTTACCTTATTCTCATCCATGTCTAAATCAATTTATTGGTGTATCCAATGCATAGGATGGCAAATCTATCAACAACACTAATATTAACTCCATCAAAAACTTTAACCTTAGTGTGTCCCACAATGTCTCCTTTTTGAATTTCTTTGGTTATAACACTAGGATCCCATGCCATCTTGCATGAGCAATCTTGGATTTGAGAGAAAAGATCCCTATGCCATCTTCTACCATTTTTTCCCCTTCATCTTTCCATCACTGTTAGAATGATTCTCGTGATGATAAGCACTATGTAATGATATAGAACCAAATTGATGCAATAATCTTTTTTCTACTATTATCCTCTTTATTTCTTGAGTTGTAATTAAAGAAGCAGTCAAAATGTTTACCTCTTTTCATTGATTTGGAAATTTTTGAGAAGTTAGTAGCAACACTGTCATTTTCAAAATGAAAATTACTAATAGAACAAGAATCAACTAAAGCATCCTCCACAGATTCATGCCCACTAACATAGTTAATTTGTAAACTATTCTCACATGCCAATGGTCCCATCTTTTTAATGGTTGAAACCTTGATAGGTGTTTCTTGGACACCATGAGAAATCATTAGAACATTTTCTTCAATTATTAAATCTTTATTTTCAACATGCAATGCTAATTTCTTATTAACTTCATCAAAACAAACATTTTTCAATGTAAGAGCTCTCTAGAAATCATTGGAATATATTTTTCAGTGATAATATTTTTACCTTCAACATCTATAACTTATTGTACCTCTAGTTCAACTATTTCATCCATTTGTAAGTCAACCTTTTCTGGTTCATGCTCGATGATCTATTCCTTAAAAACTTGTTGTGGCTTGGGTTCTATTTTTTTCTTCATGCTTCAACTGTCTTAAGTAGTCATATTGGCCTCTGTCATTCAGACACTTCTTTCCAAGTATCTCCAAGTACTTGTCAAAATATAGTGCAACTTTGAAAGCACTAGATTTCCCTTGATACTGCTCAAAGATTCTATCAATTTGTTTTGTAAATGCAGCCTCAGGTTCTTTTCTACCTCTTTATTCACTTGTTTTAGTAACTTTTTCATTTTCATCAATGTATCTTGAAGAAGATATACATTTTTCCCTTTTTTTAAATATCTCCAAATTCTTTCTACGATACATAAAATTAAAATAATAGAGAAATATGATTTCTTTTTCACATCAACAATTTCATTTACTCTGCAAGCTCGCAAGATCAAAACTTTGATACCACTATAATATCCCAAACATAAATTTTATGTAAATATGCTCAAATCTAAAATACTCAAATAATTTTGAACAATCAAATATAAAATATACTGAAATTTCAAATACCCACAACAATTAAAAAAATATCTACACTCAAATCTACCTGAAAACTAGACATACATTGTCATGACCCAAACAAATGATTTTTATAAAATTGATTTAAAACTCTCATGCAACCAACAAAAAAATATTTACAACATATTATTATCACTTTCTGATCACCAAGATCCTATGAGGACGAGTTGGGAGGATCCAGTGAAAAATACTCAATTTAACTATGCAAATTTGCACACAACTATACCAAATTAAAGAACAATATTTGTAAATATGAAATTGAGAATTCACCACAACACTAGTGTTGTTCTATTATGATAAAATGTATAGAAAAATGTTAATACACGGCAGAAATTACAGCAATACCAATAGAATTGAGAAATTACAAACTAAATCAGACTAGTTATTTCCTGCTTCACAATATTGCCACGATCTTCACAACTCAGATCCTTTCAACACAAATGTAATCTCTCGACGAAAATGCCTGAATAAAACAAAGGGGTCTTGTCCTCTAATCTCCAAATCCATGGGGTTTTGTCCTCAAATAGATAGATGAACATAAGGCTCAAATTATTTTGACAGAGTTTTGGTGTGATAGACAAAGATGTCAAAAATAAAGAAACTGCCACCAATTTATAGATATTTGAGGGCCCAACAATTCCAATGTCCCTCTCCACTAAATAAATAATAAAATAATATTATTTTCAATAATTTCTCTCCAAAGATTCCTACCAAAAAATTCGTCATAACCATCTTGTTTCCTGACTATTTTAGGCAAATAAGATGCTCCTCTTAGACCCACTTATAGTTGTGACAAAAAACTTTCATAATACTAATCTTTTATTTATTCAAAATGTTTTTTCCAAAATAATCTTTTTGTAACTCCCTCATCATTTCCAATTGTAACTTCGTCATAGAATTTATCATAACCCTATCATAGAATCTATCATAAATAAATATGTCAAATGATTTAGGAGTTATATATTCTATGTTTATAAATTTCCACACCCCATTTGAATAATTACACAATATTTAATATTTATTTGGCCCATATTTCAAATATACAAAAATATAATTAATAATGGAGGCCAAAACTTAATAATTATTTCCCTAGCATTTCCCATCAGCTCACATGAAATATTGGAATGAACTTTTAGTCCACAAACATAAGTTAAGTGAAAATGAGATATTAAACATGGTTGACTAAATTTTCAATGAGCAGAGCTTCTAACTTCAAACGATCGTAGATATTAGTTCATATTTTCATTATATTTTTGTTTTATTTACTAATTTGTAATTATCATTTATAATACTTTTATTTGTTTAGGATTTTTATCTCCCCTTCTTAATCCATTATAATGCTATTTATGTACGTTTAATAAAAATAATTGCAATTCACAAAGCCTCTGGTTATCTTCCTTCGAATTGTTGATGGAAAGAAACCTATAATAGGCTACGTATATAAGAACATGGATAGGACCAATGAAGCCATGTGATCTATCTATGGTAGCCTTGAAAAGAAATATCATCCCATACGGTATATCATTGATCAACAATGGTGCCATCAACTTCACAAATCCTTCTACATAGCTTTCTATTTCTTGAATCTAGTGTTCCAATTTCACTTGAATTTCAAAATAGCTAAAGAGGTTGAGTGAACTACATAGTTGTAGAGTGGATAGAACTTAATTTTCAACTTGAAGCAAAAATCATCTCTAAGATTGAAATTTACAAATTTGTGCAAAGAGGTCACAAAATATATGTAAAGCAACTCAAACTACATTGTAGACAAGTAAAAATCTATTAATGGCATACTTTTACATTATTTATGTTAATATTGAAGCTTGAAGTTGATCAATCAAATTGAGTTCATTTTTTTTCCTCATTTTAAATGCATGGTGGAAGAAATTTTATGCTAAAATGTCAAACCTTTAGATAATTGTTTTTTATTAGATAAGCGGCAAAACAAGGGTGCCGAACCCTATTACAAAACCAAGCCCAGGGGGCAGGAAAATAGAGCACAAACAGTACTCAGACAACACAAAAAAAACCAGCAGCACAGGCACAGTAGCCCTATTGTAAAACAAAAACCAACTAGAGGATCTACACAATAGATCCCAAGCTAATAAGCTTCACTCCCCAAACCCGGGGATGCAAAGCTACAACAGAATTGTGGAGTCCTTTCTTTTTTCTCTGGACCACAATCCAAGAGTCATCCAAATCCAAATCCTCCAAACGGGGTGAGAGGGGAACCTCACCCGACGCCTCAACCAAGGAGGTCTCGTGAAAAGAGGGAACAATAGCACCCCCAGCCGCAGACGGCCCACCAGTAACAATAGCAGCCCCTACCTCAGACGGCACACCAGTTGTAGACAGTACACCAGCAACAACCCCTGCCTCAGACGGCACACCAACAGCAGCAACAACCCCAGACATAAGAGACACATCAGCAACAAAAGAAGTAAAAGCAACAGGAGCAACAGAAAGCTCCAACTCCACAAAGGAACCATCCCCTTGAGACGAACAGTCCTCTGACATAGCATTGATTGTCAGGTGGTCCACGAGAGCATCCTTCCACCAAGTAGCAGCCCCCTTGCACCGTGAGAGAGGACAACCAAAGGCTAAATGACCGGTAGCAAAACACCTTTTGCATCTAAAAGGAATACCCTCATAATCCAAAAGTTGTTTCCAAGGCCTATCCCCTACCATCAAGACCACATCCCCATGAAGGGGTTTAGAAATGTCAATGTCCACAAGGATGCGAGCAATCGTGAAGGAGGTTGTAGAATCAACCTTGAGGAAGTAGCCAATAGCATTACCAATGCTCTCATAACAAGTATCCTCCCAGAATTGGAGGGAGATTTGGGAGATGGACCCAAATAGGTCAGATATTGAGTGGCTCAATTAGTGGATTGAAGGAGAGATTCCAGGGTTTGATGGAGAGGGAATGCTCCCCCCACAGCCAAGCCCTGCCATCGAGCACTAAGTCTCGTTGCTTCAAAGAAGCAAATGTCACAATAAAAAAACCTCTTGCAGAGGGAAACAACTCAATCTTACCTTCAACCTGTGGTTTCCAAGACTCCATCACCTAATTGTGGAGATTAGGCAAAGAGGGCCAAAGTCCATTAAATCTGCAGATCACACTGGTATTACAATAAAATTCTTCATTTTCAGTGACCTCGGGTCCACACACCACCACCAGGGACTCCCGAGCACAAGGGATAGGCTAAGAACTGAGTTGAGGAGAGCGAGACCGAGAGCTAAACCCAGTCACAACGGCAAAGAAAGATTTCTTTGGGCCCCCAGGAGCCCAAATCTCCTTAGTAGGCCCACCAACAGTAACAATGCCAGCACCCAAATCTGAGACATAAATCGAATCCTTGAGTGTCTGAACCCGAACACCTTCTATCTCAGAGGAATTTCCTTGCCCAACTACAGCAATCTCCTGACCACCAATAGACCCCAGGGTGCCCTCCTTTTGCACCTCATCATCACTAGGGCACGACCCATCCGGCAAGGGATCCTTAGCCAAACAGCCATTAGCGCACAAGAGAACGCCTTCCCTCTCTACGCCCATTTCAAAAAAAGCTGAACCAACCTTTAGATAATTGTTATCTAAGTCATGAATCAACCATATAACACTTCAAGGTAAGAAGTATGTTTGAACACACTCCACGAGATGCAACAAATTATCGATACAAAAGTTGAATCATTTTGTTGATGTTCATTACAACTTTCTCTTAGATCACAAACAAATCCTAAGCTCGACTTATCTCCCATCACATTAAAAGAGATTGATCCACAATCAGACTATATCATCAAAGTTGAGATTCTTATCTTCACCGATAAGAGTCTTACATGAATTGATCAGGCTAATCATGAGGTTGAGTCAATACCCATGGTAGAGGAGGAGGAGGATAGAGCACAAACATCCCCCTAAAATGTTTGCCACTGATACAAAGGCAAATATCATCATTGCATCATCATCAAAACTTATCTTGAACACCCACACAAGAATTGTCATACAACTATAGATCTTGGGTTAAATAATACAAACCTCTCTGTCATAGTCATACTTTTAATATTTTGTTTTGATGCCATAGATTTTACCAAAAACACTTGGCAATGTTTATATATTTAACAATGTTGTTTCTTTCAGCCCAAATATGTTTTTGTCCTTATTTCATCAATGTATACTTGTGTACATGATCAAAATAACTTCTATTTGATTAGTTTATTATGTCTTTAAAGTTGATTTAGTAAAGAGTGCATAATAAAAGCTTTAAATCCTTAAAAATCTCAACATTTCATAGTTTTTTCAATTTGTTGAAGACTAAATTTCAAGCTTGAGCCTGAATCAAAAATTAGTCAATCGAGTCCAAGCCAAGTCCAACTCTTGTAACTATGGTATCCACACCTTTGGTATACTCTACAAAACATAGGATTTTACACTCTCATAGCTCCTAACATACGACTGTAATGTCCCTTTTTGGGATGTACCTGATTTATTGGCCTGCAAACAATAATAATCACTAGAAATGACATTAGATATATTAAAGATCAAGAAATTATGACAATATTCAGATCAATACATCATAGCAGCATTAATATTTAGATAAATACATCATACCATAAACAATATTCAGTCAATATTATTGGAAAGTTGGTGCTTTCGTCTCCTAAAAGGTTGGTTCCGTGTTCAGTGCAGCCTCGGGATTCATGACATGGACTAACTGCCTCCCGTGGATTCATTAACTCTGGCATTTGTATTGGAAATTGACAGGTCGACCTTTTGGTTTAACAACAATCGTGGGCCAACAATTGGTATCAGAGTGAAAGGTCACGGGTTCAAATCCCTTCAGGCTGGCACTAGGGGGGAGATTGTTGGAAAGTTGGTGCTTTCGTCTCCCGAAAGGTTGGTGTCGTGTTCAGTACAGCCTCAGGATTCGTGACATGGACTAACCACCTCCCATGGATTCATTAACTCTGGCATTTGTATCAGAAATTGAGAGGTTGACCTTTTGGTTTAACGGCAATCATGGGCCAACAAATACATCATTGCACAACCCTTAAAGCCAATCACATAGTGAATTTCTTAGAAGTACTTGCAAATAGCAATATTAAGGTGGACCATCCTCAATATTGTCAAGAGCATGTAAGGGGTGCCATCCTTACATCTCCCAATCCACCTTGGAGGGGGGCCATCCTCCTTGATCAAACTCCAAAGCATGGCAAGGTGGGTCATCCTTCCAACTCTGGGCCAACTTGATAAGAGCATGAGAGGGGGGACATCCTCTCATCTCTCATGAACCCAAAGGGGGACCATCCTTCCTATTTTCAAGACTCTTCCTTAAATTCAAAACTGATTGCTTAAAAAAAAATTTAGAGTGTAAATAATTATTCATGCGAAAAGACATTCTGATCCGCGAAAATCTTTAAAGTGAACAATGACTAAGACACTTATAACACGCAGACCATCTCAAAGAATCTGCTACAACAACTGGAAAAAAGAGATACTCTAGTGCTTCATTTTATTTTCATATACAAACATTTTTATCTTGCAGAAATAGGTAATATTTCTTGCAGGGGTGAACATTACAGAATAAGAAAACAACAGAAAGGCAAATAATTTTTGCAAAAACACATATGACACATTTTGGAAAATTGGGCATGCATTATGGAACAAAGAATTGAACCAATCAAGAAGTGTGAATCAATGCTGCATAAATAACATCAGACGATAGATTTATCAAAGGAAGCAGAAGAAGATCTAGGCATCTTAGAGAATGTTGTGATCATATGTAGAATTATAGGGGCCAAATTTGACAGGAAGAAGATTACAGAATGGATTGAAAACAACTGGAAGACTCTGAGCTTAATAAAATACCTCCCTAGAGGATTCTTCATAGTCATTTTTGCCACTATGGAAGAAAGGGAAAAAAATTTGGAGGCTAGCCTCTGGGAAATGGAAGGGCATCCTCTATACATGCAGAAGTGGCAACAAAATTTCAATCCTACTGACACAGACCCATATGAATGACCGGTGTGGATCTGATTATTTAATCTTCCTCTGGAATACTAGTCGGAGGAATGCTTGGAGAAGATCGGCAGGACTCTAGGCACCATGGTGGATATAGGCACAGACCTTTTCAATGGTGACTCCTGCTTGTATGCTAGAATCAATATTGCAGCCATAAAGAAAATTCCCAAGGAAATCCTTCTTTGTGTCAATGGAACACACTGGAAACAAAAAATGGAAGTGGAAGAGGACAAACATTTCTACCTCAAATGTCAGAGTAGGGAGCATAGAGAAGAAGAATTCAAGAGAGACAAACCTCTGCAAAAAGAGAGGCAACAAAAAGAAAACAACAAAACACTTCCATCACCCAGTGGAAACCCTAAAAAGTAGAGAGGTACGAAGATGGTTTGGAAAAAGAAAGAAACCTAGAAAAATAATGGAAAGGTTGTGCAAACCAAAAGACACGCAGAACAAAAAATGGTATGGAGAAAAAAGGAAGATAAGAACTTGCCCATGTAGAAAACAGATTCAGGAGATAAGGCACTAACAACAATAAGAGTTAGTCCTGGTCCACAGAGTGAAATTAGGGAGGAAAGAAAGACAAGCAAAAGAGAAGAGACTGATAGCTCAAAGAGTTTGGCTGTAACAGAGAATGTAACCTATGGAAACTACATAGAGGAAGAAGGATCAAACTATGAGGACATATACATGGAGTAAGAACTACTGGAAGCAGATGAACTAGACATTATTGACCCAATATGCATAAGCCAGTCTGCAGCAAAGGAAATGGGAAAACCAAGAAAGGAAGGGGAAGAAAGACAAGCAAATAGAAGCGAGAGGAGGAGGCAATCAAGAAAGGCTTCAAGAGAATATCTAGTTTTCTGATATCCAAGGGAGGAAAGACCTCCCTTGGAATGCAATGAAGATAACCACGTGGAATGTCAGGGGCCTAAATGCCCCTGATAAACGGCACGTGGTTAAGTGCCACATGGAAAAAGTAGCCTCGAACATAATAATGCTACAGGAAACAAAGCTGGATAAATAGGAAGCAGAAAGGTTTCTAAAGTATTGCAAAACATGAGAAGACATATTTCATGAAGCTACAGGCATAGCATAAGGGTTGGCCATTCTCTGGAAAAATACTGGCATTAAGATGAGTCTAATCCAAGCACATAACAATTGGTTGGAATGCAAAATACCAGATTTTAACACTAACATGGATTTCATCCTTTTCAATGTATATGGGCCCATCAAAACAGGGGAGAAGAAAGAAAATTGGGAAGCTTTAAGTAGCAAAATAAATCAAATTGGCAATAACCTGTACATAGTGGGTGGCGATTTCAATGCCATCATGGATCTATCAGAAAAAATTGGAGGCCTAAAGAAAATCACCAAGAATATGCAAGATTTTAGGGAATTTATGGAATAAATCAAAGTCATAGATTGTCGAGCTTCCAATGGGATATACACATGGACAAATAGAAGGGAAGGGTTTACAAATATTGCGGAAACGCTGGACCAGTTCCTCATATCCAATAATTGGATGGAGATGGACCTAACCATGGGAGTCACCATACTACCAATTTCAGTCTCAGACCACTTCCCAGTTTTGATGGAAATAGGAGTTGGCCTTACCAAAGTCAAGAACTACTTCAAGTTTGAAAACATGTGGTGGAGAGAAGAAAGTTTGATCCCCTCCATCAAAACATGGTGGAAGGAAACCAGAATCAATGGCACACCAAGTTACATATTTATGAAAAAGCTTCAAATACTAAAGACAAAATTTAAAAAGTGGAATAAGGAGGTATTCAAAAATATCTTCCAAGAGAAGGAAAAAATACAAAAAGAACTTGAAGAGCTGAATAATAAAATCATAAAGTATGGTATGTTCAAAGAAGACTATTTGGAAGAAAAACAATTGAAAAACCATCATAAGGAAATATTGGCAAGAGAGGAAGTATTCTAGAGGGACAAAAGTAGGGAGGCATGGCTGCAAAAAGGTGATGCAAACACTAAATATTTCCATGCGACGACAAAAACTAGAAGAGCCACCAATAGAATCAATGAGATAAGAACAGGAAATGGAACAATTGCAAAAGACAAAGAGGCCATAGAAGCAGAAGCAGTTAAGTTTTTCGAGAACATTCTAGGAGCAGAAAGAACCACAGCCACTTATTAAAGGGAACCGATCCTCAACTGCATCCCAAGAATCATCTCCAAGGAAGATAACTGCATGTTAACTGATCCCATAACATTGGAAGAGGTTAGAAATGATACCTTTCAACTTCATCCAAAGAAGAATCTAGACTTGATGGATTCCTAGCAAGTTTCTACCAGAAATGTTGGAACATAGTAGGTGTGGATGTATAGAAAGTTGCTGAAGAGTTTAGAGCAAAAGGAAAATTTGTCAGAGATATGAACAACACAATGATAGCTGGCATTCCCAAAAAATAGGGATGTGAAACTCTCAACGACTACAGACCAATATCATTATGCAACACAATATACAAGATCATCACCAAGATATTAGCCAATCGACTCAAAAAGCTACTCAACTCTATAATATCAGAAGAACAGAGTAGATTTTGTCCAAGGAGGGAAATCATTGATAGCATAATTGTGGCTAATGAAGTTGTGCACTCCATGCACTTAGAAAAAACTAAAGGAATGTTGGTCAAATTAGACATAAGCAAAGCTTATGACAGAGTTAAATGGAACTTTATGCTAGAAGTTCTCAAAAGATTTGGCTTTGATGATAAATGGATAGCCCTCATACAACAATGCATCACATCTGTAAGGTACTCTCTAATTGTGAATGGATCAATATGTGGATTCTTTGAAGGCACAAATGACCTCCAGCAAGGAGACCCGTTGTCTCCCTTCCTTTTCATCATTATGGTAGAAGTTATGGGGAGAACCATTAAAAGGAAGAGAGAAAGCAACGAATGGAAAGGTATCAAAGTGGCTCTTGATATGAACTCAATGACACACACACAATTTGTAGATGACACACTTTTATTTGGAGAAGCTAACCTGAGAGAAGCAGCAGTAATCAAAGAAGCGATGGAAGAATACATGGGATGCTCAGGGCAACTAGTGAATAAAGATAAATCCTCAATTATGTTGTTCAACACAAAAAAAAGCCATGCAAAAAAGAATAGCAAATTACTTAGGTTTCTTAATTGCAACCATCCCAGCTAAATACCTGGGAGCTCCTCTATTCTCGGGGCCTTGCTGAACAGAAGATTGGATGGAAGTTATAGAGAAATGCAGACAACAATCTGTGGCATGGAAAAATAAGTGTCTGACAGTGGCAGGAAGAATACTCATGATTAAGTTAGTTCTCTCAGTCATCCTGATATATGTAATGTCTTGCTTCAGAATAACAAATAAAATAGAAGCTAACCTTGAGAGCTACTTAAATAAATTCTTATGGGAAGGGGCTAAGGAAGACAATAAAATCCCACTGATGCATTGGGATAAGGCATGCCTACCTAAAAAAGATAGTGGAGTAGGCCTAAGAAAAATGAAGGAACAGAATTTGACCATTGGCACCAAGCTTGCATGGAAAATGTATAGAGATCCTGGAAGGCTATGGTGCAAAATATTTCAAGCTAAATACCTGGACACAGATGATCCAAAAAGAATACTAACAATAGAAGCAGTGAATGGGGGATCAGCGATATGGAGGTTCCTATGGGAAAGCAGGAAACTAATAACGAACCATCTCACATGGAAAATAAACAATGGGAAGCAAGCCAATATCTGGATGGACTCCTAGACTGGCTACAAGCCATTAGGAGAGACTGAAGGGCTAAAAGAGCATAGGGAGATAATTACGACCCTGATGGGAAGCAAGGTCATAGATTATATCAATCCAAGTAGGTCCAGAAATGGCTTTCAGCATGATTGGATAGATGCAGAAAGGCTCCCAATTCCTATTGAAGCTAAAACATGACTAAAGCAAGAATTGAGCAATAGGAAGATCATACTGACTGAAGGGGATGACGATATCATCTGGTGCATAGCAAAATCAGGAGAACATTCGATCAAGATGGGATACCTAATACAGAGAGTTACAAGAGCAAACCCAATCTAGCCTACCAAACTATGTTGGCATCCAGCAGTACTCCCTAAGGCTGGAGCCTTTTTATGGTCATCCCTTCATAGAGGAATAATCACAATGGAAAGATTGACTACAGTTGGGAACAAGGTCCAAACAGGTGCTCATGTGCTGCAATGATTACGAGACAGTTAACCACCTCTTGTTGGAATGCCCATACGCATTCAAGTGTTGGGATTGGACCCAGTATGTAATTGGATGGCATAGACCGAGGGAGAAGGACTTTAAAGAGTGGATTACCAGCTGGCCATGAGGTAGAAAGAACACATTATGGGCATACTTATGGCTAGTTTATCCATCCATGATAGCATGGTACATATGGAAGGAAAGGAATCGATGAATTTTTCAAGAAAAAATAATGAATGTGGACAAGGTTTTATCAAAATTAGAAGAAGGGATATGTGAAGTTCTTAATGCAAAAATTTTGATAAAGAATAGAACCGTGTTCTCAAGGTGGGATGAGGAGCTACAAAAGAAATGGCCAAATCTAAAAAGAGTAAAAGGAGAATTCAAAGATATGACAAAAAATAGGAAGGATGCAAAATGGAAGGGACCAGAATATGATAGACACAAGTTAAACTTTGATGGCTCTGCAAAAGGGAACCCAGGACCAGCTGGAGCAGGAAGTATTCTAAGAAATAGTAAAGGCCAACTTGTTTGGGTTGTATCTGAGAAAATTGGATCCGCAACAAATAATGAAGTAGAAATGGAGGCTTTATCCATAGGCCTCTTGATGCAGGAGCATCCAGAAGTATTCAAATCAGTTGGGATAATTAACAGTAAGTTGTAGAGTATTGAGAGAGTGACTTTGGAGAATACTGCATTTTACCATGTTTGCATATCAGAGGCGACGGAGCTGGAATTAGCATCTAGACATAGTCATCTACAACATATCCAAAAATCAGATCATTTGGGTTCGATTCTAGAGAAATATTGCTATCAGAAGATTACATGCCTTTACCTGTTTTCACATAGCAAAGCTGATAGTGTTTAGTGAAGTCTAATCGACTTGCGAAGCAATTCCATGACTTGCGGAGCTTAAAGGAACATTATTCAATGAAGTATAGGACCTGGCCGATCTTCATGGAGATCCGCACAAAGTTTTATGTACAAGCGGAGCAATACCTTATGTTTAGGTCCGACCTATCCGTGTACACACGTTTCATACTAGTTGCAATTAGACTGACTTGATAATGATTTGAAGGCTTGAGGAGGATATAAATGAGGGATAATGATTTATTACAAATCATAAATAACAAAATGAATAATTATGCAAAGACATGAAGCAAATTCATAAGTGTTTTTTATCTGAAGAAGAAGCAGAAGTGAAGCAGAGAGCATAGCAGAGAACAGAGAAAGTTGCAAAGCAGAGGATTGATAAGTAGATGAATGAAATCATGCAAGAGTGTTGTTATATGAATGTTTTGTAACACTAGGTTGCAGCCTAGCATATGTAAAAGCCCAAGTGGCATATGCAATATGTTTTGAGATCATAATATATGAAGAATGAGCTTTGAAGGCTGGGTTTTTTCCCTGTTAGGGTTTTCCCGGGATATATCTTGTGTCATGAGCATATGAATGTCTCTTTCTTTCTATTTTTAACTATCTACTTCTGTTGCATCTCTAATTAATCATGTTGAAAGAAGTTTAAGGCTGCAAGGTTGGATAGTCCCTCACCGGACCCTCCTACCTTGACTACATCAAGTGGTATTAGAGCTGGTTGTGAATCTGTTGGGAGGATAGAAAGTGTTGAAAGAAGTGTGAAACCCTAGAAGTAACAAGTGTCACCGCTGGAGAAGATCAAGACAAGGAAGCTTCAGTAATCTTTTCAAATTAAGTTGTTTATCTGATTTATTTCAATGGGGAAGATTGGAAAAAGGATGAAGAAAGAGAATGAAACCCTAATATGCGAAAAGAATATTTTGGGAGAAGAAATGTGCGAAATCAAGAGGTGTAATTCAAAATTGATGGAAAGGATAAAAGAACTAGGAGAAGACAAGTATGATGTTCTTGAAGAAGAACTGAAAAATGTAAGGAGAAATGAAGAACTGGAAGTAGAGCTAAAATTGTTTGAGGATGTTGAAAAGAGATTTGAGGAACTGGAAGAAGGATTCAAGTTGTTTGGGAAGGTAGAAAAGAGGAACAGAGATCTAGAGAAAGTTTGGAAGAATTGAAAAAGTAAATCTATCTACAGAAGAAGGAGATATCTGAATTGAAAGAGCAGATGGATCAGTTGGAACAGTCACTTGTAGCATGTAGAAGAGAGAATGAAAGCCTGAGATCTAAGCCTAAACTTTGTGATGTTTCTTGTGATACTAGTTATTTGTGTGATGTTGCAAAAGCTTCTTTAGAAAGTAAGATTGAAGATGACATTGTAACTAAGCCTGCATTTGTTGGTGATGGTATTGGTTTCAAAATCATGCAAAGAATGGGATATGAAGCACACGGATTGGGAAGGCATCAGCAAGGAATTACATAACCTATTGAACCAATAATCAGATCAAGAAGTGATGGCCTTAGATATGACAAAAGTAAAGATGTCACAAATTTAAACAAATCAAATTAGGGAAGAAGAGGTATGTATTGTTCTCATTGTAATAGATATGGACATGGAAAGGAATTGTGTTGGGATCTATACCCTTGTAATCTTTGTGGATTAAGGAATCATTCTGAAAAGATGTGTTGGAATAAAATGAGAAGAAGAAATCCTATGACAGATTGTATGCAGATGGATTATGGGTGGATAGATGGAACAAAATGGAAACATGTTACTTGTATGTTCATAAGGTTGTATAGATGGAAGTATTCATATGTTGGAGAGAAAAGAAGATATGGGTCAGGATGCAGACCTTATGTAAAGCAAAACCAGAACAGTAATTCAAACTACAGAGAGAGAGAGATGACAGGAGTCATAATTCTTATCACAGTGAAGGATACAGAAGAGATGAAAGAGGATTTGCTAGAAAAGGAACATGTTTTCAAGTTTGGAGAAGAAAAGAATCAAGTAGTGAATGTCAACAAGAACCTACTACTGAAGAGGATAATGATGAGGAAACAATAACTGATGCAAAAGAAGTTTATGCAGAGGAAGAAGAACCTATTGACTCACTAAGTTTGACAGAGAAACCAAAAGAAGGTGAAGCATTGATCTTAAGGAGATTTGTGTTATAGAACTGAGGAAGTAGTGCAAGAGAAAGTTTGTGTGAACAAGTGTGAAGCATAACAAAAAAGAGAAGTTCATGTGGCAGAGAAAAAGGGAATGAAAAGATATTCTACCGGAAGAGAAAGTTTGTACACCGGAGTAAAGGAAATAAAGATAAAGAAACAGAGATAAGTATAGAGGAAGTATATGTAGAGCAAAAACTAGAAGATTTTGATGTGTATGAAGGAAATGTATCTAGAACCAGAGATCAAAAATTATATTGACTGGATCAAGGAAGTAAATGATTGTTCTAGAGGATGCAAGTATGTATTGATTGACTCTTAATTGATTGAAATTGGTATTGACTTGAGGCAACTTGCGGAGAAGACTTGCTCAAATCACCGATTATTGAGGCAGTGCAGGGCTTGCAAGTAGACCGTCGAACCTAGATCATCATAGAACATGAAGAATTTGAGGTAACTTACAGAGAAGACTTGCTCAGACCGTCGATCATTGAGGCAGTGCAAGGCTTGCAAGTAGGCTGCTGAACTCAGAAGAACTTGAGGCAGTTTTGCAGGGTGGACTTGAATAGACCACCGAGCTTGAGGTAGTTGCAAGTACCTGTGAATAGATCACCGAACTTATTCAAAGAGACAACATTAATTTCGACATAATACATACCAAAGTGAAGAGGCTCGCTTTTCAATTAACCCTGAGAGTCTGATGCAGGAGCATCCGGAAGCATTTAAATTAGTTGGGACAGTTAACAATAAGTTGTAGAGTACCGAGAGAGCGACCTTGGAGAATGCCGCATTTTACCGTGTTTGCATATCAAAGGCGGTGGAGCTAGAGTTAGCATCTAGACATAGTCATCTACAACATATCCAAAAATTAGATCATTTGGGTTCGATTCCGGAGAGATATCGCTATCAGAAGATTACCTGCTTTTACCTGTTTTCACATAGCAGAGCCGACAATGTTCAATGAAGTCTAATCGGCTTGTGGAGCAATTATGTGACTCGCAGAGCTTAAAGGAACATTATTCAATGAGGTATATAAGCTGGCCGACCTTCATGGAGATCCGCATGAAGTTTTATGTACCAGCGAAGCAATACCTTATGTTTAGGTCCGACCTATCCGTGTGCACACGTTTCATACTAGCCGTTGCAATTAGACCGACTTGATAATGATTTGAAGGCTTGCGGAGGATATAAATGAGGGATAATGATTTGTTACAAAGCACAAATAATGAAATGAACAATTATGCGAAGACATGAAGCAAATTCATAAGTGTTTTTGATCTGAAGAAGAAGTAGAAGTGAAGCAGAGAGCATAGTAGAGAATAGAGGAACTTGCAGAGCAGAGGATTGATAAGCAGATGAATGAAATCATGCAAGAGTGTTGTTATATGAATGTTTTGTAACCCTGGGCTGAGGCATAGCATCTGTCAAAGCCCGAGTGGCATATGTAATATGTTTTGAGATCATAATATATGAAGAATAAGCTTTGAAGGCTGGGTTTTTCCATGTTAGGGTTTTCCTAGGATATATCTTGTGTCATGAGCCTCTGAATGTCTCTTTCTTTCTATTGTTAACTATCTACGTTTGTTGCATCTCTGATTAATCATGCTGAAAGAAGTTTAACGCTGCAAGGTTGGACAGTCCCTCATTGGACTCTCCTATCTTGACTGCATCTGAGGCAGGTTACTTGTGTTGCAACTGATCGCCGATTGTGAGGCAGTTGTCACCTTGTAGCCCGATTGCCGAATTTGAGGTAGTTACACTTGATCCTAGGAAGATGACACCGAGGAGAATCCCTATTGTTGGAACAATGGCTGGTAGAATGGATGAGATGATGGAAATGATGAAAACAATGTGAATTAGAAGGGGACTCATTATTGTGCATACAGGCCATTTCAAAAAGAGACACCCCAAATTGGAAACTCAAGAGCTGGATACAAAGGATATGGGAGCAATTAGAAAGATTAGAAGATTTTACAATCTCCCATATTTACGGAGAAGCAAATAGGGCGGCAAATGCTCTAGCCAATTCCAACGTACAACAAACTGAAGAGTGCATAATAGAAGCAGACTCTAAGAAATGGACTGGATTGGCAGAAATCCCGGTTAAGGATCAAGAGGAAGCAAGAAGAGTGGCAGCAGCAGAATAAAACAAGGGGCCAGGTAAGTATGATAAAACTCTGATCGGCTATGAGGTAAGTACCTACATCCTTCTTCTAAGCTCTTTTAAACTGTAGTAGAGTACCTGTAGTCCCAAGCTATACTGGCATCCTATGAAAATAAGCAAATGTACTCTTTAGAACTCCATCCTCCAATTTGGGCACCATTAAAACAAAGGTACCCATTAGAACTCAACTCTGGCCTAGCAATAATGAATCCAACCTAAACCAGAGCATCTAAAAGCCAAATTCACAACCTTAATGGTCTAGGAGTCTGAGTTCTGTAATATCCCTTTCAACCACCTGTCAGAAATTGGACCAAGAAATGCCAACTGCACCTTGGAGCTAGTCAAGAAAATTGGGGTTTCCATGCTTTGGCTCTCTCCGACCTCCAATACTAACAATAACGCAAAAACACAAACAGAAAGATATATGTCCAATTTTGCATACCAAACAATTGAATTGAGGCTTGGCAACCAAAGTGTCTCTCTGCATATGTGCCTCTGGTCGTTTCAGCCCCAACATCGTCAAATCATCATAAGAAATCATAGCTCGAATGGCTCAGGGAAACGCTTAAGGTGGAATGATTGCAACATAAGGTTTTAACTTAAGCCCCTAGTTGAATTGTGGCCTTCGACTCCTCTGATGGAATAAATTATGATATAGCCACATCTTTCAATAACACATTCATGTATGCTCTTGATCATTAGGTCAGTTCACTCCCTCAATACGGCAACTAAAATACAATGATAGGGACAGCATTTATAAATCAGCATGCCCAACACGAATAAATCAGCATGCCCAACACGAATGGCGGCATGACAAACAACTTGGAAAGTAAAATAAAAATTAAGGAAAATGCAAAAGGAAAATTAAGCATATGGCAAATTGGAATTTTTTCAATTTGCATGTTAAACAAAGGTTAACATTGGGACCTACCCCAATTTTAAGGTAGAATGTACCCTTAAAAAAAAACTGATTGCTTAAGAGGTTTGCTAGATTATTGCTAATTAGAGTACCTCTTGATGTATTAGCTAATTATTCCAAATGGTTGCAATAAAATTATAATCTCCTGTTGTATTTATTCTATTTCTGTTGTAGATATTTCTATATGTCTTTATTTATTTTTGCTTTAATTCATCACACATCTACTGGTGTATGATTTTTCTTTGATTCTACCACACCCTCTTCACAAAACTTCACAACTATCCTTTATACCTTCTTGGAGAGGAGCGACTCATGCAAGAGACGCATATCTTCATGAAGGGAGATGACTTTATATATAGATGTGCCTTTTCATAATTCTCCAAGTGGGACAACTTGTTCCTTAGTTTTTGATGCTTCTTCTTAGAGGGGTCGGCCCCTTAAACAAGTTATTTAATATTTAAAATTCAAATCTTCAAGGGTGGAGCCAATATGGGTCAGCCCAGACTTTTCAAATACAAATTTATTTTATTTATTTTATACTTTATAACTCAAGGCGCCAAAAAGGAATAGGGTCAGCCTCATCCAACACTAATTCAATTAATTTATTTTCTTCGATGGGGCATTACAGTCCACCCTGCCCAAGATTGCTTGTCTTGAAGCAATCACAAACTATGATGCTCCTAAAATCATCAAGATCCCAAATCAATCTCCTTGAAGAATTGTTGTTAGTATAGTTGCCTCAATCCCACTGCCAACATTGTCCTTTAAGATCATAAGGTTGATAACGTTCTCTAAAGTATGAGGACAATTTATTGTCAAATATTCCTCTGGTTCATGTTCTTGTATTTCCCAATATCTCTCAACAACAAAACCAAGAGTTGGTAATTTGCAATGTATATAATTTAAGTCAAGTTTTCTCTCATCCTCAAAAGACATCTTGATCTTCGATCCTAGGATGAGGTATATTCGGTCTTTGTATAGAATGAGCTCATCCACCACCTTGTACTTGTCCATGTCTAAATGTTCTCTCCATCCTTTTTGATGACACAACCCTTGGAGATCCATCTGATATACCTTGTAGAATTACTTCCTTGCCATTGTGTTGGAAACATAGTTCCATCTTTTGAAAATCTTGATAGTATCTACCTAAAGGATGTAACCATTGAATGCCCAAAACCACATCCAAATTGCCTATGTTCACCACATAGAAATCTTCACATATTTTGGTGTCTCCCCAAGGTAATGCTTAGTTGTTGAATTCGTTGTGTTCAAGGGGTAGTGAATCTGTCTACCATGACTACCTTAAAACCTTCAAAGTTTTCAGCTTTCAATTTCATCCTTATTACTAGACCTTCATCAATGAAGTTATGTGTAGCACCGCTATCAACTAATACTAAGGTTGCACCGAGACTGGTACTGGTACTAGTACGGGAGACTGGTACCGGTACCGGTACGTCTATTTTTGAAAAATAGGAGACGGGGGTACTTGGAGACACCATTTTTTTTTAAATATAATTTAATAATTTTATTAATTTATTAATATGCTAACATTAAAATTGAAAATATCATGACATTGAACTTTTAAAACAAGAGAACTGGTAAAGTTTAAGTTTATAGCTTACTTGTAACAATTTAATATAGCTTACTGTATATATATTACTTATAGGCTTATAGCTTACTTGTAACAATTTAATATAGCTTAATGTATATATATTACTGTAGACACTAGTATTGAGGTTTGAAGTCTGTAGGAGTAAGAATCCATTGAGTTTGTAAGAAAATAGTGGAAAAAATGAAAGGTAGAGAAAGAAAAAAAAATGGAGACGCATTTTTATTGACGCAAGGTACTTGGAGACGTGTGGGAGACTCAACCAGAAGTCTCCCTTTATAGGGAGACGTACCCAAGAAGTCTCCGAGACGGGGAGATGAGTACCAATCTCCAAGACGAGTACCAGGGGATCGGAAATGGGTCTCCGTGCAACATAGACTAGTACATTTACCTTTTGACCTTGTAACACACTACGAATCCTAAAAGGGTGATACTTGGGTGCACCCAAAAGTGTTGCTAATGCACTACTTGCAAACCCTTCTTCATCTTGTTTCCACTTCCTTTCAGGTTCACTTTCTTCCTCCTCCACTTCCTCATCCGTTATTGCTTCTAAGTTGTGTCATTGTCCCTTTTTGAAGATCGATGACCCGGCTTCCATCTTTTCTTACAAGTAAAACACACCCCTTTCTTTAGAAGCTCTTTCTTGGTTTATTCCGATATGTTGGATTGAGGAGGTAGTGACTTAGTTTGGGGGAATGGTTTGTTATGTTGCTCGGTTGGTGCATTCATAGAATATGACTTATTCCTAGTTGTTGTAACTTCTAACCTTAATGCTTTTTGGATTGCCTCTTGTAAGGATGTAGGATCAAGAGCGCCCACCAAGCCATAGAGTGACTCTGTCAATCCCTCAATAAATAGTTATGTGAGCCTTTCCTCAGTAACACCTGGCATCATGACTAAAATTCTTTGAAACTCTGCCACATAATCCTCCACTGAAACTTGTTGCTTTAATTGTGTCAACTCTCTGAAATGTCTTTTGGGATGCTTTTGATCAAATCGATCTATAAGTCTGTGTAAACTCATCATACGTCTCCACGTGTTGATGCCCTTGTGTGGCAATTCCATGGTGCCACCAATCGTGTGCAATCCCCTCTAAGTGTAGAATAGCAAAATTAATAGCATCATATTATGTCATGGGGCTAAGGGTAAAATATGTATCTAGTTTTTGAATCCATGCTCGTGCAGTGACCTTCCCCGAACCATCAAAATTGGGAAGAGTCGTCTTACTTACTCTACATCGTAAATCTTTGTTGGGTTGTCTTCCTTCTTTTCTTGAGGTATTTCTTGTTCTTACATCATAATATTCTCTAAATGGAATATCTCTTCTAAGGTCGGGATCAATTCTTAAATATGCTTCTACGCATTCATCAATGTCATTTGTTGCCATGTTGGGTTCTTCTTCTTCTCTTGGCTACTCTTCTCTAGGTAAGAATGTAGGCCTTGTTAATCTAAGTGATGATCTTAATGGAGTTCTATTGTCATTCTCAGAATGGTTGGAATTAACATCTCTTCCATTGGTTTGGTTAGGCCTAAGATTGTATTGTTCATGTTTTCAAGTGTTTGGAGAAGCAATTGTGATGTCTTCCCTTGTTGCTCCATAAAAGCCCTCAATCCATTTCCTAGGTTAACCTAATGATCACCTATTTTACTACTTTTACTTTGGCTGCTACTTGCTTCTAGTTTCCTCCTTTCCTTATCTAAGGCCCGTTGAGCTCTTTGGCTTTAATTGCATACATTGTCTTTGATCCACAGGCTAGCAAGATCAAAGCTTTGATACCCCTTGTAATGTCCCTTTTTGGGATGTACTTGATTTCTTGGCCCACATACAATAATAATCACTAGAAATGACATTAGATATATTAAAGATCAAGAAATTATGACAATATTCATATCATAGCATGGTTAGTATTCAAATCAATACATCATAGCATAAACAATATTCAATCAATACATCATAGTACAACCCTTAAAGCCAATCACATAGTGAATTTCTTCGAAATACTTGCAAATAGCAATATTAAGGTGGGTCATCCTCAAAATTGCCGAGAGCATGTAAGGGGGGCCATCCTTACATCTCCTAGTCCACCTTGGAGGGGGGCCATCCTCCTTGGTCAAGCTCCAGAGCAAGGCAAGGTGGGCCATCCTTCCAACACTGGGCCAATTTGATAAGAGCATGAGAGGGGGACCATCCTCTCAGCTCTCATGCACTGAAGGGGGGCCATCCTTCCTATTTGCAAGACTCTCCTTAAATTCAAAACTGATTGCTTAAGAGGTTTGTTAGATTATTGCTGATTAGAGTACCTTTTGATGTATTGACTAATTATTCCAAATGGCTGCAATAAATAATCTTCTGTTGTATTTATTCTATTTCTGCTGTAGATCTTTCTCTGTCTTTATTTATTTCTGCTTTAATTCCTCACACATCTGCTGGTGTATGACTGACTTTTCTTTGATTCTACCATGACTAATTATTCCAAATGGCTGCAATAAATAATCTTCTGTTGTATTTATTCTATTTCTGCTGTAGATCTTTCTCTCTGTCTTTATTTATTTCTGCTTTAATTACTCACACATCTGCTGGTGTATGACTGACTTTTCTTTTGATTCTACCACACTCTCTTCACACTACTTCACAACTATCCTTTTTACCTTCTTGGATAGGAGCGACTCATGCAAAACACATATCTTCATGGAGGGAGACGACTTTATATATAGATGTGCCTTTTCATAATTCTCCAAGTGGGACGACTTGTCCCATTGTTTTTGGTGCTTCTACTTAGAGGGGTCGGCCCCTTAAACAAAGGTATTTAATATTTAAAATTCAAATCTTCAAAGGTGGTGCCAATATGGGTCGACCCATATTTTTCAAATACAATTTTATTTTTTTATTTTGTTCTTTATAACTCAATGCGCCAAAAAGGAATAGTTTCGGCCTCATCAAACACTAATTCAATTAATTTATTTTATTCGGTGGGGCATTATTTAATATATTTAACAATGTTGTTTTTTTCAGCTCAAATCTGTTTTTTGTCCTTATTAGATCAATGTATACTTGTGTACATGATCAAAATAACTTCTATTTGATTAGTGTATTATGTCTTTAAAGTTGATTTAGTAAAGAGTGCATGATAAAAGCTTTAAATCCGTAAAAATCTCAACACTTCATAGTTTTTTCAATTTGTTGAAGACTGGATTCCAAGCTTGCGCCCGAGTCGAAAATCAGTCTATCGTGTCCAGACCAAGTCCAACTCTTGTAACTATGGTATCCACACCTTTGGCATACTCTACAAAACACAGGATTTTGCACTCTCATAGCTCCTAACATAGGACACTATGTGATCATAGTCAAAATGAAGTCATGTAACTTGCACCTACAAATTTGTTTAAGGTAACAGGGCACCTTCCAAAAAGAACTATAGATGATCAATAGCTGAAGTGGTAGAGAAGTTCAACCAGATATCAGGGAAAGAGTGAATCCTAGATCTGATTTCTGGCTAGTCTATGTCCTGCAACATAGTATGAAGAGTCGATTATTGGAATTACGTACCTACATTTTTAAAAAAGGAATTGTAGAGGACCAGTAGCTGTAGTGGTAGAGCTCAAAGGCCAGATATGAGGTCCTCACCTCTTGGTTCAAGTCCTAGGACAGGAATTTTTTTTTTTAAATAATAACTATATACGTAGGGTATTTGCTAGCAACAACCTTCTTGATCAACCATAAGTAAATACATGTTAATTTATTATATGTTAATCCCAAAAATGGCATCCAGTTCTCTAGATTCTTCATTTCCCGCTCATTTAGGCTCAAGACAATCTTTTGGAATAAAATACAACCAAGTCTCGTTGAAAGTTTCAGCATAGTTTCCCTAAAGAGAAACACTGAAGAAAGAATATTAAGCTCAAATCATGAGCAGATAATAGAATTGTCTTTTCTGATACAGAAAACAAGTTAAAACTAATAATTGTTTGTTACATCGAATTGCAATACACCGTTTAATATTTAGGACAGAACAGAAAATAAAACTGTATGAAACCAGTTAAATTAAGGTTTATCTGATACACATCCCATAACCATCCCAGATAAATATTTCCAATAAATCAAACAGAAAACATCAGTTTGGTCTGTACAACATCAACCAAACTCTTGGATGTTAAAAATTAATGACATCACACTGGAAATGTTTGCTAGAAATCAGGCTGTCCTCCTCCTCCACCTGAACATCATATGCAGTACACATTGCAACATTGTGATTGGACTACTGAATGTAGAACAAATGACTGACTGCCACTGGGGAATACATTTGCTACAAGCCGTCACCAACCACACCTATCTTGCAGAAAATCAATAATTTACTGCTTTAGATTACTAAAGATGTATTTACAATTCAAAGCCAAATAAACCAATCAGGCTAGACTAGGCCAGCCTAAAATCAATAGTGATCTGTGTCACTTGTAAACTCAAGATTTCAAATGGCTCACATTCCATGGTGCACTCTGGGGATTTATAGCTGGAGTGCACCCAGAGACATGGTTAACCATATGATTAGCTACAGTTGCAGAGGTGCCCAAGTGAACTTGTTCATTTCCATGTACCACTGGTGGTCCAATTGCCTGTCGACCATTACTTGGAGTGTTTATGTGAGCATGGTTCGCACTCCATGGAGCAGTCTGGGAATTTGTAGCTAGAGAACTTCCAGAAACTGGGGTAGCCACAACTGCTGAGGTGCCTATATGAGATTGTTCACTTCCATGTAAGACCGATTGTCCAACTGTTTGTCGACCAGTGCTTGGGGTGTTCATGTGAACATGGCTTGCTGGCTCACTCAGTCCATTAGTGTTCATTGCTGAGAATGTTCTCTTCTTGCTAGATCCACTTTCCTCGTGTGTAGAAACATGAACAATTCCAGAAGAAGATGATGGTAGCTCTTGACCACTTAAACGATAATAAACAGATTGAACTGTATCATTTATTTCTTTACCCAATCCATCCTCTGCTAAAATCAATTCCCATACTGATTTTGAAGCCTTATTGAGTACCTTTGTTCTGCATTGCTACACAATTGTTAGTGTACATACTTGCCTCGGTTCAATTGAACTTGCCAATCTTCTACTTAATGTAAAACTTTATGAGACTAGATACTTCTCCACCATTGATTCCTTTATAGATCTTGCATGTGCAAATAGTGAGTAGAAAACCAACACAATGTAAGTGATAAAAGAATTGTATAACTAAAAATGAGAGCAAGACAATGAATAGTCACTGCCCCTGGATTCTTAAGTAGAATGCTATCATGTAAAACATTAAATGAGAATTGTGATACCAATGGTTCATGGCAAATGCCTACAAACTAATAAACCTGAAAATCAGAAAGTATGAAAGCATGATCGCATCTAAACATACTCAAGCTCCTTGCGCAAACCATCAAACAGGTCTCTTTTTGACTTATTCTCAGCCCCAGGAGTATTAAGCACTTTGCTCTTCTCTACCATTGATATTGTTTCTTTTTTTAACTCTTCCTGCATTTGAAAATTTTATGTACATCACTACAATGCATTCAAATTGAAAAGCAAAGAAATGGCATGCTCTACATGTCAGATAACAGACCACTCCCCCCTTCCAACCACATCAATGCTGGCAATAATATCAAAGATACTAAACATAAAAAGAAAAATCAAGGCATTAACTTGAACAATAAATCCATAACATATAATGAAGAGTTCTAAGATCTAACATTCTCAGATGAAATAAATGCCAAGCTCTAAGTGTCAGATTACAGACCACTCCCCCATCCCACCACATCAATGCTGGAAATAATACCAAAGATACTAGTAACTAAACATATAAAAAAATAAAGGAATTAACTTGAACAATAAATCCAAATTATAATAGTTCAAACTCTAAGTTCTAACATTCTCTGATGAAATAAATGGAGCAAATGTGAATTTTCATAACTGCATTTACTATTCAGAAAATACAATATCTGAATGTCTGAGAGGTACGCTGATGGGTGTCATATTCTCAAGTACATGACCCACAACATTGTTTGCATTCCATTCAAATTGAAATACATTTTGCAGTGCAAAGCCTATTTAAGGTTTTTTGCTTATTTATAATCATTAAACTGAAAGTAACTCAAATGTTCATTTTTTTTTTTTAAAATCAGAGAATACCTTCATTTGTACACAGTGTACTCTGATCATGGTCAAACTATAAAACTTGTGTTTAGATCAACACATGCCTCCATTAATCAGAATAGAGGACTATGTAAGTACTAGGGATTGATTTTTTAAGGCGAGAAATTTGATATTGATCATTTATCAGATAGTAAAAGACACAACCAACTGAAAATTTACCTCTCGACTGAATAGTTCTAACTGCAACACGCAAGAGTAAACCTATTTTTCTACCATTTATGATATTGTATTTTACACAGGTTGAAATGTGATTTTCATGAAATTCCTATGATGTCTAAGCCTTCTGAATAGCCAGTTTGTGTAGATATAACGTTACAGAGAGGAGAAACTTCTTTGCTGAGTTAACATGGGAGATAAAGGAGCAAAAATAGGGAGCATATGCCCAAATGAAAGCAGTTTTAACTTTTAAGTGCGTCTGGCAACGGTAAAAAATTCTGCATTTCAAAATTCAAAACTCATTGTACCTCCATGACTTGGAAGTCTCACCATTGACCAGCAAGATTTCAGTCACTAATCTGAGTCTGGTAACCCCTCTCAAAGTTTTCAAATTATACATTTTAAGCATATAAATCTATTCTACTGTGACTGAGAATGCCTTTCTTATTAAATGTAGGTATAGACACATTGCCTCTGAAATCAACTTCAAGTCCATATTCTTGTTTTAAGAAATCATAATTTGTTTTCCACAACTGATAAAAACCTAAGTGACAGAGATTCATGTTGGGAGTGCTGATGTTGAGGTACAGAAAGATAATGAGAAGATGGATAAGGATTAAGCTTTTTCTATTTGGATGGGTTTCTTATATTCATTAAGCTGTAATTTGTTGTCTTTCCTCTGTTTCTGGGCATCTATGATCCAAATAATGCAAAGGGTGTACACTTCTACTGCAGTCTTGATGTCCCCTTGACCTGCACTGTTTAATTGTTTGTCATTTTTTCCTGAGATTATCAGAGTTTCACCTTATTTTGCAAAATAAGGAGGAGATAAACCTAGTAAACATACAGCAAAAAATATATGCTAAAATGGATAACAGTAGAAGTTAATAGAAGGATTAGCTGCCAAAAACAGATGTCTTTAAACTAGTAATTAGAAGCATTAAATAGAATTCCAAGAATGAGGACGAATGCTAGAGGGGGCACTGCCAAGCACATGCAAACTGCCCCAAAACCAGGCAAGCAAAAATACCTAAATTAGTATATTTTACATGCCGGCAGGATGGCTCTAGTGAACTAGGCCAAGTATGCATGTGGAGTATTCACAATGAGGAAGATAATTACAAGAGAGGGCATAATTTTAAGAACAAGTGCCATTGTTTCCTACCTTCTTAGAAGAAGTTGTCCCTAGTTCTACATAAAGATGAGCAAACTTCTCCACAAAAACGAACTCAGAGAACCACTTGGCTTGTGTCTGCATATTGCATTCACAGCCAACCAAGAAAGTGGCAGTTTGCTTCATGCGATTGATGCAAGTCCAAACATCAAGTAAAGTATCCTTGGCCAATGGCTGTTGAACAAAATAAAAAATGACCGTGGAATGAGTGGTGGATGCCTTCTTCCAAGTGAACTGGCTTAATATTAAAATTGGCTCATATCGACAATGTCATCAATATCAAGCTTACCTGGGAGATCAAAACGGAAGGCATTAGGCCCAACTTCTTGGAGAATACCCTCAGGACAGTATCTAATAGGCTTTTAACTTGTGATGTTGTTTCTTGTAAAAACTATGCTTATCCAAGTGAAGCCAAACCAGATTGCCAACTCAAAAAGAATGAGGTATTCAATGCTAATCATGCAGTGACTTGAATTTGTTGAGTCTGTTGAAGAGTGATCTGAATTTTGAAATGTAGCTTTGCCAAATTATGCACAAAGGAAGAAGCTTTGTTGTGCTCCTTTTGCTACTGGGATGTATCTAGAATTGAAAGAGCACCAAGAATCTCGTAAGGCAGTATAGTTCGGAAGCCATAGCAAGCTTCCAAAGGAGAACACCTATTGAGGTATAAGATAGCTCGACTGTAGCTATGCTGAATGATATCTAAGCAGTTGTCCCACTGCTTATTTTGTAGATGACAGATGCAGAGTGTGGACCTAGATGAAATAAGCAGCCTCCATCTAGCCATCAGTTTATGGAGAAAATGTAATTGAGTAGCATGATCCTCAACTATGAAGCTTTAACAACAATTGTCCATGTGGCTCGAGAAGAATGAGTCGCAGTCTGAAATGATGGTAAGTAACAGTCCAAAATAAACTGACATGACAACAAAGATGCAGCCATGTTGGCTGCAAACGTTGACAAGACCAATGAAATACATGGAAATGGATTCCATGATCAAGAAGGTGCCCATAAAGGAAGATACAGTGTAAGCTTCCAGTTGGAAGGCTAAGATTAACAACATTGATCTGTGATTCCATTGGATATTCCAATCACAATTTATCAACACAGATCATAATGTGGAAATTCTAACTAATTGAGCTATAGTTTAAAGGTCCATACAATAAATACCATAAAATCAAGTGTAAATCACAGCAATAACTAATAAAAGAAGATTGAAAATCCGAAGTAAAGAAACCACAGAAAATATAAAATTACACCAGAGAAATCTAACAATCAAACAAGTTTCCGTCTGCAATTAGAATACCTCGTATGCTCTCTCTACAATGATGCTTACAAGAGTCCTTGTCAATAAAAAGTTTTCACTCCCTCCCTCGGTCCCTCTTGAACAATGGTTAATGGAAAAAGTCCACACCTTGCTATCTCTTCATATGCTCCCTAGGTAATCAACTATCAACCCAATGCATGTACATGCCGTAAGGAAGGTGCATCGAATAGTTTGGTTGAGGTTTCACTACTGTTGCCATGTCCTAGAACCTCTAGTCTCATCAGAATGGGTTCAGCAATTTCTACACCTGTCTGAATAGGTTCTGCATATGTTGAACTCATATAAATAGACTCAGCTGGATTCAAACATCTCTTCTGGACATGTTTGGTGCTTCTACATCAGTGACATATTTGATGTGTGTCCTTTCCATCATATTCCAATTGCCCAAAAAAATTAATAATGCAACACTGCAATACATTAACTACACGTAATTTTAACAAAAACAATCTTAATGTGAAGCAAATATATAATTATGCCAATTCGTAAATTGACATAGAACATGACCCGTGCATGCAATAGGCATAATTAGTGACTAGAATAAAGTCGTAAGAGTTCCAAGACAATACGTATTTAATTCTATAGATTTATTTTTTTATCATAAGAATAGTGACAGGGCATTGCATCTCATGGCCAGGACAATGTAAGGTTTCCCTTATCTCATTCGATCATCCTTAATAAAAGGAATATACAAAAGGGATTGTAAAAGAAATCAAATAATATTTCCAAAATACTGGGTTTAGCATAATTGAATGCCGTGTGTTAAAATTTCCTCCTTGCAACCTACAAAAGATAACAGTAGAAAACATGACCCAATGAGATGTGTGGGGTGTAAATTCAATATTCCCTAATAATAAAGCTACAAAAACCATAAAAGGGTCAATCGCTGGCTAAAGGTAAACCCAAGTGACAAACGTAAAAACTGCCTTCACATATGTAAAAACTGCCCATATACCTATAGCAATAATGTACACAATCATTTCCTTCTCATAATCGATCACAGCAACATTCTCAGCCAGAACATGTCAATTACTGTTCAGCCATATCATATGTATTATGAGGGACTCATCGTTGTCATACACTGGTAAATGCATAAAGAAAACATGGTACTCCTTGTGAGTGTATGCATGTATGGGGGTGTGTTTGCATGCGATGACAATCACTTGAAACAATTGCACCTCTACTTGAGTGCTATAAGGTATTGCAATATCCTAACTATGTCTTGGATTGGTCCTTCATTGCACCACTAGAGAATGGTGTCATGCTTAACCCAAACCTTTGAAGGGAGATCCCAAAGTTAGTGTCATTTTATGATACAAAAGAATACACGCAATCAAATCCAAAAGCAATTTCTTCTTCATTCGATGGACTGTGGAAAGCTCATGCCTACTATTGTTGCCCTTCATGGGAGGGAATTTTTGAGATACAAAAGAATACACACGGTCAAATCCAAAAGCAATGTCTTCTTCAGAAAGAAACTTGCTTTTATTATGGCACACTACATGATACCAAAGGGAATGATGATTAATCTGCCTCTGAGCCTTAATGATGAACACCACAGAAGGAAGAGACTCACTTTTATAATGGCACACCACATGACACCAAAGGGAACGATGAGCTTACTCTGAGCCTCTGTACTTAACCAGTGTTACAAGACTCACAAAGACTCGCCAAGACTCAGCGAATCCCAAGGCGAGCAGGTCAAAACGAGTCCCAAAGACTTGTGACCCGGGTACCCAACGAGTCTGGCCAAACTCATCGGACTCGACAAGTCCCACTGGGAAGATCTGACCAAGTCAATAAAAATCAGGGAAAAAATAGAATAAAAATTAAAAATGCTCAAACGTAAAAACGTGAAAGTAAAGCGCTTTTTGAAGGGTAGTTAGGGATACAGCATATAAGGAACAAGCATATAAAGTAGTTAGGGATACATCTCTTTTCTTAGGAATAAGATGAACTAATTCTGTTCTGGAAGCCTGCAATCGGTTAGGCAACATTGCAAATACAGTTCATGAAATAAACCTATTATTATTGCAAAGGAATCATATATTCATCATTATGCAGCAAGTTTGATTTGTACGTGAATCTCTAATTTCATCAATAGTCCCTCGACGTAGGGGTTGGAAGGGAAATTGCGATAGGGTTCCCTTAGCCATTCTCTCCCTTTCACAGTGCAATAGGGTGCTCGAATAGTTGTCCTCCCTTCTTGCCACTGTAGCAGGGTGCCCTAAAGTTGTTCTCCCTTAAAGCAAATTTCCTTCCTTACCCTTTGACAGACTGTTGCAGTGTTATATGTATATTTTAATGCTTATTAACATATGGCAGAGATGTGCAATAGTTTCATATATAAAACTAAATAATAATCTCTATATTACCATAGTGGATTGGAATATTAACACCTTAGATTCTGATCTGATTAATAAAGCGTTCAGTATGATGTATTCTCCTCTGCTGATGTATGCCTGCAGATTTAGCTCTGCTAATATATATTTCTTTCTCTTACACTGTTATGTTTCAGATATTTGTTCTAAATCATTTTTTAATGCATTATATTTATTTCTGAATATCCCCTCCATTCAAATCATCTTCTCCCTTTAATACCTTTCCAATAGAAGTGTCCTTCAATAAATGAGTGTGTCCTTTGCCAAGAGAAATCGCCTTTCAAAGGATCGCAGCTTTTGATAAATTACTGCTTATGTTAACAAAACCGATTGCTGCTTTAAATCATATCTCTTAAAGAATATTAATCGCTCCTCAAAGAATATTAATCGCTGCCTTTTTGCATGATCAAATCGTATCATCATTATATCTTAATCACTCCTCCTTCAATGTCTTATATATCATTTGTCTTTAGCACTTTTCTTAGATTTAATGAATCGCATCTTGTTCCACATATTCCCTTAATCGCACCATATACAATTGCTGCTCTATCATTTGCAAATCGTATCGTATGATTTTCTATATGATATTTTCTATCTATATTTTTGGTGGAATTTCAGGTGTTAGCATTAGAGGTGATATTGCCTTTGTGTTGTAATGCTTTTATATTGTGATGTAGCTTGTGCTTTCCCATTCATTAAATACGCTAATACTAATTAAACATTTATATTCTCTTTATTAAAGCCTTTTCCTGTTACGAATCTTCTTCTCTTTCATTTGCCTTTTTTTTTCCTATTTAAAGGCTATACATATTACATCGTAAATTAGAGTGGTTCAATATGAAATACAAGAAAGTGTTGCTTACAAGAGTGGATGTACAACATTGAGAGAATAATCAAAACTCCACATTTTTCCCTGTCATTAAATAAGTAAATGTTTATACTCTATTTGTTAAATGCATTTACATGTTAAGAATCATCTGGGTCAACCAGCATAGCATCATTATTGTTTTATAATTTAATTTTATGATTTGTTCTATTTCGGGGGCATGACAAGGGTTTGGAGGACTTTTGAAGGTTGTCTAAAAGCGACAAAATTATGAAAAATGGCATGCGCCATGAAGGTCTATGTGGTCTCAAAGGCTTTAATTTGAGATTAGTAGCGGGGGCTCTGCCCCTCAACCCCACCCTATATCACGAGAGGGAATGCAATAGGGGTGTTGCCCCCAAACCCCCACGAAGGGCGTTGCCCCTCAACCCCGTTGGGGGCACTACCCCCAGACCTCCACAAGGAGCATTTTCCCTCAACCCCACTGGGGGCACTACTCCCAAACCCACGCTCTAGTTTTAAATAGAAAAAAAAAAATCATTTTGGGCCATGTTGGATGGAAAAGCAACATTATTTTATTCTTTCAACTTTTTCCCAATTAAATGCCAAGTAATTGAATTACATTTATACTTCTAGGTTGTTGAGTCAATCCCTATCCTAAGTAATGCTCCTATGGCTGTAGTAGCATTTGTAGACTTATTTGAGATACAAGTGCATGACTCCACATAGACCTAGCAATGCTTGGTTGAACGATACAAGCTCCTTTCTACCACAGTCCATGACTCCATATTGTGATTTTTGTTTTTGATGTCATGGATATCATAATCCACAAGTTTTGTACACTTAAAACATTTGACAATATTTGTATATTTAAAAATGTTGTTTCCTTCAGCTAGAATCCACTTTTATACTCATGTGATCAATGTATACTTGTGTATGTGATCAAATTAGCTTCTATTTGATTAGTTTATTGTGTCTTTAAAGTTTATTTATTGAAAGATGCATGATAAAAGTTTGAAATCCTTAAAAATCTCTATATTTCATGATTTTTCCAATTTGCCAAGTCTTGGCCGAGTCTGAGCACCGAGTCCAAGTCCAAGTCCAAGTCAAAAATCAGCTTACCGAGTCTAGCCGAGTCCAAGTTTGGTAACACTGTACTTATGTAATGTCCCCTTTTGTAAGGGCCCTAGTTTTTGCCCTAAAATCACAATTCCAAGCAAAGCAAGAAATGAAATAGAGTTAGCGATATTATTTACCAATTTAAATTGTTGAACAAGATAGATCCTAGTTGAGACTATGCAATCTGTTAGATAATTATTGAAAGCATAATCCATAAAATAGACCTTTCCTACTAGGGTTAGGAACATTATCTTAATCATATGATATACCTAATTCATTAATGGAGTTCAACCCAAAAGGTTTAGGATAAGGGGCATGATAGGGTGCCCGAAGCGATCCTCTACCCTAGGCCCAAGAGCGGATATACCATCCCTCTTGGCCTCATGTGGCCTTCCGCCATCCATATGAGGGGGTGTGCCTAGTGAGGAATCCTATAGCAGTTCTCCCTCTTCTTGCCACCCTTATTCTCCTCTCTATCATTGGGACTTCTTAACCCAATAGCCAACCATGGTAGAGGTTTGAGGGGAAACTACAATAGGGTCTCCGGAGTATCCTTCCCTTCTAAGTCCAAGGGCGGGGCACACCTTGCACCCCCTTGGCCTCATGGGACTATCAGTCTTCCACCATGAGGTGGTGTGCTTAGAAGAGGACCTCCAACCCTTCCCTGTATTCCTCATTATTCCTCATGGTTGCTTGATGAGAATTACAAACACTAAATATAACCAGATTCATAAAGATTATACAACAATAAATATATCATTATACACAACAATCATGATAGAGCATACCACAATATTTATTTAAACATAAGACTGCTATATTCTCATGAACAAATGTATTGACTGCTGTCTCTACCTTTGTCTGCTGAGTGCAAATAAGCTGATTTGATTGATTCAATAATAGAAAAATAGAATGATAGAATAATAGAAGGATAGTATAATCGAGTGATAGAATGATACATTGATAGAAGAGTAGAAGGATAGAATAAAATGATGATATAATAATAGAATGATGGAATAATAGAATGAGTGAATGATAAAATAGATATTATATAATGATAGAAGAATAGAATGAAAGAATGATATAATAATCGAATAATAGAATGATGGAATAATAGATTAATAGGATGAGAGGTTGAGAGAGTTATATCATGATGGAATGGCTGCAATACATAATTCGCTGCTGTTATCAATTTCTGCATATATATATTTCTTTCTTATTGCTTCCTTTCGACACTGTTCATAATATATTCCTATATCTGCTGTAATTGCTCTTGCTCTCATATCTGAATATTATTCTCCTCTTCTACATTGCAATCTGAATTTATATCTTCTTGCTTCTATTAAGAGAGACATCCTTTCATAATAGATGCATTCTTTCCAATGGAGGTGTCCCTTTGAACCTCACTAATCGCTGCCCTTGTTATTTATCTTTATCCCTGCCTTCTTTATTAATCGTTGTCTTTTAATTATATTTGCTATCTTTAAACTCTTCAAAACCGCTGCCCTCATGAGCAATAGTCGCTGCTCTCTTAGTGACAATCTCTTCTCCTTTAATCGCCGATTTTAAGATAATATAATCAATCACATTTGTCTTTCGATTTATATGTACAACCTTTTATGCATGGCGCTCTTCTCATAAGAGGTCGGCTACTTCTATAATATATTTGCTGCCTTCTAATTAAAAATCCTCTCACTTCACAAACTGATCGCTCCCCCTCATAATATATTCACTCATAAACTAATTGCCTAAAACATAATCACTGCCTATTTAATTCACTGCCTTTGTTAATGCCTTGTAATACTTGGTCGCTGCCATTTAATTATTGCTTGATCGCTGTATTTCAATTATAATTGTTACTATCTTTTAAACACTAGCGCATACATGAGTCGGCCATGATTTCTCTTTTATTTTCAATACTCCATATGAAAATCGGTCCTTTATAACAAGTATGTGAGTTATTTTGACTTCTTTAAAAGTGGCAATTATTCTAAGTCGGCCAGCATTTTAAAAAATATGGAACATTTCATGGGACATGACAACTTAACAAAGTTGGTATCATCCTAATTCGCCACAATGCTCTTCCTTTTTCCACAAACTTGAGCATACTTGCTACAGATATCCTTATGACTCCCAATTCTACCTACATGTACAAATATACCCATCAAAGATTGGGCCAACATGTAGAACCAAGGCCCAATTTTGTGGGTAGGCACGATAGCCACTATCCTTAGAGGAGACACATATTTACAATACAAATGCTGTGGGATGCTGAAAACAAAGCTACAACATAATGAGATAAAGCCCACCGACAAAAAATGAGTCAACCCTCTTCAGCAACATGTTTTCTGACATAAAACCATACGTCAAACATAAAAATCTGCGGATACAGCTATATTACAGTACTGTACACCACAATGCATAGATATGTTTGATCATTCCCTTAGGTCTCTGGGGCTGTTACACATCTAACATAGCTCAGACTTAATGATTAAAATGCCATTCTCAGCCACCATACGTTTACAGTTCAGCCATCTTATATGAAGCATTCACACATGCCATTCCCTTAAGATAAGGTCTCAAGGGCTGTTAAACAACTAACATACTTTAGATTTGGCCATTACAATGCCATTTTCGCCGACAATGTGTTAACATTTGAACCATATCATGTGAATTATTCATACCTCTTGCCATAGTAAATGCTTTAATGCATTAATAAAATGACAAATTCTGAGATACGAGGACTTGATCTCCTCTGTACAAAAAGCAAAAGAACAAATTCTTAGGATGGGGCAATTCTTCCTATAGAGCTCATTTTGGCTGAAATGTTACCCAAATAAGTTGCCTTTCTGCAAAGGAGATGATTTTCTTACAAGCACAAAATGGTTAGATATACCATTTTCTTAGAAGCATAAGAGGTAGCAATGTGCCACTGAGGCAGTGAAGACATACAATATTAAAGGAAAAAGAGTCACTGAAAAAAAAAAATTAGAGAAGGTAAATTCAGACATAACAGAGGGAAAAGCTTCTGATATAACAGTCATGTCACTGTCATTTAGGATGAGGAAAGCAAGTCTGGTGTAGAAAAAATGGCAAATGATGCTGAGACCTCACAAGCTACAATTAGATCAACCAATCAAAAGAATTAAGAAACCCTGCAATCCAAGTCTTCTATTATAACCCCCAAGGCTTAGATCACTATTCGCCCCATCCTTATTTACCAAAACTACAATCTTTCATACCATTTCTCTGAAAGCTAGCAGCCCTCTCTTTCTTTCTGACGATACGACTCATGCTGAAGCCCCTCCATCCATTCTGAGCAATGACAACCGAGCCCAAAAGAGGAAAGACACAACTGCAAAGATCCCCCACTCAAATGAAACTACTGTCCACATCGCCCTAGCCAATATTAATGACTTTCTCCAAGGCCCTACCAAAGTTATGGAAGCCAAAAACATGGAGAATGCCAACCAGCAGTGTATCAATTTGTTGCTCAGCAACGTGCAAGGAATTAAGGAGAACCAAATGGCAATAATTAACTGTCTAAACAAGCAGGAAGAAGGCCTCATGATCCTCCATCATAGCTATCAAAGTGTCCTCAAGGACCGAATCTATTGAACAAAACCTAAGCAATTAAAAATTATAGGACAAGAAAAGAGTTTATAATGGCTGCAAAACAAAATCAGCACCACACAGCTCCCAATAGAGCCTTCAACTCTAAGAATTTCAATTTGCCTGAGTTCATAGTCCCAACTGATCATTGAAATACAATCCAAGGTGGTCAAACAAAAGGTGCTGTTGTGGGATCAACCTGGAATGCTGAAGGAAAACCGTGAACTGGTCCTCACACCAGCAAATGTCATTGTGCTCTCAACAGGCTGAACTTTTGAAGATAGGCACTATTTGAAACTTCTAAAGATATGTCTTTTGGCTCATACTTCTGATTTAGATTATATATCTGGTCCCTCTTAGGCTGGTAATTCTTTTAATCTTCCAGGCCCTTTCTCATCCATACAGATGCCTCAATACCTCCCTGTGTTTGATCTAAGTGATCTGCATCTAGGGTTTTTGTACTTTAAAAGTTTAATACTTTATCAACATAACATTCACATTTATCAAAAAACAAAAACGTATTGGTGACATAATGTTTCAGTTTGCAGGCGACACCGATGAACAAAAACGTATTGGTGACATAATGTTTCAGTTTGCAGGCGACACCGATGAAAGAAGTGTTCTGCTTGATTTAAACAAGCATAGTGTTGAGAAAAATGTTAAGAACTCCAATAGGAAGCAAAGGAGATTATTGGTGGTGTTCTCTCAGTCTCTTTCCTGTTGCCAATTGCAAGGAGTGGGCAAACATGACTGATTACATGCACAGCCAAGAGCTCAGAACCCGCCAAGAATTATTTCCTGCTTGGAATTGGCTAGTATATTGAAAGAACCCAAATCCTGCTCATTCTTATCTCCTCTTCTGGCATGGTGAATATCATAGGCTCATTAAGGAAAGTCAAACAAGTTCAATTTTTCGAGATATGCTAAAGGTTTTGGTCAAAGGTTGCAACCATTACATTCTTTTCTAGTAATCACTAATCATAGAGCTGCAATGTTCTACAATTGCATGCCCTCTACTTTACTGTTACAATGAAAAAAACAATCAATTCCAAAAAGGTTAGGAAGTTTTGTGATTTCCAAAAAAGTTCGGTTTCACCCTCAAAAAGGAAAAATTTAAAATATGGATCAGAACATATTGAAAAATAGAAGCTTACAAGCACCTTTCGATCAATCATATAAAATACACACAAGATCATGAGATTTATCAGATTTTTTTTTTGTTTTTACACTTTTATTTCCATTTTAAGTTTTTCTCTTTTTTATTTTCCATATAAAAATTATTTTTAGAATTGTCAAATTGAGTTAGTCCAAAATAAAAATATATATTTCAATTAAATACAATTTTTAGTGACTTTACTGAAACCAAAACGGTTTGACAGAACCTGGTAACTATGCTTCTCTTTTTAGATACATATGCCAGTAATTAAATTTGTTAAGTTTGTTATCCATTTTCTGCTTATTCACACATGCACATGCACATTCAAATTTTAGGAGGGTTTGTGTAGCAATGAATAACTGACTTCAGCACTAATGATTTGCACCTTATGTCGGTTATTAGAAATTTATACGGTCAGTTTATTTGCTAGGTAAAGAATTTTATATTTTGATCAATTGATTATATATTTTGATGCTTAACAGAAATCTAAGTATACATCATGAAAGTTGAAAAAGGAACCAAAGTGGGACATTAATTATTAATAGCACTTGCACCCATAGGAGGTTCAAGGAATACACCGATAGGAACAATTGACGACTTTAGAAAATTTTCCGGGGTGAATTTTTTTTTACGGCATGAGACAATTCCAAGCACTATAATGCTCACATATAAAAGCCTATCGGCTAATTAGGCTATCTGATCTTTTTAGGCTAAATTTTGATGGGGCGTTCAGGGGCAATCCGATCCTTTGGGTGCTGGTCCTGTGAAGATAGTGCATGTTCGTTATAAAGGCTGCATCCAGCAGGTTGGTGAATGGTACAAATAATGAAGCTCAAGCTCAAGCCTTGGTTCTGGGATTGCAAGTGGCTTCGTGGTGTGAGATTTCCAACCTTTTGATTGAGGGAGACTCCATGGTTATTTTTCATGCCATCTGCAACTGCAATTCACCAAATTGGAACTGGAAAACATTCTGTGGTTAGCTTGGCCCCTGTTGGGTTCTTTTGAATCTTTTTATTCTGTGGCCATTGCTTCTAGGAGGCAAGCAGTATAGTGGATTTCCTAACGAATTTTGGAATAGAAATGAATGTTGATTTGATCATGGATGATAATTTGGAGAGGTGGGATGGCCTAGTGTACAAGTGGGATTGGAATCCCAATGTCTTACTCTAATTTCACCCAGATTGTTAATCATTACTTAGCATGGGAAGCATTAATCTTTCATTTGGTGCATGCCAAAGTGCTTTATCCCTTGCCTTGCCAATGGAACCAAAATTGCATTTATATGCTGAGAAGAAAGAGATGTTGTTTTGGGGGCCAGTCTCAGATCAAAGGTTTGTAATTGTCTTTGTGCTGCAGTCAGGTGGTTGAAAATGCTGTGAAGGAGGTCGTCAGGCTGGACTTTTTGGAAACAGAGATTTTATTCAAAAAATATATGTAAGATGTGTAATTGTTTTGGGGATTTTGTGGGGTCTGATTTTCAAGCAGACCCAACTGTAGTCTTCTGTCCCCCAGTCTGAGGTAGTTAACACACTTGATATGTAAATCACCTTTTTTATTGATGTCCAGTGCCCCAAATCCCTTATTTACAATTTTTTTAAAAAAAACACTATAATTAGGCTATCAGATTTTACAATGAAGTATGATTTTGGTGAAAGTTGTTCTACTGTCTGCATACAAGTACATGGACTCTGTGTCTTTGCCATGTGCAACGATCATACTGTACTTGGAGACTCTCTTCACCTGATTTAGCTCTCATAACGTTATCCTCTCTCCTGTATACCGACCAAACTGATATCATCCATTAATCTAATGAGACTATGTTTTGGACAAGTAAAGCAACCATATTGCTCTAAGAAACATTTTGTGGATTGAGCTGACACTCATAAAATTATCTTCTCTTCCTTGTTTCTACGCTGATTTCAACCCCCACCCTTCACCCCTATGAACATCACCTGGTGCTATAAGTGCTAAGCAAACCAGTCAAGTTTATGAGAAACAAGTTCTTGACTCAATAATAATGAGAAATGGGTCATTGAAGGAATGACAGGTTTTACAGTTAAACTGCTCTATGCACTTATCCCAAAAATGATATGTAATAATGTTGAACTGCAGAAAACATCTATGCATAAAATAGCACAAAAAACAAAATGGATTGGATCTAATTCATAGTAGTATTATCATGAATTTTCTTGCTCGGCATTCAAAAATTCAATGATGTATTAATATTCATATTTTTCATAACTAAAGTTTATGCTCGTATTTTTACAGTTGATATAGCAAGTTCACAGTTGGGCACATAACAATTTATATTTGTGGAAATGCGATAGCTACGAGCACTCTAGAGGTCTACCATAGAACAAGCATGATGTCTAAACTCCAATGATAGCGTAATATATAATGTGGGTCTGACCTAATTAAGGTTCAGTGTAGTGGGATCCAATCCCATCAGCATTCAAAAATCAAATTTCTGTTAAAATTCAGATTTTTCAGACTTAAGGTTTCTGTAGTGTTTATGGTAGGTATCAAAAGTTTACAGCTGGGAACATAACAATAGATATTTGTGGAATTGAGAAAGTTGCAGGCCTCCTGGTACTGTGACATGGAATAAATGTTGTGTTGTGCAAAAACATAAAAACAAAGTGGGTTCCACCTAATTTACTGTCTTCTGCTCTGGTCTTAACTGTTGAAATAGCAATTTTACAGTTGACCACATAGATTTCATATTTATCTAGATGACAGATTTACACGGCTCCTGGAGGGTGCAGTGGCAAAAACATTGCATCCAACAATAGCATAAAAAATAAAGTGAATTGCACAAACATTGTATCCAACAACAGCATATAAACCATAGTCACAGGAAGACTCATATCCTAACCTGCGTAATGTAAACACATCCACGTCTCGAAGACACATTTGGAGATGTCTCCAAACATCAAGATACTTCCGATGAAGTTTATTAGCATCCATATTTATCTCCCAGAAAAATCCCCAAAAATTGGTAAACTTCCCATAGATGTTTCTTGGATATATCATATAAACTACAATGGTGGTTTTCTCCTCAAGTGCTGATAACTGATTAAGAAGAGGTAAAAGAACTGAATAAATACACTAATCGACTTGTCGTTTCCACCTTTTGCATGAAAATTTATGAGCTCTTTTGCGGCCAAAATTTCTTATCCAAGCCCAAAACATACCATTAAAAAGAGACAATAAAAAGGCTTAACATGTCTACTAAACTGAAGTTTTATCAATTAATTGAAATGGGAAAGAGGGTTATGAGCTCTTTTGCAGCCGAAAATTTCTTATCCAAGCCCAAAACATACCATTAAAAAGAGACACAATAAAAAGGCCTTAACATGTCTACTACACTGAAGTTTTATCAAATAATTGAAATGGGAAAGAGGGGTACTCCATGTTAGTAGCCTGTGCTGATAAACTATATGGTATATATGTATCACTAATACTAATATATAATATATATACATATGCATGTAGCTTTCTCCAAGTGTGACCTACCATGTTTTAAAATCATCATGCTCCTATCCCAGTCACTGTCTCCTGGCTCTAGGTGACTAAGGTTTAAACATTAACTGTTTATGTCGTGATGGTGATCATCAAATGTCAATATAATTAATTTTTGTTCAATTATTATTTTCCTAAGTTGCCGGTTTGGGTTCAGGTTTGGGTACGGTGGTTAGCCAATTTGTTTTCTATCCGGTTCTGTGCAAAGTACAGCCATACAAAATATGTATAATATTAAAAATATAAAAAATAGCCATTATTTGCACAAATATAAATATACAGCATAGCTGATAATTAATGATTCATTCTAAAATGTTTACTATAAATCAAAACAGTTTACATAGGTTCAAAATACAGTAATGCTTGATTACTTTTAGGGTTAGATTAGGTTTTTTAATTTTTACTTTTTCATTTTTTGTTTCTTTGTTAATTTTTTTCTTTTTTTCACTCAGGCATAGCGAGGACATATCCAGGCAGGACCCACAGTCCCCAGCCGTACCCATAGTAGAACCCACACATGGTACGAAAAGTCTGGGTACATGAAATACTCAGTAACATAATCATATTCTTGATTTTAATTAATATAGTATGTATAGGTCATCTCAAGGTACCCTTTTCCCATTTTTTGAAAAATGGCTTACTCATATGGCATACCTGTACCTGTCCCTCTCCCATGTAAATATACCAGCACCCAAATCAAAGTGGATTTTGGCCAGTTCATGGTGAGTATATCATATTACTTCATATTTGTGACATTAAGAGAGTTACAGGATTCCAAAGTAGTTAGAGGTCTCCAGTTGGAATGCAACATCATAAACATTTTGTCCAGCAATACTATAAAAAACAGAGTGGATTTGGCCTAATTCATAGTGGATATACCTTAACACTTCAAATTTGTGAAATTGCGAAAGTAGGATGCCTTCTAAAGGCATGTCATGAAACACATATTGTATCCAACAATCATAGTTTTGAGAATTAGGAAAACTTGGGAAAACTTGCTGAGCCCCAAGCCAAGTGAGCCTGTGACATGGGAAACAACACTCAATAAAAATTTACAAAAATAAAGGGTAAAAAAAGGTCAAAACCTACAAAAATGTCCATTCCTCCTTTATTCTAGCATAGTTTTTGTTTTTAAGTACTCACAAGAGGTAAACATGATTTATGGTCAAATTTTGGGTGACTTTGATTGACTTTTGATTGATTTAGTTTGCATAGTCTTACCTAGTCTTTGCCAATTTTTGTAGCCAAGTTAAATTCTGAAACCAAAATAGACCTGCCAAGTCTGAATGTCAATATCATGCAAACAGTAGAATAAAAAACAAAGTATGGTTGACCTAAATCTCATATTTGTGGAGTAATAAAAGTGTGATTGACCTAAATTTCAAATTTGCAGGGCAATGTAAGTTGCAAGCCTCCTAGCAATATGCCATCAAACAAATATAATAATATTGTGTTCAGTGATAGCATAAAAGTGAGTTTGGCCTAATTCATAGTGAGTATATCATAACACTACATATTTGTGGAATTGCGAGAGTTACAGCCCTCCTGGCAGTGTACAGTAGCACAAAAATTGCGCCCAGCAACAGCATAAAATCTAATTTGGGCTTGGGCAAATCCATTGTGGATGTTTGCATAATTTAGAGAGTTACAGGCCTCATGGTGATGGATAATTGCACAAACGTTGTGTCCAACAATAGCCTAAAAATGAAGTGGACTTTCCCTAATCAATAGTGAGTAATGAGTATATCGTAAAATTTCATAATTCTAAAATTAAGAAAGTTGCAGACCTCCTGATGGGTACCATTGCACAAACATCGAGTTCAATAATAGCATAAAAACCAAAGTGGGTTTGGCCTAATTCATAGTAGGCATATTATAACACTGCATACCTGTAGCATTAAGAGTGTTACAGATCTCCTCATAGCCTGACATCAAACAAACATTGTGTCCCAACAAGGCATAAAAAAACAAAGAGGGCTCTGCCCAAGTTATAGTAGTCATGTCAAAATATATCATACTTGTGTAATTAAAAGAGTTACAAACCTCCTGATGGTGTGCCATAGAAACTAGTCAGAGCATTAAAACAAGGCAAGTTTGAGCTAATTCATAGCAGCTATATTATAGCACTTTGTATATGTAGGATTAGCAGAGTCTCTGAGCTACAGGCCTCCTGATGCTATGAGATGGAACGAACATAGTGTCCAGAAAAAGCATAAAATGATAAAAGCTATAGTGGGTTTGGCCTAATTCATATTTGGCATCAAAACACTTCATCTTTGTGTAATGAAGAGAGTTACAGGCCACCACGAGGTGTGCCGTCACAAAAATATTGTGTTCAACAACAACATTAAAAACACAATGGTTTTGGCCTAGTTCATTGTAGGTATACAAAAAGACCTTGAGTAACAAAGAGAAGTTACAGTCCTCATGGCAGTGTGCAATCGCACAAATATTGTGTCCAATAACAACATTGAAAACAACGTGATTTTCCCCTAATTGATAGCGGGTATATCACAAATTTTCATATTTCTGAAATTAAGGAAGTTGCAGGCCTGGTTAGCACCAGACCACAAACATGGTATCTAGCGATAGCAAAAAAACAAAGTGGGTTTTACCTAATTCATAGTGGATATATCATAAAATTTTCATAACGCTGAAATGAAGAAAGTTGCAGGCTTTCTGATGGTCTGCCATGGAAAAAACATTGTGTCCAGAGAAAGCATTTAAAAATAATATGGGCTTAGTCTAATTCCTAGTGGGCACATCATAACACTTTCATACATCCGAAATTAAGAAAACTCCATGCCTCTTGATGATCTGATATGGAACAAACACGTTGTCCGGAAATAACATTAAAACACAAAATGGGTTTATCCTAGTGAATCTATCAGAGTGGGTTTGGTTTGCAATTGTATGCAATCCAATACCAATTGCAGACTTGGATATTAGAACTAATCATTGGAAACCTCGAAGTATTGAAAAATTAAAACCCAACAAACAAAAATAGTGCATACATTCGTCTTTAGTTGATTGATGATCTTAGCTCTGAAAGCATCAAAGGTGCCATCATTCATAAGAGATGAAAGCACATCTTGTGGTGTAACTGGAGACCCCATCATAACCACCGTCTGATTTCAGCCTCTCCCTGCACAGAAAGAAAAAAGAAATATACAATAAGGAAACATTTCAACCCTGAAAAGGAAAAACTAAAAATAATCTGGCATATACTACTGGGACTACAGTCTCCAAAAATGTTACTTATTGTACAATTCGATGGCACTCGCTTCCTTTCGTTTAGATTTCGGTCTCCGTAAGTTCGCAGTTTATTTTACTTCAAATAAGCGAGAAAATATGCACAGATGAGAGGGACATTCTTTACAATTACGCATTTATCTTTCATGTAATGGGAAATACACTTTCCTCAAGCTTGGGTTAATTAATTATAGCATGGAGTGAAATATCTAATAATTATAATTGTTACTTATTGTACAATTTGATGGCACTCGCTTCCTTTTGTTTAGATTTCGGTCTCCGTAAGTTTGCAGTTTATTTTACTTCCAAATAAGTGAGAAAATATGCACAGATGAGAGGGACATTCTTTACAATTACGCATTTATCTTTCATGTAATGGGAAATACACTTATCTTAATCTTGGGTTAATTAATTATAGCATGGAGTGAAATATCTACTAGTATATTTATATTTAAAAAAATATATCTACAGTTTTGCGGAGAGATATCTTCCAATTTGTTGGCATTTATAAATTACTTGTAGTTAGAATATTTGATATGCTCACATGAGTTACTATGCTACGAGATTTTTCATATTCTTCAAACGTAATAAAGATTTCACTCTACCGAAGTTTTTTCTATTTTTCTATCCATTTGGCTTCCACGAATTTATTTATTTTACACATTTTATGAATTTTGCTTACTTAGGAATCTGAATCTTAATTGTTTATGGGAATCTGAATCTTTCAGCATAAATAACTAGTATATTTATATTTTAAAAAATATATCTACAGTACGCCAAGAGATATCTTCCAATTTGTCGGCATTTATAAATTACTTGTAGTTAAAATATTTGATATGCTCACATGAGTTAATTTAAAGAGACTATGCTCCCAGACTTTTCATATTCTTAAGATTTCACTTCATAAATGCCCAAGTTTTTCTATTTTTCTATCCATTTGGCTTCCACAATTTTTTTTTTTTTAATCACTCCATAACTGCCCAAGTTTTTCTATTTTTCTATCCATTTGATTTCCACGAATTTATTTACTTACATATTTTATGAATTTTGTTTACTTGGGAATCTGAATCTTAATTGTTTACGGGAATCTGAATCTTTCAGCCCTTGTTGTGAGTGTAGAACGCCTCTCGGCGTAACTAGACCTCACTTGATTCGAGACAAGACACATAATCAACACACGTTTTGAAAAGTTACATAAAGAGAGAAACATCATTTTCAAACCAAATATTTAGATTACAAAATCTCCATTAAAAACATAAGTTTTTAGTCAACAAACTAAGTAATCACATAATCAACACACGGTTTGAAAAGTTACATAAAGAGAGAAGCATCATTTTCAAACCAAATATTTAGATTACAAAATCTCCATTAAAAACATAAGTCTTTAGTCAACAAACTAAGTAACATTGCTTAGTTTGTTGACTAAAGACTTATGTTTTTAATGGAGATTTTGTAATCTAAATATTTGGTTTGAAAATGATGCTTCTCTCTTTATGTAACTTTTCAAAACGTGTGTTGATTATGTGTTTTGTCTCGAATCAAGTGAGGTCTAGTTTAAGTTTGTGGTCATAGGTTCCTCTGCATTTGGATTCGACCTACGCTATGTGAAATTCTACTATCTAATTTGCCTAAATAGTCTTTATTTTCTTTGTTCTTTTTTATATCTAAGAGCTAGCAATATTTAGAAATACTTTGGAAAGATTGTCTATGTGTCACTAGGGGACACATTCTCCTAGGTCAAACCCCTATGTACAAAAGATCAAGACAGCAAACAAGGACCCTAGAATAATGTATGTATATTTGTTACTTCTTTGAGTGCATCAAATCCAAATGGTTTTCTATTGATTGCTCATTTAATGCTTTGGAATGAGAGGACATGGATTCCAAATGTTTAAAATGAATGCATTGGATGTCTTTAAATACTAGCACATAGCATTAATTATGCCAAATGTGTATTTAGTTGGCTTAAAGCGAGAAGTTAAAGGCGGCTAGTTGACCAAATTTGAATTTTGAATTTGAGAAAGATGGAGGTCAAGTCTACAAGTGCAAGCCCCACAACCATAGAATTGCTCCTAGGTGAGCAAATGGTCAAATCTTGGTGGCTAATGAGTATATATGGGTAGGTGTATGGATAAATGTGTGGATAAGGTAAAATGTATTGGAATATGTGCATGTGAGGACTAGGTGGAGGCTATAAATGAGGTATTGTCTGTTTAAGGATAGGTAAAGAATGGGGGAATGAGCCCAACTTCTCATAAGATTACACTATTTATCAATATGTGCATGTATCAAGATATTTCCTCAAAATGAGCACAAAACTAAATAGGAAATAGCATGACTATGCAAATTTCTCCATTACACTTTTATTTTTTTCTTAATAACATTGCAATTATATTTCCTTATGGTAATTATAGGTTCAAAGGAGCCTTGATTTTTTAAAACAAATTAAGGCTTCATTTATAAGTTTTTGGGTTTGCTAGATATTCATATTGCCATGGTAGACCTCCATGTATTAGCATTGCCATTGATTTTGTCATTATCTCAATGAAACTTTTTTTAAAGGAAATAAAATGATTTTGTTTAATCAATTTAGGCTAATTAAATAGATATATTCAATCAAACAAAAATTAATTTAGATATGGGATTGATTATGAAAATTTGAAAAAATTAAATACCCAAATAAATGTGAAAAATTAAATAAATTAATTAAATAGGTACTTAGCTCAATTTTTTTATGCAAAAGTCTTGTCCAAGTGTCAAAAATTTATTGGCTAAGGTATTAGAGTTTTCTTGTTTGATGTTGATTTGTAAATCTAATTATGTAAATTAATTAAATGGTTACTTAGCCCTAATTTTGATGCAAAAAATTTTGTCCAAGTGTCAGAAATCTAGTATTAGAATTGTATTCTGCCATTGACTTCTTAATCTAATTGTGAACTATTGGGAATCACTTATGTGGAGTACAAAATTGATCTTGATGTGTGGAAGTGAACATGTAACTCACAAACCTAATATATCTTATTTCTACAGTCTAAAACTTGTTTGCCTTGTTCTTATGATGTCTAAATTTGTGTAATGATAGGCAGTGTTCACAAACACCTTTGGAGAATCTATCGAATTGCAAGGGTCAAGTTATCCTTAATCACACCCCTAGTGGACCAATTTTGCAACTTTAAGCAAAAGGTTTGAAAACAACAAGCAAGTGTACAATATACCTAGGAGGATGTGCTCTGATAATTCTCTAATAAATATTGCTAAAATGCTCTCATAAAGGTTCTATTAATAAAACCTTAGCATGCTCCTTGATAACTCCTAGATGATGATCCTTGATGTTTTCAAATGAGAAAATGAATGCCTTTAAATACAACAATCAAGCCCACAAATCAACAAAATGTGTGCTAGATCAGCTCACAATAGCTAGTAAAGTGGTTAGTAATGTGAAAGTTTAAAATTTTAAACTTTAGAAGTTTAGGGGTCATATCCATGATTGTAAAAATGACCATGGTCAAGTCACACCGATGGATCTAATCCAGGGTAGCGAATAATATGTCTAAGGATTGGGATCAAATATCTAGGAATCAATGATAATAAGGATCAGGATGTGTGAGGTCATGAGTCAAAGTTATGCAAGAATATGCTACTTGTAAGTTAGTTGTTGCATTTAGGACACTCCAAATGAAGTGGACTCAAAATATGTAATGTCCCCTTTTAGGATATTCCTGATTTCTTTACTTGCATACAATAAAATCACTAGAAAGGGACATTAGACATATTAAAGATCAATAAATTAAGATAATATTCAATTCCTAACATCATTCATATTAAATTCATCTATCATTCATCTATAATAGCATAATTAATAATGAGAACAATACTACATAACATAAATAATGAGATCAAATCATCATAGCATAATACACATTCAATTCAATTCATAATACAATTCAGTATCGACTATGTTAAAGTCTTAATCCTTACTTCCTTTCTAATCCTCAACCATGGATGGGGATTTACTTGTCTAGGGCGCGATGAAACCACCCCAATGAATGGATTTACTCTACCTCTCCCTAACAAAACCTTACCTATCCTAAGGTTGTAGGCAATAGAAATAAATAAGTATTAACTTGAACATACTTTGATATACTCTAACATACCAAATGATCACATTTATTCATAGCACATTCTATATTAGCTATGTTCAAGTCTTAATCCTAATTTCTCTTCTAATCCTCAACTGTGGACGGGGAATTACTTGTCTAGGGCATGATGAAACCACCTTGATGGATGGATTTACTCCGCCTCTCCCTAACAAAACCTCGCCACTCACTCACAAGTTAGAGGCAATAGAAATAAATAGGCATTGAGTTTGAACATACCACTACTTCAATGTGTTGTGAGTATAATCTATTGATGTTTTCCCTTATATATTTCATAGCAAGTTTCACAATGCTTATATATACATGTGTAATGATATTAATTATAATCTTTCAATTATATACATTTGTCATTATTTACTACATGACATTCATCATAATAAACATAGGGTTAGATACATCATACTGAGAGGATAATTTTTACCTTTGCATCCTTTAGAACTCTTAATGATTTTATTCCTTCTTTAGTGTTGAATGCAGTTTTATATATTCTTATTGCTTGTTGTTCTCTTCTGAAAATATATCAGAGATATGTATATATATTCCAACTCAGAATTAAATCCTTTCTTTTCTTCCTAAAATAGATATTGCTTCAAGTATAATTTTCCAACTCAGAAATATATACTTTTTATATATGTATATAAATCAGATGTCTTTTGTCCTTGATCGATGAATTCCTTCTTATATGTATGTTCTAATCAGATGTTATTTTATATCTCTTCCCCGGTCCACCTTTTTTGCTTTTTTTCCCTCTCACCTTTTATATGTCTTCAATAGTCACACCATTTCATGATGAATGGTCATAGCCTTTGTTGATCACACTTCCTATTTACACTTACAAACTAATCATTGCCTAATGAAGATTCTAAATGAATTGCTATATGCTAATCGTGTAGCCTTAAGATTATTGTTGCCCTTTAATCAATCGCTATCTTATACACTTCTTTTTATATATAGATTGCACCTTATATTGTCTATTAATTCATCGTTCTTCTTATATGCTGATCGTTGCTTAAATATAAGTGCTTCTTCTTTAATCCCTTTTCCATATAAGATAATCGTTGTTGTTTGCTTATGTTTAATCGCTGCCAATTGTTGGAGACTAAAAAGTCTTAACCGTGGGATCCATACCATCGTGTGAATGGCATCTAATTGTTTTCCTTGACTAGACTTCTAAGCATAATCGTTGCATAAGATAAAGTCTTATTTGATGAGTCAGCCTTATTCGCTTATAGCGCTACCTTAGCATTCTATATATATATATATATATATATATATATATATATATATATATATATATATATATTATTATTATAGTATTTAATTTAATATTTATATTTATTATTTATAAATATAATAGTATATCTTGTCAAAATATATTATATATTATATATCTTTATTAATATATACACAATTATCATTTAAATTGACGATGGAAGCAATTTCATCGTTTATCATGATGTTTAAATCTTTAATTTAAACAATTCCTTAACATCGAGACATCACAATCCGCCCCGTCCAAGATTGTTTGTCCTCAAGCAATCACAACTATGATGCTTTTAAAACCATCAGGATTCTAAATTGATCCCTTCGAAGAATGGTTGTTAGTATCCTTGTCTCAATTCAACTGTCAACATTATCATTTTCTAAAGTATGAGGACAATTTATCGTCCCATTATTTTTCTCATGTACTTGTATTTCCCAATATCTCTCAACAACAAGAGTTGGTAACTAGTGATGCTCGTAACTTAAGACAAGTTTGAACTCTCATTCTCATAGTGAAGAACCCCAAAGACATCTTGATCTTTGATCACGAGATTCAGTCTTGTACTTGTTATCTTGTAGTTTTACCTTTAATATGTCATTGACCTCAAAGTTGAGAAGAGTCATGTTCTTGAGGAGTAATTGATTATACAATGACATGGAGAGAACAGTTGTGATCAAAGAGGATTTGGTAAGTTTGATTTTGAATAGCAATGTGATTGAGGTAATACAAGTGTTGTAGATGATAATGTAGTTAATCAAGTGAATGCAGAAAGGAAAACCTTTTCAATGTTGACGAAATCAAGAACATTGAGAATCCAATATTGGAGATTCAAAAATGGAACAATATTGATGAAAAATTTGAAAGATGAATTTGTAGAGAGGGTAAATTTGTAATCACTAAATGATGATAAGATAACGTGGAGAATGATCCTGGGATTTGTGGCTTATGGGCCCACAATATAACTTAGCATAGGCTTATGTAACATTTTTGTTGTATATTGATTTGTATCAAATTTATCTAAGGTACCCACATGCCTAATATTGATATCCTTTACTTGTGAAGAGACTCCTGGAAGAATGAGAGTGAATTTAGTTCATAAGATAACTTTACTATATCAATTTTGTAGGCTACAAGTTTGATCCATGCATTGTCATTGTTCTATGCATGTGGGATAGATCATATGATTGTACATTTTATTTTGTTCCAAAGGAATAGAACAATATCTTTTGATAGATTCCAAACATTTCTCATAAGATCTTTCAATAGTCTAATTTGTAGGTTACCTAAATAAATTTGTTAGTGCTTCTCAGCCCAAGAAGTGTCTTGACAAATAAAGCTTTGATAGATTTGGCATTTTCATAATTTTTAAACATAAAGTAATCTTAAACACACATGGAAACATTATGCATGAAGTATGTGTCACACGAAGTATGCATGTAAAACACAAAGCATGAAGCATACACATACGAAGTATACACATAAATACATGTGAAGCATGAAGTGTACATATAAACACACGTGATACATGTAAGACACAAAGCATACGTATAAACACATGTAATACACTTAATACATGGAGTATGAAGCATAAATGTAATACACGTAATACACAAAGTACACGCACGTAATACATGAAGCATGAAGCATACAAAGTATACATACGTAATACACAAGCATGAAGCATACATGCAATACACACACGTAATACATAAAACATGAAGCATGCACGTAATTCACAAAGTATACATAATACATGAATATGAAGTATACAAGTAAGTCATGAAGTGTGCACTTGAATACAAAGTCATAGAGTATACACTTGAATACACACTCATGAAGTATACACTTGAATACAAAGTCATAGAGTATAAACTCAAATACAAGTACAAAGTCATAGAGTATACACTCGAATATAAGTACAAAGTCATAGAGTATACACTCGAATACATAGTCATGAAGTATACACTTGAATACAAATTCATAGAGTATACACTCGAATACAAGTACAAAGTCATAGAGTATATACTCGAATACATAGTCATGAAGTATACACTTGAATACAAAGTCATAGAGTATACAATCGAATACGAGTACAAAGTCATAGAGTATTCACTCGAATACAAATACACATAATTCACAAGGTATACACTTGAATACACATAAGTCACAAGGTATACACTTGAATACATATAAATCACAAGGTGTACACTCGAATACACAAAATCACAGGGTATAGACTTGAATACACTCGAATACACATAATTCACAAGGTATACACAGGATGGCAGGAAAGATGCTCTAATACCACTTGTAATGTCCCATTTTAGGATATTCTTGATTTCTTTACTTGCATACAATAAGATCACTAGAAAGGGACGTTAGAGATATTAAAGATCAATAAATTAAGATAATATTCAGTTCCTAGCATCATTCATATTAAATTCATCTATAATAGCATTAGCATAATTAATAGTGAGAACAATACTACATAACATAAACAATGAGATCAAATCATCATAGCATAATCCACATTCAGTGTCGTCTATGTTCAAGTCTTAATCCTTACTTCCTTTCTAATCCTCAACCATGGATGGGGATTTACTTGTCTAGGGTGCTATGAAACCACGTCGATTGATGGATTTACTCTACCTCTCCCTAACAAAACCTTGCCTATCCTAAGGTTGTAGGCAATAGAAATAAATAAGTATTAACTTGAAGATACTTTGATATACTCTAACATACCAAATGATCACATTTATTCATAGCACATTCTGTATTGGCTATGTTCAAGTCTCAATCCTTATTTCTCTTCTAATCCTCAACCATGGATAGGGAATTACTTGTCTAGGGTGCGATGAAACCACCTCAGTGGATGGATTTACTCTGCCTCTCCCTAACAAAACCTCGCCACTCACTCACAGGTTGGAGGCGATAGAAATAAATAGGCATTGAGTTTGAACATACCACTACTTCAATGTGTTGTGAGTATAATCTATTGATGTTTTCCCTTATATATTTCATAGAAAGATTCACAATGCTTATATATACGTGTGTATTGATACTAATTATAATCTTTCAATTATATACATTTGTCATTATTTACTACATGGCATTCATCATAATAAACATAGGGTTAGATACACCATACCAGGAGGATAATTCTTGCCTTTGTATCCTTTGGAACTCTTAACAATTTTATTCCTTCTTTAGTGTTGATTGCAGTTTTATATATTCTTATTGCTTCTTGTTCTCTTCTGAAAATATATCAAAGATATGTATATATATTCCAACTCAGAATTAAATCCTTTCTTTTCTTCCTAAAACAGATATTGCTTTAAGTATAATTTTCCAACTCAACAATATATACTTTTTCTATCTGTATATAAATCAAATGTCTTCTATCCTTGATCGATGAATTCCTTCTTATTTGTATGTTCTAATCAGATGTTATTTTATATCTCTTCCCTGATCCACCTTTTTGCTTTTTTTCCCTCTTACCTTTTATATGTCTTCAATAGTCACACCATTTCACAATGAATGGTCATAGCCTTTATTGATCACACTTCTTTACACTTACAAACTAATCATTGCCTAATGGAGATTCTAAACGAATTGCTATATGTTGATTGTGCATCCTTAAGATTATTGTTGCCCTTTAATCAATCGCTATATTATACACTTCCTTTTATATATAGATTGCACCTTATATTGTCTATTAATTCATCGTTCCTCTTATATGTTGATCACTGCTTAAATATAAGCACTTCTTCTTTAATCCCTTTTCCATATAAGATAATCGTTGCTGCTTGCTTATGTTTAATCACTGCCAATCATTGGAAACTAATAAGTCTTAACCACAGGCTCCATACCATCGTGTGAATGGCATGATCTAAATGTTTGTCTTGACTAAACTTCTAATTGTATACACCTAAAAATGGCAAAGGAAGCTTAAATAAACATTTGTTATTATTTAATTCCCATTCTTCTATCACTTAATAAATTCATCAATTTATCTATTTGATTCACGTTCATCATTAATAGTCCAAATATTAAATAAATATCAATTTATTTAATTAAATCAATTAAACTTATTCTTCTAATGTCATCCCTTAATTAAATAATAATCAAATTATTTAATCGCAAATCATCCTATCCCAAAGTCAAAAGTACTTAAATCCACATCACCTAATCCACATCACCTAATCCATGTCACCTAATCCATGTCATCTAATCCACCTCATCATGTTGCACGTGTAATTAAATATTTTAATATTTAATTAATCTATTTTCCCTCACCCACATGGCCTATTATTCCTCCAACTATCCCTATTCACATGGATGTGATCTCTCCATGTCATCATGGTCAAAGAGACACTTTGTGACACTTGTTCCATAGTCCCTAGAATCTTTCCAACCTTCCTACAAACATAGTCTCCTTCTTTGACCTTCTCTCTTTAGTCATTGTGAGCCTTGTGACATGTGGACTCATGTCACACCTTTCTCTCATCCATGTCAAGGTGAGAGGAACATCTTCCCTCTTTCTCTCCCTCATCTCAACCAACTCAATCCTCACCATACACCTCTCAAGACTTGTTCGCCACCGTTAAGATCTTGACACATGGATTTTCCCCCTCCTTGGCCTATAAAAGGAAGCTCATACCCTCATTCTACAATCCACAAGCTATAGCAAAGTTACTCTGCAAAAATTCCAATGTGCCTTTGGCAAAGCATCCATATTGCTCATTGCATTATCTCCATTATCCTCATATCCACCCAATCATGTCTTCAATCATCCATTTCTCATCTTCATAAGAGTTGCATTGTAGGTAATCTTCATTACATTTTATCCAACATGCAGCCATTCAAGTATTGTCATCTTCAAACAATGAGGAAGTGTACACTTCTGAGAGCTCTATTCATCAACAAGATCAATACAAGATAGGCGACAATGGAAGCTTCGAGGTAAATCAATCTTAGAGGTAATATATCTTTGTTCATTTCATTTGCATCATATTTCATTGAGTTATTGGATTACTGGTAGTTTAATACTATTAATAATATTTCCTCTAACATTTTTGGTGCCCACATCTGAGTGTTTTGTGAAGGTTCTGTCACGACAGGTCATTTATGCGCATACAACTTCCATTTCTGTGAATTCAACAATTCCTATTGCGCTTTTACCTTTCTGTGCATCCAACTTGTATTGATGCACATCTGATGTGTTTTGTTGTGCTTCTGATATTCCTATGCATATACAGTGTAGTCTTGCGCATCTGAGTCATATTGCTGTGCATTTACAAATCTGTGCATATACTACACAGCGCTACACATCTAATTTGCAATCCTGCGCATTTGATTTGTCAGAGAAAGTTGTAAAAGTTTTATGAGATTTGTCCGTACTAATTATCATTTATAGGTGTTAGGAGCTGGACTTAGTCATTTTAGCTGCATTATTAGGCCACCTAGAACTAATTAGGAGGGAGCAACTTAATATGTTCATGCAAATCATCACATAGTCATAACTAGGAGGAAAGTAAATTATTTTGTTGCATCACAACTTGCATCTAGTCCCAACCTAGGAGGCTAAACTAAACAATTTCTTTATGTTTTTACTATCTTGCACTACAATCTATCACATAGCTTAATAGGAGAAAGTAATACTTGTTTATTTCTTCAAACAACAATCTACACCTAGACTTGTTAGAAGGTTAAAATTAACAAAATATTTTCTAAGTTATTGCTATCTTGTTAAACAACTTTTGTGCTTGATAGAGTTAACACATTTAGGTATTTTTCTTTTAACTAGGAGGATAAAGAACCACTATTTTCCATGCTTGAAAAATGATAATACGCCTATGCTCTCCCCTTAACTGGGTGACCAAAATGCCAAACTTATCATTTTATCTTTCTCATCTTTAGAAGAGGCATGCCCTTGGAATTTCATCCTTCCAAGTGAGATGACCTCGAGTGATAATGGGCTAAAGCCAAGCCACCTCCAAGTCACTTAAAATAAATTGTGTTTGTGATGAAAGTTGCAAACAATGGGTGATGTTGTGTTACACCGACCAATGTTTCCCCCAAAACCTTGTGGAGCGTAACCTCTGCAGGCTAGGAAGCCTCCTTATCAGAGCCAATGGCCGCACGTGTAACCACCCTAACATATGCCTTAATTAAAATCCATTTGTTCTAGTAATCCAAAATCTCCTATTTGTTGATGCAAGAGGAGTGACCTCTGAAGCCGTCCAACGTCATACACTCATCTAGTGTGGAGATAGAAAGTTCAACTCTTCAGAGGAACTGTACTTGGTATGCATGAGAAGTGAGTGCCGTGGAGGGGAGCCAGTGCTACCAAGTTACTAACTATCTGCCTTTATGCAAGTGGATGGAGTAAAATACAAGTTGGAATTCAATGAATATTGTTTTTGCCATCCCTAGGATTGTAATTGTTTGTTTTTAATTTTGTCAAGTAATCATGGAAACCTTTTGTTCTCTATGTTTTCTAGCAATAACTTGAACCAAAATCAGCATTGCAAACCTTAGATTAACTTAGGAAAACATTCCAAACAAATCAAACTGTCAAACTGAAGTAGAAAACCAAGTACATGCAGTTCTACGCATTTAAACCATTTTGTTGCGCATATAACCAGTTTTGCTATGCATTTAACCCATTGTGTTGCGCATCTAAACCATTTTGCTGCACATATAATCTTTCAATGCATTTAACACACAGAGCTGCGCATATAAGACATAGTACTGCGTGTTGGTTTTTCTTCTGAATCAGCATTAGGGTTTGCCACTTCTAATGCACAGGCAGATTCAGCCAACTAATACAGGAGGTTGCGTGAGCTGCATCCCCTTCACTTCTGGTTCTATCGCACCAAGGGGGTATCCCTATGACAAAAGATGTAACATTGACTAGCTCAAAGATAGAAAGATATAACTTGACAATAACAGGCAGAATACTCTCATGTATGGACCAAGATCTTCATGATAGCTCACAAGGTGGGCAACATTCTTGGACATATATGTCTAGTTGGGTATGAGAGTATGCAGGGGGTTCCTAATCCTACTCCTACAACTAACAGGTGGAAGTGATGAAATGGGTGGACATAATGTCCTAGATGCAAGACAAGGGGTTTTGGCTCATAACTATTGACCCAGGAGCAGACTGGTGCCTATCCATTGGGCAAGGAGTCAACTAGACGTATACAGCAGATGGTTTGCAACTTTCACTCGAGTTTCAGGGGGTTGGACTTGATGCTAGCCTTACAAACATCACCCAAGAATGGGTATCTAGCTGCCTCTACTTACAGATATCCCTGCAGACATACAACCTTCTCCATACATTGACCTAAAACAGTTTAATCCACTCCTTGAATGGAAGTTACAGATCTAGCATGCAGTATAGATATCTATACCCTAGAATCTATGAAACCCTTAGCAACCAGATTCAAAAGAAGGAGAATAACATGCAGCAAATGGAGACAAGCAGATAGACACATGCAATAAGCATTTTTCATATAACATTAACACTGAAACTAAAAATATGTGCAAAATACACTCATGTTGCAACTCATAAACTCCAAAATGGGATGGAACAAACAAATTCATGCCCTGTTCTTCGTTATTTACACAAAAAATGCCCAAGTCTTCAACAACTTTAAATGAGTGACACAGTCTGCCTTTTATAGCAAAACCGTGTACTCAACGAATTAATTACAAGGCACATCAAAAACTCGCCAGATACAATGCATGATCAGATTGGCGCTCAAAATTGAATGCAACAGCCAGAAACAGAGGACAGAGTAGGTGAGATCGGGATCCGAGCCGCCGCTCAGGGACATTCCTCATCAATCAAGTAGTTGAACCAGTCAACTCGACCCATGCCTTCCTGCATAATGTGCCATTAAAGTTTCACCAACCTGCAGCCCCTAGAAAGTAGCCGCAGCAAGTTTCTCCCGCCAAAAATAGTTGCAAACGCTCAGGAGAAAAGCCTCGCTGCAAGTTCAAAATGTGGCCGTCGATCAAAAACCCAGTCGCGGACATCTACGGCCCTAAAAAATGCTAAAAAGTCGGCAGCCAACCAGATCGTGCCACGTAGGCACTTGAAGTTTCTATCGCTGGCCCATCGCTCCTTCATTTTGCCTTTCAAAAAGGACACATGTCGGCCTCCACAGCATCGGCCATTAGGATACGTGGCGGCTTCCACGCTACACTTGAGAAACACATGAAACATTTTGGGACTCTCGCGGATGCCAACACTTGGCACCGTCCGCAACACTCATGAAACATTAGAGACCCTTTCTAAAACTCACGAGGGTGCTGACACTTGTCGAGCTCTACGCTCTTCTCGAAACAGAAAAGAGTCTTCTTGAAACTAATGCAAAAGCTGACATATGTCGGGCTCCGCCACACTTTATGAAATTGTGTCTATAGACTGAAGTGGCCTCCCCAGGTGACACATGTCATCATCCGCGGCACTTGAGACACTTCACTGGGACCCACCACCATTCACTACCATCACAGGATACAAATAGAAACCTACGCAAAAGCTAACACTTGTTAGCTTCCGCAACAACCACAAGGGACACGTGGCACTGTCCGTGGCAGCTTAGAAACTTTTAGAAACTCTAGCGGATAGCGACCCCTGGCAAGCTCTGCATCACTTGAGAAACACTTAGGGTCTATCGAAAACTTTGGCGGATGTTGCCACTTGGCACCATCCGCGGGCCTTTAGTTACTTTTTCTGTGTCTCTCGGGTGCCTCCACGTGGTGCCTTCCGCGGCACTCTTGAAACTTTTAGAAATTGCATAGAAACTTTGGCAGAAGCCGACACGTGGTGCCTTCCGCGCTCAAGATGGAACTTTAAAGGGCTACTTCTGCTGCTGACACGTGGCACGCTCCGCGGGAAGCATAAGCAACAACGTGGATCTAAACTGGGGCTCGACACTTGGCGGATCCCGTAGCGTTTAAAACAGAAGACCCTCTCAGCCACTACTAGAAACATTTAAACACAGATAATTGTGGCCAGGCGCTGAAATAGTAGCTCGATACGCATTTGAAATGCATTCGACCCATTTTTTAACATTTTTCAGGGGTCGATGGAGATTTCTGATCCGCCACTGCATATTTTGACCCTAAACATACAAGGCGACATGCATTTTTCACAACTGCAGAGGCCAAAAGTGTTAGAAACTTTGGACTTTTGGGAAGAGGCCTCACATGAAACCCCCAAACACAAATTATTACTAACAGTGGCTCCAATTGGGGACGTGCAGATGCAAGACTGCAGCGAGAAGCTCAGATCTCTAGGATGTAGACCAGTCCCTTATCCATTGGGCACAGAGTCAAATACTGCACTGACCTACATCACCAAACACACTTGATGGCCTAAGGCCACCAAGAAAAGAAAAACCTGTATCTCCCTTTGTCAAACACTTTGTTTTCATCTGCATACACTGGATCAAGCCTGGAGATACTGTCATGACTTACCCACAAATAAACCTTGCCATCTGCATATTCAACCTTCTGATTTAGCTTGTCACTGTCAACCCTATGCAAACAACCCTCAACATCAAGCAACAAGTGGATGCAGTATTTATCAAGCAATGCATATTCATATGGAATATAGCACTTATCATCTACATCAGCAATATGCATTGTAAAATGATCTCCTAGCTAGACTGAAAAATGAAAGCACTCAAAGTCCACCACACAGCTAGGAAGATCAGGGCTCATTACATCAGCTGGCCTATCAAAAGAAAAGCTTTCAAAATAATAGTTGTGCACATCATGCACACAACCATTACGTACATCATGCTGGAAAAGATCAGGCTCTGGCACCTCTTTACAATCAGGCACATTTTTACAATCACTTACCTGATGTATGTTGGCTTCTCTTTTATCAGGATGAGAAACAGAATCCAAGTCAAAAACCATGTCTAGATTCTCACCATACTCAGATAGATCCTCATCACCATATGTGTCAAAAATGGGTGATCCAGGTGTCTCAGCCTCATCATGGTATGCCATTTGTTCATGGGCAGCAGAACATGCATCTTCATCATCCATGGATTCACTTTGTGGAGGAGTATCAGCCTGTGTGCTTATTTCTTCTCTATCCTGGGCACAATACTCACAATTATCTCCACAAACCCATTCAAAAAGTTGCTCATTTATGTCCATAACCACATCAGTATTTTCAAAACCAGACACCTCAACCTTGCAATGGGATTCATCATTGATCCTTTCAATGGCATCCTCAACTGATATCTTTTCATTTTCACTTTTGTCTTCACATGATGCCATGATCTCAAGGTCATACTGAGGATCAAGAGGGCTAAGAAGAGGTTTAGCCTTCTGACTGGTAGACACAACAGGGTTACTATTTTTTAACTGGGCCTGCTTAGCCTCTAAGAATATCAACCTATTTTTTATCTCTTCTATTCTTTTATCCAAAAAATCACTCCCTTCCTGACTGAGTATGGGATAAAACATATTTGGATTCATAAAAATCTCACTTTTAGACATCCTTTGTCTGCCTAAGACCTAAGACTTCCCCTGGCATCTAACTTATGCAGTAAACAACAAATATAAAGGGGAGGAAGCTAGGTACCTTTTCTCATCCAAATGCAGAAATCTGAACATCTTTCATCAAATAACATACATCTACCTTTCATGTGCATTAAGATCTTTTTTGCAGAGTCGCCACCTCTCCAGAGAGGACAAAATTTTCAATAGTTGAAAGCTACTTTTCCAGGTTCATTCCACCAGCAAAGCATCATTTTGTTAGTGACTCGGATGGGCCACAAATACATTCCTTTTTTATCAATCCATCCCCAGCAGAGTCGCCATTTTGTTGGTTTTTCTTCTGAATCAGCATTAGGGTTTGCCACTTCTAATGCACAGGTAGATTCAGCCAACTAATACAGGAGGTTGCGTAAGCTGCCTCCCCTTCACTTTTGGTTCTGCCGCACCAAGGGGGGTATCCCTATGACAAAAGATGTAACATTGACTAGCTCAAAGATAGAAAGATATAACTTGACAATAACAGGTAGAATACTCTCATGTATGGACCAAGATCTTCATGATAGATCACAAGGTGGGCAACATTCTTGGACATATATGTCTGGTTGGGTATGAGAGTATGCAGGGGGTTCCTAATCCTACTCCTACAACTAACAAGTGGAAGTGATGAAATGGGTGGACATAATGTCTTGGATGCAAGACAAGGGGTTTTGGCTCATAACTACTGACCCAGGAGCAGACTAGTGCCTATCCATTGGGCAAGGAGTCAACTAGACGTATACAACAGATGGTTTGCAACTTTCACTCAAGTTTCAAGGGGTTGGACTTGATACTTGCCTTACAAACATCACCCAAGAATGGGTATCTAGCTGCCTCTACTTACAGATATCCCTGCAGACATACAACCTTCTCCATACATTGACCTAAAACAGTTTAATCCACTCCTTGAATGGAAGTTACAGATCTAGCATGCAGTATAGATATCTATACCCTAGAATCTATGAAACCCTTAGCAACTAGATTCAAAAGGAGAATAACATGCAGCAAATGGAGACAAGCAGATAGACACATGCAATAAGCATTTTTCATATAACATTAACACTGAAACTAAAAATATGTGCAAAATACACTCATGTTGCAACTCATAAACTCCAAAATGGGATGGAACAACCAAGTTCATGCCCTGTTCTTCGTTATTTACACAAAAAATGCCCAAGTCTTCAACAACTTTAAATGAGTGACACAGTCTGCCTTTTATAGCAAAACTGTGTACTCAACGAATTAATTACAAGGCACATCAAAAACTCGCCAGATACAATGCATGATCAGATTGGCGCTCAAAATTGAATGCAACAGCCAGAAACAGAGGACAGAGCAGGTGAGATCGAGATCTGAGCCACCGCTCAGGGACATTCCTCATCAATCAGGTAATTGAACCAGTCAACTCGACCCATGCCTTCCTGCATAATGTGCCATTAAAGTTTCACCAACCCGCAGCCCCTAGAAAGCAGCCGCAACAAGTTTCTCCCGCCAAAAACAGTTGCAAACGCTCAGGAGAAAACCCTCACTGCAGGTTCAAAATGTGGTCGTCGATCAAAAACCCAGTCGCGGACATCTACGGCCCCAAAAAATGCTAAAAAGTTGCTAGCCAACTAGATCGTGCCACGTAGGCACTTGAAGTTTCTATTGCTGGCCCATCGCTCCTTCATTTTTCCTTTCAAAAAGGAGGACACATGTCAGCCTCCGTAGCATCGGCCATCAAAATACGTGGCGGCTTCCGCGCTACACTTGAGAAACACATGAAACATTTTGGGACTCTCGCGGATGCTGACACTTGGCACCGTCCGCAACACTCATGAAACATTAGAGACCCTTTCTGAAACTCACGTGGATGCCGACACTTGTCGAGCTCCGCGCTCTTCTCAAAACACAAAAGAGTCTCCTTGAAACTAATGCGGAAGCTGACATATGTCGGGCTCTGCCACACTTTACAAAACTGTGTCTATAGACTGAAGTGGCTTCCACAGGTGACACATGTCATCATCCGCGACACTTGAGACACTTCACTGGGACCCACCACCATTCACTACCATCGTAGGATACAAATAGAAACCTATGCGGAAGATGACACTTGTTAACTTCTGCAGCAACCACAAGGGACACGTGGCACTGTCCGCGACAGCTTAGAAACTTTTAGAAACTCTAGCGGACAGCGACACCTGGCAAGCTCCGCATCACTTGAGAAACACTTAGGGTCTATCAGAAACTTTGGCAGATGTTGCCACTTGGCACCGTCTACGGGCCTTTAGTTTTCTGTGTCTCTCGGGTGCCTCCACGTGGTGCCTTCCGCGGCACTCTTGAAACTGCATAGAAACTTTGGCGGAAGCTGACACGTGGCACCTTCCGCGCTCAAGATGGAACTTTAAAGGGCTACTTCCGCTGCTGACACGTGGCACACTCCGCGGGAAGCATAAGCAATAGCGTGGATCTAAACTGGGGCTCGACACTTGGCAGATCCCGCGGCGTTTGAAACATAAGACCCTCTCAGCCACTGCTAGAAACATTTAAACACAGATAATTGTGGCCGGACGCTGAAATAGTAGCTCGATACGCATCTAAAATGCATTCGACCCATTTTTTTAACATTTTTCAGGGGCCGATGGAGATTTCTGACCCGCAACTGCATATTTTGACCCTGAACATACAAGGCGACATGCATTTTTCACAACTGCAGAGGCCAAAAGTGTTAGAAACTTTGGACTTTTGGGAAGAGGCCTCACATGAAACCCCAAACACAAATTATTACTAACACTGCGCTTTTAAATTCAACCAGATCTACGCATTTGACCCACATAGTTGTGCATTTGACCCATTATCCTGTGCTTTCGAAGCTTCGCATCCAAAATAGAGAGATATTCCATACAGTGTGGGACAAAAACATTATCAGTTTTAGGTACCCTTTTTTCTATAGTTTCACCCCTAAAAATTAGTTATACCTTGCAATCACCTTTTCATATCATTTTCACAAATACCTTCTTTTCACATCATTATATTGCTATCACAACACCTCAAAATCAAACCACAACTTGCTTCTAGGACCTAGTTGATACTCTACCAATTCAAACAAGAGCTAGTTAGTTTTTATAACAGGATATCAAATCATCCTTCCCAACAAAACTATACTAGTGTAACCTTGACAAGAGAATAGTCTTCATCAAATAGCGGTGTCAATCTATCCCTATTTAGACTACCCCTTGTATCGACACTTCAATAGCTATTAGACATTATAGCTCAAGAATTACCTTGTTTGAGGAAAACATAGAATCAACAAAAACCTTAGCAAAATCTATTCCAATCAAACTCACCTTCTACCATATCACACCTCCAATCAAATCAAAATCCAACAAATCTTATAATCCAATTTCATCCCATCCCAAAATCTTGCATGGTGCAAACTAGATCTCAATCAAAATAAAAGTAAAACATCGACAACCTCAATAATAACATACCCGATGATGAGGAAGTCACTCAAGAGGAAATCCTCCAACACCTCCAAGATCCTAAGTTCCAAAGGATAATGGATAGGGTTGTCGCTATGGATCCTCAAAAGTATTTCCTCATGCTTGCTCAACAAGGAGCAAAACTGCCCGCAAACTTTGATATCTCTAATCTAAGGGAGAATAATGCCTCAAATGAAGCTAAGTCATCGAAAGATGGCTCCAAAACTAACAAAGAGACTCCAAAAATAGAAAAGGCTAGGGATACACTCAATCCCTTGGATGCATTGACAACCCAAATCCAAGCCTTACAATAGCAATTGGTAGATATCCAAAGCGGAACCACAATGAAACATTATTCCCTTGAAGATATCTCACCTCATCCCTTCGACAAATCCTTGACCATGATACCTTTTCCTATAAGATTTGAAGTGCCAAAATTTGACAAGTATAGAGGAAAAGGAGATCCTAGAGATCATATCAAGGAATTCAGTGCCACTTTTCTTGAAGTCGCTCACAATGAAACTTATCTAATGTGACTATTCCCTAGAAGCCTAGGAGGACAAGCTATGGAGTGGTTTTCACGTCTACGTCTCGGCATCCGCACCTTTGATGAATTAGTGGACAAATTCATCACACATTTCTTTTATAACATAGAACATGAGATCTCCATGCTAGACCTTTGCAATAACAAACAAAAAGGAGGAGAATCATTTGCATCTTTCCTACAAAGGTGGAGGTAACTTGCAAGCAAGTGTCCCTATCACATAACTGAAAAATAGATGATAGAAATGTTTGTGCATAATCTATCCACTGAGCTAAGCTATCAAATACAAATTCAATGTCCATCAACTTTCAGTAAGGTCATTGAGATGGGGCTTCTCATTGAGAAAGCCTTGATAGTGAAGGGGCAAGTAAAGATATACAAAGACACCCCAAGCTCTAACAACAATGAGGATAAGTCACGGTTTTGGACCAAAAACAAACCCATCACGGTTTTGGACCAAAAACAAACCCATAGTGAATGATGGTGTGGTAGATGCAAAACATGCGGTACCAAAGCAACCTATTTTTAACCTATCCAATCCGCAGAACAACACATCATCTACCAAACAAAACAACTTTCCTCCAAGAAGAAAGTTCACGCAACTTGGTGAGTCACTTGAATCCACACTTAGAAAGTTAATTGGGAGCAACCTCATCACACTTCTACAGGTGTGCAAATATGAACCCAAGATCAAATCTCCTTGGTGGAATGAAGATGACTTTTTGCGAATACCATAGGAGCAAAGGTCATAAAACTAATGATTGTATGCAACTCAATCATGTCATTCAAGACCTCCTTGAGCAAAAATGTATATCCATTAATGAAGGACATACTACCAATGATGAACATATAGCATTCAAGAATCTTCTTCCTCATTACGAGAAGGGAGGTCCTTCAAACCAAAACAACAACAACGGTGGTGACAAAGTAAGCTATAACAACACTTCTTTCGAATAGACCGTCAATCATATCTCCCAACGTGATTCACACATTAATGTGATCACCATCAATAATCAACCTGATTGTAATGTTTCCACACATCATGGAAACATAACTCTGCAAGGGGCTCAACCAAAGCCATCTTCCACATCCAAGTCACCCTCCACATCCAATCAGTACAACATCATTGACCAACTTCACAAAACACCCGCGCATATATCCATCTTGGAGTTATTACATTTATCACCATCCCATAAAGCCAATTTAGAAAAGCACTCTTGGAGACAATTGTTCCTATGGACCTTGCCCAAGATCAATTTCAGGCTATGGTAGGTCATCTCACCACACCGCATTTCCTATCCTTCACCGAGAAGGATGACATGTCAATAAACCAACCACACAATGCATCCCTACACACTGAGGCCCTTATACATAAAAACAAAATAAAAAGGATCCTAATTGATGGAGGGGTTGGTTTGAACATTTGTACACTAAAGTTAATCCTTGCATTGGGGTTTTCTAAAAATGTCGTTGATCCCAAGAAAAAGATAACCATAAAGGCATATGATGAGGAAGAAAGAACCTCCAAAGGAACTGTAGTTTTGCCAATACGAGTGGGATTGGTAGAAAGAGATGTGGTGTGCCAAGTTCTCAACATGGAGCTTGCATATAACATTCTTCTAGGTAGACCTTGGATCCACGCGATGAAGGTTGTCCCATCAACATATCACCAATGTATCAAGTTCCCACATAATGGTCAAGAAATAACCATACAAGGGGACCCCGATCCATTTCAGTATTGCAATACCATACAATCTAAACCATAAGTTGTGATAGCCACCAATAGAGCAGCTTCTTCTTCCTCCAACCAAGTGGATCCAAGTTCCTTAGCTTCCACCTCAAAAACATCAGAGCTTAAAATCAAAGTCAAAGACAAGGGCGTTGGGGAGTATGTTATTGAACAATCCTTCTCTCTAGCATAGTTGCCACTATCACCAAAGTCTTATGGGAGACCATCCATGTACAAAGCCAAGTCACTAGAGACTTCTATGTGTCCTTTCATTAAATGGGGAAGCCTATCCGATGAGAGTGATGAAAAAGATGTCTTACAATGGCTTTTAAAAGATGAAGATAATCAAACCATACCAGAGAACCAACAACCTAAGCTTCCTACATAACAGTATGGTGAAGGTTTTTCCATGTTACAAAGGATGGGATACAATGGTCATGGTCCCATAGGACTAAGAAAGGATGGTATCATAGAACCTATCAAACCCCCTACTCAAATAGCCTGAGACACTACTATGTTAGTGTTAGGGTTAGCCGGCAGAAAATATCAATTAAATGCAAATAAAGATTAAACAGAGAAATGGAAATACACAGAAATAATAATAGCGAGAGACAAGTTTTAACGTGGTTCACCCAAACTCAGGCTACATCCACCAAACAGAGAGTCCAATATTATTATCCAGTAAATCAAACCGATTACAATCAGCAATCCCTGCAACTCAATACCGCTGCAAAATGCTACAATACAATATCTCAAAACCCTAACCCTTAGCCGCTTTTTATCAAGCTTTTTGTCGGTTACAAAATAGGGTTTTCTTATGTCGGTCAATGAAAAAATTAACTCCTGGTGCATTATAAAATAATAAAAAATTGTGTGAGGTTTTGGGGGCATTGCCCCCGAGCCCCCACGGGGGCACTGCCCCTCGACCCCACCCTGTATCGCGACAGGGAACGCGCCAGGGGTGCTGCCCCTGGACCCCGCAAGGGGCGCTGCCCCTTGACCCCGTCTTGGGGGCGCTGCCCCTTGACCCCGTCTTGGGGGCGCTACCCCCAAACCCCCGCAAGGGGCGCTACCCCTTGACCCCGTAGGAATTTGGGGGGAAACCGCGCCAATAAAAGTGGGGTAAATATAACCTCCGAGTCTGATTAGGCTCCATATAACAACAATCTCCCACTTGGAGACTGATCAGACTCCACACCATATCATCTCCCACTTGGAGACTGATCATAACACCACTGACCCTGTAGCTCCCACTGGAAATAAGCACCCTGGACTCTGCTGTTCTGTTTTTGTTGTGTTCAGTCTAGAAGACCAACCGAAGCTGAAGAGGAGCTCAGCTTCTCCCTTGTCACTGCCTTTGTAAACATATCTGCTGGATTGTCATCTGGATGTATCTTTGCCAGCTGTAACTGTCCATCATCCAACACCGACCGAATGAAGTGATACCTCAACTGTATATGTTTGGTCTTTGAATGCAAGGCAGAATTCTTTGCAAGATGTATGGCACTCTGGCTATCCGTAAACAAAGAACTGTTAACCTGTTGTGTGCCCAATTCATTCATGAAAGATTGCAGCCATATCATCTCCTTGCTTGCCTCTGTTGCAGCTACATATTCTGCCTCTGTGGTGGATAAAGCAACCACCTTTTGCAACCTGGAAATCCAACTCACCGTTGTTCCACCTACAGTAAAGACATAACCTGTAGTACTCCGCCTGGTATCAATATCCCCTGCCAAATCTGAGTCTACATAACCTGCTAAATCAGTATCAGAGCCCCCAAAACATAAGTGTTTATTAGATGTACCTCTCAAATATCTGAGAATCCATTTTACCGCATTCTAATGCTCTAATCCGGGATGACTCATATACCTGCTAACGACTCCTACAGCATGTGCAATATCCGGTCTCGTGCATACCATGGCATACATTAAACTGCCTACAGCTGAAGCATATGGTACCTTGGACATTTTCTCTTCCTCCTCTTGTGTCTTAGGACACATGTCCTTAGTCAATTTCAAATGACTAGGCAAAGGTGTGCTGACAGCTTTTGCATTCTCCATGTGGAATCTCTGCAACACCTTTTCAACATAAGCAGCCTGAGATAGAGTCAATTTTCTATTCGGCCTATCTCTACAAATTTTCATACCAAGGATTTGTTTTGCTGCCCCCAAATCCTTCATATCAAATGATTGTGCCAACTGCTGTTTCAACTCTCTGATGTGATCCATGTTAGACCCAGCTACAAGCATGTCATCAACATATAAACATAAAATAATGTAGCTGTCATTATCTAACCTCTTAAAATAAACACAATGGTCAGAATTACACCTGCTGTAGCCTTGCTCAGCCATAAAACTGTCAAATTTCAAATACCATTGCCGAGGTGCTTGTTTCAGGCCATACAAACTCTTTTTCAATCTGCACACTAGTTTCTCCTTACCTTTGACCTCAAATCCTTGGGGCTGTTCCATATAGTTCTCCTCCTCCAAATCACCATGGAGAAAGGCAGTTTTAACATCTAGCTGTTCCAAATGTAAATCTTCAGCAGCCACAATACTTAAAACAGTACAAATAGAAGTCATCTTGACAACTGGAGAAAATATCTCATCAAAATCAATGCCCTTTTTCTGTGCAAATCCTTTTACAACTAACCTGGCCTTAAATCTTTTCTTACCTCCATCTTCCTCTTTCAGCCTGTAAACCCATTTATTTGGTAAAGCCTTTTTACCTGTAGGTAACTTACATAATTCCCAAGTCTGATTTTTCAGCAAGGAGTCCATTTCTTCTTTCATTGCAAGCTCCCACTGAACCTGTGTATCCACCTGCATAGCTTCATCATACCCTTCTGGTTCACCAGCATCTATTAACAAAATAGAATACAAAGAGGGAGAAAACCTTTCAGGAGGTCTACTTATCCTTGTGGACCGTCTAACATTTACTGGAGTTTGTGGTATTTCTGGTTGCTGTTGCAGAGCATGAGGAACCACTGGAACATCACTATTTGGAGTATCATCCAGCACCACATAATCCTTTTCTTTCTTCTCATGCTGCTGCAACTGATCTTTGTACAACACCTTCTCATTGAATATAACATCCCTACTTCTCACAATTTTCTGATTTTCAAAATCCCATAGCCTATAACCAAATTCATCAATGCCATATCCAACAAAGGTACATTTTTTTGATTTCGCATCCAGCTTGGTTCTATTTTCAGAATCTATATGTGCAAATGCTTCACAGCCGAAGGTTTTCAGAAAAGAATAACTCACCTTCTTGCCTGTCCATGCTTCCTCTGGAATACCACAGCCCAAAGGAACTGAAGGACCTCTGTTAATTAAATATACAGCAGTGTTGATAGCCTCTGCCCACATGTTTAAAGGTAGCCCAGCATGCAATCTCATGGTCCTTGCACGCTCCATTATTGTCCTATTCATGCGTTCAGCCACTCCATTTTCCTGTGGAGTCCCTGGAACCGTTTTCTGCCTATGAATTCCATTAAAGGAACAATAATCTTCAAATTCTTTGCTGCAATACTCACCACAATTATCAGATCTGAGACATTTTAATCTTTTACCCGTCTCATTCTCAACCAAGCTTCTCCATTTCTTAAATGTTTCAAATACATCAGATTTCTGTCTAAGAAAATAAATCCAGACCTTCCTAGTTGCATCATCTATGAATGTAACATAATACCGAGAGCCACCAAGAGAAGATACCTGAGCTGGTCCCCATACATCTGTATGCACAAGCTCCAACTTTTCATTTTTCTTTTGCTTCCCATCCTTAAGAAAACTGACTCTCTTTTGTTTTCCATACACACAACTTTCACAGAAATCCATATTAATACATTTCAGACCTGGTAAAACTTTCTTAGAATGAAGTACCTTCATACCTTTTTCACTCATATGCCCAAGTCTGTTATGCCACAGTGTTGTCTCAGAACCTGTAGCAACTTTTCCAGTCTCTTCCTGCAAACCTGCAGCAACTGTTCCTGAACCTGTTTGTTTTTTCTCTGTAACAGCTAAAGTAGAAGGAACAGTATGACCTGTACAAAGATATAAGGTGCCTACTTTCACACATTTTGCTACTACTAAGGCACCTTTTGAAACCTTCCAATTTTTATCAGTAAATGTAACAGTGCAACCTTGTTCAGTTAGCTACCCTGCTGAAATTAAATTCCTACTGAGCCTTGGAACATGCCTTACCTCTTGTAGTAGCCAATGATTCCCATTCTGCAACTTAATTTTGATTCTTCCCTTTCCAACAATCTGACAGGGTTCGTTATCTCCCAAATAAACAAGCCCAAAATCCCCTTGGACATAATCAAGAAAATAACTTCTATGGGGCGTTGCATGAAATGAGGCCCCTGAATCTAAAACCCATGAATCATCAGCATTATCTAGGGAAAGAATCAAAGCATCATCTTCAGACTTATTGCTTACCACATTTGCTTCCTTATTGCCTTCTTGTTTGTCTCCTTCTTTGTTCTTCCGAGACCAGCAATCTTTCTTCAGATGACCTGGTTTTCCACAGTACCAGCAATCCTTCTGTCCTCTGGTTTGGGATCTTTTGTCCTTTGATTTTCCTCGTGACTTCCCATGACCTCCAGAACCTTTTCCTCTCTCCTTTGATCTGCCCCTACTTTCTGCACTCAAAACACTGCCTAATTTGGATCCACCTGAGCTTTTCTTACGAATTTCCTCACTCAGAATAACACCAACAACATCATCAAATTTTAGGGTATTTGAACCAGAAACAGAGTTACTAACCGCCATTACCAAACTATCCCAGCTTTCAGGCAATGAACATAATATCAAGAGAGCTCTAACTTCTTCATCAAATTTTACATTTACAGAAGTCAATTGACTGACAATCGTATTAAATTTATTTAAATGACCTGTCACAGATCCACCTTCAACCATTTTCAAATTAAACAACTGCTTCATGAGAAATACCTTATTTGAGGCTGAGGGTTTTTCATACAATTTTGCCAAAGCTTTCATCAGACCATCTGTTGTCTTCGCTTCTGTTATATTGAATGCCACCGACGGTGCCAGGCACAACCGAATGATTCCCAGTGCCTTTCTGTCAAGAAGATTCCAATCCTCATCAGACATTGTTGCCGGTGTCTTGGCTACTCCTTCCAACGGCCTCCATAAATCCTTTTGATAGAGGTAATCCTCCATCTGCATCTTCCATAACTGATAGTTCTGCCCATTGAATTTATCAACCTTGGTTTTTCCCTCGTCCGCCATTGCTCCCACTCAACCATGAGACTTTCCTACAGACGATAATCGAACACAACCTCGCTCTGATACCACTTGTTAGGGTTAGCCGGCAGAAGATATCAATTAAATGCAAATAAAGATTAAACAGAGAAATGGAAATACACAGAAATAATAATAGCGAGACACAAGTTTTAACGTGGTTCACCCAAACTCGGGCTACATCCACCAAACAGAGAGTCCAATATTATTATCCAGTAAATCAAACCGATTACAATCAGCAATCCCTGCAACTCAATACCGCTGCAAAATGCTACAATACAATATCTCAAAACCCTAACCCTTAGCCGCTTTTTATCAAGCTTTTTGTCGGTTACAAAATAGGGTTTTCTTATGTCGGTCAATGAAAAAATTAACTCCCGGTGCATTATAAAATAATAAAAAACCGTGTGAGGTTTCGGGGGCGTTGCCCCCGAGCCCCCACGGGGGCACTGCCCCTCGACCCCGCCCTGTATCGCGACAGGGAACGCGCCAGGGGCGCTGCCCCTGGACCTCGCAAGGGGCGCTGCCCCTTGACCCCGTCTTGGGGGCGCTGCCCCCAAACCCCCCGCAAGGGGCGCTGCCCCTTGACCCCGTAGGAATTTGGGGGGAAACCGCGCCAATAAAAGTGGGGTAAATATAACCTCCGAGTCTGATTAGGCTCCATATAACAACAGTTAGGATACCAAGGTCAGCAGAAGGACCAAGGCAAAGGTAAACAAAAAGTTGAAGATAGACAAGTAGCTACCACTAACTTAGTGGAACAAATTCATCGCTTGCAAGAGGCTAGTGAAACTAATTCAAATGAGTATGAGTGGGACAACCTCTCTGAGATGTCTTGTGAAGACAAAGAGATTAATGTTTTACAATAGTATAGCAATACTCCAACAATGCACAAGGGACAAAGCTCTAGGGCTAGACCGCTAGAGTTTGAACCGCAACATGACGAGAATGAACCTCGCGAAGAGAGTACGATATCAAGCCCGACAAACCAACTTGAGGAGAGTACCATAATAGACCTCATCAATACCTCGTCCCATTCAAATGAATCCTTCATCCTAACCATAACTACCCTAGAGTCTGATCAACCTGATGATCCCTTACCTCTAGTTCATCCTAAATTAATAGATTGGGATCTATCTGAAACATCACCTGAGCTAGATACTTTTGAAAATGATGATGCCATCATCGACTACCTAGAGCTTAGAGAACACTTACCTATAGGAGACCACAAGGCTGGCTTCCCCATCAACCTTAACGACAAGGCATACTTCAGAGAGAGTGCCAATCCTTTCAGTCATAAAAATGTCAAAATAAAAACAAGATCTAACGGTGAAAACCGCTTTGCGGCAGTGTTAGATCATGAAAAGAGAAAAAGAAAAGACGTATCTGAAGGTGAAAACCTCTGTGAGGCACCAACAGATGAAAGGCTTGACCCTCTCCCCCTTTATACACATCTAGAAAGATCTTCAGTATTGATTGAACCAATAGAACTAGTCAACATCGGCACAAAGGCACATCCAAGACTCCTTTATCAAGTAGAGTCATTAACTGCACAAGAAAGAATAGAGTTTGCCGAGTTCTACAAAAGAAAGCAGATAAACTTTGCTTGGTCTTATGCCAATATGCTAGGTATTGATCCTGATCTAATCATGCACCATTTGTCACTAGCTCCAGGAGCCAAGCTAGTTAAATAGAAGCTGAGGAAAATGCACCCCCACATAGCATTAATGGTAAAAGAAGAGCTCAAGAAGTTACTAGATGTGGGGTTCATTAGAGCCATTAACTACCTGTTGGTGCCTGCATGAGCAGTCAGTTTTCAAGCATATAAACATGCAGGCACCTTCCCAAAAAATCCAAAAAGTTCTAAGTTTTGGGCCGCCTCAGTGTTTTTCAGCGTTTGCATCTTAGTTCAACGGAGGTGGTCTTCGTCTTTTCTCCATCGGCATGGGTTCGTTTTTGTGTCTTCGACATTTCAGTTTGAACTTGAACCCTTTTTCTCTAAGTTCAATGGTTCAGCGGTTCAGGGTTCAATTTTCTTCTAACGGGTTGCATTATGCATCTGCCTTGCACAAATACTGCATTGTTAAACCTCCCGCTTGAACCTTTTTGTTTTGGTTCAAGGTTCAATGGTTCGAAGCTTTGTTGCCTATGGAGTATTATTTTTGATGTTTGAACCACCGCTTTGAACCTCCCGTTTGAACCGGTTCAATGGTTCAAAGCTTCATGTTTTTGATATCGGAGTGAGATTGAGTATCGGCATAGGCATTTTGAGATTGGCCGACAGGGGATCACGGTGGCTTCATTGGTGTAACTGATGAGATCGGCGAAGGTTTGGAAGGTTGGCCCGATGGTCTATCTCTGGCCGATGAAGGGGAGCGTAGTGTTGTATCGGCCAAACTTTTAAGCTCGGTGAGAAATTTTTGGGGCGGGCTGATGGTATGTGTCATGGCGATGGGCTTTAGACGAAGGCATGTGTGTCGAGCGCGGCAAAAGCGCTCGACACTTAGTATGTTAGTGGCCATGTTTATAAACTACTGAAGGGGTCTCCGCACGTTGCATGTGGGACTATTCTTCCTGCACATTTGAAACTTCAGTAAAGTACATTTTGGCAGGAACTTCTTTTTGAACGCAGCGATGGTTTCCAGGTAAAACGCGGGTGGTTGAGCCATCAATGGCGACTGTAACAAGGGTATGGGCGATGGTACAAATGATCAAACTGCCTGATTGAGAATGAAGACTTCCAGATGGCAGCACAGGGCTCGAGGCCACCCTTGTCTACTTTCTGTCTGCTGCAGCAATAACTTCTGAGCGTCATTCCTTCTGAGGACTGTATCTGGCAGATTTTTGTCAAAGCCATGTAATTAATTGCTTGTGGTACACTTTCTGGCCGATATAGGCAGACTGTGTTACCATTTTTGTGGTTGTTGAAAGTTGAACATTTTTGGCTCTGTAATACAATATAGCTGATTTGGTTGCTCTGTGCAGCAAAGCTTGTGAGTTTATGTATCTCCTGTTGTATGTTTTTGCATGAATCCACTGATTTCATGGTCAATTTTATATGAATAATGCTATGTTTGCATGTGTTATGCTGATTCTATCTCCAGTATTGCATGTATCTTTCTTCTGAGTCTAGGTATTCAAGGAATGTCTAAGATTCTAGAATATAGAATTCCTATGTTGAATGTTTAATCTTTTAACTTCTGCTCAAGGGGTAGATTAAACTATTTTCAGATTGAATATTGGGAAGGGTATACTGCAATAGGGATGCCCTAAGTATAGACAGCTTAACACTCTATATTGGGAGATATCTGTAAGGCAAGTATCATGTGTATCCCCCTGAAATCCAGTTTTAGTTGTTCATGCTGATCATTCACAGGTGTATGTCTACTGACTCCAGGCCCTGGATAGGCACCGATCTAGCTTTGTGTTTGTGTTATAACCATGTCCAGCTTTGCATCCAAAAATCAAATCAATTCATTTCATCCTTCCACCTGTTAGTTGTAGGAGTAGGATTAGGAACCCCCTGCATGCTCTCATACCCAACCAGACATATATGTCCAAGAACGTTGCCCACCTTGTGGTCTATTTTTGCAGATCTTGGTCCATACATGAGAGTATTCTGCCTGTTGTTGTCAAGTTAGATCTTTCTATCTTTGAGCTAGTCAAGGTTACATCTTGAGTTATAGGGATACCCCCCTTGGTGCGGTAGAACCAGAAGTGAAGGGGAGGAGCTCACGCAACCTCTTGTATTAGTTGGTTGAATCTGCCTGTGCATTAGAAGTGGCAAACCCTAATGCTGATTCAGAAAAAAAACCAACACTACCCATAGTGGGTTTGTAATATTATACCTGTTTCAAAGCCTGACAAGAGAATCAGAATATGCAATGACTTTAGAGATTTAGACAAGGCTTGTCTGAAGGATGATTTTCCTTTACCAAACATTGATATCATTGTTGACCTCATAGCAAGTCACACCATGTTGTCCTTAATGGATGGTTTCTCTGAATATAACCAAATCAAGATAGCACTGGAGGATCAACATAAAACAACATTCACATGTCCATGGGGCACCTATTGTTGGTGCGTTATGCCATTTGGTCTTAAGAATGCAGGGGCAACATATCAACGAGCAATGACAACAATCTTTCATGACATGATGCATACCATCATGGAAGATCACGTTGATGATATCCTAGGGAAATCAATCACTAGAGAGGGACATCTTGAAGTCTTGGACAAAATATTCACAAGGCTAGAGCAGTTTAATGTACGGTTGAATCCTAAAAAGTGTGTTTTCAGAGTAACATCCAAAAAACTACTTGGGTAAATTATATCAGCAAATGGAATAGAGGTGGACCCGACAAAGGTCAAAGCAATTATGGAAATGCCACCACCAAAGAATCTAAGTCAGCTACAGTCTTTACAAGGAAAGTTGCAATCATTTAGAAGGTTCATCTCCCAACTGGCAAACAAGTGCCATCCATTCTCACATTTGCTGCATAAAAATGTTCCATTCAAATGGGATGATAATTGTGAGCAAGCATTTTAGCGCCTAAAAGAATATCTGATGAATCCACCTATCTTAATGCCACCAATTCAAGGCAAACCTCTACTGTTATATATATCAACTACACCCACAGCTTTGGGAGCACTACTAGCATAAGAAAACCACGAAGGAAAGGAGCATGCAATCTACTATATCAGTAGGACATTAGTAGGTTATGAGCTTCAATACACACCAATTGAAAAGGCGTGCCTTGCAGTCATCTTTGCTTCACAAAAGTGGAGACACTATATGCTCTCTCACTCCATAAAGCTGGTAGCAAAGATCAACCCACTAAAGTATCTACTCAGCAAAGCTACCCTAACAAGTAGAATATCTAAATGGGTTATGCTACTTAGTGAATTTGACATTGAGTATGTGGACAGAAGAGCCATAAAAGGATAGGTCATCGTAGATCAGCTGGCGGATGCACCATTGATTGATAACAACCCCTTAAGTTTTGAGTTTCCTAATGAATCTATATTCAACATCACAACAATAGCTTGGAAGCTCTACTTTGATGGGTCATACACAGAACATGGATCTGGAGCAGGTATCTTGCTAGTAACCCTATAGGGAGATACAATCCCTAAATCATACAAACTTTTGTTCCCATGCACCAACAATGTGGCTGAGTATGAAGCTCTGGTTATCGACATAAAGATGGCAGTTGAGTGGAAGATCAAAAAACTTCATGTATATGGAGATTCACAACTTGTCATTAATCAAATAAATGACGAATACCAAACAAAGGACAAGAAGTTGATACCATACAAGCGTATGGTGGATGACTTCAAGGAATATTTCATTGTGATCTCCTTCGAGCAAATACCAAGGTTGGAAAATAGAGCAGTAGATGCAATGGCCACTATTGCATCCCTTCTAGATATCCCTAAAAATCACTCGCGATATGAGTTTTTTGTGGAGCCAGTCTCCCATTCAGCCTATGAAAGCCCAGAAAATAACACCATTTACCACATCATAGGATTTGATTCTCCTTTATATAGCAAGATTTACACCTATCTTAAAGAGAATATCCTACCTCCCGACATGCCAAACAACTAAAAACGTACGTTCATACACCAATCATCCAGATATACCATTGTTGTTGACACCCTGTATAGACGAGGTTTAGATGGTACTCTCCTTAGGTGTTTAGATAGTGATGAATATCAGACCGCTCTAAGGGAGGCTCGTGAAGGCATTTGCGGTATGCACTCTAGTGGTCTTACTCTGGCAAAGAAACTCGTGCGTTTAGTTATTACTGGCCGAGCATGGAAAAATATTCCTATCATTTTGTCAAGCAATGTAAGAAATGCCAAATCCATGGTAATCTGATACACGCATCTGCTCAGGAGTTACAACCCTTGACGACACCTTGGCCCTTCTATCAATGGGTACTTGATCTAGTAGGCAAGATTCACCCTTCCTCCTCCAATGGCCACAAATTCATTATCACAGCCATAGAGTATTTTACAAAGTAGATTGAGGCCATTCCATTAACCAACGTCACAGGGAAACAGATTTCATCCTTCATCCTTAACTATATCATATGAAGATATGGTATTCCATTATCCATTGTCATAGATAATGGAAGGCCCTTCAAGAATCAAGATGTACAGAAACTTTGTAGTAAATTCCATATCCAACATTGTTTCTCTACTCCATACTACCCCCAAGGTAATGACCAAGCTGAGGCATCGAATACAACCATTCTAAAGATACTCAAAAAGACTATCAATGATGCTGGCCGAGATTGGCATATGCAATTGAACCCCGCTCTGTGGGCCTACAGAACCAGTATACGCACACCCACAGGTGCGACACCATACGCCCTTGTCTATTGCTCTAAAGCAATATTGCCTATCAAAGTTGAAATTCCTTCCCTCAAAGTGTCGTTAAAGGGACTCATAAATGATGAGGATTATAGAGTATCCAGGCTTCAAGAACTAGAACTGCTAGAAGAACGGAGACAACATGCCTTTAACCAACTTAAGGCATACCAGCAGAGAATGTCAAGGAGCTATAATCACAAGGTTAAGCCGCATGTTTTTCAAGTGGGTGATTTGGTCCTAAGAGAGAATCCACGCAATCAACAGGATAGAGAGAAGAAGGGGAAGTTTGAACCAAATTGGTTGGGTCCCTATGTCATAACTGCTGCCTATGGATCAGGCACTTATTAGCTTTCAACATCAGAAGGTGAACTGTTTGATGATCCATCAACATTATGCATCTTTGAAGGTTTTATACCTAATAACCCCAATGCAAGGGATATATATATATAGAAGCAAGTGGTGAAAACCTGGAAATAGGCGCTATTTGCGACTAACTGCTACCTCCATCTGTTAGTACAACCCAACTCGCAACCATCTTTTCTATCATACTTATCTAGTAACTGCATCCATATCGCATCTACCTAGCAATGACTTACCATATCCTGGTATCTTGTCACCCCTATCACCTTATCCAGTAGGGCCATCCCATCGCATTATCCTATCACAAGTTTATTGTCAGTATCAGTCATTTCCGAACTATGTCACCTCTGAGTTATCACGTAGGCAAGGCCATCATTGATGAGCCCTTGAGGCTGCCCTTCCATCCATATCCTTAACCATACCATAAACCTATCCTTCATAAATTCATCACTAGCATCAACTTTCAAGGTCGAACTACGTTGCCTCTACGTTGTCACGTAGGCAAGGCCATCATCGATGAGCCCCTAAGGCTTCCCACCCCTAGGTCTTTAGGTCCACATAGGTCCACCCAGTCGAACTACGTTCCCTCTGCATCGTCACATAGGCAAGGCCATTTAGCAATGAGCCCCTGAGGCACTAGGTCAGTTGCTTAGGGCCCGTCACATTGTTCATCATCAGTTCTTCCATAATAAATCAAACCTCTACTTGACTGGGGACAAACCCTCGACCTAGTCAAGGAATATGGTTCTTAAATGCTATAAATTCATAGGGTAAACAATCGGATCATGTTTTTATCACTAGACAACAAGCAGCACAACAAGCAAGTTTTCAACATCATCTTGACACAAAAGACAACAAAACTACACTTGGCAAATCCCTTTTGACCTGAGGCACCAAACTAATTCTATCAAGTTATTGCAAGAAAACATGTTTTGGGCAAGAAAGTTTTTCAATGGTTGTTTTAAAAGTCTTAAATCATGATTTTTGTTATTATGTCTTTCTATGCTACTCAAGGATGTCTCAAACTAGAGAAGCTATGATGGGCGCATAATCATTTTATTTGTTTGTTGTTTGTGGATTTATCTTTAGTAATGTGAAAGCCTTGTCTAATGACATGATCAACAAAATGATCATCAAGGACATCAAAGGTCTAAACATGAAACAATTGTAATCCTTTTCTGTTGATATGCAAGCAATACTCGGGTCATCTTGGTTCAATTATACTTAGATACTTGTATTAACTTGCTAAATAAAAATCCATATAAGAGATACTCAGGTCATCATGGTTTATATATACCTAGATGCTTGTATTTATTACAACATTTTAAAAGCTCAATGATGAAACAAAGTACTTCAAATACTTGCACAATTGAAGATGACAAGAATCCATATCCATATTTACCCCGTTGCATTTCATTTCATTATAAGCATTTTATCAATTTACCAAAATCCATGTGTCTTTGAGATCGTATCATTATCCGATTTCTTATCATTTATTATCAAATCATTCATTATCACATTTCTTATCTTTCATTATCATTTCTTTTCATTGTCCAATCCATTTTCGTTTTCTTCTAAAAAGTGTATTGTCATTAAGATTGAGTATACTTGGCATTAACAAAAGAAAATCATCATATGTCATAATTAGGTCCATCATTATAGATGCATATCATTTTGTTCATTTAAATGCATAAACACAAGTAAATCATAAATTATCCATAACAAGAGTCATATACTCACATCATTCATCCATTTAAGTTTCATACGTATATCATGATAGAAAACAAAAAATGTAAAAACATAGATAGAATGATCACCAATTAACCATCTTAATGCATGCATACATGATTCATATCATTAAATTTAGCATTGTACAAATCAACACATGTAAAAATCATTGCATATAGATGTTTCTTGCATATAGCATTAGGTCAAACATCATAAGCATATAGAAGCATCAACATAATCATCATAGTGTTGCATCATACAAGTCATCATATAGATCATCAGGTCCATCACATAACATAAACATATGCATCAAAATCATAAACTATGTAAGTCATCTATAAGCATAGCACATCATAATATCATAACATAAGTCATGTCCATCACAATAAATCATAACATAGTTTGTTGAATCATGATATCATATCATCATCATCAAAAAGAATAAGAGTGTCCAAGTATACAATGATGTCAAAAAATAATAATACATCTCGAAGTGTCCAAACCAAAGTGGTGTATACATGTCCAAATAAAAGTGCTAGAAACTAATACATGTCTAAAGAAACAACTAAGAATGGCTCCCCCTGATGGTGTTGGCTGTGGTGGCAGAATACCTTCTCCTCCTCCACCACATGTTGTCCCTATCCCTAGTGCACCTCCTCTTGATGGTCCGCAAGGTGGCCCTATACGTCCCATCACCGGCCATTCTCTGTGAGTACCCTCTGTGATCTGCTGCGATAAATGGGCTGATAGCTCCCTGCCCTACGCTCTGGCAGCACCACCTGCTCATAAAGGGACCACTAGTAGAAGATCTCCTGGCCCGCCCTAACCATATCTGTAACGGTCTGGCCAATAGGACCTTGTCCTGCAGTCTGTTGAACCTGCTCCAAGAGTGCCTTTGCCCTCCCGTACCTCTAAATAGTTGTGTCTCTCTCTAGTCAAGCGGTCTGTAGGTCACTCTGCAACTGTGTAATCTGTGCCTGCATCTGCCCTATCTATCCCTATTGTTGCGCTAGCATAGACTATGCCTGAGCTAGTTGGGCTCGTAACCCAACTATCACCCCATCATCTGGCCCCTATCCCTGTGGTTGTACTAGAGGCTAGACCTGTCTCTGTAAAGCTAGCCAAGCATGCTGGGTGTGATCAATTCACCGGTGAACCCTCCTCCCATCTCCATATTTTCCATCATCCCCATCATTGCCATCATGTCCACTGTCATGACCTCCTTCTCCTCCTCCGCCACCACCATCATCTCCACCTCGGCCACCTATGCCTTCCCATCCTTTGCACCTCCTGGGTCGCCTCCATGGCCCCTCATCATCCTCCTCCCAATCATCCAAAATCAGGGCTCGCTCTCTTGGTCCAGAGTAGCATGGAAAAGGATGTGCAGCAAACCAGTCAGAGAAGTCTTGCATCATACCGATGTCTTCCATTAGCCTCATCATCAACCAAGGATAGTAGGGGATATGAAGAAACTTATCACGAGCCTGCTCATAGGATGGACAAGGTCCCCATCATGTCCTCTCCTTGTGCGTACGGGCAAATATGGCATTACCCTATGGCATCCCCTGGATTCTGCCAAAACTACCTGTACACACGTGATACAATGTGTCTCTCCAGAATATAGGTTGTCCTTCTTATAAGCCATCTCGTCTAAAAGCAAAAGGGAAGCTCAAATGCATCATCATCCCATACCTCGCAATCCAAGTATGGTCGCCACTCAACTTTGTCTACATTGTCGAAGGTGTGTCTCCAGTACTCTAACTTTCCCAGCTTGGGCTGGGAAAGGCTCTCCTAAAACATATAGGAGTAGGGTTGATCCCTACCCCAAGTGCCAATGCCAATAGGATGAGTGATGGCTATATGAGTCCATGCCCATATCTGTAACAACGAAACTCTGCAAGCCAAGCTAGAGGAACCATCATATACAAACTGGTGTAAATCATGGTACATGTGTTCAAGGATGCAAACTCCCCAAGCATATCTAGTACCCTCTGTAGTAATCCACTCTAACACCCGACCCCATCCAATTGCAAAGCCACAAGACTATCTGTTGGGGCACACGATACCTCTGATCAACCCTGCCACAACTGAAGGAAGAGGCTCATAGTAAGCCAACATATCTGACTAGCTGATCTCAGTACCCTCGATCTCATCATCATCAAAAACTCGCCTGCACTCATCCAACCTTGCCCCAGTCTGCGGCTCATACTTAACGAGCTCTCCATAAATAGGTATGTGCAAAATGCTGTGAACATCCTCTAGAGTAACGATAATCTCCCTAGTGGGAAGATGAAAAGTCTCGTTGTCACCGTGAAATCTCTCCACTAGAGCAGTCAACATGCCAAGATTTGCCCTAATCTTAGGCATGAAGAGCACAAACGACAATCCAGCCGATCTAATAATAAGTAAATTAGTCTTCGTAAGATAAGGCCTTAACATCTGTGTAACTGGAAAATGCTCTCTCGACATGAGAACGTCATCTAAATCCTCCTGCAAACAAGCTAGCGCGCATTAATCAATCAAAATCAACTAAACTACAAGTCTATCTATCCAACATCAAATACTTAGTTATTTCAATAGGAAAGCAATCCTATCATCTCTCTAGAGATTCTATCAATCTCAGAGATGGCCTATCAGTTGACTTGCATCAATCACATAGTCAACTTCATCAAATTTCTAAGTGTTTTTATAAACCAAAATCAAATGTGCAGTTCTACCTATTGTATGCGTAGAATTACCTCATATGTGCAGAAATATCTTGTATGCGCAGAAATAATTCACATACACAAGACTGTACCTTGTATGCGCAGTAGCATATTGCTTGCGCAGGAAAATTCCAAAAGTGCAACAGAACGTTGCATGCGCAACATCCCTCTTCATTTGCACAGCAGAATTTCATTTGCATAGGCATATGCTTCAAATGCAAAAACACTGCATATGTGTCAATTCTTGCGTCATATGCACGGTATCGCGCATCATATGCACGGTATCACACATCATATGCGCAATTCTGCCTTTCAATGCATATAAAACCTAAAACTTTGGCCTACATTTATTGCTATCATTAATGACCCTAGCCTAGAAACGAAGGGGTACTTATCGGCAGCCTGTAGTCTGCTGGACGATTGAACCGTCGGATCCACTCAAATCGATGAAGCTCAATGGGAAACTACTGCATCTTCGCTGACTGCTCTATGCTCAAAAGGCTTTGATCTCCTAAAAGCTCTCTCTCAAAGACAAGTGTGCAAATGACTAGGAATGTGACCCCACAATCCTATATATAGCGCATGGAACCCTAATGGGAGGTGCTTGACCTTGTCCATGCTGGGGCATGATTTTCACCAGGTTTTCCTTCTAGATTAGCCAATTTCTTCACCCATCTATCCAGTCAACATGTCATTCAACTATCTCATCGTGAGATCGTTCGTCATCCTATTGTCACTTTCTTCCTGTCCAATCTCCCGAGGGGGCATCCTATCGTCATAAACCTGTACCAGGGGTAAACTGGGGCATGTATCAATCGCAAAAAAAAATTATTCTTTGAAACAACGTGATAAAACACATTGTCTCAAAGAGGGGCAAAATGTATACAAAGGCAAATTAAAAAAATATTTATTATTTATTTAATTCCCATTCTTCTATCATTTAATAAATTCATCAATTTATCTATTTGATTCACGTTCATCATTAATAGTCCAAATATTAAATAAATATCAATTTATTTAATTAAATCAATTAAACTTATTCTTCTAATGTCATCCCTTAATTAAATAATAATCAAATTATTTAATCGCAAATCATCCTATCCCAAAGTCAAAAGTCCTTAAATCCACATCACCTAATCCATATCATCCAATCCACCTCATCATGTTGCACGTGTAATTAAATATTTTAATATTTAATTAATCTATTTTCCCTCACCCACATGGCCTATTATTCCTCCAACCATCCCTATTCACATGGATGTGATGTCTCCATGTCATCATGGTCAAAGGGACACTTTGTGACACTTGTTCCATAGTCCCTAGAATATTTCCAACTTTCCTACAAGCATGGTCTCCTTCTTTGACCTTCTCTCTTTTCTCATTGTGAGCCTTGTGACATGTGGACTCATGTCACACCTTTCTCTCCTCCATGTCAAGGTGAGAGGAACATCTTCGCTCTTTCTCTCCCTCATCTCAACCAACTCAATCCTCACCATACATCTCTCAAGACTTCTTCTCCACCGTTAAGATCTTGACACATGGATTTGCCCCCTCCTTGGCCTATAAAAGGAAGCTCATACCCTCATTCTACAATCCACAAGCTATAGCAAAGTTACTCTGCATAAATTTCAGCATTCCTTTGGCAAAGCATCCATATTGCTCATTCAATTATCTCCATTCTCCTCATATCCAAACAATCATGTCTTCAATCATCCATCTCTCATCTTCATAAGAGTTGCATTGTAGGTAATCTTCATTGCATTTTATCCAACATATAGCCATTCAAGTATTGTCATCTTCAAACAACGAGGAAGTGTACACTTCTGAGAGCTCTATTCATCAACAAGATCAATACAAGATAGGCGACAATGGAAGCTTCAAGGTAAATCAGTCTTCAAGGTAAAATATCTTTGTTCATTTGATTTGCATTATATTTCATTGAGTTATTGGATTACTAGTAGTTTAATACTATTGACAATATTTCCTCTAACACTAATCATAATCGCTGCATAAGATAAAGTCTTCTTTGATGAGTCGACCATATTGGCTTATAGCGTTGCCTTAGCATTCTATATATATTAAATATATATGTTTATATTATTATATTATAATAATCATTGTAATAGTATTTAACTTAATATTTATATTTATTATTTATAAATATAATAGTATATCTTGTCAAAATATATTATATATGTTTATTAATTTATACACAATTATCATTTAAATTGACGATGGAACCAATTTCATCGTTTATCACATGATGTTTAAATCTTTAATTTAAGCAATGCCTTAACATATCCTAACCATAGATAATCTTAGGATTAGAGGCTTCCAAATACCTAACAGGTTTACCCTTTGCTTAAAAGATGAAATTGTTTCTCATCTCGTCCTACATTGTGATTTCTCTTGGGATGTCTGGAGTTTGGCTATGAATAAACTGGGAATTTCCTAGTGCTTGAGTGGTGACCTTCCTACTTGCTTAAGATCCTGTACTCTCCTCTATCCCACTCAATTAGTAAAGAAATTTGGGCCCAGCTTCCTCCTATTCTGACATGGTGTCTCTGGAAAGAAAGGAATAATAGGTTGTTTTGGGAAAAATAAAGAGATCCTAAGGAGGTGTTTTGTGTAATGTCCAAACTCTTGCAAGACAACCTCTCTAACAGCACTTTGAATGCTATGGAGAACCCCCCCCATAGCCTAGAATCTAGCATCATAAGGGAGTGGAGCATTTCGACAAGCCTCTGCAGGGTGGATGACTCTAGGAGAAGAGCTCGTGCTAACACTAAATGGTCCCCCCTATTGGCTGGGTCAAACTTAACTTTGATGGTGCTACTAAAGGCAACCCTAGGTTGGCTAGTGGGGGAGGTGTTCTTCGATCTGATAAGGGAGCTCTCTTGGCAACTTTTGTTGGGGGGGGGGGGGGGGGGCTTGGTGAAAATACCAATAATGTTGTAGAAGCCTCAGCTCTCCTCTGGGGACTCAAAGTTGCTTTGGCTATAGGTATCAATCGGATTGTGGTTGAAGGTGATTCTAAGCTTATCATTGAAGCTATTAAAGATAAAGCCAGAGTCGATTGGCAGATTGAGGACATTATTCAGGATATAATAACCCTTCTTCTAAGTTTCAAAGGTATTGAAGTGATGCATATTTATGGGGAAGCCAATCAAGTTGCTGACCTTATGGCTAACCTTGGGATTAACCTCTATCCCTTAAGGTGTTGGAGAAATATCACTAATCTTCCTCTTAATGTTAATAACATTCAGCTTGAGGCGTCCTCCTAAGTTTGATGGCTTCAATCATGTCTATTTTTGTTCCCAGATTTTACGATGGAAAGAATTATCTCTGCAATGGAGAACACCCTAGTAGGAAAGTTTTTTTCCTTCAGACCTAATAATGATATGGTTGGGAAGTGGGTGACTGCCAAATGGAAAGTGAAGGGCAGTGTAATAGTGAGTGCTATGGTTAGAGGAACTTTCCTCTTTAAATTCACAACCAGGGAAGACCTTTCCTCTGTCTTAGCGGGGGGGTCCTGGATGTATGGAAAGCACAACCTTTCTCTTTGTAAATGGAAGTTGGGCTTTAATATTGTTACCGATCTCAATAGAACTACTCATGTTTGGGTTATACTACAGGCCTGCCATTGGAGTACTGGGACGAGGAGATATTCATTTGGATAGCCAACGTGTTTGGCCACTTCGTTGCGCTTGACAACACCACTAGAAACAAATCCAGGTTAGTGTTTGCTAGGTTCTGTGTAAGTGTTGATATTAATAAAGTTCTTCCTAACAACATTACTTTGGAATCCAAGTTTGGTCAATGGGTTCAACCCATCATTTATGAAAACTCTACCAAATCAAAATTGTAATAAGAGAGAATGTCTGGTCACCCAGTGTAAAACCAGAAAAGCTCCCTTTGACTCGAAGATCAATACAAATTTTACTAAGGAAGAATACCCCTTTAAGGATGATCTCCTAAATATCATCAGTTCTCCTAAAAATGGTAAGGACAATGAAGGTCTGGATGGAAGGAAGAGCCCCTGTCCCCTGGAGGTTGTGATGGATCAATCTCATTCAATCTCTATCCTCTCCATGGAGGGGGATTACTAGTGCAGGAGCACCTTGACAAATTGATACTTCCATAGGCGTTTGATTAAATTTTAATGGTTCAACATTGTAATGAGGTTAATCAAGTCACTATTAGGTGTTTAGGTCATTAGGAGGTTCAAATATGCAAAATAGTGCATACTATGTAAAGGTTGCCAATGTAAAATTGAAAAAAAGATGCAATAGGATGGAATACCAAAGGTCATAGAGTATTTTGAGTAGTTTCATTCATTTGGAGAAGTTAGAAACTAAAGAGTCAAGTATGGAATGCCTTTAAAAGGCTTTGTAACCATTTGAGATGGTGTGGGTGGTTGATTAGAAGGCTCTGATCAATAAAAGAAGACTATTTTTTATGTATTTCTACATAAATCTGTTGTTTTTCTGATACTATACGGCCCTGTATGGGCAAGGATGCATGCTAAATTGATTGTCTCTAGTCCTTAGAGGAAAAGAATCTTATTGACATGTATTCTCATATTATTGAAGCCTCTAATCAATGGACTAAGATTCAAGGAGTGGAAAGTAAAGTTTTGGACTAAAATTTCTGTGTATAATCAGAAAACAGAGTTTTAGGAATAGTCAAGAGTTATAGGACTTAGGGTTTGTTAAAGTACTGATGGAAAGATACTTTTGATGATTTAATGAGTAGTTGCAGACCTTTTGTGAAGTGTTCCAAGCATTGGCAAGGTGTGGGGAGTCGTGGAGTATCCATTTTCAATAAGCCCTTGTGGTGACAAGGCCTAATAGGCCTAATTTGCACGTTGTCAATCCATTTTTGGACAATTCTTTTCAAAGTAATAGATATTGATTCTTGGATATGTTTTAAAGATCTTTAATGGGTATTCAAATGTGCCTTTAAAGTCTTGAGGAGGGTTCTGTGGTAAAAGTTGTGCTTGACATTCTTTAATGGTAGGGCTACAAGGAACAAGCCTGTCAAGGCACTGTCAAAGTGCAGTCAACCTGTAAGTTTGCTGTCCACTGTCCTCACAGTCTGAGTGCCATAGTTGCACATCAAGGACAGTCAATGAAGGAATGGCAAAGGAATGAATAGACAGACTTTGTAATGGTTTGTCTTTGAGACCTTGTTTGAGTCAGAAATGTTTAAACTCAGTTTGGTGTCACTATTTTTGTGGAAAGATTTCTTGTGAAGCTTGTAGATCCTATAAGGTTGAAGCCCATTGTAATGAACTTTGCCTATAAGGAGTTAAGTTGTTCTTTTCCTCTGCATCAAATTGGTATCAGAGCTGGCGAAAGATTTGGGTGTTGTATTTATTCCTGTCACTGAGAAGGCAGGTGAAGAACTAAAGGAAAGATTGTGTTGGTGACCATTATTTGATTGCTAAGTTGTTTGGTTGCAAGTGCTTGGTCCATCTAACTGCAGAAGGATGTTTTCTTTTAGGTTGTGTGTGTGGGTAGACAAGATGAGGTTTGTCATGACCATTCTCCAATAGAGATTAGGCTGGATAAGGGTGCAGAGAGAAACCACTGAGGAGAGAGTGGTAGGTGCATCACCAGGATCTGCTGTTGGGTGAGATGAATGGTTTGGTGAGTTGGTGTTGTGAAGTAGTAGAGAGATGGATACCTGACTGAAGAAGCACTTGATGTTGCAGCCTGAAGAGTACTCCACTGATGGGAGTAGAGGGAGCCTGAAGATGCTCTAAGATGATGGTAGTTCAAATTTTGTTGGTTGGTTGGTCACCTTTCTATTGATTTGAAGATTTGAAGTCTGAAGCTGAGGAGACTGAAGATAAAGCCAGAGGAGATGCAGGAAAAGGTAGTTTTGTTTTGCAGATACATTTCCAAGGGACTTGGAAATCTTTGTTGGTTGGTTGTATGGTGCAGGAGCACCTTGACAAATTGATACTTCCATAGGAGTTTGATTAAATTTTAATGGTTCAACATTGTAATGAGGTTAATCAAGTCACTATTAGGTGTTTAGGTCATTAGAAGGTTCAAATATGCAAAATAATGCATACTATGTAAAGGTTGCCAATGTAAAATTGAAAAAAAGATGCAATAGGATGGAATACCAAAGGTCATAGAGTATTTTGAGTAGTTTCATTCGTTTGGAGAAGTTAGAAACTGAAGAGTCAAGTATGGAATGCCTTTAAAAGGCTTTGTAACCATTTGAGATGGTGTGGGTGGTTGATTAGAAGGCTCTGATCAATAAAAGAAGACTATTTTTTTATGTATTTCTATAGAAATCTGTTATTTTTTTGATACTGTACAGCCCTGTACGGGCAAGGATGCATGCTAAATTGATTGTCTCTAGTCCTTAGAGGAAAAGAATCTTATTGACATGTATTCTCATATTATTTGAAGCCTCTGACCAATGGACTAAGATTCAAGGAGTGGAAAGTAAAGTTTTGGACTGAAATTTCTGTATATAATCAGAAAACAGAGTTTTAGGAACAGTCAAGAGTTATAGGACGTAGGGATTGTCAAAGTACTGATGGAAAGGTACTTTTGATGATTCAATGAGCAGTTGCAGACCTTTTGTGAAGTGTTCCAAGCATTGGCAAGGTGTGGGGAGTCGTGGAGTATCCATTTTCAATAAGCCCTTGTGGTGACAAGGCCTAATAGGCCTAATTTACACGTTGTCAGTCCATTTTTGGACAGTTCTTTTCAAAGTAATAGATATTGATTCTTGGATATGTTTTAAAGATCTTTAATGGGTATTCAAATATGCCTTTACAGTCTTGAGTAGGGTTCTATGGTAAAAGTTGTGCTTGACAGTCTTTAATGGTAGGGCTACAAGGAACAAGCCTGTCAAGGCACTGTCAAAGTGCAGTCAACCTATAAGTTTGCTGTCCACTGTCCTCATAGTGTGAGTGCCATAGTTGCACATCAAGGACAGTCAATGAAGGATTGGCAAACAAATGAATAGACAGACTTTGTAATGGTTTGTCTTTGAGACCTTGTTTGAGTCAGAAATGTTGAAACTCAGTTTGGTGTCACTGTTTTTGTGGAAAGATTTCTTGTGAAGCATGTAGATCCTATAAGGTTGAAGCCCATTGTAATGAACTTTGCCTATAAGGAGTTAAGTTGTTCTTTTCCTCTGCATCAATTACACCCTCCCACAAGAGGGTGGTCTGGAGAAGGGTGAATTAAACCAAGTGGAAGTCCCTGGCAAGGAAGTCCTAGTAGAGAATGAGGAGACAGGGTTGAGTGGCATGGAATGCCCCTCAGTTTTCAAAAGAATTAGAAGCCCAAACAAAATGGAAAGCAGCATTAATGTTGAGCAAGGAGCCCTTTCCCCCAGTAGTAAATCTCTCCCTCTTACCCCTGGGGCAAGCTCTAGTGTCACTAACTTTGAGGGTTGATCCACAGCTAAAAGGAGAGGAAAAAGGCATAGTAAAAAGTCCATATATGTGGGGGAAGACACAAAAATGGGTAGACCCTCACAACGAGAGACCAGACAAAAATCAATTAACAAGGATATTGCAATGGGAAGACAAAGGACCTTGGAAATTGGCTCCAAGAAGGCCCCTAACAAATGAGAGTCCTCTCTTGGAACATTAAGGGGCTTAACAACCCTCATAAGTAGTTCTTAGTCAAGAGTTGTATCTACGACAACAAGATTGACATCCTAATGCTGCAAGATGAAAGGGAAAGGGAACCGAGTATGCACCTTCCAGTATCCTATAATTATCTTAAAAATATATTTAATAAGTCGATACAAGCACATACTATTATGCCCTTAAAGTGGAAACATACATAGTTGATTTCCCATCACATTAACCCTTTGAGGAAAGATAATGTAGCTTACATATCTAAGTAAATTTTGACAGCATAACAACATGTAAATTAACAATTTAAGAATATGAAAGAAGAAGAATAGAAGAAAGATAGACAAAAGAGAAGAGACACCAATATATGTGGGGAAAACCCTTTCGGGTAAAAAACCCCACAATCCAAAGCATCGAACCAATGTATTAATCTGCAAGAACAAACATGTTACAATACACTTGCAGGCTCAAAGCCTTAACATGGAGATTTACATCTTGCTCCTCTGGAGGAAAAATTGACAACATAACCCTGCATAAAACATTCCTTAATGCCTCCATCTCAAGCCCTCAATATATAGTCTCATAGGGGCCCAAAATACAACCATAAGTCATTACCATGTGCCCAAACAAGGTCCAAAAATACCATGGTAAAAATCCATACGACCCACATTTCCATGACATAAAATTCCAATGCCTAGGCTAAGTTTGGGCTTCTAGACTATTATTAGAATATTCCTTACAAATGTAAGATGTTTTCATATGTTGTCATAGTCAACCCATCAACTTAGGCACCCAAAATATAGTATTTACCTCCTTTAGAAAGATGCCTATGACATACGTCATAAATTGTCACAATGCTAGTCAAGATTCCCAGTTCACAATTAGTAACTCCCTATAATCATGCTCTTACGTGTCATAAGAATCGACTATAAATAAACCTTCTGATGACACCTTACAACACACCATAAGATGCTGACACATGGCAAAGATGCCATGTTGGAAATCCCATGCCCCATTTTGGTGGAGCACAATTATTAAATAAAATACATTATAATAATTTCCAAATAATTATGGGAAAATGAGTAATTATAAATAAATAAATTCAGGAACTTGCAAAGGTTGAGACATCTTAATTCCCAACATTCTCCCACTTGTCGAACACCTTGCAAGAGCAAAATAGAAACACAACCAATCTGTGAACCACCAAGGTTACCATACTATCTAAATTGAACTCCACTATGCTCACAAGCTTTACAAGAGCACCTGTAACATCTTCCAAGTGATCACCAACATGACAAAAGATTAGAAATCCAAAAACACGATGAAACACTAAATGTCACATAGACACACCAATGTATCCAACTTCAAACCTGTTACCAGAACATAACTCTGAAGTCTAAACTTCCTCCAAAACAAGATCAAGCATAATGCCCCAGAATAGTTAGAATAACAACCACTGCTAGTTGTTTACATCTAACTAAAAAATCCACCATTAATAGAACTTATGCATATGACATATCTAGCCCATGCTGCAACTCTCATCCCTATATAATCCACTATCCTGCTCAAAGTTACCATCTTCCATGATAACAAACACACCAAAACCATTGATGTGCAAAAAATTTGAAGACCCTTGATATTGCAGTCTAATGAAAAACAATCTACCAAAGACATACATACATCCTAGAAATCAAACTGCATGAGCAATGTCAACCAAAGCAACACAATGTCTACCAATCAGCACTTACATAAAGGTGTGGCTTATAATCAAATCATGTAATACAAAGAATAATCACAATCACAATGATCTGCAAACTACAACCAATTGTTGCAAAATAGAGCATACTTCCACAAACTATTTTCTGCTCACTCTCTCACTTTTGATCTCCTCCACTTCTCCCAAGTCCTCCACATCTCAAATGATATACATTAAAATAACACATACTATTGCTAAAAAACAATAAAGTACAATAACAGAAGATGACCATAAACCCAGTGATCATACTAGATGAATAAGAACCTCTAGGAAGAAATATGAGACCATAAAGAGAAATTGCAAACCATATCATGTCTTTATGCCAACACCACCAAGTGCTAAGCTGTGCCAAGTATGATCTCCTTCACAAAACTCCAACTGAAAAGCCTTAACAACACCCAACTTTTCAATCTCATTAGATCAAACAAAACATATATATCTCATATAACCAAAATGGATGTAAGCTTCTAACCAAAGAAGATCAAACTCAAAGAAAAATCCATTCCAAAAATAGGAATACAACCAAATAACATCTCCAAAACTTCTCATAAATCAAACCATATACCTAAGGAGATAACCATGCCAAGTACTCCTCAAACAAACCCTCCAGAACTAGAAACTATAGCTCAAGATCCATATCGATGAGAAATTAGAGCATAAAACAAAATGAATCTGAAATAACATGGGGAATACCTATCAGATCATTTTCTGCCGAGTGAACTAAGAGTGGGGAATGAGAATGATCCACTAAGATACACCAAGTCTCATAGACTCTCTCCAAGAATAATCTCCTCTCAAGTTCAAACATGAACTCATGTCCATAACAAGTGAAGGCTCCTCGGTCTTTCGATTGAAATTTCACCATTCCATAACAAGTGAAGGCTCCTTGATCTTTCGATTGAAATTTCACCATTCCAACACATGATCCCCACAACAAGAGATCTCTAGCCTCACCTCAAGTCTCTCTAGTATCCATGAGCATCCATCAATAAGTACATGCCAACTTCAAATGCATCCTGCAAAATCATGAAGCTTCAAGAAAATGATTAATACTCAAAACCAAGGAGAACTTCACCAGACCACTGTCAAAGCTCCCACTGCACGTCTGCAAAATCTAGGAACACACATGACATCATGATCTAACATCTCCACCTAGGAGATCACTAACTGCTCCAATGAACATATTTTGTCAAAGGGGCACCATCATGCCAAAACTCCAATCTAGAAACAAGAATCCATCATGGCACAATACCATCTCCAATCACATGAAGATAACTATCCTCTAACAATAGAACTCAAGATGTCAAAATAATTTCATAGCATATAAGGATCATAATCCAAAAGCCTTACCATGACACCTATAACCACTATAGAAGATCATCCATCACCAAGTGATAGATCCACATCACTGCCGAAGCTCCCACTGAAACTGTGATACCGAGATTATCAAGGCATTATGATAACCATCCTCTCAATGAAGATCATCCATGGCTCTAACACAATCTAATAATTAATCTATGCAATACCAGCAACACAAAAGAATAAAGTAGAACCAAGATCTCCAAGTCAAGAAGATAAAACCATCACTGTCAAAAGCTCACACTAAACTGTGTAACCAAGCTATCCATGACATCACAATAAACATGCTATAAGTCCCAATAACTAACTATCTAGGCACTCTAATCATCCATCCTCTTATCCCAAAGCAACATATCAATGCACAAATGACCACAGACAAGGCCAACTAACAAAGTCTGCATAAACATTGAAACAATCTTGTGAATAAAGACAATCCACATTTGAGTTATCCCACTGTAGCTAATGGGTAGCTAATCCACAAACTACATAACTCAAAGATCCAAAACAAATGTAACATGCAAACTCATCATTACATTAGTAACCTGCAAACTAAGATATCAAAGAAGACAACCTGTAGACTTCAAGACTCAAACACCAAATCATCACTAGATTCGATTTGCCAAACAAGTCCACATATGAGTAACCATAGTCAAAGAACCCATCAAGCATATACTATAGAAATGATGAGTAACTAATCACATACCAATATCTCCACACTAAGAAATCTACAAACCTCCTCACACCATGCACGAAGCATACATGCAAACCTACAACTATCTTACATCCAGAAACACCCTCAAGGAATCATAATCTGAAAAGTAGTTTGTCTGTAGATCTACAAAACCACAAGTTTTGATTAACCATGTAAAGCCTGCAAAACCACCATGTTGCTGACATACATGCAAATCCATATCCACTCATCATCTGGAAGACCCACAAGTCTAAAAACCACCAAAATAGTTAAACTAGAATAATGGAATAACACAAATAAGCATAAACATAGATTTTGAACAGAAAATCTACAAAACCCTCAGATCCAACCAACATGAAACTGAGACATGCAAGTACAACCAACCAAAAGGAAGAAGAGGTACTGAAACTCTAGGCCTACTTGTAGGCCAACTCCATAACCACCACCATGTACAAGCATACATAGGAGCTAGGCTATTCCAGAATCTTTCAGATTATCCAATGATCAACTCCACAGCCTACATGCATTCAAGGTTAACAAAACAATGCCTTCCAATGCCAAGGACTAAAACCAAGCACCCAACATAAGCACATCAAACCATAGTCATGACAACCCAAGTTTCTCCATGTGATTAGGGAGCCAAGAACAAACGCCCAACATGAATACTTTGCTGCAAATGACCATAGGATGAAAGAACATAACCACCATGCATGAGGGTTATTTCATACTATCAAATAGGATATCCAGATCAATATCATATTAAATCTAACCACATGATCAACTCCATCTTTTCCATCCTTTAAATGCCTGTTGTACCCTGAAAACAAGATCAACTACAAGACTTCCACTCAAACAAGGATTAATAATTAGCCAATTCCTTCCTACAGATTCCCTCAAGCTTCTCAAGCTAAGAAATCACAACAAAAGAAATACCCAGAACCTTAAACACCATGAATCCATCACATGCAAGCAACATGCAAGTCCATGCAAGTACATGCAACTCACATGCAAGCACATGCAAACACATGCAAGTACATGCAACTCACATGCAAGAACGTACAAGCACATGCAAGCCATGGAACAACCTTAAGCTCTGTTACCAATTGAAAGGGAAAGGGAACCCAGTATGCACCTTCCAGTATCCTATAATTATATTAAACATATATTTAATAAGTCGATACAAGCACATACTATTATGCCCTTAAAGCAGAAACAGACATAGTTGATTTCCCATCACATTAACCCTTAGAGGAAAGATAATGTAGCTTACAGATCTAAGTAAATTTCGGCAGCATAACGGCATGTAAATTAATACTTTAAGAATATGAAAGAAGAAGAATAGAAGAAAGATGGACAGAAGAGAAAAGACACCAATATACGTAGGGAAAACCGTTTCAGGGAAAAAACCCCACACTCCAAAGCATCGAACCAATGTATTAATCTGCAAGAAAAAACATGCTACAATACACTTGCAAGCTCAAAGCCTTAACATGGAGATTTACATCTTGCTCCTCTAGAGGAAAAACTGACAGCATAACCCTGCATAAAACACTCCTTAATGCCTCCATCTCAATCCCTCGATATATAGTCTCATGGGGGCCCAAAATACAACCATAAGTCATTACCATGTGCCCAAACAAGGTCCAAAAATACCATGGTAAAAATCCATACAACCCACATTTCCATGACATAAAATTCCAATGCCTAGGCTAAGTTCGGGCTTCCATACTATTATTAGAATATTCCTTACACATGTAAGATGTTGTCATAGTCAACCCACCAACTTAGGCACCCAAAATATAGCATTTACCTCCTTTAGAAAGATGCCTATGACATACGTCATAAACTGTCATAATGTTGGTCAAGATTCCCAGTTAACAATTAGTAACTCCCTATAATCATGCTCTTACACGTCATAAGAATCTGTCATAAGAAGCTACTATGAATAAACCTTCTGATGATACCTTACAACACACCACAAGATGCTGACACATGGCAAAGATGCCACATTGGAAATCCCATGCCCCATTTTGGTGGAGCACAATTATTAAATAAAATACATTATAACAATTTCCAAATAATTAAGGGAAAATGAGTAATTATAAATAAATAAATTCAGGAACTTGCAAAGGTTGAGACACCTTAATTCCCAACACAAGAAGTTAAGATGAAAAGTGAGGGGTTCCAATCCATTGCTATGAGTATTTGGCCCAATGTGGATTACTTCATCTGTGATGCGTCTAGAGCCTCTGGGGGTATAGTCACCATGTGGAATAACAAGGTTGTTAAAGGGAGTCTAATTGAAAGGGATAAAAATTATCTAGTTGTTAGAATGGAGTCTAACAACAATTCTTGGAATCTTGTTAACATTTATGCTACTAACCAGAGGGGCCCTAGAAGAGAGTTATGGGATAATCTTTCCTCCATGATTTCCAGAGACAGCTCAAGATGTTGGATATTGCTTGGGGATTTCAACACCCCTCTTTTCCCCTTGGAAAAAAGTGGGGGGATTTTGGACTACAGTGATAGCATGATGGACCTAGTTGACTTCCTAAATAAAGATGGCCTCATGGATCTTGATATTCAACGAAACTACTTTATTTGGTCCAATAAGAGAAAGGGAAAAATTTTGATACAAGTTAGACTAGACAGGGTCTTGGTTTCGTCGACCTAGGATTTCATAAACACTTCCACTTTAGAAGCCCTTCCTAGAACTAATTTAGATCATAACCTCCTTCTGCTTTCTTGGAAAGAAAAGGATGTTAAAGGGCCGTATCCTTTTAGGTTTGAGATTATGTGGACTCAGCATCCTGAGTTTAAAGAAAGGTTAGTCAGCTAGTGGAATGTTGATGTTCAAGGTACTCCCATGTTCAAGCTGGCTCAGAAACTTCTTATGGTTAAAAACAAGGTTAAGGGGTGGAATAGATACACCTTTGGTAATATTTTTTATAACAAAAAGAGGATCTCTGCTAAGCTGGGTGATATTCAAAAGCAGATGGAGGAAGGTGACAACTCCGAGGATATTGCTAAAGAAGAAGAATCATTGAGAAAGGAATGGAAAGAAGTTCTTAAAAAAGAGGAAATCTACTGGAAGTAGAAATCGAGGGTGCAGTGGCTCAGAGAGGGGGACATAAACACTTTATTCTTCCACCAGTCCACTATGAGGCACAAGAAAAGAAATAGCATTGCTAAACTCATGGATGATAAGGGAATTCTGGTGGAGTCAGACTTTCTAGTGGGGTAGGTTGTTGCTTCTTCTTTCAAAAACTTTCTGGTGGCTCGAGAGTGTAGGATAAACCAAGAGCTCATTGACATCATCCCTACTTACCTCAATGAAGAGGATAATGCTCGACTTGGAAAAATGGTTACCGAGGAGGAGGTCTATGCTTCTCTGTTCTCTATGGGTGCTTGTAAAGTTCCGAGACCGGATGGTTGTCCCCCTGCTTTTTTTTAGGAATACTGGGATGTTGTGGGTAAAGATGTCACTGAGGCAGCTAAGGACTTCTTCAAAACTAGCAAGCTATTGAAGCAACTTAACCATACATTTATTGCTCTTATTCCTAAAAAGCCAGACCCGATGTGTATGGGAGATTTTAGACCCATTAGCCTATGCAATACTGTCTATAAGATTTTTTCCAAGATCTTAGTTTCTAGACTCCAACCCATCCTGGATAGGCTTATCAGTAGCAATCAAAAGGGGTTTGTTCCAGGTAGACAGATTACTAATGCAACTATCTCCATGCATGAAATTATTCACTCTATGGAGAGAAGTAAAATGCGAGGAATGGCCTTTAAGCTGGACATCTCTAAAGCCTATGATGGAGTGTCATGGGAATTTCTTTTCAGAATCTTGGAGAAAATGGGCTTCCAAGGGAGGATTCTGTAGCTTATAAAATTGTATGTCACTTCTATTAGGTTCTTTGTCCCAGCTAATGGGGTCCCTAGGGGCTTCTTCAATGCGAGAAGGGGCTTAAGGCAAGGTGACCCTTTGTCCCCCTACCTCTTTATTCTTATGGCCAAAGTCTTAAGTAGAAGATTCTTCAAGCTGTTGAGCTCCAAGAAGATCAAGGGGGTTAAACCTACTTCAATAGCTATCCAAGTGGCCATCTAGCAATTTGTGGATGACACTATTCTTTTTGGGTCTACTTCGGTGGTCGAGGCTAGGAAATGGAAGAAAGTCTTACAGGATTATGCCACTTTGCCGAGCCAGTGCATCAATTATGAAAAAAGCCAGGTGTACTTTTTCAACACTCCCATGGAGCTCCAACAGAAGATTATGGGGATTCTTGGTTGCTTAAGTGGTGAGCTCCCTGGTATTTATTTGGGGCTTCCCTTTATAGTTAAGGATGTTTCTCTTGATTATTGGAATTTAATCTTGGAAAGGATTCAAAGGAAATTGGCGGGATGGAAAGGAAAGATGCTTAGCCAGGCTGGTAAGTATCAGCTGCTAAAGGCCTCTCTTCAAGGCATTCCTATTTACTTATTGTCCCTTTTCAAAATTCCCAAGTATATAGCTAAAAGATTTGAAAGAATCTGAAGGAACTTCCTATGGACTGGGGTGGAAAACAAAAAGAGATTGGCTCAGGTTAGTTGGGATAAGGTGTGTAGGCCAAAGCTCTAGGGAGACCTAGGAATAAGAAAGATCAACTTGCTTAATATAGCCCTTATCACCAAAATTGGATGGAATCTTTTAATAGGGGATGAGGAATGGGGTAGTATTATGAGAGCTAAGTACTTTGGAAATTTGATGCTTGAGGACTTTTTACACCCCCATGACCTCCCCAAAGGCTCTGTCATTTGGAACAATGTGCTCAAGTATAGATCTGTGCTTTTGTAGGGCATCAAGTGGAAATTGGGAGAAGGCAAAAAGATAAGGTTTTAGGAAGACAATTGGTGTAAAGGGGGGCCGTTAAATAGGAATCAAAACACCCATGGCTTGGTGAATATGGTTGTTTCTCTCTTTGGCAGACAGGCCTATGACTATTTCCTTCCTAGTCGTGGGGGGTGGAAGAAGCTGTCAAACTACTGTCAGTACCAAGTTGATTGTTGCAAGTATGTGCCTAATCAGTGTTGTCATTGATGTCAACATATCTGTGTTGTCATTGGTGTCAACTGTGCTCTTATTTTGTTTCTTGCTTGTGATATTGTTGTTGAGGATATTGAGAAAATTAGCTCCTCCGGTAGAAACAATGAGTTGCAGTGGAAAAAGTGTATTGCATACAGAAGAATAGTCTAGAAGATTGATCCGCATTTCCTGTAGGATGAATATCTTTGTTTGCAGATTGGAAGTTATTTAGAAGTCTGTATGAAGATGTTATATTCCAAGTTTGAGCCTCCAATATGAAGATTTGAGTGAGTTATGTTCACTATAGTGAAAACTGCTTTTCCTGTATGTTTGGTGGTGACAGGGAGAAATTGTTATGCTCCACATTCCTTCGCATTGAAGTATTTTGGTCTGCGGTTCTAGAGTTAAGTCTAATTTGATGTTATGTTCCTTCAACTCTAATGGATCATGATTTGGTGGTCCGCAAGCTATCCTTTCCTTATGACAGTGGCTAACAGTGTTGTTCTTGTGCTCCAGTTTGAAGAATCTTCTTGACAGAGTGGTTAGAGATCATACGGTTGCTTCTTGATGATTTCAATGTGCTTGTGGATGTCTCCTGATCATGTACCTACCCTTGGATTGGTCTGTAAAGAGAAAGTTGGATCGTGAATGAAGAATGTTCTTAGAAGACATAGTGTTCTCACCAGTCTTGGCCGACTTGGTTGATTTCACTAGTCTTGGCCGACTTGGTTGATTTCACTAATTGTGGAGATGCCTTGAAGATTGTGGAAGCGTGTCGTGGCGTGAAGAATTTTGTTTGTGTCCTAGCTAAGGTGTGGCATGATCAGCATACATCTTTACATCTTTCCCTTAGCAAATTTTTGTATTAGGTCCAGACCTATTTCTATGTATGTTTTTGCAATGCTGACCTTGGAGATTGTTCCAATGGTTGATGAATGTATTGCTGACCTTGATGTACATTCCAAGATTGATGACTTATATAAAGACTTGTAATGAATTGTGAAAAAGTGTATGAGTGAGAAAAAATGAAGAGATAAGTGTGAAGGTGTGAAAGAGCATAGCAGAGAAGTTATATTGTGCTTCAATGGAAATGAACCCAAGCATGGAGTAGTTGCTACTTAATCAATTCACCATTTTTGGCAGTGAGGCACCGTTTGGCAGTGAGTTGTTCTTTGTAGTGAGCAATTTGGGCAGTGAGCCTCTATTTTTTGATATTGTTATAACTCATATTTATGTGGGTTAACACCCACCATGGTTTTTCCCTTTTAGGGTTTTCCACGTAAAAATCTGGTGTCTGTTGTGTTGAATGTATGATTGTGATTAAGTCTATGGTTTCATGCTTTCATGATTAAATCTAATTATCAGTAATTAAGTAGTTGATGGTTTGATATTCGTATGAAGTTAAGTTTTTGTGACAACTGATTCACCCCCCTCTCAGTTGTCCTATACATTTGAACAATTGGTATCAGAGTAGGTTCCTTGGAAAAAGCCTAACAGCTTGAGGAAGATCCAGGATATCTTTTATAAAGGAAGCACCGCAGTTTGATGGGACAAATTATGCTCTATGGAAGGTATGAATGAAAAGCCATCTCCTTTGTCTTGGTTATAGAGTGTGTGGAAAGCTGTAGAATCAAAATATACCATGCCTCCAAATGGTTTGACAATTGAAGATGAAATCAAAGAATATGAGTTGAATATAAAAGCTAGAGATGCCTTTTTGAGTGTTTTGTCTGACACTGAGCTGATAAAGTCATGGATCTAGCATCTGCAAATGAGGTTTGGGAAAAGTTGAAGAAACTGTAGGAAGGAGATTATTATGTAAAAGAAGCCAAGCTACAAGGCGTGAAAGCAAAATATGAGAGTTTAAAGATGAATGAAGATGAAAACATTACAACCTTCATGCAAAGGGTTGATGAACTTGTCAATGGAATAAAAGGTATGGGAGGAACTATTGGGGATAAGGAAGTTGTGATGAAAATTTTTAGATCACTACCAAAGTCCTACAATCACAAAGTAGCTGCAATTGAAGAAGTAATGACTGTGAAAATTATTGACAGAGATCAATTACTTGGAAAACTTATAGCCTTTGAGATGAGAGAGTTTGGTGATGCTCTGCCAAAAGTTGAAACTGCTTTCAAAGCGAATACTTCAAAAAAGATCTCCAGAGCTGAGAAATATAAGGTGGAACCTAATGACTACTTTGATGAAATTGAAGCTAACTTTGTTAACAAATTACAAATAGGTTCCGGTAAGTTCAAAGGAAAACTACCTTTCAAATGTTTTTCATGTGGTAAAGTAGGTCATTATGCTTCCAGATGTCTTGAAAGAATTGAAAGGAATAGAAAAAGATTTGAGAACAGGCCTAGAGCTCCAAAGAAATGCTACTATGTTAGAGATTTTGATGATGAAGGTGTGACTGATGATGAATCTAATGATGCTAGTACTATTGCAAATGAATGCGTGTTTATTGCTATTAAAGAAGAACATGTGTCTACTAATCCTGCTAGCTGTGTGAAGGAAGAAAAACCAGTGGAAGAAAGTGCTTTGGTTGTTTAGGTTGAGAAAGATAACTTGGATGAATGGATTATTGATAGTGGATTCTCACATCACATGACCGGTGATGAAAGTAAGTTTGTAAGTTTGGAAAAATATGATGGAGGACTGGTTAGGTTTGGAGACAATGCAGCCAATAAGATTTGTGGAAAAGGATCTATTTCATTTGATGGAAAACATAATAGTGACAATGTCATATATGTGAAGGGTTTGAAGCACAATCTTTTGAGTGTTGGTCAGATGTGTGACAGAGGTTATGATCTGAGATTCAAAGACAATGGATGCAAGATCATGGAAAGCTCTGGAACTGTGATTGCTTCATGTAAGAAGATTTGAGGTAACATCTATCAATTAAGAGGAACTAATGATTACTATTTATTATCCCAAGATGACGAGAGTTGGTTGTGGCATAGAAGGTTGTGTCATATAAATTTTGATAATTTGGTAAAGATAAGTTCATGTCAGACTGTGAGAGATTTACCAAAACTTGTGAAACCCACCAATATTATTTGCAAGGAATGTCATTTGGGGAAGCAGACAAGAACAAGTTTCAAGAGTAAAGAGCAATTTTCTGCTAGTTTGTTGGATCTAGTTCATAAAAATCTATGTGGTCCTACAAGGATAAGAAGTCTACAAGGTGACATCTACTTCATGTTGCTTATTAATGATTATTCTAGAATGACTTGGGTTACTTTTCTAAGAGACAAATCTGAAGCCCTAGAGAAGTTCAAATCCTTCAAGGCAATGGTTGAGAATGAAATAGAACTGAAAATCAAATGCTTGAGGTCTGATAGAGGAGGTGAGTTCACATCAAATGAATTTAACATTTTATGTGAAGAGCAAGGAATAAAGAGATAATTGTCTGCACCTAGGACTCCTAAGAAAAAAGAGTTGTGGAAAGGAAGAATAGGACAATTCAAGACGCTGCTAGAACAATGATGAAGGAAGGAGGCCTGCCGGAAGTTTTCTGGAAAGAAGCTAGACAAACTGTTGTCTACATTCAAAATAAAGTTCAAGTGAAAGGTAATGGTACTAAAACCCCCTATGAATTGTGGTATGGAAGAATTCCAACAGTAAGACACTTCAAAGTCTTTGGAAGCAAATGCTATATCAGAAGAGATGAAGACCTAGGGAAATTTAATGCAAGATGTGATGAAGGAATCTTCCTTGGATACTCTACCAAGGGTAAGGCCTACCAGTGCTACAAAAAAAGGTTGAAAAAGATTGTTGAGAGTGCAAACATGAAGGTGGATGAAGGCAAAGGAAGAACATCATATCAGAGTGGCTATGAATCAGATGAACCTACTACTATAACTTATGAAGAAAAAGTTGAACAAGAAGACAGTTGAGATGAAGATGAAAAGGCTCCGGAAATTGCTAAGACCCCCAAGTATGTAAGAATCAATCACTTTGAAGATCAAATTATTGGAGACAAAGAAAAAGGAGTAGTAATAAGGAAAAGAGCTGCAAAAGAACAAGTGAATTACTATTTGCTCTCTACAGTTGAACCAAAAACTGTGAATGAAGCCTGCAATGATGAAAATTAGGTAAAGGCAATGGAGGAAGAACTAATGCAGATAGAGAAGAATGAAACTTGGGAATTAGTTCCTAGACCTATTGACAAAAATATTATTGAAACCAAATGGGTTTTCAGGAATAAGCTGAATGAAAAAGGAGAAGTTATAAGGAATGAATCAAGTCTTGTGTGCAAAGGATATTCTCAAATTGAAGGGATACATTTTGAAGAGACTTTTGCTCCAGTAGCTCAGATTGAAGCAATCAGAATGTTTCTGGCATTTGCAGCTCACAAAGATTTCAAAGCATATCAGATGGATGTGAAGTCTGCATTCTTGAATGGTGAGTTAGAAGAGGAAGTCTACATTGAGCAACCAGAAGGATTCCAACTATCAAATCAAGGTGATATGGTATGCAGGTTGAAGAAAGCATTGTATGGACTCAAGCAAGCTCTTAGGGCCTGGTATGCAAGGTTGGATAAGTACTTATTACAATTAGGATTTAGTAAAGGTACTGTTGATAGTAATCTCTATTTCAAGATTAATGGTGATCAAAATTTGATTGTTGAAGTCTTTGTTGATGATATCATCTTTGGAGGAAATAAAGGTATGTGTATGAAATTTGTTGGTGAAATGCAGAAAGAGTTTGAGATGTCTATGTTTGGTGAGATGGATTTCTTTCTGGGTCTACAAATCAATCAATCAGATAAAGGAATCTTCATATTTCAGTCTAAGTATGTGAAAGAGTTGTTAAAGAAGTTTGGGATGGAAGACTCTAAATTGGTATGTACTCCCATGGTGACTAGCTACAAATTGAGCAAAATTGATGAATCACCCAAGGCTGATAAAAAAAAGTACAGATCCATGATTGGAGGATTGTTATATCTAACTCAAACCATACCTAATATTATGCATGCAATTTGTCTTGTTGTAAGATTTTAAGCAAATCCAAGAGAATCACATGTGATGGTAGTAAAGAGAATCTTGAGATACTTAAAAGGCACATTGGATCATGGATTATGGTATCCTAAGGATAATGATTTCACTCTCAGTGCTTATACAAATGTTGATTGGGCTAGAGATGTTGATGATAAGAAGAGTACAAGTGGAGGCACTTTCTTTTTGGGTAATAGATTGGTTTCATGGCTGAGCAAGAAATAAGATTCAATCTCTTTGTCAACTGCAGAAGCATAATATAATGCAGCAGCATGTTGTTGTACTCAAGTGTTATCGATGAAGTAGACCTTGAAAGACATAAGAGTTGTGTATGAAGATCCAGTTGCAATCTTTTGTGACAATATAAGTGCTATAAATATTTCAAAGAATCGAATGATGCATTCAAGAACAAAACATGTATCTATAAGGTATCACTTTCTGAGAGAAAAAGTGATAGAGAATGAAGTAAAGTTGGAATATGTGTCCACAAAGGATCAGATCGCAGATCTCTTCACCAAGCCTCTGCTTGAGGATACTTTTGAGTATCTCAGAGAAAATTTAGGGGTCATTACCCCTCCTACCATAAACTAAGATGCATGAGAATGCATTAATCTAGTGGTGTTCAAAGTCTCATTCTTTGATCTAGATTGATGTTTTGAGAGCTACCTCTCAGGGGAGTAGCTAGATGTGTTGGTAACAGTTCAGTTGGATAAGAGTAGCAGAATGCAAGTATGTTCCCTTTGCCATTGATGTCAAAGGGGGAGAGAAATCATGTGAAAAACTCAAGGGGAGAATCTTGTCTTGATGGTCTTTTCAGTTTTTCACATCATATGTTGCCATCAATGACAGAGAGGGAGATTGTTGCAAGTATGTGCCTAATCAGTGTTGTCATTGATGTCAACATATCTATTTTGTCATTGGTGTCAACTGTGCTCTTATTTTATTACTTGCTCGTGATCTTATTGTTGAGGATATTGAGAAAATTAGCTCCTCTAGTAGAAACAGTGAGTTGCAGTGGAAACAGTGTATTGCATATAGAAGAACAATCTAGAAGATTGCTCCGCATTTCCTGTAGGATGAATATCTTTGTCTATAGATTGGAAGTTATTTAGAAGTCTATCTGAAGATGTTATATTCCAAGTTTGAGCCTTTAGTATGAATATTTGAGTGAGTTATGTTCACCAGAGTGAAAACTACTTTTCTTTTATGTTTGGTGGTGACAAGGAGAAAGTGTTATGCTCCACATTCCTCCGCATTGAAGTATTTTGGTCTACGGTTCTAGAGTTAAGTCTAATTTGATGTTATGTGCCTTCAACACTAATGGATCGTGATCTGGTGGTCTGCAAGCTATCCTTTCCTTACGACAGTGGCTGATAGTGTTGTTCTTGTGCTCTGGTTTGAAGAATCTTCTTGACAGAGTGGTTAGAGATCGTGCAGTTGTTTCCTGATGATTTCAATGTGTTTGTGGATGTCTCCTAATCGTGTACCTACTCTTGAATTGGTCCACAAAGAGAAATTTGGATCATGAATGAAGAATGTTCTTAAAAGGCCTAGTGTTCTCACCAGTCTTGCCCGACTTGGTTGATTTCACTAATTGTGGAGATGCCTTGAAGATTGTGGAAGCATGTCGTGGCATGAAGAATTGTGTTTGAGTCCCAGCTAAGGCATGGCGTGATTAGCATAGATCTTTACATCTTTCCCTTAGCAAATTTCTATATTAGGTCCAAACCTATTTCTATGTATGTTTTTGCAATGCCAACCTTGGAGATTGTTCCAACGGTTGATGAATGTATTACCGACCTTGATGTACATTCCAAGGTTGATGACTTGTATAAAGACTTGTAATGAATTGTGAAAAAGTGTATGAGTGAGTGAAAATGAAGAGATAAGTGCGAAGGTGTGAAAGAGCAGAGCAGAGAAGTTATATTGTGCTTCAATGGAACTGAACCTAGGCATACAGTATGTTGGTTTTTTCCCATACTAGATGCTTATTCCCAGATTTCCCTACAAGGTAGCCATCAATGATCAATAGGATCTCTGGGCTAGGGGCCAACAGTATAAGAGATAGACTCTATTTTTATCTCCTCTTCTTCTTTAGGCTCTACAAAACCTAGGGGGGTATTCCCTACTCAACATCCATGAGAATATGCATACAAAGGTTGGGATGCTGACATGAAGCAGATAAGTCCTCTTGTAAGTAGACCAAAATTGCAATATAAGAGCAAAGGGGCTAGCTTTGGGCCTATTTTCAATTCTAGACAGAGGACTTGGGGTCCTAAAACTAATTCTATTGTCCTAATGGTTGTTTTGGAGTTTGATTTTGATTTTGTGTTTAGATGCAGAGCTGGACCTGGTGTATAACCTCAACACAGAGCTAGATTGGTGCCTATCTAGGGCTTGGAGTCAGTAGCCATACACCTGTGAATGATCAGCATGAACAACTAAAACTGGATTCAAGGGGATTATGTGATATCTGCCTTACAAATATCTCCCAATACAGAGTGTTAAGCTATCTATACTTATGGCATCCCTATTGCAGTATACCCTTCCTAATATTCAATCTGAAAATAATTTAATCTACCCCTTGAGCAAAAGTTAAAAGATCAAACATTTAGTACATGAATTCTGTATTCTAGAATACCAGACACCCCTTAGATATCTAGATTCAAAGGAAGGACACATGCAATACTGGAGACAGAATCAACAAAACACATGCAAATACAACATTACTCATATAAAATCAATCATGAAATTAGTAGATTCATGCAAGAAACATACAACATGAGATACATAAACTCACAAGGCTTCCTGCATAGAGCAAACCAAAACTAGTCGTATTGTATTACAGAGCCAAAATTGTCCAACTTTCAACAACCTTCATGAGTGACACAGTCTGCCTTTTTTATAGCAAAACTGTGTACTGAACAAATTAATTACAAGGGACATCAAAATTTTGCCAGATACACTGCACTGAAAAATGGCGCTCAAAATCATAACTGCAGCAGAGGGACAAAGAGGAAGGGGTAGGTAGAAGGATGAGGAACAGGTGAGAATCGGGATCTGCACCGCCACCCAGGGACATGCATCATAAAAATGGTGGTTGAACCTGTCAACTCGACCCATACCCTCTGTAACCCTGTCATTAATGTTTCACCAACCTGCAACCTCCAGAAACGCAGCAGCGACGTGCCCAAGAGTTTTCCCGCCCCAAAAATAGTCGCAAACACTCGGGAAAAACCCTTGTTGTAGGTTCAAAATGCGGTCGTTGATCAAAAACCCAACCGCTGAGATCAACGGCCCCAAAAATATTGAAAAGTCACCAACCAACAATACTGTGCCACGTAGACACTTCGAGTTTCTATCGTTGGGTCCTTTTCCTCCCTGTTTCCTTTATCTTTTTCCCACTGAGAGCCTTTTATCAGAAACACGCGCGAAAGCCACCACGTGGCAAGCTCTGCGGCACCTTGAAATGTTTAGGGACTCTTCTTTGAAACACAGGCAGAAGCCAACACGTGGCGGGCCTCGTGCTCCTCTTGAAACATTAAAGAGTCTCTGCGGAACATTGCGGACTGCGACACTTGGCACCTTCCGTGCTGCTCAGAAACTTTAAGGGGCATCCTTGAATCTTATGCGGATGGTGACATTTGTCATCACCCGCGACACTTGAGACACTCACTGGGACCCACCAACTTTCGCTCACCACATAATGAAACAGGGGCAAGCTCACGGAAACAAACACTTGGCATGCTCCGCGACAACTACAAAAGAAACGTGGCCCCTTCCGCAAACACAAAGAAACTTTAAAGAAACCACCCCCGCCGTTCAACACTTGGCGCCTTCCGCCACATTTGTATCTTAGAACAAGGTCCCACCTCCAGCCTCGCCACACTTAGAAACTTTAAAAGGGTCTCTCGAAACTCAAGTGGAGGTTGCCACTTGGCAACGTCCGCAGTAGCAACTGTCAACTGGGGCCCACCTCGCTCTGTCTGCCAAGCTTTTGAAACACGATAGAAACTTTATTGAAACATGGGCGGAGTCCGACACTTGGCATGTCCCGCGGCCACCAAAGAAACTGAGAAACGTTTTGAAACACTTCGGTGGAGGCCGCCATCTGGCAACATCCGCAACATCTTAGAAACATTAATGGGAACCACCATTTCTGCGCCACACATTGAAACATATAGAAACAATCTTGGATCCTTGGCGGAAGCTTACACGTGGCATGCTCCGCGACTATGGCACAATTTGACCCTTCTAGCCACACACAAAAACATTCAGACACAGAAAACTGAAACCTGATGTGTATCTAAAACGCATCCGACCTATTTTTATCATCAATTTTTAGGGGCTGATAGGGATTTCTGACCCGCCACTGCACAATTGACCTGCACACAACTGATTTATGGCATTTTTAGCAATTGCAGGGGCCAAAATATTAAAACTTTTTAGATTTTTAGGGAAGAGACCTAACTCAAAACCCCATACATAAATTATTACTAACGGAGTATATGCTACTTAATCAGTTCACCATTTTTGGCAGTGATCCACCCCTTGGTAATGAGCCACCCTTTGGCAGTGAGTCGTTCTTTGCAGTGAGCAATTTGGGAAGTGAGCCTCTATTTTTCGGTATTGTTATAACTCATATATTTCTATGGGCTAACACCCACTGTGGTTTTTCTCTTTTAGGGTTTTCCACGTAAAAATCTGGTGTCTACTGTGTTGAATGTGTGATTGTGATTAAGTCTATGGTTTCATGCTTTCATGATTAAATCTGATTATCAGTAATTAAGTAGTTGATGGTTTGATATTCATATGAAGTTAAGTTTTTATGAGAACTGATTCACCCCCCCTCTCAATTGTCTTGTGCATTTTAACACTGACCTTATGCAGAAAGCGAAGGAAGTTCAACTCTCTCTCAGAGATTACAGGATTCCCATCTTCCCCCAAAAGGATAGAATGTTGTGGGCCTGGGAGAGGTTTGGGATTTTCACTGTTAGATCGGCATATAAACTCCTTATGCCTAGGGTTGAAGACAACTTATGGAGGGGGGTCTGGAACCACAAACTTATACCAAAAATCAACCATTTCTGGTGGTTGGCAGTTCAAAACAAAATCCTAACCATAGATAATCTTAGGATTAGAGGCTTCCAAATACCTGACAGGTGTACCCTTTTCTTAAAAGTTGAAGAAATTATTTCTCATCTCCTCCTACATTGTGATTTCTCTTGGGATGTCTGGAGTCTGGCTATGAATAAACTAGGAACTTTCTAGTGCTTGAGTGGTGACCTCCCTGCTTTCTTAAGATATTGGTACTCTCCTCTATCCCACCCCATTGGTAAAGAAATTTGGGCCTAGCTTCCTCCTATTCTGATGTGGTGTCTCTGGAAAGAAAGGAATAATAGGTTGTTTTGGGAAAAATACAAAGATCCTAAGGAGGTGTTTTATGTAATGGCCAAACTCTTGCAGGACAACCTCTCTAACAACACTTTGAAAGCCGTGGAGAACCCCCCAATAGCCTAAAATCTAGCATCATAAGGGAGTGGGGCATTTCAACAAGCCGAGTTGCAGGGTGGATGACTCTAGGAGAAGAGCTCGTGCTAACACTAAATGGTCCCCCTTGTTGACTGGGTCAAACTTAACTTTGATGGTTCTGCTAAAGGCAACCCTAGGTTGGCTAGTGGGGGAGGTGCTCTTTGGTCTGATAAGGGAGCTCTCTTGGCAGCTTTTGCGAGGGGGGGCCTTGATGAAAATACCACTAATGTTGTAGAAGCCTTGACTCTTCTCTAGGGCCTCAAAGTTGCTTTGGCTATAGGTATCGGTCAGATTGTGGTTGAAGGTGATTCTAAGCTTATCATTGAAGTTGTTAAAGATAAAGCCAGAGTCGGTTGGCAGATTGAGGACATTATTCAAGATATAAAAACCCTTTTCTAAGTTTTGAAGGTATTGAAGTGATGCATATTTATAGGGAAGGCAATCAAGTTGCCGACCTTATGGCTAACCTTGGGATTAACCTCTATCCCTTAAGGTGTTGGAGAAATATCTCTAATCTTCCTCCAAATGTTGTTAATAACATTCAACTTGAGGCGTCCTCCTAAGTTTGATGGCTTCAATCATGTTTATTTATGCCCTTGTTGGAGCTTTTTTACCATTTCCTCATTACTAGGGATGGTGTATGAAGGATGATGTTACGGTTATGATAGCTCACATTCTCTACTTCAGCTGGACTTCTGGGTTCCACGTCGATGAATGCCAACACAGCAACCCACGTGAGACTTTGCCATGTTGGTTCTACAGGTCTTATCACCCTCAGCAAGAGCTCTGGATGTGATGAGCTCGCACGAGCAGTATAATGGAATTAATGATACCTAAAATGAGCTAGGGATTTTGAAGGACATTCATGGGAATTTGGGGGACGTGGCTGGCTTTAATGTTTATGAGTACCAATTCATTTCTAGAATTTTCAGTGAAACCCTGTATCTTGCCAATTTTTGGAGCTGCATTTCTCATTGTTGGTTTAGAAAGCTAAGAAAAATGGGAGGTGACAAGGTGCGTACTAAACCTACGTCTTGTGGGGAATTCAAGGAAGACTCGTAGGTTTGGAGTATTACTTATGAGGGGGGATTGACGTCATTTCTTGAATGCCTAAATGACTTTGACGAAAGTCTGTCCATTCAATTTGCTTTATCGTGGGACAAAGATAGGAGGGTGCAGGTCAGAGGTGTGCAGTTTACTATTTCAGAGGAAGCCATTGCTAATGTCATTGGCCTGCAACACAAAGGCAAATGGTTGAATAAGCAAGCAAAAGTCCAAGACCCGGAAGGGTTGAAGATTTTTTACCAGGAAGGTGAGAAACAAGTTAGACTTCAAGGCGACTTTGAGCGTGAGGGCTTGGTTAATCCCTGGGACCGGGTATGTTATCTCATAATGAAATTTTTTACCCTTGAAGGTCGCTATAGGTAGTTTTACCATTATCACTTCACATTATTAAATCATTTTAGACAGAAAATGCTTGTGAATTTCCCCTTCTACTTGCTTTCTAGCTTGGAATCTGCTATCAAACTTACCAAGAAAACCTGTTAGGGTAACCCAACGGTGGTGGTGGTTCCCTACACTAGGGACTAATTTTTAGACTTTACCATTATCACTTAGCTCTGTGCCCTGTTAAGCCCCCTAAGGCTAGTCTTGTCAAGGATAATGACAATGAAGACTCGAAAGACAATGTCCCCCTTAGTGTGAAATTTGGCAGTCCCTCTAAGTCTAAAGCCTCACCCCTTGTTGTTGTTGACCCTAACAACCTTGTGGACACCCCGGCTAATCCCTATTCTAGCCCTGACAATTTGAAGGACATTTCTTCCCCTAGGATCCAACACTTTGGTCAGACCCTGGTGATTTTTGCTTCTGGTGGGGCGAAGGGGTCCCATGGTCATTCTTGTGAAGAAGTGGGCGAGGGCCTTTGTGGTCTAAAAAATAACCCACCTCCTCATGCAGTAAAAAATGAAAAAGCCAACAATGCCAACCTAGCCCTGCCAAAGGGGGAAAAAAGAAAACCAGAAAGGGTGATGAGGGTTTGAGAGTTGAGGAACCGGAGACTATGAAGAAACAAGATACTTCTTAGAAGCAGAAAATGGTGGAGACGATTGATGCCAAGGGGAAGGTTGCTAGTAAAATGGTTCTAAGAGAACACCAAGCATTAGAAGGTCTTCTAGGTTGGCAGGTGGGAAACCCCAGGTGCTAAAGATCATTGATTATTCCTCGACCTCTGATCATGATGACCCTGAGTTTGAGATGGAAATAAAAGAAGTCAAGACCACTCTAGTGCAGGAACGAGTCACTTTGACTCCATGACTAATTTGTTTTATGATTCTAAGCCCAATGATGTTGAAATCTTGGAGACAACTTATAAGGAGGTCATGAGTGCCAGAGAGGATGATCCAAATAGGAAGCTTGCATAGGAACTAGATGATGTTAAGTCTCATCTTTCTGCTATGGAAAGTAAAGTCAAGGTGCTAACGAAAGTTTGCATGGAGGTCTTTCGCAGGGCTACCTCTACCTTTTCTATTCTGTAGGAGGATCATATTATTGATGTTGATGCTATGAAGGAGAACGAGGAGCTGATCAAGATGCTTAAGGATGACTGGAAATAACTATTTATTTAGCTTTTTTTATGTTCTATGCTTTGGACTTGGTATTGTTTTTTTCTATGGACCTAGTTTAGTTTTAATTCTGTTATGAACTTCTACTGATAGTCAGTTGTTTGTGTGTTGTTCGTGGCCTTGGGCCTGTTTTGCTGCCCGTGGGGCTTTTTGTATCGGGATCTGCACCCATGTTTACAACTTACCTTTATCAAAAACATTGGGACAACACAGAATACAAGTGAAAAGGGCATGGGGATGCAATTTTCATCATTGCATTTTGCCCCCACTTTGATGTGTGTGAGAACTACTAGGTGGAGAAGTGAAAATAAAAAGGAAGAGAGTACAAAATTAGAAAATTTGGAATTAGAGTTGAAACAATTGAAAGTCAAACAAGAGATTTTAGCTAAAGGAGATTGTTGGTGTGAACAAGGTATATTACCCAACTAGTTTTGCATTAGGTTATATTCACACTTGTCTAGTCAAGTTAACTTAGGGCACACTTAAAATAGTTATATTTTTATGTTTCATGTAATATGATTAATGCACTTCTCATAATCCTATGTTGTCCTATGTCTCACCTTAGCATATATAACTAAGGGCTTCTCATTGTAATTTCATATTCATGTACAAAATAATTAATGATCACCTAAAGTCATTTCCATATTCTAAAAAGTGGTTTCTCACAGTACAACGGTAATTTCAAAGTTGAGAGAGGTGATTTTTAGTGCAAAATATTTTTTTTTGCCAATTTGTGCATAGTTTCAGGACCAAGAAGAATATTCTATCAATCCAAGCATATTCCATCAAGTGACATCATGTTGATGTCAACATCCTTCTCCTTCCAACTGACCCCCTCATGATTGGCATTTTAATTTTATTACATGATCTTCAAAGGCTCCATTCTTAGTCATACTGGCTCCTTTTTGCAAGTAATTTTTTTTTATTTGGGGTAGAATTTTGAGAGCTTCATAGTGGTGCAAACAGTTTTTTTTTAGGTGTCTAGATTTCTATATTTGTTGCTAAATACTTCCTATTTTGGAAATGTTTTGGGCTCCATTTAGGATTATATAGTAACATTTTTTGGTGCAATTATTTTTGAAAGTACATAATTTTTCATGTAATTATCATTGGTACAATATGAGCTATCATATTTTGTTTCAAATTTGTACTTTTAGTGTTGTGGCCTAATTTGGCATTTGTAATGTACTAAGATCAAGACCACTTTGTTGATTTGGCAAGTGGTAACTATAATCACATTGATTATAAAGTGCCAAGATCATATATTTGCTAGGGGATCTCGTGATTGAGTGAATTTGTGGGGGATAATCTTATGATTTTGCACATTATCTTTTTTGCTCTATTGTTGTTTGTTTCTCTAATGATGGATTCTAATTCATTTGAGATCCTCACTTATTATAACTATCACACATGGAAAATCAAGATGCAGCGATTACTTTGGTCTAAGGGTTTATCGTCTACTTTGAGTGATAATCAACCTAAGTTGACTAAGGATAATGAGAGATTTGCTTATAGGAACAAACTTGATGAGGCTATGGGTTTGATTGTTTTACATGTTTTTGACATCTTGTTGTTCTGTATTGAGGATCGTATAACACCTAAGCAGGTATGGGTGATAAGGCTTAGCTCCTTTTTAGCTTCTTCATTAGACTTAGACTTAATAATTGATTAGTTAGTTTAGTGGAATATAATAATGTTTTTGTACTAAGATTTCTAGAAGCATCTTTGTATTTCTTTAAAAGACTTATTGTGAAGATGTTTTGGATTGCCTTTGTTGAGACAATCTCTCTTATGAGTTTTGTTCATGTGTGCTCATATCAATTGGTATCAAAGCAAAATGATCACGGCCTTGGATTTAGTCTTCTTGAAGGTTTGGATAAACCTTTACCAACTTTCAGCGTTTTTGGTTGTCATAGATATAGACTCCTCGAGGGTTTGATTTGGTATTCCCTTCTAGATCTTTATTTGCAGTCCAAGATCTAATCTTCTTGAGGATTTCTAGATTTAACTCTTATTAGATCTATTTTCTATTTTTTCTCAAGTATCACACCATGAAACTTTACAACTCATTTTTGGTGCCTTCTGAATGGGTTTTGAGGGTTTTAACGAGTGCCAGACTGATCTTAACGCATTTAGCTTGTCGAGATCTTCAATTTAAAAAATCATCAAAATCAGAGTTGTGGATCAAAAATTATACCCTCGAGAAGGTAATCTACTAAAAAACCCTTGATACAAAATTTTATTTTCCTTCTACTCACCATCTTGTAATGGCTCTCAAGACAGATACCTAGTAAGAAGAGACTTAGATGAAGGGTTCGTGAACATGAGTACTCTTTGGCAAATTTTACAAAATTAAACAGAGAACTAAAACCATGCCATGCAAGATTTGGTTGTAGCTTTTCAAACAACACTCCAACACCCTCTGGCCACTCAAACCCCTGGATTATAACTTGAAATGAAGGTTTACATTCCCAAATTTGATAGAAACTTTAATGGTGAAAAGATAGATTCTTGGATTCTCAGTCTTGAGACAATCAAAAACATGACTTGATTTGACCAACCCCCCAAAAGTGTAAATAGTCAAGGTTTGTCTATCATATTTAGCATGGGATTGATGGAAAAATCATCAGATAATACTTGCAGCAAGAGGAGAGGAGATCACTGAGTGGTAAGCTCTAGAAGCATATCTTAAGGAAATATTTTATCCCCCTAGATATCTATAGAACATGTTACGCAAATGGCTACAACTTGGGCAAGATCAAGGTCAATCAATGCAACACTATATTTATACCTTCGGCAAGCTTCAAGTCAAGCTCAATATTTCAAATGCAGATAATGTACTTATTAAATTTATTTTTGGTATATCTCCTTTTCTTTGTAAAGAGATGGCTATGTTTGAAGTTGAATCTTTGGATAGGGCTTTTAAGATTGCAATGGCTACAAAAAAATAAGTTGGGGCTTAAAAAAGGATGCAATAAGGTACCTCTAGAACCTCCAATAACCCTAGTGGCCAATCACAATTTCCAAATAAGTCAACCTCCCACACCACTAGTAGCAAGAAACAATTTTGCAGCTATCACAAGCATTGGGGTCATTCCACCAAGGAGTGTAGGGTACTCCAAAGTTAGAGAGAGGGAAAAACACTCCTTACAGAAGAGCAACAAAAGAATGTAGAAGACATGGAGGATTCACCCATTATGGAGGTTGATAATGCTATAGAGCATGACCCTACCCTTGTTCTCATGACTAAGAACTACTCCAAGGCCTCTCACGATTCTATTTTCACACAAAATTGTGAAACCAAGAATACTATGGCTCTTTTGATTATTGATAATGGAAGTGAAAAGAATCTAGTTAGTGAAAGGTTGGTGACCACTTTGCAACTCCCCACATATGATCATCCTCAACCATACCATCTAGGTTGGGTACAAGAACATGAGCCTCATAAGTTAATCAATAAGGTTTGTGCAGTAACCTTTGCTATTGGGCCTTTTTGAGATACATTTGAATGTGATGTAACACCACTAGATTGCTCGAATCTCCTTGGATGGCCATTCCAGTATGGTCATAGTGTAATTTATGATGGATGACTAAACACCTTCTAGATCAAAAAAGATGGTTACTTCTGCTTCTAGTGCTAAATCATATTTCATTTAAGGTAAATTTGATGTTAAACAGGTAAACTTATCAAAATATTTAACACTTTATATCATTCACCGAGATAAGGAGGATAATCAAGATAAGCCACCCCCTGAGCTATGAGAATTTTAGTGGAGAAATACTCTATTTTTTTGAAGATCCAAAAGGTTTACCACCTTTCAGAACTATCAATCATTCTATAGATTTGGTTCCAAGGTCTTCCTTCCAAAGGTTTACCGCCTCTCACAAATTGAAAGTGTAGAAATAGAGAAGTTGATCAAAAAACTTATGGAAGAAGGGGAAATACAACCCAACACCTCTCCTCATGGATCTCCAACCTTTACTATTCCCAAAAAGGAGAGATATGAATGGAGAATGGTCACAAACTATAGAGCTTTAAATAAAATCACTGTAAAGAACAAATATCCTTTGCCTAGGATTGATGACCTTCTAGATCATCTTAATGGAGCTCAGTATTTCACCAAGATAGATCTCACTTCATGCTATCATCATGTAAATATGGAACCTATTGATTCCTAGAAATCTACTTTCAAAACTAAATATAGGCTTTATGATGGTTAGTAATGCTTTTTGGACTGAGTAATGCTCCTACCACATTTATTTGGTTCATTAATAATATTTTTAGAGCTCACCTAAGAAAGTTCGTCATTGTGTATTTTGATGATATTCTTGTGTTCAATAATTCTTTAGAAGAGCATATGCAACATGTTCACACTACATTAGATCTTTTGCAACAATAACACCTTCAAGCCAAGACGAAGAAATCCTTCTCTGGTCAATGCTCTATCAAATACCTAGGTTTTTTTATTGATCATAATGAAGTGTGTGCAAACCCTAACAAAGTAAGGCTCTTAAAGATTCACCTATCCCTCAATGTGCTACAAATCTAAAGAGTTTCCTAGGGGGCATGAATTACTATAGAAAATTCATTCATAATTTTTCCTATATTACTCAACCACTTCACTAGTTGTCCACCAAAAGAATTTCGCATGGGCTATGGTAGTAGATCAAGCATTCCAATAACTTAAGGAGACACTTTCCTTAGATCCAATACTTATTCTTCTAGATCTTCGACAACCCTTTGAGATTGAGAATGATGCCTCCAATTATGCTATAGGAGCTATTCTTAAGTAGGGAGGACATCTTGTAGCCTATTATTCTGAAGGCCTCTCTGTATCCAAGCTTAATTACAACACATATGATAAGGAGTTTTATGCCTTGGTCCAAGCCTTGAAACAATGGAGGCACTACCTGATGAGACAAAATATAATCTTAATAATTCCTAGTTTTTAAAAAGACTGCGCTTTTTCTTTTAATCATGGTAATGGTGGACTTCAAATGCAAAACTTAATTAATTATAACTATTTTAAAGTGGGATAAATGATATGTTTGTGCTTGTTTATTTTTTATGATTAAAAATGCTCGTGATTGTGTGTGTGTGTGTGCGTGCGCGTGTGTATATTTTTATCATGTCAAGAACAGAGCTAGGAATCAAGAACCGATTACTCCAAATCCACCCTTGCCTCAATATAGATAGCTCTGGGATCACACCAATTAAGCTCCAAAATGCATCCCATGAGAACGCTAAATCGACCCAGATTAATTTTTAGACAACTTCTAATACTGATATTTCATTTCTAGTGGAGAAACCATAGGGGACCATCTTCATCAGTAAGTTTCATGAAATGTAGGGTCGTGATGAGTACTTATAACCATCACCATTGTGAAGTAACTCTCAACTGCCCGACTTTGAAATGCTAGAACAACACACCTTGTTCCAATGGATTCAACTACTTTGATCTATTATATAATCAAAACAACTTCTAGTTAGACTTTAGTTTTCTTTTGTAAAGCTTATAGATATCTTAAAATAGGACTTGAAGTAGTGTTTTATTCTAAAAATCTTGCAATAAAGGACTAGTGCATGAATCGCATTTGATAGTCCTAATTTAGTTAGCCATGTAAAACTAAGAGTTCTAAGAACTCTAAAATAATCAACCAGGAATATAATAAAAGGAAAAAGAAGAGAATAGATAGTGTAATTAGAATATAAAGAGAAATGTACAAGGTAGTTTTGAACATAAATAAAAGTACACTAGCTTAGCACCCCCGTAGAGTAGAAGAATTGATCCTGAGAGTTAGGCAGGGCTTGCTCTTCTTGAAGGAGAAAGGAAGTCATTGTGGTATTCTACATTTTCTTTCACATTCTGTTGTGTTTGCATTTTCTTTTCTTACAAGTAACTTGTGTTGTTGTATATTGTTTACTATAAAGACCTGTAGACATAGGTGATTCGTTGCATCAAAAAAGATTAAAAAATAATGTTTTATTTACTCTTTATTTCCATGCAAAATGTATTTCCTTTTTTAACAAGTGCATTTATTTCTTATGCAAAGTGTGTTTCTTTCTAGCAATCATAAATTAATTGATCTTTTATTGTTATGCAAGTGTGATTTATTTTCAGCAAGCATAGATTAGAAGTATTTTTGTATTCAGTAGAAGTATAGAGTAATGCACAAAATTCATTGGCAAAAAGTATCATCTGGAGAACTTTAGATCCTATTGCATATAGCCTTGGACACCAACCTGGATTGACTATTAAATAATTAAATGATGGGAAAATTATAAAACTACAATGACCTCATCACTACATTCTTGGTAAGGAAACAATTCTTCATATTGATCATCAACCCCTTGTGTTTTTGAATTCATAGTCTAAAATTCAAGAACAATGTCTTTTGAAATGTGCCTCATATATTCAACAGTTTCATGTAGTCATTAAATATAAAAAGGGCACTACCAATAAAGTTGTTGACTTATTGAACAATCCTCCAACCAAAGTATTGCCTATCCTAGACATTATATTTGTTACATATGAGGATTAGAAATGTTTATATTCTTTTGATGTATCTTTTGGACTAGTTATACATGCTCTGCAACATCCCACTATCACCAACCAAACCCCTTTCTTAGACTACACAATTAGATATGGTTGGTTTTTATATAAGTTGAATCACTTATGTGTTCCTACTAGTTCTACTCAGTTGATGCTAATTAAGGAGGCTCGTTCTTCTTCTTATGGAGGACACTTTGGCACCGTCAAAACTCTACAACATTTATAGTGGTACTTCTATTGGACCTCCACAAGGAAACAAGTGGAAGATTTCTTTCGACGATGATCTCTTTGTAGCCAAGTTAAGCCTACTAATCACAAAATTAGTTTGTATCAGCCTCTTCCTATTCCCTCTTGGCCATGGGAGTCTAACTCTATGGATTTTATTAGTGGGTTTCCTACTACTTTGAGGCAAAATGATTGTATTTTTGTGGTCGTTTGTCAATTTTTAAAAATGGCCATCTTCATACCTTGAAAGAAAGATATTGATGCTCATAAGGCTTCTAAAATATTTTTTACTATTGTATGGTGTCAGTTTGGTTTGCCTCTTTCTAAATTATTTGTGATCATGATTCCAAAATTTTGAGTCACTTTTGGAAATCACTTTGAAAACCGTTAGGCTATCAACTTCGATATTCCACAGGTTTTCATACACAAATAGATGGCCAAACTGAAGTCATTAATAGGACTTTAGTCCACTCTATATGGATCTACTACATGGAGAATAAATGGTGGGATACATATCTTCATGTTTTGAAACACAACTATAAATGAGCTACACATGTCTCCATAGGCCATTCTCCTTTTGATGTATATTATGGATATCAACCTCTTTCTCCACATGAGATTCTAGGGCCAAGCTTCTCGATTTATTCATAACATAGTAAAAATTCATGCACAAGTGTAGGTATCTCTTCAAACTTCTTGGGCTAAGTATAAGGAAATTCATGATAAGCATTGTATCCCTTCTAACTTCACAATTGGGGATAAATTCTAGTTCTACATGGATAAGCAAAGGTTCAAAGGTTAGCAACATCATAAGATTGAGCCTATTAGATATGGTCCTTATACCATTATACAAAAAATAGGATATAATGTCTTCAAACTTGATTTCCCATCCCAAATTGGCATCTATAGTGTGGTCAATGTTAATCAGTTGAAGCACTATGAGCCAACTCATTTAGAAGAATAAGTTCCTCTCTAGTGCAGGAGAACCAAGGAGATCATCCATGTTTGAGGTTCATGTTTTCTTTCTCCAATAAGGTCCTAGAACACCATTCATGACTGTAATAAGGACTATGTCCAAATGTCTACATATTGCTGTCATAAAGCCATAAAAGGCAATCATGTAAAACTTCATGTTGTAAAGCTTGCTAAGGCATGTCAAAGAGTTAGAAGGTATGTCAAAGTTGTCAAAGGATTAATGACATTGTCAAAGGTGTTGACAAATCATAAAACATCAATGTCATGATGCCAAACCTTGTAATTAGTTTCAATTCTAAAACAAGACAGTTGCTGTCCTAAAAATAGAGTAGTTTTAGAGAGGAAATTCAATGGTTATACAGTTCCATCGACCTCAATCACCCTCTAACTAATCCAAGGTATTGTAGAAGGCTTTTTTAAGCCCTATCAATGAGCATTGTAGATGGAGAAGACACTTTTGTCGAAAGAAATAACAGCAAACTGCAATTTTCTACCTTTTTCTGTGTTACTCGCTCCTACAGGCCGTACTCTACCACTGTACGGAAGCGTCATAAGCCAGGAGTTTGCGGAATGATGGAGGTATGAGTTATCTTTGCATTACAATTGGTTAGAGGTTTTGAAATCATTATGTGTTGGATTTATTTGCATTTTTCAGAAATCTGATTGCCATAACCTAGAATAGGGTTTTGATACAAATCATGCATTTTCTTACCATTCCACTGACTTGATTCACTTTTGATCAGTGGAATGGGTTGTAATAGGTCTGTATTAGTAGGATATGATGAATTTTTGGCAGGAAATTTGAAGAGGAGAATATTTCTTTAAGGAAACCTAACAAAACCATGTGTTAGGTGATGTTTAGAGACCTAGAGGAGGAACCATAGATGCATTTTTGGGAACAACAGACTGTAGGAGGACAAAAACCACAAAATTCATAGTTTTGGCATGTATCTTAAGTGTTTAGATCATTGGTTGAGTTCTGTGCTTGCATTTTATAGTAGTCTCTTTGTAATTTTGGCCTAATTGGGGCTCTAAGGCATGAGGAGGAGTTATAGGTTGAGCCATATCATCCAAAACAACCAATACCCATTCTTGGATATGTGTTAGGGAGTCCAAATGGGTATCTTATAATTATCCAAGATCTGTATTTGAAGACCTTTGTTAGAAGTTATTAGGATTGTTCTCCTTTTGTAGGGCTACAAGCCATTTCTTGGGTTTGTGAAGGAAGTACCATTTCTGAGTTTGACCTGCCTTTTCCAATGGATGGGATCGGTTCCAATGCATGCCTAAACACCTTTTCCATGAAGAAATTTAAACCCCTAACTATTGTTCCCACTTTTGTATGAAGAACCTCAAATTTGGGCTTTTTGGTGTAGTGCACACCTAGTCAACTTGTCCATCTTCCTCCTATCCAAAGTGCCTCTACATCACTCTCTCATCCTAATCATGATATTCCATATTTTCAACCACCTTTGGATGCAGATACCATTTTTGAGGTTCATACACACTCTACTAGGAGAGGGACTACCACTACATGCTTGGTTGGTTGTAAGGATACCCTTGCAACCCAAGCCAAGTCGATATCATAGGGATCTTTTGAGTAGCATTTTCCCCATCTCAAAGAGAAAGTAGGGACACTTTCCTCTAAACAGGGAGGAATTGATAAGGCTTAGCCCCTTCATAGCTTCTTCATTAGACTTAGACTTAATATTTGATTAGTTAGTTTAGTAGAATATAATAATTTTTTTGTACTGAGATTTATAGAAGCTTATTTATTCTAGAAGCATCTTTGTATTTCTGTAAAAGACTTAATATGAAGATGTTTTTTATTTCATTTGTTGAGACAATCTCTCTTGTGAGTTTTGTTCATGTGCGCTCATATATATGGGATAAGTACAAAGACGTATCTGGGGAAGTTAGTAAATTTTGTGCTTTGCAAATAGAGGCAGAATTGACATCTCTTTCTCCTAATGCATTTCCTTTCATTAAGGGTTATTTGGTTAAGTTCAAATATTTGAGATCTCAATTGGTTAGTTGTGGGGAAGATAAATTTGATAAGGAATCTATATTCTTGATTTTGTCTAAGTTAAAAGGATCATATGCAATCTTTTCTTCTACCTTTTATTCCATTATGGATGCCCTAGGTGATGCATTTACTATGCCTTCTTTTGAGTTGTTTTATGACCATTTGACTAGAGAGCATGCTAAGCTTATTGAGTTAGATGCACTTCCCAAGAGTCAAGCATTGGTATCCCAATCATCCAAAGGAAATGACGAGAAGAAACCAAAACCTAAGATAGAATCAGATTCAGTTAATGAGCTTCCCACCTCTTCTAAAGAGGACAAACATAAGAAGGAGAAGCCCAAGTGTGCATATTGCAAGAAACCAGGGCATGATGAACATTTATGTTATCTGAAACATATTAATGAGTTGAAGCATCTTCTTTAGAAGAACAATATCCAATTATCTTCAACAATGTCATCTGGCTTATCTTCTTCTTCTACATCATCATCATCTGCACAGTCAAGGATAGTTGGATTGGCTAATGGGACATAAAAGATGAAGGGCAAGGTACTTTTTGCATCTATACACCTTAAGTTAGGTAGATGGCTTCTTGATTTTGGAGCTTCCCATCACATGGATTCTTCATATGGTTTGTTCTCTTCATTTGAGTCTTGTAACATGTCATCTATTTTGATGGTTAACAACACTTATATGAATGCAATTGGGAAAGGATCTATTGATATTGGGGAGGGTACCTTCAATGATGCATTGTGTGTTCCTTCTTTGTCAAACAACCTCCTTTCTATATATTAGATTACCCACAGTGGAACAAGGGAAAGTGTTGAGTTCATGCCTAATTGAGTGTTTATTAGAGACTTGGAGAGTAGAGAGATCATTGTTGCTGGGATGGTTGATCATTCATCTCTCTTGTACACCTTTTCACATTTTGCCCTTGATGATATGGCAGTTCCTTTGACTGATATTCACACTCAGGCATCTGGTGTGGATTTTATTCCTAAGAAGAAGTTTGGTCACTTAAACATTGATGTTATTTCATCCACTCTGGTTCTCAATACTTGTTCTAAGCTTCCATCTCCTCCACCTCCTACTTCTTTAGAGTTTAGTGCTGATGTGGTTTCTAGTACTTCAGTTCAACATGATGTTTCTTATCTTTTAAATTTAGCTTTGTGGGATGATTTTTTAATACGTATTGCATATTTGTTTTGTGAATCCCATCTTGGAAATTTGGAGGACACACTTGAGAATATCCATTTCCTATTTGATGTCTATTATGGCACAACTAATATCACACCATCTTTGTCTTTAGAAATTGTTGATCATGAGTTTCCACATTATCTTGGATTGACGTCACACTCTTTGATTAGGCTTGGATCTCCTAATTTTGTTGTGGCATCTTTTGATTGTGACATGTGGTGGATATGTTTCTTCCCAATGGGAGAAATGTTGTTTGCAAGTTTTGGATTCTCTTTAGCATCCATCTCCAAGCATTCACCATTGGCACATGAGCTACTTCTTTGTGGGGGGATTCATAGTCTCTTTATTTCCCTCTCATGGGGGGGCTATTGATTATATATCCATGATAGATGTACTCCTTGGGGAGCCTTCTTGAGTTCTTCTTCCATCATTTGTACATGTTTATTTGCATGTTTTCTCTCTTCTACAGAGGGTTTTTTTTCCTACAAGTTTTTCTCCTTTACTCCATTTGTGAGAGATATTATGTACATAGGTACGTCATCATGCCTTCTTTTCAAGTTTCCATCTTTGCATTCAGTTGGTCCTCCCTAAGTTGCACTTAAGGGGGGTTGTTGGTGTGAATAAGGTATATTACCTAATTGGTTTCACATTAGGTCCTACTTACACTTGTCTAGTTAAGTTTACTTAGGGCACACTTAGGATAGTTATCTTTTTGTGCCTCATGTAATATTATTATGACACTTGTCATAATCCTATATTGTCTTATGTCTCAACCCGGCCTATATAACCAAGGTCTTCTCATTATAATTTCATATTCATGCATATTTGCAACCTTTGCTAGAATAGAATTATTCTTTTATGTTGGGTCTCTCTTGTGCTTTCATTGAAGCTTCTAGATCTTGGGTGGCTATCATCATAGCCAATCTTGCATGGTATTAGAGTATCCTATACCAATTCTTATAGAGATAACCAAAGAGAGTTGTCACCCATACAAAGAAAATATGATGCACTTATTGCTTAATCAAAGGCCATGTAAGAAATAAATGCCCAATCCTAGAAGGGAAGAGAATAGTTACAACAATGAGAATAGACTTTATAGAACCTTCATGGAGGTTAAAAAGTGTCTTATGTGAAATAGTCAAAGAATGGGATGACCATAAGCCCGATGATTGCCCCTCCCTATTATTTTGACAAAGGGATGAGTCTGAGCATGAACCCTAGTAGAGTCATAGGGGTGAAAAGATTGAGTCCATCCATGGAGGGATGGCATCAACTAGGGGTTTAGCAGAAAGATAATATCAGATGCAAGATCATGGGTATACACAACCTCAATGGAGGAATAACCCATGCACAATAAATCAAATATAAATGGCACCTTAGATCCCAGATGATAAACCATCCACTAGTTACAAAAACCATTATGACAACAAAAGTTACCACAATGAGGTTAGAGGAGGACGTGACAGAGGAAGAGGCCGATGACAAAGGAGAAGAGAAGAAGTAACATGTTATAAGTGTGGTGAAGTAGGGCACTATGCTAATGAGTGTAAAGAACAGAAAAATAAAGCATGTGGATTTTATAGCGATGTTACGTACAATTCCTTTAGTTGTACAAGGACACCACAATATGTAAGTGTTAGAAATGAAAGCAACACAACTTCAATAGAAATCTGATTCGAATAAATTTAAGCAATCTTTTAAGTGTGCATTAATAATGGAGATTGTAACAAAACATAAACCCACAATACATAAATATACCAGAAGTAGAATGAAGCACATAACACAAGTGTTTTACGTGGAGAAAACCCTTTCGAGTAAAAAACTCCACCAAGAAAAGAGGCCAAGTTGTATTATCTTCACAAAAGGATATTACAAATACATTCACTTCCTCTGTCCTTCAACCTTCAATCCGGTAGAACCTGGGTACCTGTAAACTATGCTATGGTTTATATAGAATTTACACAACCTCAAGACATTAAATGACTTCTTACAAGCCCATAACACTTGTCAAGAGTCAACAATACAACCGTGGGCATCCATGGCCAAGAATAGGCTCTTACAGGGTCATAAATGCTGTCATACATGCATCCTACACTTGGAAAAATGTGCCCATAAAAGCTTGAATGCCTTGGGGCCAAAAATAGCCACTTACAGCATCTTATGATGCGTCATATGCTATTATTAGTGTCATAGATTCTTATGACAACTTATAGTTGTCATAGAATCTCTTACACCTTCTTACAACATCTATGACGTGCATCATAACACTAAAAATAGATTATTCCTCCACATGTGCACCCCACTTTGACTAATTACCATTTACCATAGTAAATGACATCCCGTAACTACCGCCAGTAACTCTGAGACTTACCGCGCAGTAACTCCATAATTATCGTGGACAGTAAATAATTTTTACCACTACTGGTGAAACTTGTACATTCCTTATGGGTAATTACAAATTACAAATAATAAATGGAATAAATACAATATTGGGATTTACAAGGTTAATGGCACCTTATCCCAACATTCTCCCACTTAACATTATACATTGTAAATCAACCCATAGGGAATCAAATGAAAAATAATCAGGCACTAGAAACAAGGCCCATGGCCTCTCTGCACCACACGAACTTCTCTGTGCTCATAGGCTTGGTCAATGAACTGCAACATTCTCCTGAGTGTCTATCTTCTTCAGCTCAATCTCTCCATTTGCAACCAACTCTCGAACAAAGTGATACTGAACATCGACATGCTTAGTTCGAGCATGATACATGGGATTATTAGCCAAACAGATAGCACTATGGCTATCACATCCAATCTGAATGATCCTACAATCAAAACCAATACCTGTACACAGTCTCCTCAACCAAACTGCCTCCTTAGAGACATGAGTAGTAGCCATATACTCTGCTTCTATGGTGGACAAAGCAACTGTGGCCTGCCTCTTACTCATCCAACTCACTGCACCTCCAAACAGAGTAAACACATAGCCACTAGTGGACCTTCGACTATCCAAGTCACCTGCCCAATCTGCATCAATAAAACCCTGTATGTCCAAAGATTTATCAGCACTATCAGTACCAGAATAAACCAAACAATGATCAGGAGTACCTGCAAGATATTTAAACACCCTTTTTGCATAATTCCAATGTTGTCTACCAGGGTTAGACATAAATCTGCTCAAAACTTCCACTGCTTGGGCAATATCTGGTTTAGTGCAAACCATTACATACATCAAACTCCCTACAACACTAGCATATGGCACATTAGACATATCCTCAAGATCATCCTCAGTCTTTGGACACATATCTAATGAAAGCTTAGGACCAATGGGTAAAGGAACTCTAACTGGATTACAGTCCTACAAACTAAACCTCTGCAAAATAATATTCACATACTTACTTTGTGATAACCAAAGCTTTCTGTTAACTCTGTCCCTTCTAATCTCCATTCCCAAAATATACCTTGCAGCACCAAGATCCTTCATCTCAAATGCACCTGAAAGTTGGGCTTTAAGCTCACTGACCATACCCTTAGTATTGCTGAAAAACATGTCATCAACATACAAAGCAATAACTAGTATAGAATCATCAACACAATGAATGTAAACACAATGATCCTCCTCGCTTCTAACAAAACCCAATTTCAAAACAAATGAATCAAACCTTTGATACACATTCTGGGGGACTGTTTCAAACCATAGAGAGACCTCTTTAACCCGCAAACCCAATGTTCTTTTCCTTCTACCTCAAAACCTGTAGGATGTTGCATATAAATTTCTTCTTCAAGATCTCCATGCAAGAACGCAGTCTTAACATCCATTTGTTCAATCTCCCAATCATAAGCTGCAACAATAGATAAGAGAAATCTAATAGAAGTCAATTTAGCAACAGGAGAGAATATCTCACCAAAATCAACTCCCTCTCTCTGGCAGTAGCCCTTGGCTACCAGTCTAGCCTTGTACTTCTCCAATGACCCATCTGCTCCAAACTTCTTCTTGAAGACCCACTTACATCTTATGGTCTTTCTTTCTTTGGGCAAATGAACAAGATCCCAAGTGTTACAAGAGTCTAAAGCCATCATCTACTCCTGCATGGCTAGCTGCCAAGACTCACTATCATCTATAGAAATAGCTTCCCTATAGGATCTAAGTTCATCGTTAGTACTTAATAAAGTATATACACAACAAAAATCTAGTGGGCTATACCTGTCAACTGGATTCCGTTATCTTGTGGATCTCCTCAAGGGTGGAGTAAGAGACAATACTCATTCTTTTGCATGATCATCTGCAACAATTTCTTCTATAACAATAGACTCATCTTCATCAGAACTACTCGAATCTTCTTCTTCTTCTTCACCCCCCAATCCATCATTATATTCTTCCTGAGGTGCATCTTGCTGCTCTAAATCAAAGTGCACCTTCTTTACCTTATCATCTTTTTCTTTTGGTTGCTCAGGTTTAGAAATAGCTCTAAGTTCCCTGAAAATAACATCTCTAGAAAAGATAATCTTGCGGGTTAGTGGATTCCAAAGCTTATAACCTTTGACATTATCACCATATCCAATGAATGTACACTTTTTAGCCTTTGGATCCAACTTAGATCACTTTTCCTTAGGCACACGAACAAAAGCCTCATAGCCAAAAACCCTTAAATGTGAAAAAAAAGGTGTCTTACCTATCCACACTTCATAAGGTGTCAAATCAAGAGCCTTACAAGGAGATCTGTTTATCAAGTAGCAAGTAGTACACACAACCTCTGTCCAAAAGCATTTATCCAACTGTGCATCACTAAGCATACTTCTAGCTCTTTCCATAATTATTCGCTTCATCCTTTCTACAACACCATTCTGCTATGGTGTATGCGGAGTTGTCTTTTGTCTGATTATACCTGCATGCTTGCAAAACTCATCAAATTCCTTAGAGCAATATTCCCCTCCATTGTCAGATCCTAATATTTTTATCTTTAAACCTTATTGGTTCTCTACTAAGACTTTGAATTGCTTAAACTTAGTGAAAACTTCATATTTGTGCTTCATAAAATAAATCCATGTAAATCTGGATACATCGTCAATGAAGGTTACAAAATAACAAGATTTTCTGATATATTCATTATCCACAGGTCCAAACACATCCGTATGAATAATTTCTAACTTCTCTTTTGCTCTATTGCTTCCTAAAGGAAATGATTTTCTGTTTTATTTACCAAACACACAATGCTCACAGAAATCAAAGTGCTCATCAGAATAGGAGAAATCATCCAGCAAATTTTTATTCTTAATAGTTTTTAATACATTATTGCTTGTGTGGCCCAATCTACGGTGCCACAACATACATGTATTTTCAGTAGTGGCCTCAGATACATAGGAGGCATTACAAACTGTAGTGGCTTCAAGCTTAAACAAGTTCCTGAATCTCTTCCCTTTCGCTACCACCAAGTTCCCTCTCACTAATCTGCAACCATGCTTGTCAAATGTCACATGCATTCCCAAATTATTCAACTTCGAAACTAAAATCAAATTTCTAGCTAATCCAGGAACATGCAAAACACCAAGGAGGGTTTTAATCCTCCCATCACTGAAACACAACAATACCTTTCCTTTCCCGAAAATCAGATATGTAGAGTTGTCACCAAGGTAGATATTACCTCCATCATATTCTTCATATGAGGAGAACCATTCCTTATGCGGGGTCATATGAAATGAGCATCCTGAGTTAATTAACCAGTGATCATTAGAAACAAGATTACATGCAGAAAGTAAAACTTCTTCACCTGCATTCGAGGACTTATTTGAAGCACTCTCCCACTATTTCTTAGGGTTTCTGCACTGTTTCTTCACATGTCCTCTTTTACCGCAATTCCAACACTTAACTCTGTTCTTTTTACCAGGAGTCTTAGACCAGCCCTTGGACTTGTCCTTAGCCCCTTTCTGATCTCCTTTAGGCCCCCTTTCCTTAGACCTTCCCCTGACACTAAGAGCATCCCTTGAACTATCTGAACTCTTCTTCCTTAATTCCTGTGACAGCAACACTGAAACAAGAGCATCCAACTTTGGATCCACAAGGTTAGCAGTGATAGCAAGGATAATATTCTCCCAAGACTCAGGTAAAGAACAAAGAAGTGAGATACATTTGTCTTCCTCACTAGCTTCAACATCTACTGAATCAAGCTGACTCACCAACAAATTAAAAGAATTTAAATGCTCTGCAACCGATTCACCCTCTCGCATTTTCGTGGAAAACAATTTTCTTCTTAAATAAAGTTTATTTACCATACTCTTGGCTTGATAGATCTCACCCAACCATTCCCACAACTTAGTCTCTTCCTTTGTGACATTCAACAGGACAGATTCTGAAAGACACAACCGAATGGTTCCCTGTGCCTTCTTATCCAATCTATCCCACTCATCTTGAGAGACATCGTTAGGTTTCTTCTCTTTTTGGACAGCCAACCATTGGTTTCTTTCTTCCAACAAATCTTCCATTTTCAGCTTGCACAACTCATACCCCGTTCTGTTGAACTTCTCAATGTCCAAATGAGAGGTTGATGCAACGGTGGATGCAGTCATAATAACAACACAAGATTTGCAAAACAAATGCAACCAAATCTCCCACTGCAGCTACAGCTTCCTCACTACCACCCAAGAGTCAAAGCTAGCCAGGCTCTGATACCAAATGTTAGAAATGAAAGCAACACTACTTCAATGGAAATCTTATTCGAATAAATTTCAGCAATCTTTTAAGTGTGCATTAATAATGGAGATTGTAACAAAACATAAACCCACAATACATAAATATACCAGAAGCAGAATGAAGCACATAACACAAGTGTTTTACATGGAGAAAACCCTTTCGGGTAAAAAAATCCAGCAAGAAAAGAGGCCAAGTTGTATTATCTTCACAAAAGGAGATTACAAATACATTCACTTCCTCTGTCCTTCAACCTTCACTCTGGTAGAACCTGGGTACCTGTAAACTATTATATGCATCTCATCTACTATGCTATGGTTTATATAGAATTTACACAACCTTAAGACATTAAATGACTTCTTACAAGCCCATAACACTTGTCAAGAGTCAACAATACAACCTTGGGCGTCCATGGCCAAGAATAGGCTCTTACGGGGTCATAAATGCTGTCATACATGCATCCTACACTTGGAAAAATATGTCCATGCAAGCTTGAATGCCTTGGGGCCAAAAATAGCCACTTACAGCATCTTATGATGCGTCATATGCTATTATTAGTGTCATAGATTCTTATGACAACTTATAGTTGTCATAGATTCTTATGACAATTTATAGTTGTCATAGAATCTCTTACACCTTCTTACAACATCTGTGACGTGCATCATAACACTAAAAATAGATTATTCCTCCACATATGCACCCCACTTTAACTAATTACCATTTACCATAGTAAATGACATCCCGTAACTACCGCCGGTAACTCTGGGACTTACCGTGCAGTAATTCCGTAATTACTGTGGACAGTAAATAATTTTTACCACTGCTGGTGAAACTTGTACATCCCTTATGGATAATTACAAATTACAAATAATAAATGGAATAAATATAATATTGTGATTTACAAGGTTAATGGTACCTTATCCCAATAGTAAGAACCCCAACCAAATCTGCCCTAAATTTTCTGATTTCAATGGTTTGACATTTTGTCAAACACTTGTCATGCAATGGGACTGAGTTCTGATTTCTGAGTTTGATGTTTGTTTTGATGCTTGTTTGTGATGGTTTTCATAAGAATTACATATGCCAATATAGTAGAAACATAACACGTAGCTTTGCATTCATAAAAAAACAAAATACCACACCAATGATATCTTTATTTTCATCATAACAAGTATGATTACAATGTATGGTAGGTCTAATATACTTATGACGAGTACAAACCCTGTTCAAATTACTATAAGAACCCCAACCCAATCTACCCAGAATTTTCTAATTTCAATGGTTTGACATTTTGTCATGCAATGGGATTGAATTTTAATTTCTGAGTTTGATGTTTTCTTTTGATGCTTGTTTGTGATGGTTTTCATAAGAATTACACATGCCAATATAGTAGAAACATAACATATAACTTTGCATTTATGAAAAATCAAAATGCCACACCAATCATATCTTTATTTTCACCATAAGAGGTCTGATTACAATTTATGATAGGTCTAATACACTTATGATAGCGATTACAAACCCTATTCAAATTAAATATTTGAATAGTTAAACTAGTTCCACATACCGAGTGATTGTGTCTCCTTCAAATGTACAAAGATATACTTTTAAAGCAAAGAAATATGGTTGAATAAGAGGGTTGGAGATCTGATATGACAACTTCACAAACTAAAAACTGATATGAAATCTGATATGCAAAAATGATGTTGAAGATGCCCATGATCCCTCTAGTATCAAGCACTAGATCCTCAAATGTGGAGCGCCTAACCCTAAGTGATAGAAGATGTCGAATAGATGGACATACCACCTCAAATATACATGATCCACTTACACTATGGTATGCCTATATCAATCCTTGGGCTAGTCATAGCCTCCTTGCATGCATGATGATGACAAATCAAACCCTAGTGCCTATCTCTCTCCAAATCACCTTAATCCAAATTGATATTTGGAACAAATCTTCATCAATTTGGTCTTCAAACCCTAGCCATCCATGGCCAATATAAACATGTATAAAATTATATATATTTGAAGCTCTTATCTATGCAAAAAACCTGTAAATAAGCTCTATAGAAAATCCTATATGGATTCACCTCTCAAGTGGCATTGGGTTTTCATCCAATCTACTAAATTCCAAGGGTTTTCATCCTTAGAAATGGTTGAACTCGTTGTTGCAGCTCAAAGGAAAATATCCAATATGCAAAATGACAATACAATATTATGAAATGAACCTCCAAACACCTCTTTTTAAAGCCTCCAAGAGGATCGACCTCTTTTGCCCAATTTGAAATAATTTTGAAGTCCATAAGAGGTGCGCCACAATGAGTAAATAAAACATTATTTTTTAATTCACTTTTCTCCTTCAAATGGGTCAATCCACTTGTCAAATAAAATAATATTTTATTTGTCATTTTATTATATTTTACTTTTCCTTTTTATAAAGTGACTTTCCTTCCTCCAAGTTTCACTTAATTGATTTTCCTTTCTCCAAGTCACTTTTGCTACACTTAACTCACTTTCCTTTCTCCAAGTTGTTATAAAGTCACTTTATAAAGTACTTTTCAAAATTAGCTCAACTTAACTTCAATTTGGCTTAGGTGAAGTCGACTCAGCTAAGGAGGACAAAAAGGGGACATTACAAGTCCTCCCACCTCGAGATTGCTTGTCCTCAAGCAATCGAATGAGACAAATCTGTATTAGGCTCAAACACTCCAACCAATTCCTGGATCCCAAATTAATCTAGGACTTTGGTATGACTTCTCATGTAATATGCTATGCTGTACAAGGTTTTCAAAAGAGAGTTTATGCAACATTCTTGCTAAAAGTGCCACAATTCTCCACATGTATTCAACAAACTTCTTAAAATTTTGTGATTGCCCATCATGCTTTTGTTGCTCCATGCTGATAAACACTGAAAAATTCACATAAATGTCCTCTTGTTGCATAAGAAGTACTTGTGAATTATCAAAATGAAGTGTTTCTTTGTCCATAACTCTCATACTCTTGATTGTAATTTGGTGTGGTAGTGTGTGTTTGAGTGCTTTCATTGTAACTTGTTTCCCTTCATGTTGGAAACTCACCTCCAAAGTTTGTAAGTCTTGAATGACTCTATGAAGTGAATGTAACCATTGCATCCCAAGAATAATCTCATTATCTTTCAAATCAAGAACATGGAAATCATCACAAAGTGTATACTCACCAAAGAGAATACTAAGCTTGTTGATTTTATTCTTGCATGGAATTATTAAACCACATGTTGTAGTCACATCAAATCCCTCAAAATCATCACTATGCAATCCCCTCTTGACCACCAAACTCTCATCAATGTAGGTATGAGTAGCTCCACTATCACGAAGTGCCATGAACTTACACCCAAATAAGATGCCTTGAAATAGAAATGGATTATACCTTGGAGCTCCTGAAAGATAAGCGATCATATTCCCTTTGTTACCATCACTCTCAATATGTGGTGTTGGTTGTCCATGTTCACTTTTTGAACTAGTGTCTACTTCCACATCATCAATGTCAGAGGTGACCTCTATATAGTGCACTTTACCTTTTCCAAGACACCTATGACCGGGTTCCCATGGTTCTTTAAAAGAAAAACATAACTTTTCCTGTGAAGATCATTCTTTGTCTCAAGATCCATCTTTGGTGGTGTTTCAAACTTTGTAGGGTTGGGCTGATTAAGTAAATTCTGATCTAATTTATCATGCTTAGAACTCTTCTTATATGGCTGATTAGTAGAAGGTGATGTTTCTAAGTCAGGTGCTAATTTAATTTCTTCTTGTAGTGTGCTAGGCTTGAAAGCCTTTACCATACCTCTCAATTTCGCATTCAATCCTTCTATAAACAACATTACAACTCTCTTTTCGGGCAAATCAGGAACCATAACAGCGATCTTTTGAAACTCATTGATGTATGTATCCACATGGTCACTTTGTTTCATATGTGCCAACTCCCTATAGTAGACCTCCACATCTTTCCTATCAGACCTAGCAATGAGTTTGCTTGTAAATTCTTCATAAGAATGAATCATTGCATGGTTTTGAGTCACAAATCTATGATGCCACCAATCATATGCTACTCCCTCCAAATGCATGGTTGCAAATTGAATTGCTTCATTTTATGGTATATGTTTGAGTGTCAAGAATGTATCCAATTTATGTAAATAAGCACAAGTTGTACTCTTCCCACTATCATCAAATTTTAGAAGAGAGTTTGTTTAATGCTTGCTTATACTCTTTATGATGCTTCTTTGGTCTTCTTTTATGTTTTACCTTCATCTTGTCCTTTCTTTGATTCATATATTGATCCAAAGTCAACTCATTTATAACCTTCTGTGGAAGTGTATGGCACTCATCATAAGCAACCATTACATCATTGGTCATATGTGTCTCTTCCTCCTCTTCAGAAGTTTCTTCTTCTTCTCTATGCACAAATGTGGGATGGAGTGGCCTATCTAAAACACTAGTAGTAACTCTACTTGGATTATGATTTCCTGTATTGCTGTCCTTTCCTACAATAGGCTTATTTATTCTCATTTGTGACATTTGACCAATGGTTATAAGCAACTATTGTTGTGACTGCATAAAAGTTTGCATCATTTACTATTGTTGTTGGGCAAGATTATTCAAGATATTTTCAATGTTTGGATTCTCAAGTCTCATAGGACTCTCATTACTAGCACCACCACCACCTCTATCCATCTCAACTTGTTATGTACATGTCAAAGGATTAACCTCTTCTTGGATTTCTGGTTGTTGACCTACTCTTCTTCTAAAATAGTACCTGTTTGAACTTTCTCTTGGCTGGATAAGATCAAATTAAACCCTCCAGGCTGGCAAGATGCTAAGCTCTGATACCACTTTAAGAACCCCAACTAAATCTCCCCTAAATTTTCTAATTTCAATGACTTGACAATTTGTTAAACACTTGTCATGCAATGGGACCGAGTTTTGATTTTTGAGTTTTGGTTTTCATAAGAATTGCATATGTCAATATAGTAGAAACATGACACATAACTTTGCATTCATAGAACATCAAAATACCACACTAATGATATATTTGTTTTCATCACAACAAGTCTGATTACAATGTATGATAGGCCTGATATACTTATGACAGTGACTACAAACACTATTCAAATTAAAGATTTGAATAGTTAAACTTGTTTCACGTACCCGATGTTGTGTCTCCTTCAAATGTACAAAGTTATACTTGAAAAGCAATGAAAGATGGCTAAACATGAGTGCTGGAAATCTGATATGACAACAGCTTCACAAACTAAAATTTGATATGCAAAATGATAACATAGATGCCCACGATCCCTCCAATATGTAGTACTAGATCCTCCAAGGTGAAGCGCCTAACCCTATGCGATGGTGTTGGTATTTGTGGTTTTGTCATTGACGTTAAATATGCATGCATGTGAGATTGTTGGAATATGGTCATTGATGTCAAAACTTTGTTGGAAGTGTTGTCTTTAGTGTCTAAGGTAGAGAAGAAATGAAAAGGAGGAAAATATCTAAGGCATGAGAGAAGAAAAGTTGCTACGGCATAAGAAATGATTTTAGTCAGCAAAAATTTTAGTTTGCGAACTTGCATGTTGGCCAATGAAAATTTTGTCAAGAAAAATCTAAGGTAAAATGTTGTTTGCCTTTGGTCAGTAAAGTTCATGTTTTGTGAACTAGTTCGCAAGTTGTGATGTTCGTCGGTTCATCGATTCTTTGGTTTGTCGATTTGTCGACAGAGAAGGAGGAAGCAAAAGACAAGGTTATGTTTGAAGTGCAATCCTGTTATCAGAAAACTTTGTGTTTTGCAAACTTGTTCAAGAGTTTAGCATTTCACTGGTTCACTGACTCAATGACAAGGATGTTAGCTCGTGCAAGAAAAGCTATGCTATTAGAAAAAGTTGTGTTTCATGAACTTGTTCGCGAGTTCAACATTTTGCCAATTCACCAACTAGATGACAGGGAAGCTAGTTCGTGGTTTTATGTTTTCACCGATAGAAGGAAAAGGCATTGAATGAAAGGTTAAGTGGCGTAAGTGTGCTTTTGGCCAACAAGTGTGATAAAGACAAAGTTTGTAAGAGATAACTTTTGCCGATAGAAGCAGATAAGACCAAGTTCATAAAAGTGATTTTTTGTTGATAGAGAAGGAAGGTGGCCTAGTTTGAAAAGGGGAGTTTTCACCGACAAAGGCAACTAAGGCCTTGGTTTTTAAAAATGATATTTCACTAACCAAAGGGACAAAGTACAAAGTTAGTAAAAGATAAAAGTTGTTGATAAAGGTGATAAAGGTAATAGTTTGAGATAGCAAGAATTCGCCGATAAAAGAGTGAAAGCCATGGTTTGTGAAATTGATATTTTGCCGATAAGGTCCATAAAACTAAACCAATGTGGTAGCGATACGAAGACTCAGGTCATTCAAATTAAAATTTAAATGTGTGTTTGGAAGTTGACTGGTAAGAATGTTCAACAACTAGTGAATTCAAAATTTCTAATATTTAGTTGAAGCCAACCTTGTGGCATAAAGCGAAGAGTTTAAATAAATGGTGTCATTGCTGTAGCGTGTAAATTGGAAAGCCCAGATCTATGTAGTAACGTGTGGAGTTCTCAATCTTAGGTCCTTACCTATCTTTGGGTCAATCTAAGTAAGTGTAATTTTGGGCCCTCTCTCAAATGTGCTAACATTGGAAATTAAAATGGGGCCTCTCCTGTGCACGAGGAAAATGTAATTAAAAGCCAACTTTGGAGAATGTTGTTGGTGTAGTGCCAACATGAAAATTAGATTTCCTACAGGATGGTATATAAGAAATATCAGTTTGTGTTTTTTGAAGTAGTGTGTGTGTGTGTGTATGTGCAAGTGTGTGAGCTGTGAAACAAAGTATTCATGTATCCGTATGTACACATGTGAACCTAAAAGCAAAAATCTAAATGTGTCTACGAATGTGAATGTGAAGAGAAATATCTGTATGTGAAGTGAAATATAAGTGAGTATCAAGCAAATAGGCATGCGGATTTATGCAAAGAAGAAATGTGCAAAGAGCATAAACTGTATATAATCCTGAGGTTGCACAATAAGTGTTATTTATTTTGAAATTTGTTTATGTTTTAGATTGATGAGTTGTAGCTTAGTTTGTATGGGAGGTTGAAACCTCAGATAGGTTAAAGCCTCAGATAGGTTGAATCCTATTGCTGGGTTGAAGCTCAGGTTGTTTTTGAGATTGAAGTCTCTAGTAGGTTCAAGCCTACAGATTTGTAAAAGGATTCCAATCCTCAAGTTGAAAGTCTTGTGGGTTGAAGCCTATAAAATATTGTAATTCACTGTTTCATATTTTCCTTGTGATGCTAGATTTGGATAGTAGATCCAAGCATCTTGCTCACCATGGTTTTCTCATCTTGGATTTCCACATAAATCTGGTGTTATGGTCTCTTGTGTGGATGTGTGTTTATGCTTATGCTTGCATAGTTCTTTCATATTCTATTGATGCAATAGAGATCTTGTTGTTGCAGTAGAATTATTTTAAAAAGTGGCATATACTAATTCACCCCCTCTCAGTATATCAGTGTGTTCTAACAATTGGTATCAAAGATAAGTTCCTTGGTGTAGCCTTACAGCTAAAGGTGGATCTAGGATAAGAACACATGGCTCAAGAAGGATCTTCATCTAATAGAGCACCTTATTTTGATGGATCTGTCTACACCTTCTGGAAAGTGAGAATGGAAGCCTATCTTATCTCTCTTGGGTATGATGTTTGGAGATCTGTGATGGATACTTATACTCCTCCTGCATAACATCCTTTCACAGATCTGCCTAATAAGAAGGCTTATGAGAATGATTCTAAAGCTAAGAATGCTATCTTGTGTGGTCTAGCTAAGTCAAAGTTTGTCAAGATAATGCAGTGTAATACCACCAAGGATATATGGGATAAACTCAAGAGTATCTATGAAGGGGATGATAAAGTAAAACAAGCAAAACTATAGACCCACAAGGCCGAATTTAAAAATCTGAAGATGAACGAAGAAGAGAATATTGCTAACTATCTTATCTGAGTAGATAAGGTTGTAAATGCTATTAGAGGTCTTGGTGAAGGGGTGGAGGATTCAATAATTATGAAGAAAGTACTGAGATCACTCCCTCAAAGGTATGATTCAAAACTTTCTACTATTGAAGAAGTAAAATATTTGAATGTACTCAAAATGGATGAATTATTTGGTTCACTCACTACCTATGAAATGAGAATCACAAGCAAATAATCTCTTAAGAAGGAAGTTGCTTTCAAAGCATCTAAGAAAAATGGATCTGAAAAAAGTGATGTGTTTGGTAATGAGGAAGCCAACTTTGTAAGAATGCTAAAGAAAGAATCAAGTAAGTATAAAGGTAAGATACCTTTCAAATGTTTCAACTGTGGAAAGATTAGGCATTATGCATCTAAATGTACTCTCAAGAAGAGTGGAGATAACAAAAATGTTTTCAAAAGACCTAACTTTAACAAGAACAAGAAAATTCTTTACTCTAAGAATGATTGTAGTTCAGCAGAAGAAGAAGACAATTATACATCAGAAGATGAAAGGGTAGAAACTCTATTCATGGCAGTGGAAGTCTTGGACAACTTAGACAATGTTGCTTTTGATAAAGGAGAAGAATGTGGAGTTGACCTTGAAGGTGAATTGATCTCTTCTCTTGAAGACTTAGATATAGCAAGAAAGGAAAATGAAGAACACAAGGCAAGCTCATAGAATCAGAGGAGATGATTGTTAAATTGAAGATTCAAGTTGAAGAAGGAAAAATAATCGCAAACATGGTAAACATTGCTTTCAAAACCAAATCAAATGAGTGTTTAAAACTTGAGGAAGAAATTGTTTCATTGAGAAAGGAAGTTGAAAAGGCTCACCATCAGTTGAATAAGAATATCATGTTTGGAAAGAGCTCTAAAATTTTGGATGATATAATAAATATTCAGAGACTGCTATTCATTAAGTCAGGTTTGGGCTTTGATGAAGAAATCACACAATCCTCTATTCCATTAAAGAAGATTGACCCAAAGAAGATAGTGTCAAATGAAGAAATCCCACTAAAGAAGGATAGTAAAAAAATTGAAGAAGTTGATTTCATTCTTGTCATCTCTCAAAGAAGAAGATTCAGAAGATAAATTCCTGCATGAGAAAATCTCATGAATAGGTTCAATTTTGCCTTTTTTGGTTATTTTTTCATTTGCAATCAGTATGGTCACAATGCAATTGAGTGCAGATCTAGGATGAAGAGAAGTAACTTTGTTAGTAGAAAGACTTTTGCTCCATTGGTTGACTACAACATAATATGCTATACATGCAACAACTTTGGGCACATAGCAATATATTGTAGAAGTGGACTGGCTAAATCAGAAACTCATATGGTTGATGATGACATTCCTATTAGAAGACAAATCAGAAGAAGGAATGGAAAGTCAAGAAGAACAATGATGGAAGTGAAAATTCAATGATTGTCCAAATTGTATTCCATGCACAAGGACAAACAAATCCTTGGGTTATAGATAGTGTTTGCTCAAGCCACATGATAGGTGATAAAAGCAAATTCATCAATCTTGAAAAGTGGAATGGTGGATCAGTCAAGTTTGGAGACAACAACATTGCAAAGATATACATGGTAAAGGTATAATAAGTCTTGATGGAAAGAATACGATAGAAGAGGTTCTATATGTAGAAGTTATCAAGTACAATCTTCTTAGTGTAAGTCAGATGTGCAACAATAGTTATAATCTCACCTTTCATGCACAAGGATGTGAAATCAGAAGAGCAAGCACTGGCAAACTTGTGGTAGAAGGAAACATAACAGAAAATGATTTATGTAATCTTTGTGAAGTCAAAGAAAAGAGTTGCCTTCTAGGGTAGACTGACAAAAGTTGGTTGTGGCATAAGAGGATGGGACACATCAACTTGATAACCTTGTAAAGATTAGCTCTAGCCTTTTAGTTAGAGACATGCCAAAGATTGCCAAACCTACTAGCTCATTTTGTAAGGAATGTCAAATTAGGAAACAAATAATGACCACGTTCAAGGCCAAGGAATGTTATTCTGCTGAGCCATTGGAATTGATTCACACAGACTTACGTGGTCCTATGAGGACAAGGAGTCTTCAAGGTGAAATGTATTTTGTGTTGCTCATTGATGACTATTCTAGAATGACTTGGGTTACTTTTTTGAAGGATAAATCAGAAGCATTTGAACAGTAAATTTAAAATCTTCAAATCCATGGTTGAAAATGAAATGAATGCTAGTATCAAGTGTTTAAGATCAGATAGAGGTGGTGAGTTCACATCAAGTGAATTTGAAGAATTTTGTGAAGAACACGGAATAAAAAGACAATACTCAACTGCAAGGACTCCTCAACAAAATGGAGTAGTTGAAAGGAAGAACATAACTGTCCAAAAGATGATAAGAACAATGTTGAATGAAGCCAAGATGCCTAATGTCTATTGGAAAGAAGCATTTCATACTACTGTTTATATTCTTAATAGAGGACAGCTCAGAGTGAACAACACTGAGACACCATATGACCTATGGAAGGGCAGACCTGCATCAATCAAGTATTTTAGAATTTTTGGAAGCAAATGCTACATTAGAAGAGATGAAGAAAATTTGGGTAAATTTGATTCAAGATCAGATGAAGGAATTTTTCTTGGTTACTCAACTACAAGCAAGGCTTATAAATGTTACAACAAGAGACCAAAGAAGATAGTTGAAAGTGTAAATGTTAGGATTGATGAAAAGATACAACCACCCACACATGATCAAGATGATGATGGTTCAAATGATTCAACCTACTGCTTAGATGATCCACTTTGCACAAAAGAAGAAAATGAAGTTACAAATGAAGGGACACCCATATAAACCACCAAGTCACCTACAAAGTTCATTCAGAAGAATCATTATGAGAATTAGATAATCAAAGATAAAAATGAAGGAGTTATGACTAGGAGAAGACTCGAAGAACAAGTAAATTTATCACTGCTATCCAAAATAGAACCAAAGAACTTGTCTGAATCCAGTAAGGATGAGAGTTGGATTGAAGCAATGAATGAAGAACTAAATCAGATTGAGAAGAATAAAACTTGGGAACTTGTTCCAAGGCCAAAGGACAAGAATGTGATTGGAACCAAGTGGATTTTTAGAAATAAGTTGAATGAAGATGGAGAAGTGGTTAGAAATAAAGTAAGATTGGTCTACAAGGGCTATTCACAAGTGGAAGGCATTGATTTTAAGGAGACATTTGCTCTCATGGCAAGATTGGAAGCAATAAAGATGTTCCCTGCATTTGCAGCTCACAAAGACTTCAAGGTATATCAAATGGATGTCAAATTTGCTTTCCTGAATGGTGATTTAGAAGAAGTTTACATAGAGTAGCCTAAAGGATTTCAACTATTAGAAGATCAGAATATGGTATGTAGACTCAAGAAGGCCTTACATGGTCTCAAACAAGCATCTAAGGCATGGTACGCAAGGTTGGACAAGTATCTACACCAACAAGGATTCAAGAAGGGGATTGTTGATAGCAATCTTTACATCAAAACTTTGTGTGATGAGATGCTAATAGTTGTATTATATGTTGATGATATTATTTTTAGTGGAAATGATATTATGTGCAAGATGTTTGTTGAAGAGATGCAAAAAGAGTTTGAAATGTCCATGGTAGGTGAGCTCTCATTTTTCCTTGGACTTCAAATTGCTCAATCAAACAAGGGTATGTATATTTCACAAAAAAAGTATGTTAAGGAGATGTTGAAGAAGTTTGGTATGGATGGTCCTACAAACCAGTAAGCACACCTATGGTAATAGGTTGTCATCTTAGCAAGAATGACGAGTCACCTCAAGTTGATCAAACTCTTTATTGATCCATGATTGGAAAATTACTGTACTTGACTACCTCAAGGCCAGACATTATGCAAGTTGTTTGTATGGTGGCTAGGTTTCAGGCTGATCCAAAAGAAACACATGTGATAGTGGTTAAAAGGATTTTCAGGTATTTGAAGAGAACTTTGGATTATGGATTGTGGTATGAGAAGGGAAAGGATTTATCTTTGACAGCATATACAAATGCAGATTGGGTTGGCTACATTGATGACAAGAAGAGAACAAGTGGTGGAATTTTTTTCTAGGTGGTAGGTTGGTTTCATGGTCAAGCAAAAAGTAAGATTTGGTTGCTTTATCAACAACAAAAGCAAAATACATTGCAGCAGTTGCATGTTGTACTTAGGTTTTGTGGATGAAGTAGAAGGACATAGGATTTGTTTATGATGAGCCCATTTCAATTTTGTGCGATAATACAAGTGTAATCAACATATCAAAGAACCTTGTGATATATTCAAGAACCAAGCATATATCTATTAGGTATCACTTTTTGAGAGAAAAGGTTGCTGATCAAGAGGTAAAATTGGAGTATGTGCCTATAAAAGATAAGATTGCAGACATTTTCACAAAATCCCTTCCTAAAGAGACTTTTGAATACTTGAGGCAGAAGTTGGGAGTGGTATCACTCTCACCAAATTAGTAAATGTTTATAATCGAGCATCTGTTCAGGGGGAGCAGCTCAAGGCTATTCTCCACTCCTTGCCTGGATAGTGGCTACCTCTTAGGGAAAGTAGGTAGAAATATAGAAGTTTTGTTTATCAAAGTTTGGTATGGCTTTGTGAAGAAGAGCATTACAGGCAAGGGGAGCTTGTATTGACAATATCAATTTGAAAGAGGTTTGTTGCATCCTTTTGCCATTGATGTCAAAGGGAGAGAGAGTTTAGAAGTTGTATTACAGTTCAGGGAGAGTTTTCAGAGATGTCAGATGGTGCAGCTCTTAGATGTTGTGTTTTAGTTCATAAATAATAGAGTAAGGGGGAGCATTATAAAAGAAAAGATTTGTGTCCCCATCAATGAAAAAGGGGCAGATTGTTGGTATTTGTAGTGTTGTCATTGATGTCAAATATGCATAAACATGAGATTGTTGGAGTATGGTAATTGATGTCAAACGTTTGTTGGAAGTGTTGTCTTAGTGTCTAAGGCAGAGAAGAAATGAAAAGGAGCAAAATGTCTAAGGCATGAGAGAATAAAAGTTGCTAAGGCATAAGAAATGATTTTAGTCAGCAAAATGTTTGGTTTACGAACTTGCCACATTGGTCGGTGAAAAGTTTGTCAAGAAAAATCTACAGTAGAATGATTTTTGCCTTTGATCAACAAAGTTCATGTTTCGTGAACTAGTTTGCAAGTTGTGATGTTCGCTGGTTCTCCAGTTGCCGATTCACCAACAAAGAAGGAAATAGAAGACAAGGTTGTGTTTGAAGTGCAAGTTTGTTATTGAAAAACTTTGTGTTTCACAAAATTGATCAGGAGTTGGTCATTTTGCCAGTTCGTTGACTTGACAACATGGACATTAGCTTGTGCAAGCAAAGCTATGCTATCAAAAAAAGTTGTGTTTCATGAACTTGTTTGCAAGTTCGGCATTTCGCTTATTCACCGACTAGGCGATAGGGAAGTTGGTTCATGGTTTTATGTTTTCACCGATAGAAGGAAAAGGCATTGAATGAAAGGTTAAGTGGGGTAAGTGTGCTTTTGGCTAACAAGTGTGATAAAGACAAAGTTCGTAAGAGATAACTTTTGTTGATAGAAGCGGATAAAACCAAGTTCGTAAAAGTGAATTTTTGTCGATAGAGAAGGAAGGTGGCCTAGTTTGAAAAGGGGAGTTTTTGCCAACAAAGGCAACTAAGGGCTTGGTTTGTAAAAATGATATTTCATTGACCAAAGGGACAAAGGACAAAGTTAGTAAAAGATCAAAGTCACTAATAAAAGGTGATAAAGGTAATAGTTCAAGATAGCAAGAATTTGCCGATAAAAGAGTGAAAGCCATGGTTTGTGAGATCGATATTTTGTCGATAAAAGGGCCAGAAAGCTAAGTCATTGTAGTAGCGATATGAAGACTCGAGTCATTCAAATTAAAGATTTGAATGTATGTTTGGAAGTCAACTTGTAAGAATGTTCAACGGCTAGTGAATTCATAATTTCTAATATTTAGTTGGAGTTGACCTTGTGGCATAGAGCGAAGAGTTTAAATAAATGGTGTCATTGCTATAGCATGTAAATTTGAATAATCAAATCTGTGTAGTAGCATGTGGAGTTCTCAGTCTTAGGTCCTGACCTCTCTTTGGGTCAATCTAAGTAAGTGTAATTTTGGGCCCTCTCTCAAATGTGCTGACATTGGAAATTAAAATGGGGCCTCTCCTATGCACGAGGCAAATGAAATTAAAAGCCAACTTTGGAGAATGTTGTTGGTGCAGTGCCGACATGAAAATTAGATTTCCTACAGGATGGTATAAAAAAAGATCAGTTTGTGTTTTTTGAAGTAGTGTGTGTGCATATATGTGCCAATGTGCGAGCTGTGAAATGAAGTATTGATGTATCTGTATGTACGCATGTGAACCTAAAAAGTGAAAATATGAATGTGTCTATGAATGTGAATGTGAACTGAAATATCTATATGTGAAGTGAATCATAAGCAAGTATCAAGCAAATAGGCATGTGGAGTTATGCAAAGAAGAAATGTGCAAAGAGCATAAACTGTATATTAGTAAGTATTATTTGTTTTGAAATTTGTTTCTGTTTCAGATTGATGAGTTGTAGTTCAGTTTGTATTGGAGGTTGAAGCCTTAAATAGGTTGAAGCTTAGGTTATTTTTGAGATTGAAGTCTCTGGTAGGTTGAATCTTACAGATTTGTAAAAGGATTGCAGTCCTTCTCAAGTTGAAAGTCCTGTGGGTTAAAGCCTACAAAATATTGTAATTCACTATTTCATATTTTCCTTGTGAGGCTAGATTTGGCCAGTAGATCCAAGAAGCTTGCTCACCGTAGTTTTTCCCATCTTGGGTTTCAATGTAAATCTAGTATTATGGTCTCTTGTGTGGATGTGTGTTTTTGCTTATGCTTGCATAGCTCTTTCATATTCTATTGATGCAATAGAGATCTTGTTGTTGCAGTAGAATTATTTTAAAACATGGCATATATTGATTCACCCCCTCTCAGTATATCAATGTGTTCTAACAGATGGAAGATGCTGAATGGATGGAAAAAAACACCTAAAATACCCATAATCTATATGTGATATGATGTGCCTAGTTTATCACTTGGACTAGCCGCAACCTCCTTGCAAGATTTAACCTCCACAAATGATAACGGTATTAATGTCAATCTAAACAATGACAATCCAAACCCTAGCAACCAGCTTGTCTCCAAATCACCTCAATCCAAATTGATATTTGGAACAAATCTCATCAATTTGGTCCTCAAGCCCTAGCTGTCCATGGCTTATATAAACTTGCAGAAAATTATATATCTTTGAAGCTCTTATCTATGCTAAAAACCTACAAATAAGCTCTATAGAAAATCCTGGATGGAATCACCTCTCAAGTGGCATTGGGTTTTCATCCAATCTTCCAAGGGTTTTTGTCCTTAGAAATGGCTAAACCTGTTGTTGCAGCTCAAAGGAAAATATCCAATATGGAAAATGACAATACAATATTATGAAATGAACCTCCAAACACCTATTTTTTAAGCCTCCAAGAGGATCGACCTCTTTTGCCCAATTTGATATAATTTTGAAGTCCATAAGAGGTGCGCCACCATGAGTAAATAAAATATTATTTTTTAATTCACTTTTCTCCTTCAAATGGGTCAGCCCACTTGTTAAATAAAATAATATTTTATTTGACATTTTATTATATTTTACTTTTCCTTTTTATAAGGTGACTTTCCTTCCTCCAAGTTTCACTTAACTGATTTTCCTTTCTCCAAGTCATTTTTGCTACACTTAATTGACTTTCCTTTCTCCAAGTTGTTATAAAGTCACTTTATAAAGTACTTTTCAAAATTGGCTCAACTTAACTTCAATTTGGCTTAGGTGAAGTCAGCTCAGCTAAGGAGGACAAAAAGAGGACATTAGACAATACTACATGGACGACCAAGCACTTACTAAAAGTGAAGAACTATCTGGGCCAAATGTAGTGGAAGTGGCAAAATTTCCAATGAGAATACCTAGAGAAAACCCCCAAATGCATGAAGATGTCAAAGAAAAATCATGAAAGATAGTGAGGGAACAAAAGAGATTTCCTAGACATAATAGGAATAGTTGGAGAAGGAATATTTGGAAAGACAAGAACAATTATGGAAGAAGGCCATTATGGAGTATAAGAAGAAAAATAAAGTGGTTGTAATTATTAGAGGAGGAACAAATACCACAATGGGGAAACTAGTGATGGAGGATGTAAAGGAGTTCCCCAGAAAAAGAGGCCACAATCTTTTAGTAGAGAAGGCTAAAAAGGTTATTAGAGAGGAAAAAGAGATCGAGGATTGCGAAAAAGCTTGTTTCTATGAAAAATAAACTCTATTGTTGAAGAATTGGCCACCTTTGTAGAGTAGGAAAACATCTTGAAAATTTTGAAGCAATTCACCAAGTATTGGAATAAACATAAGGAGGTCAATACTAAATAAACTGTAAGAAGAGTGGAGAAAACATCAAGAAAATGACATTCAAACATCCTATGTTGATTGAGTTAAGAGTCCATGATAAGTGTATGAGAAATGTAGTAGTATACTTAGGGGTAGATGTGAGCATCATGCTAAGAAGAGTTTGGGATAATTTGGGCAAGTATGTAGTCTAAGAAAGAGTGAGAAAATAAAAGAAGAAAATGCCACATAAGGGCAAAATGTATACAAACAATTGGAGAACCTAAGTTACAAAAGAAATAAACATACAACAAACCCATAAAGATTACCACATAACTAGGGGAATATCGCATATAAAGCTACCTTGGAACTCTAGGGTAGGAGATGTGTTGAGGTACTTGAATAACTAGGAAAGAACATTTGAAAGAGATGAACTCACAAGGTAAGCATTAGATGACACCCTCGTGTGTAGTATGGAAAGATGGTGGCACACCCACAAACCTAACATTCCCATGTGGAAGGCACCAAATATATTAATAAAAACAAGATACCTAGAGGAAGAAGAGAAGTGGGATGCTATTAAAGAATATGATGGTACAATTGACCCATGGGAACATATTCAACATTGCATTGAAATTTGGGATACTAAGAGGGAATTTGATGTGAGACTTTGATACAACTACTTTACTGGACATTAGCCTCAATTGTAAAAACCTAGTATGTAAATCAAGAGAGAAGGATAAAAACACAGACTTGCATAATGATAAAAGAAGACTTTTGTGGAACATTCCATTTTATAGACCCTAATAAACATTTCCATAATGTCTTACAAGGAATGATATATGTTATCACTACTCTTGCGTACAAATTAAAGTAAAGATTTGGAGAAAGGAAAAAGGTATAAGCACCGCAAAGAGAGCAGGGAATGTGGAAGATGATTGAGTGGATGAATGAGATGGATGTGGTACCATCTAGAGTATGTTATAAAAAAATGAAAATGAAGAACCCTTAAAATTAGGAAGAGGACCGTAAAAACTTGGAAGTACAAGTTAAGGAAGGAGAAAGACAATCGGTAGTGCAAAACCTAGATAAATCCCAATATTTCTATCAACCTATAAGGATAAAGAAGAGAATATAGCAAGAGAGGGTGCCTCCAATATGGCTAGGATTGGTGATTACCAAGGAGAGAGAGGAGTCATGCAAGTATTAGAAGTATTAAAGGAATATGAGTACCTTTTCCTTAGGACATTTACAAATCTGAAAGGAATAAATGAGGAGACCATAGTGATGAAGATACAACTAAAAGTGGGAACAAAACCAATCAGGAAAAGGCTTTACCACCTCGATCCCAATGTGAAAGTAAAGGTCAAACAAGAATTAAACAAAATTTTGGCCAATGGAATTATTAAATCAACAAAAAAATCATAATGGGTAAGTTCAATGGTAGTTCAACATAAGAAAATTGGAGAAATAAGGAAAAAAGATGCTAAAAGTCTTCGCATGACTAGAATATCGGGAACAGAGCATTTCAAGTTGATAATACTATATTGTTGTATGAAAGTAGGTTCAAGAAACATGGGAAATTAAAAATGTGGAGCTTAGGTCCATATAAAATTGTATAAATAACATAATTAGGAGATATTAATCTAAAAACACTTGAAGGTGACATGTTGAATGGACATGTAAATGGGGTAAGATTAAAAATTTGGGATAGTGAAGGACATATGCAATCTACATGGTGTAGAGGAAAACTAATGCATTGTAGACTTGACACAATTCAGGGGTAAACCTATCTGAATAGTGCACTTGACATTAGACACCTACATGAAATTATCAACCAAGGAGCGTAAGCTTATGATGGCACTGCACTATATGTGCCTTCAGGGGCTCATATTCTCCTAAACTATCCTATTCAAACCTACTCAGATTATTCTACATTGCTAGAATTCACAAAAATACAAGAACAATAAAAAGAGTTACAAAACCTAGTGGCTACGAGTACCTGCAGAATAAGTTGTAGATAACTGCTAAAAATAGGAAAATACAAAACTCAAAATGATGAAAAAGCTAATGCTAACCTCCGTAGGACTAAGATGGATCAATTATACATTTGTTCATGAACCACAACTATTGTAATTAATAACAAGAGTATTCTACTTAACTTCACAATGCATAACGGAAAACAACTTTAACAAGAATGCATAAATGAATAAGAAAATAAATGAAGTGAAGATCAGTACCTTGAGTGGTCGGCTTAGGGGACTAACTTACTTAGCTAGAAATCAAATCTAACTTAGATACTCACACACCCACATAACACGTAGTTCCTTTCATTCCATATCACAAAATACTTCAAACATAATCTTCTTTGTAGATTTTATTCAATAATTGCATTTCAACAATTCATGTCTAGAGAAATAACTAATTGTTGTATCTTCTAATAGTGAATAAAACAACTAACAACTGAGTAACTAAGTAACTAACTTGGCTCTGAGATCATCCCCCTAACTTAAACAAAACGGGAGTCTTATTCAACTACCAACTAACCATAATCATTAATCCATTCCTAGATATTAGGATACAGAGTTAAGATTGATTTATTAATTCTAACTAAATAGAGGAAGGAGAATCCCATTCAAATAAGAATTCCTATGCAACATCTCATATGAGAAACACATCAGTTGTGTTTAGAATCTTGGAACAAGTCTACTTCTACATTTATTTCTTCTCATAATGATTCATGTTCAGCTTCTAGTTGCCTGCACTTTTAGCAGCTTGATGTCAACTTCCTTCAATTCCCCTGTTCTGCGACTTGCTGCAAATTCTCCTTTCCTTGATGGCACGTGCTTGTTGCTGCACAAGGGTTAATCCACAAAACATATGCACACAAATAATCTTCATAATTAAACTGTAGAATCTCATTTATATTGCATACATACTCATGTTCAAATCATTCAATTGATAAATATCATCACTATATTTCATATTAACAAAATAGGTTCAAGGTTTTGCAAAATATATAAAAAGACAGTATATCATGAAATTATAATGTTTGAAAAGCATCTGAAAGATCATGTGCAAAAGGTCTAAAAGCACATAAAAACAACACAAAAGAGGCTAATATTTAAACCCATCATTCCCCCCAACTATCCTTTTGCTTGTCCTCAAGCAAAACACTTAATTAAACATTTAGGGGAAAAGATTGTAATGCAAGGTGATCTGCCTAAGGTCCATCACTTCTCTGATCCCCACCCCCTGCTTTAGATATAAACCATTGTAACATGCAAGCCTATCCATCTTAACTAATTTTGCACTCCTACATTCATCATTCTTTTCTCATGTCTAGTGTGGTACTGGATGGAGGAGAATAGGAGGATGATGAGTAAGTGGCAGCCATCCCACTCCTTTTTGTTTTGAAACCTGGATGTACTTCCGCAATCTTTCAAACATATTTATAAAATTATGGGAAGAGTGAGGCTCTTTCCTTTGCAACTCTGGGGTCAGACTATTCCATCTGCTTTGTACATACCTTAGGCAGTTTTGAAGGATAGGCACTGCCAACTGTTGTAACCTTCTATAATCTTGAAGTCTCAAATCCATGATTATCTATCCTAGACCCTTGTGAGAAAGGAGTGTCAACCATTGAGTAAGGATTACATTGGGATTCAGTGCTTCTTTTTTGATTTGTAGTGCTACTATTTTCTCTTGTTCTTCATATCTGTCCATTAATTCACCTCTGAGCTTCTCATTCTTGAAACAGGATGATAGTGCTCTAACTTGTAAATCCCCAACATAAATTAAGGGGTTTCATTTTGTATCCTCTTCCATCAGATAGTTGTGTAAACAATACTCACATAGTTGATCTTGCTCCTCCAGGCTGACTTCTTTGAAATAGCTGAAAAAATTATTCCTCGAGTGTAAAGCAGGCTGATCATTAATGAACCTATTGAATTGAAAACTAAGAATTTTTTCTTTTAGAAACAATGCATAGACCCTAGGTGGAGGTCTAAACTCAATAATTTGAATGGCTCTGTTTATTATCTCTATCAACTTACCTTCCAACCTTTTCAACTCCAAATTCTTACCTTCCAGTGATGCATTGAGAGTTTATTTTTCTTCCTCCCAGCTTTCTTTTTCTTGTTTGAATTTTTTAGTAAGTTTCATCAATTCAAAGCCCAAAGACAAAGAGGTGAGATATATTGGAGACCTTGCTACATGAGGTTGTGGATTTAGTACTTTATTCTCTTCAGTTTTTGTTTTATTCTCGGCCATCTGTGCTAATAGATCCAAGTTGGTTCCATGGCCATAGGTTTGGATTTTCTCCTCCAATTCCTGTATTCTTATCTCCTCTTTATCCTTTTGTATTTTCTCTTCCAATTCCTCTATTCTTTTCTCCTTCTCCTTGTCCTTTTCCTCATATCCTTTTACTTGCTCTTCCAATTGCTTTATCCTGTCAAGAGCTTCTTGAAGCTCTTTCCTTATATTCATATCCTCTAACAGTTCTTTTTCCTTTTCAAAATTTAAACCTTCATCATCATCCCCAGTGATATCAAAAATTTCTCTAGTAGAGCTACTGGGAACTGACTTCCCCATCTTCTTTGCAATAAAAATATCTTTTGAATTAGTGTCAGAAGACGAAGAAACATACCTTCTCCTCTTAGCAGACACATTGATATTTTCATGAACATCAGCAGGGACATTCTCAGGGGCGTTCCCTTCATTGTCTGAGTCTGTGTACAGCAATGTTGAATTGTGGTGCTATTGTCCTCCTTTTTCTTCCTACCCCTATTCCTCAACAATTCTTTCTTTAACATTCTGCCCTTTCAACCTTCCGAAGCGCTTGGGAGTAATAGTTTCCTGTTTAACTTCACTTTTCCTCTTCTTTTTACTCTCCTTCTTCTTCTTCCCTGCATCCTCTTCTTTTATAGTGCTCTTATGTTTATCAACACCTTTCTTATTCTTCTTTTTCTTAGAAGATGTTGAAGCAATGCTTCTCATAGCTTTAGGGTTTGTAGAAGATGAGGGTTTCTCTATTGCCACTGACCTATTTTCTCGAGTGTTTTCCTCCTGCGGCTCTTTGTGCTCCAGTGCAATCTTAGGTTCAATCTCAAGTTCTAATTCATGTTGAGGTTCATCCTCTACTTCAAGTACTTCCAGTAGTTTTGTGATATCCGTGCATTTTTTAAAGGCATTCCAGTCAACCTGAGGATGTTGAATTCTTAGGCTTCTCTTAACCAATAGGGCTATTAAGAAGTGATGGGACAACATGGTGTCTATTTGCTTTCTCTGATATTTGGATGACATCCTCTTCAACATGTTATAGAGGAAATTGGGAACATTGACTAACTTATCACGGCGTAAGTGATTTAGCAACTTAAAGTACACAGTATATAAAAAATTGTGCCGACCATCACAGGTAAAGTATTTAATGATATAATAAGTACATTTCCCTCAAAAGAATGGAAGGGACAATCTCTTTGTACCTCATGATGACGAGTCCAGGTTTTCTCCATGCTCACAGAATTCTTCTCTTATTGCAGCTGCATCAACACGAGCTAGATATTCAGACCATGTACGCGACAATCTTGTAACTTGGGCAATGGCCATTTCAAAAGCATCTACAACCAATCCCCTGACTGTTGCCTCATCATATTGCAATGTAGTTGCAAATTCTTTCACCATTTCATTATCATATTATGTTATCTTCAAGAAGTAATCTAGTCATCTCACTCTGGTGAAAAGTGGTAGAATCATCATATCCTCTAATATTTCCTTGTGCGTAGATGGTTCTCATCTTACAACATCACCTCCCATTATCTTTGTACTCTGCAACCTCAAAAGGTTTCAATTTCTGCTCAACTTTGATTCCACCACCTTCAGAAGAACCTATAATTTGTTGTCTTTTCTTGTGCCTTCTTCTATTCCCCCCAACTGTAACTTTTGGAGCTCTCTTGTATGCAAATTTTTGTATCTTAGCTCACTCATAGGGTAATAAGTTCACAATTTGGATGAAACAAGGTAGGTCCACTATCTTTGGAAAAATGACATAGAATTCTATCTGATAACTCTAAAGACTTGGGTGGTGAAAATAAAAAAATTTAACTAACCATTATACCCCTCCCCCCAACTAATGGGTGAAGTGACCTCATTTCACGCATGAATTGATAGGGTTGAACGATTAATTATGAAATGTAATGGTGATACATATTTTTGCATGCATGAATTAAATGAAGAGTAATAATGAATATAAAATTAAATCAAAGTTAATCATGGAAGGTTACCTTTTGTACATACATTATGGAAGTAAGGGATCAACACACCTTGGAATTGGAGAACATGTACTTGGCATTTATTTGATGTGAGCAGAATGAAATGAATGAGAGTGAATGTTAAGGCGGTGGGTACTTCAGAAGTGATGTGATGTGACAGCTCGCAATACTTGATCTAACAACTCGTGAGTGTGAGTTGAACATTTTTGCTGCGAGCGTTTGATTTATTCAAAATGAATAAAACAGGTGTGGAAGAAATGGAATGCACAGGAAAATATTACTTTTTGACAAAGTGTTGAAGACTTTTGCAGACAGGTGTTGCTACAGGTACCTCCAGTACAGGTCCCGATTGAATGTTTATATTTTCATTATTTTAGGTCCTAACTATAACAGGTCCTGACTGAGACTTAAAAATAGGTCCCTCTAGAGCTAACTGTGTTCACCATGGGTAGTGTGTTGTGTGTGCATGTGAAGTACAAAGCAATAAAAATTAAGTCTCAGTGACAGGGGTTGAGTTGTGTAACTCGACCTCTGTATCACTAGACATGATGGGTGGATCACTTTCTGATAGTACATCATTGTGTGTTTCAGAGCCTTCATCATTACCATTATGAGCACCATACTTGTTTGTTAGAGAGACAATAAAATCATCTTTTTGAAGTGGTTTCTTATAAAGTTTCAACCTATGTCTATTTAACAGTAATGAAAATCTAACGTCATCAATGGTTTGTAGTTGGACTGCACCATTAGGGAATACCTGTTGAATCTCATATGGTCCCAGCCATTGAGATTGAAGCTTACCTTTGAAATCTTTGTATCTGGAATTATAAAGAAGGGCCCAATCACAAACATTAAACTTTTTAGTCTTTATATATTGATCATGCCATTTAATTCTTTGTTTCTGAATAACCTCTGTGTGGTGTATGGCCTCTAATCTGATTTTGTCAAGAGCATTTAAATGTTGTAACCTTTCCTTTTGAGCCTCTGTCAAGTCCATCCCCAATTTCACTATTGTTCTCAGAGGTTTGTATTCAAACTCTATAAGCAATATTGTTGTCTTGCCATAAACCAATTCATAAGGAGTGAATCATGTAGTTGTCTTCCATGTGGTTCTGTATGCCCAAACAACTTTTGGTAATCTGGAAACCTAATATCTTCTGTGGAGCTATACTATTTTTGTAAATATATTCTCAATCTCCCTTTTTGTAACCTCGACTTGACCATTAGCTTGAGAATGATATGGGGTGGACTTCTTGTGTCTGATCTGATACTCCTCCACCAGTTTGGTGATTAAATCTGATGTGAATTGTGGTCCTTGATCAGTCACTATCTCCCTAGGTACACCATACCTAGTGAAGATTTCCTCATATAAGAATTTTGCCACATTGCCATTTCTGGCAAATTACAAAGCTTTAACTTCTACCCATTTTGTTAAGTAATCAGTGCATACTAGTATATATTCCTTGTTGTTTGAAGTGGGACAGATAGGTCCAACAAAATCCAACCCCCACTTATCAAAAGGAGATAATGATATTTGGGGCTGCAAAGGCATTTCATCACTTCTTGTAGGTCTCCCCATTCTCTGGCACTGATCACAGCTTCTAGTATACTTGACAGAGTCTTTATGTAGTGTTGGCTAGTAATATCCTGTTGTCAAGATCTTGAAGGTTGTCCCTTTGGCTGCAAAATGTCCACCGTAGGGTTCATCATGACATGCCTTCAATATGTCAAACACTTCATCCTCCTTGATACATCTTCTCATAATGTTATCTGGGCTAGTGTAGAATAGGAATCCAAAAATAAGGGAAGCATTTGTGAACTAACTGTCTTTTCTCCCTTGGAGAAAAGTAACCTAGAAGCTACCCTGTCACCAAATAATTAGCTATATCTGCATATCATGGAGTGTGTATGTTCAGAGAAAATATATGCTCACCAGGAAAAGAGTCATCAATGACTCCTTCTGCTGATTGTGTAGGCAGTCTAGATAGAAAATCAACAACCACATTAGCCTTTCCTGGTTTGTCAACTATTGTTATGTCAAATTCTTGCAATAACAACAACCACCTTACAAGTCTTTCGCCCACTATTGGCTTATTCATCAAATATCTGATTGTTGTATGATCTGTATGTATGAACACTTTATAGCCAGTAATGTAGTGTGTAAATTTGTTAATGGCATAAACAACAACTAACATTTCCTTTTCTATCACAGTGTAGTTCAACTTAGCTCCATGTAGGTTTTTGTTGATATGGTATATTGCATACTCTTTATTTCCTTCTTGCTAGCCTAAGACTGCTCCAACGACAAAGTCTGATGCATCAGTGTGGATATGAAAAGGCAATGTCTAATTTGGACCTCTTAGAACTAAAGCTTGTGTCAAGGTTGCTTTTAGCTTCTCAAATGAATTCTGACAGTCTAGGGTCCATTCAAATTCAATGTCTTTTGTCAACAGAGTAAACAAAGGGGCAACAATTTTGCTAAAATCTTGAATGAACCGCCTATAATAACCTGCAAGTCTAAGGAAGCTCCTTACATCCTTCTATCTCTGTGGAATAGGCAGGGTAGATATGATTTCAATCTTCTTTGGGTCAACTTGTATTTCTGCACTTGAGATAAAATGTCCCAAGACAATGCCCTGTTGCATCATCATAAAATATTTTTCATTGCTCAAAGATAGATTGTGCTCTATGCGTCTCTTTAAAACTTTCTCCAAATTGTGTAAGGCTTCATCATATGTTTCACCATACGTGGTGAAGTCATCCATGTAAATCTCCATGCTATCATGGGCAAAATAAGAGAAAATACTAAGTACTGCTCTTTGAAATGTGGTTGGAGCATTACACAGACCAAAAGGCAAGACAAATATGCATAGATCCCCCAAGGGTAGGTAAACATTGTCTTATCTTGATCCTCGGGTGCAATCTTAATTTGTTTATAGCCACTGAAGCCATCAAGAAATGAGAAATATTTCTTCCCTGCTAAAGAGTCAAGAACTTGGTCAATAAACGACAATGGGAAGTGATCCTTCCTTGTGGCAGCATTTAGTTCCCTGTAGTCAACACAAACTCGTCATTTGCCACCTTTCTTGGGAACTATTACCAATGGTGAAACCCATTCACTGTCTGAAATGGGGTATATAAATCATGCATCCAAAAGCTTTTAAAGTTCATATTTCACTATCTCTCTTAGAGCAGGGTTCATGCATCTCTGTTGTTGCCTTATAGGTCTGTGGCCATCATCAATGTAAATTTTGTGCATGCATAAGGCAGGATCAATGCCTTTCATCCTTCAATACTGCGTGCAGGGATTGTTGCAGTTCATCAGTCAATGCATTGTTAACAGTCAACATCTTTCTTGGCTTGATTTCTAATTGTTTAGACATTTCTTGTACAGAGGACAAATCAAGGCTAGGTATTACTGGTAAGCATTGTTGGGGTAATAAAGTATGAAATATTTGGGATACCTCTTATGAGGAACTGATGGGTATTATGCTTCTCAAGGGGTCTTGTAAGCAGGATAGACAGTCCTGTTGCTACGGGTGCCTCCCACAGTCATTTTGTATAATGTGAGCTATCAACTCATTTTCATCCCGGATATCTAGCAAGGGGTTGCATTCAATGGTCATCAAGGTTTGTAATGAATAATCATCCTCATCATCCAAGGTAGGCCAGATGGTCTGCTCAAGTTCATGGTATGGTTGGGCTGGTGGATATAAGACCAATTTTTTGGTCATTATCCCATTTGATATGATCATATTTCCTAACCTGCAACCTATAAATGCATCTGTTGTGGCAAGCCATGGTCTGCCTAGTATAAGAGGATAACCAACAAGATTGACCTTGGGATGGAGTACTATAAAATCAACAAGGTATTCCCAGGAATCTAATGCAATTACCAAGTGCTCAATGACTCCTTCAAGCTTAACTGTAGACTTATCAGCTAATTGTAAAACTATCTGAGTAGGCCTACAGTTGTTTAACTATAGCATCTACATTATCTCCTTGGTCATTACATTAATTGCAGCACCCAAGTCTATCAAAGTATTCTTGATTAGAGTCCCATTGATTTTTACGTCCACCACTAGACTACCTGGATCTGTATATTTGGGGACAATTATATTCCCCAACATTATGTCAGCAAGGTTACCCAAAACTTGGATTGTCTTTAGGTCCGTTCTCTTCCTTCCTGGTTTCTTTATACAAAGATCTCTAATAGTCTTAGTATATATAGGAATATCTTTGATGGCTTGGATTAAGGGAATCTTTATGCTTATATCTTTTAACTGGCATAGAAGGTCAATTTCAGCTTGTGTTGGTTGCTTCTGGATAGCCAAGTGTTTAGGGAAAGGAGGTTTTAGATGTGAAGTGGTCTGAGGATCCTGATTTGATTCAGGTTCCAATGGTGTCTTATCTGAGGCTTCCTTTGTGGGTTCTTCATCTTCAAGTTCTGTAATTTGGGGAGATGAAGAGCCCACCAGTTGCTTCCCTGATTTGAGATGAATATTACTAACCTCTACCCCATATTCATCACCTCATTAGTATAAGCCTGTTGAGCAAGCTTGTTGTTAGGGTTAGGTGTAGGTTGGGCAGAGAGTTGGGTAGGTCTAGTAGGTTGAGTTTGAGGAGTGGATGGAGGCATTATTGTTGGCTTCTAGGGCTGAGATGGAAGCATAGGTTGCTGGTAATTTGCATTTTGTTGCCATTGTTGGCCCTTGTTCCATTGGGGCTGCCACTAATGCTGATGTGTAGGCCAATGGGGGTTATAGTTGGAACCTTGAAAACTTTGTCAGGGCCGTGGGTTTGGTTGCTATTGGTTCTAACTAGGTTGTGGAGTAGGCCATTGTGGGTTTTTCCATAGATTTTTATTGCTAGGCCATGGTCGAGTATTCCAAGCAGAGAAATTTTGGTTTGCAATAGGAAAGGGTGAATTAAAATTAAGTGGATCGGAGGGCATACCTTGTCTTTGCTGCCAAGGTCTCCTTTGAGCTATGTAGAACAGCTGCCCATCCTTTCCTTCAAATGGCTGAAATTCTTGCCTTTCAACCTTCTCTTGTTGGATACTAGCCATCCTTTTGCATTTATAATTGGCATTCCTTTGTCTACAGTTGAGGCAGTACTTAGTAAGCATTGCATCCGCCTCTTCTTGTTTCTTCTTGATGTGAAGAGTGTCTAGTTGTGTAGCCATATGGATGATGATATCCTCCTTCATGTTGGACAACAAGTTACTGATTTCCACTCTTGAAACCCCATTAGTTGCTTTGTTTGTGATCAATGTCCTTTCTCCCCTTGGTCGTCTGGTGAAAGTTCTTGAATAATTTCTACAAACTTTGCAGATTGATTCAAAAGGTAATTGAGAAATATCACCTTGCCCGATGAGATTTAAGGCATCCATGCAATCATCATTAACCCCTCTCAAAAAGACCAGCTTCAGTGATTCTTCAGACAATCTATTTTGGTAGTTTTTCTTCACGGCAAACTGGAATCTTTCAACATAATCTTCTAGTGGCTCCTCCTCTTTTTGTGACATCTTGAAGATGTCATCTCTCCTCCTATCATGTCCTCTATAGTAATCTTGGTATTTCTCCAAGAATCTCTCCTTCATCATATCCCAGTCTGAAATGACATCTTTTCCTAGCCCCATAAACCATCTCAAGGCTGCATCCTTGAGAGTGGCAGGAAAGAGTTTAAGCCTATGAGCATCTGAGGTGTATCATAGCTCCTACACAGGATATCAAACTCAAATAGAAACGTATCTGGGTCCTCTGTCACCAGGCCATAGAAGACTGGCAATGCTGAAGGTGGAATGTTCTTCAGCATTGCAGCCCTCTCCTGATCAGTGATAGGAAACTCAAACATTGCTTGCTCCGGTCGATCATCCATCGCTGCATCTGCCATGGTTCTAAAGGTCCCTTCTGTAGTTGTGGAAGAAGTTGATGAAGATGTAAAAGGTGTTGATGAAGATGAAAGAGCATGTCCTTCTTCAGCAATTCCTATTGTATAGTTGATAAAGTCGATAGTATCTTCTCTGTCCTGATAATTTGAAGGGAGGAATCTACTTCGATTGTCTCTCTACCTCTGCATATAGGGGATTTAGCTTTTGTATATCAGCGGTCCTACATAATGTTAGTACAATTTTGGGTGTTTCTTGAAGAGTGAATCTATCAATCCTAATGCTGGAATCAAAATTTAAGCTATGAAAACATGTAAAATGAGCCTACGAAGGTAGCACCATCCCCGACAATGGGGCCAAAAATGTAGAGGAAAACTAATGCATTTTAGACTTGACACAATTCAGGGATAAACCTATCTGAATAGTCCACTTGACATTAGATGTCTACATTAAATTATCAACCAAGAAGCATAAGCTTATGATGGCACTACACTATATGTGCCTTCAGGGGCTCATATTCTCCTAAACTATCCTATTCAAACCTACTCAAATTATTCTACTTTGCTAGAATTCACAGAAATGCAAGAACACTAAAAATAGTTACATAACCTAGTGGCTACGAGTACTTGTAGCATAAGCTGTAGATAACTGCTAACAACAGGAAAATACAAAACTCATTCCAAAACCATTAAAAATAATGAGAAAGCTAATGCTAACCTCTAGAGGACTAAGATGGATCAATTATACATTTGTTCATGAACCACAACTACTGTAATTAACAACAAGAGTATTCTACTTAACTTCACAATGCATAATGGAAAACAACTTTAACAAGAATGCATAAATGAATAATAAAATAAATGAAGTGAAGATCAATACCTTTAGTGGTTGGCTCAGAGGACTGACTCACTTAGTTGGAAATCAAATCTAACTTAGATACTCATGCATCCACATAACACATAGTTCCTTTCATTCCATATCACAAAATACTTCAAATAGAATCTTCTTTGTAGATTTTATTCAATAATTACATTTCAACAATTCATGTCTAGAGAAATAACTAACTACTGTATCTTCCAATAGTGAATAAAACAACTAACAACCGAGTAACTAAGTAACTAACTTGACTCCGAGCTCATCCCCCTAACTTATACAAAATGGGAGAGTCATTCAACTACCAACTAACTACAATCATTAATCCATTCCTAGATATTAGGATACAGAGTTAAGATTGATTTATTAATTCTAACTGAACAGATGAAGGAGAATCCCATTCAAATAAGAATTCCTATGCAATGACTCGTATAAGAAATACATAAGCTGCATTTAGAATCTTGGAACAAGTCTACTTCTTCTGCATTTATTTCTTCCCATAATGATTCACGTTCAGCTTCCAGCTGCTTGCACTTTTAGTGACTTGATGTCAACTTCCTTCAATTCCGTTGTTCTGTGACTTGTTGTGAATTCTCCTCTCCTTGATGCCACATGCTTGTTACTGCACAAGGGTTAATCCACAAAACATATGCACACAAATAACCTTCATAATTAAACCATATAATCTCATCTATATTGCATGCATAATCATGTTCAAATCATTCAATTGATAAATATCATCACCATATTTCATATTAACAAAATAGGTTCAAGGTTTTACAAAATATATAAAAAGAGAGTATATCATGATGGTAATGTTTGAAAAGTATCTAGAAGATCATGTGCAAAAGGTCTGAAAGTATATAAAAACAACACAAAAGAGGCCAATATTTAAACCCATCACATGGCATTGGACACAGGTAATAGTACCTTGTAAATTATGTATATTAATGTATAATAGTGTATATCAGTTTTGTAATATGACAGTTGCCAACACGTCAAATCATGAACCCATGCTAATGATAAAAATAGAGGGAAAAGGGTGGTCGAAGCATTAAACTCAAATGTTATCGTTGAATTCCTATATAGACTCACATAACACAAAAAATGAACTACCAAAGATCTTTAAGTGTAAAAATGAATTAGCTGTGAATTATGGTGAAGAGTGATAGAGGAGAACAATTAATGGAAAAGAGAGTCATGTTAGGATAATAAGGAATGTGCTAAGAAAATTGAAGAGCCATGAAGAACTGGAAGTTAGGGTTTGAATAGTTTAAGCTAGCAAAAGGGGATGAACAAAGTTGTGTGTTTGGGAAGTGTTGAAAATTAAAGCACATGTTGTAAACTAAAAAATAAAATTTGTACAGAATTGAGAAGGTTGAGAAGTTGGCTTTGATGAGCTAGGGTTGTATCAACAAGAAGTTGCATAAAAGCACTGAAAGGGAGAAAATGGTCACACCTACATCAATAGATATTATTGATAATCCTAAGCCAAAATATAAGAAATACCCATACAGAGCCATGGAGGTGGATGCTGATGGAACTTTTTCAAATGTGATGGTAGATGTACTCTATGCAGAAGACATTTGAAAATATATTCGCACTAGCTTGACATAGATAGACCATGAAAATTTTGAAGAACTAAGACTATCACTAATAAAGGTGAATACGAGCACATGATTATGTGAATATCTTCCTCGATATCAACAAGTAGGGTAGTTGAAGTTGGACTCTCAAGAGGATTTGTACAACTTTTGTGATTAGCGTACATGGGTAAGAATCCTATTGAGTTGCATCCACTTGGATTTCATTTACCTTGACAAATAACAAAGCAAGCTTCAAGGTGGTCACATGGCTATGTGATAAAGGAGAGCTCTCGAAGAAAAATAAAGTAAAATATAAGCAAGACATAGAATTAACTAGTGCAACATTGGATGGGTACAATCTAGTGGTGCAAGATATCACAAACCCTATTGTGCGATACACCACCATGGGTATTTTCTACTAAATCCTAGCTACTAGCACCACCATTCTCACCACATATGAGATGGTTATCAATGGGAAGGAATTTGATCTTTGCAAAGTACTGAGGGACAAAATGTGGGAGAGCCTGGAACACACAAAGCGGACATAATATCCCTTTAGGTATGGCTCTTTAATCATATGCTTTGCATTCTATTTCATGCAAAAGTTTCTAGCCTGTGCAGGATATTCATGGTCGAATAAGAGAATTATGGCTTCATAAGTATATCCATATATTGGAATTTTTCAATAGTCAATCAAATATAAGGTGTACTAGAGTTTCTTTAAAAACTTCCAGATAAAGATGTAGGCTAGGGACCACCTATTATATGAGATATTGTGAATGTATGCAAACAAAATTACATTCACAGTAGACGTTGACTTTGTCTACATGGAGGATGTAGAGCCAAGGACATTGTAGGTATCATAGCTTCCTTACGAGGTAACTAATGAGTTGACTGAAGCTAGTGCATAGGCATTGTTGGATCTACCGAAGGATCCCAAAGTAGAGAGATTTGGGACGTACCAAGAATTAATGGATAGGGAAAAGAAGTAGGAGGTGAAGGAAAATGTTGAAAAGAATAATGGGAAATTGCATTAGAAGTGGTGTATTAAGAAAGATTCCCAACCTCCTATACTAAAAAAGATTTTAGATTCATCACCAGTCGAAGAACAAAAGGGGAAAGAAGTGCAATAATATGAAAGAATTAAAGATTGGATCCCTATGGTTTGAAATAAGGGATTTTAAAACACACCAGACCCTTAGAGAAGTTGAACTAGAAAAGAAATCATTCAAATATGGTGCAAGGAGAAAATTTTCCACCACCCCACTACAAAAGTAGAAACAAGGAGAAGGGTAGACTCACCAACTAAGGAAGAAATAGAGGTCCTCTTACAGATGAGTGTAGAGAAGAAGAAAGGAGAAGCAAACCCATTTAAACTAAGGCAAAAACAAAAAGATAAAAGAAAGTTTGTGCAAATAGTGGAAGAAGCATTGCAAGAAGAGAAAGTATGACTTGACAAACCATTACAAAGAGTCACAACCTGACTCAATTGGAAAAAATAAAGGTGGTAGAGGCAAAGAAACCTAAAAGGAAAAAAGTAGAAAACCTCAAGAAATAAGCACATGAAAAAGAACAAACACTCGATACACATGGATTATATAGATCATTCTTTACACCAAGCAAACCATTGTAAGTAGTGTAGATGTATGTAACAACTTATGTAGAAAATAATGGATTATTCTCCAAGCACTGTTAGACTACATTGCCAGTAGTCCATTCCCAGTGATGCATATCATAAAGGGATTTCTTGAAGAATTGGACACAATCAAGGAAAAAACATGAGGAGGTAGTAGAACTCAAGGAAAGTATCAGGAGGGATGCCTTACAATAGATAGCTCAAGATCTCTCTCCAAATAGTAAAGAAAAATTAGTGCAAATACAAAATATAAAGTTGAGATCCAAGTAGAGAGTGATTTCTCTCCTATCACAAGTTGAAGAATCCATGGAGAGAGTGTAAAAAATGAAACATTAGAGGCCACAAAGAAGGTCTATAACACCTTGTTAACATAAAAAACTACATCAAAGAAAGAGAAGTCAAGTCAAATAGAGCAACTAGACTATGGTACCCAAGGCATTAGTGGAGAAGAGGTGGTTAAGGATTTACATGATGAAAATGCACGAGGAGAATAAGACATAAATATAAGTTAGACAAAGGTAGTAGGACCTAGTGGTGAAGAAGAAATAAGAACAAAAGAGAAGCACATAGAAAAAGAAACATATATCTCACTAGAGACACTAAAGGATGATAAGATGGGTAAAGGAGAACAAAATAAATTAAACATCCACCACAAGATACATTGCTAGATAGGGAGGTGGATAAACAAAAGGAATAAGAATAAAGAAAACCAAAGTGGTAGAATCCAGTGCAGAAAAGTTTCCTACTAATCAAATCCTGATTACTTTAGCATTAGATTCTTAAATTTTAGACCCTATAGCCAAAATTAAGGAGTTTATTACTCAATAGAAGTAGTTGCAACCCATGGTAACCCTACAACCAACACTATTTACATCTATGCCATCAAGTCCATAGGTATACTTAACACAGATATCTCCTATCCAACAATTTGAAATAGGAGATATCATGCATAACATTGCTAGGGAAAGATTCTTGAATTCATACATGAATATCAATGAGTCCCTAGAGAAAATAATGGTAGATGTTTAGAAATACCTACCATAGATATCCATAGATTCCTCCCTACTATAGTTGAGATCAATTAAATTATTGGGGTTATTGCATAATTTCAAAGTTGAGAGCTATAAAAAGTTAATTTAAAGTAGGAATTCTAGGCAAAGCAGGAGAAAAACAACTAGATGAGGTCTGAGTGAAACATGCTACAATATAAGGAACTCTACATTCTAAGATTAAGAACATGGAAGAGATCTACGATAATGTAACTATGCTATATTAATATTATTTGAGTTGGCCAATATCCACTAAAACCTTGAAAATTTAATTGGACAACTCGGAAAGTCAGATTATGCAGACTTCAACATTATACAATTCAATGCAAGATTTGGATGGAATCACTAGGGTACAAATTGAGAGTCTCCATACCCAATTCCACTAGGTACATGAATAAAGAGAAAGCCTCATAACCCAAATGAAACAATTAAGAGAGGTTGTCAACATGCAGTTGGCACAATTAACATGTATCCTCGTATATGCACAACAAATGACAGGGTCTATCCAAGTTTCAATTTCTACTACAAAGGGAGAAGCATTACTTACTAAGATGAATGGACATATCCACCTACTACAACAAGGAGTTCTATATAATAAAACAATCCATACACTCACTTGTGGGGGATTCACAAGAATATTTCACCACAAACATATTTTTTTGGATTTTGATAGATGTACAAATTTTGTTAATTTCTAACAACATCAACTATTTTTTTGCACTGGCAGACAAAGCCAGCATGTCTTAAGGACAAGAAATGGGTTTAGTTGGGGGATGATGTTGGTAGGATAGAGTTGTGCCACTCCTATTAGGTTGAAAATTGGAAAGGGCAACCTAATGGCGGCCAATGGTGAAAAAACTATGAGGGTACCAAAAGTTGGCAACATACAAACACATCCCAAGCATTATAGAGCAAGCTAAAGTCACTGCAAGATAAAAACATGATAGTGCAACATTTTCAATCGACCTGTGGGCACCTATAGAAGGGAATACCAATGAAGGAGCATAAATAGGGACACATCCCTATATCCAGTCATGGGCATATATGTACTCCATGTTGTTGGGATAAGGTGCCATTAACCTTGTAAATCCCAATATTGTATTTATTCCACTCTTATATGTAATTTGTAATTATCCATGAGGAGATGTACTAGTTTCACTGGCAGGGGTAATTTCAGAGTCACCGGAGGTTATTACAGAGTGACTTTTACTATTGGCAAATATAAAAACTCAAAGTAAATGAGGGTAGGCGTGCTCCCTTGGAGAATATATTATTTTTGGCATGTATGACAACTGTCATAATGTTTGGTAAGTGAATCTATGACAACTGCAAGTTATCATAAGATTCTAAGATTCTATGACACGTATGACGAATATTTTAGTTGTATATTTGCTATATTTAGCCCAAGGTTCCTATCTTGGAAAGATACTCTTTTGTGGAATCTATGACGGTTATGACGCATCATAAGATGTTGTAAGAGGCTAGATTTAGTCTTGGGCCCCCAACCTTTGCATGGCTATTTTTGGACAAGTGTAAGATGGTAATTAATGTTTACAGGTTAGAGAATCTTAGGAGAGAGAAGGTGAATGCCTATAATGGAGTGGAAAATATTTCTATAAGTATTTTGCCATGTATATGTTGCTACAATATAGATTTTAGGTACTCAGGTGCTGCTAGAATGCTGTCAGATTGAAGACTTGTGGAGAGAGTTGTGGAGTTGATGTATTGTACAATCTTGTTGAGATTAATACAAACTTGTGCCTCTTTCCTAGTGGAGTTTTTTACCCGCAAGGGTTTTATCCATGCAAACACTATGTCAGTGTGTTGAGTTCTTCATGTTTGACATCTTTTCTGTAGTGGGTTTTATGTTTTGTTACAATCTCCATTGTTAATGCTTTGTTACAATCTCCATTGTTAATGCATACTTAAGATTGCTAAAATTTATCTTGAATTAGATTTCCATTGAAGTAGTGTTGCTTTCATTTATAACATTTGGTATCAGAGCCTGGCCAACTTTGACCCTTGGGTGGTAGTGTGGAAGCTGCAGCTGCAGTGGGAGATTTGGTTGTGTTTGTTTTGCAGATCTTGTGTTGTTATTATGGCTGGATCCACCGTTGCATTAACCTCTCGATTAGACATTGAGAAGTTCAACGGAACAGGGTATGATTTGTGGAAGCTGAAAATGGAAGATTTGTTGGAAAAAAGAAAACAATGGTTGGTTGTTCAAAGAGAGAAGAAACCTGACGATGTCTCTTAAGATGAGTGGGATAGACTGGATAAGAAGGCACGGGGAACCATCCGTTTGTGTTTTTCAAATTCTGTGCTACTGAATGTCGCATAGGAAGAGACCGCACATAAGTTGTGGAATCGGTTGGGTGAGATCTATCAAGCCAGGAGTATGGTAAATAAATTTTATTTAAAAAGAAAATTATTTTCCATGAAAATGCGAGAAGGTGAATCAGTTGCAGAGCATTTAAATTCTTTTAATTTGTTATTGAGTCAGCTTGATTCAGTAGATGTTGAGATTAGTGAGGAAGATAAATGTATCTTACTTCTTTGTTCTTTACTTGAGTCTTGGGAGAATGTTATCCTTGCTATCACTGCTAACCTTGCGGAGTCGAAGTTGGATGCTTTTGTTTCAGTGCTATAGTCACAGGAATTGAGGGAGAAGAGTTTGGATAGTTCAGGGGATGCTCTCAATGTCAGGGGAAGGTCTAAGGAAAGGGGACCTAAAGGAGATCATAAAGGGGCTAAGGACAAGTCCAAGGGCCGATCTAAAACTCTTGGTAAAAAGAACAGAGTTAAATGTTGGAATTACGGTAAAAGGGGACATGTGAAGGAGTGCAGAAACCCAAAGAAACAGTGGGAGAGTGCTTCGGATAAGTCCTCGAATGCAGGTGAAGAAGTTTTACTTTTTGCATGTAATCTTGTTTCTAATGATCACTGGTTGGTTGACTTAGGACGCTCATTTCATATGACCCCACATAAGGAATGGTTGTCCACATGTGAAGAATATGATGGAGGTAATATCTACCTTGGTGACAACTCTTCATATCTGATTGTCGAGAAAGGAAAGGTATTGTTGTGTTTCAGTGATGGGAGGATTAAAACCCTCCCTGGTGTTTTGCATGTTCTTGGATTAGCTAGAAATTTGATTTTAGTTTCGAAGTTGAATGATTTGGGAATGCATGTGACATTTGCTAAGCATGGCTACAAATTAGTGAGAGGGAACTTGGTGGTAGCGAAAGGGAAGAGATTTGTGAAATTGTTTAAGCTTGAAGCCAGTACAGTTTGTAATGCCTCATGTTTCTGAGGCTTCTGAAAAAACTTGTATGTTGTGGCACCGTAGATTGGGCCACACAAGCAATAATGTATTAAAAACTATTAAGAATAAAAAATTGTTGGACGATTTCTCTTATTTTGATGAGCAGTTTGATTTCTGTGAGCATTGTGTGTTTGGTAAACAAGATAGAAAATCATTTCCTTCAGGAAGCAATAGAGCAAAAGAGAAATTATAAATTATTCATACAGATGTGTTTGGACATGTGGATAACAAATCTATAAGAAAATCTCGTTATTTTGTCACCTTCATTGATAATGTATCCAGATTTACATGGATTTATTTTATGAAGCATAAATATGAAGTTTTCACTAAGTTTAAGGAATTCAAAGTCTTAGTAGAGAACCAATCAGGTTTAAAGATAAAAATATTAAGATCTGACAATGGAGGGGAATATTGCTCTAAGAAATTTGATGAGTTTTGCAAGCATGCAGGTATAATTAGACAAAAGACAACTTCATATACACCACAAAATAATGGTGTTGCAGAAAGGATGAACTAAACAATTATGAAAAGTGCCAGAAGTATGCTTAGTGATGCATAGTTAGATAAATTCTTTTGGGCAGAGGCTGTGTGTACTACTTGCTACTTGATAAATAGATCTCCTTGTAAGGCTCTTGATTCGGCACCTTATGAAGTGTGGACAGGTAAGAAACCTTTTGTTTCACATTTAAGGGTTTTGGGCTGTGAAGCTTTTGTTCATGTGCCTAAGGAAAGTGATCTAAGTTGGATCCAAAAGCTGAAAAGTGTACATTCATTGGATATAGTGATAATGTGAAAGGTTATAAGCTTTGGAATCCACTAACCTGCAAGATTATCTTTTCTAGAGATGTTATTTTTAGGGAACTTAGAGCTATTTCTGAACCTGAGCAGCCAAAAGAAAAAGAATAAAAGGTAAAGAAGGTACACTTTGATTTAGAGCAGAAAGATGCACCTCAGGAAGAACATAATGATGGATTGGGGGGTGAAGAAGAAGAAGATTCAAGTAGTTCTGATGAAGATGAGTCTGTTGTTATAGAAGAAGTTGTTGCAGATGATCAAGTAGAAGAACAAGTAGAGTCTCTTACTCCACCCTTGAGGAGATCCACAAGGCAACAAAATCTAGTCGATAGGTATAACCCACCATATTTCCGCTGTGTATATGCTTTATTGAGTACTAATGATGAACCTCGATCCTACAGGGAGGCTATTTCTATAGATGATAGTGAGTCTTAGTAGCTAGCCATGCAGGAGGAGATGATGGCTTTAGACTCTTGTAACACCTGGGATCTTGTTCGTTTGCCCAAAGGAAGAAAGGCCATAGGATGTAAGTAGGTCTTCAAGAAGAAATTTGGAGCAGACAGGTCATTGGAGAAGTACAAGGCTAGACTGGTAGCCAAGGGCTACTCCCAGAGAGAGGGAGTTGATTTTGGTGAGATATTCTCTCTTGTTGCTAAATTAACTTCTATTAGATTTCTCTTATTCATTGTTGCAACTTATGATTGGGAGATTGAGCAAATGGATGTTAAGACTACGTTCTTCCATGGAGATCTTGAAGAAGAAATTTATATGCAACAACCTATAGGTTTTGAGGTAAAAGGAAAAGAACATTGGGTTTACAGGTTAAAGAGGTCTCTCTATGGTTTGAAACAATCCCCCAGAATGTGGTATCAAAATTTTGACTCATTTGTTTTGAAATTGGGTTTTGTTAGAAGCGAGGAGGATCACTATGTTTACATTCATTATGTTGATGATTCTATACTGGTTATTGCTTTGTATGTTGATGACATGTTGTTTTTCAACAATACTAAGGGTATGATCAGTGAACTTAAAGGCAAACTTTCAGGTGCATTTGAGATGAATGATCTCGGTGCTGCAAGGTATATTTGGGGAATGGAGATCAGGAGGGATAGAGTTAACAGAAAGCTTTGGTTATCACAAAGTAAGTATGTGAATACTATTTTGCAGAGGTTTAGTTTGCAGGACTATAACTCAGTTAGAGTTCCTTTACCCGTTGGTACTAAGCTTTCATTAGATATGTGTCCAAAAACTGAGGATGGTCTTGAGGATATGTCTAATGTGCCATATGCTAGTGCTATAGGGAGTTTGATGTATGCAATGGTTTGCACTAGACCAGATATTGCCCAAGCAGTGGGATTTTTTAGCAGATTTATGTCTAACCCTGGTAAACATCATTGAAAATATGCGAAGATGGTGTTTAAATATCTTGCAAGTACTCCTGATTATTATTTGGTTTATTCTAGTACTGATAGTGCTGACAAATCTTTGGACATACAGGGTTTTATTGATGCAGATTGGGCAGGTGACTTGGATAGTCGAAGGTCCACTAGTGGTTGTGTTTACTCTGTTTGGAGGTGCAGTGAGTTGGATGAGTAAGAGGCAGCCCACAGTTGCTTTGTCCACCATAGAAACATAGTATATGGCTGCTACTAATGTCTCTAAGGAGGTAGTTTGGTTGAGGAGATTGTGTACAGGTATTGGTTTTGATTGCAAGATCATTCAGATTGGTTGTGATAGCCAGAGTGCTATTTGTTTGGCCAAGAATCCCATGTATCATCCTCAAACTAAACATGTTGATGTTTTATATCACTTTGTTCGAGAGTTGGTTGTGAATGGAGAGATTAAGCTGAAGAAGATAGACACTCAGGAGAATGTTGTAGATTCATTGACCAAGCCTGTGAGCACAAAGAAGTTCGTATGGTGCAGAGAGGCCATGGGCCTTGTTTCTAGTGCCTAATTATTTTTTATTTGATTTATTATGGATTTATTTACAATGTATAATGTTAAGTGGGAGAATGTTGGGATAAGGTGCCATTAACCTTGTAAATTCCAATATTGTATTTATTCCATTCTTATATGTAATTTGTAATTATCCATGAGGAGATGTACTAGTTTCACTGGCAGGGGTAATTTCAGAGTCATCGGAGGTTATTACGGAGTGACTTTTACTGTTGGCAAATGTAAAAACTTAAAGTAAATGAGGGTAGGCGTGCTCCCTTGGAGAATATACTATTTTTGGCATGTATGACAACTATAATAATGTTTGGTAAGTGAATCTATGACAACTGCAAGTTGTCATAAGATTCTAAGATTCTATGACGCATATGTTAGTTGTATATTTTCTATATTTTGCCCAAGGTTCCTATCTTGGAAAGATACTCTTTTGTGGAATCTATGATGTTATGACGCGTCATAAGATGCTGTAAGAGGCCAGATTTTGTCTTGGGCCCCCAACCTTTGCATGGCTGTTTTTGGACAAGTGTAAGATGCTTGTAAGATGGTAATTAATGTTTACAGGTTGGAGAATCTTAGGAGAGAGAAGGTGAACGCCTAGAATGGAGTGGAAAACATTTCTATAAGTATTTTACCATGTATTTGTTGCTGCAATACAGATTTTAGGTACTCAGGTGCTGTCGAAATGTTGTCAGATTGAAGACTTGTGGAGAGAGTTGTGTAGTTGATGTATTGTACAATCTTGTTGTGATTAAGACAAACTTGTGCCTCTTTCCTGGTGGAGTTTTTTACCCGTGAGGGTTTTCTCCATGTAAACACTGTGTCATTGTGTTGAGTTCTTCATGTTTGACATCTTTTCTGTAGTGGGTTTTATGTTTTGTTATAATCTCCATTTTTAATGCACACTTAAGATTGCTAAAATTTATCTTAAATCAGATTTCCATTGAAGTAGTGTTGCTTTCATTTCTAACACATGTAAGACATAGAAGATAAGATATAACAAAATATAGAAGAGAGAGATAGGTCATGTAAGAGAGATATAACATTTGTGAAAGGAGAGAAAAGAGAGAAATACACGAGAGGATATTGTATAAGAGATTAATATCTATTGACATACTGATTATGTGTACCACATGATTTTATTTTTATTTTTATAAAAACAAAGGGGTAAAAATTTTATTAGAAATCAGAAAAGAGCATTACAATAATAACCAAGGGACCTAGCCACAGAAAACAAGGCAAAAACCCCACAGCATAAAACAACATCAACTATCCCCATGTACCCTCCTATCCTCCTCCAAGAACCGGTCTAAATCCAGATGTAGCTCAGGGTTAACCTGATCCCAATCCTCAACCTTCCAACCACTATCATGCTCAGAGACCCATTTGGCCAAGCAGTCGGTAGCTCGATTCCACTCCCTCGGGATGTGAACAAAGGATGCTTCCTCCATCCGAGAACTAACCTGAAGAATCCGCTGAACCACCGAAGGTAACTGCCAATTAATATCAGATATCTTTCGCTCATTCAAGAGATTAATCAAAATCTATGAATCAACTTCACATATAACTTTTCTCCATCCCAAAGCAAGGGCCCTCTCAATAGCATGCAGAATTGCCAGACCCTCCATGAAGTTAACAGTCTTCACCCCGTCATGTATAGAGAATAGAAAAATCACTGACCTAGCTGAGTCCCTACCAACTCCACCAATTCCAGCAGGCCTAGGATTGCCCCTAGAAGAACCGTCAGTATTGATCTTTAAAAATCCATTGGGAGGAGGTAACCACCGTCCAACCCGTTAACCCTCTTTTTCCCATGCCTACAGTTCCTAGAACTGACAAAAGAAGAATGAATTTCTTGAAGACCCAGGCTGGCCACCAACTCATCATCACCTCTCTCCAAGGGGAAAATCACATCACATTTAGCTGAAACTGACTCCTGCACCATTCCTAGCATACGTAGCCAAACTTGCCGACCCACCAACTTCTGATCACGAAAAATTTGGCGGTTTCGCTCCAGCCAAATCTGCCAAAGCAGAAAGGTAGGACCCACGAACCAAACTTCCTGCAAAAAGGAAGCCATAGAAGGAGGTCTTCCCATACTATCCCAGAATTCAACCAAAGAGCACACATGAATACAAGGAAGCTTCCACACCTCCCACCACCAATGCCAAAGCTGCACAACAAAGGGGCACTAGAAGAACAAATGCAATGAATCATCTTCTGCTGCCCTACACAAAACACAAATTGAAGGTCCTTGAAATCTTTGTTTACGAATGTTATCCCAGGGCAAACACCTATTCCAAGCCAAAGTCCAAACAAAGCAGTTGCATTTAGGCCATGAGAGTTTATTCCACACCCTTTTCCACCAATGAACCTCTACCCCAGTTAGCTTCTGAGCCAATAACACCTGGTAACCAGAAGCAACAGAGTAAACCCCCTTAGGATTATGGGTCCAAGCAAGAATATCCTCTTCCAGAAGAGAACTACAACTCCTACTATGAAGAATCTTGTGAAGCTCAGCACTATCTTCCGCAAGTCCCAAATCTGGCCACACTGTGGGATCCTTCTAATGAGCTACCTCCAACTGACCAAAAGAAGCAATAGACTTGAAGTCACTCACCCTAGCCCAGCTAGCCTCGAGAAATCTTTGGCACAAAGGAAGAAGGTCGGGGAACTGAGAAGTAAGTGGAGGGAATCCATCCCAAGAATCTGACCAGAAGAGAGCTTTAGTTCCCCATCTACAAATCCAAAATAAACCTTCCTTGATAAGCTTTGCACCCTTCTGAAGAGTATTCCAAATCACTGAACCTTTCCCCTCAAGAGGATAACGAGGGAGATCCTGCCGTGGAATCCCCAAGAAATACTTATGAGATAATATCCTGGCCCACGGCTGATCCTATTCCACACACCATCTCCAAAATAGCTTAGCAGCCACAACCACTCCGGATAATGCAGAGTGTCAAAGACCAAAACCACCCAATTGCTTTGGGCTGCACACAACATCCCACCTGACCAGGCTCCACTTGGAGGATGACAAACTTCCTGCCCATAAGAACTGCCTTGCAAGAGAATCCAACTCCCTCAAAAAACCCATCGGAGCCACCTGAAGCATACATCTGTAGGTAGGAAGAGCCTGCACCACCGACTTGAGAAGCTGAACCCGCCCCGCAAAAGACAACCATCTGTGGGTCTAATGATTAACTTTTGCACGGAGCTTATCAATAATATTCTGCCAAGAACCCTTAGGAAGATGGCGAATAGAAATTGGGAAACCCAGATACGTTAAAGGGAGAATCCCTATCTGAAACCTCAAGATATTAGCAATTCTTCTCTGAATGGGGGTCGGCGTATTGAAGAAGAATATGGATGACTTCTCCTCATTAATCAATTGTCCTGAAGCAACAAGATATATGTCAAACACCTGCCTCAAGTTGGTAGCTTCCCTAACAGTAGCCATCCCCATCAAGGCAGTATCATCAACAAACTGTAAATGAGGTTGCGGAGGCAAGTCTCCACCCCATTGCCAACCCTGAATGGTGCCAAGCTCCACCCTTCTTTTCAACAAATGTCCAAGGCCTTCCACAAGAAGCAGAAAAAGATACGGAGAAAGAGGATCCCCTTGGTGCAAGCCCCTTGAGGCACCAAAAAGTTTAGAATGATCTCCATTTATCAAAACTGAGAAGGAAACAGACGTGACACAGCTCATGACCCATTGGATCCACTCCTCACCAAAACCAAAAGAAACAAGGATCTTCTGCAAAAAAGACCATCTAACCCTGTCATAAGCCTTAGCCATATCCAGCTTAATGCCTCCTGTCCTTCACAGAATTGAAGAAGAAGGCGGTGTTTTTATCACCTTCCTATAACCATTCAACCCAGGCCTTTTGCTTCCAATAGATTTCTTCTTGCAATTCAAATTCCTCAACCACTTTCAAAGTCTTAGCCTCCTCCCTTAGAAGATCCTCAGAGGCCCCATTCTCACGAATCAGCCGCGTAATATTATTCAACTCCTCCTGGGCAGCAACCTTAGCATGAAAGATATTACCAAAACATCGCCGATTCCACCTTTTAAGCTGATATTTGACAAACTGAAGAAGCTTGGAGAATGTGTACATTGCCGTACCAAAAGTTGGTCTACCAATCCGCCACCACTCATCCACATGTTCATGAAGAGTAGGATCTCACAACCACATAATCTGGAACTTGAATGAGGGAGAACGAGGCCCCCGAGTAGAGATAATACTAAGCTTAATAGGCCAATGATCAGAATCTCTCCAATCAAGAATTTCAGATCGAGTGGACCATAAGTCTCCAACCCAATAACAGGAAACCAAGGATCAATCAAGCCTCTCAGCAACACAACTCTCACCAATTCTCCTATTATTCCAAGTGAAGCGACCATTACTTGGCAGAACATCAATAAGATTTAATTTAGAAATGCTATCTCTGAATAACAGAGCAGAAGGCTCCAACCTAGGAATACCACCTCTTTTCTCAGACAACTCCACAATAGCATTAAAATTGCCAGCCATAACCCACGGATGGTAAGGAGCTAAGCTACGAACAAAACGAAGATGGGACCATAGAAGTTGTTTACCCGAAAACTCAACAGGAGCATACACATTAGAGAGGAGAATACACTCACTAGTCTCATACCAAGAGGTGACTAGGGATATAGAGGATCCAGAGGACATCCACCAGAGAGGGAAAATCTTTTGAGGGTTCCAAAAGCAAGCCACCCCTCCAGAAGCACCAAGAGCCCCCATACACTGGCATTCACCATATTTCCACAACTTAGGAGCCATGGCCAACATATTACCTACAGATAATTTAGTCTCCTGAAGAAAAAGAACATCTGGAGAATGATTCCTAACCAAATCACGAACAACTTTTTGTCATGAGAGAACAATCATTTCTGGGGGCATGAAAAATGTGAATCCAGAGTCTTGACTGACCCTGACTCCACCAAAGTTTCCCCAGTTAATTTAATCTTCTCCATATCCTTCTTCCTTCCCAGCTTGGAAGTCCTGTCACCAACCCCTTTCTTCAGTTCAATTTGCTGAATACCCAAAAGAGAGGAGGCCAAAGAGCTCTTCCCCACATTCTTGCCTCCTTTTAGGGGCAATGGGGAACCACCTCCACCACTCTTTGAAGCTCTAATAGAAGATTCTTGTTTAGTCTGGACAATCAATTATTGATCCGTATCCATCTGCCTAACCCCAATCTCTTGCACAACCTGCATGGCCTCCAATGGTGGCCCATCCTGTCCTGTACCCAGAGTTCCCTGATCCAAGTTCAGCAACCCCGGATTCACTTCCCCCTGGCTGAGATCATTTAGCACCTCAAACCTATTAAAAGTTTCATCAACCTGCCTCTCCCTCAAGGTTTGCTTTTGGCCCCGATTCCTATTGCGAGCCTTGACAGGGACATAGCCATCATCTCCATTACCATCACCCAGAATAGGCTCCTTACCATTATCAGCCCTAGGTGGATTACGAGAAGGCTGAGAAGGTTGGGGCACCATAGGCTTAGGCCTAGGGCACCTACGCTGCAAGTGACCATATTCATGACAAAGACGACATTGAAAAGGTAGGGTTTCGTAATCTAGCTGTTGCACCCAAGTAAATGATCCAGCACTCACTTCAATAGAATCTGGCAGTGGCTTGCTTAAATCAATTTCTACACAGATACGAGCAAAAGTCATTACCTTTTTATACTGCGTCTGTTGCGAAGACCCAACAGGTTTACCGAGCATTGAAGCCACCAAATGCAACACGTCATCCTGCCAACACTCAACTGGAAACCACGGCAACCGAACCCAAACTGGGATCCGACTCGGTAATGCCTCAGTCATGTTGAAGTCAGCATGCCATGGCTTGATAAACAAACCCACCTGGTTATAAAAATAGGGGCCACCCTCGAAGACCTTATTCTGATCTGGAATGCAATCAAAAGAGACCATAAAAAAGTTGTTCGCAAGGAGCCTAATCTCCATCTCTCCCTCTGGCATCCAAGTCTGCTAAGCCCAGGATTCCAAAAATTGCAGTGAGACTCTCAAACCCATGAACTTGCAATAAAAAGAGTGCCTTGAATAGTATTCAATATCATCTGCAAGCATTTCCATCAGGATAATCAACTTCGGTCGCTCTTTGCATCTTTCCAAACACCCATTAATCTTCGTTATTCGGGAACCACTAACCGATCCTAGATCATTCATCTCCATCTCTGAAGAAAATAGCATATTCTAAAAAACACTCACTCCATGCGCCGAAGGCTTCGAACCAACTGCTGATCGGAAATCCAATTTGGGGCTAGCCCCAGATGTTTCCCCACCCTGCATAGCAAAAAACAAGATCCCCAACAGGCATGCAAACCCCCAAGACACGTTTGCAAGAAATGGAAAAAGACAAGACCCCAAGGGAAGGATCAAAACCCTTCCAGCCACAAGCCACCCAAACGGCAGCAAGAAGCCCTCCAGAACAGAAAAAAACCCATCACCACCACCTCGAAAGCTTCAAAAACCCCCCCACAACGTAGAAGCAAGCAACACAGAGAACGAGCTAGGGCACGGTCGCCCTAGCTCGGCTTGCAGAGCACGCGAACGCCATCTTATCAATGGATCATGTGTACCACATGATGATATAATGAAGAGATGATAATTTATGGGATCTAATATGTGCATTTGGTGGATGTGTGAATGTTTTATTTTATTTGAGTTTATTATAATCCACCACACTAATATGTAATTCACCACAAATTTATGGGATCTAATATGTGTGCATATGGTGAATGTTTTATTTTATTTAAGTATATTATAATCCACCACACTAGTATGTTATTCACTACATGTGTTCTAATCCTCTTCTTGTCCATCACACTAGGTTATAAACACAACATTAATAGAGAATAGGGCATATAACTATAGTCTGTGCTCCCTCTAGTTAATAGACATTAATTGTATCCATAAATGTCTCACTACAAATATTCAACCTAGGTCCATTATCTATCAAATCTCTTTTAATTTTGAATTCTTCATATTGAGTTGCAATATACAACGGTAAATGCTTCTATGCAACTTAGAGACTAGGCAATTCATGATTCCCAAATGAAATTTTAGAATAATTTGTATAAATGGGCTCAAGTATGTTGGCCACCTTTATAGGATCAACATTATAGTGGTATTTTTCTAAAGCCTTTTGTGGAAAATCTTTATATAACTCCAATGTATGCAGGAGATCCCAAAAATAGATTTTCATTGTAGTGTTAAATCGAGTTGATAAATCAAATCATATCCTTTATGTAGTTTTTTTGTCAACTTATGTGGAGGAGGTAACATTGGATTACAAGAAGTTGAAGTCGATATATTGGAAATAACTTTATGTCTTCGAGCCATCCTCTTATTAGTATGTCCCACTAAATGATAACTTTGTGAAGTAGGGATCTCACAAAATGTCAGTTTGGGCATGGGTGAAGGGGAATCAAATGTACTTCGAACCATAACCCCAAGTCCCACATGAGTGTAAGATATTAGCTATATGAGCATTGAGAGAAAAGGATGAATATGGATAAAAATTGGAACACAATAAGGCATTGATGAGCCAACCTATCTTGAGACATGCTAGGGAAAAAATGTTTTGAAATCACATACAATGCCATAAATGAATGATGCAACAAACAAGATGAATCAAACCATTGAAATGCCCTACCCATCAAAGTAAGTATAAACTTCTATATCAATAAGATATCATCATCTAAGCACTCATATTTTGCAAGCAAGAATGACTTAACATGTAAAGATGCATCTTTTGAACTATCAAAGTCACCAAGTAATAATTCCTCACGAAGAGTAATAATAACATCATGTAATGTGACACGAGGCAATGAATCGTCAATAATATCAGCATGATAAGCATCGTGATATGGGAAAGAACTATTATCATCAAGCATATCATTATTAAGTACCCATAAATCTATCGCTAGACTCCTCAAAGGATGCACCATCAAAAGTTCATATGAATCCAAGGGTATAGAAATAGGGTTATCATGACATGAAGAAACAATGGCACCATAAGGGTCAACTATATCATGAATAACAAATGAGGTTGTAATCTCCTCGTACAAAACATTCCCCCTAAATGCAACAATATAAGGTGGGTCGACATCATCATCATCATCCATCACCCAAGTGGAATAGTCATCATGAATCAAGTATATAAAGGAAGTAGTATCCTCTAGAATGGATGGAAAAACACTAACAAAGTCCATGAAGGAGGAGAAACTAGATAGGCACAAACATAACTCACTCATGGAACATTAAACAATATCAATACAAGAAAGTATGCAATATCATCAAGAATAAAGGAATAAGAATCAATGAATCATGAAAACACCTTTTAATCCTCAATATATGTATGGAGGTAATCCCAAGGCAAAGGCTTATAAGGATTCATGATAAATGATCTAAGAATAAGGCATAATCAAAGGGGTGGCTAGGTATAGATCAAATAAATAACAATAATGAAGATCAAACCCTAATTAAGATGCATTAGTGACAAACAATAAAGGGTGGATCAAAACCCTAATTAGACCTAAAATGAATGATACAACTAGAAATATCAGATTTGAAACCCTAATGGGGTGTAAGAAAGTTAAGTTCACCAAAATGAAAAGGAAGATACAAAACCATTTCTAAAGTCATAGGGTAAATTAAATAATCTACAAAAACAAGCAATACACCCTCGAAAAAGGAGTCGGGATTGATAATGGTATTGAAATAAATGCACATAATTTAAATAAATAAAAGAATGATACTTAGCTCTTGATCAATGTCAATTTGATTATGATAGATGTTGTCAAATGATTTGTCACTATGTTAGAAAATTAGGATCTATGAAATGACCCCCTTATGAATGAGAAAATGATTATCTATTGCTTTGGTTTATTTCCACAAGTGCGAAGTGATCTCCGTGCTTGTAGATCTAAACTTGGAGTGTAGGTCTAAATCATGCATGCGGATTTAAACGTCACAGAGTTTGGGGACTAGAATCTATTTGGATCGATGTATATAACCTATGTTTGAAAATTGGGTGGTTTTGATACACAATGTTTAGGAGTTTGCTAGGCTAGGATTGTTCTCCTTTAGTCAATCACTATTATCAAGTCAATGGTACTGAACAATGATTGAAGATAACAAGGACTCATGCAATATATCAAGAGTGCTGATGCAATGATGCTATTTATGATGGTGTAGCGAGTAACAAAGTTCTCTTACCACCTTTTCTCAATGTGTAATAATGAAGTAGGGTTTATGCTTTTTATACAACACCTTAGCACACAAGTTAGTAATTTTTGTGCTTTAGTCATCTTATAACAACTAGTTTTAGGGAGTTGGCTTAGGTCCATATTTTTAAATTTTAATTTGCAAGTTCTAGGGTCATTTCCATGTTTGGGGTTTGCTCTAGGATAATGAATGGATAGATGGAGAATTTAGACAAGTCCTTGGGGATATGTGCAATTGGAGTCAAATTAGAATCACATTTTTTGCTTACTTCCATACTAGAATATGCCACTTGTACACTAGTCATTACATTAGGGACAACTTGGTCAAAAGTGAGCCCAAAATGAAAGGGAAAAGTGCAAGGTATGCAATTTTCACCTTTATAACTATTAATCCTGTGACAAAATTTTGGTTTGTTGACACGACTTTTAATAAACACAAAAAACTCTAATATAAAGTACCCAACTATTAATTCAGATGAATATATTTGCTTGCCCAGCCTCCCCTCTCTTATTATGTGATTGAAAAATAGAAAAAAAAAATCCTAATCCTACAAACTTCTAAACAATCCCTTTCATTTCAAATTGAACATATCCTTAAGAACAAATATACATCTTAAAATTATTTCTACTCCCATAAAATCCTCATTCTCCCCTAACCAAGTTATAAGTGATTGTATTTGAGTTGCACCATAACATAATACCTATTGTTTCTCGATTGAATTTAAAATTTTGAAAAATCTAAAATGATTTCCAATCTTTAATCATATCCCCCAAATCTCACTTTAGAGCTTAAACTATAACTTCTCTTTACAGCTCATTTAAATTTCCGTTCAAGCAGAGAAATTTGAAGCCAAGAGAGTACCAAAAAAAGGCAAAGAATCCGGGCAAATAACATCATTGTTATCATTTTTACAGAGCAGATCTCTATTTTACAGTAGTTCAATTTCACGAAGGGTATGGACGAGGAACAATTTCGAAAAATTCTGAATCATTTCCCTGTCGTTCGATCCCGCGACTATCGGGTAATCGTCTGAATCTTATCAAACCCCACGTTATAACCTAACTAGTTTTTTTTTTAAAGAATTGAGATGGGATTTCTAAAAAACGAAAAAATTGAGTTGGGAGTATTGCAAATGCATTCGTTGTATGCTAAAATTTACTTCATATTTCTTTTATTTAAGAAATTTCTCATGTCAAACTCCCAAATTCAATACCCTTCTTCACTCTTAGTGAAAAATTGGAAGGTCTTTTGGCCCAGATGTCACGATCGAGTAGTACCTCTTCCATCAAATTCACCCACAACTTGTACCTGCACCTAATCTCATCCATTGGGTATGCCACACTCTTGGATTTGGCAGTTCATCTATTCAATATTTAGTATTTGTACATTTAAACTTGTAACATGTCTTTTGGAGATTTGAACACGGTCTACATTGGGAAAGCCCTGATGATTTACCACTGGAGCTTATTCCATTTGACATGTTAAACTCCAGAATTCAACACCAGTGTGTTCTGTTTATTCATAATATCACAAACGCTTATGTTTTAATTACAATTTCCTCATGTTTCATTTCTTTGAGAATTTTTTTTTCGAATTCTACATACCCACACATGTCAGGGATCTACATTGACAGGGTTTTGAACATTCTCAACCACTAAACCACTAGGCCAGCCTAATGGACTCTGTTCCTGTTTCTCTTTTAAAGATAAATAGAATCAGAGATTTCAAACTTATGCAATGGATAATAGTTTAGAGAAACGTGCTTTGAGGAAAATTCGCATCGCAAACTGTTATTCTGACATTTGGCGCCACAAAGATTATGATGTGTGAATAGGATTACAGATCAGAGCTTATAATATGGGTGATGTATATGTTGATGAGCTTATATCTTGAATTATAAGAGATCACAAAGATTCGTTTAGCATGTCCTCCCATAGATTTGTAGTGCACAAAAACAGGAGAGAACTAAGAAGAAAAAGAACTTACAACTCAATAAGGAAGACAAATCGGGAAGACCTGGGAGTTGCCACTTGTTTTTGTTGGGCAAAAACCATCTTCCACTCTAGGGCATGGCACTATTGATCTAGGAGAGGATCTCTTAGCATCATAGTGGTATTCCAAATTGAGTTCCATCTTTAGCACTAGGTTCATCATCATTCCACAAACACATGGTTAAACTATGATGCCTAAAATTTGTAGAAAATTTAATCTTGATGACTAATTACCTAATGTTTGAAAAACATTGAATCAATCACACAAATCATTGAAAGTCAACTGCGGAAATGATGAACAATAGACAGATAATTTACACCAAGTTAGCTTTGCATTCCTTCAAAAGCTTACAAAGAAACCTCCACAATTGTTCCTTCAGTTGCACGGAATTATTACATTGTTTTGAGTTATAAAACTTCTATGTTGCATCTATCTTTATACTATTTAGCTAAAAATATAATCTTCCAGAAATAACATTCTTATCTCTTAAAAGAAAGCAACATTATCTTACATAGGAGATGACTTGAAAGATAAGTCTAAATCATTAGTGCTTATCAACAGTTTATTAGATTTAATTAACTAAATAAAAGAATTTCACTTTATCACTTAGTGAATTACGAAATAGAAATAACTTGAACTATTTGCACATTCACACTGAACCTGTTGAAAAGTTTCGACCTGAGCTAAAAACTCAACAAAATTGTTGTATGTTGATCCTGCATAGCTTTGACAATGTCAACCCTGTTTAGCACATTCGTGCCATGACATCTTCAGAAAATGAAGATAGCATGGAATATGAATTGATAGGATGCAATGGGTCAAGGTCAGCAGACAGACATGTAACGACTTACAAATTTGATAATATGCTGTGCTCACTTAGATTAATTAATTGCTGACTGTGATCTAATTCTGGAGCTTCAGATTAGTCGCCCTACTATGCTCGCATGGGTCTGATATGATAATTGTGAATTGCCTGGGAAATCCCACGCCTATCGGATCTCTGGAGTTTATCTTGTTTAGCAGGAAATTCTGATGAATTGCTGGCTCAAGGGGACCGTCTGTTGATGGTTTCGTGTTCTTCCACAACCGTTGATATTGGTGTTGGAATCTCCTAGTGGATACCTGATATCTCCTTATGTCACAAAACACCTTAAACGTTGGTAGCGAATGATGTGTTCAAGTTTATCCACTTGTGGCCGCCACAAGAGTAAATCTTCAAAGAGTCGGTGCTTATGAGTCTCCCAAATCACTAGGACTGGTAATGTTATAGTTGGAACTGGTAAACATTGGATTTCGGTTTAGTATATTCACCTTCTCCTTCCAGATGTGGAATGCAAACTCTCAGATAAGTAAATGGGATTGGATTCAAGATCGTCCTCTTACTCTCCCACTCCCAAAACTCACCTTTGGTAACTTGCAGATTCACGAATAGTAAATTAATACCCGCTGCAACACCTGAGTTGGTAGCTGCCAAGTTAGAGGACAGGATTGACGTGCTACCTCCAAGTTGTTATCCGCCATAGGGGTTTTGTCCTTTGGCAGATCACTGAAAATGAAAACTTGCAAATTTCCTAAATCAAAATCGCAAACCTCATAAGAACTCTTGAACAAGTATAAATACCGGTTTGTTAGGAACATTGGTCCCAAAATTTTGGTGCCAACCTGTTGTTTGAATTTTAATTAAAATATTTATCTTTTTATTTATTAATATTTTATGTATTATATATTAATGTATTTTTAGTGTTAAAAACACAGTTTTTATAATATAATAATGATAATAATATTAATATTTTAGGGCGGAGGGGACATTATAGTCCTCCCTCTCCAAATATTGCTTGTCCTCAAGCAGTTTCAGATTTGGATGATAAAAAATTTCTGCTCCTTTCCATGTAGCATCCTTAAGAGGTAGGTTCTTCCTCTTGACCAAATACTTAGGAATAACTTTGTTTCTTAGCTTCTTCTCCCTCATATCGATGATTGCTTCCGGCTCTAAAATCAATTTTCCCTCGTCATCAAGTGGAGGCAGCTCCGAACAAGGAGTGATATGCTGTCCCAACACCTTCTTGAGGCAAGATACATGGAAAACATTATGAATTATGCTATTTGTTGGTAACTCTAGCTCATATGCCACCTCTCCTATCTTCTGTGTGATCTTAAGGTCCATAAAATCGTGGCTTAAGCTTCTCCTCGCCACTCTCCTTGAGGGTAGATTGCCTATATGGTTGCAACCTTAGAAAACCAAGTCTCCAACCTCAAAAGTTCTCTCCAAACGGTGGTGATCAGCGTACATCTTTTGCTGATTTTGAGCTTGTTGTAAGTTCTTTTTGAGTGCATTCAAAATATCCATACTTTGCTGTACCAAATCTCTAGCTCTAAGAACTCTGCTATCCGAAAGAATCAAATCCACAAATGATAATGCCTCATAACCATATAGTGCTTTGAAAGGAGTCATACTTATTGACATATGATGAGTGGAATTGTAGCAATACTCCCTAAGATGTAACCACTTGATCCATGCGGTTTGCTGCCCTGTAATATAATTTTTCAAATATCCTTCAAGCCATTTATTCACAATCTCTATTTGCCCATTTGTTTGAGGGTGATAGCTAGTGCTTGGAGTCAACTTTGTGCCTGTCAACCGAAAAAGTTCTTGCCAAAACAAACTAATGAACTTGTCCCTATCACTCTTAATGTTTCTAGGCAACCCATGCAATCTAAACACCTCTCTGAAGAACAAATCGGCCACCTGAGGAGCTCTATATTCGAAAGATATAGCATAAAAACGAGCATACTTAGTGAGTCTATCCACCACCACAAAGATACAATCCTTACCTTGTACTTGTGGAAGTCTGGTGATGAAATCCATAGAGATGCTCTCCCATTTCTGATTTGTAATGGGTAGGGGCTGCAACAAGCCGGTTGGAAAAGTCTGTTTTACCTTGTTTTGTTGACTTGTCAAACACTCTCTAACATGCTTCAAAACATCCCCCTTGAGGCCTTTCCAAGAAAATTGCTCACTTGTTTATATGTTTCGTAGTAACCCTGATGACCCGCTAATGGAGTGTCATGACACGCTCTCAAAATCTTCTCTTTCATCTTCGATCCTGGGACAAGGTACACTTGGTCCTTATAGAGAATGAGCTCCTCAACCACCTTGTACCTATCATCTTGCAACTTGCCTTCCAAGATGTCAATAGCAAATGCGTTTTTGGCATACTCAACTAATATAGAAGCTCTCCAATCAGCAGAAATGTCAGTCATAGAGCATAAATAAGGCTTCCTAGATAATGCATCAGCCACCACATTTTTCTTCTCCTTAATATATTCAATATCAAAATCATAAGCTTGCAACTGACTTATCCACTTCTACTGTCTATCATTCAAATCTTTTTGATTGAGGAAGAAATTCAAGCTGTTATGATCCATCTACACCACAAATCTTCCGCAAACCAAATACTGCTTGAACTTAGCCAATGCATGCATGATGGCTAGCATGTCCTTATCATAAATAGAGAAACTCCTCTCTGACTCCTTGAGCTTTCGACTCTCAAAAGCTATAGGGTGTCTGTTTTGCATCAATACTGCTCCAATACCCCCTCCTGAAGCATCACACTCCAAAACAAATGGAAGTGAAAAATATGGAATAGCTAAAACAAGACATGAACTCATTACCTCCTTGAGCTTATCAAAAGCTCTCTGTGCTGACTCACTCCAAGAGAATGCTCCCTTTGTCAAATTTGTCAACGGGGCAGCCAGTTGTGAGAACCCTTTGACGAACCTCTTGTAGTAGCTGCAAAGTCCCGCAAATCTTCTCAAGTGTGATAGAGTCTTGGGTCGAGGCCAATCCATTATTGCCTTGATCTTCTCTTCATCCACATTGATGCCTTGGGCACTAATCTTATGCCCCAAGTATAAAATCTCAGTCAACCTGAACTCACATTTGGTTGCCTTGGCGAAAAGTGATTGCTGCTCAAGTATGCCCAAGAACTCATCTGTAATGTCCCCACTTCCGGAGTGATCACCTTGAAGGAGTTTGTTAGCCTTTTCACCATTCGCGTAGGCTAACTCTAGTGGTAAGGGAATGATTTGTTGTTGAGCTAGGACCTTGGAGGTTTGAAGAACGAAAAGTTGGCTCAACTAACTCTATTTCACTTGTATTTTTGGCTAGTGATATCTTATAATATTTTAATAAAGCCAAAAATAATATAATATTCAGCCAAGGCCAAATTGGAGGATTGAAAGTTGAAAGGTCGGATGACTTAAAGATGGAAAATGGGAAAGTTGAAAAAGCAAATAAAATATGATATTTTTTTTAATCATTAAAATATTATATTTTCCTATAAAGTGAATCGACCAAGATTGAGAGGGAAAAAATAAAAGAAAAAGAAAAATAATAAAATATTATTTCTCTCTCCTAGCCATCGCCGCCCAAGGAGGAAAATAATAAAAAATATTTAATAAATATCAAATAAAATATTTGATATTGGCAGTGGACTTCAAAATTCATTAAAATATGGCTAGTTGGGTCGCCCAATTTGAGAAAAATAAAAGGTCATCATTGGGGATCATTTTTCATATCTTGGTTATTTGGCTTTTTGCATTTTGATAGTTTTCTCTTGGCTGTAATAACGTTTCAGCTTGATTCAAGGACAAAAACCCTTGAACTTTAGTGATTTGGACGAAAACCCATTCCACCATGAGAGATGAATTCATTTAGAGTTCATCATTGAGCATATTTGCAAGTATTTGGAGGAGAATTGGCTTCAAATAGCTAGGGTTTCATGATGATTTCATTTCTAGCTAGGGTTTGAAGGTTTAATTTGCAGATTGAAGACTTGGATTGCATATTTGAGGTGGATTTTGTAGCTATTTCATCTATTCATCAAACAGCAAGGCTTTGGAATCAAATTGATTGGCATTAGAGGGTGAATTTGTGTTTGGCATCAAGGATTGATAATCTGATTTTGCATTTCAGACCTCTGAAAATTTATATCAGTTGTAGATCGGTGGAGTTTTGGGCATAAATTGATCATATTTTGCACTTAGGGTTTCATCGCTCCTCTTTGGCACATTGGCGCTACATTTTGGAGGCATATTTGTGTTTGTTTTCATCATACAGCTTGCTGGAATTGTATATCAGACTCCATCAAGTTCATATCAGCTACTGTTTAGAGGGTTTGATCATCACAAATCGAAGGTATAAGGGTTTACAACCACTCTAGAGTCAAATTGCCTCATTTCTAGCCTATATCGATCCATATTGGAGGTGTTTTTGGGCATTTCTTGGTTGGCATTTGTTATCAAGTTTTTCATCAGTTGCTACAGATGTAATTTCAGTCATATCAGATCTCAGATCAGCTGCTATAGGAGGTTTTCCATCCATACTTTGCTGGGTATTGCATAATTTCTTCATAGGGTTTCATCTTCCCTAAGGCGGCTAAGGTTTGGACCAACATTTAGGCAATTTTGGATGTATTTGGATGTCTGAAATTGAAATCGGACTTGACTGATGTAACTTACAGCCATCATCATTTGTAATCAGCCATCTATTTCAATAAAGATTACAAGCTGTCATTCCGGGTATGTTCACCTTGCTTTGTATGAATTGTTTGGCTAAATAAGATCATCTTTTCATGTTATTTGAATGTATAATTGCAACCTTTCCATCTTCATTGTATTTCAAACATATCACTGAAAACCATATATCAAAACTCTAAACCAAATTCAAGAAAGACAAATCAGAAATTTTCAGACCAGCAAGGGAAAAAATTCAGTTTAGACAAGTCAGCATTCTTATAGTGGTATCAGAGCTTGGATCCTGCCAGCCTATGGGGTTATGAGTGAAATCAATCCACTTCCATATCATTATAGAAGAATAGGTACAAATCAAGGCACTATGGATAGAGATCGAAGAACAGGTAGTCTGCCAAGGGATAACATTGGTGATATGATGAGAGAGATGATAACTAGTTAAAGAATGATGGCAGTAGAACAACATACTACAAATGAGAACATCACACATTTGATAGCAAACCAAAATCAGATGATGCAGGTCTTGACACAAACATTGGCCAACACAAGGGTCAGTCAAGCTAATCCAGATAATACAGGTGTTGGTAGTGTGGTTGGATCACCTCGTGCTAGGAGGACATGCACAACCACTACAGATAGGCCTATGTAGCCCACTTTTCTTCCTAGAGAAGAAGAGGTTGAGGATGAGATGTAGGTTGAGGAGGAGGAGCTACCATTGATGAGGATTGGATTTCCATGGTTGATGATTACGATGCACTTCCTAAGCATGTCAAGGATCATCTAAACTTCGACAATTATATGAACCAAAGGAAGGATAGACGAAGGGCTAGGGTTGAAAGACGAAGACAACCTAAACAACCTAAGGAGTATAAGGATGCATTGAGCAAAATACCTCTCCCTAATTTTGATGGCAGCGGCAAAATCAATTCTAGAGCATGGGTACACAAGCTTGACACTTTTCTTACACTCAAGCCAATGAGTGAGGAAAAGGCCATACATTTTGCTACTATGCATTTAGAGGGATTAACTTATGATTGGTGGCACCATGGACTTGTTTCACAGCATCATAATAGGATCACTTCATATAATGAGTTCACAAACAAACTCATTACCAGGTTTGATAGAAAAGATGTGGAAGTTTACTATAGGGATTTGGCTCAATTGAAACAGGTTGGTAGAGTGGATTCCTATGTCAATGAGTTCCAAAAGATAGCAGTGATGGTTCTAGAGATGTCGGATAGGAGAGTTACTATGCTATTTGTTGAAGGATTGAATGATAGGATAAGAGGATTGGTCAAAGTTCATAGGCCAAGTACACTTGATGAGGCCATTGAGCTTGCACTTGATTTAGACACTACTCCTACATTTACACCACAAAAGAAAAGTTTTGAAGGCTCAAGTTCTAATCAGAAAAAAATAATCAGCCTAAGTTTACTCCTCCTATGGACAACGAGGCGAAGAATGAATTAAGAAGGAAGAAACTATGCCTTTCTTGCAAGCAACCATGGGAACTGGGACATAGATGCCTTGGGAAAGGCAAGGCACATATGATAGAGGTTATTTCAGATGTTGAGAGTGAGACTCATGAGGATACAGGTTCAGATAGTGATGCTGATCATGTGGAGCAGCAGCCTACATTGGAGCTTGAGGCTAATGATACAGGTGCTATAGGTCCAGTTACTATTGCATCTATTTCAGGTGTACCTAGGTATCATCCTTTTCATGTGAGAGGAGTCCTTAAGGGACAGCGAGTCACCTGTTTGATTGACAGTGGAGCCACACATAATTTCATTGATGAGGGATTGGTTATGAAGCGTGGTTTACAGGTTGAGGACTTTGCAGGTTTCATAGTGGTAGTTGCAGATGGTTTTACCATGAGTTGTCAGAAGAAGGTATCTCAACTTAGCATTGAGATGGGTGATTATACGTTGATTGATGATTTCTACATGGTTGGACTTGGAGAGATAGACATCGTTTTGGGAGTCCAATGGTTATAGTCACTTGGCCACTACATCTAGGATTTTCAAAAGATGGAGTTGGAGTTTATACATGATGGGAAGAAGATTGTGTTGAGGGCACTTTTAGATGGAGGACCCAGGGTTGTATCAGTTAGGAGGATGGAGACTTTATTTCATCATGATGATGTTGCATGGGCAGCCCAAGTTTTTGTATCTGCCAAATCTTCTTCCGATGGTCCACAGTATCATGTAGATATCCAATCAGTATTGGATAAGCATAGTATGGTGTTTGGTAATATTCCTCCAGGTAGGCCACCAGATCGTGGATTTGAGCATGTGATTGAGTTAGAGGAGGGCACCAAGCCCATCAATATTGCACCTTATTGTCATCTAAGGCACTTCAAGGAGGAGATAGAGCGGACAATTAAGGAGTTGATAGATATGGGAAACATTCAGCCTTCTTCTAGTACATTTGCTTCTTCTGTTGTTTTGGTCAAGAAGAAGGATGAGACTATGTGGATGTGTAGTGATTATAGAGCACTGAACAAGAAGACAATAAAAAACAGGTACCCTATACACAGAGGATCAATTAGCTACACGAGGCCGTGTATTTTTCTAAGATTGATCTTCATTCAGGCTATCATCATATTCCTGTCCGTGAGGAGGATATACATAAGACAACATTCAGATGCCACTATGGACACTATGAGTTTCTTGTCATGCCCTTTGGTCTTACTAATGCACCTGCTACATTTCAGTCTTGCATTAATGATGTGTTCAATAAGCAGTTGCGTAAGTTTCTATTGGTTTTCTTTGATGACATCTTGATATATATTAAGACATGGGAGGAGCATCTTTGACATCTTGATGAGGTACTTTGTGTTATGGAGGCACAGTCATTGTATGCTAAGGCTTCCAAGTGTGAGTTCGGGATGGAGGAGATTCTTTATTTGGGGCATGTGATTAGTGCCGATGGGGTTAGAGTTCATGAAGAGAAGATCAAAGCTATCCAAGATTGGCTGACTCTGAGGAACATATCAGAATTGAGAGGTTTCTTAGGTTTCTGCAGCTATTACAGGAGGTTTGTGAGAGGATTTTTACAGTTGGTAGCACCGCTTACAAATCTCACTAAGAAAGGGGCATTCCTTTGGTCAGATGAGGCTTAGATGCCTTTTGATAGACTTAAGGAGGTGATGAGTACTACTCCAGTTTTGGCACTACTAGATTTTACACAGTCCTTTGTACTTGAGTGTGATGCATCAGGTGATGGTATTGGGGCTATTTTGATGCAGAATAGGCATCCCATTGCATTTGAGAGTAGGAAATTGAGGGATGTTGAGCAACTTTATTCCACCTATGACAAGGAGATGCTTGCCATTATGCATGCGTGTGCAAACTGCAAAGTTTCGACAGTACTTGGTAGGTGCGAAGTTTGTGGTTAGGACCGACCACAATAGCTTGAAATACTTCTTAGAGCAAAAGGATTTGAATGAGAGACAACAAAAATGGGTCTCTAAGATACAGGCATATGATTTTGACATCCAGTTTGTGAAGGGTAAGAAGAACATTGTAGCCAATGCACTTTCCAGGAGGCCTTCTATTTGCTCTTTGAGTGAGATCTCAGCTGATTGGAAATCTCAACTTATAGTTGAGTATTCCAAGAGTACATTTGCATGCGGGATCATGGATGGTTTGATTCAGGATGATTAATATAAGGTAGTGTTGATGATTGTTTTTTGACAGGTCAACAATAGAGTAAAATACTGAGTATCCAACTCTCTCTTGAATAAAGCCTCTCGAATGCTAAACAAAGTGATCAATCGAGACAACTCCAAGGTTCCTTTTTTATAACTTATGGTGGATAAACTCAGTAATTACATGTGATCTTGCTGATAAGCACAAAGGGACTTACGTTAGACTTTTTCATACTTCCTTAGCTTATTCCTCCTTCAGTGTGGATGATGTATCAATAATAAAGAAAAGCAAAAGATAAGGGTTCAGAAAGGCTAATCTAAGGTCAATGAAGCAATGACGATGCATGAATAGACAAACTCCTCAATTAACCTAACTCCACTTCGCTAAGGATGCTTACAACTACATGGAGTTGGTGTAATCTCCTAAGGTAAACGAATGGTTTTCAAATCATGAAGGCTTATACAAGCACCCATCGGATGGCGTAGCTCAAACAAGCATCCATAATCGAACTTAAGCAAATGATAAGGCTCAGACTAGCTTTACACAACACTTCATCGGCGATGAATGTTAAAAGCATGAGCTAGGAGTTGATCAAATATTCAACACAAACATACATCACATCAAAGAGCTTCTAATCTACTTCTAATCTACTTTGAAATGTCTCTCCACTTCATCAAGATACAAGAAACCATGTTTTTTCACAAGACAACACTTAACACCAAATAATGCTCCAACGCCTTTGCATTAATCTTGAGAAATATTTACAACAACTTCAAGTCCTCTCAGAGAATTTCGAGAGTCTCTTCTATTCTACTCTACTAATCTGCCAATTGAACTACTAATTTACAAATGAGGCAACAAGGCCTTTATATAGAGGTCCAGATTACAATGAATGGCCTGGATTAATCCAGATAGCCAAGGGCTCAGATCATGCCACCTCAGTAGGTAGTTATAACTTGCTATTTTTAGTACATGTGAGAGGCAATGAAGGCACGTTTTCCAAGAAGATAAGATAAGATGGAATCTTTCAGAGCATCTTCCACATAGGCATCCCTTTGGCTTCCTTCTTGTTGAATGATGTGGCAAACTATGATTGGCTTGATGATGATGTTTGCCACGTAGATGCCATCTCGGCATAATCCCAAATTGCATCATCTTGTGTGATGTCTTTGATGTGATTGCTTGAACTTGAATGTTTGAACTTGGATGTTTGGGAATGTACCTTCAATGATCTTGCTTTATAAACTGGAGGTGTATGTTTGTTGCTTCATTTGACTAACTTCGTGATGCTTCTTCTTCTTTTGCAGGTAGGATACATGATGATCTTCTTTGGATGATCCTTGATAGAGAATAGTAGAGAGTAGATGATGATGATGCTTGATTCATAGCTTGAAGTAAGAGACTTCTTCTGGAGACTTGAAGATTGAAGAGTCTTGAAGCTTGATGGATAGATGTCCTTGACATGATGTAGATGATGAAATGCTCCAATTTGATGATCTTGAAGGGGGTCCTTTGGAGTGTAGATATTGATGATAACATCTTACTTATATGTAGAGTAGATGACTTCTCAAGGAGACTTGAATGTATCGGAGGAACTTGAAACTTTATAGATGTCTTTGGGATGATTGATGATGATGAAGATGAAGAGTGTCGGTATGTTGGACTTGAAGTAATCTAACATGATGTTATTGAGGAAGAGTGTCAACATGTTAGACTTGAAGTGTCCTCTTAGAGCAGCTATATGATGTCTTCTCCAACATGGCAACTTGTTGACTTCACTCCTAGCATAAAGGTGGTTTTTACTTCTTTGACGATCATTCAGCCCATCCTACAAGACATAGACATGAATAAGTAACTTTGAAAACAAATCACTTTAGCCTCCTATATCATTTGAAATCTGATTTTTCAAGGGTCTAAAAATGGAATTTCACAAGACGATTATAACTTTACCATCATAATTTACTATCTTCTTGCAAATGTTCATTCATACTTGCATAATTTGTTCTTAAAACAATCAAGTCTGCTGAAAAATGAAAGAAAATCAGAAATTTACTTACATATCAGACTTAGAAATGGATTGCCTTTTGATGAATATCTTTAACACTTAGTCAAAAATCAGATCCAACTTGACAAAATCAGACTAAAACTTAACCTTAACCCTCTAGGATTTGCCTTATTTCTGCTCTTCAAGACACAATCGTTGTTTGGTGAATGAGAAAATGAACTTTGAATGTTGTTTATATACACAATTCACATCAAAATCTACTACTTCCTCCTAGGCCAACCGGGTATTTCCATGCAAATCGAAGCTTGGTCTCAAAATTTGAATTTAAACATTAGCGCATTGGTTCAATGTTTTGGTTTCTCCTTGATTTAGGCGCACTAGATGAAGCACATTGGTTAAAGATTCTGATCTCTGGTTAATAAATCATTTGGAAGCTGAAACTCATCTTGTCTTAAAATGACGCCTTGGTTCATCACTTTGCCTTTGAAGATGCATTTGAATCAATCAAGATAAACTTTATCCTAGGCGCACCAGATGGAGTGCATTGGTTGATGATTTGGGTGTTCGTTAATAATTTGGAAGACTTAAACTCAATGTTACTCCAATAGTGGCGCATTAGATGACAACTTCAACCTTTGCTTAAAATTGGTGCATCAGATGGGAATTTTGAACTCTCTTGAAATATCACTCAAAACCTTACCTTACCTTCTTCTCTAGATTGTGCGCTAGTTAAGGAAGTTAATCTCTTCTAAAAATCCTTCACAAAACTTGTAGTTAACTTCATTCAAGGTGGTCGCATTGGATAAGGCGCATAAGATTAGCATTTTGAATCTTCTCAAAATGTATAATAAAACATGCAATCTACATCACTTCTCCAAGCGCACTAGATAAGGGTTTCATCCTCCGGTTGAATTTTGTCTTGAAAACTTGGATTGAACCATCATATCAAGTTGTGGCGCAATGGTTGAGTATTTAAGCTCCCATTAAAATTGCCTTAAAAACTTGAATCTCCTTAGGAGATAGCACACTAGATCAATCGCACTAGTTGAAGATTTTGATCTCCATTTTAAGACTTCACAAAATTCAATTCAACCTCCTTCATAAGTGGCGCAGCAGATCAGAATTTTAATCTCTCCTTGAAATCACTTCTCTTCATCTTGGTTGCAATGGATGAGTATTTTGATGCTCAGATAAAATGCCTTAAGAAATCATTATTATCTCCTTCTTCTTGTCAAGGCGCATCAGATAGAGATTTTGAATCCTCTTGAATGATGACCAGAAAAATTGAACTAGACTCCCTTTAGCAATGGCGCATTAGATGGGTGTTTAAGATCCTCTATCTCCCTAAAATTTTGCGCAACAAATGCACATTTTGGTCTTTGTTTAAAATTTTTCTTGAAACTTGAGTCAAACAATCATCCACTAGTGATGGCGCATGAGTTGAGGATCATTGGATCAGCATGTCACTCTCCTCTTAGTTTTGGCGCAGCAGATCAGAATTTTAATCTCTCCATGATAGATCTTCTTGTGGGCGCATTAGATGGCAAGTTTGGTCACTTCTTTAAGTAGGCGCATTAGATGGGGAGTTTGGATCCTCTAAACTTGTCAAAAACTTCAATAAAACTCACCCAAATTGGCGCATTGCTTAAGGAACTTGAAACCTTCTTAAAATGTTCTAAAAATCATTGTCTCTCCTTCTCAAGGGTGCATTGCTTAAGGAACTTGAAACCTTAAAACAAACTCTTTCCTCCTTGGTCGCATTAGATCAAGATCTTGGTCTTTCCTTGAAATGGGCGCCTTGGATCAAGGTTTTAGATCCTCTGGTTGCTTCTTGAGATTGACATCATCTAACAAGGGCACATTGCTTAAGGCGCAAGAGACCAAAATTCCACCTTCCTCATCAAGGGCGCATTGGTTGAGGCGCACTAGATCCACATTTTGTGCTGATCTTAAAACTCGTCAGAAACTTTAAAAAACTCATCCGAACTTGCGCATTGGTTGAGGCGCATTGGTTAGGGATCTTGATTTCTCTTCAAATGACATTTAAAACTTCACTTCACCTCCTTCAAAATGGTGCTCCAATTGAGGCGCATTGGTTCCATGTTTTGAGCTCCGGTAGAAAGTGGCGCATTAGGCCAAGATTTTGTGCTCTCATATTTTGGCGCACTAGATGGGAATTTTGCGCTCCCCTAGAGCACTTAGCCATTTTTCAGTGTCCTTCAAGGTAAGGTCTATTGAAAAATATATTAAAGTATAAGTTGGAAGATTGAATTTCTTATACTTCAAATATTTTTCAATATACCTTTCAGGGTGTTTGAGATAGGTCTCGAATCTACCGGATTTAACATGTAGATTATAGAATTTGGAGGATCCACCAAATTTCAGACTTAGTCAATTTTTCAGGATTTCAGGATATTAGGTTACCAGACTTAGTCATTTTCAGGATCTCAAACATACATCAGGATTGGTCTCAAAAGGAAAGCAAATGACTCTTGAATTAGAAACTAGACTGAGAACTCAAATAAACCACTGACTTCATCATGCAATAAACCTAAGACATCATCAGAAACTTAAATGCAAAGCATCAGAGCTCAAAAAAAGGGGTCCCCATTTGCAATGGGGCGATGTGTGATTAGGTCACAATATCTAGCGTCAACCCGAATAAATGTTCTTGAACATTTCAAAGACAAAGACTCAATCTAGACTCAAAACCTTCAGACACTCCTCTTCTACCTATCAGCCAGCTAGACAACGAATTCAAAAGGGAAAAGAAGCATAGATTGGATCAAGACACTACATCTTCTGATGTGTGATTAAAGATAGATTTCGATTAAAACAGTTCCTTAAATGTTCCAAAGATAAACAAAAATCAAGTTTCAACATTTCCATGTACACCCACACTAGATCAAATAAACAAAACTACATCATCACGAAATCAAAATCAACTGCCAGCACGACCATCCATATTCCAAGGATCCAAGTGTGTGCGTATGAGTTCATTCCCATCCCTTAGCAACTAAGATCATCTAAGCTCCTTTACATTAGGCTACGTGATTAGTACACATCTCATGAACTACCTGGACATTGCCCCGCTGCCAGCGAGCATCTATAGCCCCGATGGGTTTGTCGCGCAATTCCACTCGAGCAGAGCCCCACTGTCGGTCAGGCGTCCATAGCCCCGGTAAAGATTACTCGATTGTCCATCTAACTGAGTTATAGTGTGTGGTTTGTGATTTTGCATTTCTTTGGTTCATTCTTTGATATTCTATTTCTATTAAGCTTAAATGTGATAGAGTACAATGCAATACCGCTGCCCCTGCAACACATGCTTTTTGACGGCACAAGTTACGTTGATAACTCAGGTAGTGGGTGTGGACTTGCGATGGCGGCAAAGGTGGACCTTTAGATTTTTCACTTAATGTAAGTTCACAGAGACTCCTTTAGGTACTTCAGGATTTTTAAAGCGTGTAAGGTATAAGATCTCAAAATACTTCAAGTAATACTGAACAACTGACTTATCCCCCATGAGCAAGCAGTCCTGCTACTTGACACTAGCGATGGAATCCACGGGAAATCCATCAGTCATGACCCATGTTTCTCAAAAGAGGACATAAGAATTCATAAAATTTAGATTTGGCATCTTAAAATATTATGATCAGAAGATAACAGTGTCAAGACACAATATATGATTAACCTCCAAGTCAAGTTCAAAGTCTAACTAAATGATAAATTGAAAGAAAAAACGTCTTTGAACTCCAAGACTTTCATGAATAGATGTCTAAAAAATGAACTAACATGTTATCATAAATTGAAACCAGAATATGTGTTTAAGATAACATCACCTTCTTACAAATAGGAAACCCAACACAACAACCTAACTAAAAAAGACAACTAACACCTACAAAAAACAAACGACAACAACAAGGGAAAGCAAACAACTAATCTAAGAAAGCAAAATAAACCAACAACTAAGCTAAGGAAAGCAAACAAGCAAGCAAGCAAGCAAGCAACAAGAAAGCAAAACTAAACTAAAAACAAACAACACTCGAGTCAAATGACCTCAAGGGAGCAAATCTACTCTAAGACGCAACATGAAATGAAAATCTTACCCTAACCTAACTATATACAAGCAACAAAGGGATGCAACCCAGGACACTAAGTATATACATGCCCTAGCATAGCTTTTCAGTATGTACAGCAACATCAATGCAACAGTGACAATTCTCAACCGAGCAAATTCATCTTTGAACTCAGACCATTGATTCTTCAGGCGACAGACCTCAAACGTAGGAAAATTTTTTGGCGGTATTATGATCAATTGAGAATTTTCATTAGGACCATGATTTATCCAAATGCAAGTTGTTCTACCCAATTCACTGTAATCAAATTTATATTTAATGTGTTCAATATGTTCAATATCATTACTATCGATGCTATCAATTAGAAGTTCATAATGTTCAAATTCAAAATTCTTCCAATCAATAGAAGGGAAAGATACAACCTGATGATCGCTGTTTTCAATGAGACATGGCCTACCAAGCATTTGATTATACTCTATGCATCCGTCCAGAGGTCGCCATTGATGGTTGATGAACTTCTCGTCTTCTTCGTATTGCATGATCTCATCGTCCAACTCCTTTGTGATCTCTAGCAACGGTGTCAATAGCTTCTTGATCTCAGCATCTATCGCAGCATGTTCTTCAATTGTCTGTCTCTTCTTTGACAATATCTCTTCTTGTATAATGATGGAAGTATCGAGCGTCAACCCGAATTGCTCTTGTCTACTCATAGGCTCTTCACCGGCATACTCTTGAATAACATCTTCTAAATTCCTTTGCCACGCTTCTAATTCATGATCTTCTAACAACGTCTTTTGTACTTCTTGTAGCTCATTCTCAAGGATCTCTTGATGTAATGCAAATGTATACTCCTCAAGAAACTTGTCTTCATCAAATTCAAGTTCCTACCACAAGCTCAAACTTCTTTCTTCCTCAATTGCCGCTTCGAGTGATCTAACATCTTCTAAACCATGTTTACAATCCTCTAATGCTTTTGATAACTTCTGTTCGAATGCTTCTACTTCTTTAGGATTGATAAACTCGTATTCATATTCCTTCTCACTGGTACATTGCTTATCAAAGGTCTTTGTAGCGAAGACTTCTTCCTCAACAGGTACATCAACTTCTATTTCCTGCATGGCTTGATGAATTGCTTCTCAACATTTCTCACAAGTATATTCCAAATGATCTAAATCATGTACCCTACACCAATTTCTAGAAAGCAATATGTCGTCGACACCTAAATCCTTGTCATTCTTCAATTCCTTCTTGACTCTCTTTAAGCTTCTTGAATGCTTTACCATCAACAGGAGTATTAGGATCCATCCTTGAAAATGCTACCGGCTCATGTACTTGTAAGAATGAAATTTTCTTTTGCACTTCTAAGTCCATCCTCGATAAGAATGTTATACAATCTGCTTCTCTATGATCATTTGTATTATGAATATGACATCCATACTTGCACTCGAAGTCTTTCAAACTCTTGCCACCAAGACGCTCATTCAATGACCACCATAGCTGGAGAACAATTTTTCAGTGTCCTTCAGGGTAAGGTCTATTGAAAAATATATTTAAGTATAAGTTGGAAGATTGAATTTCTTATACTTCAAATATTTTTCAATATACCTTTCAGGATGTTTGAGATAGGTCTCGAATCTATCGGATTTAACATGTAGATTATAGAATTTGGAGGATCCACCAGATTTCAGACTGAGACAAATTTTCAGGATTTCAGGATATTAGGTTAACAGACTTAGTCATTTTCAGGATCTCAAACATACATCAGGATTGGTCTCAGAAGGAAAGCAAATGACTCTTGAATTAGAAACTAGACTGAGAACTCAAATAAACCACTGACTTCATCATGCAATAAACCTAAGACATCATCAAAAACTTAAATGCAAAGCATCAGAGCTCAAAAAAGGGGGTCCCCATTTGCAATGGGGCGATGTGTGATTAGGTCACAATAGGTAGTAGATGTGATATATTATAAGGACAGGATTTTCTTGGTACTGGAATCAAAACTTAAGCAAAAGATATTGAGAGCCATTCATGACACACCTCTAGTAGGACATCCAGGGTTTTTCAATACCTACAAGAAGATTAGAGAGAGATTCGCATGGCGAGGTCTCAAGGATGATGTGTTGCAGCATGTTAGAGAGTGTTTGACTTGTCAGCAGAACAAGTTTGAGCATACTTTCCCAGCAGGTCTACTTCAGCCATTGCCTATTCTAGAGCAGAAGTGGGAGAGTATATCTATGGATTTCATTACATGTCTTTCGAAGGTACAGGTGATGCAGACAACTTCATAAGATACCAACAACCTATCTCCATTGAAGGACAGTTCAAACCTTAAATGCCATAACTCACCAAATTCACTGTCTCTAACTGAGATCAGCCTTCACACAAGGAAGAGTTTCAACACCAGAACAACTTGTTCTTGACACCAAAGAGAGGGAGGACTTCAGGGCACACCTTCCAAGATGCCCAACTCCAATCAAAACTCTATCCAACCATTATGCAGGACAACAGTCTTCAACACTGTCTATTAAAGACAATCACACACTTCTGATTTCTTAGGAGACAATCATGGTACCCTCCCTGGGGTGATCTCCATTAACATAACTCAATGCCAAATCCATTAACACACCTAACACCTAATGTCTTTATTGACAAAGCAAACAAACTCACCAAACTTACCTATTCCTTCTTGGTTATGACTGCTGTCCTTCTCTGAACTCCTAACCATGATTCTGCAGGGGTCTTTCACATGCCCACACTCACCATACCCATTCTCCTGCCCCTGCAACCTTCACAAGGCTATGGACTAACTACTTTACATTCTCTTCCATTGATTAGAAACAGAAAAAGATCAATAGAATGGGAAGATCTCCATCGGGCTACTCAGCAAAACCTAAATCAGGGTTTCAACCCACTTTCAAACAAAGGAGAAATGCAGAGATATACAAGGGTGTCAAGGGCCCAAACAACTTGCAAATGATAGGTAACTTAACAACCTAACCAACCATCACCAGCACCATCCACCACCAGGCCGTACAGGTACGGAATAATGCAGAAAACAGTGTATTTTGAAAGAAGACAGCAGACTTAAAAAAACAGTTTAAGGTTCCACATTGATTTCTCCCACCTAGGTCATAATCAAGACCCCAAATCAGATCCAAATCAAAGCTAATTCAATACTCTAACCATCCATTACAGACTTGGCCTATGACTATTCCGTACAGGCACGGGTACGGACTGTTAACAACAAAGAAAACACAGGAAAAGGCAGAAAAGCAGAAAACAGTTGTCTTTATGTTATTCCTTCCATTTCTCCGAATGGTCTGATTACAATGAATCATCTTTGGCTTCAAATAAGCCTTCTACAATGCTTGGAGTGGTTGGGGGTCGATGTAACTGCCCAACCATCGAGCTTCCTTCTAAATTCTAACTGCAGCAGTAAAGATTGTTTTAGTAACTGTCTTTTCTTGGACTATACCGATGGCTTTTTATGTTTAACAATGTTTTTTAACTCTTGGTTAACCTTTGGACAAGGTTTTATCATACTCCCAAATCCTTTACATGCCTCTATAGGCTTTACAAACATGGAAACTTAATGACTTTAATGACTGCCCCCTACAAATAGACTGTCCTCCTTAGGACTACAACATGGAAATAGATTCAAGACATTTGGACATAGTCCAATTACAAACATGGCATTAAGCCTCATTACAACATTTAGATGGTCTCAAAGACCTTATCAAACAAACAAACTACTTGAAGATCAAGTAAAACCCTGATGTCCTGGTGCTCCTGCACCATACAACCAACCAACAAAGATTTCCAAGTCCCTTGGAAATGTATCTGCAACAAAAGTCTTTTCTGCATCTCTGTCTGTCTCTTCATCTTCTTCAGCTCCAGTCTTCCAATCTTCATACCAATAGGAATGGTGACCAACCAACCAACAAATCAAACTATCATCTTCACAGAGCATCTTCAGGCTCCTTCTACTCCCATCAATGGAGTATTCTTCAAGCTGCAACATCAAGTGCTTCTTCAGTCAGGTATCCATCTCTCTCATTGCTTCATAACAAACCAACTCACCAAGCCATTCATCTCACCCAATAGCAGATTCTGGTGATGCACCTACCACTCTCTCCTCAGTGGTTTCTCTATGCACCCTTATGCAGCGTAATCTCCATTGGAGAATGGTCATGACAGACCTCATCTTGTCTGCCCACACACACAACCTCAAAAAACATCCTTCTGCAGCTAGATGGACCAAGCACCTGCAACCAAACAACTTATTAAACTAAATAACGGTCACCAACACAATCTTCAACTTTACTTGCCTTCTCAGTGACAGGAACAAATACAACACCCAAATCTTTCGCCAGCTCTGATACCAATCTGATGCAGACAACTTCATAAGATACCAACAACCTATCTCCATTGAAGGACAGTTCAAACCTTCAATGCCATAACTCACCAAATTCACTGTCTCTAACTGAGATCAGCCTTCACACAAGGAAGGGTTTCAACACCAGAACAGCTTGTTCTTGACACCAAAGAGAGGGAGGACTTCAGGGCACACCTTCCAAGATGCCCAACTCCAATCAAAACTCTATCCAACCACTATGCAGGACAACAGTCTTCAACACTGTCTATTAAAGACAATCACACACTTCTGATTTCTTAGGAGACAGTCATGGTACCCTCCTTGGGGTGATCTCCATTAACATAACTCAATGCCAAATCCATTAACACACCTAACACCTAATGTCGTTATTGACAAAGCAAACAAACTCACCAAACTTACCTATTCCTTCTTGGTTATGACTGCTGTCCTTCTCTGAACTCCTAACCATGATTCTGTAGGGGTCTTTCACATGCCCACACTCACCATACCCATTCTCCTCCCCCTGCAACCTTCACAAGGCTATGGACTAACTACTTTACATCCTCTTCCATTGATTAGAAACAGAAAAAGATCAATAGAATGGGAAGATCTCCATCGGGCTACTCAGCAAAACCTAAATCAGGGTTTCAACCCACTTTCAAACAAAGGAGAAATGCAGAGATATACAAGGGTGTCAAGGGCCCAAACAACTTGCAAATGATAGGTAACTTAACAACCTAACCAACCATCACTAGCACCATCCACCACCAGGCCGTACAGGTACGGAATAATGCAGAAAACAGTGTATTTTGAAAGAAGACAGCAGACTTAAAAAAAACAGTTTAAGGTTCCACAGTGATTTCTCCCACCTAGGTCATTATCAAGACCCCAAATCAGATCCAAATCAAAGCTAATTCAATACTCTAACCATCCATTACAGACTTGGCCTATGACTATTCCGTACAGGCGCGGGTACGGACTGTTAACAGCAAAGAAAACACAGGAAAAGGCAGAAAAGCAGAAAACAGTTGTCTTTATGTTATTCCTTCCATTTCTCCGAATGGTCTGATTACAATGAATCATCTTTGGCTTCAAATAAGCCTTCTACAATGCTTGGAGTGGTTGGGGGTCGATGTAACTGCCCAACCATCAAGCTTCCTTCTAAATTCTAATTGCAGCAGTAAAGATTGTTTTAGTAACTGTCTTTTCTTGGACTATACTGATGGCTTTTTATGTTTAACAATGCTTTTTAACTCTTGGTTAACCTTTGGACAAGGTTTTATCATACTGCCAAATCCTTGACATGCCTCTATAGGCTTCACAAACATGGAAACTTAATGACTTTAATGACTGCCCCCTACAAATAGACTGTCCTCCTTAGGACTACAACATGGAAATAGATTCAAGACATTTGGACATAGTCCAATTACAAACATGGCATTAAGCCTCATTACAACATTTAGATGGTCTCAAAGACCTTATCAAACAAACAAACTACTTGAAGATCAAGTAACCTGATGTCCTGGTGCTCCTGCACCAACAGGGCAGATATTTCATATATGTGGTTATTAACAAGTTAACCAAATATGCACACTTTTATGCTATTTCAGCAGACTATTCAGCACTGCAGGTTGCAAAGTTGTTCTTTCGAGAGGTGTTTCGTTTGCATGGCCTTCCAAAGACCATTGTCAGTGATCGGGACATCAGATTTCTCAGTGTGTTTTGGCAGGAGCTATTCCGATTAGCTGGTACATATTTGACACCGAGCACTAGTTATCACCCTCAGACATATGGACAGACTGAGATAGTGAATAAGTGGGTTGAGGGTTATCTTCACAATTATGTTGCGGGGCAGCAGCAGCGTGCTTGGATTAGGTGGTTGCATCTTGGCGAGTATTGTTACAATACCACCTATCACATGTCAATTGACATGTCTCCATTCAAGGCTTTATATGAATATGATGCATTATCTTTCTTGGATTTAGCCTTTGATGATAGTAGAGCTCCTAGAGCCAAGGAGTTGATGCAGGATACTCAGGACATCCTTAAGACACTTAAGGATAATATTCAGCAGGCACAGAATCAACAGAAGGTGTATGCTGATAGGCATCGTGTTGAGAGGGCATTTGAGGTGGGTGATTTAGTGTTTTTGCACCTTCAACAATATAGGTAGTCTACTTTGAAGAAGAGTGGTGCAGAAAAACTCAAGCCCAGGTTTTATGGTCCATATAGAATTGTGAGGAGAGTTGGAGAGGTGGCATATGAGCTTGATTTGCTAGCAGGTAGTAGGATTCATAATGTCTTTCATGTATCATGCCTCAAAAAGGCATTGGGACAACATGTTTGCCATCTCCAAATCTTCCACCTCTTGATGAAGAGGGTATGTTGATATTGGTGCCTGATAGTATCTTGGATATGAGGGAGCGCAGGTTGCGTAACGGGGTGATTAGAGAGTATTTGGTGCGATGGAGAGACTTGCCATTGGTGGATGCTACGTGGGAAGGAGAGCAGATTTTACAGCATCCTAATTTGCGATTGCTTGAGGACAAGCAATCCCGGGAAGGGAGGACTGTAACGTCTCCACTTCTGGTGTGATCACCTTGAAGGAGTTTGTTAACCTATTCACCATTCTCGTAGGCTAACTCTAGTGGTAAGGGAATGATTTGTGGTTGAGCTAGGACCTTGGAGGTTTGAAGAACAGAAAGTTGGCTCAACTAACTCTATTTCACTTGTATTTTTGGCTAGTGATATCTTATAATATTTTAATAAAGCCAAAAATAATATAATATTCAGCCAAGGCCAAATTGGAGGATTGAAAGTTGAAAGGTTGGACGACTTAAAGATAGAAAATGGGAATGTTGGAAAAGCAAATAAAATATGATATTTTTTTATCATTAAAATATTATATTTTCCCATAAAGTGAATCGGCCAAGATTGAGAGGGAAAAAATAAAAGAAAAAGAAAATAATAAAATATTATTTCTCTCTCCTAGCCGCCGCCCAAGGAGGAAAATAATAAAAAGTATTTAATAAATATCAAATAAAATATTTGATATTGGCGTTGGACTCCAAAATTCATTAAAATATGGCTAGTTGGGTCGCTCAACTTGAGACAAATAAAAGGACATCATTTGGCATCATTTTTCATATTTTGGTTATTTGATTTTTTGCATTTTGAGAGCTTTCTTTTGGCTGTAACAACGTTTTAGCTTGATTCAAGGACGAAAACCCTTGAACTTTAGTGGTTTGGACGAAAACCCATTCCACCATGAGAGATGAATTCATTTAGAGTTCATCATTGAGCATATTTGCAGGTATTTGGAGGAGAATTGGCTTCAAACAGCTAGGGTTTCATGATGATTTCATTTCTAGCTAGGGTTTGAAGGTTTAATTTGCAGATTGAAGACTTGGATTGCATATTTGAGGTGGATTTTGTAGCTATTTCATCTATTCATCAAACGGCAAGGCTTTGAAATCAAATTGATTGGCATTAGAGGGCCAATTTGTGTTTGGCATCAAGGATTGATAATCTGATTTTGCATTTCAAACCTCTGAAAATTTATATCAGTTGCAGATCGGTGGAGTTTTGGGCATAAATTGATCATATTTTGCACTTAGGGTTTCATCACTCCTCTTTGGCACATTGGCACTACATTTTGGAGGCATATTTGTGTTTGTTTTTATCATATAGCTTGCTGGAATTGTATATCAGACTTCATCAGGTTCATATCAGCTATTGTTTAGAGGGTTTGATCATCACAAATCGAAGGTATAAGGGTTTACAACCACTCTAGAGTCAAATCGCCTCATTTCTAGCCTATATTGATCCATATTGGAGGTGTTTTTGGGCATTTCTTGGCTGGTATTTGTTATCAAGGTTTTCATCAGCTGCTACATATGTAATTTCAGTCATATCAGCTGCTATAGGAGGTTTTCCATCCATACTTTGCTGGGTATTGCATAATTTCTTCATAGGGTTTCATCTTCCCTAAGGCGGCTAGGGTTTGGACCAACATTTAGGCAATTTTGGATGTCTGAAATTGAAATCAGACTTGACTGATGTAACTTACAACCATCATCATTTGTAATCAGCCATCTATTTCAATAAGGATTACAAGCTTTCATTCCGGGTATGTTCCCCGTTGCTTTGTATGAGTTGTTTGGCTAAATAAGATCATCTTTTCATGTTATTTGAATGTATAATTGCAATCTTTCCATCTTCATTGTATTTCAAACACATCATTGAAAACCATATGTCAAATCTCTAAACCAAATTCAAGAAAGACAAATCAGAAATTTTCAGACCAGCAAGGGAAAAAATTCAGTTTAGACAAGTCAGGGTTCTTACATCATCTATATGCCTCAAATGATCCTCCCAAGTCTTGGAATAAATCAATATGTCATCAAAGAATACCAATACAAATCTCCTCAACTTCTTAATAAATACCTGGTTCATGCAAGATTTAAATGTGGCTAGAGCATTCGTCAACCCAAATGGCATGACTAGAAATTCATAATGCCCGAAATGACACCTAAAAGCTGTCTTGTGAACATCCTCCTCTCTCATCCTTATCTGATGGTACCTGGATCTCAAATCAATCTTGGAAAAATATACTGCACCATGAAGCTCATCTATCAACACATTGATCCTTTGAATTGGGTAGCGGTTCTTGATTGTCTTTTTGTTGAGTGCTCTATAGTTGATGCACATCCTCATGGTACCATCCTTCTTCTTAACCAACACCACAGATAAAGCAAGGGGGTAGAGCTCGGCTGTATATGTCCCATATCTAATAGCTCCTTAATCGCCTTCTCAATCTCTTCCTTGTACCTCCTCGGATGACGATAAGGTGTAGTGATGACCGACTTTGATTCCTCCTCCAACTCAATGACATGTTGAAATCCTCTATCCGGTGGTAACCTCGGAGGAATATCATTGAATACCATGCTATGCTTGTCCATAATGGGTTGAATATCTACATGAGTAGTCTTTTTACCTGTGGGTGAAAATCCATCGGTGATCAAACATTATGCCTCCCAATCTTAAGTTACAGACATCATTAGTTACCAACGCTTGTTATTGAGAGATATTGGAAAATACAAACACATGAATCAAAAGAATATTTGTCATTTAGGGAACATCATCAACCTTATGATCTTAAAGAACAATGAGGGCAGTGGAACTAAGGTAAGTATACTAACGACAATCCCTCAAGGAAATTTAATTGGAATCTTAAAGATTTTTATGATTGCTTGAGGACAAGCAATCTTGAGTGGGGAGGACTGTCATATCCTCGAAATTGTAATACTAAAATATGAGGCATTAAAATATAGATGAAGTAGAGATATTAATATTATTATAATTATTATAATGCATATTTGAAATTGAGTATTGTTATTAATAATCTATGATTAAAAGAAGCAAAGATATGTCATGCCCCCATACTTGTAATACAAAATATGAAGTATTGGAATACAAATAACTAAATAAAATAAATGTCAAAGGTACAAATATAAATAATTGCAATTTTATTATAATTATAATTATCACAAATAATATTATACAAAGTTGCAGGATACGCCAAAGCCCCTTCCCTTGGTACGCGTACCACCGTACCTGGTACGGATTCGGGTACGGTACGACATGGATACGCTTCAAATACCGTATCCGCCCGTACTGAGGGTTAGGGCAAATACAGACCCGTGCCGAATACGTCTGGATTTGGCGTCTTCAAAGAGGGTGCCGTATCTAAAAAAAATCAGAAATAAAAACCCTCAAACGTTTAATTTTTTTTAATGGACGGAGCAGGCATGCAAAAAACGCGCGTGAGACAACGGAGGTAAAAGGAATATGCGGATAGGAACAACTGGCGGAGGAGGTAAAAGGAATACGTGGATAGGAACAACCGACGAGTTTAGAAAAATTTCCGGCGTGAATTTTTTTTAACAGGCGTGAGACAATTCCCAGCACTATACTGCGCACATATAAAAACCTATCGGCTAATTAATCTATATACTATACTTCATAATTCAAAATGCTAATCATAAAATATACTTAATAATGCGAATCATAAATTATTAGGTATGAATTCAAAAAAAAATTTGTGCAATGCCGTGTTTAAATCATACATTTAAAAATAATAATTTTTTAAACTATGCTTAATAATTTTTTTTTTAAACCATAATAAATTTTTAAATTATATTTAATATAGGTATAATATTTATTAAATATAATAGATTATTTAATTATATATATATATATATATATATATATATATATATATATATATATATAAAATCATACATTAAAAAATAATTTTTTAAACTATACATTTATTAAGTATAGTTTAAAAATAATAATTTTTTAAACTATGCTTAATAATTTTTTTTTTTAAACTATACTTAATAAAATTTTAAATTATACTTAATTCAAGTGTAATATTTATTAAATATAAAATTTTATTTAATTTTATATATAATTAAATAATCTTACTATATATATAATTAAATTATTAGATTATTAATTATATATAGTAATATTATTATATTATTTTATACATACAAAATAATAAAATAAAATAATTATATTATATATATAGAAAGAGAAAGAGAGCCGTATCCAGCCGTATCCATATTAGGGGGTCCTGAAAAATAGCCGTATCCGTATCGGATACCGTATCCGTGTCCATGCAACTTTGATATTATAATTATAAATTAGAATAGTGATATTATTGATTATTATAATAGATATTCACAATATATAAGTAATAAACTAAATGCTATTATAATTATTAATATAATATAAATATTCCAAGCATGGTCGATCCACACAAGGTAGCGATGAATATACAAGGCAAGCATATATACTAATTTAAGGACAACTACTAACTAAAGGTGCGATTCATACTAGTCTAAGACATCGATCTTATGTATAAGGTTTTGGAAGGCATGCGATCTGCCTTTGTACTAAAGGCAGCGAATGATTATAAATTATAATGGCAGCGCTTATATTAATAAAGCTGCGATTCATACTTAGAGCAGCATAGTATATACAAACAGTGATTACTAACAGATTAAAGGCAGCGCTTGGTTAATAGAGGGTTATGACTCTTTGAAGAGTCATCACCCTTTTAAGGGGATGCCTCTTATCATAGAGATAACGATATATATATGGAGAGATAAGGAGCAGTGAGGGGATATCAAGAGTAAGAGATATCTGTTTATATATTGGGAATAAAATATATATTTTCTGATCTATTCATCAAGAGAGGAAGATATATATAGAACTGCAGTCAAGAGATAACAGCAAGGAGTATATTTGAGAGCAGACCTAAAAGAGGATTGTGAGTTCATATAATTGTGGTAGAGTTTTTATATAGGATGTTGCCTAAATCTGATTAATAGTTTATGCATATCATCATCAATAGTTCATGCACATTATCGTTTATATGTCACCTTCATAATTCATTATGCATTGCTGATATGATTGTTTGCAACTATGAGTTTGATTAGTTTATTATGCATTAATGTGGATTCTTGCATGAGTGTTATGGTTACTATGATAGAAGGAATGTGGGGCAAGAGGGGTATGGCGATGGGGCACTCTTCTAGGTATGCCACCCCAAGGGGGAATTGGATAATCCCAAAGGGGCCAAGAGGTACAAAGGGTACTGCCCTTTGGCTTAGAAGAGATGGCTTCTGGGGCACCTTTTTGTGATTTCATTCTCCTATCATAGACATGCAAGTTCAAAGGAACCAATCATAGAGAAAGGGAAAGGAAATGACAAGATGAGGGGGAACGGGATAACTGATACCTCACAAGGTAGACCACCTCTTATGGATGGCATGGGCCACATGAGGCCAAGGGGGATGGTATATCCGCTCTTGGGCCTAAGGTAGAGGATCCGGGACACCCCATCAAAGTCACACTCCTCCACTCTTTTATGGTTGAGTCTCCTAGATAGTTAGGTTTAGTTGGATTAATAATGCTATTATGAGTTTGCTAATCATGTTAACTTGATTGTGAGAAATATTATTGTAAGTATTTTCTTCTAACCCACTTGTTTGTTTGGAAATTGAGAACTAAGGCAGATTCAAGGCATCCACAGATAAGGGACATAACACAAAAATTATACAGTTTGAAAATAATCTAATCCTAACCTGTCGTATTTGAATTTTTAGGGTAAAATTAGTATTGTTCCTATAAGGGACATTACAAAAATTCTTATTGCATAACGATGCATTGCAGAGACACCTCTTGTATGAAAATAAGTCATTTTTTGGAAATGAACAATCAAAGGCAACAAATATTGCATTTTCATTGCCTTGAAGCATAATCATGTCTTTTTGCTCTTTGAGATTTGTAATCAATGGTTTGTCATATTATAATTGGGGTAGACAATTGCAACATCCTGATTATGTGTCTCGAAGTATTAACAAACAGAAAAAAGACTTTGCTCTTGGCCACCATTTTTTTATGAAAATATAAAATCATGCATATTTTGTATATATCATAATAATATCGTATAAAGCAGACAACTTAAGCCGTTAATGCCATATTGCATTGGTTCTGGGGTGGCACTATTACAGCAGCTACCTGGGGTTGAGCCTCCTCAGGGCTGGAGTGCATGCAGGCTTTGTGCCCCTGCTGGGCCACTGCACTCGCAGGCTTTGGCCCTGTGTTCAATGGGGATTGGAGCCCCTGTTGTGCTCCAATGAGGCTAAGGGACAATTGATTACCTCAAATCAACCGATAAAAAAAAGGACGACTCACAAATACACCATCTGGTTAGCAGACCTCGTTGAACAATTGCTAGGAAAGTGATCATTTCTGCATTTGTTTCTTGCAAATGGTCAATGGCAAGCATCTCCTCTAGAATAATATATCAGTTAAAGCCTAAATCTGATCTTAAAGATTCAAAATCTCGTAAAGTTCAAAACCTTGATTATTGAAAGTCATGGTTAGAAGAATATATTTATGATGAGAGGTGTAACTACAATGGCAGGAAGGGGGGGTTGTAATGGAGTGAATGAATAACAAGAACCCTTTAACATAAATTTGACTGCCATTTACATGTCAAACCTTCATTATGCCCAATTGTGGGTGGTGATGGTGTGTGTGAGAGCTTTTATGTGAATAATCTAATATATACTAGTATAGATATCTTAAATACATCTACTTAAAAGACACCAAGAGATATCAATCTTGAGATGCCCATCTAGCTTATGTCACAAATCCAATTTAGACGTCTTGAGACTGATATCTCTTAGTGTGTTTCACATAGATGTATTTAAGATATCTATGCCGGTTTAATTAAAACTATGCTTTCCATAACGACAAGACAATGGCACTGTATTTTGTCTTTTAGAAATCATGTATCAGTTCTTGAGATAATTGTATTAACTAATCTATCAAAGCCAATAGCCACACACAACACCAGCACGATTTAATTTATGGTAAAGGGGCCATGTGTCTCTTTCATTTTTACTATTTAGTTTAGTAATGAAATACAAAGTGATTGTGATAAACCAATAACCACACACAACACCAACACAATTTAATTTCTAGTAAAGGGCTCAAGTCTCTGTTTCATTTTTAGTTTAGTAATGAAATCCAAAGCAATTGTGATCCTTAATCTCATGCACATCTAGAAAGGAATGACATAATCATATGTCTGTACATCTTGAGCTGAAATTATCACTTTTTTGTCCAATCGGCACAATTAACATTTCTTTTCTATTTTCAGGCAGAAGATGAAGCAGGGTCAAAGAACATGTCAGCATCCTCAGAAAGGGATAGGGTTATTCTTCAAAACTCTTTCGTGATGTTTTTTTCTTCTTCTTTAGTAGCTGGTGTTTTCCTTAAATACCAATTTAATGAAAACATATGTCAATCATTAAAACTTCTTTTTTAATTGTAGCAAGTAATGGACTGGCATGATGCCTGGGAGAAACTGGATGCAGAAGAAAATGCTGTTGAAAGATCTGAAAAAGAAGGTATATTCTTCTCTGCCCATTGAACTTAAGCTTCATGCAAGTAAAAGTTGGAAAAGTTCTAATTAGGTGCAACAAACAGTAGTAGAGATAAATAAATTTTGAAATAGGTTCTCTATAGAAGAAAAAAAAAATCAAGAAACTTCCTTAATATGGTGGCAAGAAAAAGAATGGATATCGTTAGACATTTAAAGAAATGAGATTTTCATGGTCCATAGTTTTTTAAGAAATTTTCTGGATTAACCTGTGTTAATATTTTCAATACTGAGGTTTCATGTCACCTTCATGATCCTTCAATTTGGGGTTATACTAAAATTAGTGATTAGATATCAAGTGTTTGAGATACCCTTACAACACCCTTCTGAAATCATTACGGTGATTAGCTTGCCCCCAATTTCCAGGCCCTTTGCATGTTGTACCAAAGAGTGTTGATAATGGATTCAACAACATGAGCTTGCTATAGCCTATAACATTCAGATTATCTCCTAGTCTATTCTTTTGTGGTCTTGATGAGATTGCTGGCAAATCACTATAGTCATGCTGAGTTAAAGGGAGCACTAATAGCAATTAAGACATACTAACGTAGTCCAAGTACTGTGTTGATATAAGGGCATTTGAGATTTAACGAACCCCTTTTATAGTTAATCACTAGAAGTATGGTATAACCAGTTAAAGCCAACTTTTAATATATATAGCTTCATGGGCATTTTAGGCAAACTACCCAAGTGAAAGGGGCATCATTAAAAAATGCATAGACTATGGAATCAAAAGTATTTCTTGACAGAGACGTTTACTTTGCACTCCATCAATAGTCACTGAAATATTAGTTGACGATGATGTGTGAGCATGATCTTTTCATTAATGTTAGGTACTTAAAATATTATAGCAGTGTGCCAGTCTTAATGTTGTCTAATGCACAAGGAATGATATCGATCTCAAGAGAGGTGTGTGGAAGTGTCATGCCCCCGAAATAAGAATGCAAATCACAAATCAAATACTTACCTATGGCCGACTTCATCATATAATGTAAAAATCACCCAATAAATATGTGTGATGTTGAGCAATCAATATAATAAAATGATAGGATTTGCTAAGGGATGTGATTTAAAAATATCACATGATGCGAAAGACAAGTGTTACGATTTGTGTTTATTAGAAGGCAACGATTCTGATTTAAATAATGAGGACGAGATACACTTTCCTTGAAGTTATATGTGATGCAATGTGTATTATAAGATATACATAGAGTGCAGTGATCGATACATATAGAAGGAAGCAAACAGCCGACTCTTTTCTTTAAGCAGCAAATGTCTTAAGAGTCTGTTATGTATAAGACAAAATAAATATCAAGAGGTGGCCGAATAAAGCTTAGTACATATAAGACAAAAACAATGTCTAAAATAAAAGATAAAAAGGAGGATACGAGCCCATATAAACGAAGTAATATATACTATGAGGTGTGATTCATACATGAAAATATGAAATGGAATTTAAGGGAGAAGTATGTAGTTAATAAATGCCTTAGTGAAGACTATTAACTAAATATGCTACGATTCATAAGGCAGCGATTAGTATTTATCAAAGGCTGCAATTAATATATGAAGAGTGCAGAGTTTAATACATGAAAAGGTACGATCAGCAAAGAAGTGTAATCTGAATTCTATTATGAAAGATTGTGTCTCTTATCATATCTATTGAGGGTATATTAAAGGAGAAGGAAGTGGACATCAAAGGATCATCTACAATCGATCAAGCATAAGAAATAATAATCATTGAATTAGAGAGCAGACATTGGATCTACAAGAAGTTATCTATTTACATAGTCATATAGACTGTTAAGACAACAAGGATATATTGTTAAACATTATTGAATAAACATAGCAGGTCAAATCATTGACTATTGACTGATTTATTTATATCACTGTCATTTATATGTATATATATATATCATAAGACTCACCAATCCTAGAAGAATGGTGAGGGGACTATGTGGAGGGAACTCTGCTATGCCTCCCTAAAGGCTGTTTGGAGGAAGGACTGATCAACACCCTTGCCATGCCTCCCGGAGGGGACTGTATGGAGGCCTTGTTGACAGCCTATATCCTGCCAAGCCCCACCTAGGGACTGTTTGGAGGAAGAACTGAGCAACACCCTGCCATGCCTCCTTTATTAAGATAATATCTAGGTTAATGGTCACTCTCCTTAGTTTTTTCCTATTAGATAGCTTCTTTTTAGTTTTTCCTATTAGATAGCTTTTAGTTTATCCTTATCTCTTCTGCTTCTGCTTTTTAGCTTTGTGTTAGCTGTTCGTCTATTCTTAGACTCGGTAATCTCTTTATATAGAGCTCTGCTCTTCTTTGTAAAATATCTTATTCTATAATACATTATTCAGTTCTATATAAATCATGTAACATGGTATTAGAGCCAGAATAGGCTCTTCGAATTCTGTACGTCGTACGGATCGTATGGTGTCGTACAGGCGTCCATACCCTTTCCTCCTTGCTCTTTGTTTTGTACGAATGCAGATTCAGTCTCTGGCCGCGATTTGGATAGGCGTCTGGTTTTTCGATCTCATCTAAACCTGCGTTTTTCTTCTCCTCACGTCTTTTGAGAGGCGTCATCGGACTGTGTTCGTTTGAGGTGGGTTCGTGCAGGTCGCGCGTCCTTCTGGATCGTTCTTTGTGGGCGTTTTGAAAATATCTTTGTCCCAGTTGCGATTTCTTGTGTTGGGACGGCTTTTTTTGCAAATCGTTGTCTTTTGTCACCAGTTTCTGGGTGTTTTGTATTTACGGCGTTTTTAAAGGAAGTCTCCGTTTTAAATCTTCTGGGTCGCGATATTTGGCTGCGTCATTTATTCCATTCAGAGGCCGCGATCTCTGCTCAAAATGACAACGGTGATTCATGTCTGGTCGCATTGCTTCTAAAAATCGCGATTTTCACCTTCTATTTTCGCGTTTTCCTCCTTTTACTCGGCGTTTTTTTTTTGGTGTGTTCTCTATAGACTTCCTCCAGCTATCCACGATCTGAAAAGGGTGTCTTGTTTTTGATATAATCACGGGATTTCGCGTTTTTCTGTGCGTCTGCTCTTTGCACTCTGGAGTCACCTTTTTTAAGATGCCTTGTGTTCCTGAAGGGTCATGTTTTCTGTGCTTGCGATTTGTTTTTGGATCAGCGTTTGTATCCTCTTGCCTGTGGTCCGTTGGTCATTCAACGCCCGAGTGCGGTTGATCACGGTTTTCTGTGTGAAGGGGTGATTTGTAAGCAGCGCCAGTATTCTTCTGTGTGATCGTATTTGGAGTCTTTCTGTGGCGTTATTTTTTTTTAGAGTCGCAGCGAAGCATTGCTAGGTGAATCTGTGCCTAATACATCAGTATTGATCAATGATATATGTATGACAGCAATCATCATCGATGCTGGTTGCATTCAATCGGCTTCTGTGGTCGGCTATATGCTAAGTTGTGGGCTTCTGGCATTTTTGGAAATGTGTTTTTGGACTGCGCGAAATATCTGGTGCGTGTAGGTTATGACATCAACTTGCTATTTATTTGAGGCGTTGTGAAGAGTCGCTTTACGGTATTCAGTTGCATTCTCTTATTCTGGTTGATGCATTTAGGAAAGTATCCTTGGAATCTGTGCTGTGCTATGCATCGGGATTTGCACCCAGCAGACATGAGTTATTTTTGCCTCAAAATCCATGTTCGGATCTGAGTCTCTGCATTCTGTACTCTCGAGATTTGGGTTTTGAAATCCGTGTTCGGATTTATCTCGAGATCTGTAATGTCCCCTTCTAGCAAGCCAAAATTTTCGCAACCTTGCAAACAATTTCAACTCGTAAAAGAGTACATTAGAATTCAATTCTTCTATTTCAACCATAAGACATCTTAAATCAAGCCTTATAATCATGATCCATATTCATTATACTTTCACTATATCTACTATGCATATCTCATGAATTCTTTGGGAGAGGCATACTTGGGTCTACATGTTCATCAAACCACTTTCCCACGAGAGAGGGCTTATAAGGGAGCAATCATGGGTTCCATATTCCATTCCTTGATCCAGAGGGGTACTCTAGACCAACTCAAGTCGAAGGCCCATCCCTTCTCCTGGTGGGGTCTTCTAGACCAACACGAGACAAGGGCCTATCCATTGTCCCGGTGGGGTCCATTTGACCAACATGAGACAATGGGCACTTATCTCAGAGGGGGTACTCTAGACCAACTTGAGATAAGGATTTATTGGTCTTTAGCCCGGAAGGTGCTCTTGACCAACTCGGGCATCAACCATGATTACACCATATTGCTTACCCTTACCCCTTTGTCTCGATATATGGGTGTTGGTTGATTGACCATGAGCCTCTACTTCTCATCCCTTATTCTTCATGATTATCTTAAGAACTCATTCTAGTCATTGGCAATCTATAAGCAATGCCTTAGTATCTTAGGCTATGACATTTTGTTACTATAACCTTAATTATCAATTCATTCATTTTATGATGGTCCTTTCATATGTTCATATACTTAGATAATACATTCTTATTCTTACATGTTGCCTATCTAATTTAGGATAACAATATCAATCTATTTTATGCTTTTATTCATTATGATATCTAATCCTATGATTAGTATGACATATGCATCATTATGTAATTAAAATTATACATCACTACTGCTGTAATTTGCCAACTATCTGTTGATGATTGTTTTTAGACAAGTCAACAATAGAGTAAAACACTAGAGTATCCCACTCTCTCTTGAATAAAGCTCTTTAAAGGCTGAACTATGTGATCCAGTGATGTAACTCCAAGGTTCCTTATTTATGATTCAGATGGGTTAACTCAGTGATTACATGTGATCTTGCTGATAATCACAAAGGGACTTACATTAGACTTCTTCATACTTGTTTAGCTTATCTCCCCCCTTCAGTGTGGATGATGTATCAATAACAAAGAAAACCAAAAGATAAGGATTCAAAAAGGCTAATCTAAGGTCAATGAAGCAATGATGATGTGTGAATAGACAAACTCCTTGATAAACCTAACTCCACTTCACCAAGGATGCCTACAACTACATGAAGTTGGTGCAATCTCCTAAGGTATGCGAATGGTTTTCAAATCATGAAGGCTCATATAAGCACCCTTTGAACGACGCAGCTCAAACAAGCATCCACAATCGAACTTAAACAAATTAAGCTCAAACTAGCTTTACACAACACTTCACCAGCGATGAATGTTAAAAGCATGAACTAGGAGTTGATCAAATATCCAACACAAACATACATTACATCAAAGAGCTTCTAATCTACTTTTAATCTACTTGAAACATCTCTTTATTCAATTCAAGATACCAGAAACCATGTTACTCCACAAGACAACACTTAACACCAAATAAGTTCCAATGTCTTTGCATTACTCTTGAGAAATATTTACAACAATCTCCAAGTCCTTTTAGAGAATTTCGAGAGTCTCTTCTATTCTACTCCTACTTGTCTACAATCTAATTTCTATATGTTACAAATGAGGCACAAAGGCCTTTATATAGAGTCCAAAATACAATGAATGGCTAGGATCATTTCATGTAGCCAAGGGCTTAGATCATGCCACCTCAGTAGGTAGTTACAACAAATTGCTATTTTTAGTACAAAAGAGAGGCAATGAAGGCACACTTTCCAAGAAGATAAGATAAGATGGAATCTTTGGAGCATCTTCCACATGGACGTCCTCTTTGTCTTCTTGCTTGTCAAATGATGTGGCGACTTGTGATTGGCTTAATAATGAGTGTACACGCCACATAGGTGCCACCTTAGCATATTCCCAAATAGTATCATCTTATGTGATATCTTTGATGTGATTGCTTTGAACTTGTATGTTTGGGAAGGTATCTTGTAGATCTTGCCTTGCTCATCTTCTTGTAACTGGATGTATGATAGATGTTGCTCATTTGGTTTAACTTTTGTAATGCTTCTTCTCCTCTCGCAGGTAAGATATATGATGATCTTCTCTGGATGCATCTTCTTAAAGAGAGTAGAGAGTAGATGATGACACTTGATTCCTTCATGTAAGAGTAAGTGATGATGATAACATGAAGTAGAATAGATGACGATGCTTCATTCATGACTTGACGAAAGAGACTTATCTTAGACTTGAAGATTGAAAGCACTTGAAGTTGAATGGATGATGACATTGAAGATGAACTGCTTCCTTGGAATGATTTGATGAAGTGTAATCCCATGGATGAATGCTTTTTGGATGATGATACATTCTTGAACTTGATGTAGATGATGAAATGCTTCCTTGTATATGGAGAAATTGACTTCTCAAAGAGACTTGAAGGCACCAGAGGAACTTGAAACTTTATAGATGCCTTTAATGATGAAGAGAAGTTCCTTTAGAACAGCTACATGCTCATCTTGAAGCTTGAAAGAACTTGAAGTAGAGTGGATGCCTTTGGAAGTCTTGATTAAGATGAAGATGATCCTTTTGGATGGATGTCTTCTAGATGATCTTAACATGATGCCAAAGAATTCCAACACAAGGATGATGAAAGGTTCCAATTCAATGATCCTTGAAGGAGGCCCTTCGGAGTAGCTACATAATGCCTTCTTCTTGTGGACTACTTCTTGACTTCCTTCCTAGCATGAAGGTGATTCCAACCCTTAGCTCCTTTCCTTAGATTCATCCCTCGCTTGGAGATGACTCTTTAGCTCCTAGGATGATTTCCTAGCTCCTGCAACACAAACAAGGAAAGAGACAACATCAATCCGCTTGATAAACACTTGATTTTATAACACATAAGAATCATTACATGCATCTTCAAGCTAACCGCATTAGATGGGAATTTCAATTTCTTCTTTAAAAGATTTTACAAAATCTACATTAATACTACACACTAAATGGGCGCATTAGATAGCGAGTTCTTGATCTTCATTGAAACTCGACTTCTTAACCAAAACTCACTCCTCCTTCCATGGTGGCACATTAGATTGAATTTTTTAATGTCTGATCTAACAGATATCACAGAACTTCAAGCTTAACTTCCTCTGCTAGATGGCGCTTTGGATCCTCTTTGAAATATGTTCAATGTTTGCAAAAGTTAAAGGTCTTAAACTCCTCTTAAAAAACTCATCCTAAAACTAATAATGGCGCAGTAGTTGAGAATTCTGATTTCTCCTTGATTTAAGTGCATTGAATCAAACTTTCAAAATCTCTAAGGGCTGGCGCACTGGATCAAGGTATTGAGTTCCTCTTCTTCTATTCTTGGCGCAGCAAATGACAGTTTTGGATCCTTCCTAAAAAGACTTCACAACTAAATCTCCCTTCATAAGGTGTATTAGATGTGGCAGTTTGATCTTCTCTTCATGTCTTAATGCAGCAGATCACATCTTCATCCTCCTCTTCAGGCGCATTGGATCAGGTTTAAGGAATCCCCTTGCAATTTCATGAACCTAAACTTTGATAATTCAACCTTATTCCCCCCTTGGTGCATTGGATGATACTTTCAGGATCTTCATCTTATCAAAAACTTAAAGCACCTTAGATCAGGTTTTAAGCTCCTTCCCTTTTATAATGGGGCGCACTTGGAATCCTCTTTAATAATCTTCCAAAACACTTAGCACTTATCTCCTTTTGAATTGGCGCATTAGATGAAGAGTTTGAGATCTTCTTGTAAGTATATCAGAACACTTAGCACTTTCCTCACATGTGGCGCAGTGGTTAAAGGCTTGAATCCTCCTCAAAAGGTTATAAAGTTTAAACTCAATGCAAGATTCATCTCATCCTTGGAGCAGCGCATTAGATCAGGAGTTTGAATTCTTCTTAAAACCCTTGAAAGACTCTTAACCTTTTCCATCTCAGTAATAGCAGCCCATTGGATCAGCAATCTGATCTCTTCTTGTTATGAACATATTGATTGAAACTCTAGACTCTCCTTGTAATCATACTTGGAAGATGATGGATTGACTTTAAACTCCTATTAACCCCTGGTGCATTAGATGATGTATTTGAGTTCTTCTTTGTGAGACTTAATGTATTTTATCCTTAGCGCAGCAGTTGAAGGTTTGAAATCCTCACATCATTCAAGCGCAGCAGATTGAGATTTGGACTTCTCTTTCAAAATGATATTAAAACTCAAATCTACTTCCCCCAAGATGGCGCAGTAGTTAATGATTTTTAGATCCTCATCTTATTTGAAGGACTTAAAGCGCCTTAGATCAAACCTTAAATTCCTCTTCAAAGGGCAGCGCATTAGATCAAGATGGTGAGTTCTTCTTGATAGGTGTGTCAAACAAACAATCAGCACCCTTTCAGTATGTGGCGCATTAGATCTGATTTTTGAATCCTCTAGAGTAATCACTTAAAACTTCACTCTCCCTTCTCCAAAGGTCGCATTGCTTAGAGGTTTTAAGATCTTCTTGAAAGATGTCTTGATGATGTCAAAGGTTGGCGCATCACTTGAAGATTTTGGTTGCTTCTTACAATTTGAAAACCCCACATTACCCCTGGCGCAGCAGATCAGAAATCTTGATCTTCCTAAAAAATCACTTCTTTCCACTTAACATGGATCTCTCCATCTAGGTGCTTTGGTTGAGATTTTCAAATTCCGGTTGAAATCATCTCCAAATCACCATCTTCACCCTTTGACAAGGTAGATCAGATGTGGCGCATCACTTCAATAATTCAGTCTCCTCTTGAATGATCATTAAAACTTGAAACCAATCATCTTTCCCTTGGGCGCATTGGATGCATATTTTGATGTCCCCTTGAAATTTAACTTTTGCCTCACTTTACCTTCTAAAACGGCGATTCGGTTTGAGCGCATTGGTCTAGGCGCAAAGGGTCCAGATTTTCTTCTTTGATTAAAAGCGCATTTCACCAAGATTTTGTGCCACATCCAAGCCTTGGCGCACTGGATCAAGATTTTGGATCCTCTGGGATACTTAGTCGTTTTTCAGGGTCTCTCAGGGTAAAGGTCTATTGCAAAATATATTTAAGTATAAGAAACTTTAAATATTTTTCAATATACCTTTCAGGATGTTTGAGATAGGTCTCAAATCCACTGGATTTAACATGTAGAATCTAGAATTTGGAGGATCCACCAGATTTCAGACTTAGTCAAATTTTCAGGATTTCAGGCTACCAGACTTAGTCATTTTCAGGATCTCAAACATACATCAGGACTGATCTCAATGTTCATGAATTGGATGGAAATTGATCAATACTCTTCATTACTACAAGTTCAAGCTCCAGATGAGACCTCCAGTTATAAAGCAAAACCTTCTAGGAGAGAGACATATTGTTGGACTGGCAGAGGAAACCAACCTAAGACATCATCCAAAACTAAATGCAAAGCATCAAAACTCAAAAAAGGGGGTCCCCATTTGCAATGGGGCGATGTGTGATTTGGTCACAACACTATCCTCTTTAGTTAGTTCGAATTTCACGTATGTTATAGCTGATTCAATTCCTTATTGTGAGACTGTTAGATTCTTATTCTACTAGATTGACAGTGAATGATATAATGATGTATGAGAATAGGATTCGATTCATACTTCATTGGCATATAGCTTTATATCATTTATATTTAATTTCAATCATAATACAATTAACTAATGACTTGTTTTCATTTCTAATCATGATTCATTTGTTCATACCACAGTTAGATTTGTTCTAGTATTATACTTCTTATTAACAGCCATGTAATCATCATATACTATTTGCTTATGCATCGAATAAGGAAATCTGAGCATATCTTAGTCATATAAATCAGATATAGGTTTGGCAGCATTCATATCATTTATCAAGCATTGTAATTCTAAGTGTAATCATTATTCAAATATGTAAACCAAACACAGAATTGAGGCATAGTGCATACCTTTATATCTGCAGACTCAAACAAAAGACGGCTGGGTAATGTTTGTGGAAACGATCTGTTTGAATACTTCTATTTATGTAATATACATCAATGCCCATTCGCTGCTGCTAAATGATTAAGAGATAAGATGCTTGTGATATGTTTCGGTCTATAGAGATAATGTTATGCTATGCTTCAATCTGCTGATCAATTGATGTTTGATCTGCAGAGAGGGTGGTTGTGTTATGATCGATCTGAATATATGTTTTGTTCTTCGATGCTGGCTTAGTATTTCTGCTGATCCCTTGTGATGTCCTTCCAATTGGATCCCATACCTTGATCGTTAGCCCCTTTCATCCAATAGACGTCTCCTTTCATGGAGCTCTTTGATCATCAAGAGACGTCACTTCTCATATCAGCGCTGCCCTTGAAATCGCTGTTGTTTAGATCATATCGTTGACTGCCTTGTGACCCTTTTAATTACATTGTTTAATAGTATATTACTAGCATCGATTACCTTATGTTCCATCGGGGCCCTTCTCATGGGCTTTTCTAACTTTGATGTGGGTTAGAGGATATCAATCCTCTTGTCTTATACTAATTTATAATATTTATTATGATAATATTTAATTAGTAATATGTATGATTATTATGTAATATCTTATACTTATATTAATACATATATATTTTGAATAAATATACATATATATATATATATATATATATATTATATTATATTTATATTAATCTATAATATGTCTTAATTCATTATTTAAATATAATTAAGTCATTCATATGAACCATTCATAATTGATTCAATTATAACTCGTTTGTGTAGGGACATGACAGGCCTCCCCTCTCAAGATTGTTTGTCCTCAAGCAATGTGAGATCTTGATTATTGAGCAAGTTTGTAGATGTGTAAAATAATCACTAATGATGATAAGATATCATGGAGAATGATCTTGGGATTTGTGGTTTATTGGCCCACAATATAGCTTTTGGTTCTTTGGTTTGACATTCAAAATAGAGAATACAATCGTTGAGAAGATTCATATTGAATTATATGCACACAATTATATATGACACACAAATCATAATACATGAACAATACACAAGGCTTATACAATCAAAATAGAGAATACAATCGTTGAGAAGATCCATATTGAATTATATGCACACAATTATATATGACACACAAATCATAATACATGAACAATACACAAGGCTTATACAAAGTATACGAAGCATAAACATAGTTTGTAATACACAAGCACACACTTGATGTACAAAGCATGAAGCATATAAAGTATACACACAATACCTAAGGCATGAAGCATACATGTAACATGCAGGTATATGCACGAAATGTATACACATGAGTGCAAATAGGTTATGAAGTATGCATAAGGCATGGAGTACATAAATCATGTAGTATACAATTGAACACACAAAATCATGTAGTATATTTAAATACATGTCATAAAGTATACAATTGAAAAGTCATAGAGATTACACTCAAATGCAAGTCATAGAGTATGCACTCAAATATAAATCACAAGTCATGGAGTATACACTCAAATACAAATACAAGGCATAGAGTCATACACTCAATTACAAATACAATCATAGGGTATATAGTCACAAATCATACAAATACAAATCATAGAGTATACAATCACAAGTCATACAAACACAAGTCATAGAGTATACAATCATAAATCATACAAGTCATAGAGTATACACTTGAAGACAAATACAAATCATAGAGTATACACTCGAATACATAATCATATTTAAATACAAAGTCATAGAGTATACACTCGCATACAAATACAAGTCACAGAGTATACACTCGCATAAGTCACAGAGTATACACTTGAATACATATTCATACTGGAATACAAAGACATAGAGTATACAAATACAATCACAAGTCATAGAGTATGCATACAAGCATAGAGTATACAAATACATTCATAGAGTATTCACTCAAATACAATTACTATCATAAGGTATGCACTCAAATACAAATACAAAGTCATAGAGCATACACTTGAATACAATTGCAAAGTCATAGAGCATATAAAGTTAGAGTATACAAATATAAAGTCATAGAGTATACATTTGCATAAAATACATTCAATGAAGTATACACATAAAACATACACATGAATATCTAAGTAGCATGCGTATGAACACATATGGAGCTTGAAGTATACATGCCGAGAATATTTATCAGATATGAGAAACACACATTCATCAACATGAGCAAGCATACCAATAGGAAGCATACAAGTATGAAGCAATACATGAAAATACCAAGATCACACAGATAAGAAGCGTAAATACACACGAGAATACTCGTAAACACACACAGACAGGAAGGATGAAGTAAAATACATGAACATACACAAGAATATACGTACATACACACACATGAAGCATACAAGGCAATTAAGTCAAAGCATGAATACAAGTAATACACAAGGTATGAGTCATATCAATCTTATAATATTCTCTTTGGGATATCCTTGATTTCTCAACCTGCATACAAGAATAATTCCTAGAAAGAGATGTTAGTACTTTTAAGAATCAATTTCATAATAAAGTCATTTCATAAGAATCATTATCAATAATAATTAATACTAATGTAATGTTACCTTTGTGTGCATATCTTCAGTTCCTGCAACCACAACCATTAACACACACACACACATATATATTTTATGAGAATCATGATTAATAATAATGAGTATTTATCATTCATAGGATGGCAGGACGATAGCTCTGATACCACTTGTAATGTCCCCTTCCTAGCAAGCCAAAATTTTCGCAACCTTGCAAACAATTTCAACTCGTAAAAGAATACATTAGAATTCAATTCTTCTATTTCAACAATAAGACATCTTAAATCAAACCTTATAATCATAATCCATATTCATTATACTTTCACTATATCTACTATGCATATCTCATGAATTCTTTGGGAGAGGCATACTTGGGTCTAGATGTTCATCAAACCACTTTCCCACGAGAGAGGGCTTATAAGGGAGCAATCATGGGTTCCATATTCCATTCCTTGACCCAGAGGGGTACTCTAGACCAACTCGAGTCGAAGGCCCATCCCTTGTCCCGGTGGGGTCTTCTAGACCAACACGAGACAAGGGCCTATCCATTGTCCCGGTGGGGTCCTTTTGACCAACACGAGACAATGGGCACTTATCTCAGAGGGGTACTGTTGTGACCAAATCACACATCGCCCCATTGCAAATGGGGACCCCCCTTTTTTTTTGAATTCCAGTGCTTTGCTAAGATCAAGATGATGTCCTTTGCATAATGAAGTCAGTGGTGTTTGAGTCTTAGAGCCCCTTGATGACCTGATCATGATGTTTGAGACCCTGAAAATGACTAAGTCTGGTATCCTGATCCTGAAGATCCTGAAAATTGGCTAAGTCTGAAATCTGGTGGATCCTCAAAAATCTAGAATCTGCATGTTAAATCCAGTGGATCTGAGACCTATCTCAAACATCCTGAAAGGTATATTGAAAAATATTTAAAGTATAAGAAATTTTCTTATACTTAAATATATTTTTCAATATACCTTATGCTCTGGGACTACTATTTCTAGGCGCAAATTTGCTCTGAAAGACCTTAGGCGCGTTTTCTCACTTGCAGACAGTCAAAAAGTGCGCCTTGATGGGAGGAGAAGTCCAAGTCAATTGTGGATGGCGCCCAATTTGCACTAACTAGAATTGGCGCCCACTTTAGTCCACATTACCTCATTCTAGCGCCCTCGAAGAATCAACATCATTTTGGCGCCTTAAAAGGAAGAAGTCATCTTGAAGTAGGCGCTCTTATACCTTCCTACTACCTCAATAGGCGCCCTAAGGAAGATCTTGTCAAATTCATGTTTAAGGATGCGCCTTGACATAGGAGTGTTTTCAAGTATAGGTCTAGGCGCCTTGAAGAGCATGTGTTGGAACTTAGTTGATAGCACCTAAAATTTGATGTGTGTGCTACTTTAAGGATAGGCGCCCTTATACCTTCCTACTGACTCATACCTTTAAGGTTAGGCGCATTTTTGCCTTTATTCAACATCATGAAAGATCAGGGCGCCAATTTGCAGTTGAGTGACCTTAGTGAGCGCCAAGGTAGAAGTTGCATCTAAGGGTATCACTTTAGCGCCTAGATAAGATAAATCATGCTAGTGTCAAAAGCCTTAAAGTAAGAAATTCATTGAGGAGTGGGCGCTTGGGAGAAAGAAGCCTCCTGAGGCATGTTTTATGAGTTGGAACTTCAAAATGTTAAGAAAACAATCAAACAGTCCTAGGCGCTAATCCTTGTCTAAATAACACCAAATGTGCGCCTAGAAAAGGATACACTCGAAGCCGTCCAATGAGATTTAAATCTATCATACATGAGCGCCTAGGTGTGGAAGTCCTCCCAAGGCATTTGCTACTGTTTTAAATCATAAAAATGATAAGTATGAGGCCATTAATCCAAGGCGCCCTTTCACTCTTCTATTAATCCATTTCTGGCGCCTAGAGACAAACATCCATTCAAATCCAGAAGGGAGCGCCTTGAAACATCAGGAAATAAGTTTGGAATGGGCGCCCATTCGTACCTCTACCACCCAGATTGGCGCCTAAGGAAGAAATTGTGTTTAAAAGACCTTTTGAATGAACCTTATAGGGGATTGACTTCTTTTAAACATTACAATTGCTAGGAAATCATTTAAATTCATGAATGTGGGACTAATTAAGTTAGGCGCACTTTGTTCCTATTTTCACCTATAGTAGTGCCTAAGCTTGAAATGGCATTATTACATGTTTTTTATGAAGTCATTGATATATCTTTTTACCTTGACTTGTAGGATCATCGATGATGCTAAGGAGTTATCCAAGGAATCACCTTCAAGCGAGGAGTAAGGAGCATCAAGCCGCCTTGGAAGATCATCAAGTTGCATCATTGAGAGGAGTGTTGGTGAAGTCAAGGAGTCATCAAGAGCAAGTACCTAATTCACCTTCAAGTTGCAGAGGAAACACCTTTCTGAAAGGTCACATCAAGTCCAACATGTTGATACTCTTCATCATTGACATCATGTTGGATCACATTAAGTTCAAGTGTATTACTTCAAGGCGTCTATCCATTCAAGCTCTCCGAGGAATATCTTGCAAGTATACTTCATCAATGGTATTATGTTCGAAGACTTTCATCCATCCAAGCTTTATGTCAAGTTCTACAAGCTTCAAGTCAAGGTTTGCAAGCTTCAAAGTTTCTTCTAGGGGTTATCAACATCTACTTCACATCCAAGGAAGGTGTTATCATCTACACTCCAAAGGGCTACTTCAGATCAACATGACAAGTGCACTACTTCATCTTCATCCTATCATCATGTTAAAGACACTTCATCTATCATACTTCAAGTTCCATTCAACCTTGAAGTCCAAGAGAGATCTCTACTTCATGCCATCATCATCTACTCTTACATGAAGGAAGCATCATCATTTCTCTACTACTCCACTCTTTAAGAAGAAACATCAAAGAAGATCATCATGTCAACTTACCTACAAAAAGAAGAAAGAATCATGAAGTTAATCAAATGAGCTACAAGTATCATACATCCAGTTGCAAGGAAATGTACAAGGCAAAGATCAACAAGTTGTATTCCTAAACATACAAGTTCAAGCAATCACATTGAATACATCACACAAAGATGATACAAAGTATGCTGAGTTGGCATCTATGTGGCGAGAACACATCATTCAATTTTGATTAGCCGCATTATTTAATGCATTCAATGTATCATTTAATGAAAGAAGTCAAAGGGATTCCTATGTGGAAGATATTTTAAATGATTTCGCCTTACCTTATCACATTGGAAAATGTGCCTTCATTGCCTCTCTCTTTTATGCTAAAAATAGCAAATTGTTGTAACTACCTCTGAGGTGGCATGATCTAGACCCTTGGCTATTGAATTAATCTCAGCCATTCATTGTATTCTGGGCACTATATAAAGGCCTTGTTGCCTCATTTGTAATTCAGTAGTTCATAGATCAGAGAGTAGTAGATCATTAGTAGTAGGCAAGTAGGAGTAGAATAAAAGAGACTCTTGAAATTCTCTGAGAGGACTTGAAGCTGTTGTAAATATTTTCAAGATTAATGCAAAGGACATTGGAGCTACTTGTTTGGTGTTAAGTATTATCTTGTGGAGTAACATGGTTTTATGAATCTTGATGGAATTAAGAGATGTTTCAATTAGATTAGAAGTAGATTAGAAGCTCATTGTTGTAATGTATATATGTATTGGATATTTGATCAACTCCTAGCTCATGCTTTTAGCATTCATCATTGGTGAATTGTTGTGTAAAGCTAGTCTGAGCTTAATTTGCTTAAGTTCGATTGTGGATGCTTGTTTGAGCTGCGTCGTTCAATGGGTGCTCATATGAGTCTTCATGATTTGAAAACCATTCGCGTAACCTTAGGATATTGTACCAACTTCATGTAGTTGTAGGCATCCTTGGCGAAGTGAAGTTAGGTTTACTCAGGAGTTTGTCTATTCGATACTTCATCATTACTTCATTGACCTTAGATTAGTTTTCTGAACCTTGATCTTTTTCTATTTCTTTATGATTGAGACCTTGTATATATATGTCATTCACACCGAAGGAGGAACAAGCTAAACAAGTATGAAGAAGAGTCTGCGTAAGTCCCTTTGTGTTTAACAGCAAAATCATACTTAGTCACTGAGCTATCTCTTACAAAATCATCAGAAAGGAACCTTGGAGTCATCTTGTTTGATCACATAGTTTAGCATTCGAGAGGCTTTGCTCAAGAGGGAGTTAGATACTTAGTATTTCACTCTAATTGTTGACTTGTCCAAAAACAATCATCAACAGGTACTCTAGACCAACTTGAGATAAGGATTTATTGGTCTTTAGCCCGGAAGGTGCTCTTGACCAACTCGGGCATCAACCATGATTACACCATATTGCTTACCCTTACCCCTTTGTCTCGATATATGGGTGTTGGTTGATTGACCATGAGCCTCTACTTCTCATCCCTTATTCTTCATGATTATCTTAAGAACTCATTCTAGTCATTGATAATCTATAAGCAATGCCTTAGTATCTTAGGCTATGACATTTTGTTACTATAACCTTAATTATCAATTCATTCATTTTATGATGGTCCTTTCATATGTTCATATACTTAGATAATACATTCTTATTCTTACATGTTGCCTATGTAATTTAGGATAACAATATTAATCTATTTTATGCTTTTATTCATTATGATATCTAATCCTATGATTAGTATGACATATGCATCATTATGTAATTAAAAGATTATACATCGCTACTGCTGTAATTTGCCAACTATCCTCTTTAGTTAGTTCGAATTTCACATATGTTATAGCTGATTCAATTCCTTATTGTGAGACTGTTAGATTCTTATTCTACTAGATTGATAGTGAATGATATAATGATATATGAGAATAGGATTCGATTCACACTTCATTGTCATATAGCTTTATATCATTTATATTTAATTTCGATCATAAGACAATTAACTAATGACTTGTTTTCATTTCTAATCATGATTCATTTGTTCATACCACAATTAGATTTGTTCTAGTATTATACTTCTTATTAACAGCCATGTAATCATCATATACTATTTGCTTATGCATCGAATAAGGAAATCTGAGCATATCTTAGTCATATAAATCAGATATAGGTTTGGCAGCATTCATATCATTTATCAAGCATTGAGTATGTAATTCTAAGTGTAACCATTATTCAAATATGTAAACCAAACACAGAATTGAGGCATAGTGCATACCTTTATATCTGCAGACTCAAACAAATGACGGCTGGGCAATGTTTGTGGAAACGATCTGCTTGAATACTTCTATTTATGTAATATACATCAATGCCCATTCGCTGCTGCTAAATGATTAAGAGATAAGATGCTTGTGATATGTTTCGGTCTGCAGAGATAATGTTATGCTATGCTTCGATCTGCTGATCAATTGATGTTCAATCTGCAGAGAGGGATGGTTGTGTTATGATCGATCTGAATATATGTTTTGTTCTTCGATGCTGGCTTAGTATTTCTGCTGATCCCTTGTGATGTCCTTCCAATTGGATCCCATGCTGTCCACTTATACCTTGATTGCTAGCCCCTTTCATCCAATAGACATCTCCTTTCATGGAGCTCGTTGATCATCAAGAGACGTCACTTCTCATATCAGCGCTGCCCTTGAAATCGCTTTTGTTTAGATCATATCGTTGACTGCCTTGTGACCCTTTTAATTACATTGTTTAATAGTATATTACTAGCATCGATTACCTTTTTCCATCGGGACCCTTCTCATGGGCTTTTCTAACTTTGACATGGGTTAGAGGATATCAATCCTCTTTTGTCTTATACTAATTTATAATATTTATTATGATAATATTTAATTAGTAATATGTATGATGATTATGTAATATCTTATACTTATATTTATTAACATTTATACTTATATTAATAAATATATATTTTGAATAAATATACATATATATATATATATTATATATTATATTTATATTAATCTATAATATGGCTTAATTCATTATATAAATGTAATTAAGTCATTCATATGAACCATTCATAATTGATTCAATTATAACTCGTTTGTGTAGGGACATGACAAGATCTGTGCCTCGGTATTTGTGTTTCAGAGTTATTCTGTGTCTTCAGAATCTGTGCTTTGTAACCTGTGCAAGGGTTCTGTTCATCTTTGGTGCCGTCTATCTGCTTCGATATTCATGTCAGAAACTTATAATCCGTCTTTTCGTGCCTCGAAAAACGTGAAGTATGGCATCTTTTTGGACAGCAGTCAGATGTTCAATGGCAGCAAATTTTTAATCATCAATGTTCTTTGCAGGATCTCCTCAGAGTTTGGGTTCCTGTTCAGCAGATCTGTGAATGGGGTTCTGTTTTCTGTTTTAGGCGGCTTCCTTGTTTGGCAAATGTTTTTGCCTAGTCGTTGTTTCTGGATAATTTTCTGCCTTTTCGTTGTGGTTAACAGCTTTGAGGGCTTTCTTGATTTGCGCTTACAGTGCTTAGCCCCTTTTTGTCACCAGCTGGATCTGCGGTCATCATTTGTGTTCTGCTTCTTCAGATTCCTCGGGATTTGTGTTTTGACACCCGTGCTTGGGTTCTGTTTATGCCTCCATTTGTCTCGGAAGGTAGTCTGTTTTAGGGGGCATCTTGGTTTAGTTAGTGGATTGACCATTAAGGGGGGGTATTAAGATAATATCTAGTTAATGGTCACTCTCCTTAGTTTTTTCCTATTAGATAGCTTCTTTTTAGTTTTTCCTATTAGATAGCTTTTAGTTTATCCTTATCTCTTCTGCTTCTGCTTTTTAGCTTTGTGCTAGCTGTTCGTCTATTCTTAGACTCGGTAATCTCTTTATATAGAGCTCTGCTCTTCTTTGTAAAATATCTTATTCTATAATACATTATTCAGTTTTATATAAATCATGTAACATCCCTGAGGTGCCTGCATGGAGGTATTGTTGACAGTCTACGCCCTGCCATGACTCTCAGCACCATCCCCTTCTATGACTGAGTTGAGTGAATAAACCGAGTAACTGCATGGTAATAAATAGATGAGCTTTCTATATGGATATTGTTTATGAATTTGAATGCAAGGAAAATCTTATCTAACACTAATATTTCAAGAGGTATATTTGTATATCTATATTTTGTATATGTGTTTTCCTATGTCATGATTGCAGAATTAGAGCATGCAGTTTGAAGATAGTCTAAATGGTAATTCCGAAACCCTAACCCTAACTTGTGGCATTTGAATTTTCTAGGGCAAATTAGGTAAGGGACATTACAAGAAGCCAATTGCAGGCTAGCATCGTGTGCTTAACTGTTATTCTGGTCTAATTAGATGTATGTGTGTTCTAGAGCTTTGCATGTTTGATCACGATCCTGGCTCCATTTCTAATATTTCCAACTAGAAATTTTCATCATGAAAATTGTTAGGGAGAATACAAATACATAATTATAGTCAAACAATGCTATGATCAAGGTTCATTTGCAAAAATCAAGATTCATTTGATTTTGCTCCCCATATTGCAAAAATATGATCCTGGTTTGGATTTGGGTCCAGGATGGCCTGGGGTTCACCCAGGGTCCAGCCCGGCAGAAAAAACGATAAAAATATGCCTAAAATATTTAAAAAAAATGCTGAATGGCTCGTTGTATGATGAACTGTTCTTTTTGTGCCTGAACTGCAAACCCCCTTTTGTTTGTGGTCCATTCGGTGTTTGCTTCAATGGACAGTGCAGTTGCCTGGTCACCACGTTTACCATGCTAGAGCAATTTTAGCCTGATGTAGGTTGCTCCCCTCCTCGTTGTCCCAGCTTGACTTTGCAGAGGATTGAAATAAAGAGATGTGTGGGACTCGTCGTCTCAGCTTGACTTGCAGAGGATTGAAATAAAGAGATGTGCAGGGGCATATATGCATACATGTCTTTTGACATTCGACGGTGGATAGTATTATTTCTAGTATTATGCATGTTCATAGTACTGTATTTTGCATATCTATAGTATTATTTATAGATTATAGTCTATACTATATAGATTATAAATTTATATATTATACTTATAATTTATATGTATTATTATATATTATATAAATATACATATAATAGTGTAAATTATATATATATGTATATACACACACACACACACACATAATTGTGAAGATTAAAAATCAAAGTTACAGAGTAAAAATGATACCAGAAAAGTTAATAACTTAATATACAAAAGGAAGCTTCCAAAGGTTGAATCCTTAACTTGCATATATGAATCTATTACTCGTTAGAGTTGATACCTATGATCCCAGTTTTACCTAGCTGAGTGAATAATCATGAGAACAAAACTAACTCCAGAAGTTAATTCCCTCTCAGTTGAGGTGTTATTGAGTGCATCACAAACCTCACAAATTCACTGTTTAATAAACTATTATTATTTTCATTCAATAATTCTGCAAATGCATTAAAAACGATAATTAGAAAGCATATGTACACAAAATCATTCATAAACCAATATTTGTATTATAGAGCAACTTGTGATCCTAAACCAATAGGCAATAGGTATAAAAGAAAACCAATACATATGTCTTTACTCACTACAACCTTGTCCTGCATCATTTTGATAAAACTTTTGGTGACAATACTCCAAAACTCAAGGTGACAATTAGGCAACTGGATGCTAAAGTAACTAATCTTGTAGTTGAGATTATATGTTACTCTTAGGGACTACTTTTAATTTCTCTGTAATTTTTTAAATGGGTTCTTGAGATTCCTTGTATGGATTTCAGATTTTCAGGACTGGCTCTTCATAATAGTGGTAAAGAGCAAATGAATAATTGTTTAATAATAAAAAATATGGTAAATTTAATGATAATGATACAAACAATATCGTAACAATAACTTCTATTCTGCTGGCTTTCTGAAATTTCTTATTCCTGGCAAATTTGATGTCCCACCTTTGCTATGGATGAACAGAATTTTTATAGACCTCTATAACCCATCATGCTCTAAAGAATTTTCATGGTTCAATCTTTCAGTATTTGCTAATTTGTCTGTCAATTCAGTAAGCTGAGAAATTTGTTGACAGCTTATAACCTATGTAGGGAGTAGACCCTTTTAAGTAGCAGTTTCATTGCATATGTTTCAAAACCTGTTTGGGATACTCCTTGCAAATTCAAATTTTATTTTAAATTTGCCACTCTTATGTCAATTTTGTGCCACACCTGTGCATGTCTCTGGTGCTCTCTAATTTTTTCTGATTCCTTTTCGTCACTGCACCTCAGTCAAATGGTAATTTATGCTCATATTACAGTCTATTTTCTATTTTCCAATCACATCCTCCTCGTTGCATCTTCTAATAACCATGTCTCTGCTCTTTATTTTGTTTCATCTTCCTTAAACAATGTCCTTATCTCATAATCCTTGTTGCTACCTGTAGTGCCCTTTTTTCTTGTATAATCAATTGTCTAATCTAGATTTGCATTGTGTTTTCCTTTCTTTCGATTGTTTCATCCCCTTCTACTACCAATGTCTTTTCACCATAGGTTGGTCTGATCTGCAAACCTTTAATAACTCTCACTTCATTCTGCCCTCCTTTCCACAAACGTGCCCTTTTTCTCTTCTATCTTGCACTTGTCTATTTGTCATCCATCCCACCCTTTGCTTATCGTATCTGTTTTTCTGCCGAGTTTTCTACTTGTCATTATATGTGACACACACACACACACACACACACACACACACACACAGACAGACAGACAGACACAGACAGACACAGAGAGAGAGAGAGAGAGAGAGAGAGAGAGAGAGAGAGAGAGAGAGAGAGACCAAATTCAGAATAGAGCAAAAAAATAGTCTTTCAGAAAAGAAGCGAGTCACCTAGCTCATTATCCTCTTTAAACAAAAAGATATATTGCCATTTTCGAACCTGGATACTTAATTGTAATTGGTAGATAATATTTTCTTTTAAAGGGGCGAGTCAATATAATATAAATAAATATCATTTTCTATGTAAAAGAGCCTCATCAATATTTTAAAATGATTAAATAAATGACTTGGAAAACAAAATTGTTTCCAGCAGGAAGTGATAGTAATTACCTTTGGGAGACTACAGGGCTGAGCAATGTAGCAGACAAATTATGGTAGTGAAATGCAAATTATTGATGAGCAATATGATGACAGTGATGGTGGTGAAACAAGAATAGAAGTGACCATGGAGTAGATATAGTAGAAGGTTGGGATAAGCAATGTGCAAAGAGTAGGGATGGGAGTTGGAAGATGAAGACATTGTTGTGGTGTAGGTTTGGAAGGACTATAAATGTGATGGTGAAATGTGGAGGGAATGCTGAATGGATGCAAAGCTGCAAGCAGTGGTCCAGAATAAATGGGGCAGTTGTGTTTTTGTAGGAATTACTATAAATGGTTGCAAACTTCAGAAGATAGGAGAAATCTAAATATGTAAGGATTGGAGGGATCACAAAAATATGGGGTTTGATGGGGAAACTGGAGAATTAGATCAAAAGGTAGTTATGAAACAACATGCAGGTCACACAATGATGTAAAAATTGGGGAATGATCAATAGAGATTAGAGGGTGGATGAGAAATACTGATGATGTGTGCTAATGAATGTCACCAAAATCACTGACAAAATGTGTGACTGTGGTTTCGGGGCCAGTCAATTGTTTACAGGAAAAATATGATTTTGAAGAGAAAGGAAAAAGTTGTGATTGAAAATACTTTCTTTTTTTCCAAAAAAAAAATCGTGCCTTCTCCAAATGATTATATCTTCAAATTAAAAAATTCACAGAAGTTCATAACACTATAAAAACCATAAATTGAAGGAATTTTAGTTGTCAATTTCCTTTGTTACCAAGCTTTTACACCTTTTTCCTGATTTTTATTTTATTAGGATTCTTGCAAAGATCTCTCCATTCCAAGCAAACTGTGACTGAAATAAAAGCAACCATCCCACCTGAGGAGGCAATAACAGTCTCCTCTTAGCCAACTCCTAGACAATTTTATCCTGTATCTTTTAGAGCAGCTATCTCCTAAGAATCAAATCAGGTATGTAGGGAGGATTTGAAATAGTTCATACAACACCATACACAAAAAACAGTCTTAAGTCCTGTTGTCTCAGTTAAGAAAGAGATCAGTGGTTACCTTCGCATGGAAACTCTCCTGAAGGTATAGTTCTGTCTGGAATAGATGGAAAGCAGGTTATGGCTTTCAAGGAAAAAGCCTTGATTTACAGATTTATGGGGGCTTTCCCTGGACCCCAAACATTATGTTTGTGGGTATAAGAAAATTGGAAACTCATGGGTACAACAGACCTCCTAATGATGCCCAAGGGGTATTTCATGGAAATCTTCTTCACAAAACAAGAAAAAGACCAGATCTTTCAAGGAGGACCATGTTTTATGAGGACGTTTGGCCTTTTCATGAAACATTGATTTCCAGTATTAAACCCAATAGAAGAATTCCCAAGCACATTCCCAGTGTGGTTAAGGATCTGCTGGCACCCAGATTTTTCAAGCCTCATATTTGCATCATCTTGTCAAAATTCTCAAAATTTTCCTAAGTGGTCCCTGTACCTTTACCCTGATATATGTTGCTGAACCCTTGATTTTGGCTAAGTTTGAAACCCTGAAAATTTGGCAAAGTCTGAAATTTGATGGATCCTCCAAATTCTAGATTTTGCATTTTAACTCCTACGGATCCGAAACCACTCTCAAACTTCCTGACAGTATATACATAAAATATAAATAAAATATCTTATACTTATATTTTATATTTTATGTATATACTATCCTAAACCTCTTTCTTTTTCAGGCCTTTGTTTCCTACGGGTTTTCGGGTCTCGCCGGCACTTGGGAAATTTTCCCAAGGTTCAATTTCCCTCCACTTCCCCACTCCTTGCTCTATTTCTCCTTTCGATGTTCTGGGCCGAAACTATTTCCTAGCCCAACCCCTCCTTTTCCCTTCGGGATTTTGGGTCCCTTAGGAACTTTTGGATTTGGTTCCAAAGTTCCTCGTCCCCCCAAACTCCCGATCCCCGCTAGCAGAGGTCTTCTAAGTTTGAAATCCTTTCGGACCCCTTGAATTTTCAAGTCGAATTTGAAGGTGCAAAAAATCAAATTTTCAAGTAATTTGAATAAATTTGGCTGTATTTTGTGGAGTTTCGGATCAACTTTTCATTTTGGAGCTTGGTCACTATTGGTTCTGGCGGGACTTCGGGTCCTGTCGGCACCTTGGCACTAGTTCCTGGGTGCTAGGTTCTCCCGTCGTTCTGCAACCCTCCAGAGGCTCAGAAACACCCAGAAACACACAAAAACACGCCAGCTACTCTCCAGTTCACTATTAATGTGAAATGGGTAGTTGAAATTGATGTTTTTAATGCAGTTGGTGGAGTTGTTGGGGTTTTTCCCTCCCATTTTGCCATCAAATCCGAGTTGCAAGGCTATAAATAAAAGATTGAAACTCTTTTCAAGGGTTGGTCATTTTGGCATTTTTTAAACAACTGGTGTAGTGTGACTAGGGTTTCTATCACCGTGAAAGTTTTAGATCTTCAGGGGCAACTTTTTGTAAATCATATGAATGAATCAATGCAAAATTTGTGAGTAGAATCATTTGTCTCTATTGTTGTAGATGTTCATTTAGGAAATTTCTGATTTGTTACAGGATTCCTCTTGCCACGATTTGTGGTGTGATTGGAATCTTCATTTGAAGGATTTGACAGGTCCATAATATATTACATATTGTAATAGGCATTTTAAGATTGCATATGAATGAATGTTGTGTGAGAAGGGATCAATAAGCATGTCTGGTTCTATTTTCAAATTTCATGCATTTGGATGTTCTAGCTAGGCAATTCACTATCATTTCATTGTTGTTCTCCTTTTTGATCTGTAGACTTTGTAACCCATTGAAGGCACCGGTTTGAATGGTGTTTTGATCACCAAAACATTTTATAAATTAAACAAATCAACCTAGTGTGAGGTAGAAGTAATCAAATCTGTATGTCTTGTGTGATTTGCATTATAACCAGGGAATATAAACAATGAACTATTTTCAAACCATCTTAAACAAATCACTTGTGCATATCAACAACTTGTAGTCATGCAAGAATGTTTCCATCAGCTTAGAGTGAGGTTCAAATGTGCAGCAAGTTTGTTTTAATTTAGTGACAATTTTTGGGATTAAAACCAACTGTTTGGGTATTGTTGCAAAGTTGCAAATTGGAAGATAAAAAGTACGTAGTTTTTAAACCCCTATTTAGGGATACTTCAGGATTACCCTCCTAAGCCCAGCTGAGCTTGAAGTGTAGAGGAGTTTACCCACTCCTACAAGTTGGCCAAAATTGCCTTAAACCTTTTGATAAACCCCTTTCCAATCACTCCGATGACACCCCTGGCCTGGGTGATTAAGTAATGCTTTAGGGTTTTGGGTTGTAGTAATTTTGGGAACCAACATTTTGGCTCCGTTGCCTGGGAACCATAAAATCAGTCTACTTTTGGTTGTTGCAGTCTTGTAATACAATGAAAGTCCAAGTTTTCTTCCTAGCAGGGAAGTGGTGACTCTGTTTTTACAATCCATAAATTAATTCCAATTTGAAAAGAAAAGAGATTCACAATGAATAGAGGAAGAAGCCGGGAATAGCTTGGGCATGATGATTCCTTTGGGAGTGCAGGAAATAGGAGTAGATGGAGGGCAAGAACCCCTAATGTGTTGCCTTCGTTGAATGCCCAAGATCAAGTAGGTACCTCTGGTAGAAATGATACATTTGATGATTTCAGAGGTTAGTATTAGTATACTTCTGAGGACTCTGCAGATAACATACTCAGAACGAACATAAAGATGAATAGGAATGAGTATGAGGTCCGAAGAAATGAGAACATTGTTGGTAGAGGAAGTAGGCATAGATCTCGTGATGCACATTTGAGAGCATTTGGAATGCCCAATGAGAATGGACACTTCAGAATACTCAGCATCCTACTTCTCCCTCAAGATCACTTAGAGGTCGGCATGATAACATTCCCAATGAGGAAAATCAACAAGAATGACTTGATGATGAGGAAAGATAAAGGTGTTGATAACTGAGAGGGGGGGGGTGAATCAGTTATCCTAATTATTTCTCTTATTGAACTTTCCTTTTAATTGAAGCAGCATAAAATCAAACACAAAACATTAACCATGAAGTAAGAAACACATGACACAGTATTTTTGACGTGGAAACCCTGTTAAGGGAGAAAACCACGGGGTGATTAACCCAAGAATTATTCTCTGTTAGAAGAATAGGAAATTACAAAAATGGCACTTGCCAATTAGGGCTCACTGCCCGAGCACACTGCTCACAAGAGGCTCACTGCCTACAAGAAGACACACTGTCTTACAAAGTGATAAGAATCACAGTCTTGAACTGATTGGAAGCATCTGCATATGCTGGAGTTCAGTTCCGGTTAGGTTCAGTATACTGATCTGCTGCACTTCATCTTTCCTCTGTTCTTTAGTCTGCTATCCTTTCACATACCGGATCTTTCTTGCTACTTCTGCTCTATTCTGGACTTGTTCGCATATCCTTTCACACATTTTTTCCCACCCTTTACAACTAAATCCATCCTCTATATATATCCGCACAAGTAATTTCATCACCTTTCTAGTCGGCATCCGGAACAGTCTAGTTTCTTACAAACTTAGTTCTGTCGGCTGAATCCTTGCTCACCAAGCAATGCGGATCAAACATATACTTGTAGATATCATCAATTGTGTCGGCCAAACATGATTCATGCCTCCGCAACCTTTATCATCATCTGTAACACATCCGGAAAGTAGTCTGATACTCTGTCAGTCAGTTCTTCCTCTGTTTTCACTGTCTCTCAGGAATCCGGTACTCAACTATTCATATCTTTTTCCTTGTCCAACTCCGGAGGCTAAATCCTTGGAATATACCACTCAAGATAGTCCTCTTGACTTCCCCAGATCCGCACTGCACCAAGACACTTCCTCTGAGAGATCCGGACCAATCTGTCGGACCTTGCTACATGCTCTGTTCTTGTTCACCGGACCACAACAATCTTCAATCTGACTTCTGGTAGAGATATATCATGACTTGCGGATATGTGGAATGACCTTTGTTGCCATCAATGACAACAACCATGAATCCATATAGTGTCTCTTGCCAACAATCTCCCCCTTTGGCATTGATGGCAACACTTAGTGAAAAATGACTAAGTGTTTACACTATGCTCCCCCTTTGCTGATGCTCTGTCTTTATATACAATTTCCGGAACTCCCCCTGAGTTGGATTCCTCATTTTTCACTGCTCCTCACTCCCCCTTTGACATCAATGGCAAAGGGTAGGGTCCGCACACCAAAATTTTCAAAAATTTTCTATATATAGCCGCATATTTACATACTCACATATACTGCAGAATGTCTGCAAAGGATGTCTGCAGTTGAACCATTTCAGTAGCCCAACTTAGCTTCATTCTGTCCAAGATTGAAATGTGACCACTCAACAAAAATGCAAAAGCTTCTGCCCGCCTGAGATCTGTCGGATCTTTTGTATGGGCGGTGGTCTGGGCATCACTGATGGCCTCATGCATAGTTTCCAACTTAGGGACTATAATCCTTCTAAGTTCTCCCAACCGGTTGGTAATGTTCTTCCTCTCCTTCTCAAGATTCTTTATTTCATTCAAGACTGCAATAGTCTGACATTCTTGATTTATTATAGAGGAAGAGAGAGGATCAAAACTTTGAGATAAGCTTTGAAGCTTGTCCTGTTCCTCTTTTATTTTCTTGTCAATTGCTGCTGTTGCCTTTGACCAAGATATACAAAATTTGTAGATGTCACCGCCATCCTTAAGAGCATTTTCTAAGCTCTTTATTCCAATGCTTACAATCTTCCTATCCTTAGAGATTAATTCTAATATTTCAGAAAATCTCTTATCCAAAAATTCCTTCCGGACCTTTTCTTCAGCTGATTTTTCTAGAGAATTAAAATGTGTATCAATACTGCTGACTAAAGTTTTTAGATTACCGGAAGTGGAGGCTGTCGGATCTATCTGGATTGATGGCATGATCTTTACAAGTACTCCGGAGGCAGCCTCTATCAACTCACAGTCTTCCATATGAGACTTCAGGAGCTTTTCATTTGCCTTGGCATTTGCAAATGAAGCTATCTTCATTGTTTGTACCGGAGAGAGAGAGTCAAAATCAAATGGACCTTTTAGAAGCTCCGGTTCATCAATCTCTAGAGTTTCTTTGCTCAAAAATTGTTGAACAGTTTGTGCAGTGTCTCTTGCCGGAGACAGATGTTTCTTTTCTTCTGCAGTCTTAGAACTGTCAACCTCTTTGTCTGTCACCACTGCTTCCTTCTCCTGCAATTGCTCTTCTTCTTTGGATCCGGAGACTGTAGGGGAAACCGGAGGAGAGATGCTTGCTTGTTCATGGGCCACTTCTTCTGGAGCAGAGGGTCCCAAGTCCTCACTTGTCTGTTCAGGGCTCACTTCTTCCGGAACAGAAGATTCCAAATCAGCGGCTGTTTCTGCACCTAAGTCCTCTACAACAGGAAGATTGAACCTTTTGAAGGCCTTCCGGAGGATCTCTTCTGTCTCTTGTGCCACTTTGTCAGTCTCACCAAGCATGAGCTGATTCATCCTAGCTTTACTTCTGAACTCATCTCTGCAGTCCTTGAAGATCATGTTCATTGTCTTGGGATCAATTTGAGGATATAGCTGAATAGCTATCTGCTCCCGGATCTCAAGATCTTTGGCATGAGCATTATTCTTTCTTACTTCCATTTCCTTCTCTAGGCTTTTAGGAATGAGAGATATGATCTCAATGAAAGCCTTATTGTATGTGTTCAGATATTTAACTGTGGCTTCCTGCAGAGTCTTTTGGTCTGCCTCACTGAAGTCATCATAGGATTCAGTCATTGGTTGAAGGTTTCCATCCACCGTGACCGACTTGATTATGCTCTCTAGTGACAGAGTGGGCTTTTCAACAGTTACCTCTGCCATTTCCTCCTTGTCTTGGCCTGTGGAGGGCTTACCGGATCCTTTCTTTTTCTGTTTCTTTACTTCTCTTACTCCTTCATCTGATTCTGTCTCCTCTTCATCCTTTTGGCTTCCATAAGCCCTTGTGGCTTTTGCCTTTGATCTCTTTCCGGATGCCTGGACTTCCGGTTTTGAACTTTTGGTTGAGGGAGGTGCAGATCTCTTTGTTGATCTGGTCCGGGTGGGAGCTCCAACCGGAGCACTTTCTTTGCTTTTCTCTTCTTCCTCAGCCTTTCTCCTCTTTTCCCGGCTGGCATCAAGTGCCTCTTTTGAGATGCCTAGGCCTTGAGCAATGTGCTCTACTTCTTTTCTCACTTTTCTCTTAATCTCAGGTTCCCTGAGTTCTACATGTAATTTCACGCTCAGCTCCTCAAAGGTTCCAAACCTTTCTGCCTTAGGATCTTTGGGCTGACTCAGCATGTGTTGAACATGCAGCTCTACTATCTGTTCATCAACTTCATACCCCATGGGCATGATCCAGACAGTCCTTGGCTCCACTGCCTCCATTAGGCACTGATCAGTGTCAACCATAAAACATACTGAGTCCTTGTATTTCTCAATGAGAGACTGGGGAATTCTCTCTCTTGCTTGCATCATGCTCTGAAAGTTTTTGAAGTATCCCCATAGAGCTGTATTTCTCGCTTTTGCATCCCCAAGTCCATGCAAATAGTCTCTTATCTGGACTGCAACAGGTTTGTCATTCTGCCATACCCATCCACTTGTTCCGGGTAGCTCATTCATGAAGTAAAAGAATAGACATACAATGAGAGTACCATACTTAAAGGAGTTCTTCTTGTCTTTCTTGATTTTCTGTACATTTTCCATCAATTGGCTTAGTAGTAGTTCACAAAGATCATAATCTGCATTCTTTCTTAGCATTTCATATGCTGTGTATATTGCAGTTCCGGATACAGAATTCTCCCTGCTGGAGTGATAGATCTTGTATCCTATTATCATTGATGCATATTTGATATCCGGATCCGAAATATCTTCAATGGTCATTGCCCTCTTATCATATTTTGATCCGGTGGCCTCAGTTACAACGTTGTTCTTGACAGATTTGAGGATAGGTACCCCCCCGGAAGAGTATAGACCAGTTACTGCTCTAATTGCTTCTTTTGTGATCTTACAGGGTCTATCTAGCCAAAGGAAGTTGTCATGCATCCTGCTCAGTACATACCGGACCCATTCATCTTCTTCAAAGCTAGGGAAATGAATGAATTGCTCAAATTGTTTCTTCTGGATACCCTTATACTCTGGTTTGAGCTCAAAAGCATTGTCTATCAGTTGCTTGTGATAGAGGTCTCTTAATTTGAATTCCCCAAATTCCTCAATGTTTGCGTGTATGTAAACCCTAATATCTTCAGTATGTAAGACTCCGTGGGGAACACTAGAGAAGGCTCCTAGTGGATCTACCTCCAATGATTTGTAGGGATGTTTCTTGAATGAGGGGCGAGGTCTATCAGAGATCTTAACTATGTTTGGAGTAGCCATTCTTCAAAGATTTGCAGTGAGGCAATGAAAAACGAAGAATACCTTATGCGCCTTCGGTTTGCACGGAGTGGTTGGATTGATTTCTTTATGCAATAGCTTCGGCAGGAGATCCTTGGTGTGCTTGATGAACCTTGTTGCAGAGCTCCACTATTCGCTTCTTCTCAAGTGTAGAATGAGCAGATAACTTTTGAGAAATCCCTTATATTGCTCCGCAAACCCTAATATCTGTCTGCAATAAATGCTTCACCTGCATTATTCCGGTTTACCATGTCTGGACAGCTTGGAGTATCCCGGATTAGTCCTGATCACTGAATATCATCCGGATCTTTAAATCATGAATAAATCTAGGTAACATATTACAAGAACATCCCAAACACTCTGTCCAATCCGCAAGACAAGATCGTGCACTTCCGGATCTCTCCGGACCTTTTTGTAATCCTTTATCATACCGGAGCACCTCCCTGAACAGGTCTAACTTAATCGAACACAGCTTCTTCATAACTCCATGCGGACCTCTGAAAACTTGACTGAAGCATCTCAGGACTTATATCTACAAACCCTTTAATCCGCATCTTGTGCCACATCCGGCACAACTTGTTTGGCTGGGGGAACAGAATCTTCCTTGAGTCTCCCCCTGAGCCTGAGCTCACTTTTTAATTTCCGGAAGAAATATCAGCACCAGAATCTGGTGCGGATCCAACCTCTACATTCTCTGAGCTTTTCTTCACCCAAATCTTGCTCATCTGATTCCTAACTTCATCCGCATTCATCTTTTGTTTACCCTTGTCTTGATTCTGATTATACACCGGACCTCTTTTGTCCTGATTCTTGTTTCTGCAGACTTTAGCATTATGACCGGACCTATTGCAGATTTGGCAAATAACATTTCTTTGCATATTTAACTGATATCCCCTTGATCTGCATTGATTAGCCATATGACCTATTCTATTGCATGTAAAGCATCTACCTTTGAATGATTTGTTTACTTGCATAATTCTGCATTCATGGGATTTGTGTCCATACCTTTTGCAGTTGAAGCACTGTCCGGAGAAGGATGAATTAATCTGATTCACTCTCATTCTGCACTGATTAGCTTTGTGACCAAAGTGGTTGCAGCTGTGGCAGTATCCATTGAAGGATGGATATCTTTGAGCATTTGGCTGTCTTACCGGAGGTCTTCTAGGCCTGCTCCTTGGATTTTCTGATCCAAGATTCTTCTGACCGGATCCGGAGCTTTCTCCTTTCTCATATCCCAAGCCATACTTGTCATCTGTCCTCTTTTGACTTCCAAGAAGAACTTCAAGTTGAGCAGAACTTATCTTGAATTTCTCTTTATATTCATTTGCTGTTTGAAGGTCTCTTTTGAGGGAGGCAATTTGATCCTCAAGTTTTCCTTCATTATCTTTGGAATCTTCAAGATCAGATTCAAGGTGTCTGATAATCCTGTCCATCTGGTGGCATTCTTCTGATTTTTCTTTAAGAGATTGTCTTAGATTGTCTTCAGCCTTTCTTTTTTCTTCAATCTCTTGAGTAAACTTTATAGTTCCTGATTCCATTTCATGTCTTAACATAATGACTTCTTTTGATAACTTTTCACATAACTTGGTTTGCTCAGTCAATTCCTCACTTGTATTGCTTTCTTCACTTTGTCTTGCCAACTGTTGAAGCAGCTCCTTTCTCTTTTTCATAGAGAGACTTAATTTGTCTTTTAATTCTCTCATGAATTCATCAGCCTGTTTGAGTCTTTCCTTTAATTCACTGACTTCAGAATTTGACTGTTCAAGATCCTCAAGGGCAGTCTTGAGTTGCTCCCTTAAACCATATGCATCCATTTGAAATCCCAGATCTTCCTCAAGCTGTTAGGCTCTATTAGGAGGAACTTGGCTCTGATACCAATTGTTGATAACTGAGAGGGGGGGGGTGAATCAGTTATCCTAATTATTTCTCTTATTGAACTTTCCTTTTAATTGAAGCAGCATAAAATCAAACACAAAACATTAACCATGAAGTAAGAAACACATGACACAGTATTTTTGACGTGGAAACCCTGTTAAGGGAGAAAACCACGGGGTGATTAACCCAAGAATTATTCTCTGTTAGAAGAATAGGAAATTACAAAAATGGCACTTGCCAATTAGGGCTCACTGCCCGAGCACACTGCTCACAAGAGGCTCACTGCCTACAAGAAGACACACTGTCTTACAAAGTGATAAGAATCACAGTCTTGAACTGATTGGAAGCATCTGCATATGCTGGAGTTCAGTTCCGGTTAGGTTCAGTATACTGATCTGCTGCACTTCATCTTTCCTCTGTTCTTTAGTCTGCTATCCTTTCACATACCGGATCTTTCTTGCTACTTCTGCTCTATTCTGGACTTGTTCGCATATCCTTTCACACATTTTTTCCCACCCTTTACAACTAAATCCATCCTCTATATATATCCGCACAAGTAATTTCATCACCTTTCTAGTCGGCATCCGGAACAGTCTAGTTTCTTACAAACTTAGTTCTGTCGGCTGAATCCTTGCTCACCAAGCAATGCGGATCAAACATATACTTGTAGATATCATCAATTGTGTCGGCCAAACATGATTCATGCCTCCGCAACCTTTATCATCATCTGTAACACATCCGGAAAGTAGTCTGATACTCTGTCAGTCAGTTCTTCCTCTGTTTTCACTGTCTCTCAGGAATCCGGTACTCAACTATTCATATCTTTTTCCTTGTCCAACTCCGGAGGCTAAATCCTTGGAATATACCACTCAAGATAGTCCTCTTGACTTCCCCAGATCCGCACTGCACCAAGACACTTCCTCTGAGAGATCCGGACCAATCTGTCGGACCTTGCTACATGCTCTGTTCTTGTTCACCGGACCACAACAATCTTCAATCTGACTTCTGGTAGAGATATATCATGACTTGCGGATATGTGGAATGACCTTTGTTGCCATCAATGACAACAACCATGAATCCATATAGTGTCTCTTGCCAACAAAAGGACCCTCTATGATGAGCTTGACCTACTTGATCATATCAGGAATAGACAAAGAGATACAATCCCTACTTGACCAGCAACAAGCTCAACTAGCCCATCAGGTCCAGACAAATCGAAATGCACAACAGGGTCGAAATCAGTAGTATAATCAGAGACAACATCAACAACAATATCAACAAATGGGACAACAAGGTATATATCATGCCCATGTTCAAAATGATCACAATCAGCCACCACAAAATCAAGTGAATCAGCAGTATGGTAATGTTCAGAACCCTAGGCCTGCACAACGAAGACAAGCACAAAGATTTCCTCCACTAAGGCAGCCTTTGGGAGCTGAAAGGTATAAACAACTTGATTTCTTTGGCATCCTCGATTTTCCCAATCCAATTCTAATGAGATTCGAGGAAAAGTACCTAGGTTCCAAGGCAACAATGTTGTCACAGGTGAAGAGCATCTTAGATATTTTATTAATGTCATTGACGAGTATGAAATTGAGGATGAAGACATCATGATGAAATTATTCATACATTCACACGAGGAAAGTGCCAAAGAATGGTACAAGGCTCTCCCGGATAGTAGTATTGACTCTTGGGAAGAGTTTATGAGGGTATTTCGATTGCAATACGGAGATAGGATTGATCCAAAGTTTGCCATCCATGAACTCACAGCTGTCAAAAAGGCGATAAACGAGACAGTAGCTGATTTAGTGAGTCAATGTGTTTGGGCACTACAATATAATCTATATAATCAGTAGTATAACAGAAAGGCACCTCCTCATCTAAGACCTAATGAGTCAATGTGTTTGGTATTATATTGTAGTGCATTTGACTCAAAGATTGGTTATTGCTTGACAGACAAGAGTCCACAAACATTGAGGGAGGTTTATGCTACAACAATTAACATTGAAAGCAACATGAGGGCTTCAGCGAAGCACATTAAAAGATTAGATGTAAAATTGTCCCAACCAGATAAAACAACTTTCAACAAGCCCCTCACAACTGAAGACAAATTGGATAAACTTATGGGGGTCATGAAAGACTTGTCCTACAAAGTTGTAGGAAATGAGAAAAGGTTGCCTCCACAAAGTGAAACAACACACTTTAATGAAGGCCAGAGATTGCATAATAGGACTCCATATCTTGTCATATTTGGATGGAACTCCATTGCCTCTTTCTTATAATGGGCAAGATTTGAAGTTGTACAATTGGTAAATGGGTTGTCCTCAGTCTTGTATCATAGTTTTTCTATTTTGTTGTTTTGTTTCCTTGTGTTTTTGGTGTGACTCTGTGCCCCATTGGAATAAGGCTTTGGCCAACCGGAGATTATGTGTTCTTTGCGTCCTGTTCAGTCCTTGTCCCCAATCAAAGCCAATTGTTACCAAGAATTTTGTGGGTTTAAGTCTTCTTTTCTCCCTAAGTCTTCAAAGTTTTGGTCTTAAAATCTTGACAAAGTCATTCATTTTATTCACCTTTCGGTGAAATGCTTGGTTGGAAAACCTTTTCGGTAGTTCGTTGGTTCATGAACCTACCGGTTTGCCGAAAGTCACTCTTCCTTTAGTTATTTGTCTTTCTTTCGGCAAATTTAAACTTTTGCGAACTTATGTTTATCTTTACTTGTCTTTTTCGGCTACTTTCTTAGTTCCCTAACTTCTCTTGTCGAAAACTTTCTCACTTCATATTTCTTCTCCCTTTTCAGCGTTTTCCTAAGTTGCCGATCCTGGTAGGGCTCGGGTATGGGTACGAGGTTCGGGTATGTGGATACGCCATTTTTTTTGGCCCGGTTATGGTATGGTATGGCAATATATATATATATTATAAAATATAATTTTATTATTATATATTATATAAATAATATAATATTATAAGTTATAAATTTATTATATAATTAAATTATAATTATATAATAAATTTATAATTTATATAATATATAAATAATAAAATTATAAATTATAATATATATATAAAATTATAAATTATAATATATATAATTTTATATATATTATAATTTATAATTTTATTATTTATATATTATAATTTAATTATATAATAATATAATAACATTATAATAATAATTATATATCACATAATTATTAATAGACTATAATTATAAATTATAATTGTATAGATATAATTTATTATATAAAATATAATTATAATTTATATATATAATTTTAACTATAAAATTATCAAGGAAAATTTAATAGTGGATAATTCGTATAAGCAAAATTTAAACCTAGCGTTGCAAACCAGTGATCTCTCGACGATCTGGTAGATAATTCGTATAATTCGTGATCACCCAGTGTGTAAAACGATGAACTCTCAGGCAGATTCTAAGGCGGTGATAGACAACTATCTTGAAAGCTCGATGAAGCGGCGATTGTTGAAACCAGATATTTCTGCCGGCTCACATTTTTTTGGTTCACTTTTACTCGGATACTCCCAGGTCTAGCCCGGGCGAACCCCAGGGCGTCCCGTCCCCGTACTTGGCCCCCCACTGAACCCATACAGGCACGGGGGGTAATACTGTAGAACCCGGTAACTTAGGCATTTTCCTTAGTTTGCGAACTTGTCTCCATGCCGAAAGGTATGTGTCCAAAGTCTTACGTTTCGGAACATTTCATAGTTCGCGAACTCATGTTTTGGCTGAAAGGAAAGTATAGTCTTAGTTCTTTGTGAAGTGTTTTGGTGATTTTCCCAGTTCGTAAAAAAAGTTCGCCGAAAACTTGGTTCGTGAGTTCGATGGTTTATCGAAATGCCAAAGCACCGAAAGAAAGAAGAAAATTTCAAGAAAGCAAAGCTTGATAGTTCTAAATTTTGCCGAAATGCCGAAACTTAGGTAGATTGGATAGTTGGTGAACTTGAAAGTTCGTCGAAAGGAGATTCGTGGGTTATACATTTCACCGAAGTAACTGAAAGTTTTTCTTGCATTTATTTAGGCGATTCATAAAAAAATGAGAACTTAAAGTAACCCTAGCTTTGGCTATATAAAGGGGACTTTTCAAATCATTTCTACACATTACTTTCAAATTCGCAATTTCCACCTAAGGGAGAAGTTTGTTCACTGTTGTTGCTTTCTTCCAGCTCAAGTTCACTCATTCAGTTCGCCATTACTGAGGTTAGTACTATATTGCCATCACTCTCCCTGCCGATTATTGCATATAGTGAATTTGGCTTAGGCTTTCCTGCAAGCTCTACACCGTGTTTTTCATGAGCTTTGTATTTTGCACATCACAAATTCTTAGAAAGGGCCACCTCCTCTGATGCATACCAAAATATACTCAGAATTGTTACTTGCTTGACTTTGTTGTTATTCAAGTCATTCAAAATGAAATATAAGTATCGAGGGTTTGATATTTCCTCTATCATTCAAAATCACTTGGCGGAGGTGAAAGATAGTGAATTGGGGCATGTTGGCCCTAAAGATTTTTGGAAAAGGATGAATGAGAATCCTAGAAGCTCCATGGCTGAAGCAACTTTCGTAAGTGGACTTGCTTACGCGGGAGGGTTTCCACTGGCAATACAATGTATAGATTTAGTTCTCGCTTGCATACAGAATTACCACCCTAAATCTAGAGAAGTAAGAATAGTGGAGGGTAGGGTAATAGCTAGCTAGGGTAATAGGTAGGGTATTTGCCATTCCTGTTGATCCAATATTTATTCCCTCTCCTATAGAAGACCACTTTCCTGTCATACAAATAGGGGCTTCCAAAAACAAGTCCACAAATATCCACAAGAGCAAAATCTATCACAATCTCATTCAACTTAATCACTTTATCCTTGTTAATGGAGATACTAAAATTCCTTTCTCTTTTTGTGCGGATTCTTTTCCGGATGCAACTTCCAACATGAAGACTCTACATGACCATCCTTGCCACAATGATTACCTTCTTGTCCTTTTTATTGACCTTAACTTTCATTAGATTTGGAAGGACAACAATCTATCTCAATATAACAAGCAAGTGAGCATGTTTCATCTACGTCAACTAGCTTAGGGAGCAGCATGGGCCTATGGAGATGATTATGCAAACTTCCTATGTACTTCATTAAGATTTCAACATCAAGCACATCTTTACCCATTTGAGTTGCCCTTCTATGGAATTCACTAGTGTATTCTTGTACACTATGAAGTTCTTTTTGTTTAAGAAATTGCCATTGTTGTGTTTCAAAGAAATACAAATATTTTATAAAACTAAATGAATTACAAGGTTGAGCGAATGCTCTTATACAGAGAAGTTACATACTAAGAATAGACTGATAGCTTGCATAAAGCAAAAAGCTACAAAGTAGAAAAGATAGAAGCCAACTAGACTACTAACATAAATAGAAACTAACTAATATTGACCATTATAGAAACTATTTAATTTATTTTAATACCCCCCCATTAATGGTCAATTTCCTAACTATAAAAAGTTGCCCCCCCTAAAACTGATCCACAAGCATCTAAAAATATCAGGTAGAAGAATTGGCCTAAAAGGTGTAGAAAGCAGACTCCTGCTCAGAGTGCTTGGCAACATTTGTTGATAGAGGCGATTCTTCAGGCTTGTATTGTGCAGCAGCCAAGTGTTTCCGGCAATCCTTTTTCATATGGCCAAACTTATGGCAGTAATTGCATTGGATGTTGTACTTCTTGGAAGGATCCTGTGATTGACTCTGACTGAATGGCTAAGAGGATTTATTGGTGCCTTGATTCTGCTGAAAGGACTTGGCAGTAAATGCCTGTTCTGAGGAGGAAGTAGCACTGCTATCGAACTGCTGTTTCCATCGATCTTGCTACAAGAGTTTGTTACAGAGATCTGAAAACTGTAGGGTAACATTAGGTGAAGTAATGTTAAGTGTCTCGATAAAGTGCTCGTAAGTGTGTGGTAGACTTTTTAGAGTGATAACTACCATATCTTCCTCGGTCATGTCACGACCAATCGCCGTCAACTGATCACGGATGTCCTTGATTTTGGTGAGATGCTCCTGTAGAGACATCTGTTCATCCATCATGATCGAGAAAAGCATGTTTTTCAAAAAGAACGCACGGCTCTTGTTGGACGTTTCATGAAGATCCTTCAACAAATCCTAGATTTCTTTTGTTGATTTCCCAGACGGAACCTGATGCAGCTGATCATCGGTGACTGATAACTTGATAAGCATCACCGCTTCACGATTTTGCTCATCAAATTTATCCTGATCTTTACTTGCCAGTTGAGGACGTGTAGTTTTGCACAACACCAATTGGTCAAGTTGCCGATACTCGAAGAATGTCATCATTCGTTGCTTCCAGGTGTTGTAATTTTTGCCGTTGAACTTCTGACTACTCTCCAACAGAATGTTGGTCAAAGATGCCATACTTCACGTTTTTCGAGGCACAAAAAAATGAATTATAAGCTGATAGCACAGATACCGAAGCAGATAGACGGCACAGAGAGGGAAAATAGAACCCAACACGGGTTACGGAGCACAGATTCCAAAAACACGGAATAAAGCTGAAATACAGACAGAGGCATGAATCTCAAGATAAATCTGAACACGGATTTCAAGATACTGATCTCGAGAATACGGAAAGCATGAACTCAGAACATCTGAACGTTGATGTCGAGGTAAAACAAAATATATATCTCCATGACTGTTGGAGCCCACGTTCATGTGACCACGTGTTGAGCGCAAAAAATTGAGACAACGGAGAACCCTCCGAAAATAAAAGATAGAAACAATGACCATAAATAGAAAGTCCGCCACTTGCTAGGCAACCACATATTTGAAGAAGGAACTAAATCCTTTTGAAACAACTTAAAACCGAGAGACATCTCAAACATTGATGACATGGCTCAATCTGCAAATCGTGAACAAAAAAAGGCGAAAAAAATGTGAAGGAGAATTAGCCAAAAAGAAGTGCGACTCGAAAGCAAATCAATCGATGATCTATAATCACGACCAGATTAGGAGGCGCAAATACAAAGGTGTTGAAAAACGTTTATGTATGAAGAGACAAGGCCATGACCATAGTAGAATGTAGAGGCCGAAGAACAATGGCCAAGAACAAACATGCCCACGAAAAAACGACTAACAGATGATGCATGCTAACAGAAATGAGTCTTCAGGAGCCGCCTAAAATACAAAACCTGTCAAAAGGATGAAGGAGCTTGCAGAAACCCATCAAACGCGATCAGAAAATGATAGTCTTTGAACAGAAGAGACGACCAAGTGAAACACGCTAGAATCGCTCGGCCGAGTGAAAGTCATATAGATTCGCGTCCAAAACAGGAGCTAAAAAACGTGGAAAGATAACATAAATCCTTCATTTCTTTTATGAGCAGAGAAACCACCGATGTTCAGAGAGAAATGTGACCAGAAAGAGGTGCCGAACAATGAAAAAATCACGATAGCAGGAGAATCGCGATTTTCAGATGCCAATCACAAACTCATGTTCATGGGAAGAATCGCGACCAAGAAGAAACGATCTTAGAATCCTCAATAAGAAAAACAACTTCTTGAAACCAGACAGAAAGGCCAACGCCTTAAAACCAGACCCGTACGTCGTACGGATGTATAGACAGACGCCAGGGAGGGAATGGCTCTGATACCATGTTGTGTTTCAGAGAAATACAAATATTTTATAAAACTGAATGGATTACAAGGTTGAGCGAATGCTCTTATAAAGAGAAGTTACATACTAAGAATAGACTGATAGCTTGCATAAAGCAAAAAGCTACAAAGCAGAAAAGATAGAAGCCAACTAGACTACTAACAAAAATATAAACTAACTAATATTGACCATTATAGAAACTATTTAATTTATTTTAATAGCCATTCCATATTCGTTTCTTTCTTATGACATATTGGATAGAATTGTTTCCTAGTTAATTGCTTAAAATGCTCCCATGAATTTATTGAAGTTTGTTTCAAAGGGCATGCTTTGCCAACCTTAGTCAAGCAAATGAGATTTTTTGCTCAAGAGTAAGAGTATGCATACTAAAATATACCTCAAGCTGTGTAATCCAATTGTCAAGTTTCTCTGCATCTGCATCACCTTGAAAGAGTAGAATTTCAAACTTTGCTTCCGCTTTAAATAAAGGCTTGTTTTGAAGACTTTTCTCTACCTTAGGCACTTCATTTTCCTAATTGGAACTCTTGTCTTTGTCCAATCTCTCCAAGAGAATCTACATAAGGCCCTTCATGGTCTCCAAAGACTATGATAGAGTTGCAATGGCATTCTCCATCCTAGAGAACCTAGCTTCGACATCATCATACTCTCCTTCCCTTGACATGCTTCTCAACTCTCTCTTCTACCTACAGGATTCAATGTCTCTCTCCAAAGGAATGACTTATTTCCACTTGAACGTGTTGTGGGCATGAACCTGCAAAATACTCACAACAACACTCCAAGCAGAATGAACCTCCTTTGATACCACTTGATCTGTAAACTAGGATGGATATTCCATACACTAGTCACCAGCTTACAAAAATCATTAGAGTTAAGAGTTTGAGAGCATCAGATGACTGAAATACTTACAACAATATGAATTAGAACACAAAACAGAAATTAAAGAGAGATAAACACCATATGAGAGACCAAGATACTGTGGACAAACCCCTTGTTTGTAAAAACCCGAGAAAACTGAGTATACACTCACTTCAATACTCCAATGGCTTATACAATTGATCTTCAGCCCTTATGCTGTCCAAGAACACTCTAACAACATTGAAATGCTCTCCCAAACCACTACGCAAACCATTGGACAACTAGCACAAAACTAAAATACTCGACAATATAACTTATTAACTACTAACATGTTTAGAAAATTAATTATCCCATATCTAATTTCAAAATGGTGAAGAGCGGGAAAATAGGGCCGAAGGGGATTTCGTGCTAGGAGCAGGTAGGAAGCGAGGAGGATGATAAAGATGGAAGCGAGGATAATAAAGATGGTGAAGAAGACTTAGAGACCAGTTTTGGTTGTGTTGATGAGTGGGGAGGATCGTATGATGATGGTGAGGATGTGTGCCTTCTAGAGATCTAGTTGGACGCCTGTAGGAGCGTGAGCTCTTCTCATTGCGTTTAGTCCTGTGTGGATCTCAAGGAGGCGTCGACGACGTTTTAGTGCAGAGTTGATCATGGTGGGTGCCCCTCTCTGGGCGGTTTCGGTTAGGGGTTGTGCAAAGGCTTCCTGCTCTCCCTTGGCAAGCCCAAGAAGGTTTTTGCTCTTGGTGCGTTAGTCTCTGCAGTTGGCAATGGGGCGGATTCTGGCGTGGCTTTGGTGGGTCCTCCATGCTCGAACCCTTAGCTGGACATGGTGTTGTCTTCCACCTTCAATTGTGTGTCGACGAGTTTAGAGAAGGCGGGTTTGGTGATGGAGGGTGCCACACCCCCTGTCCAGTTGCGGATAATGAAGCCTCTGCTAGGGGCGATTGGTAGCTGTTGTAAATCTCGTGGCCCAAGCCGCTCAAGGTATCCCTTCTTGCTTTGTGATATCGGAAGCGATGGGCAAGAAATGGGTTCTTAAGATCCTCGATGCCCCTATGGACAAATCTTTGTCCAAACTGAAACACATTTTTTAGGTAAATTTCTAGGATCAAGGCCCAATGTGGATTATATTAGAAGTTGGACTAACAGGAAGTCGTTTCTCCAAGGTACAGTGGTGATCTCGGTGCTCACGAGGGGCTTCTTTCTAATTGACTTTTCCCTCCACGAAGATTGTGTTCATATTCTTGAAGGGGCACCGTGGTTTTTGGGCAATTCTAGCCTATTCCTTAAGAGGTGGAATATGGGCTTTGATCTTAAGAAAGAAATCATCAAGATTGTTCTAGTTTGGGTGAGGCTTCCTGGGCCACTGTTGGAATACTGGGACGAAGAGATTTGGGAAGGCATTGCCAATGCCCTTGGCCAGCTCATTACGGTGGACAATGTGACCAAAACTAGAAAATGACTTCTATATGCGAGGTTCTGCATTAACGTGGAGGTTGATAAGGTGCTCCCTTCTTTGATCACTTTAACCTCTAAACTTGACGACTGGGTTTAGCAGATCAAATATGAGGATTCCATGGTTTTTTGCAACCATTGCCTCATGCCTGGCCATGCTTCTTATGGATGTAGGGCTGCCAAAGATAAGCAACTTCACATGGAGGACCGGCTTGCTCCTTCGTTTGCGAATTTGGTTCTTGTTGGTGGTGAGGTCAATGGACCCCTTGCAGACAAGACTAATGCTAATATTGTTGACCTTAATCACAATTGCTTTGAGGAAAGAAGCTTGTGGGAGCTTGGAAAGGGGAAGTTGGCGGGTGGGGAAAACCTTGTTGGGACCTCTTCTCCCAACTTATAGAGTTTCGGCGAGTTTGAGCAAATCTTGTAACTTTGACTCCAACATTGTGAAGGTACTCCTGAAACTGCTCCTTGACTATATGTGGATGAACAACTGACCGTTCAATCATAACTTGGATCATTTTTGGATCACATTAAAGAGGATATGAGTAGCCATTTGGCAAACATCACATCATTTGACTTCACAAAACATCCTAGGGTCCTCAACTATTCCAGGATTTGTGTCAACATAGATTTAGAAAAATCCTTACTAGATAGAATATTGCTAGATCTGGGTGGTGTTGAATGGGAACAATTGATAGAATATCAAAATATAGCATTCAGGTGCAGATCTTGCCATGAACATGGGCACCTTGTTCAGGTTTGTGCTCACTTGTTGTTGACAAATGGAAAGGAGGAGATCAGGGACAAAAATGTAAGATCTCAAGCAAATACTCCATCAAATCCTGCAAAGGAATAGAAGTATATTTTCGGCTTTCACCACCCACTTTATAGAGAAAAAAGAGAAGAAATTCTAAAGAATGTGTCAAAGGAAAGGAAAATCTTTTTTTACGCTCACAACACAAATTTGTACTTCGAATCCTTTTGTTCTCATTGACAACAAAGTAGATGTAAAATTCATTGACACTCAATAAGCCAATGACTAGAATGGAAAGCCACTAAGTTTCTGGTTCAGGTGCAGGTTTGCCAGTAAGGTGAATTTTTTTTCCTGGGTTCGGCATGGTTGGGTTCGGCTGTACAATTTATTAAAGATATAAAAAAAATATAGTATAAAGATATTAATAATAAATTTAGTATATAGGGGACAAGGAAATGGTGAAGGTTCTTGGCAAACATTACATCTAGGAGAAGCACTAGAAGAACATTGATGCTGCAGTGGACAATGCTATTTGGGTCCCTTGTGAACTTTTACCTGTCACAAGGCATAAGTTTCGTGGACTTATTTCCATTGGCACAGTGAGGGAAATTGAGGATCGATTGGTGTATCTAGTCAAATGAGGTTGCGGTGATTCAAGAGTTCCTCACATGGAGAGCTAGCTTCTACAAGCTAGAAATGGATGTCATGGCATTGCTTGTGCTGTTCAAAAGAAATGTATAACAAGAAAGGTTCAACAAGAAATATATTTTGCCTTTATTAAAAAATGCCAATAAACTTGATACAGTTTCTTTAAATTCTCCCTATATACTGACAATGTGATGGGTAGGAATATCCTACTTTGATACTAATTGTGAATTTGTGAGTTAAGGTTAGTTTATATGGCATTACAGGCACCAAAGGCTTTCCCAAAAAGGAAAGTGGCTATAGGGTGAAAATCCAGAAGTGGTGGATTTTCTATCAAACACCATTTCTCCTCTATACTAAGGCTGCTTAGAGATGCTTGTGTGCTTTGTGGTTTCCCGTGCATTTTAGTTATTAGCAATATTCCTTTATAGAAAGGTCATTAAAATATTGACTACTCATTGAAACTAGTCATTGTGGTAAACTTGAGTATTGAAATACTTTACACAGTGAAAATTTCCCCAAAAATAAAAATCTGAACTATGGAAACAGCCAAGTATTTCTGTGCTTGTAATCCTGGTTAGCATCAGTATCATCTCAAAGATGTGTGTGCTTTATTCCCCTTCTTGTGGGCATCTGTAAACATCCCCTACAAGCAGGTGGTTGTAAAGGTTTTTTATAAACTGTTTTATCTTTGTGCTCAATATACTAACATTTTCTTCACATAAACAAATCTAAACTACAATATTATCTAAAGTGTATAATTTTTTCAGTGCCAGGTATATTAAATTATGCTTTTAGCATAACATGGGGATATGTTTCCATTTCCAGTGGCCAGAAATACCTTTCGACTTGGTGGGGCATTTTTAAGCCTCATGTTCTCACATCTAAGAAACAGATTTTTGGGACAGCTTGGAAATGACCTTGGCTGGCTGTTTTGATCCATTTTGGGTTGTCTTTGGCTGTTATAGGTTCATGAATCTCTGATATAGAAACACAATCTCTGTTTTCCTTCATGTTGTCTCTGTTATATTTCCTGTTGCTAATTTTGGGCAACCTAGAGTGTAGCATTAGTTGTTGAGAAGTAAGGTTGTTAGTTATTTATTGCTCAGAATAACTTAAGCTTTTTACCTTCCACAGTCCATAATATTGACAAGATTTTCTTTTTTTTGGAAAAAACTGTAATGAGATGAGAAATCAATGTTGTAACATCACTCCTATTATGACACAGTATCATAATAATTAAAACAAGAAACAAATTCTTCACATATCCTTCAAACACAAGGATATCCAAAATTCTATAATTCATCAATTTAACACAAGTGATGTACTTAGGAAAAGAAGAATTTCATTTATATCCTTCAAACAATGAAATTACAATAAATATCACTTCAACGATTATACAAGTAATCCGATAAAGTAATGAATAATTTCATTAACACTTTCACCAAGTGATGAAATCACAATATTCATGTCATATCAAATCATACAACAATGAATCTCAGCTTATGATCTCAACCTATCATGGCTGTCATAAGCTAGCCAATTAGTACAAGTAGTTTGAATATTTACAAATATCTCATGATGCAATACAAGAGGACCAAGTCCTTATATACATGAGTACATATCATGTTCATAAATCCATGTTTAAAAGTGCCAGTGTTGTATGTTACCCAAGTGGAATCTCTCATCCGAAAAACCCCTTCTTCACACCTCGAAGAAGAGAGAGCATCATCGAGATGACTTTTACCCTGCCACGAAGCCATAGGCTTCCTCGTGCTACCCACATGAGGAGCTCGACCGTCCATGAAGAGCCTAGCCAACCGTGGCCGACATGCATGAAACCTGTGCTATCATGATGTTTTGACATGAATGCATTCTAATTAATGCATAGCAAGCAAACACAGAGATGCAATGTCCATAACTCATGAAGTGGCAATTAACTCAACAATCCATTTTCCTAACTATTGTGTTTATAACTTTGGCCAAAGAAATTTTATATTCACTTAGGTCTTAACCCGATATGAATTAAGCCACTTTAACACCCATCCATGCACGTCCATATCACACCAATATTTTTTTTGATCAACAAGAACATATAGATTATACAGACACGGTCAGAGCGTTCAACTTAGAATTCTTAACTTGATCTCATTTTAAAATGTCAAAAGATTTATCCATCATAATGGTTATATAATCTCAAGATTTAAAGGCTCAAGATCTTATATGCAATTAATCAAATTCATATACATATATCAAAATTTTGTATTCTTAGTTTCTAAGTCAGAAAAAGATTTCACTCAATCTACATTTTCTCTAGGTATAATATTCCTTCCACACTATCAAAGAAACTTGATAACTCCAACTTTTGAGTCTACATGAGAAATTTGATTTTCCAGTTTTAAAACAAATTTTGAGGAAATTAAAAAAAGAACAAAGCATAGCATTCTTAAGTGGGTGGCCTGTTTGAGGGCTCGTCCCTCATGCTGGGTGCAGCCACAGCTTAAAATGACCGCCCCACATGATCATTTAAAGAGTTTAAAAACAGTCAAAGAAACTTGATAAGTCAAACTTTTGAGTCTACATGAGAAATCTGATTTTCCAGTTTTAAAACAAATTTTGAGGAGATTAAAAAAAGAACAAAGCATAGCATTCTTATGTGGGTGGCCTGTTTGAGGGCTCACCCCTCATGCTGGGCGCAGCCAAAACTTAAAATGGCCGCCCCACATGATCATTTAAAGAGTTTAAAAACAGTTTAAAAAAAACACATATTTTATCACTCTCTTGGCCGCCCAAACAGGTGTTTGGCATCATGAAAATTGCTATTTAAAAGTGTGCAAACTGGTATTACACCCAGCCGCCCTATATCTATATGGTGTTTTTATTTTTTTAAAATCAATGCAGAAAAAATCAGACCTGGACGCCCTCTTTTCTCAGTGAGGGAAACAAAAATAAAAGCATTTTCTTCCATTTAATGTTTACCACATTTTCAACCACCCAGAATGTCAAATACAGAGTTTTTTTAATTGTCAAAATTGGAGTACTCATGCATTTATGGGTGCCCATGAATGCTGGATGGAGCTTAAACCAAAAACGTGGTTTTCTGAGTGCTCTAATCACTCATTTGCATACTCAGACGCCCCAAACAAATTCTATTTGCAAATAAATATCAATCCTCATGACAAGTTTGCCTATATAGACTTAAACTTATAAATTGGAAAATGGGGATTTGACAAATTACCCTATAATGGAAAAGAAAGTTAAAATTTTATCCCAAAAATGTGCCTGGTTCATGGGCAATGCCCAGATTTTCATTTGTATAAATCTCATTATTGGGTAATTTTCTCAAATACCCGAAGCCTGAAATTAAAGAACAATTTGAAGACACTAATAAAACTGCCTCTGCACACTGGAACAAATACTTATTCAAGGCAGAAAATTGAAAAAAATTAAATAACCGTAACCCTCAGATTTGGGAAAAAACACAAAAATCCATCAACATATTCAATATATCCTCTGATGGACAGAATGGTTACTTATCTAAATCTGAAATTATAAATACAGAAAGGCAAATCACATGTTCCCTTACCTCCAGGCTGAAGAGTTTTTTTTTGTAATATCATGGTCAAGAATACCTCCAGAAAAGAAAGATGTCTTTTTGCAGAGCCCCCCAATCTTTTTTCCCTTCTCAGAAAATAATGTTTTTCCTTACTCAAAGTATGCGCTTGGAATGGAGAAATCAAACCAAATACCATTCTTCTTTTTTCTTTCATAAGGTAGCTGTCTCAATTTTATGCCTTCCTCATATTAATGAGAGCAATACACCTTTTTTATTTTTTTAATTTTCCCCCCAGGTTTGATAAAAAGACATTTGTTCTTTTAAAAGGCTCAAGTTCTAAAATGAAATTCATTTAAATAATAAAGAGAATTATCTTTATTATTTAAATACATACATAATTTAATACTTACAAATAAAGGAAAATAATTCTTTTAATAATTTTCTAATGAAGCTAAATTAAGATTCATACTATATCATTTGTGAAAACAATCAATTATCAATAAACACTAGAGTATTCCATTTCCATAATAAAATAATTACTATTTCTATACTCACGCAAACACAGTTGTTAAACAGGCGTCATTAGACTTATGATAATGCAAGATTATCTACATGCGACTACATGTGTGCCAGTAATTTCATGCATGTCACCCCTCGGAATGCTAAACACTTCTTCCCGATGATACCCTCTCTTCTGATGAGAGTGTCGTCTTCTTTCCTGTCACACTCACATAACAAAATCTTGTAGTTAGTCGTATTCCAATAAAACCAAATAAAATCATATCATTGCATCGTTAATTTCTACAATAACGATAACTTTAAATTTCATCATTGTACATCATTATAATCGCATCTTATAATCCACACATTAGTCGTATCTTAACCCATCAACATCAAAAGTCATAGCAAAATACATGTTCATAATTATATTTACACATATTTACTAGTAGCTGTGATAGGATACAAATTGGGCTGTAACAAATGTTTCCAGGGACCTGCATGACTCATTATCATGATCAGTCAAATGCCATTTTTTTTTTATATGAACTGATTTGGTGAAATGTAAATTTTCATTTTATTTAGTATCTTTGGTATCTTTTCAACATCATCTTTTTAAAAATCCAGCATCTAGGTATATTATAAGCAATAGTTTAAAAACTGAGACTCAGCAAAAACTCCAAACATTAAAAAACACAAATTTGTAAAATAGTCTAAAAAACCATGCACGAAACTGAATTTACAAAGGTCATAAGTAGTCTTTCATTCATTTACAGATCAACAAATGAGTTCAATTCACATCACGATGTCATGATTATAAATTAGTAATTACATATGCATATTAATATTTTACAATTTTCATCCATGGAAAACATGTGCACAAAACAAATTTTATTTTTTGCTTTTTAAAACCAGAGCTGGGGTCTGCGGGTTGCAGCCCCCAGAGGGATTGAGGGGCAATGCCGCTAGTGGGGGTTTGGGAGCAGAGCCCCTAGTGGGGTTGAGGGGCAGGGCCCCTCATGGGGGTTTGGCCTTCAAGACCACACGAACCTTCATGGCACATGCTCGAAGAAAACAATTCAAAAAATGATGAAAATAACCTTTTTTCTGGGCAGACTGTCTTATTTGAACATCAGCCAAGTTTTTGAGTCAAACTTGATAGTTATTGGTGAGTTTTTGGGTGAGTTTTTGCCAAAAACTTGGCAATAACTTGCCTGGCAAATTAGTTGTGGATCCTGTCTGAGCTGCAAGTCCTATGAGTTATTGGTGATTATTTGAAGTTTGAACTATGCTCTAAGCTATGTTTCCTATTTGAACTATGCTCTAAGCTATGTTTCCTTCGAATTGCAAATGATTTTAAATTTTTGGATCTAAAACATTTATAGGATGCTTGCTGTATTGTTGATAGTTTATTGCTAGTGAAATAAAAAAGTGTCCCCAATTTGTATGGGACATCTTGAATAACATGTTGATGATTAACGTCCAGAATCCACACAATCTCTTGGTTTATAATCTCACTATGTTTTAGTGATTTTTTGTTGGAAGATTATAATTTTGCATGTTGGAATCCAGACGCTCAAGGCTGATGCATCATTTCATGCTTTCATGACAGATACATTCTGGATGCATCTCAGGTCATCAGTTGAGCAGAAGGTATGTTTTTATATCATCTTTTTAAAGTCCATCTTAGTCTTAAAGTAATAAACATGATGTGATAACAAAGAATTACTATGTCGCCCTGAAAGCATAAATGGTTGGTATGTATTCTGTCTTATGGTACATGATTCTAAAGGACATCTATGTAAGACATCTGCAAAATGATGTTACAGTCCCATTTGCATGAAGTCATATGAAAAGTTGCTAGTGTCCTGAATATGTAATAACTGATAAGTATCTTTTGTTATTATTTTCCATTTCAAGTCTCTGAAGTACCATTGTAGAGGGCATGAAGGATTGCCTCCTGTGATCATACATAAATTACAACTATCTGCCCAGATATAAAGTTCTGTAAAGATGCAGGGTTCAAGTTAAATTATCTGTCACAGTTTGAATGCCTGCAAATTGTTTTGTGTATTTGTAGAACAATTGCATATTTTGTCATCAGTTTGGAAGTATTATCTTTTTTTAGTTGTCAACCAGTGTTCCATAGGGATGCGTCACACACCACCCCCCCTCAAAAAGAAGTGCCATTTCTGGGATGGGGAACAAATGTCCCTGTGCCACCACCCAACCGCTGCTTGCAGGGGGACATCCCTGACACATCCCTGCCAAAGGTGGGACATCCTGAGGGCATCCCCCCTGCAGTGGATGTTGGGAGCACTCTCCGATGTCCCTGGGATGGCCAGGGGATGCCTGGGCATCCCTCGATTATCTCGGGGACACCAGGCAGTCCCTACGCCGAACAAAGTTTCTCTATGTCATGATAACGATTTTGATTTGTGTCAAAAGCGTTGAACAGACAGACAACATGATGACATGTACAAATGGTTGACCTTGGAAGAAAGGAGGAACGTTTATATGGTATTGGAGTCAAAATAGAATATTAAAACAGCTGTTATTGTTTTTGTTTACTCGGAGGCACATTATCTTATCTTAACTTTAGGAAGTTCGTGATCAAATATTTCTTAATTTGTATGTCACAGACATGTTGGGCTTCGTAGAGAGTGGAGGAAGTGCTTGGGGTGGAGTGGTGGAGAATGTTATCAAGTTTTTACTAATGTTTGTGAACTTCTGCTGACTGCCATAAGGAGTTTCTAAAAACAGAGAAGAAAATAAATAAAAAGATTTTTAGAATGACGATATTCTTATCTTCAACTGTGCAGTCCTCATCATTTAGACTGGTTGGATTTCCCAGCTTCACTGTTAGTTCTCTGAAGAATGAACATTTGGTCAGAAATAATGAGGATTTGGTGTCAGAGAAAACATGGAATTGGAGGGAAGACTTAAATAGATTTTTTTATATTTTTGGTAACATGGAAAATCAGCAGCCCAGAAACCAGGTACCACAGTAAGGAAAGACTTATATTTATAATAATATAATAAATTCATAATTATTAATTTAATAATTATAAATATTAATTAGTTTAATTAATAATTATATATTAATAATATCAAAATTGTATGTATGTGTGCATGTGCCTATGCATGTATGTGTGTGTGTGTGTGTGTCTGCCTGTGTATGTATGTATGTTATATTTGCATTACCAGCTGCCTTACCCCACCGTCTCCAAATTTTGGTCCATAGTTCCCTTGTCCCCGAAAGCCGTCCCCTCATCACCCGTTCCAAAACTCCATGGAATACTGCTATCAACTGCTTGTGATGCCTGGTTGTTCTTTCTCTTAAAGTGCATTTGATTGTATGGATTCTGGAATATAGTGTAAAAGGCATCTATGATTCAATAGTTCTATTCCTCTTTGAAGGAAGTCATGCCAAACATTATGTGGTTCTCACATGTAAACATGCAACTTGGCATTATTAATTCCTAATAACAGATATTCTAGGCATTTTCACTATTTAAGATGGCACGTTGATAATCTATTCAGCATTTCCATGCTTTCCTTTTGTAGTTAATGATTTTCAATTTTGTTTCCTGAGCTTAATGGACAAGTCTGGACATGGATCTACTACTTTTTACTGAAGTTGCAGGATTTGGCACCCCCTCTGTCTTAGTATGTGTATTGAAGTCCCTGGTATGGGTGCCGATACCGTAAGCCATGAGCATCGTACCTGCCCATGCCCAAAAGCAGCAGCCTTTGTTTGTCACATTTGATTTGTTCAGATATGGCATTTATGCCCTTTGTGCTGTAGCCTATCAACAATTAAAAATAAGATTAAAAAACATCCCTATTAATTTTTGAAGCCCTAAAAGAATCCAAACTGTTACAAATATGCAGCACAGCTGCTTCTAAAATCACAGAAGAAGACATTCTAAGTTTGTGAGCAACAGAAATTGTTCATGACTAACAACAGTTGCTGGTGAGCATGTAATCTCCCCATTTTCGGAGTGATCACCACGGGAGGACAGGTGGACTTGTTTTCACACTCAAGGGGATTTCGGAAGGCAAATTGAGGTTTGAAGGTGCATTGATGTATTTCCTAATAATGTTGATGTGACTCTTTCATTTAATATTATATTTTTGCCATGGGAGCGAATCACTTGGAGGAGTTGCAAGTATGGAGATTTGTCATCTTGAGGGATTGTGAGTGTGGAGACTTGTCATGCTTTTGCCAAGAGATGAAGCAGCAAATTCTATGTTTGATGCCACCTTGATGATGAGACATTGTTTGGATCCTATGCATGTGTGCGCCAACCTTGTGAAGATCGTTTTCTATACCTTGTTGATTTGGGATGACTTGTGATGGAGGAATAAATAATAAACTAATACCTTACCTTGGCGCTTGGAGATGGTGTGGAAACTAGTAAAAGAATAGTAAATTCATATCTTTAATTTGAATTTGTTGGGCACCAAAGTCACTAATGCTGGTTGGCCCTCTTGGAGGGAAAAACAATAATAAAGTAAGGAAATATTCCTCTAGGTCGGCCAAGAGGGAAAAGTAAGTTGGATCATGTATAAATACAAGGTCAATTGTGGCATTCAAATCATCATTCAAGCATTCATTCATTCATTACTTGGAATTATCTCTTGAAGTAGGAGCTTGAGACGAAAACCTTGAGTTCCTAGGAGTTGGACGAAACCCTAGCTCTTTCCTTTGGAGGATTCCGTGACGGGAGTTCACTTGTGTTTCATTGACATTTTGTGGAGAAGAAGAGCAGAAATATAAATCAGATTGGAGATCATTGTTGGTGGCACTTCCTTGGTGTGGATTGATCATCATTTGCGGAGGAGATTGCCCTAGTTTGAGTGCCCTTCATTGGTGGAGGTGCGATTTGGCTTTGAAGGCATTTAGGTGGTTCTTGTGCATGATTTTATTTTCTAATTTGGAGCAGCAGAGGAGCAGACCTGATTTGCCTTAGATTGGAGTGGATTCATTGGTGGATTGGAGCTAGCTTACCTAGGGTTTGACCCTACTCTTTGAGCGCCACCTTTGGAGGATCTTTGTGGAGGTTTGTTGCCATCCCGTGGCAACATTTGCATCATCCTTTGGAGCAGCAAACATATCAGACCTGGGCGCACTAGTTGGACCAGATTTCCATTGTGTTTGAAGATTGAAGACCTAGGGTTTCATGCCCTAATTGGAGCAGCACACGTAGGAGATCTTTTCCTATTATTTTGAAGGTCATTTTGCTATTATTTTGGTATGTATAACCCTTAGGGTTTGGGCAGAACATTGCTGGGCATGTTTGTCATGTTTGCCCTATTTTGTTGTTGTACTAGAAGACTTGTAAAACTCAGATTTTGTAGCAGCAGACTTCTGATTTTATTTTCAGTCATTTGTGTTGGATATTTGATGCTCATTTGATGGTGAAATGCAAGTATATTATGGTTGATCATGTTTATGGTGGAATTATGATGTTTTGAGATGTTTTATGGGCTGCCCTAGTTGATTGTTCAAGTCTGCTTTTTACTTCAGAAATTAAGGTTTGAGCAGGAATCTAATTCAGATATTGGAAAGTCCGTAAATCCAAAAGTGTCCAAAATATCCCATTTTGGGATATTATAGTGGTATCAGAGCTTGGATCCTGCCAGCTTGTAGGGTTCATGTGGAGATTGTGAAGTGGTGATCCTCTAATGTTGGCTCATGAGTTTTGAAGACGGGAGATACATCACTTATCGAAGAAGGCAGCGTGTTGTTGGGTCCGATTCGGAAGAAGAAGGCAATATGAGTGACCAAAGTCATGAAGAACCTAGCACAAGAGAGATAATCAATAACCTAGCACGAGGGCAACATGAATTACTTAAGCTCTTAAATAGATATGTGAGGCAAAATTTTGGAGGCAACGACAATAACGGAGGTGATAGAGGCAATCAAAACAATGGGCACAATGATGCAAGCACTTTCAGGAATCAAGGTGGTACTTCGGTACATACATCTCATACAACCGTGGCTAGACCTCTCATCCCTACATTTTTTGATCAGCAAAGGGTTGTGGAGAATGAACCACAAGCTCGAGGTGAGACTTTTGATGATTATAGAAGAGAGTGGTTGGCACTAAGCAATGAATGCAAAGAATCCTTACCATGGACCGATTTCTACCAAGTCAAATACCGGAACAGGGACCGACCTCGAGAAGGGAGGAGCAACAATAACACAAATCATGAATTGCAAAAGAAGTTGGGAAAGGTCAATATCACTCCATTTGATGGCTCAAGGAGGATCACGACACGGGCTTGGATTCAAAAGTTGGACAACTTCACATTGAGCCCTATGTTTGAGAAGGATGCCATACAATTTACTACACTCCACTTGGAAGGTGATGCTCTTGATTGATGGTACAATGGCATGGTGACTCAACGCCATGACCTCATCACTACATTTTTGGAGTTCTCACAAAGGTTGATTGATAGATTTGATGAGTCAAATCTGGAACAATTTTTCAAGGAGTTGGCACAACTCAAACAGAAGGAGTCATTGGATGCATACATAACATAATTTTAGAGGCTTGCCGTGTTGGTGCCAAATGTTTCGGAGAGACGGTTGACATTTCTCTTCATTGAGGGACTCGAAGAGCTAGTTCGTGGATGGGTGAGAGCCTTAAATTCACCAACATTGAGGGAAGCAATCAAGAGGGCTCGAGGAATGAAGTTTTCAGCGCCATCCAAACCGAAGTTTCAAAGCAAGCCATTTTAGAAGGATCCAAAGAAGAACTTTCCGAAGGACGGACCAAGGAAGCCAATAATGGATTTCGAGACAAGGAACGAGCTACGGAGGAAGAAGCTTTGCTTTACATGCAAGGAGCCTTGGGAGCCGAGGCATAGATGTCAAGGTAAGGGCAAAGCATATTACATTGAAGTCTTTTCCGACGGAGATGATGATGTCCCTGACACTAGCTCGGAGGGAGACAAGAAGGAACAAGGGGAGCTTGATGATACAGAAGGTACTATTGCTTTTCTTTCGGGTGTTCCAAAGCATTATCCTTTTAGGATTAGAGGTGTGGTGAAAGGGCAAAGAGTATCTTGTTTGGTGGATAGTGGAGCGACACATAATTTCATTGATGAAGGCTTTGTAGTTAAGAAGGGATTGCAAGTAGAGGAATTTCAAGGGTTCCGTGTTCTATCGGCGGATGGATTCAAAATGAACTGCACAAAGAAGATTTCTCATCTAAGCATTCAGTTGGAGGACTACACTTTTGAGGATGAGTTTTATGTGGTCAGCATTGGAGAAACTGAAATTGTCTTGGGAATTCAGTGGCTCAAATCTCTTGGGAGATATATACAGGACTTCAACAAGATGGAGCTTGAGTTCACTTCGAATGGCAAGCAAATCATATTAAAGGCCATCAACAGCAGCACACCTATAAGCATGGCAGCCAAACGAATGGAGGTTCGATTCAGATTGGAGGCGAGAGATTTTCAGTTGGAGGCCCCTTTTGGATCTGCTCTTGTAGGAGGACATGTGGCAAAGGATGAGGAAGAGATGGAGGAGCTAGAGGACAGCTTGATAAGGTATGATGACAAGTCTGATTTTCTGATTCATGACAGCAGTCCTACTTCTTTCATAGCAGCTACTTCACATAAGGAACACATAGTAGAAGAGGCCCCCAAGATGGACACTTGTGATTGGGATATGGAGCGTGAGGAAAATATGAAAGTTGCAAGTCACAACAAGCCTGAATTTATCCGCCATACCACGGAAGATGTCAAAAGAACTCAAGACCTGTGTGATGATTGGCTGCAACGAGCAAAGAAGGCGAAGATGTTGGCTACCCAGGCAAGACAACACTTGCACGAGGTCAAAGAGCGGTGTCATCAGCTAGATCAATCAAGGAGGCAAAGGGAAGCATGTCTATGATCTCTATTTCTTCCAAGGGAAGAAGGCATCATGGTGGAACAAGCAAAGGAGAAGACTCTTGAGGAGAGCAAGCAAGTGGAGTATGCAGAGTTGGATGAACAAGTGGAAAGATATGACTCAGAAATTTCAGTTTTTGTATTTGATTTGCATTATGAGTTACCTTTGTTTGGGAGCCCCTTGAAGGCTCAAGTATTAGAGGAGATTGGAATTGTTGAGACTACACTTAGTGGATCAGCCGCTAATGTCATGGCTACACTTGAAGAGGGAGTCATAAGGGATTCAGTTTGTGATGGTCCCTTGATCATTCTTGGAGGAGATGTAGAGTTGGGTGATAATGTGATACAACTATCATTCTATTGACCCTTTGGTATTATTGGAGGTTCCTCTATGTCCGAGTTTGGTGATGCATACTATAGAGGCACTTGCATTGGATTGGCATACTTTGGAGATGCAGTTGGTTCATATGCCTAGGTATGAAGACATTGTTCTAATTTCTGATTTGGAGGCACTAATGATTGCATTGCAGCTGGGCTATGGCATTGGGCTTGAAGGTGAGCATGATGGAATAGGCATTCCAGCCCTAGTTCAGGAGCGTCTACCCCCTACCTTTTTAGGAGTGGGCTGTTCTACTTTATGGTGCATGGATTTTTTACAGAGTGTATGGAGGACAACACTGTTTGGGAGCTTGGAGGGGGATTGGATCATCTTCTCAGCCTTGGCAGATGGGTCTCATATCAGCAACTTAGTGGGAGTTGTCATACCCTCTCTTGCACCTAAATTGGGCATACTTCGCATCCACGAGAGGTCAACAGGAGTCGAGGGATGGTTTGGTATTGTTGACACTTCGAGAAGCTTCCACTACCTCATGTTCTATGGATGTAGAGGTGTGATGATTTGGTATCTGGGAGGTGACATGTCTGACACTTGGGATCTAGATGGGTTGCTTCACAGTCTTCGGAGAATGGATGATGACAGCATGGGGCAGCTGAGGCTTGGTGATAGGTGGACATATCTCGGAAATCACATTCTTCACCACTTGTTGACAGGAGTGTTTCTCTTCGAGGCTTCGATTTGGACTAGCTATTTGTTTTTGATGGATGGAGCCTTGGGAGTTGTGGAGATTGCTGCACTTGTGGTTGCGGGCATATTCTCAGAATCGGGAGGATGGGGACAGGTTGAGCTCGAGTGTGTATGGCTATGGCTATCGGAGCTCACTTCGCATTGCATTCTTCTTGGAGGGTACAAGCACAGGTGGAGACTTTGTGTGGTCACAGGGCGTTTGTTTGGATAGAGATACATGTCATTTGACACTATCTCATAGAATGCAGGGTTTGGGTGGATGGAGGTACATGTCATTTGACACTACCTCACTTGTTGCATATTTGCCATTGCTTGAGGACAAGCAATTTCTAGAAGGGAGGAATGTAATACCCCCATTTTTGGAGTGATCACTATGGGAGGACAGGTGGACTTGTTTTCACACTCAAGGGGATTTCGGAAGGCAAATTGAGGTTTGAAGGTGCATTGATGTATTTTCCTAATAATGTTGATGTGACTCTTTCATTTAATATTATATTCTTGCCATGGGAGCAAATCACTTGGAGGAGTTGCAAGTATGGAGATTTGTCATCTTGAGAGATTGTGAGTGTGGAGACTTGTCATGCTTTTGCCAAGAGATGAAGTTGTAGCAAATTCTATGTTTGGTGCCACCTTGATGATGAGACATTGTTTGGATCCTATGCATGTGTGCGCCAACCTTGTGAAGATCGTTTTCTATACGTTGTTGATTTGGGACGACTTGTGATGGAGGAATAAATAATAAACTAATACCTTACCTTGGCGCTTGGAGATGGCGTGGAAAAGAGTAAAAGAATAGTAAATTCATATCTTAAATTTGAATTTCTTGGGCGCCATAGTCACTAATGCTGGTCGGCCCTCTTGGAGGGAAAAACAATAATAAAATAAGGAAATATCCTCTAGGTCGGCCAGGAGGGAAAAGTAAGTTGGATAATGTATAAATACAAGGTCGATTGTGGCATTCAAATAATCATTCAAGCATTCATTCATTCATTACTTGGAGTTATCTCTTGGAGTAGGAGCTTGAGACGAAAACCTTGAGTTCCTTGGAGGAGTTGGACGAAACCCTAGCTCTTTCCTTTGGAGGATTCCGTGACGGGAGTTCACTTGTGCTTCATTAACATTTTGTGGAGAAGAAGAGCAGAAATATAAATCAGATTGGAGGTCATTGTTGGTGCCACTTCCTTGGTGTGGATTGATCATCATTTGTGGAGGAGATTGCCCTAGTTTGAGCGCCCTTTATTGGAGGAGGTGCAATTTGGCTTTGAAGGCATTTAGGTGGTTCTTGTGCATGATTTTATTTTCTGATTTGGAGCAGCAGAGGAGCAGACCTGATTTGCCTTAGATTGGAGTGGATTCATTGGTGGATTGGAGCTAGCTTGCCTAGGGTTTGACCCTACTCTTTGAGCGCCACCTTTGGAGGATCTTTGTGGAGGTTTGTTGGCATCCCGTGGCAACATTTGCATCATCCTTTGGAGCAGCAAACATATCAGACCTGGGCGCACTTGTTGGGGCAGATTTCCATTGTGTTTGAAGATTGAAGACCTAGGGTTTCATGCCCTAATTGGAGCAGCACACATAGGAGATCTTTTCCTATCATTTTGAAGGTCATTTTGCTATTATTTTGGTATGTATAACCCTTAGGGTTTGGCAGAACATTGCTGGGCATGTTTGTCATGTTTGCCCTATTTTGTTGTTGTACTTGAAGACTTGTAAAACTCAGATTTTGTAGAAGCAGACTTCTGTTTTTATTTTCTGTCATTTGTGTTGGATAAATGAAGTGGATTTGATGCTCATTTGATGGTGAAATGCAAGTATATTATGGTTGATCATGTTTATGGTGGAATTATGATGTTTTGAGATGTTTTATGGGCTGCCCTAGTTGATTGTTCAAGTCTGATTTTTACTTCAGAAATTAGGGTTTGAGCAGAAATCTAATTTAGATATTTTGGAAAGTACGTAAATCCAAAATTGTCCAAAATATTCCATTTTGGGATATTACAGAGCAGCTGCAGTTGTCGGTGATCTGCATGAGTTTTTGAGCAGCAGCAGTCATCAGTGATCTGCAGGTCTTTGTGAGCAGTGGTTGTCGGTAATTGATAGGGCTTGTGAGCAGTGGTCGTCGGTAATCGATAGGGGTCTGTGAGCAGCAGTGGTTGTTGGTGATCAACAGTAGGTGTTTGTGAGTAGCAACAGTCATTGGCGATCAGCAAGAGTTTGTGAGCAGTGGTAGTTGTTGTTGATCAACAGTGGATGTTCAGAGCAGTAGATATCTGGAGCATTCAACGTAGACGTTTGTTTGCCATGATTTGTTTTCCTCCTTAGCCACTTCCATCCCTTACAGTTATTTTGTTAAAAAATTTCATTGCTTGACAGTAATGTATCCTTAGTTACAACTAAGAATACTTGCATTGTATAATGTTTTTTCGTTTGGTTGGTGAGTTGTGAACTTGGGATCCACACCCTTTAATGTAAATCATGAAAAAGCTAAAAAATGTTTTGGCATTCCAATGTTTGACCCTGTAAACTGGGGTGCTGAAAGAGAATAACTCATCCTAGAACATTGGAATGCATGTAAACTAGGCACATCTATCAATCTACTCTCTTCTTTGTTGATCTTAAAGTCATTTGATGCTTCACCTTATTCGGAAAGGGCATCTCCCTCTTTTTTACCTCAATCCAATCTTGGCCCGATAAAGATGAGGCATGTGAAATACTCTTGGCCACCTCCAAATGCTCCATATCTCCTTTTGAATCTTCCTTTGAAGCCAACTTAGATTCCAACCTTGCTGGGACCCCTGCTTCCAAGCCACAGTTTTGAGATACAAACCCAGATATTGCTACATGCTTGGAGGAGACCATTAATGCAGTCAAGGGCTGGGAGCCTAGAGTTAAGCGACCAGCCCAAGTAGCCTTCTTTCACACACAGACAAATTAACACTAACAGTAGCAACAGCTGTAACTCAGAGAATTAGACACCAAAATAACAGCACTTTAGGATTCAAATAATGCCAAGAGTCATGGTATCATGAGACTTCAAAAGTCAGAAATTAAGAACTCAACCTACAAGATTCCACTTGCAGGCATACAGCCCAGCATAAAACAATGTTCAGAAGATTCAGAAATATCTGGTGATCAAATCTACAGGCATACAGCCTCACAATGACTTCGATTATGAGAGACCTTGGGACAGCAACAGGTGTGCAGCCTATTCAGAGATCTCATGACTCAGGAAATTAGACTCAGCTACAGACACAAAGACCAGCGCAGCAGCTACTGGCTTGATTCTCACAACCCCCCTGTTTTGTTCTTTCTTTTTTTTTTGTTACTTCCTACCAAAACATGTGAATGGATAGATATATGTATCGTCCCTGTTTGTGGTGACTTCAGCGACCTTGTTATGGTTGTGATAGGTGTATCCTAGCCACTAGGAAGTGCTAAAAATAGCAGTGCAGGCAATTGTAACAGTCAGCTACCAGTAACAGTCGACATTGAGCATGATTAATGCGCCAGACCCTTAATTTGGTATCCACCCAGCTTGAGGAAGAATAACAGCCGCCCGCCATCCAAGAATGGCAAATGGAAGTTAAGAGAGTCTGCCGCCAGGTAGGAAGTAGTCAAATCCAGCTGCCAGACCATTGACTAGCGCCCAGGACAGCAAGAAAACTAAAAAACCCCATGCCCAGCACTAGGTAAACAGTTAGCAACATCCAGCAATAGGAGCGCTCAGATTTTTGTGAAGATCATGCCCAGAAAAGATAACACTCAGCAACAAGAACAGCTAAAGGACAACAAACAGACCCGCAACAAACACAAAAATTAGAAGGAAAAGACCAAAATGACAGCAGGATAGAGGTAAGCCAGGATGCTCCTGCATCAACCATAACCTGACCATCTGTAGTAGAATCATTCATAATAGAAGGGGGGGGAGCAATATCGAGAGACCTATATAATACCACCTCATCTAGGGCCACAGTACAGCGATGAAGCTTTGCATCTGTCCACCAAGTGGGTTTCACGCATGTTGATTGTCTATCCAAATCCAACACAATCTCTTTGTGGCAATGGGAGGTTTGATGTCTAGTAGAGAAGCATTTCCTGCATCTGAAAGCAATCTTTTCATAATCCATTGGTTGCCTCCAACTCCTGCTACCCACCTTAAGCAAGATTTTAGTAGGAAGCCCCTTGGTCAAACCATTTCCACAAGGATGCGAGCATAAGTGGAACAGTGGAAGACGATAGTCTCATTGGACACTTTGTGATACTTCCCAAGCTCGTTGCCAATGGCCTTGAGACCCCTTGTCTCCCAAAATTGTAAAGGCAAATATGGCAGTCAAACCCATAAGAAAGCAGGGGAGAATGAATCTGTTTAGGGATGAAAGGATGGAAACCAAGGGTTGAGGCAGTGGAAATCATCCTTAAAGACCAAAGGTCCTAAATTCAACACAAGCTCCATATCCTTAAGAAATTCAAATTCAAGGATGAAGAAACCCCAAGCATAGGGCTAGATGTAGATTTCGTTTTCCATTAACTTTTTCTACTGCTTGGTAATCCATGCATGTCACTCACACAGCTTGGGCCATATTTTTGAGAATTTGCATATGAGCGCATGTTCATGTAGAAACACTTATGATTGACAATCTCCTCTTCCATACATATTTTAGGAATGTGTGGAGAGGATTGAAAAGAATGTGGGAAGCACACGTCAAGTGGAGCTCGTGGTCCTTGAAACCCATTCGAAACATCTGTAGCCATGCCGAAGGAGGAGCCGTTGGGTTGAAGAGGGGCATGAAGCGTTTTTTTTGGGGGGGAGCGTAATTCGTTGGATGATTTTTGGGGAGTATCCTATCTAATCTAGTGGCTTCTGAGTCTTGAGTTGCATGCCAAACCCTAGCTGGATTCTCTGCCAGCCACAAGTGATCCCCTTGTGAGGCAAAAAGCACCTCTTTGTAGCTGCGAGTAGGTATATCATCTGAGTGCATGGTATTCTGAGACTTTGAGATAGGCCTGTAGAACTTAAAACTTTTTGCCATCACACCCATATTGGTGTTGTATTTGTACTTGTCCCTAGACGATTCAATGTCGATGCCTTGTGTTCTCTATTTGAGGTTGTGAATGCCTCCTTTTAGCCATGACCCTGATGTGGTTTGCTGCTTAAAGTTGAGACTTGTTAGCTTTTGCTTGTAGATTTAGGGTTTGGGAGGTGTTGAGTGTCAAAATTGCGAAGAGTAGAAGGCATGGTAGCCTGATTTTTTAATCATATGCAATGTATAATGTTTTTAATAACTTAATCATATAAATAATAAAGCTACAAACATTTTTAAAACATAAAATCTAGAAGAGTTCTAACTTTAGCTTTAAAAAAGATTTGTTAAATGTTATTTTCTTTAATATGCTACAAACTTAGTTTAGGCTTTACTTTTGTTGGAAATAAGCCACACCTGGACCAATGATGGACTCGCCACAAAGGGGCCAGTAGCTCATTTGGTAGAGCACTCCAACAACAAATGGAAGGTCCTAGGTTTGAGTCCTAGCTGATCCATGTGAGCAGTAGCTCAACAATTGGTATCAGAGCCATGTTAGGAGCCCCAAGCACCTGCAGTGTGGCTTAAGGGGGGGTGTTGAAAATAAGCCACACCTGGACGACGATGGATTGGCCACAAAGGGGCTAATAGCTCAATTGATAGAGCACTCCAGCAGCAAATGGAAGGTCCTAGGTTCGAGTCTTAGCTAGTCCATATGAGCAGTAGCTCAACAACTTTTAAATGTTTAATAATTGTTATTTTTTAATATTTCTTTAGGAAGGTTTTGATGGTTAAAATTAATTTTACATACTAAAAATAATACTTCAAAATTAAAAAAAAAATATAATAGTTGATTATAAATATTATAATGTTTTAACATTTAATGTTAGAATAGTCTAATATTAAATATTTTTTAATCCAGTAAATGAGGGTTCTATCGGGGCCCTCATACATATAATCAAAATACAAACATATATAAATTAGTAATTATAAAAGGGCAGAAAAAACATGCCACTGAAACTGCCTTCGCACACAACATAAAACCTTACAATCAGTAGAGGAACAAAAAACTTCAACTGCCCCACTTTAGTGACCCCCTATAACAGTCCAAAAGTAGAAACAACAGAACTAACTGAAATTTGAAAATTTCCTTCGTGGCAGCAAAAAGGGACAGTGAAGAGTACCCGAAGAGCTTAGTCTATAACAACTGTAATATTAAATTATTTAAAGATGTAAAAATTTATTTTATTTTTTTCTGTTTAATTTTACAGTTTAAATTATTAATTTTATGTTTAGGTTTAACTTTTTGAAGCTAGATGATTAAATTATTGAATTTTAACATTATTATAATATTTTAACAACTGACCCTGATTATATTTGTAATTAAATTTAAAATATTATTTACTTCAAATTTTATGCTACTTTTTATTAAACATTGCTTTTTGTTTATAATTTAAATTTCTTATATTTGTTATTTGTATAATTATTGAACATAATAATTGTAAATTTTTAATTCACAAATATTAATATATCTAATATATATTTAATAATTTATAACCATAATTTTTTTTTATTAAATAGTGAGGGATCTATAGTGATCCTCTCCTAAGAAAGAACACAAACAATGAACAAAATAAGAAGGCGAGCATACCCCAGACAAAACACTAGGCAACAAGTTTTCAAACCTAGAAACCATATAAACCCAAATCACAAGGGGCATTTGCCAGCCAACCCCAAAATATTCTAGCCAACCAAAATAGGGTGCTAAGCCACCCCCTTCTTCAAATGAGATTTGAGAATCATTTGAGAAAAAACCTTTTTTCTAGAAGAAGACTTCCTGTGTGAAATTGTCATCCATCCATCCACATAATCCAACCCTACAAAATAAGTTCCTTACATACTCTATCCCATGCCTCCAATATATAGACTCAAGGAGGTTTAGGGGACCGCCAAAATGCATTACCACGGGCATAAACAAGATCTCAAAATACCACAGTAAGAATTTTCACGTCCCTCACATAAGTGGACCTATCTCGGAATAGAAAATAACTCCTACACAAGCATCTTTGACCTCCATTATGCAAGTTGGCGTATGTATCTCCCAAAGGCTCCCCCATGAAGCACTAATTACATCCCCATGCCCAACTAATAATAGAAAATGCTCTTACAAGTCCACTATGTAACTCTCATCAATGCCTCATTACCAACAATATTTCCAAGTCCCTAGAGAATAATAAATAATTACATATGTCCCCACCTTCATATGGGCATTCCATTTTGCCCACTCCATGATTATTGGAGATACATAAATTTTTTACCCGTCTATGAACAATTAAGTTACACTAGACCCTTATGATATGCAAGGTGAATAGCGCACCTAATCCTAACATTCTCCCATTCGATGTTCACATTGCAAAAGCATAAGGGGCTCCAACAAAATGAACTAACCACCAAGAGTATAACCATGTTGCACCAATTGACTCTTTTGTGTTCACGGGTCAACAAAGCATCTATCCCATCCACCAAGTGACCACCATCTTGACCACAACACTCTCATCGTCCATCATGCCCAAGTGCGAAAGATAAGAACTTGAAGTCAAGAACACACTTTGAATGTCATTCCTCAACCCAAACACATACATTGAAGCCCATCTCTGCTAGAATAGGACCGAGTATTTGCCAAATACTCAATAACAACTATAATAGCGATCACAACATATTGCTAACACATCTAGCTAACCATACCTCAAAAATAGGGTACACACAACATAGGTAGGCCTTTTGCTATCAACATATATAGCCCAATCCACAATCACAAGTCCTTCTACATTCATTGTCCCGCACAAAGCCTGTTTCCATCAGTAACAAACACATAATAAACCTAAACTCTTTGTACAACAGTCGAATGACACATACCTCCCTAGGACTCCCACTTCATGGGTAATGTCAAGTCTGAAACCGACCAAAGCATCCAAAAGTCCACCAGCAATCCTCACATAAAGGACATGGCTAAATCCTCTATCACATAGGGTTGAAGGACACACACCGATCAACAAACTTGCAAACAAAACCATTGCTATAGTTGTGGCAAGTAAGATCTCCAAAACCCCAAATAGAAAAGCCATCAACATTTAATCGCTCAATCTCAAAGTCAAACATAGTAGGAACAGATGTAAGCTTCTCAAATTGAAGGAAAATCAAACAGATAGCCAGTCCCTCAACAAAGGAATATGCCTAAAGCCACTAACCATCTCTTGCACTGCTCGAAATAGTCCTTAGAATTGATATGTAGCTCAAGACCCAAACATAAGGAAACAATAGAGAAATAATAACCATGCATCTACTTAAACAAGTCCAAAGAATTGACATCCACAACTCAAAACTCAAACATAAGAGAAGACATGACAAAAAATAATGCATTTGAAAACTAGGTGGGCAGTACCTATTAGATCATTCACTGCCAAGTGGACTGAGAGTGGGGTATGAGATTGTTCTACCCATGAAACACCAAGTAAATTGACTCTTAAAATGAACAATCTCCTCAATAGGGCCATGCTGAACTCACATCTAGCTCTAGGTGTAAGCTCCTCAAACTTTTTGTTGAAACCAAGTCAAGAGACACATCATTCCAATACATGATCTCCAAAAGCTAGAGATTTAGCCTCATCCAAATCTGATATAGGTGCACAATCGATAATCTCATGCCAACCAAATTCCAACTGTAATTCCACAATAACCAGAAGCTCGCAAAGCAAAATGATCTTTACCAAGGAAGATCATCTGTGCCCACATAAAAATATGCTTAAAAGCATCTCCATTATGCTAAAACTCCAATGCGTGATTCAAAATCCACCATGGCTCAATAAACCCATCCTCTAAACCAAGGATCATTTGTTTAAATTGACATATTATAACCGACAACTCAACCAAAGATTCCAAGATCCCGCTATGGCAACATGTTTACATCTTCAGAAAACATGAAGATAAGCAATCTCTATCAATAGAACTAAAGATGTCAATGGACTCTCACTACTCACATAAGGCAGTTACTAGGAACTTCTCATGACATCACTAACCATTGCAGAAGAACATCCATCACAAAGTGACAAATTCACATCATTGCCACCGTTCTCATAGAAAGTGATCTAGAGCAATACATGGCACTATGACAAAACATCTCCTAAATGAATATCTCCCATGGCCCTCACACAATCAAATAGTTCAATTGCAACACCAAGAGCCCCCAAAAGGCAAAGTCGAACCACGATATCCAACCAAGAAGATACGATTGAATATGTAATTGCACAAAGTTCCCATTGAACCATGCTTCAAAGCCTCTCATGCCACCATAGTCAAATGGTATAGGTCTCAAAGTACAAGTATCTCAACTACTCCAAACCATAGATGGAAGACTCGTCAAGTGGCAGAGTACTCGCGGCAAAAAAGGAAAAATGAGTTTTAGCAGAGTAAACACATGGGTTTTGGTAGATGAGTTTTGTAGAGTTTTTAGTGATTTTTCTGGTGAGTAATTGTCGATTACTCGGTGAGTTCGTGCAATTGATTTGCCTGCATAGAACACACACCCAGGATGCGCCAAAAGCATAGAAAGAACATTGCAAAAACACAAAATTTACGTGGAAACGTGGCTATAAAAACCCTATTCGGGCATGTTCAACAAAGCAAGCTAACAAAGCAATGATTTTTTTTAAGCAATGAATTTTATCTTAGCTCAAAAATGTGCTGAAAACGTTGAAAAAATGATGAAAAAATATCTAGAATAAAATTTATGTTTTTTTTTAAAAATTTTAGTATTTTTTAAGTTGTCGAGTTGAAAGTTTTTGGTTTGCCGAGTCCGAGTCGAGTTTGAGTTTGCGAACTATGCCCCAAACACCGTCTCTCTGCCTCACTACAACATACCAGTGCACCATGAAGACCAAACAAGGCCAACCAAATAGAATCTGCAACTCCATGGCATCAGGATAGTCTACATCAACACCTTGTTTCACACAAGACACCATCAACACTACAAGGATCAATGGGTATAGACAACCCACATCTAAGTTCTCCATGCAACATGCGGGTATAGGCAACTCACAAACACGGATGGACATGGCAACCATAGATGACATGAAGCATGGTCCCTACTCCATTGAACAACAAGGAAGCCACGAAACTCATAGAGCTCAAAAAATAGAACACCTAGATTCAACACCACATGAGGAGCATGCCAATGGAGACAACCAAAGATAACATGTAGATTCTCCACGACTCCAACATCATATCCAATCTAGATCCAACTTGCCACAAAACCTCAATAGAGTAGCCACACTTCAAGAACCCAACAACAATTGACCAAAAACATACCAACATTTCCACACCGAGAAGAGTGCAACCAACCTCCTCAAACCATGCATGAAGCGTGCATGCAAATATGAATTTCCCTCCATCCAAAAACCCTTATAATTTATAATCTAAAGCACAATCTTCATAGACCTACATAACATGGATTTTGGTTAACATGTAAAACTTGTAAAACCATACATGTCAAAGACATCCATGCAAATTTGAATTCATTTAATCATTCCAGAAAACCACAAATTTGAAAAACACTAAATCTGAAAAACACCAAATTTGTAAACTAGAACAATATCACAGGTATGCAAAACCACATATTTTGAAATAGAAAATTTGTAAAACCCACAAATCCAAGACATCATGAACCTGTAACATGCAAGTACAATCATCCATAAGGATTAGAGGTTGTCTAGGAACTCTAGACCATTAGAGGACCAATTCCACAACCATCATCAAGTACATGTATACATAAGAACCAAGTTGTCCAGGAGCTTCTAGATCACCAAAAGACCAACTCAACAACCTGATGCAACAAAAGGGGTTAATCATCCAGCGCTTCCACATAGCCAAGGATTGAAACCATCGACCCAATGTAAGCACTCCATATGGTAGTTAACATAGCTAGTGTTTTCCCATGTGACTAGGGAGCCAAAAGCAAGTACCTAATATGAACACTCTTCCATTGCACATGACCACAAGATGAAGGAACACAAGCACCATGCCAGAGGATAGTCACATACTGCCAAACAAGAGCTCCAGGTCACAACCATGCAACATGCAACCACATGATCAACTCCAAAACCATCCTTGAGCTTCCAAAGCCCAACATAGGTTCCATCGTATCTCTCCGCCATTCCATCAATGTTCACCATACCGTTTCTTGAAATAATAGACCAGATCCACGGGAAAATCTCACTCATAAGAGGATTAATAAACAACCAATCATTTTCAGCAAATTCCCACAAGCTTGCTAGGCCAAGAAATTGACAATGGAGGAATACCTAGAACCAAATCACCATGGATCCATCACAAATTGTTGGCAGTGAGCTGCCCCCTTGTCAGTGAGGCGTTCAACGTTGACCTCGGGATTCGTGACATGGCAGTGAGCCTCCCGTGGATCTGGGTTAAGTCTGGCGTTTGTAGTGAGCGTTGATAGCTCGAGCTTTTGGCGCAACGGCAAACAATTCCAACAATTGGTATCAGAGCCATGGGTTACGGGTTCGAATCCCTTAGGTTGCGTTGAAGGGGGGATTGTTGGCAGTGAGCTGCCCCCTTGTCAGTGAGGCGTTCAATGCTGACCTTGAGATTCGTGACATGGCAGTGAGTCTCCCGTGGATCTGGGTTAAGTCTGACATTTGTAGCGAGCGTTGATAGCTCGAGCTCTTGGCGCAATGGCAAACGATTGCAACACAAACAACAACATGCAACCCACATGCAAGTACATGCAAACCACATGCAAGTTCTTGCAACTCACATGTAAGAACATGCAAACCACATAACCACCTCTGCTTTGATATCAAATATTGGGAAATATGCTCGCAAACTCCTTAGCAATTAAACTCAAAACTAAATATAATTATTAAGCACGTAGGAATTTGCACATTAAACCTTTGAGGAGAATATTACATAAATCAAATCTACAAAAAATTCAGCAGCATTCCGACACGTAAATAGCACTTAGAAAAGAAAGAATGAGAGATAGAATATAAAAATAGATAGAAGAGAAGATGTGCCGATAGACGTGGGAAAAATCCTTTCGGTTAAAAAACCCCACCATCGAAAGCGCCAAACCAATTATTGTTCTCTAAATAAGCATTTACAATACAATATCAGGCTTAGAGCCTCATGGAGACCAACATCCTACTCCTTTGGTAGAAAATCGACAACATAACCCTACAAAATAAGTTCAATACATCCTTTATCCCATGCCTCGAATATGTAGATTCAAGGAGGCCTAAGAAAGTATCAAAATGCATTACCACGGGCCCAAACAAGGTCCCAAAATACCATGGTAAGAATTTTCATGCCCCTCACATGTTTGGAGCCATCTTGGAATAGAAAATAACTCTTACACAAGCATTTTTAACCTCCATTATGCAAGTTGGCATATGTAACTTCCAAACACTCCCCCATGAAGCACTACTTACAATTACATTCCATGCCCAATTAGTAATAGAAAAAGTTCTTACAAGTCCGTTATGCAACCCACTCATCAATGATGCCTCATTACAAACAATCTATGTTCCATGGTGTTTTGGGGACAGGGACAACAGGATAGTAGGGGACACGTTTTGGGGATGGTAGTCCAGGGGGCCATTTTTTGGGGACGACAGGGGGACAATAGAATGTATATATATATATATATATATATATATATATATATACACAGAGAGAGAGAGAGAGAGAGATAGAGAGAGTCAAATTTCTACAAGTTTAATTAATATCGAGTAACCTGACATCAAAATTTAAGACAGTGACAACATTATAGCAGCAATAAATATATCATGACAGAAGTATAACATCAGTGTATCAGCAATAAAATTAATCATGACAACAGTGACAACAATGCTAGTAATATAACAACAATGAATATTAAATCTATGAACACAAGGTGGGCAATGTAGTGCTAAACTCACCTCCAAAGTTCAGTGTCCCAGTGTTTCCCAACTTGATTAGGGTTCTTAGTGGCTCCTTAACACCCAAACCAACCTACTTTTAAACAATAGGGACTTTATTTTGGATGTTTTTACCATATTTGATACAGTTCACTTGGTGTATTATTAACTTGCAATGAAAGGTACCATGGATCTGAAGAATATCACAATAGGGTTTACCGGCCTCCATGCTTAATTGCAGAAGTGAAATTTGAAACTCAGTATTGATTGAGCTATAGACAAAATCAAAGTTTAACAGTCCCAGTTGACGCTATTTTTTGGCCGCCAATTCATTGAAACTGCATTAGATGTTGCTGCAGAGTTGTGAAACTTAGTTGCAAAAGAAGATGCACATTTGCCTATTGAAACATTTGGGGGCAAAACTGTGTCAGTACTTGTTACTTTTTAATGCACTATTGTTCAGTATTGATATATAATTATGGAGACTATGTGCCACTATATGACTCACTATATGTGAGAAGTATACATACCCCATGGTCTTTGGCAGGTGGACAGATGAGCAATGTAATAGATTAATTTGTTTGCTGAATATATTAAAGGTGTATGGTTGTATTCTAGAATCTAAACAATTCTGAGAAGTGTAACATAATATTCGAGTACTCTTATAAGTGCTTTGTAACTCGCAAGATCTTGACATTATGCACTTCTACATTTCATTTGCTCTAGCGTCAAGTATAATTTTAGATATTTGTGATATCATGAATTGTAATAGATGATAATTGTGTATGGCAAGATTCCATTTTCTGACTATAACACACACACACACACACACACACAAAGATCTTCTAGAGTTCAAAATTGGAAAGAATGGCAAGCTCATATAAGAACATCCATATTTGATGTCTTGCCTATCTTCACTGTAGTGAATATCATGGTGAATTTTTTTCTTAAAAACATTATAAAAGGTAGGACTGCCGTCGGGGACGTCTGGCCATCCCTAGGACGGTCAAGGGACATCTTAGATGCCCCCGACTGCCTTGGGGATGACCAAACGTCCCCGTGGCATTTCCTGTCCACATTCTGCATTTCCAAAATGTTTCGCCATTTTCAAAACTTTTGGGGATGGCCATGGGATGTTCCCTATCATCCTGTTGTACTTGAAATGCCATTGAGGACGGAGACGAGGGTTTGAGGGCCGAAGACATGTCCCCATGGAACATAACAAACAATATTTCCAAGTTCCTAGAGAACAATACAATAATTATATATGTCCTCACCCTCACACGGGCATCTCATTTTGCCCACATTTTGCCCACTCCATGATCATTAGAGATACACAAATGATTAACTTGTCTAGAATTTATAAACAATTAAGTTACACTAGACCTTGGATATGTAAGGTGAATAGCACACCAAATTTTAACATGCAACCATGACAAAATCTGTAAGATCCCTGTTAGGATTCTTGCTTAAAACTACCAATTTCTGATATTTCTAGTGTTGACTTTTCGTCAAACACTTGGCATGCCGCTAGTATATCACTGTTATTTCTGAGTTTATTTCTCTGACAGCTGATTGGATGTTTGTTATTGCATGAACAGTCTAGTCTCATACGAACATTTTTACAAACATATCACATGCTAGTACAAATGAAGAATACAACCAGAATTTGATATAGAGAATAAATTGTACAAGGAATGGATGAATTCAAATTAAAGATTTGAATTCCAAACTGCTGTTTACATTCAGATTGCACAATTCCTCAGTTTGTATAAATTTTGAAACATACATACCAATTTCACTTTCATCAATGGCTGCCGTGACTCTCATATCAACTGCTACAGACACTTGAAAGGGATTGGCATTGCTGATGCAAACAGAAACACCTCAAATACTGTCCAGAATTCAGATTGCATACTTTATTTTAAATTAAGACAGATGCCAAACTGTCCTTAGGATCTGTACGGACCAGCTGAAGGTTGTACGGTCTCTCATAGGAAGTACGGTTGCTTTATCAAATAAACTTGCACACACACACAGCACTCATAAAATCTGATTTGATACTCCACACTCACACACAAGATGAACATGTGAGTTACGAATGAGCTGTGTTATGAATCCTACACCAACCACCTGGAATCAACATGTCTTCTGCAGGCAAGTCCTTCTCAATGCTCAATCTCTTCTTGATCATTTCCTTGAAACTTATAAAGAATTCTATTTCATCAAATGAGGCATCGGGCACAACCTTTGTAGGAACAATCGGCTCATGTACCTGTGAAAAAGAAATTTTCCCTTGCAACGCTAATTCCATCCTTGACAAAAATGTTAGACAATATAGCTCCTCGTGTCCATTGGTATCGTGAATTCTACATCCCTTCCATGATGCAAAGTCATCCAAACTCTTAGGATGAAGTTGTGTAGTTAAAGTCCACCAAAGCTGGATAAGATTAACATGAGGATGATCCATATTGAATTGCCTCAAAAGCCTTGAGAAATCCATATCCATTTTTATTTTTCTGAGTTTTTTACTTTTTTTGTATTTTTCCACATATGAGAGATCTAGCAAATCTTGAATTCTTCTTTGAAAGCTCACGTTGGTTCCACATTCACAATCCGGAATTCATTCGATAGTCCTTCTCTCTTCTGTTGAGCATCCGATGGAGAAATGACTCGAAGTGGGTGTAGCAATTCTTCCTTCAACCTTGGAATAAATGGAGTAATTCGTTGTTCGCCCTCCTAGCGCCAATTATGTTGATGTGTTTTTTATGACAACGTTAACATTAGAATAAAATACTGAGTATTCTATCCTCTCTTGAACAAAGTGACCTCAAATGCTAAACAATGTGATCAAATGAGATTACTCCAAGGTTCCTTGAATGTCAGGTCTTCACGTGCACATGGATAGACTCAGTGGAAATGATGTGATTTGCTGAAACTCACAAAGGGACTTATGCTAAATTACTCCTTACTTATGGATGAAATCTACTCCTTGCTCCTTGGATTTGTGAATGAATGGAACCTTCTTCAATATATCTAAAAAGAAATAATAAAAGGAAAGAGTTAGGAGAAATCTAATCTACTCCTAAAGACAATAAGACATAGTTCCACGGAGTTTCTTGACGGGGGGACGCGGGGACGGGTTTCGGGGACGGGGGGCCTAAATTTGGGGACGGCGGCGGCGGGGTGGCGCAAATACATATAGTACTTGAAAAATTAGTTATAAAAAGATGTATAAGGAATAAGTATAAGAATTACAAATGAAACTTTCACATACTAAGTAAACTAGTAAGTAGTAACTACTAAACAATAAAATTTAAACTTTAAACAAATTGCAATGATTGCATTTGAACATTAACAATGAAAATGTGACATGTTGAATTTTCAAAATTTCATAATGATGATCCATGATTACAGTGTTCAAAAACAAAATACAAATGATTGTGAGTCAATGGCTAATGGCCTGATACCTCTAAGCATCCCCAAAGTTTTCGCCAAGCTCCTCATCACTAGAACTACTAGACTCCACATGCTCAAGCTCCCCCAAATCAATACCAACTAGTCCTGATTACAACCTTTATCCTTTCTCATTTTGATTATTCACTTGTGTGACTGCTTAGGGTGTGGATAGAGCCCATAGACCATCAGGGTTAGGGTTATTAGCACGAAGATCCAAAAAAAATCTTGATTTGAAAAAAAAAAAAAACTTTTTACCTTAGTTGCCATGGGGGACATTTGGTAGTTTCGGGGACAGTTAGGAGACGTTTGGGAGTCCTGTTGATGATTGTTTTTAGACAGGTCAACAATAGAGTAAAACACTAGAGTATCCCACTCTCTCTTGAATAAAGCCTCTCGAATGCTAAACTGTGTGATCAATCGAGACAACTCCAAGGTTCCTTATTTATGATTCATGATGGGTTAACTCAGTGATTACATGTGATCTTGTTGATAATCACAAAGGGACTTACGTTAGACTTCTTCATACACTTAGCTTATTTCTCCTAGCAGTGTGGATGATATATGTACAGTGATTTAATAACAAAGAAAAGGCAAAAGATAAAGGTTTCAGAAAGTTATTCTAAGGTCAATAAAGCAATGATGATGTACGAATAGACAAACTCCTTGATAAACCTAACTCCACTTCGCCAAGGATGCCTACAACTACATGAAGTTGGTGCAATCTCCTAAGGTACGTGAATGGTTTTCAAATCATGAAGGCTTATACAAGCACCCATTAAACGGTGCAGCTCAAACAAGGATCCACGATCGAATTTAAGCAAATAAAGCTCAGACTAGCTTTACACAACACTTCACCAGCGATGAAAGTTAAAAGCATGAGCTAGGAGTTGATCAAATATTCAATACATACATACATCACATCAATGAGCTCTAATCTACTTGAAACATCTCTCCATTTCATCGAGATACAAGAAATCATGTCATTCCACAAGACAAGACTTAAACACCAAGCGAACTCCAATGTCTTTGCATTAATCTTGAGAAATATTTACAACAACTTCAAGTCCTCTCAGAGAATTTTGAGAGTCTCTTCTATTCTACTCCTACTTGTCTATAATCTAATGTCTACTCATTTACAAATGAGGCAACAAGGCCTTTATATAGAGGTCCAGTATAACAATGAATGGCCTGGATCAATTCATGTAGCCAAGGGCTTAGATCATGCCACCTCAGTAGGTAGTTACAAACTTACAACAAATTGCTATTTTTAGTACAGAAGAGAGGCAATGAAGGCACGTTTTCCAAGAAGATAAGATAAGATAGAATCTTTAGAGCATCTTCCACATAGGCGCCCTCTTTGGCTTCTTGTTCATTGTAGATACATTGAATGTAGTTGAAATAATGTGACTGATCATAATTGGATGATGATGTGTACTTGCCACATAGGTGCCACTTCAGCTTGTTCCCAAATTATATCATCTTGTGATGTCTTCAAACATGATTGCTATTGATGATGAACACTTGAGATGTATCTTGTTGATCTTGTCTTGTTCATTGTAAGTAGTATGATATATGATACTTGTCCCTCATTTATCTAACACTGTGATGTTCCTTCTTACAGGTAGGTTGATGTTGATCTTCTTCGATGCTTCTTCATGAAGAGTAGATGATGATGATGATGTTTCTTTCATGAATCGGAGTAGGAGATCTCCCTTGGACTTGAAGGTTGAATGGAACTTGAAGTTAAATGGATGAAGTGTCTTCGACATGATGCTATTGAAGATGAAGTACACTTGAACTTGATGTGATCTAACATGATGTCATTGATGTTTTCTCTACAATTTGAAGGTGACTCAGGTTCTTGTCCTTCAGATGATTCCTTGACTTCACCAACACTCCTCTCAATGATGCAACTTGATGATGATCTTGAAGTGATCTCCAAAGGTGGCTAGCATGATGCTTCTTCTTGCAATGACAATTTCTTGACTTCACTCCTTGGATGAAGGTGACTCCAGGCACTTGCTCCTTAGGTTTGTTGATGTTCCTACAAGACAAGAGAAACAATATTAATCACTTTATAACAAAGGAAGCACTTTAAACACGTAAATAACCCTTCTTCAAGTCTAGGCGCATATATAGGTAAAAAGAGGAACAAAGTGCCCCTAACACATGATAGCTTCATATTTGTCATTTTAAATGATGTCAAACAATTGTGAATGTCTTAGAATGACTTATCTCATCTAGGCGCCTACTTCAAAAGGTCAATTGATGTGATTCTTCCCAGGGCGCCAATTCAGTTGGTATGAAGGTGCAAGGGCGCCTTGATCAATTTGGACCCTATTTTGTCATTTTGGTGACTTTGAATGATTAAACATACTTAAAATGATCCATTCTCTCTAGGAACTCACTCAGAGATGTAGATTTGTGATGTTTTCTCTAGGGTGCCAATATGGATGGTAAAGACAAGAGGAGGTGCCTAGAAGTGGATAGATGTTAAATGCTGTTATGAACTTGTCAAACTCAATGCACTCACTCTTAATTGACCCCAACTTGATTCCTCTTATAGGCGCCAAAATGGACTTGAACATGGGGAAACTAGCGCCGTATGTTATGATGCTCAATTGGATGCATTTACTCCATTAGGAAGCTCAAGATGGCTCTTTCAACTCATCATACCCTTAGGCGCTCATTTGAGGATGTTTTAAACATGAATTGGCGCCTTAAGTCTAGCTTGCTTCCTTACACTTCAAATGACTTCATTCTCACCTCTAGGTGCAATTTTAGTCTTGCATGGGTGAAAAGTTCGCCTCACATGTCAGCTTGTTTTTTTACACTTTGATGGTTTTAATTACTTGTTTAAACTTCTTAAGAAGCTCCTTACCACTAAGCGCCTACTTCAAAATGTCTTGTATGTATCTTCTTCCAAGGCCCTCACGGAGGCATGGATAGACAAGCGAAGGCGCCTCATCACGATATTGAATCTTCTTTGATATTCTAAAGGCTCTTTAACACTTACTTACATCCTTGCATGACTCTACATCATCCTTAGGCACCCATGATGGTGATTTGAACATGTATAGGCGCCTAGACTCTTTATGTACTTCCTTTACTCCCATATACTCAATTCATCATAATTATGGTCAAAGACTTCTCCAAGATCCTTCATTCACTCCTTCCTAGATCTAGGCGCTCATGATGATGTAGATTTACATGAAGGGCACCTAAGGTTCAAGATAGGTTCTCTTCACTCATCTTAACTTTCAATCATTGTAGTTAATCTCAAAAGACATCATCCAAAATGAGAGACCTCCAAGACTTGTCATTGTAAGTAGATTTCTAGCAAGGCGCCAAAACAAGGTTCTTTTGAAGGCAAAGGGGCGCCTAGGCTTATGGGGCTCAATTTGATGTATTTATTGAAAGCTCAAGGTGAATTGATGCTTATTGAAAATGCCACTTAGTCCTTCATTTGCATTCTAGGTGCCATTTCCTATTGACTTATATACTCCTCATGCTAGGGCGCCATAATGAAGTGGTTTAGACAATAGGTGCGCTTCACTTACTAGAGGCTTGTTCTCCTTCCACCTTAGGAGCACTTTTATGGTGGAACAGGTGTCAATGGGCGCCTTGTCTTAAATGAATGCTCTCTCCAAGTTGGGCGCCCTTTTGAGGCTTTATGAGTTGCAAATTGCGCTTTGACCCTTCATGCTTGTTACTCAATGTTTGAATGTTTAAGAAAGTCTCCTTTAGGCGCTCATCTTAATGGCTTTTCCTCAAGGCGCAGTCATCCTAATGACTTGGATATTCATCTCAAGTGAAGGCGCCAAAATGAGTGAACTTGAGCAAATTTGCACCTAACCTTGAAGTAGTACATACATCAAGTTTTGAGTGATCTCTACCAAGGCGCTACTATTTGAAGTCTCCTCTAGGCGCATAATTGGGTCTCAATCCTAGGCGCAACATGATGTTTGAAGTGGTGAGAAAACGCGCCTAGCTACTTAGAGTGAATTCGTGCCTAGAAGTGGAAGTCCCCGAAGTAAGGTATATTGAAAAATATATTTAAGTATAAGTTTAGAATTTCTTATACTTTAAATATTTTTCAATATACCTTTCAGGATGTTTGAGATAGGTCTCGAATCCACCGGATTTAACATGTAGATTATAGAATTTGGAGGATCCACCAGATTTCAGAGTTAGTCAATTTTTCAGTGTTTCAGGATTTCAGGCTACCAGACTTGGTCATTTTCAGGATCTCAAACATACATCAGGGATTTCATACTCTTTCTTCCTAAGGCACAACTTGGAGTTAGTTTAAACATCTCTTTCATGCTAAGGCGCTGAAATGAGGTAGTCTAATGCATGAAGGGCGCCTAGACTTGAATTTGCTCATTCTTGACATCCTTAAGGCTCTTCAACACTTGATTATACCCCTGTGAAACCACCTCATCCTTAGGCGCTATCTATCATTGATTTAAACTTCATCCCACATCATGACGCCCAAAAATGGTGGATACACATGCAGAATGCGCCTAGACTTGAGGGATGAATTGGCGCCTAACTTAAGTTGTCTTATTTTTGTCAAATTTTCAATGCCTAAAGTCTTTTGGCAACTTTTCCATCAAGGTGCCTTGATCTTCACTTCTCTTTGCTCAAGGTGCAATTTTGAGTTTGTTTGAATGATGAAAGGCGCCCTTTGCTCTAGGCAGAATTTTGAGGTTGTACAAGTTGGAGGAATGCGCCTATGATCCTAGAGCAAATTCGCGCCCAGAACTGAAAGTTCCCGAGGTAAGGTATATTGAAAAATATATTTAAGTATAAGAATGAATTTCTTATACTTTAAATATTTTTCAATATACCTTTCAGGATGTTTGAGATAGGTCTCAGATCCACCGGATTTAACATGCAGATTCTAGATTTTTGAGGATCCACCAGATTTCAGACTTAGCCAATTTTTAGGATCTTCAGGATCAGGATACTAGACTTGGTCATTTTTTAGGATCTCAAACATCAGGATTAGGTCATCAAGGGCTACAGGACTCAAACACCACTGACTTCATCATGAAATAGCTCTAAGACATCATCAAAACTTCATGCAAAGCACCAAAACACAAAAAAAGGGGGGGTCCCCATTTGCAATGGGGCGATGTGTGATTAGGTCACAACAAGTCCCTTGGATGTCTTGGGGACGTCCCAGAGTCTCCTAGAAGACCAAAATTAAAGGGGATGTCCTAGGAAACGTCCCCTCTTTCAGGGGACGTCTCGGAAATGTCCCCAAGTCATGGGCGGCGGTGGTGGGACGGCGGGGGGACATCTCCCCCAAGTCCCTGAGTCCCTGAAACGTCCCCGTCTCGGAAACACGGGTTTTTTTGGGGGGGACGCGTCCTCTTGGAACAAGGCAATAAGATAATGAATAATGCTTTGATAGACAAATACGTTCGAACCAAGCTTCGTTTCCCCATGAGAACAACTACACGAAACTAGTGCAATCTTCAAAGGTAATGAATGATTTTCATATTGTAAATATGCATTCAAATACCCACAGCTGGCACTACTTGAACAACTATCTACAATCAAACTACTACAAAATGGGGTTCAGTGTGATGTCCCGATATTAAGGCCTTGTTTAATTTAAAGATTTAAACATCATGATGAAACAATGAAGTCAAATTGAATAATCGTATATTTAAGAATTAATATTAAACGATATTATTATTTTAATATAATTGAAATATAATATATATTTTAAGATATATTATATTTATAACAAATATAAATGTAATTATAAATATATATATAAACATTGACAATTTAATGTTATTATATAAGATAAATATAAATTACAAATATAAATAACGATAATATAAATATATATTATTATCATATACTATAATATATAATAATAAATATAATTATTAATACCAATATAAATATTAATGAAAGGCATCGGATCTGATTTAGAAAGGCATATAAATATTAACATACACAGAAATTACTAAAGGATGCAGCGAAAGGATGCAGCGATCATTAATAAGGACCAATGATTATTAAATATATTTACTACAATCTAAGGCAGCACTGCATCTCTAAAGGCTGTGATTAGTAGTTGAGGGGGCAGCGATCCCTCTAAAGGGTGTGACTCTATAAAGAGTCATCACCCCTTCAAAAGGAGTGACTCTCGTCTCTAGTTAGGGGGATATATAAGTGGAGAAGAGGTATGATTCACATAGGGATTTAAAAAAAGAGAGTATATTTCTGATTTGAGGAAGTATACTTGAGGCAGATCTGAAATATAATATACAACAGTATATTGAGTAGCAGTGCCTATTAAATGATTTATTGATACTACTGTGAATTACATGAATAGAACTCACCAATCATAGGGGGATGACGAGTAGACAGTAGAAGTCAACCCTACCATACCCCCCTACGGGCTTGTTTGTGCTGAAAGACTGATTAGCACCTCGGCCATACCTGCCAAGCCCCCTGTTAGGGCCTGTATGGAGAGGAACTGAGTAACAGCCTGCCATGGCCCCCATAAGGGTCTGCATGGATGTATTATTTACCAATCAATGTCTTTCCATCCCCACTATGATTGAGTTGAGTGAGTGAATAAATGGATTTAATTACATGATAATTCCGAAACCCTAACCCTAAACTTGTGGTATTTGAATTTTTAGGGTAAAATTAGTATTGTTCCAATAGGGGACATTACATTCAGGCTAACTTTGTATTGTAGCTTACAATCAACAAACCACAAAAAGTATGAACCAAGGAATTCATCAAATATCTTCACATTAATCCACCATATCAATGAACTTCAACTAAAACTTATCTAATTTGCTTTGGATCATCTTTGAGAAATTGGAAACCATGCTAACATCCCAAAATAACACAATATTCACCAGGCTTCAATGAGTATGTATTGATTTTGGTAGTATCTTTACAACAATTTCACAATAGTCTCTCCAACTCTTCAAAAGCTCCTCCTCTTTAATGAAGAACTAACTTTCTAATCTATCAAGAACTAACTAACTCTAAGGAGAAAATCCCTTTACAAATGAAGAGAATGAGCCTTATATAGAGCTCAAAAATTACAACCAAGGGCCCAGATTGATTCTAGAAATCAATGACCAAGATTAAGACAACCAAAACCCTAATGAGAGGTAGTTACAACTACCACCATTTTCGACCAATGAAATATCAACAATCTTCTAGAAGGGTGCCTCCCTTATCTCTTTCCTTGGTGGCCAGGCTCAATGAATCTGGACATGTTGACATAGCATACTTTGATTGGTTGATGATGATCGGATGCCACCTCAGCATATTCTGAACAATTATCTCTTGAGTGTACTTTGAACTTGGGAACTTCATCTTTGTGTTGTACTTCCTTTGGATTCTTGCATTGGCTTGGATTTCTTGGTGTAATCTTGACTTCATGACGTTAGGCTTGATCTTCTTCTCATTCTTGGACTTTTGTGAACTGATCTTCCTTTGGGTACTGGAATCCTTAATGTTGGATTGTTGAAGTATATCTTCTCCTTTTGTTGATGACCTTGATGCTAGCTTTCTTTGTGTCATTGAGATGTCGTTGAAAAGATCATCTTCTTCTGGATTTTTGTGAAGTCTCCTTGACGTGAGATAGTCTCCTTCTCCAGCCTTTGAAGCTCTTTGCGTCTGTCTTGAACGTCTTGGATCGCCAACGAACATCTTCTTTATGGAAGTGATCCTTGTTTTCAACACCTGCAAAAGTAAGGAAAACCTTGAACAGTAACGACGGGTAAAATCCTTAACGCAATGTAATATTAACATAAAACATGAATAATTTTGCATGATTGATCAATTTCATTCATAAATTCTTGAGTGAACAAAGGATTTTCTTCATTTTTTTTGCATTTTCCACACTTAAACTGACTTTTTTCTTTTTTAGGACTACCAGGCAGGTAAAGAGCACTTTTTGGGGCAAGCAGGACAAAATTCCAAGGCAGGGCGCATTCAGGAGGTGGAATAGGATTTTTGAACAGGATAGCACCAGTCTAGGTGGATTTAGGAGATTGAAACAAGATTTTCTCCTTTTGGGCGGATTTGCATGTGGAAACATGATTTTTTCCTGGAATCTTCATTTTCGACGCAAATGAGGCACTGAGTTGGAATTTATCTTGGGCGCATCTACAATACTGAGCTGGATTCCTACCCTGGAGGGCGCTTTCAGGACCTAGAATAGAATTTTTCTTCATCGGGAATTCTAGGGCGAATTTGAGGAGTGGTACAGGAGGAAATTTTAACCTGGACACAAATCCAGGAAGCAGGTGGATTTCCACCTAGTCTGGGCACTAATCCAGATGGCAGGTGGATTTCCACCATGGCGCCAATCCAGATGGCAGGTGGATTTCCGCCCTGCCTTCCCCAGGACAATCTCATGCAATTTTCCACGATTTCCTTAGGAAATTCTTCACAATTTTGCTTGGATTTAATGTTTCGAAATCCCTACTCATTCAACTATTTACCTTAGTCATTTTTCTGGTCTTCTCATGGACTTCTGAGCAAGAACTTGGCGCGACTTGGGCCCATCTATACTACCAAACCAACAAACTCAAAGAAAAACCCAAACCCTAAAGCAAAAACGAGGACAAAAAGCAAAAAATAGGGGGGTCCCCATTTGCAATGGGGCGATGTGTGAAAACGTCACAATAGTATGGACGGGTGTTCCTGAAGCTCTTGGGCCAAATGGTGGTATTGACGGGTGTTCATGAAACCCTTGGACCTACTCCCCAATGTGGTATGGACGGGTGTTCCTGAAGCTTGGGCCAGGTGGTGGTATTGACGGGTGTTCATGAAACCCCTGGGCCTCACTTGTGGAGAATAGTTTTCTAGTGCCCTAACATGGTTATCCCCCCATCCTCCGTAGGGTTGATGATTAGGTAAGAGGTAAGGATTGGGGCTTAAATATAGTAATCATCGATTATATTATGAATACTAATTAGTCCCTAGTTTTAATGATCTGATTTAGGGTACACTAAGTATGTTGAAGTATGTTTATTATGTAAAAAAAGACATACTCCAAGTAGGGGACATTACAGTGTGAAACCTAGGGTTTCTTCCAATAATAGGTTCTTGAGCACTTTCTTTGTAATTTCTTCTAGATTTTCTCTCAAAGGATATGAGAGGACATTGTAATTCTCAAAGAATGAATTTAATGTACAGATTCAACATCTTCTGAACTGTCTCCATGAACATTCTGCAAACTTTTGGTATTCTGACAATTTACCCTAGTCACACTTGATTAGTTGATTATTGGATATTGTAAAATGCCTTGCAATGCTTTTGCAAGGTTCCTTTTCTTGACAACACTTGAAGTCTTTGGGTTGTTTAAACTTTATGGATTATTAAAGAATGCTTGAGTTGATGTTCTACAATTTCTTCTATTTGCTTGTTTGTAGGTGTAGAGCCTAGCTTATGCATTAAACCTTTAGATACAATCTTTGTTGATGTCTTGATTAGGTATCAAAGTTTGATTAGATTGGTGCCCCTTTTGTTTGAAAATCTAGACTTTACTGCCATCACTGGATGAAGGCACCGATTTGCTGTCTGTTCAACCTCCCTTTTCCCTCCAACACATCAAAACAAGACATAATCCCAATCTTTATCTTTATTTGTGTTGTTTATCTCACTCACACCCATCTCTAGATGTATGCAGTTGCATTAGGGGCTATCAAGGCATCATTTTTAGACTCTTTGCATGGTTGTGTCTGTTTACTGAAACCAGCATACAGGCGCTTAGTGACAAAATTTGGAGTATCCTATGCATTGGGTATGGTTTGTAGCAAGGTTTAATTTCATGATATTATCAATTCTACTCTCTTACATCTTAGGGAATACTCCCCTTGGTCTAGGGTAGCCATAAAAAGATCTTACCCACCTTATCAAATTGGTCCATTAGTTGCCTCGTCCCGAACATAAGTTGAAGTCTTTGTCTTGAGTTTGATAACCCTGACGAATTGCCTTGCTTTAGGGATTGGAGGAACCTCAACTTTGGGAACCATCAAAGATCATAGTACAAAATTAGGCATCTCAGAGATTGAAGTGATACTGGCCAAGCCCATTTGGGCAGGTGATGCTAGCACCCATTGGACTGGAATTAGTGTATAGCAGTGGTGGTGGGTTTTCCCCACTAGCGAAAAGGTTTAGCCCAAACAACTATATGATAGTGCATCTTCTCTGCCACTGATGTAAACACAATTTTTTTTTCGGGCAGCTGTTGTACTCCCATGCATTCTGAGGCCAATAAGGAAACATTTATAGTGTGCCAGTGCCGCTGTTGTTGAACCTTTTAAGTGGCTAAAGTATGGAATATGGTTTGTCTGCTTTAATCTTTTGTATTGTTTACTATTTGTAAGGCTTTCATCATCAGTCTGCTATTGACTGTTCATTTGGATTGTAATTAGATTGGATAGTTTTGAATTCTCTTTCACTAATTCTTGAGTGAGATTGAGATTTACTTGTACGACTTGTCTTGTAGTCGGCATTTATCTTCATGAGTGGGGTATCTGTTTAAAGACAGTGGAAAATATTTATAGGAGTTAGAACTTTTGAGTCTTTTAAACATTGGGGTTTTTGTGCTTGCAGATGGGTGCAGAAAATGCTGAGCAATTTTGTAAGGCATTCCAAAAAGTTCACGAACAACTTGTATGATTTGTTGTCCTCTAATGAACAGTTGAATAAACATCCATGTATTGTTGTATATTATTGTGTTCATATTTGTAGGGTATGATATTATTTTATGACGTGCTTTCATGGTGTTTCACTTCTCAGGTGTACAGAGCTCTCCCTCTCGATGCAGTTAAACGGATCAGAGCACACTTGGAGTCGAATTCAAGTTGATGACATGGGAAGCATTTGCTTATTTTATTGCCTGAAGCAGATGCATCTTATTGAAGGGAATGCATTCTAAATGAATACAAATATGGAATCAGATAAGAACATTTGTGAAGTCACAATGTCTCTAAATTTATAGAAATTGAAGAATAGTAAAATGGCAATAGTCTTTCCTATGCTTTCTTTCAATCATCTGACCTTGCCATTCATCTTGTAATCTCTCATATTCAATGGGATAGTCAGTTTTTACATTTGAACCGCTCAATCAATCTACTTGAATCATAAGGATGAGAAATATTGTGAATGCAGTGCAATATTTTTTTTATTAAAAAATATAGAATGGTAAAAGTCTTTGCAGTTTTCTGAAGATGGTTCGAAGCTCTCTTAGATTCTCTTTAAGAATAAATTTGGTTGTTGATCATTCAGAATAGGAATTAAAACTTTGGGTTGTCAGTCTATTTTTGAAATTTTACACTCTTATTTGATTTTTGTCTTCCATCTCCCTTAACAATTTATATTTGGCCTGAGATGCCAAATTTAATATAAAATGAAAGAAAATTAATAAAATCTATAACATGTGTATATAAATGTACCTGTGTGTGTATGTGTGGCACGTAAAGGTGCTCTTTCCACTGCTTGAATCCTTCGCTAAACCAACAACCATGGTCTTATTTGAACTGTTTGTTCCTCCTCTGCATATGACCATGATGCAATGCTATTGTCTCTTAAGACCACTGTGGGAGACCTTAGTTTTGAGCGTTCTATTAAGCCATTTTGAATAATTGATTGTAGAGGAATATGAAGATAAATCCATGTGAGATGAGGAAGTTATCTCAATTAATAATTAAATCTACGGAACGAGAGAGATAATAGGAGAGCTTGTCAAAGCAGGCAAATAAGAATGTCATTGCTATTCAATATTGTGGTTAGATTGTACATGGTCATAAAAATATACAACTTATGAACTGCCAGTCCAATAGGGATTGAAAGTTATTGTTTTGAGACTCCAATGCCTTTATTTCATACGGTTAAATTTTTTTGTTGCATTTATTTCTAGGCAGCTTAATTCATGACGACAATCACTACAGTTTTTGATATAGATAAAAAATGGGTTTTTGAAAGGGCCTAGACCCTTCTACAAACCAGCCAAAAGGTAGACGGAACAAGTACCATGAGATATGGAACAAACAACACAGACAACAGCCCCACCGCGATACAACAAAACAAAACAAAACATTGAGATCTAGACAACTCTAGATCTTGATCTAGCAAATCTTACTCCCTTGACTCGAGGGTGCAAAGCAGAGATAAATTTAGGGAGTCCTTTCTTTCTCTGAATAACTGTCCAAGAAAATCCCTAGTCCAAATTGTCAGATCGAGGAGAAAGGAGGGAGTCTTCAACCGATGCCTCAACCATAGACAGATCATGCAAGGAGGGGGACCGACCTGATCCCGAAGCTAGAAGAACCGACGACAGAATTGGACCTGGGAACTCTACACCACTTGACATGGAGGGAGCAAAAACCGTTAAGAGTCCGGTTTACGAGAGAAGTGTTGGGAGGGATTGAGTGGCTCACCGCAGCCTCCGTCAGCAACACCCCCATAGGTGCAGGGTGAACGGGCGGAGAGGACTCAACATCTTGAGAGAGCTCATCGTCCTAGGAGGGTCCATCCATCGGAGCCTCAGAAGCGTTGATCGTCAAGTGATCATCAAGAGCATTCTTCCACCATGTAGTTGCACCCTTTTGACGAGAGTGGGGACAAACGAAGGCCAGGGGATCAGTAGCAAAGCACCGTTTACATCTGAAGGGGAGGCCCTAAGAATCCAACTGTTGCGTCCAAGACCTTTCCCCCACCTTCACAACATCTCCATGAAAGGGGTTTGGAGATGTCAATGTCAACCAATCACTACAGTTACGTGCCCAAGGTAGGTAGTAATAACAACTAGCATTTAAGGAATGAGATAGAGGAAACATATCATAATTGTAGGAGAATTTTTATCGATCTAAATTTTGAACGTCATACTCAAATATGAAATATCATTGTCTATCTACCCTTAAACTTCATCTTGTTGATACTTATGTATCTAACCATTTCTAGATATGCATACATAATCATACAATGTTGGAAAGAAAAAACATTTGTTATAGAAGATGAAATAGTTAGTCCTTTGATGAATATTTACTTTCTTTGGGTTTATATTAAGCCATGGCAAAATGTAATAGTTAAGTATTGCAGGCAAGGTGTTTCCCTGCACCTCATGGGGCACTACTAACATATCATATGGAGGGCTTCTTACCATTGAGGATTGATTTAAACATTGTAGGTGCTTAGTCATACGATGCGTCAAGAGTTGATCTTTGTGGTTTGGGTGCTAAGTGTTTGAGACCATTGTGTGACTAGTCATGTGTATTGCTTGAGGTTTTGCATAGGCTTAAATTTAACCATATTCAAGCTTCATCTCTTGAGAGTGGAATCTTGAATTTGAGAGGCTATTATGAAATGCTTCTTAGACAATTTCTCTTCTTGGACATTTGTGGGTTTTTATCTAAAGATAATTTATTTGGTATAGAAGATATGTCTTACTTGTCCTTCATTTTGCATTCTTCTTCAATGGTCACCGCATAGAATTTATTTGGTGTAGAAGATAGGTCTTACTTGTCCTTCATTTTGCATTCTTCCTCAATGGTCACCACATAGAGGCTTGTTTCTCCTTGATTCTCGACCTTTGAGAACTTTAATGTTATCTAAATATATAGATGTAGGGCACCATGGTCTCAAGAGCTTTGTGATTTTGAGGCTTGAATGAGCCTAAATTTTCGTATAATTTGTGGAAGGTGGGGAATCAGATGTACCAATCATCATAAACATCTTTAGGATAGTACTTACCCTAAATCATCTAGAAACTACAACCAAGTTGATTCAAATTCCTCTTCTCCTTAATCTTTACCCCATAGAATACATGAACTCCATTAATGAGTAGAAATTTTCAAAAGTGCAACTCCAATATTCTCCTACTGAGAAAAACCATTTATAAAAAATAATATTTTAATTGATCAAACTAGTTATTGACTACAATAGCTTTAATCGTACCCTCAAATTAGGAACACCAAAGTCCACTTGAAATTTAGGAGGAAATCCAAATTCACTTGGAACATAGGGGGAACTCAACCTCTAAACACTTTATAATTCAGTCATCAGAACAACCTTTCTAAGTATTTTAGGAAAGCAATTGAATAAAAATGTCTTCTTATCTAGAAGTTCATTTTGAATAATGTTATTGATTAGTCCATGGAGTGTATCTTGTGATAGTGTCTTTTTTTCCATCCAAACTCATTTGAAATGACATAAATATAATTTGATGGGTTTCATGGCCATACTTCCATGAGCTTTGAACATTTTGATCTCATTTAACGAAACATGCACTACCAAGAAGAATAGTGCTTCGACACTAGTGATTTGGATATTGAGAGATATACAAGGACAACATCTAAATTATTTGAGCATAGATGTGTCGTTTGCACAAGCAAGCTAATAAATAGGAATATAAAAATAAGAATTGACATTCATGAAATGATGCATAGAGAAGATTTAGAATTGTAACAAAAAGTGTATTATACGAACATTCTCTACCCAAAATACTTAAGTCAGATAAATTGCCATCTATCTTCCTCTAATTTCATCCTGCTAATGCTTCTATAACTAACTACCTATCTAGATATTTATACATAATCATGGAATTTTAATAAAGGAAAATACCTATTATGAATATGGAACACCAAATTGTAAAGCCAATTGAATCTAGATTGCATGCCATTGCCCTCCACTCGATGGGGATGCCACCAATGAGTTATTTGGGGGGATTTCCCCCATTTAGGATGGGTACAACAAAACCTTCAAACACTTGATAGTACCATGTGTGGAGAGTTAATGTTTGTGGTTTCAATAAGAAACTTGTGTGACCGTGACATGTCTAATGATGGTGAGATAAGGTTTTGTGCAAGCTTAAATGGTGCTCCATTTAAGCTTCCTATAGTTCCTTACACTACTAGTACTATTAGTGCAATATATGGTAAAGGTATAATGATCATGGATGTATTGTGACCAATGGGAGGTAGTTATGCAATATTTTATACCATTGAAAGTGATTGGCCTTTACTACAAACCATGAAATTGGTTTGGGGAGAAATATTGGTGATATATTTGTAGATGGTAATTGAGTCACTCAAATGACATGTTATCATGGAGATTAAGAAATCCTAATTACCACATGTCCAAGGGACTACAAAGAAAATTTCAAAGGATCTCAATAAGGAAACAATTTAAATCATGTATCAAATAGGTCAAGACCATTATAAACTACATAAGAAGCATAAATGATTGAAAAGATCTCAAAATCATAGAAGGATTTTATGAGATCCCATGTACACATAGCAATTCCTACACTAGAGAAACTTACAGATAGATCATTTAAAAACAAGAATAGAGGAACGTGCCTAGCTTACATTGTAGTAATAATAAACAAGAATTGTTAATAGAACACAAGACTAGAAATCACTCGATTCAAATTAGGATTTTAAGATTCTAGCTTTGGAAGGTCATTAGAAAGATAGAAGGATCAAATAAGCTATTAAGATCAAGAAGAGGTGTAATCTAAATAGAGATGATAATAAGCTTAAAAAACATGACAACCACTTATTCACATACTTAGCCAAAAAATTATTAGACCCAACTGAGTTTTGGATTAGATTACTTATTTTAAATGATTAATTGGTTCTTAATTATTTAATTAAGTGGTTAATAATTACTTTATAAACTAAATAGTTTTCCTTATACTTTTATTTAATGTTCCTTTTTCCTTTTCTTCAAGTTCATTGTTTGTTGAACTCCCTTGTTTCCTTGAATTGCCAATCTATTTATGGAATGGAGATGATTTCCAACTAACTTAAACATTGGTTTCAACTTTATTCCCTTGATAATAGTCTAATAATGATACTACCCAACTTTTTCATGAAGTGAACCTTTGAATGATGTTTAAGCCTTTTCGTGAATGTATCTACTTATGTTGGTGTGGTATCTTCGTATGCAGCATTACACATAATGGGACGTACCTATCTACTCCTTTATGCATGTATCCCTTGGATCAAACCTGTGCTCGCATCCCTTTATTGAATGCCCCCCAATTTATTTAGAAAGAAACAATTTGTTAAACTCTAGTTCTTTCATTCAACATGTGAGAAATACATTCATTTAGTTGATGAGTTTCTAGGAAAAAAAATTGATGTTTATCTTAAACTCATTTACAAAATTAAATCTAGATGAATGTTTCACTACATTAATGAACTCAATTGACATTAGGGTTTGATGATTATCCAAATCCAACCCATGAAATTTGTAGAACTTTTGAAGTCCATAACAAGAATAAACTTGGTCAAGAGTTAACTAAATTAGGCAGTAGTCCTGAGCTTAACATTTCCAATGGTTTAAAGTATTGGCCCAAAGCTCATAAATTGAACTTTAGAATAAAGATACTAGAAGCACCTATCATTTTGTGGATTTCTTTATTTATTCAAATTGAAACTAATTATAGATGTGATTAAGGTCATAAACATTCTATTTATGGAATGGAGATTATTTCCAAGTTTCCAACTAACTTAAACATTGGTTTCGTCTTTATTCCCTTGAAAATAGTCTAATAATGATACTACCCAACTTTTTCATGAAGAGGTGAACCTTTGAATGACGTTTAAGCCTTTTCGTGAATGAATCTACTTATGTCGCTATGGTATCTTTGTCTGCAACATCACACACAACATGAAGTACCTATCTACTCCTTTATGCATGTATCCCTTGGATCAAACCCGTGCTTGCATCCCTTTATTGAATGCCCCCCAATTTATTTAGAAAGAAACAATTTGTTAAACTTTAGTTCTTTTGTTCAACATGTGAGAAATACATTCATTTAGTTGATGAGTTTCTAGGAAAAAAAACTCGATGTTTATCTTAAACTCATATACAAAATTAAATCTAATGAATGTTTCACTACATTAATGAACTATAAATAGACTAAACTATAATCTAAAACAAACAAATATGCTTATACATCCAAATGTGATGTCGAGCTCAATTGACATTAGGGCTTGATGATGATCCAAATCCAACCTATGAATTTTGTAGAACTTTTGAATTCCATAACAAGAATAAATTTGGTCAAGAGCTAATTAAATTAGGTAGTAGTCCTAAGCTTAACATTTCCAACGGTTTAAAGTATTGGCCCAAAGCTCATAAATTGAACTTTAGAATAAAGATACTAGAAGCACCTATCGTCTAATGGATTTCTTTATTTATTCAAATTGAAAGTAATCATAGATGTGATTAAGATCATATACATTCTTTCCAAACATTACAGAAAGAGTAAATCGTGAAGAAAATTCTATACCCAAAGGAATATATACAAAGATAATATTTGAAAACAAAATGATCTTGAGGCTCTCCTAATGGTTCTCAAAAATTATTTTTACACCGCTCCCAAAACTTTTTAATTAGAGAGCTATACACGACATTCATAAAGAATTGTATTAATAAGCAGTCCTACCATATCTTATTCCATCATTATCATTTGAAAACAAATAAACATATGAATATGACTATAAAATTGGTAGAAAGAACATTGGACTTGCTCAGAATTAAGGGGAAATGAATATAATATGAAAGAATAGAAGAAATTTAAGCAATTTTATGAAAAAAAATGTTGCTACAAAAAACTACCACTAACAAATTTTATTTAAGTAAACTTGAATTGCTATTTTAAGTAGTGTTGGTTTACAAATTTGTCATTCAACTCTATATTCTCTCGCCCGAAACAATGACAAATGTAACTACAGTTGAGTCAATTATATTGGTATTTATAACCAACTCTCTGCTTATTTTACAAGGTGGCAGCGACCTTCGGGTGATATACAATGAGTAAAAAATATGTGTTGCTTTTAACTAGAAAGCAAGAAAAGGTAGTGCTTTTAACCAGAAAGCTTTGAAAGGAAATTCTACACATCTACAATAACTGAAATCCAAAGAAGCTCAATGACTTCTAATAATAATTGGCTGAGAAAAGAATTTAAAAATCCACCACCATGATATATTCATTCAAAGATGAACATTCACAGTAATGAAGTTAAAGAACACTCAATTTTCCAATACAGATAAAGATAACCAGTGGCATTATATTCAACGTAAGAAGACTAATATTCAAACACCATAACACAAAGGCTATATCTACTCGAACATCCAACATTATTTCTCTTTTTATATTGAAGAAACTATATATCAAAACATATCAGAAATATCTAACTTAATGAGTAAAGCAAAGTTTGCCCAAAAAGAAGATCCATACTATGTCCCGTATAACATATTTATAATGTCCACCACATAACTGTCTTTTAGAAAAGAACGGTTTCTTGAAGACAACCATTTGAAAAAAAAGTCTTTAAAAGGAGTTTTTTTTGAGCCAAATATTGAGAAATGCATAAAAACAGAAATAAACTCTAATTCACCACCTCATCGCTTTCTTTTGAGTCTTCAATGCTCTCTTCGCCTTGCACTTCTACCATTGCCTCTTGTACCCTCGACCTTATCCTGTACTCCTGATACTTGGTTATGATAGTAGTGATATTTTTGCTGCCTGGTGTTATGGTAATCTGCAACTTGGTTCTGAACCTTGCCAATGTTTTGCCTATCCATGCTATAGTCTCCTGAATATCATCACTTCTATTCTTGAAAGAATTAAGGTAAACCTGCATAAGGCCCATTTTGCCCAGTGACTCTCTAGTAATGGTTTCAGGATTTGCGAGCTCTTTATAAAACATATCTTTAGCTTCCTCAGTGATTTCTTTAGGATCATGTAGGTTCTCCCCAAACTCATCTAAAATATCTAAATCCAGTGTCCTGCATTCTTTTTGAATATCAATCATTACGTCAAGATATTGACGCAGAGCTTTGTTAATCTATTCAATGAGATTGTCATACATGCTCAATTTCTAATCCAACGAGTCAGCCCAAGAAGGATCAATTTCTCACGGATTGCTAATTAAATTTTCTTTTATAAGTGTTAGGGAGTCCATGGCTACTAGTTCAGAGACTTCCTTTGAGAGCACATAAGTACTACCTTGCTCTTTCCTTACTTGATGGAGTTCACTGATTAGTTCTTTCCTTTTATTATGTACTTGAGTATAACACTGTATTGACTTGGTCAAGAGAAATAAAATTTCACAGGATAATTTCTCTACCCATTCAGTAATAGCTTTAGCAAAATTTAGATTCTTTTTAATTTGTTGCATAGTGTTTGCATCAATTCCTGCAACTTCAAAACTAGATGTATCTGTTGATAACTGAGAGGGGGGGTGAATCAGTTATCTTAATTATTTCTTCTTTCTGAACTTTCTTATTAATCAATGTAGCATTAATTCAAACAAGCAAACATTACCATGAAATGGAAAAACACATGACACAGTATTTTTGACGTGGAAACCCTGTTAAGGGAGAAAACCATGGGGTGATTAACCCAAAGATTATTCTCTGTTAGAAGAATAAGGAATTACAAAATGGCACTTGCCAATTAGGGCTCACTGCCCGAGCACACTGCTCACAAAGGAGGCACACTGCCTACAAGGAGATACACTGTCTACAAAAGAATGTTATACAATACTTGAACTGATTGGAAGCATCCACATATGCTGGAGTTCAGTTCCGGTTAGGCTCAGTACACTGATCTGCTGCACTTCATCTTTCCTCTTCTCCTATGCTGCTTTCCTTTCACATACCGGACCTTCCTTACTGCTTCTGCTCTGCTCTGCTTTTTTTCGCATATCACATATCACCACAACAATTCTCACAACTAAATCCATCCTATATATATATCTGCACAAGTGATTTCATTATCTTTCTAGTCGGCACCTGGAACAGTCAATCTTCTCACAAACTCTGTTCTGTCGGCTGAATCCTTACACATCAAGTAATGCGGATCAAGCATATACTTGTAGAAATCATTAATCATGTCAGCCAAACATGATTCATGCCTTCATAACCTTTAACACCATCAGTAACACATCCGAAAAGTAGTCTGATGTTCTGTCAGTCAGTTCTTCCTCTGTTCACATTGTCACTCATGAATCCGATACTCAACTATTCATATCTTTTTCCTTGTCCATCACCGGAGGCTAAATCCTTGGAATCTATTACTCAAGGTAGTCCTCTTGACTTTCCCAAATCTGCACTTCACCAAGATACTTCCTCTGAGAGATCCGGACCTGTCTGTCGGATCTTGCCACAAGCTCTGTTCTTGTTTACCGGACCTCAACAATCTTCATTCTGACTTCCGGTAGAGACACACCATGTCCTGCGGATGTGTGGGATGAACTTTGTTGCCATCAATGACAACAATCATGAATCCATATAGTGTCTCTGGCCAACAATCTCCCCCTTTGGCATTGATGGCAACACTTAGTGAAAAATGACTAAGTGTTTACACTATGCTCCCCCTTGGCTGATGCTCTTGTTTTTATATACATTTTCTGGAGCTCCCCCTTAGTTGGATTCCTCATTTTTCACTGCTCCTCACTCCCCCTTTGACATCAAAGGCAAAGGGTAGGGTCCGCATACCAAAATTTTTAAAATGTTAACTATACTTAGCCGCATAAGTATATATATACAAGTTGTACTTACATATACTTAAGTGTGTCTGTAAAAGTGTTCTTGAACTGTACAACTTCTGTCGCCCAACTCTGCTTCATCCTGTCCAAAATTGAGATATGCCCACTCAACAAGAATGCAAACGCATCTGCCCTTTTTAGATCTGCCGGATCAGTGGTCTGGGCTATAATTTGGGCTTCTTTTATAGCCTCATGCATGGCCTCTAGTTTGGGGACAATTAACCCCCTGAGCTCACTCAACTTGCTTATCCTATTTTTTGTTTCCTTCTCCAACTTCTTGATTTCACTCAAGACTGCGATAGTCTGACATTCTTAATTTGTTATAGAGGAGGAGAGAAGATCAAAATTCTTTGATAGGTTTGATAGTTTATCCTCCTGTTCTTTTATTTTCTTCTCAATGTCCAGTGTTACTTTGGACTAGGAGATACAAAATTTGTATATTTCACCGCCATCCTTAAGAGCATTTTCTAAGCTCTTTATCCCAATACTTATATTTCTTCTATCATTAGTGATTAATCCTTGTACCTCTGAGAATCTCTTATCCAAAAACTCCTTTTGGACCTTTTCTTCAGCTGATTTTTCTAGAGAATCAAAATGTGTACTAACACTGCTGACTAAGGTTTTGAGATTACCGGAAGAGGAGGCTGTGGGATCCTTTTGAAAAGATGGTATGATCTTTTCCAGCACTTCGGATGCAGCTTCTATCAACTCACAGTCTTCCATATGAGACTTTAGGAGTTTTTCATCAGCCTTAGCATTTGCAAATGAAGCTATCTTCATTGTCTGTACCGAAGAAAGAGAATCAAAATTGAATGGACCTTGTAGAAGCTCCGGTTCATCAATCTCCATTGTTTCTTTGCTCAGAAATTCTTGGATAGTTTGTGCAGTCTCTTGCTGGAGACAGATGTTTCTTCTCTTCTGCAGTCTTGGAGCTGTCCTTTGGAGTTTTCTCTCCTACATTCCCACCACTAGCAGTCTACCTCCAAGGATTTGTATGGATGTTTCTTAAATGTAGGGCGAGGTCTATCAGAAATCTTTACAATATGCGGAGTACCCATTATCAAACAATCTTACTGAAGGATATCAAGAACGATAAATACCTTTTACGTAGGTTAGGGCACATGAAGAAATCTGAATAGAGCTGTATGAAGAGTTGCCTTGATCTTTTGGGAGAAGTTGTTTGCAGAGCTCCTTTTCTTTCTTCTTTGCATGTGAGTGTACAAGTGTGTAAATGATAGACAAATGAACTCTTTTATTCCAAGAAGCCCTAATTTTCACCCTGCAATAAATGCGCAACCTAATTCATTCCGGTTTGCCTGGTTTTCCTTGTTCAAGGAGGAAGAAACTCATCTGGATCATTATGATTCCCTTGTGATCGATGTTAGTGATGAATCATCATATCCACTTGTCCTTCTGATAATCTTATGTATCCGCAGATCAAGCTGTATCAATTTGGATTCATACCGGGCCAATCTTGTGAGAAACTGTTTTACCAGAAGACTTGCTTAACTGGACCAATTCTGAAGGAATTGAACCTTTTAAATTTCCTTGTGGATCTCTCAGATCTTTACCTAACCTTTTTTACATGTTTCTCTAGAAATCCTTTGATTCGCAGCTTCTCATGTGCCAATTTCAGGCACCACTTAACTGGCTGGGGGAACAAGGTTTTCTTTGTGTCTCCCCTTGAGCCAGAGCTCACCTTTTAGTTTCTGGAAGGAATATCAGCACCAGAGTCTGGTGCGGATCCAACCTCTACATTCTTTGAAATTTTCTTCACCCAAATCTTGTTCATCTCATTCCTAACTTCATCCGCATTCACCTTTTGTTTACCCTTATCTTGATTTTGATTATGATATACCGGACCTCTTTTCTCCTGATTCTTGCTTCTACAGAATTTTGCATTATGACCGGACCTATTACAGATTTGGCAAACAACATTTCTTTGCATAGTTGACTGATATCCTCTTGATCTACATTGATTAGCCATATGACCTACTCTATTACATGCGAAGCATCTACCATTGAACGATTTGTTCATTTGCATATTTCTGCATTCATGAGACTTGTGACCATACCTTTTGCAGTTAAAACACTGTCCGGAGAAGGATGAATTAGTCTGATTCATTTTCTTTTTGCACTGATTAGTTTTGTGACCAAAGTGATTGCAGCTGTGGCAGTATCCATTGAAGGATGGATATCTTTGAGCATTGGGCTGTCTTACTGGAGGTCTTCTAGGCCTGTTCCTTGGATTTTTTGATCCAAAATTCTTCTGATTAGATCTGGAGCTTTCTCCTTTCTCATATCCCAAACCACATTTGTCATCTACCTTCTTTTGACTTCCAAGAAGAACTTCAAGTTGAGCAGAACTTATCTTGAATTTCTCTTTATACTCATTTGCTGTTTGAAGATCCCTTTTTAGAGAGACAATTTGATCCTCAAGTTTTTCTTCATTATCTTTAGCATCTTCAAGATCAGATTCAAGATGTCTGATAATTCTATCCATCTAGTGGCAAGCTTCTGATTTCTCCTTGAGAGATTGTCTTAGATTATCTTCAGTTTTTCTTTTTTCTTCAATTTCTTGGGTAAACTTTATAACTCCTGATTCCATTTCATGTCTTACCATAATGATTTCTTTTGATAACTTTTCACATAACTTGGTTTTCTTAGTCAGCTCTTCATTTGCATTATTTTCTTCACCTTGTCTTGCCAATTGCTGAAACAGCTCCTTTCTCTTTTTCATAGAGAGACTTAATTTGTCTTTTAGTTCTCTCATGAAATCATCAGCGTGTTTGAGTCTTTCCTTTAATTCATTTACTTCAGAGTTTGACTGTTCAAGATCATCAAGGGCAGTCTTCATTTGCATTATTTTCTTCACCTTGTCTTGCCAATTGATTGTGGCAGTATCCATTGAAGGATGGATATCTTTGAGCATTAGGTTGTCTTACCGGAGGTCTTCTAGGCCTGTTCCATGGATTTTCTGATCCAAAATTCTTCTGACCAGATCCGAATCTTTCTCCTTTCTCATATCCCAAACCACACTTGTCATCTACTTTCTTTTGACTTCCAAGAAGAACTTCAAGTTGAGCAGAACTTATCTTGAATTTCTCTTTATACTCATTTGCTGTTTGAAGATCTCTTTTGAGAGATACAATTTGATCCTCAAGTTTTTCTTCATGATCTTTAGCATCTTCAAGATCAGATTCAAGATGTCTGATAATTCTATCCACCTGGTGGCAATCTTCTGATTTCTCCTTGAGAGATTGTCTTAGATTATCTTCAGTTTTTCTTTTCTCTTCAACTTCTTGGGTAAACTTCATGACTCCTGATTCCATTTCATGTCTTACCATAATGGTTTCTTTTGATAACTTTTCACACAACTCAGTTTTTTCTTTTAGCTCTTCATTTGCATTATTTGCTTCACCTTGTCTTGCCAATTGCTGAAGCAGCTCCTTTCTCTTTTTCATAGAGAGACTTAATTTATCTTTTAGTTCTCTCATGAAATCATCAGCCTGTTTGAGTCTTTCCTTTAATTCATTTACTTCAGAGTTTGACTGTTCAAGATCATCAAGGGTAGTCTTGAGTTGCTCTCTTAAACCATATGCATCCATTTGAACTCCCAGATCTTCCTCAAGCTGTTATGCTCTGTTAGGAGGAACTTGGCTCTCATACCAATTGATAACTGAGAGGGGGGTGAATCAGTTATCCTAATTATTTCTTTTTTCTGAACTTTCTTATTAATCAATGCAGCATTAATTCAAACAAGCAAACATTACCATGAAATGGAAAAACACATGACATAGTATTTTTGACGTGGAAACCCTGTTAAGGGAGAAACCACGGGGTGATTAACCCAAAGATTATTCTCTGTTAGAAGAATAAGGAATTACAAAATGGCACTTGCCAATTAGGGCTCACTGCCCGAGCACACTGCTCACAAAGGAGGCACACTGCCTACAAGGAGACACACTGTCTACAAAAGAATGTTATACAATACTTGAACTGATTGGAAGCATCCACATATGCTGGAGTTCAGTTCCGGTTAGGCTCAGTACACTGATCTGCTGCACTTCATCTTTCCTCTTCTCCTATGCTGCTTTCCTTTCACATACCGGACCTTCCTTACTGCTTCTGCCTTGCTCTGCTTTTTTTCACATATCACATATCACCACAACACTTCTCACAACTAAATCCATCCTATATATATATCCGCACAAGTGATTTCATTATCTTTCTAGTCGGCACCTGGAACAATCAATCTTCTCACAAACTCTGTTCTGTTGGCTGAATCCTTACACATCAAGTAATGCGGATCAAGCATATACTTGTAGAAATCATTAATCATGTCGGCCAAACATGATTCATGCCTTCATAACCTTTAACACCATCAGTAACACATCCGGAAAGTAGTCTGATGTCCTGTCAGTCAGTTCTTCCTCTGTTCACACTGTCACTCAGGAATCCGGTACTCAACTATTCATATCTTTTTCCTTGTCCATCACCGGAGGCTAAATCCTTGGGATCTATTACTCAAGGTAGTCCTCTTGACTTTCCCAAATCTGCACTTCACCAAGATACTTCCTCTGAGAGATCCGGACCTGTCTGTCGGACCTTGCCACAAGCTCTGTTCTTGTTTACCGGACCTCAACAATCTTCATTCTGACTTCCGGTAGAGACACACCATGTCCTGCGGATGTGTGGGATGAACTTTGTTGCCATCAATGACAACAATCATGAATCCATATAGTGTCTCTTGCCAACACTATCCTGAGACATGGGTGTCACAATAGATTGGATAAAGCTGCTCAAAGATAAAGCTTACAGAAAAATTGGCATGATAGGCATCTCCCTCCAGAGTAGAAGGACCCAAGTCTATATGACTTATTTTATAGTTTGCTTCAGTGATTTTATTTTCATTAAGATCCCTCACATGATCAACAATCTCCATTACTTGGTGGCCTAAGGTAGCATCGGTTACCATTCTAGACATTCTTTTAGCCTTCTTAGGCTTCGAGGTGCTCTGTAATAGCTTAGCGACGGTGTCTACCTCACCTGCCACAGTGGGCACACTTTTTCTCTTTTTTTCTACTGCCTAGACTAGAGAAGAGGACACTACACTAGTATCCACATTACTAGGCATAGACTTATTCTGATTATCAGCTGAACTAGGAACTAGAATCTCTTCATTAACAGGAGAAGAAGGAATTTCAAAGAATGGGGGAAAAGAACCATCATTAACAATTTGCTCAAAAATGGGATCAAGATTCACGGGCATAGTTTTAGCTTGCACATTTTTCTTTCTTGACTCAGATAAGGGGAGACTATCCAACTCATAGGCTGACTTTAATTTGAGAACATCATCAGGCCTTTCACCATCACCCCCTGACTGTGAGTTGGAATTGGACTGTGATACCTCTTGTCTTCTTGAAGAATTCTGTTCAGCAGAACCTGTTGGAATTAGACCGAACAACTGAGAGGGGGGGTGAATCAGTTGTTCCAAAATTCAACAATTTCTTTCTTTTAATCTTCTTTCATAATTTACAAATAGATTAATGATGTAATCATTAAAGCATGAAACAACATCACATGAGCAGAAACATAATCAACACATTGGACACCTTTGCCGTGGAAACCCGGTTAAGGGAAAAACCACGGTGGGTGTTAGCCCACAAGATTCGTACCCTGTTAAAAGTACTTAAAAAGAATGAGAAGGCACTTGCCTTTAGGCTCACTACTCAAAAGAGAGGCTCACTGCCTACAAGAAATTTAAGTTTAACACAAAAAGATTTAATTGAGAAATAGCATCTACTTCATGCCTGGTTTAGTTTCATTAAATGCTCATAAACTTCTGCTCTGCCTCCAAACTCTTCTTCACTAACTCTACACTCTACTCTGCTTTTGTTCTTCTGTTCCTTATCTCCTCTGCTCTGCTTCTGATCCTTTCTTTAGATTTATAGTTTTGCACAAGGATGATTTTCCACAACTCATCAACAAGTATTTATACGCTTCATCAACCTTGGAATGAACATCAAAGTCGGCACTACAAACAATTGACTTAATGTGAATCACTAAGGGGTCAGCCAAATATAACTGCGACTCGAATCTTCCTTGATCAATATGCCATGCTTCATGGAATTGCTTTTAGAACATCCGCAACATGCTTGAATCATCCGGTCGGCCAAGACTGGGAAGAACAATAGCACCAAGAAGGAAATTTTCTTTGACAAGCTCAGACTTCAATGCATACCTCCAACATAGCAGTCACACGATCCAGAGACCTCCACAAGCACATTGAATTCAACAAAAAACATCTGCACTCCTCCAAATCATCATAGACACTTGTATCTTCCTCCGGAACCTCAAGAACAATATTTGCCATGATTGTCATATTAGAAAGATTGCTTGAGGACCTCCAAACCATGAACCACTTGAATGGATGATACACACTGACTTCCCAAACATGCCTCTAGATCTGTAGATCATAATTTGACATATCCAGAATAATTCAGACCTCTTTCCTGTCACTCTGTCTCTTCTGAACACTGCATAACTGGTTCAACTCAGATGGCCATAGCCTCTTCAAATCTTCATGCGAACCCTTCAAAACTTAACTGGAGCTTCTTCAGACAATCCTCTACTCAGCCATATGGTCCGCATATATTGATCCTCATTAATTTTCTCAATATCCTCAACAATCTAGTCTTCTATATATGCAGCAAAATAGGATACAATTGACATCAATGGCAACAAGGATATGTTGACATTAATGACAACACCACTTAGGCACATATTTGCAACAATCTCCCCCTTTGTCATTGATGGAAACATATGATGTGAAAACTTATTTGACCATCAAGACAAGACCTTCTCCCCATTTCTTTCTCTCCTGCAATCACTTTCTTCACTGCTCCCCCTTTCATCAACAACTAGTTTTTCACATGAACTTCTCTCCCCCTTTGACATCAATGGCAAAGGGCACATATTTGTAATCTTTTCTCCCTTTTTGTATCAGACTGATCCCAAAATTTTGTATTGACTACTCCCCCTGAGTAGTATCTCCTTAACATCGATCTAGATTACAAAATGGAATTCCACTAGACTAATGCACCTTAGTGCATCTTAGTTCTGATCATGAGGAGTGATAACCCCTAACTTCTCTCTGAGATACTCAAAAGTATCCTTCGGAAGAGGCTTAGTGAAAATATTCGTAATCTGATCCTTAGAAGACACAAACTCCAACTTGACTTCATTCTCATTTACCTTCTCTCTCAAGAAATAAAACTTGATAGATATATGCTTTGTCTTTGAATGCAACACCAGATTCTTTGAGATGCTTATTGCACTTGAATTATCATAGAAGATTGTAACTGGTTCCTCAAACACAATTATGATGTCTTTCAACATTTGCTTCATCCACAGAACTTGAGTACAATTATTTGCTGCTGCTATATACTCTACCTCTGCAATGGACAGAGATATTGCCTCTTGCTTTTTACTCATCCAAGAGACCAATCTTCTTCCCAAGAAAAATGCACCACCACTAGTACTTTTTCTGTCATCCACATCTCCTGCCCAATCAACATCTGTATATGCATGAAGAGTGAAGTCGTTATTCTTTGGATACCACAATCCATAATTAATTGTCCCCTTGAGATATCTAAAAATTCTTTTGACTGCCACAACATGGGATTCTTTTGGATCATCTTGAAATCTAACAAGTCCAACTGCATTCATGATGTTAAGTCTGGTCTGAGTCAAATAGAGCAATCCTCCAATCATTGATCTATACCTTTTCTGATTTTCCTTGGGGGAGTCATCTTTACTTAACTTGCATCCGGTTACCATAGGTGTACCTACTGGCTTTGAGTCTTCCATTCCAAACTTCTTCAATAATTCTTTCACATACTTGGACTGAGATATGAAGATACCTTTATCTATCTAAACAATTTGCAGACCTAGAAAGAAATTCATCTCACCAAACATTGACATCTCAAATTCACTTTTCATCTGATCAACAAATGCTTTGCACATGCATTCATTTCCTCCAAAAATGATATCATCAACAAAGACCTCAACAATGAGGATGTCCTCATGATTAATCTTGAAGTAAAGATTACTATCAGCACCACCTTTGCTAATTCTTATCTTAAGCAAATATTTATCCAATCTTGCATACCAGGCTCTTGGGGCTTGCTTGAGTCCATACAAAGCTTTTCTTAGTCTGCAGACCATATTTCTCTAATCAGACAACTGAAAACCTTCCGGTTGTTCAATGTAGACTTCTTCCTCCAACTCTCCATTCAGGAATGCTGATTTGACATCCATCTGATAAACCTTAAAATCTTTGAAAGCAACAAATGCAAGAAATAATCTGATTGCTTCTATTCTTGCCACTGGAGCAAAAGTTTCTTCAAAATCAATTCCTTCCACTTGAGAATAGCCTTTGCATACCAACCTTTCTTTGTTTCTTACAACTTCACCATCTTCATTTAGTTTATTTCGGAAGACCCATTTGGTTCTAATCACATTTTTGTCCTTAGGTCTAGGAACAAGATCCCAAGTGTGGTTCTTTTCAATTTGCATCAATTCTTCTTCCATTGCTTTTACCCAGTTTTCATCATTGTAGGCTTCAGTCACTGATTTGGGTTCAATCTTTGAAATTAAACAAATCTCTTCTTGATCTTCAGTAACTCTTCTCCTAGTTTGAACACATTTATTTCTATCTCCCATTATTTGATCTTCAGGATGATTCATTCTTACATACCTGGGGGTTTTGGGAATTGCTTGAGGTTCTATTTATTGAGTTTGTTCCTCAACTTCTACACTATCTTCTTGAGACACCGGATTATCCAGATCAATCTGGATCTGAATCTGAGATTGCACTTGCCTTTCTTGACTTGGATTTTCATCTTGATCATCTGAATCATATCCACAAGACATGGAATGTCCTCCTTTTCTCTCATCAACTCTGACATTAGCACTTTCAACAATCTTTTTCAACCTCTTGTTAAAGCACCGGTATGCTTTGCTTTGAGTAGAGTAACCCAGAAAAATTCCTTCATCACATCTTGCTTCAAACTTGCCTAGATCTTCATCTCTTTTGATATAGCATTTACTGCCAAAAAATCTGGAATATCTTACAGTAGGAGGATGACCAAACCATAGTTCATAAGGAGTCTTACCAGAATTTCCTTTGATCTACACCCGGTTAAGAGTGTAGATAGCAGTACTCACGGCTTCTCTCCAATAAACTTGAGGAACATTTGTTTCCATCATCATGGTCCTGGCAACTTCTTGAATGGTCTGGTTCTTCCTTTCCACAACTCCATTTTGCTGAGGAGTCCTAGGAGCAGATAATTATCATTTTATTCCATGCTTTTCACAGAAGGCATCAAACTCACTAGAAGTAAATTATCCACCTCTGTCGGATCTCAGACACTTCAATTTCTCACCAATCTCATTTTCAACTCACTTTGAACACCTTGAATTTGTCAAGAGCTTCTGATTTTTATTTTAGGAAAGTCACCCACATCATCCAAGAGTAATCATCAATCAACAACATGAAATATCTGTCTCCTTGCACACTGCTAATTCTAGCAGGACCGCAGAGATCAGTATGTACCAGTTCCAATTGTCCACTTGAAGCTTGTTCCTTACTTTTGAATGAAATTTTGTTCTGTTTACCCAATTGACATTCTCTACATATGCTATTAGGTTTCATAAGTCTTGGAAGATCTCTTACTGCTCGAGTGGAACTTATTTTGACAATGTTATCAAAATTCACATGACACATCCTCCTATGCCATAACCAACTTTGATCTGTTTGAACAATCAGACAACTTTTGCCAGAACTACTTAAATGAAAGATGTTACTTCTAGTTTGAGTACCAGATGTAATTTTAGTTCCGGAGCTCTCCAATATTCTGCATTTTCCATCCTTGAATCGAAGATCATAACCCTTGTCAACCAACTTATAAAACATCATTGGTGCAATTCTTACCATCAAAAGAGATGGATCCTTTGCCATGGACTCTACCAGCTGAGTTGTCTCCAAATTTCACAAACCCACCTTCATATTTTTCAAAACTCACAAACTTACTCTTGTCACCAGTCATATGATGAGAACATCCACTATCAATCACCCATTCATCCTTTTCAGCAACCTGAGAAGCCAAGGCACTTTCCACATTGGCACAACTAGTAGATTCAGTAGACATTGGATCTTCTTCTTTGATAGTAATGAATACCCAATCACTTTCTCCATGATCAGATTCATCATCTGTGACTCCTTCTCCAGCTTCTTCGACATAGTAGCAATTCTTCTGACTTTTGTATCTGTTAGGGTTTAGTTTTGAAAACCTCTCTGGACATCTTGAGGGAAAATGACCAATCTTATTACAAGCGAAACATTTGAGTGGCAACTTTTGTTCATACTTACCAAATCCTCTTGGCATTCTTTTGGCAATAAGAGCTTCAAGATTTGTAGTCTCAATTTCATCATCTTCAAGATCCTTCCTTGTCTTCACAAATCTATTTGATCTTCCTGAAGAAATTTCACCCGGATCATATCTTTGTTTTCCATACACATTGGCCTTAAATGCAGATTCAGACTTAGGGAGAGAATCACCAAACTCACTCATTTCAAATGCTGAAATCTTACCAACTGATCCCTTGTTACAGTCATTACTGTCCTGATTTATTCGATGGCTGTAGTGTTATGCTTGTATGCTACAGGTAAGGATCTAAGTACTTTGGCAACAATTTCTGATTCTTCCAATAGTCCACCTACATTTCTGATACTGGTCACAAGTTCATTTACTTTCTGCATGTAGGAAGTAATGTTTTCATCTTCACTCATTACCAATCTTTCATATTTACCCTTCAGGCTTTGTAGCTTGGCACATTTAACATATTTGTCACCTTCATACAGATTTTCCAACTTATTCTAGATTTCATGAGCAGTTTTCAAATCCAGGACATTTGCCAATTCGGTATCAGACAGGGCACTCAACAATGCTTCTTTAGCTCGAATATTGTGTTCAACATCTTTGAGTTTGTCTATAGTTGAAGGTCCATTCTTCAGAATCTTATACGCATTCTTGGTTATTAACCAAAAGGCATCACCCATACATTCCAGATGACACTACATGCGTACTTTCTAGAGGGAGTAATTTGTTCCATCAAATCTCAGACTTTCATTCTTGTAAGATGACATCTTGGATCTCCTCAAGCGGTCAAGCTTCTTTTAGAGGAACTTGGCTCTGATACCAATTGTTGGAATTAGACCAGACAACTGAGAGGGGGGGTGAATCAGTTGTCCCAAAATTCAACAATTTCTTTCTTTTAATCTTCTTTCATAATTTACAAATAGATTAATGATGTAATCATTAAAGCATGAAACAAAATCACATGAGAAGAAACATAATCAACACATTTGACACCAAGATTTTTGATGTGGAAACCTGGTTAAGGGAAAAACCATTGTGGGTGTTAGCCCACAAGATTCGTACCCTGTTAAAAGTACTTAAAAAGAATGAGAAGGCACTTGCCTTTGAGTTCACTGCCCAGAGCTCACTGCTCAAAAGAGAGGCTCACTGCCTACAAGAAATTTAAGTTTAACACAGAAAGATTTAACTAAGAAATAGCATCTAAATCATGCCTGGTTCAGTTTCATTGAATGCTCATAAAATTCTGCTCTGCCTCCAAACTCTTCTTCACTAACTCTTCACTCTACTTTGCTTTTGTTCTTCTGTTCCTTTTCTCCTCTGCTCTGCTTTTGATCCTTTCTTCGGATTCATATTTTTGCACAAGGATGATTTTCCACAACTCATCAACAAGTATTTATATGCTTCATCAACCTTGGAATGAACATCAAGGTCGGCACTACAAACAACTGACTTAATGTGAATCACTAAGCGGTTGACCAAATATAATTGGGACTCGAATCTTCCTTGATCAATACGCCATGCTTCATGGAAGTGCTTTTAGAAAATCCGCAACATGTTTGAATCATCCGGTCGGCCAAGACTGGGAGGAACAATAACACCAAGAAGGAAATTTTCTTTGACAAGCTTAGACTTCAATGCGGACCTCCAACATAGCAATCACATGATCCAGAGACCTCTACAAGCACATTGAATTCAACAAAAAGCATCCGCACTGCTCCAAATCACCAGAGACACTTGTATCTTCCTCCAGAACCTCAAGAACAATCTCTTCCGTGACTGTCATATTAGAAAGATTGCTTGCAGACCTCCAAACCATGAACCACTTGAATGGATGATACACACTAACTTCCCAAACATGCCTCTAGATCCGTAGATCATCATTTGACATGTCTAGAATATTCCAGACATCTTTCCTGTCACTCTGTCTCTTCTAAACACTACAAAACTGGTTCAACTCAGATGGCCATAGCCTCTTCAAATCTTCATGCGAACCCTTCAAAACTTAACTGGAGCTTCTTCAGACAATCCTCTACTCATCCATATGGTCTACATACATTGATCCTCATTAATTTTCTCTATATCCTCAACAATCCAGTCTTCTATATAGACAACAAAATAGGATACATTTGACACCAATGGCAACAAGGATATGTTGACATCAATAACAACACCACTTAGGCACATATTTGCAATAGAACCATGCATAGATTTTGGCTCAGTGGCCCTTGAATTTCTCTGCTCATGAGGTGAACCAGCATGCCCACATCATCTCCCAGCCAACCAGTCTTCTGTTATTTTAATTACTGCAGTAGAATGAATTCTTAGATCCACAATCTCTTTTTCTGACCAATTGATTTAGGGAAGGGGTTATACAAGAAGAATTTGGTATTCCACATCAATTATCTCAGAATTTTCTTCAATTCCTTCTGGAATATAAATAGATAGACCAAATTCTTAGACTTGACTTAGAGTAAGTCTCATACAATTTCTCCTCTGGACCTCATGATTGTCTACACAGTCTTCCCAGAAATCTTCCAGGCTAGAGCGATGCTCATATGAACCAGAGCCATGGAAATTTTGCTTCACATAGTTTTTGCTATCAAAATTTGGTCTCATTGACAAAGAGTGAAAATTAAATTTCCCCAACACATGTTCCGCTCCTTTAGCAATGTCGTTGGTTTTACAAGAATAGGTAGACAAAGTCAGCGGAAAAGCATACCCTTTCTTTCTCATACTTTGATATTTAACATTCATGGCAGCCATTTGCCTACAAATTTCTAGAAGAATAATATAATTGCTAGGATACCGGGGCAATTTAGATGGAGCCTTTTCATAACCTCCTACCCTCAAGTAGGTGAATCGATCAAACTAGATATAAAAACTTCTAAATTCCATTATCAAAGAAATAGCCTTAGGAGAGATTCTCAATTCAGGGTCTACATTTAGCTTTCTCACAACATAAATTAGGAAGGCATCATTTACGCAACAAAAATTTTTCATTCCAACATCTTTAGTAAGCTAGGGAAAATAGGAGTACACAGGAGTGCCTGGGGTTATAGATGTAGAAGTACAATCAACACTGAAAGGGGGGTGAATCAGTGTTGTATCAAAAGCCAAATTACTTATTCCTTATTAAACTTGAAAAGAGAAGAATAGATAATCAATCATAACAATATGCATCATCAGATGAAGGGGTCATATATTGAATGTACAAGTATGAATAACAATCAAATCACACAAATTGAAACTAGGACACAAAAGATTTTACGAGTGGAAAACCCTCTCAGGGATGAGAAACCACTCAAAACTGCCTCACTAGCTTAATCAAGAAAATCAACATATACATAGCCTCACTGGCTGATGAATGTATCACTGACAAAACAAGGTCTCACTGACCTCTATGATCAATTTGAATACAAAGCAAAACACTTCAGGGGATTACCCTAATTCTCTTATATACAAAATCTTATTCCTCCTTTTAATTTTACTCTGCAAAATTTTCTTCAATTTCACATCAGTCAAGCTGCAATTCTTGAATCACTATTTACTGCAAATACCTTGCAACAACCTCCATCATATCATACTGCAAACTCCATCCTTCAAATCTTAATCAACCTTGTATTATGCAATTATCTTTTTGTATTCAATTCTCAGCACAAAGAATGATCAATTTTATGTAGGCAAGTTGATAACAACTTCACTATCTTAGAACAATAATCGCAATCTACAAATTCACAATACTGATCTCTGGATCAATTTTTCTGGCACACAAAGTCATTAGAAGACCTTAAAAGTTTGGACTCTGCCCAATTTCTTCATACAATTATCAACCTGCACAAACTTATCAATTTCTTCACAAAGATGTATAACTATTTATCTCACAATCTCAAACAAACAAATTCATTCTTCAATTTTCTCAAACAGATCCATGTATGCATATCTCTGATAAGGTTCATGCAGTCTTCAGCTTTGTCAACACATTAAAAACCTTTATCAAATCATTAAAATCTCCATATAGCTTGTAAGATATATTCTCTTTCTTCAATAAACTTTGAACAAAAACTTCTAAAACTCAGTCCCTTCCATGCAATGAAATTCACTAGCCCTTTCACAGAAAAAATAGAGCAAAAAACCATCTTTTAGGCTTTTGTAACATAGCACCCGTCAAATTTAGAACGTGTAGATGTCCGTTGGGCTTCAAATAGTAAATTAAACGACATCCTTCAGATTTTTGTTCGCGCCATGCTGCCTTTTAAATCTGCACCGTAGATCCTCTTTTTGGTGCTCATAACATACCTTTTACCTGCGAAGCTCGGTAAACATTAGGTAAATGGGCCGGTTGCCCCACGAGTTGATACCCTTAAGGTTGCAACTTAAGTTGCCCTTAACCTGCACTAGCTAGTCATTGAAAGAAAAGACAAAAAGTAACATAAAATAAGACAGACAAATTAGGGTTAAAAGGACCTCCTTTAGTGTTTTAGTTATTATGTTATAAGATGTAGAAAATTGCAATAGCCAAAAACCCTAATCTGAGATAACCAACAACTCTTTGAAAACCATATTGCCTTCTGCCAACTCCAACTTTATGTGGGAAACAATGACACCCCTAATTTTGTCATGAACAATGAATACCTTTGAAACACCAATACTGCATCCAAATTTCAACAACATAACAAAAGTACCAAACACTTTATGTCATGACCAGGGACCATGATATATCTGCATTATACTACACGATCAACATAGCATCAAGAACCTCATTTGAGCACCATGGAACATAGCATGGAAACATGGAATTCCTGATTCTAAACCTCTTTGATCAACACCACCACATATGAAACCTTTGTGAAAGAAACCTTACTTGCTTGACTGTGCATGTGAACCATGTGAACTCCTTTTGACTGCTCTAAACTCAACAATGCTCTTTGACACCTTAACTTTTGACATCTTGATCATCTGATATCTTAGTATTTGTACTTCAACAACATCCACCCTTAACATACATCAATGAAGAGACCACAACAACTCAAATATCCTGGTTTTGTTCAATTAGATCATTGCAAGACAATCATAACTCTTGGCATATGATCTTGACATGAAGACTGATTTGGACTTGTGAAAGGATCACCATGAAGCATAAACAAACACCAAACACCAAGAACATCCCGATTCTTAAGCAGAGCATCAAAATGAACATTTGTCAAATCAGTATGAAGACTTGAATCACACCATGCTCTTTGACATCAATGACAAACAATCTACAATAGACCCATGTGGCCTCAACCCTGCCCAGACAACCTCTTGACTGGCTAAAATATATATCAAATATGAACACATATGAAATGCATAAGTCTCTTGAAACCTAAACAGTTGTTCATTTAGATGATAACTTATTATTTCAGCCCAATTAATAAATTGATCATCACTGCATATCAACAAGATGAAATGACACATCCAATCCTCAAAAGAATTTGTATTTTCACTCCCAACAACCTAGTGCAATAGAGTAATAATGTTAGAAATTTCATCTTTAAAGTGGGCTCTTTTAAGATTTGAGGGTAACTGGGACTTACCTCATTTCTGTGATTTTATCTAGTTTCAGAATTCTTGCACCAGTCTTCATTTGCCTGGAAAAATTCCACCCCAACAGCTACAGACATATCTTCGAAGTTTTCTTGCTCTAAAATTCTTAATGCTCAGGAAATAGTCCTGGGTTTGATCTTTGCTACCACCAACCCGTCCTTTGTTTTAATTTCAAGAGTTTTAGGGTTGTATCTCTCTGCACATGCAATTATCAAGTCCATGCATTGCATAGAGATAGGGAAACCTGCAGTGTGCACCAAACCACTCTACAAAATCTTCTTCGCAAAAGGTGAGCTCTCTTCTTGCTGCAGTTGAGACTGAAATTCCGCCAGGTCAATATGTCCGAGCTCAGTATCTCTCATTCTAGACCAACTACTTTTAATACCAGAATGATGGGAGATGCCTTGAAATTTGAATTTCATCACATTTGTTAAGATACCAGAAAGAACTACTGAATACTGCAGAAGTGATGGTGTGAAATAGAAGGAAAGACAATAGAACACTTAGAAAAATTTCTGCCACCAAGTATAAACAAGCATACGGTTATGACATGTTTGAAATGCCAAGTTGATGTGGCATTAATTTCGCACCTTGGGGAGATAACTCAAAGATCTGTTCGATTCCCAAAAATTCTAAAAGGACATTTGCCTAGCTTGTCGTACGCCTCATTAAACAATCATTAATCGCCTTGAGGTTTGGTTTGTAGCTTAGTTGTCATCGAGTCGCTAGAAATTGGAACTTTAGAACCTCAAGTCGGAGGCTTCGAAGTTTCAAAAACCTCTGACTTGCTGACTACAAAGACCAACATATGAGTTACGAGACTCAACAAAGGGAACATTGAGTCGGGGAGTTGGGGGGTTTGAGAACTTAAGAACCAAGTGACTTGGTTAGGAAACATAAAAGATTAGTGATTGAGTTAGGAAATTTTAAGGACTCGTGACTTCAAAAGGATTTTTCATAAGTATTAAGGGGAAGACAAAGCCTTAAGACTTAGACAAACCACTGGCAAGCCATGAAAGGGAGGTAATAAAAAATTGGAAGACCTAGAAATAAATTGTGGGGTAACAAGTAGTAATAAGTCATTCCTATCACCCCTAATGTTGCTAATTATACTAATTAAGTCAAGTAGTAGTCATGAGCTAATAAATTTCAATAGTTTGAAGTATTGGCCCAAATTTCATTAGGTCATCTACTATGTCATCTCCTTGCTTTTTTAATATACTTTATTGATAACATTAATATTAAAATTGACAATGAACATGATTCAAATTATAGATTTGTCTTTCTAACAATCAAACAAATATTAATCATGTAAAAAATATACAAATTAAGATATATACAAAGATACTATTCAAACAAAAGAATCCACTTCTAAAGAGTCATCCAAAATTCTTTCCACAGCCCTCCAAAACTTGGTCTATTGTGTATAAATACAACACCTTCACCTCCAAGATAATTAACTTCATTAATAAACACTCACCAAATCACTCTTCCATAATCATTGCAAAGGTTACATTTGGTATGATTTTAATAAAATTGTATTAGGATAATGAACTAGATTTATGATTAAATGAGCAAGTATGCTTTAATTTGATAAATTAGTGATCTTTGCTTTTTCATACAATGGTTAGTTATATTTATTTGTGGATATTGATTATATGATGTGACTAATTCATTTTTTGTTGAGTTATGATTGTGAGGTACTTCATTCTTGATCGAAGGGAGTGCATCATGAATGAGGATGGTGTCATGAGTTTGTAACACCAAGGACATGGGACAAGGTATAGTGGTGCTTTTAGTGTGTTAGCTAAATCAAGTAACCATAAGTTGTCTTAGCTTCGTTAATCTACATCTTGGTCAATTGCAAAGTTTGGTCATTTCTTATTCTTATGTTATTGATTTCTAGTTATTGGTAATTTAAATCAATCCTTGAGTCATCTCTTGCAACCAATGTTTGTGTATCAATCATAGTTGAACATCGATTAAGCCTTAAGGCCATTTTAGGAGGATTGGTGGCATTGTTTCAAATTAGAATATTTTATAATTTATATATAAATATTAGACCTAATCCTAAGTAACTAAACCCTATCCTAATCTAACTCCAAACTCTAAACCCTAAGAACTCCTATAACCAACACTATTGTTGACTTTGTCTTGACAATTGAATGGAACTTTCATTTGATTAACATGGTATATTTGAATGGAGTGATGGAAGTTCATTAAAACCCTAAATCATAGGAAATTTAGTTGAAGAGAATGTTAAGGTGTATGGAGTGGTGGAGTTTACCGCACCATACTAATAATAGTATGGTATGGTGGTGGCCACACCACTCCACCATGTTCTTGAAAGGACTCTTGCTTTTATTTTTGGAGGCCTTCATGGTAGTTTTGGTCTTGAATGACTATAGTTAAACATAAGTGATGGAGATGATTTAGGGTATTGGTGTCATTAAGAACTTGAATAAGGAAATAATAGGTAAGGGGCTTGGAGGAGTAGTGAAGGAGGATGGGAAATTGTATGTTTTAGTTTTGGGATCTTTTTAGTTGGGTTTTGGGGAAAGTGAGTGGAAATCTGCAACATCATGGAAAATTATAGATTTGTTGCAAGGCATGAGAAGGATTTAGAGAATCTTGTTCAATTCATTTTGTCTTCATTGGGTATGCAAACTTTGATAAAGTGTATGTTTGTTGCAAGGATTGAGAAGGATTTAGGAAATCTCATTCACTTCATTGGTCTTGAACAAATAGGTATGTGAACTCTAATAAAGTGTAGATTTGTTGCAAGGACAATGAGAAGGATTTAGGAAATCTTGTTCACTTCATTTGGCCTTGAGCAAACAAGTATGCAAACTTTTATAAAGTGTAGATTTGTTTCAAGGACCAAGAAGACTTTAGAAAAGTTCATTCACTCCATTTGGTCTTGAGCAAACATGTATTTGAACTTTGATTTTGATATGTAGTTTTCTAAGCACATTTGATGGTTACAAATGAGTATCAACTATTCCAAAAGAATTTGTTCTTTACTTTATTATTTTTACAAGTGGAAATAATTGATTTCCATATCATATTGTTGAATGTAGAGAGCTTGTTTTATTATGAAAATGCCCTATTATTGGTCTCTAGTTGCATCATCATTTTGAACCATATATTGACCTCTCATAGATGAAAAATGTGAATGAGGTTAGAAAAGATACAATACCTATGATGATAATATAGGAGTAAAACCTTTTTAGGACCCTTCTCTATTGTATACATTTCTTCTAGGTTGTTACATTAACCTTGAATAGTTATTCTATAATCACTGACAACATTGGGTCTTTGTTGTATGATCTTAGTGTCATTGTTAAGGATACAACAAACTATTTTCATGGACAAAGGTACTATTGTCTAGGATAGAAGTACATTGTTATTGATAGAACTACATACTATCCATTAGGAGTTTTGTGTTTATCCTATGAGGACTACATGTTTATGTTTATAAGTTTTTTTTTAATTATTCAAGAGGTTAGTGATTATCATTATGAGGATTATGATGTCTCTCTTGGACTGTGTATATCATTAATGACGTCTGTGATGTCCCTTTTGGAATATTTTTAATAAGGACTATGATATTACTTTTGGAAGGTGTATACTTTAAAGGGGAATGTGTCATCCTTAATGAGGATTGTGATATCCCTATTTGACTATGTTCACCATTACGAGGTCTATTTTTATCAATGTGAGGTATGCAATTACCATTAGAGGTATGTGTTATCAACATGGGGTTTATGTTATCTTATAGATTGTGTATACCCTTAATTAAGTATGTGATGTCTCTTTTGGATTGTGTTTAATTCAACGAGGACTGTGCTTACGTCTACAAGAACTACACATTATTTGATAAGGATTGTATTATCTGTAAGACAATGTTTTATATTTCACGAGGACTATTTTACATGCCTAAGGAGGTCTATGTTTCATTTATTATATGGATTAATTACATTCCTTTATGAGGATTGTGTTCATATGTTGTGAGTACTATGATTTTAGTTTCAAGGTTATTGTGATAATGGCACTAGGGGTACTGATACCACTATAATATGAGTTGTGAAAACACAACAATGTTAGTTTATCATTTACATTTGAACATTAAGTTGGATTTGATCACATGGGTACATATTTGGTATCTTAGAATTTTACTCTTTTGGTACATTGGAACAAAGGTAGTCTTGTCTTTGATTTGTCATGACAATGCATTACATATTACTTATCATGGATTAAGCGGAACGTTGATTAGTATAGTCATTTCATTTTAAATTATGTGATGATTTTAATACATTTCATGTCCCATGATGGACAAAGTCTAAACTAAGTTTTCATATGTATAATTTTGACCTCAGAGGTCTCACCTTGTGCTATTGATTAAAGACCAAACTTATTTTATGCTTGCTCAAGAGAATCTAGATTTGGACTTAAATTTTAAACTTAAATTTTAGTATAGTTGTATTAGGTCCATGCATTTGCAGATGGTTGGTTTGCCAACATTGAGAAAGATAAGGTCCTTTGGAACCTACCCTTCCTCAAGTGTCACCAACTCTGTTATGTGCAACTAAGTAGTTTTCACTTAAAGTCTCATAGGAGAAGGTGTGGGTGCTAATCGTTTAAAAACTATTTGGGATAGAGACTATCTTGGAAAGGGATACATAGTCACTTTGTATAATATAATTATGATTAAGGTTAGTCATTGTAAATTTTATATATCAAGGACCATGTCGGTTATGACTAGACCTTGACATGAATTGAATAGCCTAAATGTATACTGATGTGAAGTCAAAGTAAGTTGAACATGTCTTTAGTTGGAGAGCTACATTATGTTAGGATTAAAATGATATTAACCTTGCAAATCAAATGTACTTTCAGGGGTCTTCAACACCTTTGGAATGGGTACTTGGATGCCCATGTAGGTGGTTGAGAGATAATATTTTATTATTATTTTCCTTGATACTTGGAATATTAGTTGTAATTGCATTTACAAGGGGGGTTACAAGATGACAGTGGCAGTTATAGATTGATTAGAAGTCATTTATTACACTTCCATATTCCTAGACACTAGGTAGGTAAGTGGATCATCTTGTTTGTTATGGGTGGGATCGACATGCATTATAAAGCTAAATTGGTATGCCTACCTTGGGATTTGTGCCCATCAAGGGCTATAAGTCAAAGATGATAGTAATAATGATTAATATTTTGGGTGCAAGAGTTACATTTGCTAGATATGCTCTCTTGGGAGTTACATTCTATTTTGGGAGGTTGCCCATGTGGTCATGGGACATGGGATTTTTTCAAGAGGTTATGGGGTGCCTAGTTTGGGCCCATGGTTTATGCCTCTTGTTTTGTAAATGATTCATGGTTTCTTGTTTCTATTTTCTCTATATATTGGAGCCTTAGGATGAAGGACATAGTATGCTATTTACAAGTACACAAGTGTTGCCAAAATGCTATTAGATTAAAGATAGGCAGTTTGTTGTGTCATTGTTTATTGAAGATTAATAGAGACTTGTCCCTCTTTGATGGTGGAGTTTTTTCTTGAAATTGTTTCTCCTCGTACATACTGGAGTCATGTGTTGCATTCTTATGGTTTGCTAATTTTATATGTTGTCTCCATTTCCACTGTATGGTTTAATACATGAACATAATCATTTTTGTACACTTTGGTTAATGTTATTTCTACAATAGTTCATTCTAATTATCAAGATTTGGTATCATATCCTTGGTTCTATTAAGAAGGGGGCACCTTTCTGGAAGTGTTGTGGGTTTTTTTTTGTGTTGCAATGGGATCATTTTTCCTTTGTGTGAATTGCAAATCTATATGTATTGGAAGCCATGACAAGTATATCTCATTTAGAGATTAAGAAAGTCAATAGAACTGATTATGACCTTTGGAAGCTTAAAATAGAGGATCTTCTTGAAGAGAGAGATCAATGGACAACTATTGCGAGCAAAGAGAAACTAGATGGAATATAAAATGATGAAAGGAGGAAACTAGGTAAAAAGGCATGAGGGAACATTTGGTTGTGTCTTGCAGATTCTATCCTATTGAATGCCTTTGAGGAAACTATGGTATATCTCCTGTGGAGAATGATCAGTGAGATCTACCAAACAAAGTGTAGTAAATAAATTTTATTTGAAGAGGAAATTGTATTCTTTAAAAATGAAGGAGACTCTATTGTAGAGCATTAAATGCATTTAACTAGATTATGATTCAATTAAGATCCATTGATGTAAAGATATAAGAGGACGACAAACATTTACTATTACTTCAATGTTCTTTGCCCAAATCTTGGGAAAATCTAATTGTTGCTATGCGTGTTTCTAATTTAGATCCTAAAATGGATTCTCTTGTATCTACCTTTATCGCCAAGGAAATGAGAAAAAAATCCATGGATGAGGGATTGAAAGATTCTTTACATGTTTGGGGAAGGACAGGATAAATGAGGGTCTAAAGAGGATGAAAAAAAGTCTATTGAGAGATCTAAGTCTTGAGGCCATTCTAAGACCTCAGGAAAGAGCAAAGTGAAGTGCTAGAACTATGGAAATTAGGGGCATGTTAAGAAGGAGTGCAAGAATAAGAATAAAGCCTATGACTCCTCCACAAAAAATCTCAAGTGATGGTGATTTTGAAGCCTTAATTATTTTTGTTAATGTAGTGTTTGATGATTCTTGGTTCATTGACTTAAGTTTCTCGCATAATATAACTCCTCACAAGGAGTCGTTCTCTTTATACCATGCTTATGATGGAGGAGATGTGTACCTGGGTGATAATAGTTTGCATTAGATTGTTATCCATGAGAAGGTACAATTATGTTTTAGTGATGGAAGGGTGAAAACCCTTACCAACGTTTTGCATATTCTAGGACTTGCAAGAAAATTGCTATTTTTATCCAAGTTGAATGATTCTAGAATGCATGTGGCATTTGACAAGTCTATTTGTAGGTCAGTGAGAGGAAATATGGTGGTAGCTAGAGGTTTGCAGTGTGGTACCTTGTTTAGTTTAGATGCCTCGATATTTTGTAACTCTGTCGATTTAATTAGTTCATCTAAAAATGCATGTATGTTATAGCACCAATGTTTGAGCCACATTGGTGAACAAGATATTCAGACCCCTATAAATAAAATGATGGATGCCAATTTTTTTATTTACTTTGATGAACGTTTTGATTTTTGTGAACATTGTGTGTTTGGTAAATAGAATTGGGAATATTTTCCTTCTAGAAGTTATAAAGCAAAGAGATTATTAGAAATGATCCATTCATTTGGATGTGTTTGGTTTTTCATTATAAATTTGAAGTTTTCTCCAAGTTTAAGGAATTTAAGGCACTTGTAGAGAAGCAATCATATAAGAAAATAAAGATGTTGAGATTTGACAATGGTGGTGAATATTGTTCCAAGGAATTTGATGATTTTTGTAAACATGTAGGTATTGTTTGACCAAAGACTACCCCCTACACATTGCAAGAAAATGGGGTTCTAGAGGATGGATTGAACCTTAATGGAATGAGCCAGAAGTATGTTAAGTGGTACATGATTAGATTGATGATTTTAGACAGAGGCTGCAAGTACTACTTGTTACTAGGTTAATCAATCTCCTTGTTTAACTCTTGTTGATAAAATTTCTTGATAAGTATGGATAGGTAAGGAACCTTTTGTTTCACATTTAAGGGTATTTGGCCAAGGCTTTTATTCATGTGCCCAAGGAAAATCAATCTAAACTAGATCCAAAAGCATACAGATACATCTTTGTTGGTTAGAGTGAGAATGTAAAAGGCTATAAGCTTTGGAATCCTCTAACCTTGAAAATGATTTAATCTAGAGTTGTGATTTTTAGGGATTTTAGAGCACCTTTAGATCCCGTGTAACAAAAGGAAAAAGAAGAAATGAAAAAGTGCATTTTGAGACCAAGATCAAAAAGTAGGAAGATGCACTTGTTGAAGAACACATTGATGGATTAGAGGATGGAGACGAAGAAGAGTATTTAGGTGAAATTGGTGAGATTTTTTAAGGGGTTTAACTTGCAAAGGAGCATGAAGAGTCTCTTACTCTATCCTTGAAATGATACATGAGATAACATAATCTAGTTGACAGGTATAACCCACTAGTTCTTGGGTATGAATTTGCTTTAAGTTGTATTGACGATGAACCTAGATCATTTAAGGAAGATCTCTCTTTAGAGGAAAGTGAGTCTTGGATGGAGGTGATGCAGGAGGAGATGTTGGCCTTGAAAAAATGTGACACTTGGGAACTTGTTAATTTTCTTGAGGGAAGTAAGCCCATTGGCTACAAGTGGGTGTACAAAAGAAATTAAAAGAAAATAGTCAGTTAGAGAGGTACAAGGCTAGACTGTTGGCCAAGGAATACTACTAGAGAGGGAGTTGGTTTTGGTGAAATTTTCGCTCTTATTGCTAAGTTATCTTTCATTAGAATTATGTTATCTATTACTACAACTTGTGATTTTGAGATTGAGCAAATACATGTTAAAACTAATTTCCTGAATGGGGATCTTGAAGAAGAAATTTATATGCAACACCTTGATGGTTTTATGGTAAAAGTGAAGGAACATTTAGTTTATAGGTTGAAACAATCATTATATGAATTGAAACAATTGCCTCATATCTAGTATCAAAAGTTTGATGCATTTGCATTGAAGTTGAGTTTCATTAGAAGTGAAGAGGATCACAATGTTTATGTTAATTATAGTGAATCCTTCACTACAGGTGGTGGATTCATCTTGCCTTGCTATTCAAATAATAAAGATGCCTCATGGTATTCGCATGCCATTTCACTTTTATCCAATCTTGAGTTTTGTATGAGATGATATAGTTCTAGAAAATTTATTAAATCTAATCTGAGAGCTCATGAGGCTTTTACAAAATACAGAGAAGGATTACATTAAAAATCCCTAGTGTCGTAACATGTGGTAGTGCAGACATAAGATTAAGACAAAATGCTCTCTAAATAAGTATTGATGAGCTCCACTTCCTTTGTTGACTTAATTTATGACAACAAAGGCCATATGGTGTGCTCTTAGGGATTCCCCAAAAAGTAAAGGGCCAACATCTCCAAAGTTAGCATGGAGTGTCCATTTTTCCACTAGCAAGTTCATATGATGACTTGCAAGATGCACACCCATTGCAATACATAACTATTTCACCTTGTTGATTGCAGAGAATACTAAGAGGGGGGGGGTGAATCAGTATTCTTAAAACCTTTTCATTTACACATTCACTTATCCATTTACCAAATTCTATAACATGAAAGTAAAGTAAACATGAGAAGAGCAGCCACAAATTTATAACACATAGACACCTAGATTTTATGTGGAAAACCCCAAAAGGGAAAAACCACGGTGAGTGTTAGCTCACAATATATTATGGTAACAATACCAAATTACATAAAGGCTCACTACCTTGGGACTCACTGTCCAAGAAGTGCTCATTGCAATAGGCTCACTGCCAAGAAAAATGGAAGAGAAGATAGAAGAAAGATTGGCTCACTGTCAGGAGATGACTGCTACAAATACATCTACAGAATGCTAGGTATAGTTCCATTTACAGCTTAGTATACATATTCAAAAGTCTTCATAATGTCTGCTCTGCTTTTTCTGCTCTTCTCTACATAAACTCTATTCTTTTGCCCTTACTATCTTTTTCTGGTCACAGCTCTGCTTTAGATCGCATACCCATTGAATTCGCACACATCACATCATCTTTTTCTGCTTCAACACTGAAATCCATTGAGTATATATAACCGCTACAAGGTTTATCTCATAATTAGGTCAGCTAGCCAAATATGAACCGTGTATACAAATGTTATATCTTGTCAGCTTGAACTTGTGCACAATCTGCAATGCAGACCCAAACAATCATTCAATAGTCTTCATATAGGTCGGCACCAATCATTCAACCATTTAGATTGATTGTTCAAACAATATATATTCTCCGCATAAAGATCTAACATGCCTGTTAGCTTGTCTATTAAGAACACACTTGACCAATTCATCTGTTACATCATAACTTTCACTGCTGACCATATGAGACTCAAAGATTCATAAACAAAATTCATTCTAGACTTCTTAGCATACCTTCAGAATGGAAAACCAAAATATGTCACAATGGAGGAATGCAGACCCTTATACTCTGGTGCTGTGCACAGTTCCTGTCTTTACTATGTTTACCCGGACTTAGCTACTTCATCATATGACTTTCAGAGGAAGTCAAGACTTGAACACTGGATCAAATGATCACCAAGTATCTATGAATAACATACCTAAACCACATATAATTATCTTCAACTACGGAGGCGTACTGACACAAACACTGTCATTTACACTATATAATGTATACTTCCCATACTTAGCCATTTATCCTTCCGGAGGAAAGTCTCTTTGTCATGTTGGTTGAATCTCCTTTCTTTGTTGCTATCAATTACAATATTCAATCATTCATCAGAGCAATGTCTCTTTTCAACAATCTTCCCCTTTGGCATTGATGGCAACACTTAGTGAAAAATGTTTGTCTGCTCCCCCTTTCTAAATATACTCTATTTTTCTTCTCCCCCTTAGATGTTTGCCCATTTTCACTGGTCTTCTTCTCCCCCTTTGACATCAATGGCAAAGGTGTATGAGTCAAAATTCTGTTAAGACATCAAAACTGCAAACTGTCATATTCTACCACATATGTACAGGTACAATCTTCAACTCAATTTGTTATGGGTTTTAGGATGTCATTGAAAATAGTCTTGATTTGAGCTATCTCTCCATCCCAACTCTTCTTTGCACTTTTCAAAATTTGAATGTGGTCATTTATTAGGAAGATTACTTTCTCTGCCTTTTGTACATTAGAGGGTGTGTCAATTTTTGTACTTTCATTCAATGCTTTTGCTGCAAGATTTGTCATTGAGTCTAGCTTAGGACTTATTAGCCCTCTTAATTGACACATTCTGCTCTTTATTTGGTCCCTCTTATTTATTAGGTTACTTATGTTATCATGAATACTAATGACTTGTATCTCTTTGCTTCTTGTTGGCTCACCTGTCAGGTCAAATGATTTGGAGATATTTACCAACTGTAATTCCTAATCCTTGATCTTTTCCTCTAACTCCTTTGTGACTTCTAGCCAAGATACACAAAATTTGTACAAATCACAGGCTTATTTTATGGCATTCTGTATGCTTTTTATTCTATTGTCCAACAGAGTTTTATCATTGATTAACATGATCTTTAACTTGGCTAGCCTCATTTCATCAAATTCTTTTCTAACTTTTGTTTGTGTAGATTTCTCAAAAGATTCAAAGTGTGAACTTACAAATTTGATTAGGCCTTTGAGCTAATCGGTTGGTAACTGTGATTTTTCCTTTTGGTATGAGGGCATCAACTTCTCAAGGATGCCGGATGCTTTATCAATTAACTCACTATCTTGTATGTGTGATTTCAACATTTCTTCTTGTGCCTTTGCTTGCACAATTGATACTAGTTTGAATTTTTGTACAAGAGATAGTGAGGCCAAATTTATTGGTCCTTGTAGGAGCTCAGACTCATCCACATCTTGTTCTCTTTCCAAAGAATCATTTTGAGTAGTAACAGTGTCTCTTGTCATTTCTTTAGACACTTTGTCATGATTATGTCCCAGAGGTTCCATGTCCATGTTCTTTTGTTGACCAATATTTTTCTTTGGAGCAGAGCTCTTCTCAGTTTGATCAAGTTCTTGATTGTCTACTTTGATCCGCTCATCAGTCTTTTCTGTGTTTGCGTGATCAGACATAGAGGATTGTCCTTCTTTCTTGGTTTTCCTAGGTTTTTCTCTATTTCTTGTTTACTCATTTCTTTGATTTCATTAGTTTTCTCCAAATCTTGATCCATACTATCTTCAGGAACAAAGGTATCTACATTAATATTTATATCTCTTTGTTGGAGATAGTTGGAATGTTAAGATCTTTTAGGATTTCAAAAATTGTAAGCTCTATGTTTTTCACAAATTCTTCAGTGTTCCCTGCCATTAGAGTGTTGACTCTTCTTTTTATCTCAATTTTATCTTCAAGTAACTTGAAAACTTTTGCTTTTTCCTCAGGGGTCACATCCGGACAAAATTTCATCAATGAACTTTCTCTTACCTTCCAATCCTTGGTCATTGCTTCCTCCTTCTTAGCAGTTAATATGCTTGCCAGATTGTCAAGAAGATCAGATATTATGTCAATGAGGGCTATGTTATAAATCTCTAGTTATCTGATGACAACAACTTCTATGATGTCTTTGTCTAGATAATTATACTCATCATATAGTTGGGCTATGGGTTTTAAATTGCCATCAATAGTAATAGATTTTAGGACATCTTCAAGACTTATAGTGGCTTCTCCTATCTAAGACTTATCTTGAACTTTTCTCAGCTTTACCCTTACCAAAAGGTTTCTTCTTGCTACTCTCTGAGGCTTTGGTGGCCTCAGTTTTCATTTTCTTCACTTCTTCATTAGACTCTGTCTCTTCCTCATCTACTCCTATACTAACATACATTCTACAACCTTTGGTTTTTTGTCTCTTGTGACTTGTTGTAGGGGCTTCCACACTTGCAAAGGGTGTGGGACCGGAGGACATAGATGCAATTCCTGCAGAAGTAGAACCTCTAGTTCTTCTTTTTGTTACTGTTGGGTTCTCTAGTTGCCTCTTAGGCTTTTCCAGAGTCTTAACCATTTTACTTTCCTTCCTCCCTTTTCCTTCTCTCTTTGCTTGTGCCTTTTCTCTAGTCTCTTTGATTTGTACTTTGGTGAAACCCCCTTTTAGGGCATAATTTTTTGCTATCTTCTGGGCCTTGTTTGAAATTTCAGCTTTTCTCACTTCAACATGTATTTTTGGAGACAGTTCCTCATATGTCCCAAATCTTTCTTCTTTGGGGTCCCTTGGTTTGTGTAGCATATGTTGGGCATAATTGTCTGGTACTCTTCCATCAACTTCATATCCCATTGGCATAACCCAGATTGTTCTGGGCTCAATGACCTCCATCAAGCATTGGTCTTTTGTCACAATGAAGCATATGGTGTCCTTGTATTTATCAACAACTGATTTGGCGATCCTTTTCCTAGAGTACATTAACCTTTGGAAATTTTTGAAATAGCCCCATAGGGATGAGTTTTGTGCCTCAATATTTCTTATGCTGCTCAAATAATTTCTAATCTGTACTGCAACAAGTTTGTCTCCAGTCCAAAATAGATTCTTTGTGCCTGGTAACTCTTGCATAAAGTAGAAAAATAAGTACAAAATCAATGTACCAAATTTGAAGGGATATTTGGTTTCTTTTGTCTTCTTTAGGTTCTCCATTAACTGTTGTCGGAGCAGATCACACAGGTCATACTCTGCATTTTCATTAACCATTTGATAGGCAGTATATATGGCAGTATCAGAGATAGAATTCTCCTAGTTTGTGAAGTAAACCTTGTAGCCGATTACCATGGATGCAAATCTAACTGCATGATCTTTAATGTCACTGACTATCAATGCTCTTTTATCAAATTTTGCTCTGGTGGCTTTCATCACTGTATCATTTTTCACAACTTTTAATACAGGCACTGTATCGGTAGAGTTTAGTCCTGTGACCACCTTTATGGCATCTTTAGTGATCTTGAATGTGGAATTAAGCCACATAAATCCATCATGAATTTGGCTTAAGACATACCGGACCCATTCATCTTCTGTAAAAATTGGAAAATCTATATACTAAATAAATTTCTTCTTTTCCAATACCTTATATTCTTCCTTCAAATCAAATTCATCTCCACTTAAATGTTTTATATATAGATCTAAGAACTAACTGTGTCCATGTTCTTCTAGGGCAACATGAATATAGGCCCTAACGTCTTCCGCATGCATCACACCAAACATAATCTCTGAAAATGCACCATTTGGATCGACCTATGTTGATTTGAATGGATGCTTCTTGAATTTTGGCTAGGATCTTTTGGTTATATCAATCACATGTGGTGTTGTCATTTTTGTAGAGATCCAAATGAATTCACAGTAGGGTTTCAAATTTGAAAAATACCTCTTTGTGTCAAATTAGGGTTTTTGCTTGATCTTGTCTTGATTTGCTTTGGAAATCACTGTAGTCACTTGGAATTTTGCTTCAGTTTGCCTTAGACACTTGAGAGTTTGAATGCAAAATGAATTTTTTGTCGAATGAGCCCCTTTTTAATCCTTTATCTATCTTGACTTGATCGCCATAAATGCCCCTATTGAAAAAACTGTCAAACATATCTCTGTAGAATGCAGTCTATTAGGATTGCTCCACAATGCTCTGCACTTGAACCTTTTTCACCAGAATTTCTTTCAAAGGATCTGTCATATGTATCTTTTCATCATATCTTCGTGCCAGATCTTAGCACTGACAATCTGGCTAGGAGATTAAGATTTTCATTACAGATCCCCCTAAGCCAGAGCTCACCATCTACTTCCTTAAGGAAGTATCCGCACCAGAAACTGGTGTGGATCCATCCTTGATATTATCAACATCTTTCCTAATCCAGACCTTGTTCATTTCCTTCTTGATTTCCACTGGATCAAACTTGTTCTTGCCTTTATCTTCTCTCTTCTCTACTTCCTCTTCTCTGTAGGATAGTCTCTCTTCTCATTCTTGCTTCTACAGAATCTTGCAACATGTCCAAACTTATTGCAATTGTAGCATACCACATTCCTTTGTCCTTGATTCCTTCTATTGATTGGATTTGTTCTTAATTTACATTGATTAGCCATATGTCCAAATCTATTGCATGCAAAACACTTTCCATTAAATAATTGAGTATTCCTTGCATTGTAAAAGCCATTCCTTACCAGACTTCTGCATTCATTTGATCTATGACCAAATTTCTTGCAATTGAAACAATGACCAGAGAATGATGGAACATTCTGATTTATTCTACTCCTACATTGAGTAGCCTTATGGCCAAACTTATTACAATTAAAACAATGGCCATTGAATGATGGGTACCTTTGAACATTTGGCTGTCTGACTAGAGGTCTTCTAGGTCTTTTTCTTTGATTCTGGAAATGGTTGCCTTTGTTTTTCTTCATTTCAAGGTTTTCTTGACTTGAATTAGAACTTTCTCATTTTTCAAAACCCAACCCTTTCTTGTCATCTGAACTCTTTTGACTAGCAATCATCTAATCAAGCTTTGCAGAGCTTATCTTAAACTTTTCTTCATAACTCTTAGCTTTCTCCAAATCTAATTTTAGGCTTACAACTTATTTTTCAAGTTTATCACATTCTTCTAATTTGCTTTTTACCAACATATTTAGATCATCTTTTGCTTTAGCTCTTTTTACAACTTCCACTTTTAAATCATCTAGGATTTCATTCGCTGATATCAACTGTTCACTAACCTCTTTGTATTTTTTTTTGAATTTCTTGACTTGTTCTTTTAGCTTTAGAATGCATTCATCATCTTCTTGTATGTTATTCTTCAGATCCCTGATTTCTACTTCAGATTTTTCAAGATCAATAAGAGTTGCTTCCAATTCAACATTGTTTTCATATGAGAAATTTCCAAATCTTCTAGTTGCCATGAGTGAACTCTCCCAGATCTTCCTCAAGCTGTTAGGCTTCTTCCAAGGAACCTTGCTCTGATACCAATTGTTGATTGCAGAGAATACTGAGAGAGGGGGTGAATCAATATTCTTAAAACCTTTTCATTTACACATTCACTTATCCATTTACCAAATTTTATAACATGAAAGTAAAGTAAACATGAGAAGAGCAGCCACAAATTCATATCACATAGACACTAGGATTTTACATCGAAAACCCAAAAAGGAAAAAACCACGGTGAGTATTACCTCATAATATATTATGATAACAATACTGAATTACATGAAGGCTCACTGCCTTAGGGCTCATTGCCTTGGGACTCATTGTCCAAGAAGTGCTCACTGCAATAGGCTCATTGCCAATAAAAATGGAAGAGAAGATAGAAGAAAGATTGGCTCACTACCAAGAGATGACTGATACAAATGCATCTACAAAATGCTGGGGTGTAGTTCCATTTATAGGTCAATATACAGATTCAAAAGTCTTCATAATGTCTGCTCTGCTCTACATAAACTCTGTTCTTCTGCCCTTACTATCTTTTTCTAGTCACAACTCTACTTTAGATCACATACCCATTGAATTCACACACATCACATCATCTTTTTGTGCTTCAACACCGAAATCCATCGAGTATATATAACCACTACAAGGTTTATCTCATAATTAGGTCAACAAGCCAAATATGAACAGTGTATACAAATTTTATATCTTGTCGGCTTGAACTTGTGCACAATTTGCAATGCGGACCCAAAAATCATTCAATAATCTTCATATAGGTCAGCACCAATCATTCAACCATTTAGATTGATTGTTCAAACAATATATCTTCTTCGCATAAAGATCTAACATGCTTGTCGGCTTGTCTCTTAAGAACACACTTGACCAATTCATCTGTTACATCATAACTTTCACTGCGGACCATATGAGACTCAAAGAATCATAAACAACATTCATTCTGGACTTCTTAGCATACCTTTAAAACTGCAAACCAAAATATGTCACAGTGGAGGAATGCAGACCCTTTTACTCTAGTGTTGTGCACAATTCCTGTCTTTACTCTGTTTACTTGGACTTAGCTACTTCATCATATGACTTCTGGAGGAAGTCAAGACTTCAACACTAGATCAAATGATCACCAAATATCTATGAATAACATACCTGAACCACATATAATTATCTTCAACTACGGAGGTGTACTGACACAAACATTGTCATTTACACTATATAATGTATACTGCCCATACTTAGCCATTTATCCTTTTGGAGGAAAGTCTCTTTGTCATGCTAGTGGAATCTTCTTTCTTTGTTTCCATCAATGACAACATTCAATCATTCATCAGAGCAGTGTCTCTTGCCAACACACCTTGCATCCTGCAATTTTAATTATGACATCCTTGGCTTCCCTGCATCATCTTAAGGAGGTCTATAGCACTAGAGTAGTAGAGATAGGGTCAGCCACATCTAGAATTCAAATTTCCTAGAAAGGTATGGCTGAGTATTCATGGATAGAAATTGTACATCACCTAGATAGAGAAGTTTCACCTACCAGTTCTATGAAAGTGCAATACTAGGTGACAAACCTCATGAACTAGATATCAAAGATCATAAATATGTGTCCAACCACCAACACAAATAATTAAAGCATTGAAATTTGTAGAGGTGTCTTTTCCTTTGCAAATTTTAAATTTCAAATGTAGTTTGGTTGGCAAAATCATTGTGGGATGGGTAGTGTAATCTATAAATATTGGCCTGCATGCCCATTCAAACTAGATGACACTTTATACTATTGAGCTATTGAGCTTGATGTGTTAAGTTGATTCTCATCTCTCTTCGTTGCTACATAGGAGAGCCTATACATATGTTCCTAGAGGACTTGTATCTATATGATAGTTGATTGATGAGTGAGCTTAATAAGAAGAAAGCTATTGTGACTCTCTATCTTATATTTGTCTACCTTCAACTGTTATATTTACATATTTCTATTGATTATTGCATCATGAGACATTAAACACAACTATGATAGTAAGAATTATATCTGTGTAGTGCAATCCTTTGTTTTTCTTTATTTTAATTTCTACAATTTCTATCCCTTTTTAGATCCCTTATCACACAAGTTTAGGCTTAGCATTAGGATAGATAGGGAGATGAGCCACTGATCTTAGAGATTGTCTTGCATTATGCACCCTTATTGCTGACTTGCATTGCTTCTTGCAAGGTTTTCCATGTCCCTGGTCAAGTGTGGCTTATTAGCCCTTGAAAAAGCCCTTTAGACCAAGGCAACAATTTTTGGCACACCCAATGGGACTCAAGCAATTATAAAGAGTTTTAGCCTCCACTATATGAATCAAACCCACCTTTGGTTGACTCTTAATGCAGTTTTTACTATTAAATTTTGTATTTTACTTGGTGACTCTACACCATCAACCTCGAAAAGCCTATGACCCCTAGAATTACCACAAGATATGTAGCTAGAGCTAACCCTCATATTTTTATGCAATCCCTTGTGGTCATTACCAAAAGAAGGCCTTACACTATAGCACAACCACAAGCCCAAATCCCTCAAGGAATACCTACTATGGCTAAGAAACAACCACCTAGAGTGCATCCCACATGGAATATTAGAGGCCTCTTAACTCCCCTAGTACCACCTATAGTATGGGGAGTTATACTAGATGTTTCTCTATGTTATCTTCCTCATTTTATGGGGGAGAATCATGCCACTCCAATGGAACATTTACATGATGTATGTGTTGTGATGCTGACAACACGCCCCATTTTACTCCTTAGCAAAATGAGGACCCCTGCTGTGGCTTTGCTTTTACTTTTGTGTGTGGGTCTGTTGGATGGTAAAAGGGGAAAAGAGAGTGAAAGTTGCAAATCTTGTTGAAAATAAAAAAAATTGCATTGAGTACCAGGGCAGAATATGGGTGGATTCCCTATAAAAAATGAGTGAGGGTTGCTTTTTGAACCATGTTAAAATTCCCTGTATTTTGCAAGTTATGAGTGTTTTAGTAAAATGTACAATCAGGTTTGTATGTTGCATATACAAAGTCTTTTGTATATCGGGTTGCATATACATGGTCAAAACATACAAGGTCGTTCATATACAAAGTCCTTTATATATCGGGTCCTTGTGTTAGTCGCAAAATGGGTTGTCGAGTTTTCTAAGTCATCGGGTTCAAATGCATTGTTTACTTGTATGCATGTCGCTAACACTTTATTTTTACATACAAGTTGCAGACCCGACAGAGTTGAGAATTAAAATGTATGTTCAGTTAAGTCCAGCGGATGCATCTTATGTTTGTATGTATCTAACATACAAAGAAGATATACAATGATATATGCAAGTCGCGGACCCGACGAAAGTTCAAAGTTTAAGTGAATAGTTGTTTAAATCCGTTGAATGCACTTTATGTTTGTATGTTTAAACATGCAAAGTGGATATACAAAGTTATATGCATGTTGCGGAACTGAAAGATTATGAAATGTGGTGAAATTGTTGTATGTTTCACATCTTGTATGTTTTGGGTTATACAAGGCTAGTATACATACCGTGAATTCAAAAAAGTATGAAATAAAGTTAAGTTGTTGTATGTATCACGCTTTGTATGTGTATGCTTTCGGAGACATACATTTTAGTATACATACGTTGCAGAATTGAGGGAAGATTAAAATCTGATATATAGGATGCATCTTGACTTAAAGTATATTAAAAGATGTAGTGCTTTTTATGCAAGTCACATAACCAAAGAGTTATGAAATGAGATTAAATTGTTGTATGTTTCCGCTTTGTATGTATGTTTCGGGACATACAAAGCGAAATATACAAAGCTTTTATACATAGCGTGGAACTGAAGAAAGATTAAATTTCGTTTAAACCAATGCATCCTAACTTAATGTATATCAAATGATGCATTGCACTTTATGTAGGTGTGGGAGCCGAAAATGAGTAAACTGTGGTCTATAAGAGTTGAAGTCCAAAAGGACATACAAGGGAGTTTGTATGTTTTGGGCTTGTATCTAAAGGTTTGATACAAGCAGAATATGCATCGAGGAAATGCAAGTGAAAGGTAAAGTGGACCCCGCCATTTGCATCTCAGGTTTGAATGTATAAATACAATGTATGGTTAAGATATACAAGCCCATATACAAAGCGAAAGATGCAAGTTAAAGATACAATGCGGATGCGAAAAGAGAATTAAATACAGAAAAGTCTTTGTATGATTAAATGCTTGTATGTTTATGGCATACATATTCGATATACAAAAGAAATAAAGGCATCGAGTAGAAAGATATGATCGGAATGAAATCTATCGATCGACCCGATGAGGAAGGTTACGCCGAGAGGAAGATACACAAAACGATAAGAGATTACATCAGGTAGAAAGATATGATTGGAATGAAATCTATCGATCAACCTAACGGAGGAAGCTCATGCCAATGGAGAAGATACTTTAAACGATGAAAATATACATTGGCTAGAAATGTAAGATCGGTAGGAAGTTTTTTGATCAACCCGATTGCGAGAGTCATGCCGATGATGAAGATATACAAAGGGTTTAAAGGCACCAACACTGCAACTGAAGACCGAGTTGGTGGCACATTAATTGCTGTAATTAAGGCCCATCGAACATTCTGACCAGGTATAAATTAACGACAACAGCATAGATTTTAAATCTATTTTCTTTTATGACTGTTTTGCAAGTATGTAGGTGGATATAAAGGAGGAGCTTTGATGGCGATGACATCACAAAGAGCGGATCAGATTGCAAAGGGAAGTGGAAGGAGTAAAAGCTTTCAATGCGAGAAGAGATTTGTAGATGGAAGGAAACATTATTAAAAGAGCAACATAAGATATTTTGGTGACTGTTAGGGTTTCCAAAGGGTATCCTTACGCTCAGTATGGGTATGTTGCTCAGAGATTTTTGGTAGGATTTGTTTTCCACCGATTGATGCTGCACTTGGAGGGTGGACCGTTGATTGACTAGGGTTTTGGAACTGTATTGGGGATAATCAGAGCTATATATTGAGCCCCCTTACTCTGTAATAGGTTACACAGGGATTTTTAGAAGATAGCTAGCAGTTGTAATAGAAGGAGTAGTTTAGTTTAGAGGAGGTCGCCTGTGTCTATAGTAAGGAATGCGCGAAACATCTAGCTTCCTTACTGTATCTGTAAAGAGTTGTAAGTTTTCTGAAGTTGATTAATGAAGCTAAGAGTCATTCATACATTGTAAATCATATATGACTGTGTGTTTTAAATACAAATGAATCTGGAATTCTGCGTCTATATTTAGAGGGTCTTCTGGTTCTTCTTTGTATTTGAAATAATATCTCTTAAAGCTTGCAATCTTTAATGTATGTTCGTGAAAATACTCAGGGCATTCACATTTAAAGGTTTAGTCTGTGGATTTAATCAAACTTGCTGTACTTCTTACAACGTGCATAACAGAGCATTTAGATCCTATAGTAGAATGAAGTTTAATTTAGATTTCTCTAACTTTTCCCAAACCATTTGAAATACTTAGCTTAAACACAGAAATTTAAAGGAGATTGTATGATATTTGAAGGAAACATGAACAACCGAGTTGATATTTGACAGTTTTCATAATACTTGAAAAGAAAAGCTTGTGTTAATATAAATCATATAAAGCTTTCTGATACAGTAACAAATTTATGCAAAGGAATGAATAAAATGTTGATATTTGTGATGGTTTACATAATTAGAGTCCAGTGAATCATAAAACACCTTAAATCACATAAGGCCCCTTGCATATTACAGCTTCACATCAACCTACTGAATTGTCTAATAGGTTAAGACCTGACCATATAGAAACTTGGGATTAAGCAAATCTTAATTGATTTCTTCATATCTTTCAAGATAGTTAGGTTCATTTTGTGAATTTTAACTTTTGTTATGAATGTGTAAAAAAATCATCAACAAATTTTGGAGCTAGAAGGAGGGCCTGATTGGAGTTAGGGTTTGTTTTAAGTAGAGCTGGCTCATAACAGTAACAGAGTGACTAGGTCTAGATCTAGTTCAAAGGATATATTTGTGCAATTACTTGATAAAAAGTAAAGTAAGAATCCTTTGATTTGGAATCCTAGAATATCACATGCAGGAGGTTCATCTGGAACACCTCCTGGATCACCTTTTAGTATCCATAACATTGTGAGTCCTGACAGTTTTTCATTTAGATCTTTAAATCTTGGTCCCAGTCCTCGAAGAAATCCTAATCCTCCAAGAAATCCCAATCCTCCAAGAAATCCAGGTATTCCTACAGGACCAGGTCAGCACAAGTACCTGCAATGGATTATTTTAATGTCAACTCTCCCATACATTTCACTGATTACCATGGGATGCCAAAAAATCCTGAAAAGATATGTCCTAAATATCAATTACATCAGGATCCAGAAGATCACATTAGAATATTCAAAGAGGCATGCTCTAGGGCCAGGTTAGAATATGAGGATGTTGTGTGTAGGTTGTTTCCTTACACCTTCAGTGAGCAGGCTTCTAACTAGTATGTTAACTTGCCCAATGGTTATATTTCTTCTTGGGCACTTATGGAAGAAACATTTTTGTCTAGATTTAGGGGACCAATAGATCCTTCCACCTTATATCACAAGTTAGCTGCAATAAAAAGAGGTGAAGGAGAGCTGATTGATAATTTTAATGATAGATTCCAAAAGGCCTATTCTAGGATAGTAGCTCCTTACACAGTAAATGCAGATACATTGTTAGCCATGTATTATGTTGCCTTAGATCCATTAACTACTATGTTTGTCAAAGGAAGCCTGACATAGATACAATATCCAAAGCCTATAAGGAGGCAGCCTCAGTAAATCAGGAGATGAGACAAACAACCTATAATCTATTTCCTAATGGAGGAAATCTTGGGATACAAAATCAAGCACAACCTTGGAATGGAGTCCCTGCACATAACACTCCATTAGTGAATCCAGTTCCTACATACACACCTGTGTATAGTACTGCCCCAATCCAAGCCATAGCCCCTTATACTGGTAACACTGCCAATAATAATTAGAGTAATGGTCAATCTTTCTTCCAACCTCCTCGGGAAACATTTGTGGCAAAGGCACCAAAGGAAAGAGAAGAAATCAAAGAAATTACTGCACACTTGAGAAGATTGACTACTGAAATGACACAATTGAGAAATGAAAATTTCTATGGTAGAAACAACCAAGGATATAGTCAAAACCATAACCAAAGCTATAGTCAGAAATACAACCCAAACTATAACCAGAATCACAATCAAAATTATAACCAGGGTCAAAGTTCAAATCAAAATCAAAATTACAGTCAGAATCAGAATCATAATCAAGGACAACAGATGCAAAACAGAGGACCAACTATAGATAACAGGGCTTGGGGTAATAACAATAAGAATCAAAATCAGCCAAGGCCACCTAAGACATGGAACATAGGGCCAAATAATGGCACCCTAGCTTCTCCGTTTGAGAATTTAGATAACCAGGATACACAGCAAACAACTAGGATTCAAATGGCTAATGTAGCATTGAAGAATTGGTGCATAATTCATAATACCAGTGCCCATGCTGAACTAGATTGTCCTCAGTTCCATTTAGCAGCTAGCATTTTCAATGTGGATGTATAGGCTCCCACTTCTGAGTTTCTCATTCACAAAGGTAATGAAGTAGTGCCCTTAGGATATGAGACTGCTTTAGTCTTAGAGACTTTTACTTTTACAACTGGAGAAGAAGAGGATCAATTATTAGAGGATGAACCTTATTTTTGTGAGAACCTATATCTTGAATCAGCCTTTGTACTAGATGCATTTCAGTTTCCCTTTGAAACTGAAAATGAAGTGTTACATGAAATAGAAGAGGTACAGGCTTTTCAGCAGTCAAACAAAAATCACACCTACAATCTAAGAAATAACACTAGGCTAGGAGGTCCTTTCACTACTTCCACTCCTCCTAACAATTTCAATACTCCCCCAGATCAGAATGCTAGTAATAATCCTGCTATACTGAAAGCTAATCATCATGCAAATAATGGAACAGTAGCACAAAAGGTCCAAACAGTTAAAACAGAGACAATAGAAACAATGAGGTTAATGAGTTATTTATCTGAAGAGATAAAGAAAATTAAGGTCAATATACCTTTGTGTGAATTATTGAAAAGTCTAGGGGTGATACATGCTTTCATAAAATCCTTGGATACATCTGTGACAGGTGAAGTTTCTACTGATATGAGTGTTCCTAGTAGAGATTCACAACCCGAAGAAAAGAGTAAGAAAGTCGAGCAGCCTTCCAACACTAATGTGGTAATGTATGCAGATAAGAAGGATGATCCTCCTTTCTTGTTAACCATTAGAATGTTTGGAAAGAACATACATAATTGTATGGTAGATTTTGGTGCATCAGCCAATGTAATGCCTTTAGGAATATGCAAAACTTTAGGGCTGACTCCTACTAAATCTGCTAAGGTTGTTACACAATTGGACAAAACTGAGGTTAATGTGATAGGAGAACTAATGCATATTCAAATGCAGTTAGCCTCAGATCCTAGGGTGAGTCAGGTTATTGACATTCAGGTAGTAGATATACCTATGAATTATGGGATGTTATTGAGTAGAGACTGGTCTAAAACATTGAATGGATATATGGCCACTGATTTTTCACATATGTGGTTACCTTGGAGAGGTGTTCTAAATCAGATCAGGATAGAAGCTGAACCTAGGATGAAACACATGATTAAAGAATACAATAGGACTAATGAGATATTGTATGCTTCTGTTGAACCTGGTGTTTATAGAATCACTGACAAGGGAGTACAAATTGAAGAAATCCTGATGTTAAATTTTAGAGAAAAACATGTCAGTAAGGAAACAGTGTTGTTTGTCGAATCTGGAAATTCTTCTGATGAAGAAAACAATGCAATGAACAATTTTGGTCAGACCATTAGACAAGAAATGGAAAGATGCATTAAACAAAATTTGCCAGTTCAGTGCAAGTTATGTAAAAGAATGTGTAGAGTCCATAATAAGGCACATTCTGAGGAGAATTGTGGAATGTGCAGAGATATTATAGAATACCAGTACATAAAATGCACCAAGGGAGTAGGAATGCAAAAAGGAAGGGTTAATCCTAATCAACCAGAGAAATACTTTCAGAATAACATAGATGTGTTGATCCCAGATTTAAAAGAAGAAACAAAGGACACGAGTATTTGTCTTTTTGATTTACAAACTGAAAGTATAACTGTGCAAGAAGGTCAAAATGAATTGCCTATGAATGAACAAGATAGCACCTCACATGTGATAGAAAAAACAAAACATACCAAAGTAAAGGGTCAAAAGAATAAGGATGACATGTGGACTCTAAAATGTGATGGATCTAAGTCTAAATAAGGTGCAGGTGCAGGTGTGGAACTTATAGATCCTCATGATAAGTCATATTTAGCAGCATATAGGCTGCAATTTGCTTGCACTAACAATGTGGCAGAATATGAAGCTTTAATCTATGTACTGGTCATGGCTATTAAGAAAAAGGTAAGAATGATCTGAGTATTTTCAGACTCTGAGTTAGTAGTCAAACAAGTAAGGAAATTGTATGCATGCAATTATAAAAAGATGGTTTGCTATAGGCATAGGGTGTGGGATTTGATAGATTCATTTGATGCTTTCAATATAGAGCATATCCCTAGAGAATTGAACCATAGACCAGATGCATTAACAGTTGCTGCTAGCACTTTAGAACCCTTAACACTGTCAGGGTTAAAAAGATTTGCCATAGAATTGGTGAATGTGCCTAGTGTACTAGATAATGTAACTCATTTTCAAGTATTTGAAGGTGATCAACAAATTGTGGATTTTCTAACTTGTAATGAGGTCTTTGAAGCTCAAATTATTGATGAACAGGAAAGGCCTGATGTGTCTTGGGATGAAGAAGACATAATCAACCTGAAAAGCAATTTCTTACCTAAGGGAGTAGTAAGACAGAAGGACTTGCCCAAAACTAAGGGAGGTAAGTGCGATCCATATAACCTTGGAACAAAGCAGAGCCCACAAAATGTACTTATTCGAAAGGCTTGCTCTGAAGAGTTGAGAAAAGAAATTGTGGATGTTCTGAAAGAGTACAAACATGTCATAGCATGGATGTATGAAGATTTGAAAACATATGATACATCCATCATAACTCATGAGATACCTTTGAAATGCGATGTTAAACCATTTAGGTAGAAACAAAGGCCTATGAATGCCATTTTAGAGCCTTTAATCTTTGAAGAAGTGAAAAAATTGCTGTCTGCCAGAATAATTTTCCCAATCAGACATTCAACCTGGGTAGCTAATTTAGTACCTATGAGAAAGAAAAATGGAGACATTAGGTTATGTGTAGATTTTAGAAATTTGAATAAGGCATCTGAAAAATATAATTATCCCCTGCCTCCAATAGATGAAGTGTTGCAAGCAGTGAATGGGGCTAAAATGATGTCTTTATTAGATGGATTCTCAGGATATAACTAGGTCTTAATAGATAAAGAGGATAGATTGAAGACTACTTTTACTTGTAAATGGGGAAATTATTCATATAGAAGAATGCCTTTTGGTCTAATCAATGCAGGTGCCACTTTTCAGCAAGCCATGGACATTGCATTCCATGGATTGTCAGGTAAGTGCATTGTTGTTTATATGGATGATTTGACTATTTACTCTAAAGATGCATCCACTCATGCTAAAGATTTGAGAAAAATACTTAAAAGATGTGAAAGGTATGGGATTTCCCTTAACCCAAAGAAATGTTCATTTAGTGTAACTGAAGGAAAATTATTAGGACATTTCATTTCTAAAAATGGGATATCTATTGATCCTGATAGAATAGAAGGAATCAAGAAATTGCAATTACCAAACAATAAGACATAACTAAAGTCATTTTTTGGTAAGATTAATTTTGTTAGGAAGTTTATTACAGGGTTTGCAGAAATTGTGCAACCATTGAATGTCATGCTGAAGAAGGATGCACAGATAGAATGGACATCAGTAGCTAAAGCTGCATTTGAAGATATCAAGGAAGCCATTTCTGATGTTCCTGTGTTGACAAGTCTAGATTATACAAAGCCATTTTACATTTATTCTTTTGCATCCTCACATTTAGTTGCAGCTACTTTAACACAAAAGGGAGAAGAGAACGAAGAAAAACCCATAGCCTTCATGAGTGCACCACTGAAGGATGCACAACTGAAATATCTTGATATAGAAAGACAGGCGTTTGCATTAGTAAGAGCAATGAAAAAGTTTAGATATTATATCTTATGTAGCCAGGTTAAAGCCATAGTGCTAGACGCAGCCATGAAGATGCTGCTGATGTAGAATGAGCCTGGAGAGAAGAGAGCCAAATGGATTACAACACTGCAGGAGTTTGATATGGAAATCATTCCAATGAAGTTGGTCAGAGGACACATAGCAAACACAGATCCAAATTTGGTGAAACAACAATATGTGTTGAATACTAGTGATGCATCACGGTGATATGATGATTTGAACACTTTTCTAATATCAGGCAAATATCCAAATAAGATGAAATCTTCTCAGAGGAGAGCTTTAAAGATTAAAGCACATAAGTACATGGTACAAGGAGGTCTTCTATTCAGGAAGGACCATGATGGAATATATTTAAGATGTTTAAACAGAGTTGAAGCAGATAAGGTGTTGTCAGAATTACATGATAAGTATGGAACTGCTCATGGTTCCCATTTACCTACAATGCATAAGATATTAAGAGCGGGATACTACTGGCCTACACTGTTTAAGGATACAGAGAGTCACATTCGAAGCTGTCACACTTGTCAAACTACAACAGACAAGGGAAGGAATCAAGCTAATCCATTACAGCCAGTCATTGAGTCTAGGCCATTTGCATAGTCGGGTTTAGATTTCATTGGAGTTATAAATCCTCCGTCATCTGTAGGACATAAGTTTATACTAACAGTAACTAAATACTGTACAAGGTGGACTGAAGCCACATGTTACAAGTTCTCTACTACTGAGGTAGTTATCAAGTTCCTTGAAGAAAACATCATAACCAGGTTTGGAACTCCCTATTCTCTGGTATGTGATAATGACATTGCTTTATCTTTTCTAAAATTTTCTAAATGGGCATTTGAATATGGGATAGTTTTAAAGTTTTTTTCAAATTATTATCCTCAGGGGAATGGGTTAGTTGAGTCTACAAACAAAATTTTATTGGATATAATCAAGAAGCTAACTGAAAAGAATCCTAGAGAGTGGAACACATTGTTGAAATATGCGATGTGGGTAGATAGGACTAAGGTTAAGTCAGCCTTAGGCAATGCACCTTATCACTTAGTTTATGGGATTAATCCCATACTTCCAGTGAATTTAAGAATACCAGTCTGGAAGTTTGCTAATGAATATTTAGGCTTTGATGATCATAGAGAGGCCAGAATAATACAAATGTTACAATTAGATGAGAAAAGAGGTCAAGCCATTGAGAAATTCACCAAACATCAAGCATTAGTCAAGAGATGGTTTGATAAAAGAGTAAGAGTCAAAACATTTAGAATATCAGACTTAGTGCTGTGCTGGGACAAAGCACATGAAAAGAAAGGCAATCATGGAAAATTTGACAAATTATGGTTAGGTCCATTACAGGGCTCAGAAATAATTGGAGACAATACTTTAAGGCTCAAGACCTTGACTGGGGAAGATGTGCCATTACCAGTTAATGGCCAACACTTGAAACATTACTTTTAGGCCTGAGGTGAGGGTAGTTAGTTTCTTTGTAGCATAATGTAAATAATGTATAGTTTTGGGTTGTTTTTTCCTTTTTGTTTTGTTTTGGTTTGCTGCTTTGTTCTGTTGATTGTTTGTACAGTCTATTTGTTTTGTTTGCTTTGTTGTTTTCTTGTGTACTGGAGTCTTTATTTTGATTTAGAGTATGCAAGAGTAGACTAACAACCACTAAAAACAATAGAAAATTCAGAACATTTAGGTCAATTATTTGAAATTTATGCATAACTTGTTGTGACTGTCATGAATGTAGAAAGTTGTTTGACTTGTGAAATTTTGTATTCAATAACTGTGGGTTGAGTATTCAAGGGAAGTTTCTCACAATGACACACCTAAAATCCTTGGGTTTGTTAAACATACCAGTGTAGATATTAGGTGAAAAATCAGAGGTCACCCTTGCTACCATTACAATTCTCAGCTTAATTTTAGCAAGTGATCATTCCTTGCATCATGAAGTTACAACTGCAATATCTTATGAAATCTCTATCAAATACAAAAAAAAATATAAAATAATAAAATGGATTTTACTAAAAATCTAGATTAAGCCATCTAAGTAACTCTACCGAGGCTATAGATGCTTGCTAGCAGTGGGGCTCTACTTAGGAGAATTGTAACGATATCTTTGTCAGGGCTATGGATGCCTGCTGGCAGCAAGGCTCTATCCGGCTGGCTATGAGGGAATGACATCAACTATGTAGTCTAATGTCAGTCACTGGTTTGTTTAACAAATTTTCAAGATGAAGATTATTAATCACATGCACCCACTTAAACTGAAGTAAAAATTCATGCACCTTATTGAATACATTAAGTCTCAAGTTAGATAATGATTTGCAGAAAAGTTAGTTGGAAGTTACGAATTTATTTCATTTAGTTTTCTTTAATGGTTTTAATTTGATTGTTTGTTTGGTTGCTAGTTGTTGTGATGCTCACAACATGCCCCATTTTACTCCTTAGCAAAATGAGGACCCTTGTTGTGGCTTTGCTTTTGCTTTTGTGTGTGGGTCTATTGGGTGGTAAAAGGGAAAAAGAGAGTGAAAGTTGCAAACCTTGTTGAAAATAAAAAAAATTGCATTGAGTACCAAGGCAGAATATGGGTGGATTCCTTGTCAAAATGAGTGAGGGTTCCTTTTTGAACCATGTTAAAATTCCCTGTATTTTGCAAGTTATGAGTGTTTTAGTAAAATGTACAATCGGGTTTGTATGTTGCATATACAAAGTCTTTTGTATATCAGGTTGCATATAAAAGGTCAAAACATACAAGGTCATTCATATACAAAGTCCTTTGTATAACGGGTCCTTGTGTTAGTCACAAAATGGGTTGTCAAGTTTTCTAAGTCATGGGGTTCAGATGCATTGTTAACTTGTATGCATGTCACTAACACTTTATTTTTACATACAAGTCGCGGACCCGACAGAGTTGAGAATTAAAATGTATGTTCAGTTAAGTCTGGCGGATGCATCTTATGTTTGTATGTATCTAACATACAAAGAAGATATACAATGATATATGCAAGTCATGGACCCGACAAAAGTTCAAAGTTTAAGTGAATAGTTGTTTAAATCCTTTGAATGCACTTTATGTTTGTATGTTTAAACATGCAAAGTGGATATACAAAGTTATATGCATGCTGCGGAACTGAAAGATTATGGAATGTGGTGAAATTGTTGTATGTTTTGCGTCTTGTATGTTTCGGGTTATACAAGGCTAGTATACATACCGTGGATTCGAAAAAGTATGAAATAAAGTTAAGTTGTATGTATCGCGCTTTGTATGTGTATACTTTTGGAGACATACATTTTAGTATACATACATTGTGGAACTGAGGGAAGATTAAAATCTGATATATAGGATGCATCCTGACTTAAAGTATATTAAAAGATGCATTGCTTTTTATGCAAGTTGCGGAACCGAAGTGTTATGAAATGAGATTAAATTGTTGTATGTTTCCGCCTTGTAGGTATGTTTTGGGACATACAAAGTGAAATATACAAAGCTTTTATACATAGCACGGAACTGAAGAAAGATTAAATTTTGTTTAAACCAATGTATCCTGACTTAATGTATATCGAATGATGCATTGCACTTTATGCAGGTGTGGGAGCCGAAAATGAGTAAACTATGGTCTATAAGAGTTGAAGTCCGAAAGGACATACAAGGGAGTTTGTATGTTTTGGGCTTGTATCTAAAGGTTTGATACAAGCGGAATATGCATCGAGGAAATGCAAGTGAAAGGTAAAGTGGACCCTGCCATTTGCATCTCAGGTTTGAATGTATAAATACAATGTATGTTTAAGATATAGAAGCCCATATACAAAGCGAAAGATGCAAGTTAAAGATACAACGCAGATGCGAAAAGGGAATTAAATATAGAAAAGTCTTTGTATGATTAAATGCTTGTATGTTTATGGCATACATATTCGATATACAAAAGAAATAAAGGCATCAGGAAGAAAGATATGATTGGAATGAAATCTATCGATCAGCCCGATGAGGAAGGTTACGCTGATAGGAAGATACACAAAACGATAAGAGATTACATTAGGCAGAAAGATATGATCGGAATGAAATCTATCGATCGACCAGATGGAGGAAGCTCATGTCGATGGAGAAGATACTTTAAGCGATGAAAAGACACATCAGCCATAAATGTAAGATCAGTAGGAAGTTTTTTGATCAGCCCGACTGCAAGAGTCATGCCGATGATGAAGATATACAAAGGGTTTAAAGGCGCCAACATTGCAATTGAAGACTGAGTTGGTGGCGTATTAATTTTTGCAATTAAGGCCCATCAAACATTCTGACTAGGTATAAATTAACGACAGTAGCATGAATTTTAAATCTATTTTCTTTTATGACTATTTTGCAGGTATGCAGGTGGATATAAAGGAGGAGATTTGATGGCGATGACATCACAAAGAGCGGATCAGATTACAAAGGGAAGCGGAAGGAGTAAAATCTTTCAATGCAAGAAGAGATTTGCAGATGGAAGGAAACATTATTAAAAGAGCAACATAAGATATTTTGGTGACTGTTAGGGTTTCCAAAGGGCATCCTTACGCTCAGTATGGGTATGCTGCTCAGAGATTTTGGTGGGATTTGTTTTCCACCGATTGATGCTGCACTTGGAGGGTGGACCGTTGATTGACTAGGGTTTTGGAACTGTATTGGGGATAATCAGAGCTATATATTGATCCCCCTTACTTTGTAATAGGTTACATAGGGATTTTTAGAAGATAGCTAGCAGTTGTAATAGGAGTAGTTTAGTTTAGAGGAGGTCACTTGTGTCTGCAATAAGGAATGCGTGGAACATCTAGCTTCCTTACTGTATCTGTAAAGAGTTGTAAGTTTTTTGAAGTTGATTAATGAAGCTAAATGAAGCTAAGAGTCATTCATACATTGTAAATTATATATGACTGTGTGTTTTGAATACAAATGAATTTGGAATTCTGCATCTATATTCAGAGTGTCTTCTAGCTCTTCTTTGTATTTGAAATAATATCTCTTAAAGCTTGCAATCTTTAATGTGTGTTCATGAAAATACTCAGGCCATTCACATTTAAAGGTTTAGTCTGTGGATTTAATCAAACTTGTTGTACTTCTTACAACGTGCATAACAGAGCATTTAGATCCTATAGTAGAATGAAGTTTAATTTAGATTTCTCTAACGTTTCCCAAACGATTTGAAATACTTAGCTTAAACGTAGAAATTTAAAGGAGATTGTCTGATATTTGAAGGAAACATGAACAACTGAGTTGATATTTGACAGTTTTCATAATACTTGAAAAGAAAAGCTTGTGATAATATAAATCATATAAAGCTTTCTGATACAGTAACAAATTTATGCAAAGGAATGAATAAAATGTTGATATTTGTGATGGTTTGCATAATTAGAGTCCAGTGAATCATAAAACACCTTAAATCACATAAGGCCTCTTGCATATTACAGCTTCACATCAACCTACTTAATTCTCCAACAAGTCAAGACCTGACCATACAGAAACTTGGGATTAAGCAAATCTTAATTGATTTCTTCATATCTTTCAAGACAGTTAGGTTCATTTTGTGAATTTTAACTTTTGTTATGAATGTGTAAAAACAATCATCAACAGTATGTTGATTAAAAAAATATTATATTGTCACTGCTGGCTACTTCATTCAAAGGAAAGGCTATTAACTAGTATTGGTCACTTCTATAGATGTCTATTTCTAAGTGAGACTAGTTATGCTAGTATTTCCTCAATAGGAAGGAAAAAGATGACGCTTCATCATTATTGGAGTAGTTGGCGACTATGAGAAGGGCTTCTATGGAGACATTTAATGACTTCAACACTATATTTGAAAAGACATGGTAGCACATTCTAGTTGAAGTTCATCCTCCATCACGTATGGATTACATTTAATATATAAAGGATATTGATTCTAAAATAACCATGGTCATGAAGAAAAGGGGAGGAAGTATTCTTCCAAATGCATATGAGATTGCTATAACAACAAAGAACAATTTGATACAGTTTGAAAGGTTGGATTCTCAACCCCTATTCCATTATTTCTTAATATTTGGCTTCCATACCACCCTACACTTTCTGACTGACCTTCCTCCCTACCATTTATGAATTCCATTCCTATAAAGCCTCAACTAGAATATTACTTTGTTGAACCATCAGCTCCCTCTAAGATTATTGAAATGAGGAGTTTACTCTGAACTATGTCAAATGAGGTCATCACTCTTTATAGAAATCAACAAAATGGGAAAAGACCTCCCTATGTAAATTTAATCGATGAATGCCAATCAAAAATATAACCAACAACCTGGTCAAGGCTATAGGTCATTTCACAATAATGAATAGTACCAACAAAGGCCTCCATATCAACCAAGTAGACCTCCTATGCAACATAACCAATTAGTGTTAGTAGAACAACCACTACAACATATTCCCTAAGATCCCAATATAGAGCTAGTGGTAACCCAAAATAATTACATGGAAGAAAGTAACATATGGTGCTACCTGCTCAATGTCCCATACTCTTTTAAAATTCTCTGACAATCCCCACACGTAGGCCACCTTCCATGATGAACCAAGCTATGCCACCAATGAAGGTGGTCAAAAATTTATTTTAGTAGCTTATCTAGAGAAAACAAGTGGTGAAGAGCAAACATTAGTGACCCAAGAAGATTCAGAATCATATTCTCAAAATGAACCCGCTGCAACCTAGAAGGACTGCAACCCAAATTTGACTATCAAACGAGAGTAATAAGGAGAATGAAAAAAGAGCAAGTTCAATTAAGGACATTGTCGCCTATAAAATAAAAAGAAATAGAAGTAGCAATGTTCAATGTGCCAATGATGTTTACCTCAAGGCATGTGGAACTCCTTGGTGCCAAATTAAATGAGTTTGGGACAACCAGAGTGATGAAGGTTCAACTGGGAGTGAGAAAAACCACATATCCTATAGTAGATAAGGCATGCATGCATTGGACACCTAATACAACTAAGTTAGAACAAACTGGGAGCTCATTCAACATATTAGATTAGCTCAAGAAATTCACATTTAGTGTGCCACTCTAGGAAGTCCTCTCCATAACTGAGCAAATGAAGGTGTTGGAGGAGGATTATGAAGGACAAAGACATTAGAAAAGAAAAGGGCACCACCCACAAACACAATAGAAGAAATATTACCACCACCTACTATCATACACATCGTGAAGTGAGGTAAGTAAAATCAAACCAAATCCTTTCTATTTGATACTAGTCGACAAGGACAAATTAATACATAATTGTATAGTAGACTCTAGCTTAAGCACCTAAGTAATGGTTAGAAAGGTTGTGGAAGCCCTTGGTTTGACATATGAGCTTGCAAACAAGGGAGTTGTCTAATTGGATGGAACCCTAGTTAATTTTGTAGGAGTGGTAAAAAACCTACCCTTGTCATAGTATGCCTATCCCAATGTTGAGGTCCTTTAAGACATCTTTGATAGAGGTACCCGCCACATTCAGTATTTATTTTTCTAGGGATTTCATAGCTAAATTTGGAGGATATCTCTCCCTAGATTACAACCATATGTTCCTAACCACAAGGTATGGAAACAAAATGAAAATTTCTCTTGAGCTTCTTAGCATTAACAACATTGAGAACAAGCTTGTCATCCATATTGATCCTAGCCAATATTTTGTGATTGACAATGAGCTATCCTCTCACAAGCATTGGGATAAGGTACATACTACCAGTGAGGTCCTAGATGAAGATCATGATGAATGATGGTCATTTGTGAATGTCGTAGATGTTGATACTCATTAGTTGTTTGAAGAAACTGTCCAATGTACTTATCTAATTCATGAGGAGGATTTGCCATTCTTGAAAGTCAAGGAAGCAAGAAAATGGTGCTAGGATGTGGAAGTTATATTTTGATGGTGCTAATTGTAGAATAGGCACTGACATTGATATTCAATTGATCTTCCCCTAGGGAGAAAAGTATCAACAATTCTTTCAACTCTAATTCAACTCTACCTATAATATTGTAGAATATGAGATGTTGGTGCAAGAGTTTCTATTTGCAAAAAAGGGGTATCAATATGCTCTAGATATATCATGACTTAGAGTTGGTAATCAATCAAGATTCTTATGCATGACCAAGAACTCCCTCATGAAAGTATACAAACATCACATGTGGGACCTCCTAGAGTTTTTTGATGCTATCAACATATAGGTGGTACCCAAAATGGAGAACACTCAAGTAGACATAATGGTTCTTGTTGGCTCTCAATTTGCACTTGCCAAGGACTCGCTAAGAAACAAGGATGGGGTTAAATTGGTGATTAGACTTGTGGTGCCTCAAAACCAATCCCAACGGATGGTATTCCAGAATCACCATTAGATTGTTGACTTCCTCCAAAATGCTAATGAATTTGTAGAAGAGCTCACCCCTAAGATTGAGGAAGTCTACAGAGATCAAATAATCCAACTAAAAGGCAACAAGATACCTAGGGGTATGGTCACTCTTGAAGACATATTCAACCTTGAGGACTCTTATAGAGAGACAAGGAAGATTTGAACCAACAAGAAGGATCACAAGGATGTAGAAATCACCCTTGGAAGAATCCTCAAGTTGGACAGGGTCTATACATAAGAAGAAAATGAGTGCCTCACTAACCTTTGTAACAAGTATGACCTGGTCATGTCCTGGGACTATGAAGAGTTGAAAGGATATAATAGAGATGTGATGCAACACACAATTGAGATCCAACCTGAGATCAAACAAGTTACATAAAATCAAAAGATGATGAATCTAAATATTGAGCCTCTCATGAAGCAAGATCTTTCCAAGATAGTGATATCAAAAATCATATACGCAATCAAACATTCGACATGGGTTTCCAACTTGGTCCTCGTAAGGAAGAAGAATGAAGAAATTAGGCTATGTGTGGATTTTAGGGACCTGAATAAAACATCTCTCAAGGATCACTACCTATTGTTATTCACATACCAAATCCTACAAACAATGGCTAGTTCTGATAGGTTCTCCATGTTGGATGGCTTTTCTAGCTTCAACAAATAACTGGTAAGGGAGGAGGATCAACACAAAATGAAATTTGCCACCAAGTGGGGCACCTATGCATATTAGAAAATAACTTTTAGTTTATCAAATGTTGGAGCTACATTTTAGAGAGAAATTGACATTACTTTCAAGGACCTAATCAACAAGTCATCTTGATATACCTAGATGATTTGGAAGTTTTCTCTAAGAACACAGAAGATCACTTCAATCATTTGGAGAAGGTATTTGAAAGGTGTTAGCAGTTTAGAATTTTCCTCAATCCTAGGAATTGTATATTTATAGTGCCTCAAGGGAAGTTGCTCAGGAATGTGGGTTCTAAAATGGCATTTCCATAGACCTAGAAAGAATTGAGGCTATACTAGAACCCTCACTTCCTTGGTATAAGAAAGGTCTACAATAGATCTTTCCTTGGAAACATTAACTTTATAAGGAAGTTTATATATGATTTTGTAGGTATTGTTTGGCCCATCACCTTGATGCTTAAGAAGAATCAACAGTTCAAGTGGGCAGAGGAAGGGTGTCAAGTATTTGAATTTATCAAATAGGCAATTGCCAACACCTTAGTATTGATCAACCCTATATTCTCCAAGGACTTCATTATGTACATCTACAAAGGAAAGGCCAACATTAACATAGTTCTTAAAATAATGGTGTGAACAACATCGAGGAACATTCGCTTACTTTCTTCGATCATACCTTGAAGAATACAAAGGAAAAATACACTTTTGGGGAGAAGAAGACCTACACCTTGGTGAAGGCGTTTAAAAAATTTAGGCACATTTTGTCCTCAAACAAGGTAACAGTCATGGTGATCCATTCAAGTATCAAGAAGCTCATCCTAGGTGGAGACATCAACGAAGAAGGGGCCAATTAGATCACAAAGATCCTACAATATGACATAGATGTGAAGCCCACAAATTTGGTCAAGGGAAAAATGCTATGCCAACACTTAGTAGAGAATATCCTCATCCCTATGGATCTAGAGGAAGAAGAAAAGAAGTAGAAAGACATAGAGTGGGCATGTGCATGGAAATCAGGGACCGAAAGGGGTTCAAAAGTGGCCACTTTTTTTTCTAAAATCAGTAAAAACTGATATTGGATGAGAAATTGAATATAGCCATGCTCAAAATTTGAAGATGTGACAAGAACAAAAATCGTAGTGCTCAAAATATAGTTTCTAAACTACTAATTTTTTTTAAAAACGGTGGAGATTAAAAGGTTCAAATAGGGGGAACACACAAAGTGCTCCTATTTTTGTCAGAAAAATATAACATAGCATCTGGTGTGCTCCTCCTAAATTGTTGACTTTTAAAAGTTTCATAAATCTCTTCGGTGGAAAATTAGCTAACATCATGTAGTTTATGCCTAATTTTTTTGCTAATTTTTTAATGAATATATGATTTTTACTAATTTTCAAAGGGGACACATCCTAAAAAATGAAAATTTGAGCATGCTTCCACTTTTTTTTTTGAAAACTAATCGAAAGTTACTCTTTTTTAATGTGTATAGAATAGAGTCTAGAATGTAAAAATATAATTTGTTTCAAATTTGGATGAACAGATAAAAATGACACTACAAATAGTATACATAGGTTTTTGGCAAAAAGGAAGACACTAGCAAAAGAAATTGAAGATCAAAACCTTAATGTATTCAAAATGTAGAAAAAATTATGTGGTTAGAAAGGTAAGAGAAAGCTTGATGTTATTTTGGCATTTTTTCAGATCAACATTGAAAAATGTGCAAACCTAATGGAGAGCATGCTCGACATTTAGTTGTTTTTCTATATTTTGCAGAAAACACGTCTTTGGGCGTTGACATGCAAGTCCAAACCTTTGGGTTGGATGCCTAAGGCAAATCCAACCCTAAGGGTTGGTAGTTTCCAAGGCAAGTTATAATGCACTTGTGTTATGAAAAAAATAAAAAAATAGTTTGAACCGCATGGTTTTAGACTAGTTTTTATGTTTTTTGTAACGCACTAGTGTTATGAAAAACATAAAAAATAGAAAAAACTAAAAAATAGTCTAAACCACACACTTTTAGACTATTTTTTATATTTTCATAATGCGCTTGCATTATGAAAACATAAAAAATAGTCTAAAAGCATGTGGTTTAGACTATTTTTTATAATTTTATAATGTGAGTGCATTATAGTGTGCTTGCATTGTGGCTTGGTAGTGATCGAGCCACTATTGAGCCATAACACGAGCATGTTATAATGTGAGTGCATTATAGTGCACTTGTGTTATATGCACAATGGACCAAAACGTGTTTTTGGCTAGTTTTTGGTCCCCCATCTTTGTGCACACACTCAAGTGTTGCATAGTTAGTGAAGAACAATGCTAACCATGATGGATTGAAGATAGGGTCTAGTACTTAGAAATAAGACAATCCCCCAAGGAATTGAGCCTTGAACACAAAAGATCCTATAGGCTTTAAGTCACTTCATATAGATTGATTGAAGGTGTCTTGTCTTGGTGAAACTCAGATGGACTATTGCTCATATGTCTAGAACAAGATAAAGTCCCAACTATAGTTAGAGAATTTCACCAAGGCTAGTTAGGTGGACATTAATATGCTCAAACTACAACCATTAATATTATGAGAGAAGGATATTATTGGCCACAATTTCATAAATACACATAAGTGAGTGTGCAAGTATCAGAACTGCCAGTTCTACATCAATAAGAAGAAAATGGTGCCTCTCCCTCTCAAGCCTATATTCATAGATCAACCATTTTCCATGTAGGGACCTAATTTAATCAGTGTTATCAACCCTCCATCTAGTGTTGATCACAAGTTCATTCTTATAACAACAAACTATTTCATGAGATGGATCGAGGCTAGAGAACTAAAGAATGCAATGGAGGCCATGATCATTAATTTTCTAGAGGACACAATTCTAAAGTTTGGTGCTCCTAAAACCATCATGACTAATAATACTAAGGCATTTATGAGGACCACAATCATCCAATTTTCTAACCAATAGAAGTTATATATAAAGGAAAGGAAATGAATTGAAATAGTCCACAAATAAGAACCCGATGAAGATTATCAAGAGAATGGGAACAAAATCTAGGTACAAATGGTATGCACACCTAAAACAATCCCTATGGGTTGATCAAATAACTTTGAAGTGTGCAATGGGAGCATTACCTTATACTTTGATCTATATAAAGGAGGATTGACTACCAATCTCCATAGAAATCCCAACACTAAACATCATCTACCAACTAAACATTCATGACAATGGATTAATGGCAACTGGAATGGCCAGGTTTCTCCAACTAGAAGAATAGAGGATCAGTGTAAAAAAATAAATGAGAAAACACTAGAGCATAATGAAAAGGTGGTTAAACAAATAGGCCACAATTCAAGCCTTCAATGCTGGTAAATTCATGCTTAAATGGGATGAGAACAAGGTGAAACTAGGATGTCATGACAAGTTGGACTCTTTATAGAGTGGACCATATATTATAGCTAATTGTAAGTAGGCCAATGCATTTGAACTCTTAATGCTTCGCGAGACTATATTGCCAATCTCGATAAATGGGATTCACCTCAATCCAACACAAACATAAAGAAAAATGCTTGAACACATAAGAACACTAAACCATGCTAGCCCCAAGGGTGGGAAAAATGCCAAAGAAGGGCTAAGTGGCCCTATAAAAATGCTATGGGGATGGATGCTAAAAATGAGGTCAACTTGTAATGTCAAAATTGTAGGGTATACAATTTTTGAGCTTACATTTTCCCCCACTTTATAATGCTTGTGCCACTAGGTGATAAAGCTATGCAAAATTACTAAAAATAAAAATACTAAAAATAATAACATTAATGGATATATTGCAATTCTTTGAGTGAGGGATCCATGACCCCAAACTAAGAATCTATAAAGCCACATGTGAGATAGACAAAAAATTGCAAGAAAAATAGTGTCAAGACATAAAACCTACAAAATAAATGCATTAGAAATACATAATGTGTAGCACAAATGTGTTAGAAAATCATACATAATCCAATACATGCACAAAACACATGAAAACAAAACTACACAACATACACACAAAGAGAAATTAGTAGACATACAGAAAGATACAAAGAAGGGTAAAAGCACAAACCTGTGTTACACTTTTATAAGGGAATCAACCAACACAAACAAAAATTTTCAACTTTGACCTCATAAAAGTGACATTTATGTTTTGAATTTCAAAATGATGTAAAATAATAAAATGTAGAACTCATGATGAATTTTATGTTTGTAATATTTCAAAATTAAAAAAAATTATTTTGATATTTTTTTTATAAATTTAAGAGTAGATTTTGAATTGCTGAAAATTTCAAGAAAAAGTGACGTCGAGTCCATGTCAAACAAAAAAGAAAACAATCTTATTTTTCCCTAATTCTTTTTCCCAAAATAGATTACTTCAATATCTAGTGCATGGAAAAAAAATAGTTTTCAATGCATATTTTCCTCGTAATAATGTTTTAAAGTCAAACTTACTAGAATTTGATAGATTTCATTCCACGTCAACTTTTGTATAAGTTTTTTATCATTTTCAAAAAACCAATTATACCCTTTTGGAGAGGACTCTTTCCTCCAGTGCACCATATAATTTTCAAAAAAAATTGATGTGGTTATTGTAGGAGTTAATGACAACACTGAGAGGGGGGGTGAATCAGTGTTGTGTAAATTCTTGACTTTTTGCAAACTTTACAAGACAAGTAGAAAGAAAGACATTAATGATCTATTGAGCTCATATGCACAAGACTGATAGTGAAAGATGTGAACCAAAAACTTATCAACAAAACACAAATATGCACATATAGAGACAAATTATAACACAGAAATTTCTGGAGTGGAAAACCCTCTCGGGGTAGAAAAACCACTCGTGAAGTGCCTCACTGGCTTAACTTTAAAAACTTCTTACAAAGCCTCACTGGCTGAATATTATGTCTCACTGACAATTGAGAGGTCTCACTGACCTACAAGCCTCACTGGCATACTGTGTGCCTCACTGGCAACAATGTTTAGAAGCACTAGCTTCAAGGAGCACCGACCCCTAATACAGAACAAGCTGAAAATAAGAATTCAGAGGGTTTCTCTGTTTCAATACAAAACATTTCTTCTCTCTCATGTGTCTGTCAAATGGCCATTCTTTTCATCAACCCAAATCATAAACTCAGATATTCAAAATTAATCTTGTATCCTAATCCACTCAACAACACTGCATATGAATCCTGTATTCTAATCCATTCAACAACATTGCATATCAATCCTGTATTCTGATATGCTCAACAACACTACTTTACTCTGTATGTTTCATCTCTGTCTTACAAATCATACAATCAATGCACTTGAAAAACTATTATATGTAAATTGGATGTCTTTTCATGTTTCACATTATGCACAGTCATTTTCTCTCACTGAAAATCATTTTGTCCTTTCATCTTCTCTTTTTAATGTCTTCAAAAACAATGCATCTTATATTGTCACCTGCAAAAATAAAAGAACATATATCTAATCCCCAAAATCTTTCACATTCTCCAGATTCATGAAAACAAAATTCCATTTATATTTCCTCTTAGAGATGAAAGAATATCTTTTCATATTTGAGACCTTTCATTTCAATTCTCTTCAATTTCCTGATCATTTGCCATACAAAATAATATCAAAATGAGCCTTCAATTAAAATGAATTAACTTTTCATTTTCTCTCATATTTCAATCTTATCACTTCTGCAAATTTCAAATAAAATCTTCTTCAAAATCTTTTTTCAAAATGTCTTCAATAAATCATATTGCCCCTGTTTATTTTTCTCCTGAGATCCAAATTTGTTTTGTCAATTTGCCTCAAATAAAATAAACTTTGAGATCATCATAATTTCTCCATAAAAAACTTTTCAACTTCTCAACTTCTTCTATGAAATCTTAATCTGCCTTTGAAAAATTTCTTCAACATCTCCAATCCTCTTCTTTTAAAAAAAATCACCTTTACTGATTCCAAAAACACCATTAAAAACTCTCTTCAAAAAGATTTATGTAACATTTAGAAAAAGCAAAAAATCTCCTTATGAAAGCTCCTTATAAGGGACCGACCATTTAAAAAGAAAGTTTCTAATTTTTTAAAAAGAAACCATTTAGCATTTTTTTCGGTCTTAAAAAAAATCCATAAGAAATATTCGATGGCTTTTGTTTACCCCATAAAAACCGATGCCTTTTAATATATCATGCTCCCCATTGGATGTATTCCATAAAGCATGCTTTCTAAACTCCACACAAATGATGCTCTAAAAGGTTAGAAAAAGCTTAATGAAAATCTTCACAGCCGATAACAATATGAGCATAGAATTTAAAAACAAGGAGGTTGATAAACATAAGGAGCTTGAATAAGTTTTAAAACCAACACTTCACACATTGGTGCTCATTGTGCACAAAGAGGAGACCGGTGATGATGGTGATCAATGTGAAAGGGGCCGGTCCCCAAATGTTTTAAGACTCTCCATTAAGTCACTTAAGTGACTATGACCTGTGATAACAGGTCAGTCCTTGAATATAACAAAAAAATGCATTTCAAAAGGTGACGGGTATGAGGAAGTTTCAAAGGCACTTAAGCAACAAAAACACCCTTTGAAAAATGCTAAACTTTACTCACAAATCTAACATAGAGGACCTTTAATAAATATTATTGATACTCTGCCTTTGTAGCACCTCAAAACATATCTGAATTCTCTGCTATTATTCCTCCAAAACAACAAATCAAGATGACCCCAGATCTCATGACATCATTTGTGGTTGGAGAACAAACTAGAAAGAACTACACAATTAACTCAAACCCAAACAATCTTCAAACTCAATTCTCCAAATCAATATATCATAATTTGGTGGTCTTCAACACATTGCAAACCTTTGAATACCAACAACTGATATCATCAACCTGATGAATAATGAAGACTACTCCTGAAACATGCCTACCAAGAATATGTCATGTCCACTAATAAATCATGACATTGTGAAGAACACATCTCTCCAACTGATTGTATGAACCAAGTAAACCATGAATGGAGATCACATCTCAAATGTATTGATCTCTTCTGCTTGTAATGCTCAACACATCTGATCTTGACAACCTGTTCTGACCTTATGATAACAAGATAAACACAAACTGTGATATAACAATAGAAAGAACACACAAGATGATGTCTCCTACTCCTATCAACAACAAAGGCAACTGAACATACTTTTGACATCAATGACAACTTGTCACCATCAGTTATATATATATGTTGGAAAGACGGTTGCCGTTGCACCAAAAGATCAACCTGTTAATGTTTGATACAACTGCTAGAGTTAATGAATCCACGAGAGGCAGTTAAGCCTTGTCACAAACCCAAGCACTGCGCTGCACAACACAAGGAGACCAAGGGAGCACACCTTGCAACAATCCCCCCAGCACAAGTGAGGGGTTTGAACCCGTGACCCAGGCTCTGATACTAATTGATGGAAAGACGGTTGCCGTTGCACCAAAAGATCAACCTGTTAATGCCCAATACATCCACTAGAGTTAATGAATCCATGGGAGGTAGTTAAGCCTTGTCATGAACCCAAGCACTATGTTGCATAGCACAAAGAGACCAAGGGCACACACTTTGCAATAATATATTTTTATTTCTAATTAGTGCCATAATTGATTATAACAACCTACTTGAAATAATTTAAAACAAAAACATATTAAAACTAATCAAAATATAAAAAAAAAATACTTGGATTGTAGATTTAGAGATCTACAAAAGGGTATTTTTAGTTTTTTGAAATAATCCATTTTGACTGAAGAAATATTTAGTCCAGGTTGAGACTTTCAGAAAATTTTGAAAAAGGAGGAGGTGGCTACAAGTAGGATGCCACATAGATAGTTCTAGGTGAGTCTAACTTGGGCGAGTTGGATTCACTTGAGTTTAACTCGGGTGAGTTCGATTCACCCAAAACTATACTATTCTAGCATTGACACGCCAATTTGGTTGGCCATTTTTTTTGTTTTGTTTTTTAAATTCAAACAATTTCATATAAATATAGGTTTATTTTTGCTTATTTTTTTTAATTCAAGCATTAGGAGAAATACAAGAAGCGGTTTTTTTTGCAATAGAGGCTACAAAATATTTTTTTAATTTTTTTCAATTCAAGCATTTGGAGAAAGTACACAAAAGGAGTTTTTTTGGCAAAGGAGTTTTTTTTGGCAATCTAGAGGCTACAAATTTTTAGGTACAATGATTCTCAACTTGTCATTGATTAATTTTAAAAGTTTATGAGTGTATTTATTGTTCATATATATTGGTCTTGAATGATAGATTAAAAGCATGTATAAATTGAACTCCATGACTTATTTATTGGGATGTACATGCATGTGTAGGTGAATTAAAACAAATAATTTGTGATGGCGAATAAAATAACTAGATCAAGGTTGTATGACTGAAAAAGAGATGAAAAAAACTAAATAGGGGGAATTTGACTTTAGGATCATCTAGTCAAGAACAACCCATTGAAATTATTGATCTGAACAAGTTGAAGAACATGTTAATGAACAAGTACAAGAAGAAATTGGTACTAGTGATAGAAATTTTTGTATGGAATGAAAAATCTTATGGAGATGGATGAGGATTCTCTTTTCAAGAAGATTTCACCTGAACATATGTTACCTAAAAGCACAATAAAATTTCACTCTAAAAGAATTTGGGATGAATTTTTTGAAGATAAATCTCCAATTGGAAGAGCATAATTATGTGCAAAGTTATTTAGGTGAAAATAAATGACCCCTATTTTGGAGTTGTTAGGGGTTGATAATAAGAAAAAAACTTCAGATTTATTAAATCAGATAGTAATTGAAAACTTGCAAGAAGCATTGGATTGTATTAAAACCAAGAGTCGAGCTACTGATTTAAGTGTTGCACGTAGAGTATTGATGATTGTAATTTCTAGTAAAAGATTATCACGTAGAATACAAGTTCAAGGAATTGCCCAATTAGTAAATATATCTAGGAGAACTGTTCAAAGATAAATCAAGAAGAGAAACAAATTAGATGAAAACATTGAAAATAATTGGGTAAATATTTGTCAAGTCCCTTGGAAAGATAGAATTTCAGAAGATGTAAAACAAAAAGTAATTGGATATTGGACCAACCACTCCCGTGTTTCTTCCAATAGAAGAGACATTATACAAATAAAAGGCGAAGATGACACAAAAATTACTCATCCAAAACATTTTATAGATACAATAGAAAGTGAACTTTTTGAAACATTAAAGCAATAATTTCCATAGGTGAAGATTTGTCAAAGGATGTTTGAGAGTTTATGACCATGTTTCATATGTATAAATAAAGTACATGAAACTTGTTGCTGTCGAAATCATGTTGAATTTCATCTACACCTACAGTCATATAAAAAAGTTATGGCAATAGTTAATCCAAATGTAGTCATCCCTGGAAGTACAACACAATTTGTGAAGTCTATCTTATGTAAAAAATTAGAATATTCAGATGAATTCAATGTATAGTGTATAAAAAATACATGTATAGATTGTAGAAATTTGACAAAACTTTTACCATTTGAGAATATTGATCATTCAATGCCATTTGTTTGGAAGAGATTTGAATATGAGAAATACTCAACGAAGTTAGGAGCTGAGTCCAAAAAAATTGTTTTGAGAGAGTGAATTGCCCTACAATGAGTTTATGGACTCTAAATTTTGTAACATCATATATCCGCATATCCAACATTGTCACGATGCAAGATGACAGGCTAAGCAGTTTCATGACTCAAAGAATTGTTTTCCACTAGATTTTATTCTCTCTATTGTAGATTTTTTTGAGAACTATATATTTAGTCCTGAAACTGAGATTCAAATTCAATATTATCATTCAAAGAAAGTCACAATCTTTGTACAAGTTTTCTATAGACATGTTGAGTTACTTATAGATGGTGAATAAGGTAGCGAAGATGAACGAATTATCATCAATGAGGTTCACTTTTATATCAGTGATGATACGAGTCATGATAGAAGCTATATAGCTCATTGTTTTGGAATGTTTTTTGAAGATTTGAGATGACGTGGCATATGTTCATTACAACACTGGATTTGGTCTGATGGATGTGTTAGTAAGTGTTGATTTTATTTTTATTTTTAATTTTTAATTTTAAATTTATAACTTTAAGACTTCAATCAGTTACAAGTATATACATATAGTTTTTAACTAATTTTTGGTTTTCAAATGGTTGTTTATATAACTAAATATAGGACAATTTAAGTCTGCAAAATCATTTAATTGGTTAATGTGACAACATGCTAGACATAACAAAAAGTTTGTGGATTTTTTTGAGAGTGGACATGGAAAAGGAGAGCACGATGAAGGAGCATGTGTGAAGCGTGCACTTTGCCAATAAAATAACCATTACAAAGTAAAATAATTTACAGTAGAAAAAGATACAAAATAACTGATTACATTCATTGGTGAACCAACTAGAAGACATCAAAGGCGTAGCTTCAAGCACAATGCATCAGATTCTACTGGTTCTTACAATCGCATTACAAGACCCGTGACAACAAAAAGTTCAACAACATAACAGCCCAAAACAATAACCAACAACCCTTAATACATCTTTGAGACATGTATATATAGCATTTCATTTCACTGTAGCAGCAATGGAAGAAGGAAGAGTGGTCAACAAACAAGAACCATCACCCATGCTGTATTAACTCGCTGGCATCCATCGAAGCATGCCCACATGGCCTTGCCTGGGAAATCCACTGAAAATAGGAGGTCCGCCCATGCCCTGAGTACAATAATTGAATTTGGATGGGATGTAGTAGCATGGGGAGGTAGGAAATTTACCTACACACAAAATTGGGCCCTGAAGATGCATTAATGGTGACTAGGAGGATCGTTGAGCAGTCAAATCGCACTTCCACCAGTAGAAAAGTGGGTTGTCAGAGTTTTAGAGGTCGGGGCCTGAGCATTTCTCACTATGGCTGGCAGAAGGAAGCAGGAGGAAGGCAGAAATGCCAAACTCTGATGATTTCCTTTTGTAAATTTTCCCTTGACAGAAATTGGGCCTCGGGGCTTCAACGTTTAACCTTTGAAAAGAAGGAGGAAGAACAATGGAATAGCCTATGTGTCATCATCTTGTAGCTGTGCATAGAATCTTTCTTGCAGATAAGATTCTCCTGTGACATTGCACTACTTTCTAATCCTTAGCAACCTGTGGCCCCATTGCTACCTTCAGAGAGAAGAGGAAAGAGCGAACTCTCGACCTCTGATGAAATAACACTTAGTTGCCTTTGTCAAGAGAAAAGAGGGCAAAGTTTAGCCTTTGGATCTTCTGCCTTCTGCCTTCCAAAAGGAAGGGAGAAGAGGGAAACTCCAAACTCTGAAAGTTTGAAAAACATTGAATACTTAGGCAATTAAGGCAAAGGAGCAAAGTTCGGAGGTAGGAAGGATGGAACGTTGAAGATCAAAACTCCAAACTCCAAAAGTCTGACAACATGGAAAAACACAAGGCAAACTCAAGATTTTTGGGACTTAGCTAATTTGGGTAGTTTTACCTTGCATCCTAGAGGGGGAAAACACTGAGATTTCATGGATCTTAGACTATTTTTCCAAGGGGGCAAAACAGGATAACACATGAATTAATTGAATTTGTTAATACACAAATATTTTTTACATAAGTCTTAATTGGATGCTTGAAATTAAATAAATATTAAAGAAGTAAATAGAAGTTTAGTCTTAATTGGATGAGCTTGAATTTGTTCATACACAGATATTGATCACTCGAATCCTTATAATTGTCAAACAATTAATGGTAATAGAAGTTTTCATCAAGTCATGACTACAAGACATAGCAAGCCTCTTGCTATTCAAGTGAGAGAGAAATCATGTTTTTGTGTTGACTGCATTGAGAACAATGCAAATATTCTACAATGTGAGAATATTAGAGATGGATATGTTTCACAATGGGAAATGATTTAACAAATAGTATCAATGCCTCCTTTTGAAGATAATGACATTGTAGATGTCTATGATCCTCTATATTTAGATGATTACGAATGTGTATCGGATTTAATTGTTATAGGTAAATTTTAAATGTAAATTTAAATTAAATTTTAACTTACAAAATTTTGATTTATATTCTACATAAGTCAATCTAGTGATTATAAATATTTGAATGATTTACATTGAAACTAGATAATGTACAAACATGTTTACATGTGGTGTGTACATGAGATATTTTTGTTGTGCTTGTAGATCCTAACAATACAAAAGGTGTAGTTACTATCTACTAAGATGCACGTAACTAGAATCCAAATTGTTAGAATCAATGATAGATGGTGATGGACAATCTTATCCCATTGGATCAATCATTGTTGAAGGCACATATTATCAACAAATAAAGATAGATAAAAATGATATTATATTTATTGATTATATGCCAGGACAAAAGGTTCTACATTAAAATCACTTAGTTATAGCAACAAGATTAAATTTGGAAACTTTACAAAAAAGAGGACATAGCCAACACAAGTGGAGGTTGTCTATTGAAGATCATGAAAAGATTTTAGAGATAATAAAAGATAGAGAAGATCTGGATTATATGTACCAAGAGCTTTAAGTTACATGGATGTTATAAGTTATATTATTGAAGAGCAAGTTAAACAAATTGATACATGGTATGAAGGTATGAACACTAGATAGATATATAAATAAATTAATTTTATTTTAAAATTTATGATTCTTGATAGTTCTTTCCTTTCAAATTTAAATTTCAATGATTCTTAACAGATTTTAGAATCAAACATGATTGAGAGCTACAAACTCTATTTTTATTTACATAGATTTCTATTTTTGCAATCATGTAGTTGTTCAAAAGGATTTCAAGTTATTGAACTTCATGTTGCACATGTATGATCTCTAAAGTATATATAGTCTTTAATTTAGGTAGATTAGAATGATGTATTTCAGGTGTCTTAGGTCTTAGGTGTATTAGATATGTCTTAGGTGTCTTTGGGTCTTAGGTCTTAGGTTTAGGGTTTTAGGTTTTAGGTGTCTTAGGTCTTAGATTTATTAGACCTATCTTAGATGTCTTAGGTCTTAGGTGTCTAGGCACATCTTAGGTGTCTTAGGTAGATTAGGTGTCTTAGGTGTCTAGGTATGTCTTAAGTGTCTTAGGTGTCTTAGGTCTTAGGTGTCTTAGGGTCTTAGGTGTCTTAGGTGTCTTAGGTCTTTAAAGGTGTCTATGTCTTAGGCTCTCAAAAATCTTGCATCTCAAGGGGGTCAGTGTTGGTTGTGCGGCTTCTACTAGTTCCACACATTTTAGAAGAACCAAAAGGTGTGAACCAACTAAGGACCTCTTGTTCATAGGAGGCGGCAACTCTACTTGTCTATACTCAACATTGTCTGCAAACCTCCCTCTCCCCTGTCCAACATGTTTAGGAAAGATGTATAATTGACAGATAAATGTAAATGGGACTCTGCATATAATTGTTTGCAAAAATACAATGACAACTCATCATTGTTAGGACATTTTTGATGTGCTACTAAAATATAAGATAGATAAAAGGGCCCATAATTGGATCCACACACTTGGTGGGGGAATAACCTCTCACTCTATTTTGATTCCTATAAGATGGGAACATGCTGAGAACATTATCTACTGAAACCAACCTAGAAATAGATGACCATTTCTCATGGCCACCAACACTCTGAGAAAGTGACACATAGAACATGTCAACACTAATGTGATTGTAAGGGTTGTATAATCGAACGACGTTGATCACACATGTGATCTCCTCTCGGATCGTAACCAACTTGTCTCTATTTGTTAGGTTTGGTGTGTTATGTATTATTTAGTCAAGTTCACTCAAAGCATTTTCAAACCTCTCAATAGTCTTAGCATATAAAGTAGAACTATCACTAGTGTCAGGATGATCAGACTGATGTGAAGTTTGATCATCCATGTGTCAAAATATTTGCAGCATGATAATTAAAATGTAATTTAATTTAAAATTTTTAACAATTAATTAAATTGAAACTAAAATAAATTTAATTTCTAAGTTTGAAACCAAACCCAATTTAACAAATATAAATATTTAAATGGAAGAAGTAAAAATTAACTTAAATTTAAATGAAGTAAAACACTTCTAAATCATAGACAATGTGTAAACTAAAAGAAATCTACTCCAAACATGAGGATGAGGAACATGTTTGACAAAAAAGTAAATTGGAATGAAAGACAACATAATATCATAATTTTTAATAGTCCAAATAATTATGATCAATGCATAAATTAAATATAGGGGAGACAATACCATGAACCAACTTCTATCACCTTTCTTAATTTGACAATACAACACATAACCCATCATATACATTATGACATAAATAAACAAGTTAAACTAAATTCTAATTTATATATAACACAATATAATTTCCTCATTGATTACCTATTGAGCACATAAGTTTGTAAATATTAATATACATTCTAATAAGAGTCTAACCCATGTCCAAAAAAACTACGTTATAAGTAATTGAGTCTTACACAAGCCACACAAGAAGGAAGTCTACATGTAGCACTAACTTCTGCTATATCATGGTCAACTCTCTTTAATCTATTTGTATTCTTCTATAAAATTTTCTAAGAGGGGGCTACGAATAGTGGCTTGCATAATGTATCCTTCAAAAGTCTTGTAATTTTAGGGCTTGCTGAGGTAAAACTAAAACAAAATTAATCTCCTTAGTTTTGTTGGGCCCTACGAATTATGTGTAGGGCAGTAAACAAGTAAGTGTGCTCATATGGTTATTTAAAATCTTCTCTAACTTAATGGGAGTAAATCGAAGAGAGCTCCAAAAAGATCTATAAGAAAAAAATATTAAAATACTAAAAATTATTGTATTTTAATGACACTTATTTTATGTCAATGATACTATGAAATATCTTAAGTGATAAATGTTTTTAAACATAGGTTGGTGCTTTTAAATACACAATCTGAGGCTCATGAATTTGGAATTTTTGCACCCACACCAATTATGTAACAACCTATTTGTAACAAGCCATCTCACATCATCCATAGTTAACCAACTTAATTACCATTAAGTACAAGGTCATGATTAACATAATCATAGTTAAGCAAAGAAATAATCAATTTTATAATCAAAATTAATATGCATATCTTTTCTAGATATTTCAAACTGAAATTTATAACAATTCCAAAGATAGCATACTAGTGAATTCCTTTCACTATACATTTGCAATGTTTTTCTCATAGCATCAATGATAAGTTTACCCATAATATTTGACTATCAAGTCATATAAAAGAATGTACTGTATCTAGAACTTTGACATCTATCTTCATAAGTCTCAGTTTTTCTTCTGCTTGGGAAGGAGAGCATCACCTGAGTGCTTTTCCTCCAACCATAAACCGACGATCCATGCAAAATATAATCATAAGTCATTTGATTAGGTCGAAATCCAATACAGTATAGAAAGGTAAGACATTTGAAAAGGCCAATGGCCATGCATAATAGAATGAAGAGTCATTCATGATAATCAATGTTATTTATAGTGTCCATGCCATTGAGGCTTTCGAGGCACATAAAATGACAAGTGAAACACTTGTGTGTTTATGAAAGATAACATTATACCTTTGGGTGTCATCTTTATGCATGAAAGAGTAATATGACTCTTATTATCCATGGTGAAAAACTAGTTTGTTATTGATAACCTTGTATAGGATGCATTAAGTGCATGTCAAGGGGGTAAACCCTCGACTGTTATTTTATTTCCATATAGGAAAAAATATGATAACTCATTTGTTGAAAACATATTATGGATATGTTTCTTTTTTTTTAATGGCAGTGCTTCGTGGATGAAGTATAGGGTATCAAGAATCCTTCTGAATTCTTTTGACCAAAGGTCTATTTAATATTGTCAACTTATTAGACTATATTGGTATGTGTTATAGTTGATGTGAATTTGATGAAAACCTTGAAACAAAGTAGCCATAGAAACTTAGACCGGGGATGGTCTTTTAAACTGAAACCATGAACATATAAACTTGTAAAAAGGAAGAACGATAATAGAGTGACGTGGAGTCACAAATTCCCTGTTGCATAGGTAACAAGAAAATTAATGAATGCACTCCTGAAATCAGAGTTGAAAGTCTAAGTAGACAGACTAAGGGTGATTTGAACCTATCTTTACTATGACCTAGAGGGGTCAAATTATGATCATTGTTGGATGGGACAGCTTCTAAGTCAAGTCAAGGTGTGTGAACATTCAACTACGTTCATTACAAAACATATATGTATATAAATCTTTGGCCAGAGTAATGCATTCGTCTCTGCATGCATTAGTCGGTTCACTGTGCTCCATATGGCAAAATGCTTCCAGTAGTGTCATACATAGTTAGAGTGGATCTATAGTTGTGTGATCGTGAAGTATTATGAAGGACACAACACTAGATACTCAAATGGAAAACCAATTGGTTCCTTATATCAAGGTGCAGAATGAACCATTTTCCACACAATATTCCTTAACTCCTCAGAGTTCAGAACATACATTCTTCCTTTATACCTCAATAATGTTGAAATTAAGGAACACTGAGAGGAGGGGTGAATCAGTGTTCTACAAAACTTATTATTATGTTCCTTTATTAATTTACCACATATATTCAAAAGAAAGATGCATTGACTCAAGAAAAGAAAAAACAAGATCATCACACATGAACACCAAGATTTGTACGTGGAAACACGGTTAAGGGAAAAACTACGGTGGGGGTTAACCCACAAAATTTTATACTCTGTTAAAAGTATTACAAATGGGAAGGCACATGCCTTCGAGCACACTACCTAGAGCTCACTGCTCAAAGGAGGCTCACTGCTTACAAGATTAATTACAAAGAGTTTACTGAAATACTTGAACTGAAGATTAGCATCTGACAATGCAAGATTACAGTTCCGACTAGGCTCAATATACTGACTTCACACACTTCATCTCTCACTACCCTGTTTCACTATTCTGCCATGATCTGGAGCTTAGATCTCTTTGCTTCGCACTTGATACTGCCACACTTCGCACCTATCACTTCATATTCACACATCCATCTCCCAAAATGCTTGAATCCATTGATCATATATATCCGTAACATGAAATTTCGTCAACTGCAGTCGGCCTCAAGAAAACTTAGAACCTTTTTCAAGATTACTATTTTGTCAGCTGAATCCATGCACAAATATCAATGCAAACCATAACCTATGTATTCAAGTCACCACACATGTCGGCCAATACCACTGGATGTCATAAATTACTTAACCAACCACTTCTCATAATCCGCACAAGGATCAAACACCAAGTTGGCTTGTTCTTCACCAAATTGAACTGTCTAACCAAAACCTGATACTCAGATGCTTGTAACTTTCAATCCCTTCAACACCGGAGGATAAAACTTTGGATTTAGGTAGCCCTGATATCCCTTAACATTCCCTTAGATCCATAGCACAATATGATTACCTGTGGAGAAATGCAGACCAAAATGCTGAACCCTGTCTTATGCTCTGTTCCTGTCTATCCAGACTTAGACAAATCTGTAACCTGACTTTTGGTATGATCAAATGATATAATGCAGATGTGTAAGATAGATTCAGTTGTCATCAATGACAACACCTGACATGCCTAGTAGTGTCTCTTGCCAACAATCTCCCCCTTTGGCATTGATGGCAACACTTAGTGAAAAATGACTAAGTGTTAGAACAACTCCCCCTTACTATGTACACTTGTGATTTCCAATGCTCCCCCTTAGATGAATTCCTCATTTTTCACTACTTTCTACTCCCTCTTTGACATTAATGGCAAAGGCTGAGATTAGATGAATTCCTCATTTTTCACTACTTTCCACTCCCCCTTTGACATCAATGGCAAAGGCTAAGATCCGCATACCAAAATTCATGCAAAAACTCTATGTACATGGGCGCATATATACAAACAATCCTTATGTCTTGTCTACATGAACTTAAACACATCACCAAAAATGTTTTTCAATAATACCAATTCATTGTCCCATCTTTTCTTCATGCTATCCAAAACTAAAATATGACCACTGAATAAAAATGCCTGTGACTCTGCCTTCTATAGATTAGTGGGATCACTTGTTAGAGCAGCAGCTTGAGCTTCTGTTAATGAATTGAACATTGTTTCTAACTTAGGGGAAATCAGTCCCTAGAGTTCACACATCCTTGCCACAATGTTTTCTTTTTCTTTCACCAATTTCTTTATTTAATCAATCAAGCTAATTACTTGACATTCTTGACTCGCCGTAGATACTATCAAAGGATCAAAGGATTGAGATATATTTGACAATTTGTTCTCAGACTCCTTTATTTTCTTCTCAATATCCTCTACAACTTTTGACCAACATAAACAAAATTTGTACACATCTCCTCCTTCCGTGAGGGCATTTTGAATACTCTTTACACTAGTATCCAATATAATTCTATCATTGTCAATTATTTCTTTCAGTTCACTAAATCTTTTATCATTAAATTCATTCTAGACTTTAACTTCTGCTGACTTCTCAAAAGATTCAAAATGAATACTTATAGTGTTTATCATACTCTTCAACTAACTGAAGGGGGATACTGATGAATCCTTCTGAAATGTAAGCATGATTTTCTCCAAAATGCCAGATAAAAGACCAAGCAACTCACTGTCTTCTATATGGAACTTCAAGATTTCCTCTCTGGCCTTAGTTTGTGCAAAAGAGGCCAACTTCATCTTCTGTACCCGTGATAGAGTATCAAAATTGATTGGACCTTGTATTATATCCGGATCTTCTGCAACATATTTATCTTTCTCCAAAATTTCTTTCACTACTTCTGTAGTGTCTCTTGCCCAATATGATGTTTCAGTTTTATGCTCTTTAGGGCCTGCATCTTCTCCCTTTCCAGAGTCAACTACATTGTCTTGCTCATCATTTTCATTCTTTTTCTCTGCTTCTTCTCTCTCTGCATCATCAGCAGAGGCATCGTTCTTTTTATATTTATCAGAAATGTCTTCTGCATTCTTTTCCAGAGGATTTTGTGTATCCTCAGTAGCAACATTATCATCATTTTTATCAAATTCCTCAACATCCAGAATGGAGGAATCAATTTCATCATCAATTTCTTCTTCAACAGTGGGAAGATTATGCCTTTTCAATGCATTCAAAAGAATCTCTTGAGCATCTTCAACTATCTTATCAATCTCACCTAGCATGAGCTTATTCATTCTGATCTTACTCTTGAAGTTCTCTTTCACTTCTTTGAATACCAGGTTCTTTTGATCCGAAGTAATTTGAGGACACAATTTTATTAGCACATGCTCCTGAAGCTCAATATCTTTAACTTTTGAATTCTCTTTTCTTATTTCTAGAATATTTGCAAGGCTCTATGGAATTTTAGAAGTTATTTCAAATAAAGTCTTTTTATAGATATTCAAGTATTTGACTGTTGGTTCGTCCAAAACTCTCTTATCATCATCACTGTAATGATCATAAAATTCAGTCATTGGCTTTAAGTTTCCATCTACAGTGATTGACTTTATGATGTCTTCCACAGAAGGAGTAGGCTTCTCAACGTAAGCCTCTGACTTATGCCTTTTACTTGACTTTTTGCTTCCAGAGGGCTTCTCCTTAGACACTTTAGCAGATTTAGTGCCTGACGCCTTCAACTCTTTAACCTTACCATCTGAATCAGTCTGTTCTTTATCCTCCTTCTCCACGCTGACATATGACCTTTTACCCATTACTTTTATCCTTTTTCCTTCCTTACCGGTAGATTTTTCTTTGAATTTATCTGCAATAGGAGAAGGTGATGCACCAGAGGTTAAACCAAAACTCCTAATAGTCCTTGAATTAGAAGGGGATTCTACCAAAACACTTCCATGTTCCCTGTCCTACTTCTCCTTCTTAGCTTTCTTTGTCCTTTCCCTGTATTGTCTCACAGCTTCCTTTGTTATTCCAACACTTTCTGCATACATTTTAACTTGTCGTTGGACTTTTTCTTAGTTTCAGGTCTCCGAAGCTCAACATGTAGTTTCAAACTAAGCTCACCACATGTACCGAATCTCTCAACTAAGGTATCTTTTGGTTTGTTCAGAAGGTGTTGAGCATACATTTCCAATATTTGTTCATCAACTTGATACCCCATGGGCATGATCCATATAGTCCTTGGTTCAACTGCTTCCATCAAGCATTGATCTGTTTCCACGATGAAACAAATTCTATCCTCGTACTTTTCCACCATAGACTTAGGGATTCTTTCCCTTGATTGCATCATATTCTAGAAATTCTTGAAATATCCCCAAAGATCAGTCCTTTGGGCATTGGAGTCACCAATATTGTGCAAGTACTCTCTTATTTGTATAGCAACAGGCTTGTCACTAGTCCAATACAGGCTTTTCATCCTGACAACTCATTCATGAAATAAAAGAACAAGCACAAGACCAACGTACCATACTTGAATGTATTCTTCTTGTCCTTCTTGATCTTGTTTAGATTTTCCATTAGCTGGTTTTGTAGGAGCTCACACAAATCATAGTCAAAATTTTCTTTTAACATCTAATAAGAAATATAAATGGTTGTACCAGACACTAAGTTTTCCCTACTGGAGTGGTATATCTTATACCCAATCACCATAGATGCAAATTTGACATTCAGATCAGTTATATCATTTATTGTCATTGCCCTCTTATCAAACTTTGAGCCTGTAGCATCAGTTACAGTCTAATTCTTCACTGACTTTAACATTGGCAATCCACCAAATGAGTTCAATCCTGTTATGGCCTTGATTACATCCTTAGTGATCTTAAAGGGTTTCATCAACCACATAAATTTAGCATGCATCTGACTCAGTACATACCGGACCCACTCGTCCTTATCGAAGAACGGGAACCCAATAAACTGAATGAAATATTTATCTTGCAGCGCCTTATACTCAGGTTTAAGACCATAAATCTCATCCCTCAGGTGATTCTTAAACAAATCCACTAACTTCGAATCCCCAAACTCATCTATGCTAGCATGAATGTAAGTCCTAATATCTTCAATGTGAAACACACCATATAGAACATTAGAAAGGGCACCTAACGGATCGACCTCTACAGATTTGTGTGGATGCTTTTTGAATTTAGGTCAGGGCCTTTTGGTGATGTCAACAACCAACAGAGTAGCCATATCCAAAGATTGTAAATTCAAAGAGCTTTACAAAGAATACCTTGTTTTGCCAGTTAGGGTTTTCGCTTGGATATCTTCTTCACACTTTAGTCCCTTGGAAATCTTCACACAGAGCTCGCCTTCCTTCTTTATTCTTGGATGCAAAGTGATTCTAAAGTCACTTGAGTTTATTTTTAACCTCCGGACACCTACTTTTTGATGTAATAAATGCTTTTGCCCTAACTCTTCCAGATACACTATTTTTGAATATAGTCAATTTTCAATTACTCCGCAATCAATCGCACTAGCTTCTTTTCTTCTAGATTTTGCTTTAACAGATCTACAATAGGCTTCTTTATCTTCATTCATCGTGCTAGATTTAGGTACCCACTTATTGGCAGGGGGAATTAGATTTTTAATGCAGATCCCCCTGAGCCAGAGCTCCTATTTCAATTCCTGGAGGAATTATCAGCACCAGATTCCGGTGTGGACCCATCACCATCATTCATTACACTTTTCTTCACCCATGTTTTGTTCATTTCATTCTGGATCTCATTCACATCTACTTTGCCCTTGTCTTTATCTTGTGTTTGCATATTCTGGTTTCTGTTTACTTGACCTTTTCTATCATCATTCTTGCTTCTGCAGAATCTTGCAATATGACTGGATCTATTGCAATTAAAGCACACGACATTTCTTTTCTCATTTACTTAATTTCCTCTTGATCTACACTGATTAGCCATGCGTCTAAATCTATTACATGCAAAACATTTTCCATTGAAAGAATTGATATTTCCTCTGTTGAACTAGAGTTATTCATCATCATACTTTTGCATTCATTGGATCTATGACCATACCTTCTACAATTGAAGCATTGACCAGGGAAGGATGGACCACTTTGATTCACTCTACTTCTACATTGAGTAGCTCTATGACCAAATTTATTGCAATTCAAACAATTTCCATTGAAAGATGGATACCTTTGAGCATTAGGTTGTCTTACCGGAGGCCTTCTAGGATTCCTTCTTTGATTTCTTCCTTTAGGATTTCTTTGACTGGATGTAGAGCTTTCACCTTTCTCATATCCCAAACCATGCTTATCATCCACCTTCTTCTGACTATCAAGCAGCACCTCAAGTTTAGCTGAGCTTATCTTGAACTTCTCTTTGTATTCATTTGTAGCTTCTAGGTCATGTTTGAGAATACCAATTTGCCTTTCAAGTTGTTCGTCATTATACCTGGGTTCTTGTAGATCATACTCTAGATGGCCAATTATTCTATCCAATCTGCAGCACTCTTCTGTTCTTTCTTTCAGAGACTAATTCAGGTTTTCCTCTATCTTCTTCCTTTCCTCAATTTCCTTGGTTAGCCTCATCACCCGAGATTTCATCTCATGTTTTAGGACAACTTCTTTTGCCAACTTCTCACATTCCTTTGTCTTCTCCTTCAGAGCCTCATCCATGCCATTGTCTTCATTCTGATTTGCTAACCACTGAAGTAGCTCCTTCCTCTTTTCCATAGATTTGTTCAGTTGCCCTTTTAAAGTCTGAATGAAATCCTTAGCATCTTTAAGGTTCTCTTTCAGTTCTTTGACTTCTTCTCTAGACTGATAAAAATCTTCTAAAGCAAATTGAAGTTGTTCATTGATGCCATTAGAATACCTGAATGAACCCATTGAAACACCTTCCCAGATCTTCCTCAAGCCGTTAAACTTCTTCCAAGGAACCTTGCTCTGATACCAATTGTTGAAATTAAGGAACACTGAGAGGGGGGGAGTGAATCAATGTTCTGCAAAACTTATTTTTATGTTCCTTTATTAATTTACCACATACATTCAAAAGAAAGATGCATGAACTCATGAACAACAACAAAAAGATCATCACACATGAACACCAGGATTTTTATGTGGAAACCCGGTTAAGGGAAAAACCACGATGGGGGTTACCCTACAAGATTTTATACTTTGTTAAAAGTATTACAAATGGGAAGGCACATGCCTTCGGGCACACTACCCAGAGCTCACTGCTTAGAGGAGGCTCACTGCATACAAGATTAATTACAAAGATTTTGTTGAAATACTTGAACTGAAGAATAGCATCTAACAATGCAAGATTATAGTTCTGATTAGGCTCAATATATTGACTTCACACACTTCATCTCTCACTGCCTTGTTTCACTATTCTGCCATGATCCAGAGCTTAGATTTCTTTGCTTCACACTTGATACTGCCACACTTCACACCTATCAATTCATATTCACACATCCATCTCCCAAAATGCTCGAACCCATCGATCATATATATCCATAACATGAAATTTCATCAACTGCAGTCGGCCTCAAGAAAACTTAGAACCTTTCTCAAGATTACTGTTCTGTCGGCTGAATCCATGCACAAATATCAATGCAGACCAAAAACTATGTATTCAAGTCACCACACATGTTGGCCAATACCACTGGATCTCAGAAATTACTTAACCAACCACTTCTCATAATCCACACAAGGATCAAACACCAAGTCGGCCTGTTCTTCACCGGACTGAATTATCTAACCAAAACCTGATACTCAGATGCTTGTAACTGTCAATCCCTTTAACACTGGAGGCTAAAAATTTGGATTTAGGTAGCCTTGATATCCCTTAACATTTCCTTAGATTTGTAACAGAATATGATTACCTGTGGAGAAATGTGGACCAAAATGTTGAACCTTGTCTTATGCTCTATTCCTGTCTATCCAGACTTAGACAAATTTGCAACCTGACTTCCGGTATGATCAAATGATACAATGTGGATGTGTAAGATAGATTCAGTTGCCATCAATGACAACACCTGACATGCCTAGCAGTGTATCTTTCTAGCAAATAACCCATCAGGTTCAAGATCAAATCTTTCATATTTTGGGTTCTAGGGATTTTCCAAAAGGGCCTATTTTATCTGCTTGTAAAACTCATCTCCTTTGGACTTTTGTAATACCTGATTCTTAAAATTAGAATTTATGGAGATCATTGAGGAGATATGCCTTCTCCTACTTAAGTCATTCGCCACTTAGTTTTCGTTGCCTTGAATGTATTTAATCTCAAAATCATAATATGAGATTAACTCCAACCACCTTCTTTGGCAAGCATTTAAGTGTGGTTGATTGAACAGATATTTGAGTCCTTGATGGTTTGTTTTTAGTTCAAAAGGTTTCCCAAGTAAGTAGTGTCTCCACATTTGCATTTCATGAACTACTGCTTCCAATTCCAAATCATGAGGGGCATAATTTTGTTCATAAGTTTTTAGTTTCCTGGATTCATATGCAATAACCTGTCCATCCTGGACAAGTACACCACCTAAGCCTTCCGCTGAGGCATCGGTAATGACTACAAAATGACTTTTTAGGTCAGGGATCTTCAAGATAGGTGTCGTAGTCAACCTTTCCTTCAGTTGGTCAAATGCATTCTGGCACTTGTCTAACCAATCAAATCTTTTGCTTTTTCTCTGCAAAGAAGTAATAGGATAAACAATTTTAGAAAAGTTTGCTACAATTTTTTTGTAATAACCTTCTAGGCCCATGAAACTTCGGACCTCATGTACATTTCTTGGTGCTAGCCATTCCAGTATGGCTTTAATATTAGCTAGGTCCACAGCTATTCCCTTAGCTAAAATTATATGGCCCAAATATTGCACTTCCTTTTGAAAGAAAATACACTTAGAGAGCTTGCCATATAGTTTATGCTCTCTTAGCCTCTGAAGAACAATCCTTAAATGCTAAAAGTGTTCTTCCTCATTCTTGGAGTAGATTAGGATATCATCAAGAAAAATAAGGACAAACTTGTCTAAGCAGTCTCTGAACACATTGTTCATTAAGTTCATAAACGGTTCAGGTGCATTTGTTAATCCAAAGGGCAAAACAGTAAATTCGTAATGCCCATACCTCATTCTGAAAGTTGTTTTATGAATATCCTCATCTTTTAACTATAATTGATGGTACCCAAATTGAAGATTGATCTTAGAAAACACAGTTGCCCCTCACATTTGATCAAAGAGATTGTCAATGCGGGGCAATGGATATTTGTTCTTTATTGTTGATTTATTTAGCATGTGGTAATCTCTACATAACCGCAATGTACCATCTTTCTTTTTCAAAAAAATCACTGGTGCTCCCCAGGGTGACAAACTAGGTCTTATCAGTCCTTTATCAAGCAATTCCTGTTGTGGAGCCTTTAGCTCCATTAACTCAATTGTGGTCATTTTGTATGGAGATTTAGATATAGGTTCCAATCCTAGAATTATATCTATAGAGAAATCAAAAGATCTTTTAGGAGGTAATCCCGGTAGCTCATCCAAAAACACATCCTTAAAATCTCTAAGAAAAGGGTGCCTATCCATATATAATCTTTCCTGATCTATGGACTCCCTCTTCTCAACTCCTTGGAGTTTATGAGATTCATAAAACATTAAATCATCCTAGAAATTAGTTTCCTTAAGACTATTTATTTATTTCCTCAATTTTAACAGCAAAAAGCTGACATCCCTTCCTTTAGGCTCTTTTCATCTGTAGGGTAGAAATTTGTCTTAGTTTAACCTCTCTAGGGTAACCCTACAGAAAGACTTTGTTCCCTAGGTCATCTAGACATTCTATTGTTTTGGCATAACAATCTATTTTAGCTCGATGTCTCCTTAACCAATTTATCCCAAGGATGACATCGTAGGAGCCTAATGGGGCTACATAAAGGTTCACTTTAGTGGAGAAAGTTGGAAGTTCAACCTTAACCTCAAACAAGCATTGCTCTACCCGAGCTTTGGTCTAATTTGCATATTCAACTGACCAAGTATTTGCCATGTATCCAACTTTTCTAGAAATTTTACTTAAAACTTTTGGGGAAACAAAACATTCTGTTGCACTAGTATCTATCAAAATTGTAATTGGAAAACGAGATAAAATACCTGTAGTTTTAATAGGAGTGATTTGATATTCATCTTGCCTATTATCTAGGGCTGCATGTATGCGTTGATGGAAAGCTACTTGCTGAGAGGGTAAAAGATTTCCTCATGGCTGAGTTCCCTGCATCTTGTTAGGAAACTGGTTGGCATAATGATCACCACCACATTATAATGCCCTCCCATGAGTTCTCTCCTTTCATGAGGCTTCCCAGAATTATCTCCATTGTTCTTGGAGTTATTATTGCCCTTCTTTTCAGCCTTGGATTCATTTTGTTTATTCTTGGACCCTTTATCATTTTTCTCAGTAAAGTCCTACTTTTTCCCCTTTTTTTAAAATGATTAGGAGGATTGGGACCAATTATACCTTTTTCAATTCCTTTCCCTGTAAGCAGACATAGATTTCAATTTCTGTTCCTATTTAATAACTTTCTCATAAACCTGGTCCATTGAAGTGGGACCATGCACATCAACTTCACCCCCAATCTGGGCGTTCAATCCCATAATAAACTTTCAGATGTGAAACCTTTCATCCTATTGATATTGTAGAACATACTTGAGTAGGCAAGTGAACTTTTCCTAGTACTCGTTCACAGTTAAATCACCCTGTCTCAAATTTTGGAAGTCTATAAGCTTTTGGTCATAATATAGTTGAGGCAACCATCTTTGCCTAAAGAGTTCCACAAAATTTTCCTAGGTTAGACTTGTGGATCTCAAGCCTAACTCCATTTTCTTGTTCATCCACCAAGTGGATGCTTCATCTACCAATTGGTATGCTCCCCATACCACTTTGGTGATTTTAGAATAGTTTCTTATTTCAAAGTATTTCTCCATTTTTGTAAGCCATGCCTCCGCGGCATCTCCGTTTACAGTCACATCAAACTTGGGAGGGGTAACCTTTTTCATATCTCTAGTTAATTCCAGAGCCAAGTGGTTTCTTCTATCCTCTTCATGTCTTTCCTCATAGTTATTCTCTCCACGTTCACTTTGGGTGGTGTCTTCATGACGTGCCTCGTCATCACCCCCATGATATGCTTCCCGCTTAGGTCCATGCTGACCCCTGACCTCCTGCTCAAGAGTTCTGATTCTCGCTCTTGTCTCATAAATAATAGCAAGGATCTGGTTGAGTTTAGAATCGGAGTGGCCTGAAGGTTTCCCTTCTTCCTGGATATCTCCCATAGTGGTTCTTGTCTGAACCGTACTATAATCTACTTCTCTTGAAGTTTACAGATTAATCATTCAATTAGTTTTTCATACTATTTAATCCATTCTCATTCATGTAATTTTAACAAGGAAGGAAATATTTTCTAAAATTTCAAAATGCATTATAGTTTCCATGGATTACATATAATCCATCCATAGTCACAAAAATTTTTCTTTACACCTTGCTACTACAAATCACTTTTAGATTGAGATATCTTCCCAAATTTTTCCTCATCCTTGAGGTTTACCAAATCAGATTTAGGAGGTGGGCATACTCACAGGTACTCATCCACAACCTCCCGAGTAACATTAGGATCCTTAAGTTTACTTTCTAAGATTGGTTCTTTAGGTGTAGAGGGTTTCACTGATTCATTTTCACAGATAGGAGCAGGAGCCCTAATTGCTTTCTCCTTCTCCTGTTTGATGTGTTTAAAGAGAGTGAGAAGCTTCTCAATGAGAGAAATGCGAAAAATGAAGAAGAATAGAGAAGATATCCGTGAAGAGATTATGTGTAGAAAGAGAGGAGGAGACACCTCTTAAATAGAGGTGAAGAATGGAGTTATGTGTAACTCCCATATGCCACCTTGCATTAGGTGTGTGCCACATGTTTCCTCTTAAGGAGGAATGTACCAAAATATAGATTATTCCTATAGAAGGAATGAAAGAGGTGTTATCCGACATGTGGGGATAAAACACCAAATTAATAAAATACAAAAATATAATATAATCTTCACTAAGTAAAGATTAATTTCTAACACCCCCCTTAAACTTTTCTTGGGGAGATTTACAATAAATCCATCAAAGGATGATTACAACATGTTACATGAATGACATTAAAGCCTTTACAATGAATAAGAATATATAATTTAAGAAAGAAGCTTGGTGTAGAGCCAAGTCTTCAAGGAATTGAGTGAACCAAAGTGCTTGTATAGATGCCTTTGAACAATCTGAATAGTAAGCTCCTTTAGAGCCAAGAGAAGTGGATTGATGGTTCTGGTGCTGCCAAGATAGATATTGAACCCGTTTCATCAAAGAAACCATAACCACAAATAGATTTCCCATCATTAGGATCATCTCCTAAACTGGAATTAGTATATTCATAGAAAATGATAGAAATTGCATATAAAATTGTGGATCAAATGAATCCAAATTTAAGTCATAAATCCAATAAGGCAAAAGTTAGCATAGCTAATTCAATATAGATAAAATAACCATAAGTCTTGAGTAAGAGTGCTAATAAAAATTGTAGCACAAATCATGGCTTATAGCCCAAATTATAAAATGCCAATATATAGGCATAGCAATAAAAGTTCTAGGTTGCTTCTCACTACATCATTTGTTGAATTGTAAAGTTAACTTATATCAAGTTTAATAATAATGGACTTTGAAAATTAGTCTTAAGATCATAGTGCCATCATTTGAAGATTCAATATTATGGACTTTGAAAATCAGTCCTATAGATGGTTATAAAACCCATAGTGCCTTCATAAAAAAATTTAATATCAAAGGACTTTGAAAATAGCCCTATAAAACGGTATAACAACCATATTGACTTCATCAAATTTTAAGAACTTGATCCCCAACAACTAGTTCATCATAAAAAAGTAAGTGCATACCATCAAAGTGGATGGAAATATTTTCCACGGGGCCCAAAAAACACTCAAATGAGACTTAATAGGGCTCCTTATGCAACATTATTGCAAATGCATCTTGCACATAAAATATTTAAAGGCTTTAGTGCTCGAATAAGCTTTTAATTTCTCAAAAATTATTACAGATAAATGAGGCACAATTAGATTCCCTTTATCAAAACAACATAAGTGTAGTTGAGAATGAAACACTAGACTTGTTTTAAATATTGTATGAGATCAAGACTTAGGTAGAAAAATCAGAATGATAATTTGCCACAAACTGTGATAGAAAGTTCATGGAGATACATTGAAATTTGAAGGGGCACAAATCAAGCCACCTTAATATGTCACAAAAAATTAATATCAAGAATTTGTGATTGAATAATATCACATACTATGAAGTGATGGATTATCAAGTACAATATACTCAATATACATTAGAGACATATAAATAATTTATTAATAAAGTAAGTCAAAATAGATTCCAAGACAATACTCATGCATTCATGAATACATGAATATCCTCTTTTCATATTCCAAATACAATTGAATGGAAACACATACACTATTATTGGGTTGATTAAGGCCAATAACATAGTACATGTGTAATAATATTAAAACCCAACATTTTGAAAAAATGTGGAAAGAAAAGGTAATTTTTGTAAAAAATGCCTAATTTCCATAATAAAAGGCAAAAGAAATTGTTATAAAGAAATGTCTAATTTTTTTTTTTTTAAAAATGACCTAAAATGCAAATTTTTTTTTTTGAAAACTTGTCTAATTATCCGAAGAAAAGGCAATTTTTTTAAAAAAATTTGCCTACAGAAAAATTTGTTATAAAAAAAATTATTTAAAAAAAACTTAATAATGCATATTAAATTTAAATAAAATAAAAGAAATATTAAAAGAATATATATTAGAACTTAATAAATATTATAGTTTTTTTTTTAAAATAAATATTAAAAAACTATATTTAAAAAACATATATTAAAATTTTTAAGAATCTTTAAATTTTCCTATTATATAATATTTTAAAAGGCTTATTAAAAAAACGTCTATTAAAAAAGCTTAATAAAAATCAAGTAAAAAAAACTAAACACAAGAATTTAAAAAGGAAACTTCCTTTATATGAAAAAGGAAACTGTTTTTTTTAAGGATTAGAGGATACAAAAAAGCCACAAATGAACAAAAGAAAGAGTTGTTTGTTTTTTTTTTACAAAGAGAGGTGGAGGGTTTTTTGTTTGATCGCAGAAAAACGTTTCAAAAACGTCTCAACTGATTCAAGGACGGGCGCGGAGAGGGTTTCGGACTTACGGGCATGTTGAAGTGTTTGAGCATTTCAACATGCTTTTTCTCCTGGATGGAAGCCTTTGTTTCTTCCTCCCATTTGAATTTCAGAGTAGTTGGAGCTTCATTTGAAAAAATCTCCACTGTTTCAGAAGATTCGGCCATCGCTGGAAGGGGCTTTGGATGGAGCTGCGGAGACCGGCGGTTGAGGAGGCCGGCGGACAGGGGTCAGGGTGTAATCCTTGTAGGCCTTTGGCCTCCAAATTTTTTTTAAGATTTTAAAAAATTAAATTTTGATTATTATTTTTTTTGAAGTTTTAAAAAAAATGTAGTATAAAGTAAGGGCCGAGGCCCTTGGGGCCTATGAAGCCCTTAAAAAAATTAAATTTTTGTATTTTTTTTTTTTAAGTTTGTAATTTGGAAAAAAAAAGGTTTTGTTTATTTTTAAAAAATTTTGTAGATTTAAAAAAGGTTAAATTTTTTTATTAAAAAATGCAAAATATTTTTAAAATTTGATTTTAAATTATTATTTGAAAAAAAATATAATTTTTTTTTTAGAAAAAACTTTGCAAATTTTTTTTTTTTAAATTGATTTATAATCTGTAGCATGAAAAACTTAAATTTTTTTTTTGAAAGAGAATAATTTTTTTTTTGAGATCTAAATTTTTTTACAAATTTTTTTGAAATGCTTCAGATTAATAAACCAAAAAAAATTGTAATTATCTCTTTCTTGCTTCTCTGATTGTTACGATCTCCAAGGTCACCCACAACTACATAGCTTTCAACAACTTGCACAGAATGATGATTAGTAGTTGTTGCATAGAATGATTAGTACCAAAGGTCTGATACCATGTAAAGGGAAATTGTAGGAACAAATAGCACTAATCAAACATGCAAAGTAAATAATACAAAACACAAGAGATTATGTGCAGAAAGAGAGGAGGAGACACCTCTTAAATAGGGGTGAAGAATCACAAGAGATTATGTGCGAAGAATGGAGCTATGCGTAACACATGTGGGGATAAAACATCAAATTAATAAAATACAAAAATATAAGATAATCTTCACTAAGATTAATTTCTAACAGATTTCCACACTCACAATTCAACCATACATACAAGATAATGAGATAGAAAGGACATAAGAACAATTCTATAACATTACAAATTTGATAACTTGCTTTCTTTATATTGATTTAAAACTGATTTACAAAATAAACTCAAAGTCTCAAATTGCTCTTCAAAATGACAGCGCTTCACTTCAACCGAGAGCAAAAATAGGAAAACTATAACTACTTTGATTTATTCAACACAAAAGTCCAAATTGATTTAGCACTTCTCTATTTTTACATGTAATTAAATATTTTAAAAATACATGTAAATATGTCTGGAGCAAAATACAAAAAGCATGAAAATATTGAAAAATAAACTAAGGCATGTTCAACTTTCTCCACCATCCTTCTCCATGAAATCTGCATACTTCTTTATGACTACTTGCATTTCCTCAATATCCGATCCTGAAGTATGTCGAGAGATAGAACGGGTCCTTGTTATGGAATCCTTCATGGTGTGCTTTCTCATGCCTTCCTAAGAACACTTTAAGGTTGTCCAAAGTCAACTGAAAAAACTCCTTGATATTTGTACTTCATTGCTTTTTCTTTGCTCAGAGAAGGATCTGACATATGAAGAACAACTTACAAGTGATTGCAACCTTGTTGGAATGCAGATGTGAAAATCTTGAAATGCATGCACAAGGAATTGCAATGCATTAGGAAAATTTGCAGCGTTAGGAAAATTTGCTTGATTGGAAACTACAATGATGGGGAAATTTTGAGCAATGACATGAGATTTGAGGGGCTAGAGCGTGATGGAGGCAAAAAACTGAGCAAAAGTGGGCAATTGGTTGAAATGAGAAAATTTCCCAGTGTTAGAGAAATTTTAGGAAAATGAGTGTAAGAGTGTTAAAATTTAGCGCCTCTGCAATATTGATTTTGTGCAAGGTCGGCAAATTTTTCTGACCTTACAGTTTGGGAAAACTCACAAGTGTTTATAGGATCGGTGATTTTTACCGCTATTACATAGTGTCGGACTTTGCAATGATTTACACGGGGTAAATGCACAAAGATGAGTCCACTTAAGGTGGAAGTTTCAGAGTTAGAAAAAAATCTGAAATCGGTTAAACAAAAATAGATCCCGTTTCTACAAAATGGGATCCCATTATGGATCGGGATCCCGAGCCTAAAATCTAGGACGAGATCCCATTTCGTAGCGGGATCCTGAACCTAGCACCAAGAAATGGGATGGGATCCCATTTCACAAAATGGGATACTGTTTATGATTTAAGTATTAAATTTTTTAAAAATTGCCTGCAACCTCATTTTCTCCAGTGACAGTGCAAAATCCAAAACGGGATCCCAAGTGTAAGCCCTGCATTTCTTGCCGTCAAAAGCCCAGGTGAGTGGATTTTTCCTTCTCTGTAGTTTGCTTTTCAAGTTTTTTTCTATGCTTTTTTCTTTTTTTTTTACTGTAAAATACAATCAAAATTTTAAAATGACTGTAGCTAGGGTTTAAATTTGAGAGTTGAATAGTTGCATTTCTGGCCATCAAAAGCCCAGGTGAGTGGATTTTTCCTTCTCTGTAGTTTGCTTTTCAAGTTTTTTTCTATGCTTTTTATTTTTTCTACTGTAAAATACAATCAAAATTTTAAAATGACTATAGCTAGGGTTTAAATTTGAGAGTTGAATAGTTTTATTTAGACATTTTAATTGTAAAATACAATTGAAATTTTGAAAAGTTGGTATCATATGAAAGGAGAGATTTTGACAAACTCTCAAAATTTGGTACAAACTCTCAAAATTTGGTTTAAATTTTAGAGTTGAATGGCTGTATTTAGACATTTTAGCTGTAAAATACAATTGAAATTTTGAAAAGACTGTATCATATGAAATGAGAGATTTTGAACAAACTGTCAAAATTTATATAGCATTGTGATGATATATATATTTGGTTTTTATAAAATTTACTTATACTAATGTATGTCATAGTATTTTAAAGGCACTATTGAATAGATAACTGTCATAAAAAAATTGTTGCCATAGCTGTATTTAGACATTTCAGCTGTAAAATACAATTGAAATTTTGAAAAGACTGTATCATATGAAAGGAGAGATTTTGAACAAACTGTCAAAATTATATTTCATTGGTATGATATATATATTTGGTTTTTATAAAATTTACTTATAATAATGTATGTCATTGTATTTTAAAGGCACTATTGAATAGATAACTGGCATAAAAAAAAATATAGCAAACCATCTCAAAACATCTCAAAACTACAAATAAGCATTCAAATTTACAAGCAAGTCTTTTTAAAAGCATTCAAATTTTTACCCAAATCCAAGAACCATATTTTACATGAGAATCCCTAAATCTAAGCACCATACAAGTTTTATGAGGCTCCAAATCCAAATTCCACACTTTGGATAAGAAGTTGATCAAGGAGGATTCACTAACATTGTACATGCAATAATGCCAATATCATTCTCATTGCTTTCCATACATGCAATAACACTTTAATGGGCTACAATACACCAAAGCACCCCTAGATGCTCATGGTAACATATAGACCAACAAACCATATCTACCAAGTGTGACACGTGCTCTAGCAGTAGAAAAAACACTTTGCATAAGATCAAGCACTTTTATAATAAACCTACCTTGAATCCAAATGCTCTATGGTTTCTACCATAATTTCATCAGGCTCTAATATACCTCTGGGCCAAGTCATAAGGTCCAATGCATAAATTATTACCACATTACTCTAAGCATCACTTTACAAACTTAAGATAGTTGAGTTGATGTGGTAGCTTCCAAGTGGCGTCCCTAAGACAAATATTATACCAAGTCACCCACTAGCTCATTATGCACCTACCAGTAAATAATTACACTCCACAACCATTGAGAGATGAGGATTCATATGTGGAAATGATTCCCCTTCCATAGGAGATATTTTGGCAATCAAGTCCTCCCTAGGTTTCAAGTAACCCTATATGTTCCTTTGTTTGAGGGTAAGATTAATTTTAATGTTGTAGATAACTAGATTGATTAGCTAGATTCTTTTTTTTCCATGAATGACTTCTTAGATAAAGAGAAGATTAATATTTATCTTCTAAAAGTTTCCTTGCCAATTAAGAAGTGTTGACAAGCCCGTGCACTTTGGGAGGAGGACTATCTAGAATGGAGGGAAATCTAAGAGAACATAGCATCATTTCTTAGAATCCTTCAAGGATAAATATTAGCCTATGAATGTTTATGTTGACTGGTACATGAAATGGTCATGTAATTATGATAGGGACATGACCATTCGATCCAAGCATATCCTGATACGTTCCATGAGCTCTATGCAAGGTTGGGCTCATTTGAGTTAGAGAAACATCAAGTCCTCAAGTATTGTAGTAGCCTGGGACTAGCCATACAATCTAGACTAACTTGATGATCAAGGTTAACGTGACAGGAGAATCTTATTTCTATGCAACAACAATTGGGAAGTAGTTCAAGTAGAAGTTCAAACAGGAATCAACCAACACAAAGATACTACCTTCAAATAGGAGTTACAAACCATCCAAGATAAATAAGTGGTGTGATACCTACATAAGAGCTGCAATGATCCCAACACTAAGTTTCATGAAAAAAGAAGTCCACTCTTTCAAAGGTTTAAATATCTAGTATATATGATGATACATCAAACCCTTAGATGAAATGATTGATACATATCCCAATGTCCTGTTCAACATTGTAGCAGTAATAACCTTCATACAAGCCAAATGGTTCATTGAGTTTCAACTAGAAGAGAAGGCTCCACACCTATTTCTTAGATTGAATACAATCATGACTATTGCTTCATAAGGATAGGAAACTAATCCACAAGGATTCACCAATAGTGGTAGACATGGTAATTCCAAGACCATTCTAATGGCAAGTGGTACATGTGGAAACACTTTAGTGGTAAATACAATACACCAAAGCACTCCTATATGATCTTGTCATAGCACAAAGACCAAACAACCATCTCCAACAAGTGTTACACATGCTCCAACAGTGGTATAATGCACTCTATATAATATCAAACACTCTTGCAATAACCATACCTCATCCAAACAATCTGTAGCTTCTACCATGGTTTCCACATTGTCCAATACACTTCCAAGCCAAATTGCAAGGTCCAATTCACATATATTCTTATTGCATCATTTTGAGTATCACTCTTCAAACTTTAGACAGTGTAGTTGATGCAACAATCTATGTGGCACCCTTGAGGCTCATGTTATGCTAATTCATCCACTAGCACATCAAGAAACTACCACTAAACAATTACACTCTTCAACTTGTTGGCAAGAGACACAGTGTAGCTTCATGAGTGGTCATTGATGACAACAAAGTTCATCCCACCCATCCATAGGACATGGTGTGCCTATACCAGAAGTCAGATTGAAGAGTGTTGAGGTCCGGTAAGCAAGAACAGATCATGTAGCAAGGTCTGACAGTCAGATTTGGATCTCTTAGAGGAAGTATCTCAGTAAAGTGTAGACTTGGGGAAGACAAGAGGAGTACCATGACTAATAGATTCTAGGGATTGAGCCTTTGGTGAAGAAAGAGTGAAGAGATATGAGCACCTAAGTATTGGGTTCTTGTTTGGCAGAGTAGACTGAGGAAGAATTGACTGACAGAGCATCAGACCTTAATCCGGATAAGATATTGATGGTGATCAAGCTTCCTGAGGTATCATTCATGATTGGCTGACATGATTGATGACTTCTATAAGCATCTCCTTGATACACATCACTTGATAAGCAAGGATTTAGCTGACAGATCAGAGTTTGGGAAAATGTTGACTATTCCAGATGCTGACTAGAAAGGTATTGAAATCATTAGTACAGATATATATACCAGATGGATTTGGATGCGAAGAAGGGTGTGGTGTATTGTGAAGTACAAAGAAAAGCAGAGAGCAGAGTGGAAGCAGTACTACAGGTCTGATATGTGACAGGATAGTAGCACCTAAGAAGAGGAAGAATGAAGTGCAATAGATCAGTGTACTGAGCTTAACCGAAACTGAACTTCAGCATGTGTGGATGCTTCTCATCAGTTCAAGTATCTTGTTACTCTCTTATGACTTGTAGATAGTGAGTCTCTTTTATGCAGTGAGCCTCTTGTGAGCAGTGTGCTCGGGCAATGAGCCCTAATTGGCAAGTGCCATTTTGTACTACCTTATTCTTTTAACAGAGAATACAATCTTGGGTTAATCACCCCATAGTTTTTCCCTTAACAGGGTTTTCCACATCAAAATCATTGTGTTATGTGTATTGAGTTTATTTCTTCTTTCATGGTTATGCATGCTTACTTAATTTGATGCTGCACTAATTGTTAAGGAAGAACAAAAAGTTAAAATAATCTAGATAACTAATTCACCCCCCCTCTCAGTTATCAACAATTGGTATCAGAGCCAAGTTCCTCCTAACAGAGCCTAACAACTTGAGGAAGATATGGGAATCTCAATATGTATGGTATGAGGGAACAACTTCAGTCTGCTCTAGATGATCTTGAGCAATCTCACTTTGAAGTCAATGAATTGAAGGAAAGACTCAAACAAGCTAATGATTTCATAAATGAACTAAAAGAGAAACTAAGTACCTCTATGAAAAAGAGAAAGGAACTACTTCAACAGTTAGCAAGTCAAAGTGAAGCCAATGTTACTAATGAAGATCTGAATGAGAAGAACAAATTATGTGAGAAGCTATCAAAAGAGGTCATTATGGTAAGACATGAAATGGAATTAGGTGTTATGAAATTCACTCAAGAAATTGAAGAAAAAAGAAAGAATAAAGATAATTTAAAACAATCTCTCAAAGAAAAGTCAAAAGATTGCCACAAAATGGATAGAATAATCAGGCATTTGGAATTTGATCTTGAAGCTAGAGATAATGAAGAACAACTTGAGAATCAGATTATCACTTTAAAAAGGGATCTCCAAACAGCAAATGAATACAAAGAGAAATTCAAGATAAGCTCTGCTCAGCTTGAAGTTCTTCTTGAAAGCCAAAAGAGAGTAGATGACAAGCAAGGCTTGGGGTATGAGAAAGGTGAAAGCTCCGGATCAGGTCAGAAGAACTCTAGATCAGGAAATCCAAGGAACAGGCCTAGAAGATTTCCGGTAAGACAACCAAATGCTCAAAGATATCCATCCTTTAATGGATACTGCCATAATTGCAATAACTATGGTCATAAAGCAAATCAGTGCAGAAGAAGAATGAATCAGACTAATTCATCCTTCTCTGGACAGTGTTTTAATTGCAAAAGGTATGGTCACAAATCTCATGAGTGTAGAAATATGCAAATGAACAATTCATTCAATGGTAGATGCTTTACATGCAATAGAATGGGACATATGGTTAATCAGTTCAGATCAAGAGGATATCGGTCAAATATGCAAAGAAATGTTGTTTGCTACAATTGCAATAGATTCGGTCATATTGCCAAATTCTACAGAAGTAAGAATCAGGACAAAAAGGGTCCGGTACATCATAATCAAAACCAAGACAAAGGAAAAGGAAAAGTGAATGCAGATGAAATTTAAAGGGAGATGAACAAGATTTGGGTGAAGAGGAGTATAGAAAATGTTGAGGACGGATCCGCACTAGAATCTGGTGCTGATATTCCTTCCAAAAACTAAATAGATGAGCTCTGGCTTAGGGGGAGTCATAAAAGATAACAATTTCCCCCAGCTAGTCAATTGGTGCCTGAAATTGGCACATGGATGGTTGCGGATTAAAAGGGTTCTCAGAGAAATATCTAAATAACCCTTGGGAAATATATGAAAGATTCACAAGGGATTTAAAGAGGTTAATCATCTAAGATTGATCTGGTTTAACAGTCATCCGGTAAGAAGCAGGATTTTCACAGTTTGATCCAGTGTGATTCCAAACTCAAACATGTTGATCTGCGGATAAAGGGGATGATTCGAGGAAAGCAAAGACACTGAAATTAATCACTAACATCAGCTCTAAGTACATCTCAGTGATCTAGAAAAATCTCTCTCATGCTAAGGCAACCGGAATAACTTAAGCTGTGCATTTATTACAAAATGAAATTAGGGTTTACTCAGAGATAAAAGGGTTCGTTTGCTTGTCATTTGCACATTTGCATTAGTGAAAGAGATACGAAGAGCTCTGCAAACAAGTTTGCTTCATCTCTCTCAAGGATCAATCATAGAATTCAAGTCAACCAGCGATCTTTTCAGCTCAATTCGTGAACCTTAAAAGTGTAATATGTATTTTTCGCTTTTGAAATCTCTCTCTGAATCTTTAAAGATGGCTACTCCAAATGTTGTGAAAATTACTGATAGGCCGTGCCCTAAATTTAAGAAGCATCCCTACAAATCTCTAGAAGTAGATCCCTCAGGTGCATTTTCCAGCATTCTGCATGGTGTTTTGCATGTAGAAGATGTTAGGGTTTACATTCATGCAAATATTAAAGAATTTGGGGAATCCAAGATGATGGATATCTACCACAAGGAACTAATAGATGACTCATTTGATCTCAAAGCCCAATACAAGGCCATCCAGGATAAGCATTTCAGTCAGTGCATCCATTTCCCCTATTTTGCAGAAGATGAATGGGTCTGGTATGTTCTGAGTAGAATGCATGACAACTTTATGTGGTTAATGAGGCCCTTCAAGATAACCAAGGATGCCATTAGGGTAGTTATCAGATTGCACTCATCTGGTGGGATACCTACTCTCAAATCTGTCAAGAATCAGATAGTGAGTGAGGCAACTAGATCAAAATTTGACAAGAGAGCAATGACTATAGAAGATATCACTGATCCAGATATCAAGTTTGCATCTATGATAATTGGCTATAAGATATATCACTCCAGTAGGGAGAATTTAGTATCTGGAATAGCTGTGTATACTACTTATGAAATGCTAAGGAAAAATGCTGACTATGATCTCTGTGAACTTCTTCTGAGCCAACTATTAGAAAACTTACAAAGGATCAAGAAGGACAAGAAAAACCCATTCAAATATGGTGGTCTGCTATTGTGTCTATTCTTTTACTTTATGAATGAGCTACCTGGATCCAGTGGTTGGATGTGGCAAAATGACAGACCAATAGCCATACAAATCAGAGATTATTTGCATGGAATTGGTGATGCCAAGGCACAGAATACAACACTCTGGGGCTACTTCAAGAACTTTCAGAGTATGATGCAAGCCAGAGAGAGAATTCCCAAATCACTAGTTGAAAAATATAAGGACATAGTATGCTTTATGGTAGAAACTGATCAATGCCTAATGGAGGTAGTGGAGCCAAGGACAGTCTGGATCATGCCAATGGGATATGAAGTAGATGAGAAAATCGTAGAGATACATGTTCAACACATGCTGATTTAGCCCAAGGATCCCAAGGTAGGAAGATTTGGAACCTAACAAGAGCTAAGTGTAAAATTTCATGTTGAACTTAGACAGCCTGAGATCAAGAGAAAAGTAAGAAAGGAAGTAGAAGAATTCACCAAAAGGCATGGAATATTAAAGGAGGCAGTTGATGCCAACAGAGAGAAGATGGAAAGGGCAGAGAAAGAAAAGGAAGAAGCAGAAAAAGAAAGTGCTCCAGTAGAAGCCCCCTCCCGGACCAGATCCTTTAAGAGCTCTACACCTGCCATTGCTAAGAGCTCAAAGGCATCAAAACCGGAAGCAAAATCATCCGGTTAAGGAGAAAAGAGAACAAAGAGAAAGGCTACAAGATCATACACAAGCCTCAAGGATGATGAAAAAACATAGACAGATGAGGAAGTAAAGAAAATGAAGAAGAAGAAGAAAACAACTGGTGAACCCTCTACTGGTCAAGACAAAGAAGAGAAGGCAGAGGAATTTGTTGAAAAATCTACTCTCTGCATTGATGATATCATCAAATTAGTTACTGTGAATGGGAACTTACAACCAATGGTTGAATTTTATGATGAATATAATGAAACTGATCAGAAGATATTGCAAGATGCCACAGTCAGGTATCTAAACATCTACAACAAAGCATTCATTGAAATTATATCTCTGATTCCCAAAAGCTTAGATAAGGAACTTGAAATAAGGAAGAACAATGCCCAAGCAAAAGATCTAGAAATTTGGGAGTAGATTGCTATTCAGCTCTATCTGTCCATTACCCCTAAACAAATGAACATTATCTTCAAGGACTGCAAGGATGAGTTCTGAAGCAAAGCTAGAATGAATCAACTTATGCTTGGAGAAACTGACAAAGTTGCAAAGGAAACAAAAGATATCCTCCGGAATGCCTTCAAAAGATTCAACCTTCCTATTATAGAGTGCTTAGGTGATGAACCCTCTGCCATGGATGACAAAGGAGAATCTACTGAGACAGTGGCAGAAGAGGCAAAGAAGATAGGTGAGGAGAAAACTAAGGATCTAGATTCCTTTGTTCCAGAAGAGGAAGTCCAAGAAGAAGTAAATATCTATCATCCGGATTCCCCTGTAGACTCTGGATCTAAAGAAGAAGAAAGATTAGAGGAGAAAACTAGTCAAGAAGAAGAAGTAAAGGAAAAAGAAAAAGACCAAACAGAGAAGACTCCAGGAGACAGTTCTGAGATTGCAGAAGGGAAGAAGAATTTATCTCCGACAAGAGACACTGTAGAAACTGTCAAAGATTTCTTGACCAAAGAGATGATGGAGTTTGATGAACTGGAACTACTTCAAGGACCATTCAATTTTGATTCCCTCTCCCCAGTTCAAACCATGAAGCTAGCATCCTTTACTCAAGAAAAGGGAAAAGAAAAACTTCTGAAGTCTCACATGGAAGATTGTGAGCTCATAGAAATTGTATCCAGTGTATTGGAGAAGATCATGCCATCCTTCCAAAAGGATCCTTCGGCCTCCACATCCGGTAATCTAAAGTCTCTTGTAAATTTTGTTCATACACATTTTGATTCCTTAGAGAAGTCAGCAGAAGAAAAGGTCCAGAAGGATTTTTTGGGAAAGAGACTCTCTGAGGTGCAGAGTCTAATAACAAATGATAGGAGAGTTATGGATATTGGAATAAAGAGCTTAGAAAATGCTCTTAAAGATGGCAGAGATATATATAAATTTTGTTTATCCTGGCCCAAAGTGACCAAGGACATTAAGAAGAAAGTAAAAGAGCAAGAGGATAAACTATTAAGTTTATCTCAAAGTTTTGATCCTCTCTCCTCTTCCATAATCAATCAAGAGTGTCAGACTATTGCAGTCACAAATGAAATAAAGAAGCTTGAGAAGGAGAAGAAAAATAGAATAAACAGGTTAAGTGAACTTAGAGGGATCATTATCCCTAAGTTAGAGGCTATGCATGAAGCCCTAATTGATGCTTAGGCAACAGCCCGGACTAGTGATCCGTCAGATCTAAAAAGGGCAGAAGCTTTTGCATTCCTGTTGAGTGGTCACATTTCAATTTTGGATAGGACGAAGAAGAGTTGGGCGACAAAAGTGGTACAGTTGAAGACCACTTTTGCAGATATAATTCAGCATATGTAAGTAAAACATGTATATATGTTTTTGTAGACAAGTATAGATTGTTTTTGGGAAATTTTGGTGTGCGGGCCCTACCCTTTGCCATTGATGTCAAAGGAGGAGTGAGGAGCAGTGAAAAATGTGGAATCCAGCTAAGGGGGAGCTCTGGTAAAGTGTACATTAGAACAGAGCATTAGCCAAGGGGGAGTGTAGTGTGACACTTAGTCATTTTTCATTAAGTGTTGCCATCAATGCCAAAGGGGGAGATTGTTGGCAAGAGACACAGTGTATCTTCATGAGTGTTGTCATTGATGGCAACAAAGTTCAGCCCACCCATCCGTAGGACATGGTGTGCCTATACCGGAAGTCAGATTAAAGAGTGTTGAGGTCCGGTAAGCAAGAACAGAGCATGTAGAAAGGTTTGACAGTCAGGTCCAGATCTCTTACAGGAAGTATCTCAGTAAAGTGCAGACTTGGGGAAGTCAAGAGGAGTACCATGACTAATAGATTCCAGGGATTGAGCACCTAAGTATTGGATTTCTGTTTGGCAGAGTAGACTGAGGAAGAATTGATCGACAGAGCATCAAACCTTAATCCAGATAAGATATTGATGGTGATCAAGCTTCTTGAGGTATCATTCATGATTGGCCGACATGATTGATGAATTCTATAAGCATCTCCTTGATATGCATCATTTGATAAGCAAGGATTCAACGGATAGATCAGAGTTTGGGAAAATACTGACTATTCCAGATGTTGACTAGAAAGGTATTGAAATCATTAATGCAGATATATGTACCAGATGGATTTGGATGCGAAGAAGGGTGTGGTGTATTATGAAGTGCGAATAAAAGCAGAGAGCAGAGTGGAAGCAGTAATACAAGTTCGGTATGTGACAGGACAACAGCACCTAAGAAGAGGAAGAATGAAGTGCAGTAGATTAGTGTACTGAGCTTAACCGGAACTGAACTTCAGCATGTGTGGATGCTTCTCATTAGTTCAAGTATCTTGTTACTCTCTTATGACTTGTAGACAGTGAGTCTCTTGTAGGCAGTGAGCCTCTTGTGAGCAGTGTGCTCGGGCAGTGAGCCCTAATTGGCAAGTGCCATTTTGTACTTCCTTATTCTTTTAACAGAGAATACAATCTTGGGTTAATCACCCCATGGTTTTTCCCTTAATAGGGTTTTCCATGTCAAAATCATTGTGTTGTGTATTGAGTTTATTTCTGCTTTCATGGTTATGCATGCTTACTTAATTTGATGCTACACTAATTGTTAAGGAAGAACAGAAAGTTAAAATAATCTAGATAACTGATTCACCCCCCCCTCTCAGTTATCAACACAACTAACCTGGGAGATGAGGAGTCATACAACTAAATGGTTCCACATTCATAGGAGATAGTTCAACTTCCTAGAGGCTCCTCCTATCCACATCATGAATCTATATAATCTATATATACACATATCTATAACATAGCTTGTCAATTAATTAAAATTGAATTGAGATAGGCAACATATAGGTAGATAACTTAGTGATACACCTTTCTCAAGGGTACATGCCTTGTATGTAAAACAAACAACTAAAAAAATTACATTTACTATTTAGTTCTATGTCTTTCTTTGTATTTGCATTGTATGTCTCACAAGCTATGACACATGCCTACAACTTCATCTAGATCCTCATCTAAATAGTTTTCCACCAAGAATCAAAATTTAGGCCTCGAATGAAAATCCCAACTTCAATTTGAGACTCTAGATTCTCCAAGATGGGACCAAACTATTTTTAGGAGACTAGTTTCACTTAACTTGGGCATCAATTTTGACTAGAACTCATTCTTTCCAATTCTCTCAATTTCATGCCTAGATTGGGAACAATACCCATTTTCACATACAACATTAGATCATAGCAATATTTATTTAGAATCAAAATTACAATAATACCTCAACATTGTTACTAGGACTTCCAAATTGTACAACAAATAGTCCTAACTTTTGGGCCACATGAAAAAATATAGAGAGAATTTCATAAACAAACACTCTTATAAGCACATGATGAAGAACATAGGCCCATTAAATATTAGAAAAAACATCAACACACTTTCAAGATCAAAATGTGTTATCTTGTAGAATTAGTTAGAGACCAAAAAGTTTGTAATACACAAGGATTGGAACAACCAGACCCCACTCCTAGTGATTCAAAATTCTCTCACATGTTAAATATCCTCAAAAGTTTTCCTACTCATAAGAATGCTCTCCTCAATTCCTTAGATTTAGGCCATCTAGTTAGATTTTATGTACATGTTTTCAGTTTATTTTTAGTACATCCATACATATATTAAAATTACATAGTTCACTATAATAGATCTTACATTTTAAAATTTGTATGCACATGTATTTGAATGTTTAATTTAAATATTTCTTGTAATTTCTTGAAACATGTATAATTTATCTAGTTTATTTATAATTTATAATTTTTCAACATGTATATGTTTATTTATAATTTATATATATAGATTCTTGAAAATTACTTTTGTACTCAAGTTTGTATGTTTATATGTATATATGCAGGTTCATAGTTTATATATATATATTATCATATATATATCATGGATGATATTCACTTTGATGCTGAGGACTTCTTCAATGCACCACCTAAACAGGCACCATCTCCACCCCCACCCCCCCCTCCAGATGCCCCACCTCCACCCCCACCTGGAACTGACTAGGCTCATTTGAGAGCCATAATTAATGAAAATGTGGATTCCATACAAGAAAAATTGAATTCCATTCGCAGTGAACAATTCATGCCACCTCACGTGGTACATTTTGCAACTTTGATGCAAAACATTGTAGATTATGTGAGGTCTATTGACTCAGACTTCGATAGTTTCTAGAAATGGAGAGAGTAGACACACCAATTTTATGCTGATGGGCTCTCCTATAAGGAGATTTTGGATCTTAAAATCACAAAAGGTCATTTAGCGCAATATTTTAGACACCCCATCAAAATGAACCTATTCTTGCAAATAAGAAAAGAATATTAATTAGGTGGTGTAGACATGAAGGAATGTCTACCAATTTTTGGGACAGGTGGTGGATGGTGTTTGATTATCCACCTCATGCTAATTGTGAGGTTCCTTTATATTTTTTGAGAAAATTATATGCAGAGTTTATTATGAATCAGAAATCCAACTATTTTGATTTTAAATCATTCTAGGGTATTGGTGGTGGCATGCCACAATAGAGGTTGGGGGCATAGGTTGATCTCCAATGACTCATGCATGCTCAACCTCTTATTGACCCTCCTAATGCTACCATTCCCGTGCCCTTCCAACATCATGTGGTGGTATCCGCACTAGGCACATTGAGTGCACTCTCAGGTATCCTGGATGAGTAGATTTCTATGATGGTAGCTCAAGTTAGAGACCATGGAGGACATTATGGTGGAAGTGGTCCTAGTACCACTCCACATGTGTCGATGCCTCATACATGTACGAGTTGCAATCAGTTGTGTTAAGGACCTTATCAGGTAGCTGCACCCACTTCACCTACACATGCAGCATCTGATGATATGGGTGAATTATTTATTGATTATCTATTTGTTGAGGATCATCCCACTGATCATTCGACATAGGTATATATATAGGTTACACACATGTTGAATTTATAACAATTTTAAGCATGTGTTTTTAATGAACATATAGATCAATTAAATTGTAATATTTTAACAATTGAATTATTTGGTGTAGATGATGGCAACAGGGACCATTGATCGATTTAATTTTTCATCGACACATGTTCATCTTGGGCACCCATTTAGGGTATTTTGATTGATTTTTAAAATATATTTTAAATAATTTTATTTACTTGATTTTAATTTGTAATTCAGTCTTGAACATGTACATTAAATATTTATACTATTTCAGGGTTCTTCCACATTGAATCCTCCATCTAAGGGTGTCTCGAGCACTCCTCCCTCATTGGGCATCTCACATGACCCTTTTGTATGTATATTGTTTTAAAAAACTATATATTTACTTAGATTTTTTTGTTTTGAATTCACTATATCTGAAAACGTGCATGTACTATTTAATATATATTAAAAATATATGTCTATGTAGGTTGACACAACAATGAGGATGGGCATTACATCCCACTTGGATGATCCAAGTTTATATTAGGAGTCGACTACATTTCAGGTTGTTGAAAAAAGTATCTATGTCTATGTGCAATATGTAGGTCTTTTAAATAGATTAAAACAAAAATTGGGTACCTACACAAGTGAATATATATGTTTTAACCTAATTTGTACACATGTGCTAAGTTATAAATGACCTTGTAGGAGCTTGTCAGTGACACCATGTCATTCATGTACAACACATGTAGAGCAGGAGGATAGAGGAGATGGGTAGCCTGATACGATATAATTTAAAATTTAGATTATATTTAAAGTCAATTAAAATATACATTGTGAACTTAAAGTAAATTTCAATAGAATATATATGTTGACTTGTGTTAAAAATTCTTTTACATTAGCTTGAGACATGTCATGTAGCTGAGCTTGTAGAGACAAGTCCTAGAATAGAGGATGCACAACAACCTCTTATAGTATAATAATTTAAATGTGATAAATTATAAATTAAATTGAATTAAATCATTTTTAAAATCGTCTTACATCTAATTTTGACTTTCTTTCTCTTGTACATGTAGATTGGTTCAAAGTATGTAGAGACTGTTGCAAGTATGGGCCTAACCGATGTTGTCATTGATGTCAACATACCCTGTTGCATTGATGAAAAGGATTGAATGAGCTGAGTGCTGAGGATATTGAGAAAATTAGTCCTAATTAGGATCAGAGAAGAACAGTGAAGACAGAAAGGTAAAAGTCCAAGATAAGATGAGGATTAGAGGATGCAGTTTAAAGGGTATGTAGATATGTGTCTTAAGGTGATCCATTAAAGATTTCAGAGGTCCACATGAATATGTGAAGAAGTTGTGGCCGCTCAAGTAAAACCAGTTCTGACAGGAGTTCAGAGGTGACAGAGTGACACAGACAAGTCCGGTGAGATCCAGAAATGCATTATCCTATTCTGCGGATTTGAGGGAGTGTTGAGGAAGTCTTTATGAAGTGTCAACTTGATTGGTTTGTGGTTTGAAGGTCCGCAAGCATCTATTCCTTTGTGACAGTGATGACAGATTGTGTTCTTGAGGTTCCAGATGAAGGAGAGAAGGATTTCAGTAAGCAGATGAAGTGTGGATGTTTTTGGTGATTCAAGAAATCTTGTGAAGGTCCTTGAATCGCGTCCAGCTCATGTTGGTGGTCCGCATTGGAGTTGGAGCTCACACTTGAAGAATAACTTCTGGATGATGGTGTTCTTCCTGAGACTAGCCGACCGGATGAGTTACACATCCTGCGGATGTTCTTGTAGTTATTTGCCGACTTAGATGATTATTCCTAAGTTGATGTCTTGTATAAATAAGGGATTGTAAAGTCATTTCAGTGTGTGATTTGTGGAGATGTCAGTGTGGTAGAGAGGAGGAGACCAAAAGGCAGAGCAGAAGTATTAGACTTAAATGGAACTGATTCAAGCATGGTGAAGATGCTATTCTCCAGTTCAAGTATGTGATACTTATCAGTTTGTAGATAGTGTGTCTCTTGTAGGTAGTGAGCCTCTTGTGAGCAGTGTGCTCGAGTAGTGAGCCCTAATTGGCATGTGTCATTTTGTTCTTTCTATTCTTCTAACAGAGAATACAATCTTGGGTTAATCACCCCATGGTTTTTCCCTTAACCAGGTTTTCCACGTCAAAATCTTGGTGTCATGTGTGTTAATGTGTTTCTACTCTTGATTTAATGCATTATGTTTACATGATTGATTTATCCTTATGCTGCTGAATTACAAAGTGGATTTAAGTGTTTAATTGGAAGAAAGTTTTGTACAACTGATTCACCCCCCCTCTCAGTTGTCTGCCCTGAATCTAACAGAGACAAGTCCAGGTGAACCAGAGCATGTAGAGAAGCCTCACACGGTAATTTAATTTTATGATAAATTATAAATTAAATTGTCATTAAATCATTTTTAATCATCTTACATCTGATTTCATCTAAATCTTTCTCTTCTACAGAGTGATTCGGGTCATCTGGATAGTTCGCGTGGTGTGAAGAGGTCTCTTGATTACAGAGATGCTATGAGTTAGATTATTTCATGGGCTATATTTGACTATTTCATGGACTACATATATTGTTTCTCATGGAATTTATATATTGTTTCATGGACTTTATATTTCATGGGTTGTATTGTCATGGACTTTATATATTGTTTCATGGACTTTATTTCATTTTAGTATTTTATCATCTAGATACAAGCTTTTATTTCATTTTAGTATTTCATATCTAATTTTTTTCTAGATAATAATGTTTACACAATGGTAAATGTTTTTGCCAATATAAGACTTTTCTCAACTAAATTTCCTATTCCATCTAGCTCATCAAGAGTACCTATTTATATGAAGTTCCATCCATGAGCTTGGCATCCTCTAATTGTAATAGTTATGTTTCTCCCATTATTTCCATGGCTTTAAATGCATTGATTGTTAAAAGCCCTATAAAATAGTAAAGAGACTTGAGAAAGTTTCTATCCATAAACATTTAAGTGAAATAGAAATGACACTAGATATCTTATTCAATATGATTTTTATATTTAAATATTTATAGAAATTGGGGTTCTAATAAAAAATAACAAAAACTAATTAGTTTTTATAGTGAGAAAACAATTTAACATCTTCTTATTGTCTATATCTACTTAGCTTCCAATGCCCTTTATAAATGGAATTTTAGATAGTAAGATTTTCACAAAGTGGTTTCAAGTATTCTATAGTAATATGTCTCATCAAGGTTATGGGAAAATTTTTACTTCATTTATTATTGTTGGCAATTCTTTAGCATGCCTTTAGAAATTAAACAATGAACATTAATTTTGTACTAATAGAACCCTAGCTAATGTATAGATAAAAAGAGAAGTTGGCTTTTATCTTAATATCATGTTGTTTTGGTTATGGAAATTTACCACATTTTTTGATATTAAATAAGTAATAGTCAATATGAAAGACTTCCACTATATTAACTAGTAATGTGTTTTACTTGTAAAAGTTCTTTATGAAGGGAAAAGACAGAGAGAAAGTAAGTTCCTCCAAGAGGATATGTTTTTTTGATTGAATCATTCAATATAATAGCAATGGTACTATGTGTCATATGAATTAATGAAAGGAGTTACTTCACCTCCTTGATTCTTGCTATATATTTCTTGGAGGATGATGCCACATGTTTGAAGGAGTTCTACACATATATTTCACTCTTACACCTTCATTAATTTCATTATTCCCTTGGAAGTAGAACTCCATGATGAAGGAGTTGCATTCTTGAGATTCTTCTTGAATAGCTAGTTATGGTGCCATATTTGGAGGAGATATCAGAAAAATTGAAAGGAGAACTTTTTTAATAGATTCACAAACATTTTACTAGAATTCAAGCTAGTCTTGGAACGTAATTTTAGAATGCTAGTGTGCGAGAAAAATTATTCTCCAATGATCTAACAATGTTTGAAAATCTATTAAGCACACAAAAGAATTTAAGATCAATATTATAGTGTGTATATGTGTGTGTAATATATAACAATATTAAGAAACTATCTGAATGTGTAATTAAGGCAAAGGATGTTGATAAATAATAAGGATTTATAGTGAAGTAAGAGAGACAAATAGTGACTAAATGCTCAATTTTGAGCTTATACAAAGTTACAAGTCTATTTGAATCTTTTCAAACATAAGGATAGTAGTTCATAAACCTCTAAAATATTGAAAATATGGTGAAATAATGGTTTATGGACCTTAGTTTAAAGTTGACAATTGCATGCATAGTGAATGTCAATCATCTATGTGGTTGTAGCAATGTGCTTCAATGGTTTTCAAGCTTGCTTAGGGCTGTCCAATTGCAAGGAGATTGGTGTAAGAGCCTTATAATTTTGCAAGAAAGGTGGCATATTCATCAACAATGGTTTGGAGGCCACCAATACTAGAAGGACAATGAAAAGGAAATTATTTTGAGACCACAAATTGTTTAATTAGCAAGAAAGATGGAAATTAGAGATTCTAGACAATCAAGGGAAGAACATAGTCTCTTATGTAATGTACAAATGGAGCCTAGAGGCTCTCTAAGATTTAGTTGAAATAAATAAAAGACAAAATACAAAAACAATAGAGCACACAAAAACAAAAAAGATAATAGACTATAATTTAAAAACTTGAACTACCTCTAAAACTAACAATTCTCTTAGCAAACAAACACACAAAAAATCTAAAAGACTAACTACAAAACTAAGAAAATAATAAATCCAACCTATGTACCATGTGTGCACATAGTCAAAGTTGATTGATCAAAGAAATGATGAAAATCTACAAAGAATGGTTCGTAGGAAACATTCCAAAGTCTCATAAATGACTTGCAATAGATTGCCTCTCTAGTTTGAATATGGGAAAATCATATAAATGGGAAAAAATGGGCTAAATGATGAATGTTGGAGCTTGCAAAGACTAGATATATAGATTGATAGAGCTTCAATGGTGATGACTAGTGAAACATTTGTAGAAAGGTTGCCTAAAAACTCAAAACTCAACTTAAGATTGTAGGACACAAAAATGAACATAAATGAGGCTTAAGAGGGAAGAGTTGAGAAATTGTTAGTTACAAGAAGTCAAGTGTGGTAAGAGATATGCACTCTAAATTGGGAAGGTTAAATGGTCTATATGTTTTTTTTTTTAAAAATATAGTCAAGAGTAATATTTGGTTTTAGCATATGGTGATCATAAGACCATGGTGACATATATGAAATGATCATAGTAATGATGAAAATTTCCATGAAAGTTTCATCGAAGTAGGAAAAACCAAGGATTTCAGAGCACAAGAAAACCACAAAAGGATACCCTAAGGCATTGAGGGCTTCGAAATATAATAATAAAAGTTGTAGCATTTTTTTTATTTTTGATAGGTATGTGAGGGGAAAGGGGACCCCTCTCCCATTGTATAAAAAAGTCAAAAACTGTTCATCCAAATCTTGTCTATGTTACTTTATGTTGTAATAGGATGTCTTTAGGGGTCCTAATAGGACTTCTTAAGGGGATCAAAGAATTCAAACTACATGTCTCATGTTGGATCACGATTGATATAATTAAGTTTTCTAGACAAGTTAGGGTGACTTGACATCATAACAAATGATATAATTAAGTAGTAGAAATTAGGATAACTCATCATTTAACAATCACAAAAGTTATACAAATATAATGTTAATGTTAATATAATTTATGTCCTAAGTCCTAATAGGACGTCTTAAGGGGATTAGAGAATTCAAAATACATGTCTCATATTTAATCACAATTGATGTAATTCAAGATGATTCATCATAACAATATGATGTCTTAATTTATGTCATAATAGGATGTCTTAAGGAGTCCTAATACGATGTCTTAAGGGGATGTCTTAAGTTCTCAAAATTTGGTGAAGTTGCCCAAGGCAACCAAATTTAACAATAATACAATCAAATTTAAAGTAAATTCAAAGTAGAAAAACATGTACATTTAACAAAAAAATATACAGAATAATAATTTTGATATATAAAAGTGTAGAGTATAATTGTGTACATACATGTATACAAATTTGTGTACAAAATGTGTAATTATGTAATTGTGTATGTACATATATGCCAACTCAAAATAATGTTTACAAAATGTGGCTATGCCATCTCAAGAAAATCCAAAACTGGGGGGAATGTAGTAGGTTTTCACATCACTTGATATCAAAATGATACAAGCAATATCAATATATCATCAAAACGTGTATTTTAATTTATATAAAACTATATATATATACACAACTTGTACTTGTATTTACAAGTGCCTCACACATGTACATATAGGTTTAATCTGCATCCTCTCCTTTTTGTTTCAAAGTATGTGATGAATTTGTGATGATGGCCTAAGGATATAAAAAGACAATTTAAATCAATTTCAACTAATAACGCACAAGAAATATCAAAACATGTATTTAATGTATTTAAAAGAATAATATAAAACTATTTAACTATATTTACCTGCATTTACTTATTCCATTGTACCATCTACATCCTCACTTTTTTGCAACGCATCGATGATTGTCTCATGCTCTTCCATAGAAATTGTCCATAGTTCTTTATTTACAGGTATTCCACGATACCTCTCTAGTTTTATATTTGTTGCCAACACCAAATGTGAGTAGTGTATAATCTTCTTATGTGTTTCAAAATCTTCTAATATAGGAAAACCATTCTTCCTTATTAGGTATTTTCGTAGCCAAGTGCCAACAACCACCACTGAACCTATTGGATAATGATAGCCATCATAAAAAAAGTTCTCAAAATTTTCTTAAGGGGATCAAATAAGTTCTCAAAATTTGCTTAAGGGGATGTCTTAAGGGGATCATTGAACCTATTGGATAAGGAAAGCCATCATCATCTTCTCAAGGTGTTGTTAACTTATGTTTAGTCTCCACACAATGAGCCAACCAATAGTTTATTTCCTCTTCATTCTCCTCAGGTGCAACAACAACATACACATGTCCTGCAAACAAATTTTGATTCAATAACTTGCACATGTCCATATAATTTGACCAATCTACATACATGCATTCATATGTACATATAAATAAATAGAAGCACTACAAAATAGTAATGAAGTGAAATAAAATGAAATAATTTGAATTAAATTACCTTCTTGTACAAGGTTTGAAACACGGTCATAATTATCTAATGCAAACAGTTGATCATTGTCTTCAATTGTTGTTTCATATTGATCGTGTGCTTGTGCAAGTGTCAACGATCTTTGCTTCCACTCTTCAACCCATTCTGTATTCTCACATGCTTCCCAATCTCCTGAAATACAAAACTGACAAAAACATGCAAGCTCCCTTGTCTAGATAGTGCATGTGCTTGCATTCAAACTCCTAAATGAATGCCATTTAGTAGATCCATTGATTGTCTCGCACTCAAGTCTAGGTAGAATGTTCTCTTCTCTAACCAACCAAAAAAATTAGAAAATTGTAGAGTATTCACTTGATCTAGGTGTAGATAATCTTGTATTGCACCAATCCACAATCCCATGTGCATCGTTAAATTTTACTGCATCCTTAAATTTCAATTGCTGTCTAGCAAGAATTCTTTTAACACATGCACCAGCTCCATCATGTTCTCTTTTACCATGTCTAGCTTCAAAAAAATTTCACATATGTTGAACATTATGTTCCTTGTGAACCCTACTTAACCAACAGAACATTCAAGAGTTCTTGAACTACCCCGTACAATTATCTAACCATATGAGCTGTTATGTCATCTGGATTCCTCTTTCTCTTAAATTTGTATAAAATATATTGAAACAATATTGAACAAACTCTGACGAGTGTAACCAGTTGTCACTTATATGGAAATGATACTCCCTCAAAACTTTTCTATCATCCTTTGTGCTATCATCTGTATGTCTATAAATAATATGAACAAACATAGCCACCTGCACTGAATTGTAATATTGTGATTGGATTTCCTTTTGCGGAGCTAGAGTATAGTTTTCTGAAAAATCAACTACTGATAGTATAGTACCAACTGGAAATATGTTTCTACATGCATGAAACTATCCATCAAGTCATTGAGCTTGTTGACAGTGCTTGCCATATTTTGGTACAATCTTACTCTTAAATTCTGATATGAATGCATGTACACTAGCCTTTTCTATAATTAAATCACAACACTTTCCAATTTTTCCATCTTTTAAAGAATATTCAACATTCTTAAATCTTTTAACATCCACTAATTGTTGTCCAAAATCATTTTCAACACTTTCATGCATACAAACTCTTAAGAAAGAAAGATTGCCACAACTAGAGCATTGTCCAGAAATACATGAATTTAAATAAAATAATTTCCCATTAGATCTTTCACAAAAAAAAACTTGATATAAACTCCTTTATTGTTTCAGGTGGCATATTAATACCACATTCATGTATAATCATGTTAGTATGTAAAGTACAATGTATATATCGAAACACATCATAATAATAACAAAATTGAACATGTGTTTTTACAACAACAAGATATTCATTGCTTATTACTCTTTACATACCATAGTTTGCATTTTTCAAAAGATCTTTGACTTATTCTAATATTACCAGGTAACACTAAATCACCACAATTTTTTTTTATAAAATTCAGTTTGCGTTGTATCTAATAGGTGTTTTGGATGAGGATTGCGAACTTTGGACCCCACTCTTAATTTTAAAACATCTCTAGAATTAGATGATACCCTAGTATTATCATGCCAATATTTTTTGATCAAAGATTTGATTTCAACATTCAATTTCATGTCAAATCTTGGGAGTTGACCACTAAAACTCCAACATTGGTTGATTGGATCATTTTCTATACTTTCTCTTCTTTTTGCTGCTCTTACCAATATTTTAGGATGTATTTTAAGAATTCCACTAATATTGCTTACCTTTCTTCTATTCAAAGTTGCTTTATCAACTATAGCAGTTGTTATAGCTCATCTTTCTACATTCTTATATTTAGATCAACTATTATTTCCAATAGACTCAATGGCACTAGCAACAGTAGACATAACATGTTTTAGTGATTGATCTTTTCTTCTTGATTTAACAAAAATGCCTAACATTTTCATTACTTTCCCCATTTCCACATTCTCATTAATTGCATCATTAGTTGGCATTGAAATGATAGTTTTTTACAATTAAAAAAATCTTTGTATAATCTATTGGCATGTGTTCTTATTTGTCTCCAAGAAATCTTACTAGGAAGATTATCCAAAACATCTCTTTCAATTTTAATTTTTTTTTCTCATTTTCAACATCACATCTTGGATTTTCATTTTCATTTTCAACTTCAAAATGATTTTCATTTTCAACAACAAAACGGTTTTTATTTTCATTTTCAACAAAAGGATTTTCATTTTCATTTTCAACAACAAAATGATTTTCATTTTCATTTTCAACAAAAAGATTTTTATTTTCATTTTCAACAACATAAATTGTATTAAATCTTGATCTCTACAAATATCATTGATCTCAACATTGTTATATCCAGATTCTTTTAAATCTCCTATCAACATCGTTTCCATTTTATTCAAAGGTGGATTTGAAGACGTACCTAGATTTGTGCATATTGAAAGGGGGATTTGAAGACATACCAGGAGCAGTTTGTATAATCGTATTAGTTTCCACATTCACCTCTTGAAAATTTGCATCGTCTACATCCACGGTCTCCTCAATGTTTTTATCTTCAATAGTTGTGGAATTGGATGCTTCAACATTATTCATTGATCGAATTTTTATTATTCTATCTCTTTGTCTTTTTGCCTCCTCTCTCTTTGCTTCAATTTCTTTAGGGGTCAATAGCTTCCTATCTTTCCTCTTATTACGAGCTTGTGATCCCATGATTAATTTTTTTTGAAGCATGTACAAATGAATGTCAAAAATTTGAAAGCCTTCCTTCTTTGTTCAATTCCTCCAAACAAGTAGCAATTCAATAAAATTTCACTCAAATAGTGTCCCAATGATGCCTCCTTTCAAAATTCAAAAAAACCCCAAGTTGATGAACCTGCATAAGACAAAAGTTGGTAGAGAATGTTGTATATGTCATTGTCGGTTGTACAGAACAAGTTGCAAGGCTGACAGTAACAATACTATTAAAAAAATGGTCAAATATTAAATGGGATCTCGTTCTATAAAATGGGATCCCGTTTAATAAATGTGATCTAGTAGCAAACAAGATCCCATTTACTAAATGGGATCTCATTTCGTTCTGTGGCGACATAATAAGAAAGGAGATCCCGTTTTTAAAATTTTGAATTTTAGGCTCAGTTTTTGCTTTGTTACCCAGTTTGGAAAAAGGGTTGGGGACCCAAACCTAGCCTCTGGACCTAGTTTGACCTGCAAGTTGAAGGTCTTTTCAATGTCACAACAAAATAGTGACTTTGGGCATATGTCTAAGAGCCTTTTTTGCAGAATTTTTTGACGAAATTAAAACCCATTATAGATGAGATAGTGTAGAATCTAAAAATGTAATTTTTTTTACAATTGGATTTTTTTTTCTATTTTTCAATTAATTTATGATGAAATAGGTCCATAAACTTGAATTATAAGGGTTTTTTAGTATTTTAATAACTTTTTATTAAAATATTTTTTTGTAAAAAAAATTGTATGAAAACGTACTTCATACAATTCTTTTCAATTTCAAAAAATGATAAGTTTATGTCATCTTATGCGTGACGTACACGACAATTTTTTAAAACACCAAATTTCGCCAATAAAAAAATAACAAAAAAAATATTCAATAAAAAATTACAAAAAAATGGAAAACGTGCTTCAGTGAGTTACAAATCTTTTCCCAAAAGGATTTAGAAAAATATGATTATTTAGGTCAAAATATGGATGACGTACACACACATGGTATAATAAAAAAATGTGACTTTAAATAGTAGTTTTTAGAAACGCCTATTGAAAATCAATTTTTATCATCTAAGTATTAAAACAAAATACATATTTAGAAACTAGATTCTGAGTACTACATTTCATATTTATTAACTTTTTCCAAGATTCCACCTTTAAGTGCTTCAAATTTTTAGGTCAAATGTGACAAATTCTGAAAATCAAGGAAAACACTTTCACTTTTTGGCCAAAAAGCGGACTCAACTTCTTGCACACACCCCATAGGTGATAAATTTCACTGACCGTGTATAAAGTTAAGACTTGAAGTATTTGTATGGGTGACAAATTTTGCTGACCATGCATATAGGTAGAAACAAAGGTTTTTATGGGGTCATCCATATGTAGGGTATTCATGTGATGGTCTGAGGTGTAAGGTCGGTAAATTTTACTGACCCTACACTAGGCATCAAGTTTAACATGCTAAGGCATGGTCGACAAATATCGCCAATCATGCCCAAAGGGAACTTCCATTGGTGTATGGATAGACCTCGCAGAAACAACGATAGTTTTTACTATAGACGAGGGTAACAAGACTGACTCATCGGTGAAAACCAGTGATGACCCATAAAAGGAAAAGATTACAAAGTCGACTCAAAACATAAACAAGATACTAGGGTTTCACTAACAGGATGCCACTATTCTTCAAAGCAGAACAACGACCATGGAAAGAAAGGATTAAAAACCAAAACCTAAGCAAACCCTAGTATCAAAAATGAAACACATTACAATATAAAAGGAGGAAAAATAATGCAAACAAAGGATACATACCTGGAATCAATGACGAGAAATGGTGAGATACATAATCTAAAAAGATAGGAAAATCCATCCAAAGCTACACACAAGCAAACAGGTGAGCTCCTTAAGGGCGCAAAGAGATCGCGAGGGCAAGGAAGAAAAACACTAATAAAAACAAAACAATAAAATCACTTAAAAAACCCTTGAAATGCTATTAAACACAACATTTATTTCACTTGTGTGAATAGGTAGTTGCGCGGTCGGCCTTTTTTGCCAATGGTGTAACTTAGACAAAAGGACATGCAGGGTCAAAAAAATTTGCCAACCTTGCATGTCAAAATTTCCTTTAAGATGCAGTGGCGGTGAAAAATGCCGATCCTGCATTGACAAAAATTTCCTAACTCTTGAAAAGATGAAACTTGCAATTGAACTTATTTCATAAATTTTGAGAAACTAACATAAGTTGATGCTTGGAAGGACATTCTGAGACTAGGAAATTACACATGAGGATGATTGTCATTGCCTATTCTGCGTGCTTAGAGTTGTAGGCTATGAAACAGACAAGTTTCGTAGGGCTCATCCTACAAATTGAGCATAGCTGAATATGAGGATATCAGCTGGCTCTAACTGGGGAGCTTACTTCGATCATCCTTGAAACAATCAAAGGGAGAAGAATTCCAATCTCTAAGTGTTGAAATACACCAGACAACTGAGAGGGGGGGTGAATCAGTTGTCACAAAAACTTATCTTCATATGAACATTAAACCATCAACAACTTAATTTCTTATAATTAGATTTAACCATGAGAGCATGAAACCATAAACTTAATCACAAACATACATCCACATAGTAGACAGTAGATTTTTTACTTGGAAAACTCTTAAAGGGAAAAACCGTGGTGGGTGTTAACCCACAGAAATATATGAGTTATAACAATACCGAAAATTAGAGGCTCATTGCCTACAAGGCTCACTACCCAAATTGCTCACTGCAAAGAATGGCTCATTGCCAAAGGGTGGCTCATTGCCAAGGGGTGGCTCACTGCCAAAGTGGTGAACTAATTAAGTAGCATCTATTCCACGCCAGAATTTAGTTCCATTAAAGCACAATATAACTTCTCTGCTCTGCTCTTTCACACCTTTGCACTTATCTCTTCATATTCAAACTCCCACACTTTTTCACAACTTTATTACATGCTTTTATACTTATCAACCTTGGAATGTACATCAAGGTCGGCATTACATTCATCAACCATTGAAACATTCTCCAAGGTCGACATTACAAAACATATACAGAAATAGGTCTAGACCTATTTCAATATTTAGCTAAGGAAAGATGTAGAGAAGTATGATGAACACACGATGCCTTAGCTGGGACTGAAACACAATCATCCACACCACAACACACTTCTACAATCTTCAATGCATCTTCGCAAATAGTGAAAATAACCAAGTCGGCCAAGACTGGAGTTAACACTAGGTTTTCTAAGAACATTCTTCTTTCACGATCCACACTTCTCTTTGCGGACCAATCCAAAGGTAGGAACATGATCAGGAGACATCCACAAGCACATTATAGTCACTAGGAATAACAACATGATCTCTAACCACTCTGTCAACAAGATCCTTTAAACTAGAGCACAAGAACAACACTATCAACTACTGTCATAAATAAAGGATAGGTTGCGGACCACAAAATCATGAACCATTAGAGTTGAAGGTACTTAACATTATCTCAGACTTGTCTCTAGAACTGTAGATCAAAATACTTCAATGCAGAGGAATGCAGAGCATAACACTTTCTCCCTGCCTTTGCCAAACATACAAAAAAAGTTGTTTTCACTCTAGTGAACATAACTCACTCATTTCTTCATACCAGAGGCTCAAACTTAGAACATAGCATCTTCAGATGGACTTCTAAATAACTTCAAATCCGCAAACAAAGATAATCATTCTATAGAAAATGTGGAGCATTCTTCTGGACCATTCTTCTATATGCAATACATTGTTTCCACTGCAACTCACTGTTTCTACCGGAGAAGCTAATTTTTTCAATATCCTTAACATCAAGATTACTTACATAAGTAAATAGCATCTTACTCATTATAAGAAAACAACAAGATATGAGCACAATTGACACCAATGACAACACAGATATGTTGACATCAATTACAACACTAATTAGGCACATACTTCCAACAATCTCTCCCTTTGTCATTGATGGCAACATATGATGTGAAAAAATGTAAAGACCATTAAGACATGATTCTCCCCTTTCTCTTTACACATCTGCACTTCTTTTCTTCTTCTGAGTTTTTCACATGATTTCTCTCCCCCTTTGACATCAATTGCAAAGGGCACATACTTGCACTCTGCTTCTCTGATCAAATTTGAACTTCTATAATCAACTCTTTTGTCATCATTGAGCTACTCTCCATGAGAGGTAGCTCTCAGAACATCAATCCAGATCAAAGAATAAATCTTTGTGCACCACTGGACTGATGCATTCCTTTGCATCTTAGTTCAGAGATGGAGGGGTAATGTACCCTAATTTTTCCCTGAGATACTCAAAAGTATCCTTAGGTAGAGGCTTAGTGAAGATATCTGCAATCTAATCCTTTATGGGGACATATTCCAACTTAACTTCATTCTCTGTCACCTTTTCCCTCAAAAAGTGATACCTTATAGATATATGCTTTGTTCTTGAGTGCATCATTGGATTCTTGGAAATATTTATGGCACTTGTATTATCACACAAGATTGCAAATGGATCTTCATAAACAACTCTTATATCCTTCAAAGTCTTCTTCATCCATAACACTTGAGTACAACATGCTACTGCAATATACTTTGCTTCTATAGTTGACAAAGAGATTGAATCTTGTTTCTTGCTCAGCCATGAAACCAATCTATTTCCTAAGAAGAAAGCACCTCCACTTGTACTTTTTCTGTCATCAACATCTCTAGCCCAATCAGCATCTGTATAAGCACTGAGAGTAAAATAATTATCCTTTGGATACCATAAGCCATGATCTGGAGTGCCTTTTAAATACCTCATGATTTTCTTTACTTCCATCACATGTGATTCTCTTGGATCAACTTGAAATCTTGCAACAAGACAAATTGCATGCATAATATCAGGTCTGGTTTGAGTTAGATAAAGTAATCCTCTAATCATGGATCTATACTTTTTCTGATTAGTCTTGGGTGATTCATCAGTTTTGCTCAATTTGCAGCCAGTCACTATGGGAGTACATACCGATTTAAAGTCTTCCATCCCAAACTTCTTTAACAACTCTTTCACATACTTAGACTGAGATATGGAGATTCCTTTATTTGATTGATTGATTTACAGACCCAGAACCAAATTCATCTTACCAAACATAGACATCTCAAACTCTTTCTGCATTTTACCAGCAAATTTCATACACATACCTTCATTTCCACCAAAGATGATATCATCAACAAAGACTTCAACAATCAAAATTTGATCACCATTAATCTTGAAATAAAGATTACTATTAGCAGTGCCTTTACTGAATCCTAACTACAGTAAGTACTTATCCAATCTTACATACCATGCCCTGGGAGATTGCTTGAGTCTATATAATGCTTTCTTCAACCTGCATACCATATCACCTTGATTTGATAGTTGGAAACCTTCCAGTTGCTCAATGTAGACTTCCTCTTCTAGCTCCCCATTCAGGAATGCAGACTTCACATCCATTTGATACACTTTGAAATCTTTGTGAGCTGCAAATGCCAGAAACATTTTGATTGCTTCAATTTGAGCTACTGGAGTAAAATTCTCTTCAAATTCTATCCCTTCAATTTGAGAATATCCTTTGTACACAATTCTTGCTTTATTCCTTACAACTTCTCCATTTTCATTTAGCTTATTCCTGAAGACCCATTTGGTTCCAATAACATTTTTGTTAGCAGGTCTAGGAACTAGTTCCCAGGTTTCATTCTTTTCTATCTGTATTAGTTCTTCTTCCATTAACTTAACCCAATTTTCATCATTGCAGGATTAATTCACAGTTTTTGGTTCAACTGTAGAGATAAGACAATAATTCACTTATTCTTCTGCATCTCTTTTCCTTGTCATTACTCCTTTCTCTTTGTCTCCAATAATTTTATCTTCAGAGTGATTGATTCTTACATACCTGGGAGTCTTAGCAATTTCTGGAGCCTTTTCTTCTTCACATTGATTCTCTTCTTGTTCAACCTTTTCTTCATGAGTTATATCAGCAGGTTCATTTGACTCATAGCCACTCTGAACTGATGTTTTTCCTTTGCCTTCATCCACTTTCACATTTGCACTCTCTACAATCTTCTTCAACCTTTTGTTGTAGCACCGGTAGGCCTTACTCTTGGTAGACTATCCAAGGAAGATTCCTTCATCACATCTTTCATCAAATTTCCTTAGGTCTTCATCTCTTCTGATATAACATTTTCTTCCAAAGACTTTGAAGTATCTTACTATTGGAATTATTCCATACCACAATTCATAGGTGCTTTTAGTGTCATTACCTTTCACTTGAACTTTGTTTTGAATATAGACAACAGTATGTATAGCTTCTTTCCAGAAGACTTCTAATGGGCCTCCTTCCTTTATCATTGTTCTAGTAGCTTCTTGAACTGTCCTATTCTTCCTTTCCACAACTCCATTTAGCTGAGGAGTTCTAGGTGCAGACAATTGTCTTTTTATTCCTTGCTCTTCATAGAAAATGTTGAATTCATTTGATGTGAACTCACCTCCTCTATCAGACCTCAAGCATTTGATATTCAGTTCTATTTCATTTTCAACCATTGCTTTGAAGGATTTGAACTTCTCTAGGGCTTCTGATTTGTCTCTTAGAAAAGTAACCCAAGTCATCCTAGAATAATCATCAATAAGCAACATGAAGTACCTGTCACCTTACAAAATTCTTATCCTTGTAGGACCACATAGATCTGTATGAACTAGATCCAGCAAATAGGAAAAAAATTGCTCTTTACTCTTGAAACTTGTTCTTGTCTTCTTCCCCAACTGACATTCCTTGCAAATAGTATTGGAGGCTTTCACAAGTTTTGGTAGATCTCTTACAGTCTAACCTAAACTCATCTTTACCAAATTATCAAAATTTATGACACAACCTTCTATGCCACAACTAAATTTCATCTACTTGGGCTAATAAATAGTAATCATTAGTTCCTCTTAATTGATAGATGTTACCTCTAGTTTTCTTACCAGTAGCAATCATAGTTCCAGAGCTTTCCATTACCTTACATCCATTGTCTTTGAATCTCAAATCATAACCTTTGTCACAGATCTGACCAACACTCAAAAGATTATGCTTTAAAACCTTCACATAGAGAACATTGTCAGTGTTATGCTTTCCACCAAATGAAATAGATCCTTTTCCACAAATCTTACTAGTTGCATTGTCTCCAAACCTAACTAGTCCTCCATCATATTTTTCCAAACTTACAAACTTACTTTTGTCACCGGTCATATGATGTGAGCATCCACTATCAATAATCCATTCGTCCTTAACTTTCTCAACCTGAATAGCCAAAACACTTTCTTCCACTATTTTTTCTTCCTTCACATAGCTAGCAGGATTAGTAGACACAGGTTCTTATTTAATAGCAATAAACAAGCATTCATTTGTACTAGAACCAACATCATCAGATTCATCATCCATCACACCATCATCAAAATCTCTAACATAGTAGCATTTCTTCAAAGCTCTAGGCCTATTATCAAATCTTTTTCTATTCCTTTTAATTCTTTCAAGACATTTAGAAGCATAATGACCTACTTTACCACATGAGAAACATTTGAAAAGTAATTTTCCTTTGAACTTACCGGAACCTCTTTACAATCTATCAACAAAGTTGGATTCAATTTCATCAAGCTCATCATCAGGTTCTACCTTGTACTTTTCTACTCTGGAGATCTTTTCTGAAGTACTAGATTTGAAAGCAGTTTTTACTTTTGGTAGAGCATCACCAAACTCTCTCATTTCAAAATCAGTAATCTTACCAAGCAACTGGTCCTTATTAATCTTTTTCACAGTCATTATTTCTTCAATTGCAAATACCTTGTGTGCATAGGATTTAGGTAATGACCTAAGAATTTTCATCACAACTTCAATTTCATCAACAGTTCCTCCCATACCTTTGATTCTAGTAACAAGTTCAACAACCTTTTGCATGAAGGATGTTATGTTTTCATCTTCTCCCATTTTAAGACCTTCATATTTAGCTTTCAGTCCCTACAATTTGGCACTCTTTACATAATTGTCTCCTTCATACAGATTACTCAGCTTATCCCAGACTTCTTTAGCATACTCATAATCCATGACTTTTATTAAATTAGAGTCAGTCAATGCACTCAAAAGAGTATCTCTAGCTTTTATACTTACCTCATATTCTTTGACTTCATCTTCAGTTGTTAGACCATTCTCAGGCATGGTATATTCAGTCTGTGTCGCTTGCCATACTTTATAACCAATGCAATGTAGATGGCTTTTCATGTGAATCTTCCAAGTTGCATAATTCATCCCATCAAACTACGGAGCCTCCTTCTTGTAAGACATCCTGGATCTACCTCAAGTTGTTAAGCTTACCACCGAGGAACCTTGCTCTGATACCAATTGTTGAAATACACCGAACAACTGAGAGGGGGGGTGAATCAGTTGTCACAAAAACTTAGCTTCATATGAGCATCAAACCATCAACAACTTAATTGCTTATAATCAGATTTAACCATGAAAGCATGAAACCATAAACTTAATCACAAACACACATCCACACAGTAGACACCAAATTTTTTATGTGGAAAACCCTAAAAGGGAAAAACCACGGTGGGTGTTAGCCTTCAAAAATATATGAGTTATAACAATACCAAAAATCAGAGGCTCGCTACCCAAATTGCTCACTATAAAGAATGACTCACTGCCAAAGGGTGGCTCACTGCCAAAGTGGTGAACTAATTAAGTAACATCTATTCCATGTCAGAATTTAGTTCCATTAAAGCACAATATAACTTCTCTGCTCTGCTCTTTCACACCTTCACATTTATCTCTTCATATTCACACTCCCACACTTTTTCACAACTTTATTAAATGCTTTTATACAATTCATCAACCTTGGATTGTACATCAAGGTCGGCATTACATTCATCAACCATTGGAACATTCTCCAAGGTTGGCAGTACAAAAAATATACAGAAATAGGTCTAGACCTTTATAAAATTTAGCTAAGGAAAGATGTAGAGAAGTATGATGAACACACCATGCCTTATCTAGGACTCAAACACAATCCACCATGCCACAACATGCTTCTACAATCTTGAATGCATCTCAGAAAATAGTGAAAACAAACAAGTCGGCCAAGACTAGAGTAAACACTAGGTTTTCTAAGAACATTCTTCTTTCATGATCCACACTTCTCTTTGCAGACCAATCCAAAGGTAGGAACATGATTAGGAGACATCCACAAGCACATTGTAGTCACCAGGAATAACTGCACGATCTCTAACCACTCTGTCAACAAGATCCTTCAAACTGGAGCATACGAACAACACTGTCAGCTATTGTCATAAAGAAAGGACAGCTTGTAGACTACCAAATTATGAACCATTGGAGTTGAAGGAACTTAACATTATCTCAGACTTGTCTCTAGAACCCTAGATCAAAATACTTCAATGCGGAGGAATGCAAAGCATAACACTTTCTCTCTATCTTTGCCAAACGTACAGAAGAAAGTTGTTTTCACTCTGGTGAACATAAATCACTCATTTCTTCATACTGAAGGCTCAAACTTGAAACATAGCATCTTCAAATGGACTTCTAAATAACTTCCAATCCATAGACAAAGATATTCATTATATAGAAAATGTGGATCATTCTTCTGGACTGTTCTTCTGTATGCAATACATTATTTCCACTGCAACTCACTGTTTCTACCGGAGAAGCTAATTTTATCAATATCCTCAACATCAAGATTACTTACATAAGTAAATACAAAGCATCTTACTCATTACAAAGCATAGTTGACACCAATGACAAAACAAATATGTTGACATCAATGACAACACCGATTAGGCACATACTTGCAACACTAAGTGCCTTCATCCATCCATTGGGCTATAGAGTTAGGTGACACAACAAGAAGACACAAAACGTCTTAAAAGAAAAAGACTCAAAACTATACAAATATTTACAAACTTATCTGATGCTTCACTGTGAGAAAAGATTCAGATGTTGTTTGTTGTGAGGTAGCAGAAAAGGCGTCCCATCTTTTTTTTAGATGAGAAACATTTCCTAATGCCATTCTGGAACTTCTTATGTGCCCAGATTACATTGCTCAACTTCTGCTGATGAGTTCGGTCCCAACTGTCATTGTCGTTTGATAAAGCAATCATGCTTATCAAAAAGTTTCTTCAAAGAAACCAATCCTTTGGAAATCTTATTTCCTTTCTACTCCAAAATCTCTTCACTTGAAGAAGATGATTCATCTGTTTCTAGACCTTCATTTGAAGCATTATCCAATGACTCAGGATCTTCATTAGTGGTCAAGAAATAAGTACCCATACTGGAAAACTCAAAAAGAATCTGAGCTTTTGGATCCTTAGATTTTGTCATTGTGTACTTAGATTCTCTTTTAGAATGAAGTTTTTGCATGACACCCTTGACAGGTATTCTTGCCTCCGACCAATTCATGTTAATTTCTCCACCAACATCCTTGCATAAGTTTCACCCCAATAATATTCCGTATGAAGCTAGAACATCATCCACCAAGACCATCATTTTTATCCTCTTTTCCAGAAAAGCAATGAATGCAAACTCTGCATCCTTGATCTACCCTATCAGAGGAACTTGTTTCGTCTCCATGGAGAAACAACAACCATAAGTTTTTGTCAATGTTAACCCTAAGGCATTGGCTACTTTGGTGAGCATCACATTATCAAAAGCTCCTAAATCTATGACACAGTTACTGAGTTTGTGGCCATTAACTAGCAAGGAGATATAAAGAGGTTCTATTTTCCCTGTAGTGGTTGAAGGGGAGGCAACTAGGTTGCTCTAAGCAGGTCTTGTTTTAGGAGCAACAAGGATGGTCTTGGAAGAATCCTGGCTAATAGGGGCATCTTTATTTTTAACAAACTTAGCTAATCTTTCAAATTGATCAGGATTAGCTTGTTGGTATTCAACCTCTGACATTTGAATCTTTGTCTTATTGGAATGATCTATTATATCAAAAAGTTGATAGGGGCTAGCTACAGAAGACAAAATATTCTCATTTTGAGGTTTTACATTAGAGGTATTGGTCCTAGGTACAGAAGACGAAGCGAGAGGATCAAATGTACTTACTTGCTTATTTCTCATCATATCCCTCGATTGAAAAGGTAAAGGAGTGCCCCTCTTAGAAATGGTATTTGTAGGACAAGGATATTCTTTCAACTTCCCTTTATCAACCACTTGTTGATGATTAGACTGATTTTGGGACCAAGTAAAAACAACATATGATTCACCATATGTATCTTCTCCTTGATCCATTTCATATTCAAAATTTAGGAAACCAGTATTAGTCACTAGTTGCTTCTTCTTCACCCTCTGTGAAGAGATTGCCATCATCTTCCTAATCAAATTCTGATTGGGGTAGATTGTCTTTCTCCAATTCATAATAATCCACTGTTGCATTCACAGGAGGTGCTTCTAAAGAAAGTCTCCCTTGTGGTGAAGGAAGCCTATTTTGGTTTTGACTCCTTGTTGCATTACCTTGATAATTCGAAGCATCTGGGAATGTCCTCCTTGGAATGTCCTTGTAGAGGGGAATGGACAAACTTTGAGACATCTATTTTTTCAAAGCTAACAACTCATTATCCAACTTTTGCACCATAGGATCCATGGTGCTGGTAGAAGGTAAAGCTAAATTGGTCTGCCCACTAGGCCTAATAGAATCCTTCTTCAAATTTCCCACCAAGATCAAATCATCCTCCACTTTAGTTGCCAAATTTTGAGCAATTGCAAGATCAGTTGGTGTTGCTCTTCGTAAAAGAAAACTTGTAGAAATTGTGAATTGATGAAGAAGCATTTTAGGTTCTTAGCTGTGGTTTGAGCAACAATTGGCATCTTGTTCTTTAGCTTACTAAACTTTGCCATGAACTCATGCATGGGATCATGTGGTTCCTTTTTCATTTGAGTAAGTTGGGCCAACAAGGCATAAGCATCTTCTTCTGGCTTGAACCTAGCTTCGAACTGGGTTTGAAGTGTTGCCCAACTAGTGATAGTTCTTGGTTCAAGGTGATAGAAGCAATCAACTGCAACACCTTGGAGTGTTTCTACAAATAGTCTCACAGAAACATCTTCATGCTCTACTCTGAGAACACTGCATATAATGTAGAATGATGCAATGTGCTCATCCAGATGTTTACCATCCCTATAGAACCTGGGAGAGTTCTTACGTGAACCCCGAGGTAGTTCATGTAGAGGTTGAGCCAAATTCAATGACCCAAAGGTATTTCCCCACGGTCCTTGAATAGCCATTTTGCCTTGGTAAAATGGAGGAATAACAAACCTCTGAACTAGTGTGATAGGTAAAACTCTTATCAAACAATAGAATAGATGTAACACAACTATATTACAAAAGGTGAGGCTAGTATACTTCAACCAAACGCAAGATGCTCTTGGTTGCACGTTTGATCCCCAGTAGAATCACCAAAAACTATTGGGTGAATATTTTGTCTTCAACTAACTGATAACAAAATGGTTATATCAACCACAATGTGATGAGATTTAATCTCTCCTCTTAGAAAGGGGAGGCTCCCTTCTTATTGCTAACTAATAACATCCAGTAACTAACTAGACCTATGTACACTAAAAACTATCCTTGGGGTGGTCCCATATCATCCTATTCTCTTTTTTCAGAATAGATGTTTACAATTCAAGATAACAATCCCACAAATCTTATAATATGCAAAGAACTACAAATTACTAAATTGGAAAATAATCACCAATATCCACTTAAGTTACGCAAAAGAATAACTAAATGATACCAACGTGTGTTAATCACCAGGAAACCCATGAAAACACAAAGTTTCCCATTGCTTCTTATGCCAATTGAAAATGAGAGAGTTCAGAGTAGGGTGCAGCCCAAAGTCTTCACTATATGCCAAGATAAGATAACATGATCACAGAATATAACTTATAGCCCAAATTCTTCAAGTTACTTCTCATTCACTAACATAAACACAAATCTCAAAGATGATATTACAACACAAAGTCTACAAGATCAGATTTGAATCACCTTCTAAACACTTGATTTCCACGTTCACAATTCAACCATACATACAAGATAATGCAATAGAAAGGGCATAAGGACAATTCTATAACATTACAAATTTGATCCAAGACAAAGATTGGATGTGAACTTGCTTTCTTTATATTGATTGAAAACTAATTTACAAAATAAGGTCAAAGTCTCAAATTGCTCTTCAAAATGACAGTGCTTCGATTCAATAGACAAAAGATCATATTTACAAAAGAGGCCCCTTTTATTTATAGGGAGAGGCCGAGAGAAAAAATAGGAAAACTATAACTACTTTGACTTATTCAACACAAAAGTCCAAATTGATTTAGGACTTCTATGTTTTTACATGTAATTACATATTTAAAAAATACATGTAAATATGTCTGGAGAAAAATACAAAAAGCATGAAAATAAATAAAATAAGGCATGTTCAACTTTCTCCACCATCCTTCTCCATGAAATCTACATACGTCTTTATGACTACTTGCATTTCCTCAGTATCTAGTCCTGAAGTATGTCAATAGATAGCAAGGGTCCTTGTTATGGAATCCTTCATGGTGTTGCAAGCTTTCTCATGCCTTCCCAAGAACACTTTGAGGTTGTCCAAAGTCAACTGAAAAACTCCTTGATATTTGTACTTCATTTCTTTTGTTTTGCTCAGAGAAGGATCTGACATCTGAAGAACAACTTACAAGTGATTACAACCTTGTTGGAATGCATATGTGAAAAACTTGAAATATGTGCACAAGGAACTATAATGCAAAATCAAGGGTTTTTGCAGCATTAGGAAAATTTGCTTGATTGGAAACTACATGATGGGGAAATTTTAAGAAATGGCATGAGATTTGAGGGGCTAGAGTGCGATGGAGGCAAAAAACTGAGAAAAACCAAGCAATTGGTTGAAATGGGAAAATTTCTTAGTGTTAGAGAAATTTTAGGAAAATGAGTGTAAGACTGCTATAATTCAGTGCCTCTGCATATTGGAGGTATATTGGTTTTGTGCAAGGTCAACAAATTTTGCCAACCTTGCAGTTTGGGAAAACTCACAAGTGTTTGTAGGATCAGTTATTTTTACCGCTATTACATAGTGTTGGACTTTGTAATGGTTTGCACGGGCGATGAATTTTGTCGATTGTGTATAATGTTAAGACTTGAAGTATTTGTATGGGTGACAAATTTTGCTGACCATGCATATAGGTAGAAACAAAGGTTTTTATAGGGTCGGTGATATGTAGGGTATTCATGTGATGGTCCCAGGCGTAAGGTCGGTAAATTTTACTGACCCTACACTAGGGATCAAGTTTAACATGCTAAGGCATGGTCGACAAATATCATCGATCATGCCCAAAGGGAACTTCCACTGGTGTATGGACAGACCTCGAAGAAACAATGATAGTTTTTACTACAGACGAGGCTAACAAGAATGACTCATCGACAAAAAACAATGATGACCCATAAAAGGAAAATCTTACAAAATTGACTCAAAACATAAATAAGACACTAGGGTTCCACTAACAAGATGTCACTATTCTTCAAAGTGGAACAATGACCATAGAAATAAAGGATTAAAAACAAAAACCTAAGTAAACCCTAGTATCAAAAATGAAACACATAACAATATAAAAGGAGGAAAAAGAATGCAAACAAAGGATACATACCTAGAATCAACAACGAGAAATGGCGAGATCCCTAATTTGAAAAGATAGGCAAATCTGTCCAAAGCCACACACAAGCAAATAGATGAGCTCCTTGAGGGCGCAAAGAGATCATGAGGGCAAGGAAGAAAAATAATAATAAAAACAAAACAATAAAATCACTTAAAAAACCCTCAAAATGCCATTAAACACAACATTTATTTCACTCATGTGAACAGGTAGTTGTCCGGTCGGCCTTTTTTGCCGACAGTGTAACTTCGATAAAAGGACATGCAGGGTTGGCAAAATTTGCCAACCTTGCATGTCAAAATTTCCTTTAAGATGTAGTGGCAGAGAAAAATGTCGATCTTACGTTGAAGAAATTTTCCTAACTCCTAAAAAGGTAAAATTTGCAATTGAACTTATTTTGCAAATTTCAAGAAACTGACATAAGTTGATGCTTGGAACGATTCTGAGACTAGGAAATTGCGCATGAGGACAATTGTCATTGCCTCGTTCTACGTGCTTAGAGTTGTAGGCTACGAAACAGACAAGTTTGATAGGGGTCATCCTACAAATTGAGTGTAGTTGAATTTGAGGATAACAAACACATACCAATATAGTCGAATAACTTGACAATATTAAATAGAGCTTTGGTCAAAAGAATTCAGAAGGGTTCTTGATACCCTATGCTTCATCCACGAAGCATTGCCATTCAAAAAAAAGAAACATATCGATAATATATTTTCAACAAATGAGTTATCATACTCATTTTCATATTCTTTCCGATATGGAAATAAAATAATAGTCGAGGGTTTACCCCCTTGACATGCAAGATTTGACATGCACTCAATGCAGCCTATACGAGGTTATCAATAACAAACTAGTTTTTCATGATGGATATAAGAGTCATATTACTCTTTCATGCATAAAGATTACACCCAAAGGTATAATGTTATCTTTCATAAACACACAAGTGTTTCACTTGTCATTTTATGTGCCTCGAAAGCCTCAATGGCATGGACACTGTCAATAACATTGATTATCATGAATGACTTTTCATTCTATTATGCATGACCATCGGCCTTTTTAAATGCCTTACCTTTCTACAATGTATTGGCTTTCGGCCTAATCAAATGACTTATTATTATATTTTGCATGGCTCATGGCCTGCTCAAATGGCATTATCATTATACAGTATGCATGGCGCTTAGCCTGCTCAAAGACTTATTAGTATCTTTTCAATAATTATAATAAAGGTTTGTTACCCTCAACCTTATCAGCTTCGAGGGGCACGAGACTGCTACAACAATGCTCATAACCATATAGCCCCATGGCCTCAACAATATTATCCACATGCAGTCCTTATTGCATAAGATAAACACATTATCTTTAATCATTCGGCCACGAAGGCCGTAACAAAGTTAACAACATACTAATGCTATTGTAAAGGATATGCACAACATTTCTCATGCATTTGGCCATGAAGGCCTTAACAAAATTATCAAATGTAATAATGCTTTCATAAAGGATGACACGGTCTACATTTAACCACTGTGTGGCTATCAATATTACCATTATGTATACATCTGCATTCTATAGATTCACACGATTGTAACATACAGACTTACCTGAGGTGATAGGCATGTAGCCAAGCTGTTGTTAGCTAAGAGTAAGTCTATCGAAGCCACTATTAGCTCCTTCTTGCGAGCTCCCAACCTATAACTTCTTACTCCTATAAGCTCTTCTTGTCACCCTCTAAACAAATGACAATATCGTAACAATCAAAAGACGATCATTCCTTTTTTGCATGCCATTTCCAGTACAACACATAACTGCCACCTTTTCCAAATGGAGGTGGGTAAAATGGTTGGCATATACCTTTGCCACCTTGCAGGTTTTTAGACTCCATAAAGACCATAATATCTCCCATTAGGGAGTAATATATCATGTTTAATCTTATGATAAACTTCGCCACTGCTTCCTCTCTCTCCACTCATCATGGATAGTGTTACGATTGGAAACAAGAAACATATAAACTTATATATATCAAAGTGCTCAACCACTACAAGTGGATAATAGTTATATCTTCACATATTATCATTTACATCTAAATGATGTTATAGGATTATCAAAATAATCTAGGGTATCACCAAGTTATATTACTATCATTAAGGTGGTAACATTAATATGTGAATACGGGGTCGAGTCTCACTCCTCCACTTCACTATATTAGTCCATAGTTAAAATAATTAAATGATATTCACAAAATTTAATATAGAAATAGACAAGTAAACAAAAGGAAAACTTCGACATCCAACCAAGGTTACTATCGACTATATGAATGTTCTGAGAACATTATCTAGTCGAATCGACATAGATGATGTCGAAAGATCTTAAATCAACTTGCCGACATTGGTTGAATTGAAATCGACTTAATAAGGAAAAAACTTATGCTCACCCTATCTTGCATGGGTTCACGAATGATCAATTTCAATACTCAGATGGGATTCTGACCTTTTCTGAACATCTATTTCCTTCTCCCATGTGATACTCTCCTTCCATCCTTGAAGGAAGATTCTTTTCCTGGTTACACTCACAACCATATAACCATGACCAGTGTATCATTATTTAATTCATAAAACATTATGATAAAATAATCTTATCAACATGCAATCTCATGTCTAATCTAGACATCAGTCGGTATCCATAAAATCAATGATTATACTTGATATTTTCCACAAACATCAAATCATTAATCTAAGATTAATTATCCTATTTACCATATAAAAGTAAGATTAAGCTTAATCATAAGTTGGGGATGTAACATTATCTAGGCTACTAGAAGAAAAAAAATGTTTTTACAACTCAACCTCTATCAATCTATTTGTAACAAGTAAATATGGTCTATTGACAACAATAATTTCCTTTGGTAAGTCATTTTGAGCTTCTTGTTGATATTCTAGTTTCTTAGTTTTATAAAAGTCATCAAATTTAAATAGTTAATCCAATGTTTGAGACTATTCAATTTTTAATTCTATAAAGTTATAACCAATAAGATGATTATTTTGGATGAAGAAGGCTTAGCCCAAGCCATCAATTTAGCAAACGATTTGTGATATTCTTCTTCCCCTTACTTTATAAATTGGAGGCATGAGATATAGGTTTTATCATGTTTTCCAAGTGAAGTAATGTTATGCTACAAAAATGCTACCTAACTAAGGAGTTAGGTGGATTGTATTATGTAATGGTGTTTATCTAATTAACAAAAGCTCAATGATCTCTTTGGTAGTGGAGATTTTTCTTGGAAGGGTTTCTTTAAGTAAATTATGGTGTTATGTGTTTTATATGAGTTTTCTAATTTTAATTTGTTGATACATGTTTTTTCCTTATAGATGTGATGGTTAATCACATGATACTATAATTGTTATTTCAAATTTGTTCACTATTTGGTTAAGCTTTCACTATAGTAGTGTCCCCTATTTCTCAGTAGTTTGTGTAACAATCAAACTAATCTATTAACAATAACACATGTAAATGATTTCTTAATTTGACTTTCCTATTAAACTTGTTATTTTAATTTGTAAGAAAGCATGTGATATAGAAAATAATATTAGGTGGTATTTGTTGTGCCTTGCACACATGCCCCATTTGGCCAAATGGAGACCCCCTCTTTTGATTTGGCTTTAAGTCTCGAACTTTGCTACTTATGATGATAAGAAGGTGAATTTGTGCTTAGAATGTAGGATTTGCTTCAAATTTGGGTGTTTTGCATGTTTTGAATCATTTGATGTCTTGCATGATTGATTTGGAGGTGTTTTGGGTGGTCTTGTGCTAAAAAAAAGTCATTTGTTGCCTTTTGCGCTAAAATTGGGTGTTACTGCACTTTGATCTAAAATCCTGTCACTAGATATTGCCCTTGAAATTGCTTTTGCAAGATGTGTCAAGTTGAAATTCCTAGTTTCTAGGTCTTAGATTTGCAAAATCATGTAAAAATCCACTAGGTTTCATTAAGGGGTTCATATAATTTCATCTTGTCGCATGTTCCTGAAGCCCTAATTTGGCTAAGTCTGAAATCCTGAAAATCCTAAAAAATGGCTAAGTCTGAAATCTAGTGGAACCTCAAAATTTTAGAATCTGCATATGAAATCCTATGGATCTGGAACCCATCTCAAACATCTCGAAAGTATGTTTAAAAATATTTCAAGTATAAGAAATTCAATATCTAAACTTATACTGAAATATAAATTTAAATACACTTTCACCCTGGCCAATTCAAAATCTAGCGCTAAAAATGATCCCAACTGCACTTTGCACCAAAAATAGCCTCTACTGACCTTAGCCCTAAAAACACCTTTCACCAACTTTGCACTAAAAACCCACTTCGTAGACTTGCGTTAAAATGGCCTCCTACCGACTTGTGTTAAAACCCACTTCTACTGCCTTTGGTCGGTTGGTCACAAAACCCCTGCTAGGTCGGATGGACCCAAAATCCCTGCCAACGACATCTATCAAAGCTAGCGCTAAAATCATGGTCAACCGACTTGCACTAAAAATGAACTTCACCAACTTTAGTCGAATGGACCCAAAATTTGCGCTAAGGTTGGATGGACCCAAAATCCCTGCTAGGTCAATGACACCCAAAATTAGTGCTTTTTGGTATTTTGGCCTGAAAATTAAGTTTTTCAAGGAGCAAATTGGATTTTCTTGATGGATTTGAATGGCATAACTAGTTGCCACATCATGATGAACATTTTACCAAGTTTGTGTGGATTTTTGGCACGTTTTACGACAATTAATGCTACTACACATGAAAAGTCTGTGACCCCTAGAAATCTTGCTTTTTGCATAAAAGGCTAGAAAAACATGAAATAAAAGTCCCCAAATGGATTCAAATGACCACAAAAACTTCCTAAATCAATCTATAGGCCAAATGGGTACTTAAAAATAGTAAAAAACATAGCAAATCATGCAAAAATCACTTGATTTGTGAAGAGGACTATAAGGAAGCAACATTGGCAATGAGTTGTTTTTGACTGATCCATGATTGGAAATGGGCATATTTTGATTCAAAATGATGGGAAATGATCATTTAAGATGAAATTGATGCTTGGTCTTGGAGCTTACAGGTCTAAGAGGACAAAGGAGCCAACTGGAGCTGTCTTGGAAGGATGAACATACAGAAGCACCCTACTGACCCAGAGATGCAAAATTGCCATTTTATCAACCAAGTTGCTACTACACATGCAAAAGGAAGTCAGTATGATGTCCAAGATGATGGAGATAGGCCTCAGGAAATTCAAGACATAAAAGACCAAGTCTACTTTATTATTTCTCTTGCAGATCCAGTCCAATGTCCAAGTGATCCAGTCCAAGGTCGTAACTCCTAGCTATTTTATCAAAATTTAAACTTCTTGGACTCATTGGAAAGATAAACTAATTATCTAGTTTGAGCTATCCAATTTTGGGCCCCCATTCTGCTCTGAAGGCCTCCGAAAATGCAATTTACTACGATGTAGAAAATACCAAAAATTATATTTTTAATAGTTTCCCAAAAATACCACTCAAATGACCCTGGATTGGATCACCAAGACATGCATATAGCTGTCCTAGTAGTCCAGTCATCAAGAATCAGTCCAGTAAGCATCTAGTTGCATATACCTTCACCAAAATACTCCTTTTGATTTAGTCAGCACTTGGAATCTCATGAATCCACATCAGTTCAAGTTTTTGGGTGTCATGTGACTTTATTTTGGCTTTATTAGGCCTTGAAAATTGACTTTTCATCATGTACAACCAAATGGGTATCCATTTTGTCTAGATTCAATGTATTTGCAAGCTATATTTTGTCTTTTTCCTAAAGGACAAATACAAATCTGAACAATGTAACAAACTGTTGTACTTCATTAAATGCCATGTAACCTAGACCATTAGTGTTGAGTTAATTTCCACCGTCCATTGAAAACTCAGTATGGTGCCTTGTCTATAAAAGGGCCATCCTTTTCCCTCATTTGTAAGTAAGATTAGATACTGATTTGCTGAGACTCTGCCAAATTGTGATCAATATAAAGCAAGTTTTGCAGGTTGCTAGAAATTTGTGTTCTTATGTTATTCTCTTTGGTTTTCATGGTTCATATCAATTTGAATTTAATTAGTTGTTCTTTTGCAATGATGGGTAAATGTTAATATATCTAATGAATGCTTTGGTCCATAGTATTAGTACTTGTTGATGGTAAGTTGATGTGTATAGTTAGCCTGGGCCCTGTCATTGAATATAGTTTGGTTGCATTCCACTAGTTAAGTTGCGCCATTGTCTGAGTGTTTAATGAGTGAATGCAATTTGAAAATCATAAGGATCATTTGAAGATTGCATTATTTCTTGCAACATTGTGGGTTTCCTATCTTGGCGAAACAAGGAATGGTTTATTGAAAGTATTTGTCTATTTGCAACATTTTACCCCATTGTGACTATCACTTAGGATCTCTTATCCCTTCTCTTTCTTCTTTTCCTTTTGCATTTTATTTGTATCAAGTTTGTTAGGTTAAGTTATAAAAAGCATCTACATTACAAATTTGCTGAACGTATCATAAGGTTTCTGCATGCATACTACTGTCATATTCCATAAACCCTGCATTTTATGTAAGACCCCTTGTTGGCACAGCTAGACACACCACTGAGTCATTCCAAGCAAGCTAAGACCTAGCTGTATTATCCTTGGGGCAGTCCTATCTTAGATAGGATACCTTTTTCAAGAGAGGTGTGATACCAACAATCATACCTATGTTGTTGTGTGCTAAAACACCCATCAACAGAATTGGCACTAGGAGGGCATGAACCAATATTTCATGCAGGCTTTCAGTTTAATTGGTTCACTATACATGTTGAAATGAAATGAATTTATAGAAAATTTTGATCTAATGGATACACAGAAGGGTTTCAGTCATGAGACTCCTTCATTCTTCAGAGGACTATCACCGCAGTCATATCTTGAATAAAATTTCAAAGTTGACATCCCACTTTTCAAAGAAGTGCTAAATAGGTAGATCAGAGTGAAGTATCCTCCAATAACACTACTCAAATTTAGTTCACCTCAAGTCTGAACTATACATCCTAGAGAGCTGCATGATAAAATTGACTGTTTGACTTTTCTCAAAATATTGGATCTGCATTTGAAGGGATTGCTTCTTATTTTTGAAGTATACAAGCCTAAAGTGGGATATAAATATGACATACATATTCAAAGTAAGGCCTTACAAGGAGATACAATATGGATGGATGCATATGCATATAGTAATGTCTTAGTTGAAAGCACCCAAAGAATCGATGCTATAGGATCTATGAATCCATTCATAAGAGATCACAGTCAAAAGGGTAGTCTGCACATTGAAAAAACTGAAGTTCCTCAAGTTATTCATCAAAGTACATATCTAGATGATGATGCTAGATAATGCATGTGGTCTGTAGCTCTTCCAACTAAGAAGTATACAGTCCCTGACTAGTTAAAACCTAGTTTCCATTTACTGGACCTTCCAGCATGGTTGAAGCCTAGTTTTTAGTCATTGGACAATGAACAAAGAAATGTACAAGATTAGATTTCTACTATTGGGGATGCTAATAAGAGGAATGATGAACCAGATTTAGTGAGAAGTCATGTTAAGAATGTTGATCAACAACCAAATGCTTCACAGACATCAAGTTTTAAACCTGAATTTGCTGCTGCAGAGATGCAAAACAGGAGTTCCTTTCAGTTGATTGACATTTCTGATTTAGAATAGTAGTATGATCAGACTAGATATGTGTTAAAACAAAAGGGAACCAGTCCTCTAGATGAAGAACAGTCATGGATAACATTGCAAAAAATTATCCTAGTTGACATATCAGAGCTACAATCAGATTATCCAAAGAACAACGATCAGACTCTTGACTGCATCAGCCCAATGTATCAGCATGACTAGTCATATCAGGTTGATATAGTTACTCCAATAGAATTTTTAGCTAAGTTAAATGAAGAAAATTAGGGAAATGTATCACTTCAAGGCAAATTTGACATCACGGATCAAATCATGCAAGAAGAAGAGGACCTTGTTGCTACTGCAGACAATGGATATGCAATCCAAACAGAAGGGTTGTTGGTTGATATAAAGGAAGAAAAAGGCTCTGATTTTGCTGTAGGCAGTAAATTGCCAACCCAATGCCAGCCCTTAATTGAAACACTAAGGTTGTCAATTGATGTAGATGGAGTTGTTTCGAAGCATATGACTGATATTGAAAAAATACATTCAAGTATATCATATGTTCATTAGGCTGATCCTGTTCATACATGCATAAAATAATATTTTTGCATTATTGATGTTGACTTACTGATGAAAAATGGGGGTAGATGTATGCAATCCAAGAATGAAAATTAGATAGTCATGTAGAGTGATGGCTTGGAAGCTTTCTCATGTCAGTCACTTGATCACATCATTGAGTTGGTATCAACAATGAGCAAGGATATGTTGCTGCATGGGAATTCACCGCATATGTCAGATTTTGCTTTAGCCACTTCATGCAGAGTTCATCTAAACAATCCACATTCTGAAGAAGGTTGAGTAGACTTTCTATTCACTTGGGAAGTTGCTGCAGCATTCAGTGCTCCAGAGGTATTTGATGAACAGGATATGGCCAAACACGAGTTGAGAGCTCCAGAAGATGAGAAGGTATTTTGTACAATGCAGCAAGGTGATGAACTTACATACCCAACTGATCAGACTCAATCAGACCCTTCTGTTTAGATTGCATACCCAGAGAACAACGATCAGACTCTTGACTGCATCAGCCTAATGTATCAGCATGACTAGTCATATCAGGTTGATATAGTTACTCTAATAGAATTTTTAGCCAAGTTAAATGAAGAAAATTAGGGAAATGCATCACTTCAAGGCAAATTTGACATCACGGATCAAATCATGCAAGAAGAAGAGGACCTTGTTGCTACTGCAGACAATGGATATGCAATCCAAACAGAAGGGTTGTTGGTTGATATAAAGGAAGAAAAGGGCTCTGATTTTGCTGTAGGCAGTAAATTGCCAACCCAATGCCAGCCCTTAATTGAAACACTAAGGTTGTCAATTGATGTAGATGGAGTTGTTTCGAAGCATATGACTGATATTGAAAAAATACATTCAAGTATATCATATGTTCATCAGGCTGATCCTGTTCATACATGCATAAAAGAATATTTTTGCATTATTGATGTTGACTTACTGATGGAAAATGGGGGTAGATGTATGCAATCCAAGAATGAAAATTAGATAGTCATGTAGAGTGATGGCTTGGAAGCTTTCTCATGTCAGTCACTTGATCACATCATTGAGTTGGTATCAACAATGAGCAAGGATATGTTGCTGCATGGGAATTCACCGCATATATCAGATTTTGCTTTAGCCACTTCATGCAGAGTTCATCTAAATGATCCACATTCTGAAGAAGGTTGAGTAGACTTTCTATTCACTTGGGAAGTTGCTGCAGCATTCAGTGCTCCAGAGGTATTTGATGAACAGGATATGGCCAAACACGAGTTGAGAGCTCCAGAAGATGAGAAGGTATTTTGTACAATGCAGCAAGGTGATGAACTTACATACCCAACTGATGGTACTGCAAATTAGGTTGTATCTTCCTCTTTTCCACTTGGTTTTGACAATTATCAATTTGATTATGGTGATTTAGGTAAGACAACTTGCATATGGATTGATCATGGCACTAATGAGCTACCCCAATTGCTGATCCTACATGATCGGTACCCCGAATATGAACCTAGCATGCCTCTACCTCACTTTTTAGAGTACAAAGTTGAATTTTCCAAACTTAGGACATTGACCTGCACCCTGTTAATCCTGCATGTCCTAAGAAATAAGTCACAAGGGAGTGTAAATACTTGCTTCCCAAAGATTTTGTACATACTCTTGCTTGTTTCTAGTAGTCTTCTTTTCTAGTTTAGTTTCTGCTTTATCTTTTCTTAAGTTTTTAATTGTTAGTTATTGCTTTCTGCTTGATTTGCTTTGGTTAGAGTAGTTTGCTTTGTTTAGGTTAGTTGCTTGTTTGTTTTGTTTAGGTTAGTTGCTTGTTTGCTTTTCTTTTCTCTTCTACGCTTGCTTTGCTTGGGTTCTCTATTTCTCGAATGTGGTGGTAGTTGTTCAAACCTACAAGTGCTTCTTTGTTGGATGAATAATCTGTAGTCTTTCTTTGAGAAACCAAAGTTTTGCTTAGGTCTTACTGTGGGTTCCACTGTTATACCAGGGAGTATGATGTCTATTCATTAGAAAGGAGTCATTAGTTAGTACACCTGAAGTATTTTCTAATCATATACCTTTCACACTCTTAAGTAATCTTGAGGTTCCTAAGTAAGTCTTGGTGAGCTTGCATTAAGTGAAAAATCTAAGGTCCACCTTTGTTGCCATCGGGAGTCCACACCCAGCTAGCTGAGTTATCACAAAGGTAGCGGTATTACATTGTACTCTGCCAAATTTAAACTCAATGAAATATCAATCAAATCAAAGAAAAGAAATAGAAAGAAAATCACACTTACACACCCTATAACTTAGTTAGATGGACAATCAAGTAAACTCTACCGGGGCTATGGACGCCTGACTGGTAGTGGGGCTCTGCTTGAGTGGAATTCCAAGACAAACTAGTTGGGGCTATAGACGCTCGCTAGCAGTGGGGCAATGTCTAGGTAGTTCATGAGGTGTGTACTCATCACGTAGCTTAATGTAAAGGATCTTAGATGAGCTTAGTTGACAAAGGATGGGAATCAATGCAATTGCACACACTCAGGTTTTTAGGATATGGATGGTTGCACCTTGCTATTGATTTATGCTTCTTTGATAAGGTATAATGCTTTCTCGTCTAATGTGTGGGAAACATAGAGATTCTAGGTTTGAACTAAAAATTTATCTTAGAAATGCTCTAGAGCATTTCCTAGCAGAGTCGCCATTTGTTCTGCCTTGCACACATGCCCCATTTGGCCAAATGGAGATGCCCTCTTTTGCTTTGGCTTGGAGTCTCAAACTTTTGCTACTTATGATGATAAGAAGGTGAATTTGTACTTAGAATACAAGATTTTCTTCAAATTTGGGTATTTTGCATGTTTGGAATCATTTGATGTCTTGCATGATTGATTTAGAGGTGTCTTGGGTAGTCTTGTGCTCAAAAAATAGCCATTTGTTGCCTTTTGCGCTAAAATTAGGTGTTATTGCACTTTTCTCTAAAATCCCATGTCACTGAATATTGCCCTTGAAATTGCTTTTGTATGATGTGTCAAGTTGAAATTCCTAGTTTCCAAGTCTTAGAGTTACAAAATCATGTCAAAATCCAATAGGTTTCATTAAGAGGTTCATATACTTTCATCTTGTCGCATGTTCCTAAAGCCCTAATTTGGCTAAGTTCGATACCGTGAAAATCCTGAAAAATGGCTAAGTCTGAAATCTGGCGAAACCTCAAAATTTAAGAATCTGCATATGAAATCCTATGGATCTGGAACCCATCTCAAACATCCTGAAAGTATGTTTAAACATATTTAAAGTATAAGAAATTCAATATCTAAACTTATATTTAAATATAATTTTAAATATACTTTCACCTTGGCCAATTCAAAATCTGGCGCTAAAAATGACCCCAACTGCACTTTGCGCCAAAAATAGCCTCTACCAAACTTAGCCCTAAAACACCTTTCACCGACTTTCGCTAAAAAACCACTTCACAGATTGCACTAAAATGACCTCCTACCGACTTGCATTAAAACATGCTTCTATTGCCTTTGGTTAGTCGGTCAGAAAATCCCCGCTAGGTTGGATGGACCCAAAATCCCCGCTAGCGGCATCTATCAAAGCTAGCGCTAAAATCATGGTCAACCGACTTGCGCTAAAAATGACCTTCACTGACTTTAGTTGGATGGACCCAAAATCCACACTAAGGTCGGATGGACCCAAAATTTGTGCTAAGGTCAGATGGACCCAAAGTTCCTGTTAGATCGGTTGGAGGTGAAATCCCCGCTAGGTCAGTGACCCCCAAAATCAACGCTTTTTGGTATTTTGGCCTAAACATTGAGTTTTTCAAAGAGCAAATTGGATTTTCTTGATGGATTTGAATGGAACAACTAGTTGTCACATCATGATGAACATTTTACCAAGTTTGTGTAGATTTTTGGCATGTTTTACGACAATTAATGCTATTGCACATGAAAAGTTTGTGACCACCAAAAATCCCACTTTTTGCAGAAAAGGCTAGAAAAACATGAAATAAAAGTCCCCAAATGGATACAAATGACCATAAAAAGTTCCTAAATCAATCTATAGGCCGAATGGGTACTTGGAAATGGTAAAAAACTTAGAAAATCATGCAAAAATCATTGGATTTGTGAAGAGGACTATAAGGAAGAAACATTGGCAATATGTTGTTTTTTACTGATCCATGACTACAAATGGGCATATTTTGATTCAAAATAATGGGAAATGATCATTTAAGATGAAATTAATGCTTGGTCTTGTCTCTTGTAGGTCTAAGAGGACAAAGGATCCAACTGGAGCTGTCTTGGAAGGATGAACATATAGAGGCACCCTATTGACCCAGAGATGTAGAATTGACATTTTATCAACCAAGTTGCTGCTACACATGCAAAACGAAGTTAGTATGATGTCCAAGATGATGGAGATAGGCCTCAGGAACTTAAAGACATAAAAAATCAAGTCCACTTCATTATTTTTCCTGCAGATCCAGTCCAATGTCCAAGTGATCCAGTCCAGTGTCATAAGTCCAAGCTATTTTTTTAGAATTAAAACTTCTTGGACTCGTTGGAAAGATAAACTAATTATCTAGTTTGAGATACCCGATTGCTAAGGCTCAACACTGAGCAACTGACAAGTTTTGGGCCCCCATTCTACTCTGAAGGCCTCCCAAAATACAATTTACTACGATGTAGAAAATACCACTCAAATGACCCTAGATTGGATCACCAAGATATGCATACAACTGTCCCAGTAGTCCAGTCATCAAGAATTAGTCCAGCAAGCATCTAGTTGCATATACCTTCACCAAAATACTCCTTTTGATCCAGACAGCACTTGGAATCTCATGAATCCACATTAGCTCAAGTTTTCGGGTGTCATGTGATTTTATTTTGGCTTTATTAGGCCTTGAAATTTGAATTTTCATCATCTACAACCAAATGGGTATCCATTTTGTCCGGATTCAATGTATTTGCAAGGTGTATTTTATCTTTTTCCTAAAGGACAAATGCAAATCTAAAAAATGTAACAAATTGTTGTAGTTCATTAAATGCCATGTAATCTGGACCATTGGTGTTGAGTTAATCTCCACCATCCATTGAAAACTTGGTATGGTGCCTTGTTTATAAAAGGGCCATCCTTTTCCCTCATTTGTAAGTAAAATTAGATACTGAGTTGTTGAGACTCTACCAAATTGTGATCAATACAAAGCAAGTTTTGCAGTTGCTGGGAATTTGTGTTCTTGTGTTATCCTCTTTGGTTTTCATGGTTCATATCAATCTGAATTTAATTCGTTGTGCTTTTGCAATGATGGGTAAATGTTAAGATATCTGATGAATGCTTTGGTCCATACTATTAGTATTTGTTGATGGTAAGTTGTTGTGTATAGTTAGCCTAGGCCCTGTCATTGAATATAGTTCGGTTACATTCCACTAGTTAAGCTGCACCATTGTCCAGGTGTTTTATGAGCGAATGCAATTTGAAAATCATAAGGATCCTTTGAAGATTTTATCATTTCTTGCAACATTGTGGGTTTCCTATCTTGGTGAAACAGGGAATGGTTTATTGAAAGTATTTGTCTATCTGTAACATTTTACCCCGTTGTGACTATCACTTAGGATCTCTTATCCCTTCTCTTTCTCCTTTTCCTTTTGCATTTTATTTGTAACAAGTTTGTTAGGTTAAGTTATAAGTAGCATCTACATTACAAATCTGCTGAAAGTATCATAGGGTTTCTGCATACATACTGCTATCATATTCCATAAACCCTACATTTTATGTAAGACCCCTTGTTGGCACAGGTAGACATACCACTAAGTCATTCCAAGCAAGCTAAGACCTAGCTATATTATCCTTGGGGCAGTCCTATCTTGGATATGATACTTTTTTCAAGAGAGGTGTGATACCAACAATCATACCTACGTTGTTGTGTGCTAAAACACCCATCAACAGAATTGGCATTAGAAGGAGGGCATGAACCAATATTTTATGCAGGCTTTCAGTTTTATTGGTTCACTGTACATTTTGAAATGAAGTGAATGTACAAAAAATTCTGATCCAATGGATACATAGTAGGGTTTCAATCATGAGACTCCTTCATTCTTCAGAGGACTGTCATTGCAGCCATATCATGAAGAAATTTTCAAAGTTGACATCCCACTTTTCAAAGAAGTGCTAGATAGGTAGATCAGAGTGAAGTATCCTCCACTAACACTACTCAATTTTAGTTCACCTCAGGTCTACACTGTACTTCCTAGAGAGCTGCATGAAAAAATTGAGTGTTTGACTTTTATCCAAAGATTATATCTACATTTGAAGGGATTGCTTCCTATTTTTGAAGTATACAAGCCTGAAGTGGGATATAAATATGACAGACATATTCAGAGTAAGGCTTTACAAGGAGATACTATATGGATGGATGCATATGCATATAGTCATGTCTCAGTTGGAAGCACCCAAAGAATCAATGCTACAGGACCTATGAATCCATTCATAAGAGATCACAGTCAAAAGGGTAGTCTACACATTGAAAAAATTGAAGTTCCTCAAGTTATTCATCAAAGTACATATCCAGATGATGATGCTAGACAATGCATGTGGTCTATAGGTCACCCAACTAAGAAGTATGTAGTCCCTGACTAGTTAAAACCTAGTTTCCATTCACTAGACCTTCTAGCATGGTTGAAGCCTAGTTTTCAGTCACCGGACAATGAACAGAGAAATCTACAAGATCAGATTTCTGCTATGGGGGATGCTGATAAGAGGAACGATGAACCAGATTTAATGAGCAGTCATGTTAAGAATGCTGATAAGCTACCAGATGCTTCACATACATCAAGTTCTAAACATGAATTTACTGCTACAAAGATTCAAAATAGGAGTTAATTTCAGTTGACTGACAATTCTAAGTTAGAACAGCAGTATGATCAGACCAGATATGTGCAAAAGCAAAAGGGTATTAGTCCTCTAGATGAAGAATAGTCATGGATAACAATGCAGAAAATTGTTCCAGTTAGCATATCAGAGCTACAATCAGATTATTTGGAGAACAACGATCAGACTCTTGACTACATCAGCCCAATGTATTAGCATGACCAATCATATCAGGTTGATATAGTTACTCCAACAGAGTTTTTACCTAAGTTAAATGAAGAAAAGCAGGAAAATGCATCACTTCAAGGCAACTTTGACATCACAGATCAAATCATGCAAGAAGAAGAGGACCTTGTTGCTGCTACAGATAATGGATATGCAGTCCAAATAGAAGGGTTGTTGGTTGATATAGAGAAAGAAATAGGCTTTGTTTTTGCTATAGGTAGTAAATTGCCAACCCAATGCCAACCATTAATTGAAACACTAAGGTTGCCAATTGATGTAGATGGAGTTGTTTCGAAGCATATGATTGATATTGACAAAATACATTCAAGTATATCAAATGTTCATTAGGCTGATCCTGTTCATACATGTATACAAGAAGATATCCTCATTATTGATGCTGACTTACTGATGGCAAATGGGGGTAGATGTATGTAATCTGAGAATGAAAATAAGATAGTCATGCAGAAGGATGGCTTGGAAGCTTTCTTATGTCAGTCACTTGATCACATCATTGAGTTGGTATCAACAATGAGCAAGGATATGCTGCTACATGGGAATTCACTGCATATGTCAGATTTTGCTTTAGCCACTTCATGTAGAGTTCATCCAGACAATCCACATTCTAAAGAAGGTTGTCCAAACTTTTTGTTCACTTGGGAAGTTGTCGTAGCATTCAATGCTCCATAGGTATTTGATGAACAAGATATGGCCAAACAAGAGTTGAGATCTCCCGAAGATGAGAAGGTATTTTGTACAATGCAGTAAGGTGATGAACTTACATACCCAATTGATGGTACTGCAAATCAGGTTGTATCTTCCTCTTTTCTACTTGGTTTTGATAGTTATCAATTTGATTATGGTGATTTACGTAAGACAATTTGCATATGGATTGATCATGGCCCTAATGAGCTGCCCCAACTACTGATCGTACATGACTGGTACCCTGAATATGAGCCTAGCATGCCTCTACCTCACTTTTTAGAGTACAAAGATGAATTTTCTAGACTTAGGACATTGACATGCACCTTGTTAATCCTACATGTCCTAAGAAATAAGTCACAAGGGAATGTAAATACTTGTTGCCCAAAGCTTTTGTACATAGTCTTACTTGTTTATAGTAGTCTTCTTTTCTAGTTTAGTTTTTGCTTTGTCTTTTCTTTAGTTTTTAGTTGTTAGTTGTTGCTTTCTACCTATTTTTCTTTGGTTAGAGTAGTTTTCTTTGTTTATGTTAGAGTAGTTTGCTTTGTTTAGGTTAGTTGCTTGTTTTCTTTACTTTTCGCTTCTGCACTTGGTTTGCTTGGGTTCTCCATTTCTTGAATATGGTGGTAGTTGTTCAGACCTGCAAGTGCTTCTTTGTTGGATGACTAATCTGTAGTCTTTCTTTGAGAAACCAAAATTTTGCTTAGGTCTTACTGTGGGTTCCATTGTTATACCAGGGAGTATGATGTCTATTCATTGGAAAGGAGTCATTAATCGGTGCACCTGAAGTATTTTCTAACCATATGCCTTTCACACTCTTAAATAACCTTGAGGTTCCTATGTAAGTCTTGGTGAGCTTACATTAATTGAAAAATCTAAGGTCCACTTTTGTTGCCATCGGGAGTCCACACCCAACTAGCTGAGTTATCACAAAGGTAGCGGTATTGCATTGTACTCTACCAAATTTAAGCTCAATGAAATATCAATCAAATCAAAGAAAGGAATACAAAGAAAATCACACTTACACACAATATAACTCAGTTAGATGGACAATCAAGTAAACTCTATCAGGGCTATGGACGCTTGATTGGCAGTAAGGCTCTACTTGAGTGGAATTCTGAGACAAACTCGTTGGGGCTATAGATGCTCGCTGGCAGTGAAGCAATGTCCAGGTAGTTCATGAGGTGTGTAATCATCACGTAGCTTAATGTAAAGGATCTTAGATGAGCTTAGTTGCCAAAGGATGGGAATCAATGCAATTGCACACACTCAGGTTTTCAAGATATGGATGGTTGCACCTTTCTATTGATTTCTGCTTCTTTAATAAGGTATCATGCTTTCTCATCTAATGTGGGGGAAACACAGATTCTGGGTTTGAACTGAAAGTTTATCTTAGAAATGCTCTGGAGCATTTCCCAACAGAGTCGCCATTTGTTGTACCTTGCACACACGCCCCATTTGGCCAAATGGAGACCCCCTCTTTTGTTTTGGCTTGGAGTCTCAAACTTTTTCTACTTATGATGATAAGAAGGTGAATTTGTGCTTAGACTGCAGGATTTGCTTCAAATTTGGGTATTTTGCATGTTTGGAATCATTTGATGTCTTGCATGATTGATTTGGATGTGTCTTGGGTGGTCTTGTGCTCAAAAAATGGCCATTTGTTGCCTTTTGCGTTAAAATTGGGTGTTACTGCACTTTGTTCTAAAATCTTATGTCACTAGATATTGCCCTTGAAATTACTTTTGCAGGATGTGTCAAGTTGAAATTTCTAGTTTCCAGGTCTTCGATTTGCAAAATCATGTCAAAATTCACTAGGTTTCATTAAGGGGTTCATATACTTTCATCTTGTTGCATGTTCCTGAAGTCTTGATTTGGCTAAGTCTGAAATCTGGTGGAACCTCAAAATTTTAGAATCTACATATAAAATCCTATGGTTTTGGAACCCATCTCAAACATCCTGAAAGTATGTTTAAAAATATTTAAAGTTTAAGAAATTCAATATCTAAACTTATACTTAAATATAATTTTAAATATACTTTCACCCTGGCCAATTCAAAATCTGGTGCTAAAAATGACCCCAACTGCACTTTGTGCCAAAAATAGCCTCTACCGACCTTAGCCCTAAAAACACCTTTCACTGACTTTGCGCTAAAAACCCACTTCGCATACTTACGCTAAAATGACCTCCTACTGACTTGCATTAAAACTCGCTTCTACTGCCTTTGGTCGGTTGGTCACAAAACCCCCGCTAGGTTGGATGGACCCAAAATTCCCATCGGTAGGCATCTATCAAAGCTAGCGCTAAAATCATGGTCAACCGACTTGCGCTAAAACAACCTTCACTGACTTTAGTCGGATGGACCCAAAATCTACTCTAAGGTCAAATGGACCCAAAATCTGTGCTAAGGTCGGATGGACCCAAAATCCATGCTAAGGTCGGATGGACTCAATATCCCCACTAGGTCAGTTGGAGGTGAAATCCCCGCTAGGTCAGTGACCCCCAAAATCAGCGCTTTTTGGTATTTCGGCTTGAAAATTAAGTTTTTCAAGGAGAAAATTGGATTTTCTTGATGGATTTTAATGGCACAACTAGTTGTCGCATCATGATGAACATTTTACCAAGTTTGTGTGGATTTTTGGCATGTTTTACGACAATTAATGGTACTGCACATGAAAAGTTTGTGACCCCCAAAAAATCCCACTTTTTGCAAAAAAGGATAGAAAAACATGAAATAAAAGTCCCCAAATAGATTCAAATGACCACAAAAACTTCCTAAATGAATCCATAAGTTGAATGGGTACTTGAAAATGGTAAAAATCTTAGAAAATCATGCAAAAATCATTGGATTTGTGAAGAGGAATATAAGGAAGCAACATTGGCAATGAGTTGTTTTTGACTGATCCATGACTGCAAATGGGCATATTTTGATTCAAAATGATGGAAAATGATTGTTCAAGATAAAATTGATGCTTGGTCTTGTCGCTTGTAGGTGTAAGAGGACAAAGGAGCCAATTGGAGCCGTCTTGGAAGAATGAACATATAGAGGCACCCTGTTGACCTAGAGATGCATAATTGACATTTTATCAACCAAGTTGCTGCTACACATGCAAAAGGAAGTTAGTATGATGTCCAAGATGATGGAGATAGGCCTCAAGAACTTAAATACATAAAAGATCAAGTCTACTTCATTATTTTTCCTGCAGATCCAGTCCAATGTCCAAGTGATCCAGTCCAGGGTCATAACTCCTAGTTATTTTATCAGAATTTAAACTTCTTGGACTCATTAGAAAGATAAACTAATTATCTAGTTTGAGCTACCCAATTGCTAAGGCTTAATGCTGAGCAACAACAAGTTTTAGGCCCCCATTCCACTCTGAAGGCCTCTAAAAATGTAATTTACTACAATATAGAAAATACCAAAAATTATATTTTTGATATTTTCCCAAAAATAACATTTAAATGACCTTAGATTGTATCACTAAGACATGCATACAACTGTCCCAGTAGTCAAGTCATCAAGAATCAATCCAACAAGCATCTAGTTGCATACACCTTCACCAAAATACTCCTTTTAATCTTGTCAGCACTTGGAATGTCGTGAATCCACATCAGCTCAAGTTTTTGGGTGTCATGTGACTTTATTTTGGCTTTATTAGTCCTTGAAACTAGACTTTTCATCATGTACAACCAAATGGGTATCCATTTTGTCTGGATTCAATGTATTTGCAAGGTGTATTTTATCTTTTTCCTAAAGGACAAATGTAAATATGAAAAATGTAACAAACTGATGTACTTCATTAAATGCCATGTAATTTGGACCATTGGTGTTGAGATAATCTCCACTGTCCATTGAAAAGTCAGTATGGTGCCTTGTCTATAAAAGGGCCATCCTTTTCCCTCATTCATAAGTAAGATTAGATACTGAGTTGTTGAGACTCTACCAAATTGTGATCAATACAAAGCAAGTTTTGTAGGTTGCTGGGAATTTGTGTTCTTGTGTTATCCTCTTTGATTTTCATGGTTCATATCAATCTGAATTTAATTAGTTGTGCTTTTGCAATGATGGGTAAATGTTAAGATATCTGATCATTGCTTTGGTCCATACTATTAGTACTTGTTGATGGTAAGTTGTTGTGTATAGTTAGTCTAGGTCCTGTCATTAAATATAGTTCAGTTGCATTCCACTAGTTAAGTTGTGTCATTGTCCGGGTGTTTAATGAGCGAATGCAATTTGAAAATCATAAGGATCCTTTGAAGATTGCATCATTTCTTGCAGCATTGTGGGTTTCCTATCCTGGTGAAGCAGGGAATGGTTTATTGAAAGTATTTGTCTATCTACAACATTTTACCCCATTGTGACTGTCACTTACAATCTCTTATCCCTTCTCTTTCTCCTTTTCCTTTTGCATTTTATTTGTATCAAGTTTGTTAGGTTAAGTTATAAGCAACATCTATGTTACAAATCTATTGAAAGTATTATAGGGTTTCTGCATACATATTGCTGTCATATTCTATAAACCCTACATTTTATGTAAGATCCCTTGTTGGCACAGCTAGACATACCACTGAGTCATTCCAAGCAAGCTAAGACCTAGCTGTATTATCCTTGGGGCAGTCCTATCTTGGATAGGATACATTTTTTAAGAGAGGTGTGGTACCAACAATCATACCTGCGTTGTTGTGTGCTAAAAGCACCATCAACAATATTCATATACAAACTTGTGGAGGTTCTTGGACCATCTACAAGCTAATTTATCATGACACCTTGGACATGTAAATTTTCCCTTTGTATGAACCTTGACGACAAATTTATATGCAATTTAGAACAATTGCAATCGTGAAATACAAATTGATTATAGATAAATAGATTTATAGGTATACCTAAACATATTGAAAATCCTAAGAACTCATTGTTCATAAACTAACATACAATACCATGTAAATGAAAGAATATGTGATTGATCGGTCTTGTCATGTTTAACTTACACACACCATTCGATAATGCAACCATATCATCTATAAGAGGCACAAGATAGACATAAGTTTTTCAACTTGACTCTTTCCTAGCACACTTAGAAAAAAGATAATATGCTCTTTCTATAGGATGCACCATAGATGAATATTACAAAAGACATTATGAAATGAGCTTTTTTTTGGCTTAGTTATGGGTCTCTAGATATTCTCAAAGCATTAGTTTCAAATCAAGGTCAAAGAATTCAAATTCTAGTGGTAATTAAGAGTGTTTGAGAGTTAGATAACACTTACTTTGGAAAGAGAACATGGTAACCAAATCAAGGGTTGTATTGTTGAAGAAGTGTAGGTATAAGGCATTTCTATTCTTTCCACTAGGGTGAAGGCACCTGAACACCAAATTTGTGACTAAACTCATAGGAATAACTATCTAAATATCACAATGGACTCAAAATCCTAACTATTAATGTTGGATTTGGGTTTCTAAATTTTGGAATGAGAATCAGACCCTTGTCTTTTTGTCATGTCAACGATAATTATCATGGTTCTTCTAAAAAAGTCTTAAAATTTTAATCCATATACCTAGGCAAGAGGAATCCCATGAACGTTTGGATTGGGAGACCCCAGAGGGAATGGAAATCAATTACAAGGTAATATTGAAAGCTTTACCTATTCTAAGCCAACTAGATTTACAAATGTCAAGTAAATAGACTATGTTTTATAAAATATGGTTTAGGTTTAAGTAATGGGAAGTTATTTTTAAAGTTTTGGGGCATTGTTTTCCCTTATGGGAAAGCATGAAGGAATAAAACATCTAAGAAAGAAACACTACCATCCCCCAAATCCATAAACATGAACTATACATCTCACACTCTCCTCATCAACTATGGGTTTTAATTGTCAACTCACTAACACTCCTTCAATATCACTATAATGTTACTCTCTTAGATGTATATTAAAAATATCAATATTTGTTTAATTCTTTAAGAATGAAATAAGTTCAAAACAAAATGAAGAATGCAAACAATCACTCTAGTATACAAGATTACAATACAAGCATCATCTTATTACAAACAACTCCAAATATTGTTCTCTCAGCATTGTCTTTTTTTGTTTGATAAAAGGTGTAGAACACCTATAAACATCATATTAATAAAGTTCTAATTTGAGCAGATGTAGGGGACATGCAACCAAAGGTTGAGGAGTCTAGATTTACACCCATTAATTGCATTTGCTTAAAATTTTCTTAAGGTGAAGGTTTAGGTGCATAAATTTCCAAACGTGTAAAGTGTAGGTTCATTTCAGAGAACTTGGAGTGCATGTACATTGTCCCATACAATATGTTTGACAGAAAATTTAAGTGACTTTTTATCCATTGTATGGGACGATGTACATGCACTCCAATTTCTCTGAAATGAACCTACACCTTACACATTTGGAAATTACATAATTTTTTCTTGATTGCAGGTGGCACTTCCAACTACTACATCTTACAAAAATCCACTTTCAATTATGCTTTGACAGATGTCACACCCACTTCCAAAGTTCCAATTTGAGAAGAGGTAGGGAACATGCAACCTAAGGTTGAGGAGTCTAGATTTACAACCATTAATTGCATTTGCTTAAAAGTTTCTTAAGGTGTAGGTTCAGGTGCACAAATTTACAAAGTGTAAGATGCAGGTTCATTTTAGAGAACTTGGAGTACAAGCAGATGAAGGTGGGTTTTATGTTACCTAGTTGGCAGTTGTTGAAGAAGGTGGTAGAGAATTTCTGTACCGATATTTTTACCTAAATGAAACCCTTACTGTTCCTCACATCACTTTCTACCAACCGAGAAAAATGTATGTCATGAAATATGCTGACATTACTTTTTTTTGTTTTTAATTGCTTTGTTTTGGGAGAAACTGACTTGCCTGACAAAGACTCACTTGAAAAGTACCTGACACATAGACGACATGTAGTCACCATGTGGTTTTGGGTGAAAATAACTCGCCTGAGTTGGACTCAGGTGAAAATGACTAGCTCTAAACTGTTTTGTTAGCCAAAAGTGTTACACAGGTTTGTGCTTTTACCGAGAAGAAAAATTAATAATTTTCTAGCTTTCTCTCTTCCTATAAAATCAAAAGACATAGTCCCAATGTACTATGTTGTCAGGAAAATGTAGGATATGGTTCAAGGTTTAGTGTGCTCTATTTCTAGGAACCATATAATAACTTCATGAATGGCATGCACTAGCATACTTTATTTCTAAGTGATCCACAAAGAGTGTAAAAGTAGTTGATATGACACACACACTAGTGTACTTTGTTGCTAGGTGGCTCATATGCAAATACAATACTAGGGATTCCATGTACTAGCATGCTCTATTGCTAGGTAATTTTGATAAGGGTGGCTAAATCCAAGCAACTCATTGTACTTGGGGCCATAAGCTATTGATGTTTCAAGGAGCATGTTGATAATGTGTGTGTGTTTACACATGTGAATGAATAAATATTCGCCTCTTAAAATAATTGCATAAATTAGAGGTATGAAATTAATTTTAAGGTAGAAAAGAGGAATTAAAAAGAACATATAGGAAACATATATGAAATGATATTCCCCAAAGTGACACAATGTTGCTAGAAAAAGAAAACCTGGCACACTTGAAATCATTTCCAAGGAATCACATGAGAAAAAGCAAAGTCTATTCCACATGTGCATGAACAACATTGCACGAAGATAGACATAAAGGGATTAGAATGCCTTGGGGTAAATATATGAAGGAACAAGCAATTAGGGGAGAGGAATGCAACTATCATCATCCTCCAAGGCATACAAGACTGTGAGCACAAATGAAGAATGTACATAGCAAATAAACAAAGAAAAATTAAATTTTGGGTCAACATGGAAGGGACCTAAATGTTCCAATGCTTTGCATTGTTCCCAAAATATGATGAAAATAGAATATATGATATATAGGAAGAAGGTAGATACAAATAGAGGAATTTTATGATATTTCATTCCTCCTATATCTATGTACCTACAAGGGTGACATGGGTCCTCCAGGGAAAACTAATATACACTGGACAAACACACAAGCACATGAGGGTACATAACAAAACACACCAAACAAACATGTTATCTAAATAGAAAATATAAACAAACATATACACATGATACATGAATATGAAATATCTACTTGTTGAACTCCATATCCAATAAATTATCCTCATCCCACTCATGACCAAGTGGGGGCGAAGGATCATTAGGTGGCAGAGAAGCCAATAGAGAAAGAGAGTAAATTGAAGAGAATCAGAAGTGAGACATTCTATAGAAGAATAAGGATCAATGTCTTCCCAATTGTCCATTGAAGGTGTAATAGTCAATTAACGAGTAAATATCATTGACAATGCAGGAACATTAGCCACTAAGTTAAAAAGACACTCATTGACTACATGAGTAGATGATTGAGGTGGAGAATAGACCATAAGGCTCTAATTTACATAGTGGCATAAGTGTTAGTGGTTTCTATTATTTTAGCTTTCTCTTTTGATTTGTTTGATTTATCCAAAAATTTAATTAGTGCTTCTCTCTGGTTTTGATGGACATATTCAATTTGGTCTTTTTCAGATCTTCTGTTATGTCATAACTCCAGTTGGGTATGAGCTTTTGTGAGTAAAACTAGATTAGATCTACCTTGTCCTTTCGTAGGACCTTTAGGTGGTGGCAAGTTGTTATTGGCCTTGGGATCTAGAGGAGTTGGTCCATTATTGTGTGGTATTGAAGTTGGAAAAGGACCTTTGCCTTTATTTCTTAGAAAGTAACTACTCTTTCTTGGTTGAAAAGCTTAGACATCATAAGTTTTTGTGGTGGGTTCATTGTCCTCTTCGAAGGGGAATACATAAGTGTCTAGTACCATGGTAGTGCTCACATTATCCCCATCTTCAGTCGGAGGATTATATGATTTTTGTGAGTCAGCTTGAGCAATTCTAGCCATTTTCTCTATCTGTAGGTAGTTCAATTCTAAATGTATAGCAGTGTCATGCAATCTACACTAGTTTGACATGGGGTTTAATTCCACCATATTAACAGTGTTAGAAGTGTTTAAAGACCCTTTATTTCCTTAATTCTGACCATTGTTCATATTGGTAATTCCACCATTGTTTGGGCTAGTATTATGTTGTCTATTAAAGGTCTTTGATTATATCCTTTATTTTGGTTCTAAAACTTTCCCTGAATTTGATCATTATTCTTGTTTTGGTCTCGAGGAGGGTTTATCCTAAACTAAGTAATTTTATTTGTAACTTGAGATAGAGTCTTCTTTAAATATTCCATTTCAGATTTTAAATGCCAAATTTGTTCCATAGAAGAATGATTTCATTTGACTTGTTTGTTTGACTTGTTGACTATACATTTACTTGGGGGGTTTGTGTCGTAGTTTGTCTTTCAAAGAATGAGTTTCCATTAGATGAGGCAACTATTGAAGAGTTTTTTTGGACATGAGTGGGATAAGTTATCATTAGTGTAGGGTAAGCCTGATTGATAGGTTGTTGCATAGCTAGAGGAGTAGGCATTCTAGGTATGGGATTCAACATGGTGCATTATTCGTTAAAGCATGGCTAATTGCTAGCAATTGATTTGTGATTCCTGGATATCCTAAAGATGGTAGGGAACCAACAATTCCTCTAGGGGCTGGGTCTAACTACTATTGCATCTTAATTGCCTCATTGTAAGCTTTAGCCAAGGTATCCAGATTAGCTTTGGTTCTCCTCAAAAATAAGCCAGTCAATGGGTCTATGGATTTTAGATACACCTAGATAGTTGCATCTTCTGCCACACTATAGGGTGCTTGCAACCTTTTATACAACTTATGAAACCTCATGTTGAATAGGGTTAAAGGTTCATTTGGTTCCTTCTTGCATGTGGTAAATTGATGATATAGAATGGCTGGGTCAACATAAATTCTAAAATGATTGATGAAATCTTTTTCCAAATCATCCCAGCTATCTATGTATGAAGCAAGCAAACTCAAATACTAGCTATAAGAAAAATCTCCTAATGAATAAGGGAAAAATCTACAAACCACATATTCATGTTCAAGGTTTGACTGAATAGCAACATCCTTAAAGGCTTGTATGTGTTCCTCTGCACTCCTTCTTTCTCCATAAATGAACTTAGGAAAAAACTTTTTTGGGTTTTTTGACATTTCATGGATACTATCTTGAATGGTACCTAAAGGTGAATTTTTGCTAGAAATAAAGTCATTGGTGTAGACATGATAGGTAAGACAACTAAGATGGTAGGGCTAGCAGCATGTTGGGGATTTAGTATGAAGGAGTGGCAGTAATTGATTTTTCTATGGATTTTCCTCTATCTTTTCTTGTTCTACTGGGTTGACCTAACTCAAGAAATTCTCCCTTGTCTGGCGTGGATTTGAGTGTTCTCCTAAATCTTTCAGGGGAGGATGAATATATGCTCCAGTTTGAGTTTCTTTTAGATATTTCCCTCCTAGTGCTAGTTCTGTTGATGGCCAAATTGACACATGCAACACAGATAGGGTGAAGATCACCTCACCTCTCTTGAAAAAATAATTGATCCCTAAAATCAATCACCTCCAAGGTCTTGGGGGTTTGGGTCACAACTATTGGAAACTTGTGTATGATGTCTGAAGATGTTTTCATTGATCACAACAAGAAAAGGAACAAGGTTAGAATAGAAGTTTTGGTTTGGTGAAAAAGACAGCCATTTTGGGTTAAGTGTTTGGCAGTATACTGAAGCAGCGACAAGGAGATAATGTTTGCACCAGTACTGGTCCACAGTAGAAGATCATATCATATAGTTTAGGTATGTTGTTCATAGTCCTTAGATGATCATTTGTTCAAGGTTTTAGTCCTTGATGAGTACCAGAAGTCCATCTTCAAAAGTCCAAGTTTGACAGTGCAGAGAACAAAGGAAAGCATAACAGAACACCCAACTGAATTGGTCCACATTCCTTCACTGTGATATATCTTGTTGTACTGTTTTGAGGTGTTGTAAACACAAGTATGAAACATCTAAATCCATAGGTTCAAGTTCTAAACTTTACCAGAGATTCAGTTATGAATCCCTAAGTATCGCTACTTGGGATGGTATAGTTTGAGTATGACAGATCATGTATTCCAGTGGTCTGCATTCTACCGTAAAAGAATATTTTTCTTTGCGGTTCTTGAGATATGATCTATGATATGTGAAGCATCTTTGATATGGATTTGAATAGGTCTTGTGGTCCACAGTGGAAGATGTTGTCTAACAGTTGAACTGAACCAGTGAATACCCTGTGGTTAAGGCCGACATGACAGTATGATATGTGTGTGGTAAGTTTTGGTGTTTCAAACTTAATCCTAAGTGGTGAAACAGTTGAGGCCAACATATGTGAAGGTGTTTCAAATATTATTTAGGTTTGCTATAGATTTTAGAGAATGAATTTGGCCAACAGAGTACATAATGCATGACTACACGGTACACTTCAATAGGCTGACCTAATACAAAGATTTTGTTTGTTGTAGATATATATTGGATTGAATTCGGTGTTTTGGTGAGGACATGTGAATGTGTGAAATATATGTAGTGCAGAGTAGGTGACAAGAGCAGAAGAAGAGAGATCTTGTTCAATGTAAAAGTAGAGCAATGAAATAGAGCAGTCAAGATGAAGAGTTTTGAGACGATATTTTAAACATTCATTGGAGTTACATCCATGCATGTGTAGATGCAATCTGATTAGTTCAACCTGGTAGTTAGCCATCTCCTTTCTTCTTTCTTTTTCTAGGTAGTGAGCCTTCTTGCAGTGAGCACTTCTTTTGGTTAGTGAGCCCTAAGGTAGTGAGCCTTTATTGTAATTTGGTAATGTTCCTACATAATATATTGTGAGCTAACACTCACCATGGTTTTTCCCAATTTTGGGTTTTCCACGTAAAAATTCCAGTGTTCATGTGCGATGGTTTATGGTTATTTCTTTTGTGTTTAATTTGCTTTGTTATTACATGTGGTGAATGGATTACTAGTTTAATAAACAAAAAGTTTAATACAATACTGATTCACCCCCCCCCCTCTCATTACTTTGGGTGTTCAACAACAACTGTATTGTGCAAACTAAGTGGTCAATGTAGACTATTTGTTCAAGGGGCTTGTGGTTTTAAGTTCTAATCAAATTGGATTATGCTTTATTCTAAATCTAATTCTATCTATTGGTGAAAAAGGTTAAAAGATATTAAGTAATGCAAGAAGAAGTGATGTGAGTACTTTATATCTCTCTAACCAATGATAACTCAAGAAATTAGATAACTGCAGTGCTAAGATAAGTATTACCTCTATCCTATATAATCACAGTGCAAGATTCTAAGGAAATTAAATTAATAGAAAAAATATCATTTCACCAAGTAGCCTGTATTACATCCAAAGTGGTGTTTAACTAAACAAGAATGTTAGTTTTTAGGTTTGCAATTTACTCTCTCAATTGACCAATTTCATTTGATCCTCTCATCAGACTAGACTTCCTAATTCCCCCTCGAGTTTGAGAAAAGTTTTTGCATAATTCTAAAATTTCTGAGAGGTCAAGTTTAGCTACATCTCCTTTTTCCATCAAGTCTAAAATCCTTTGAGCATCCTCATTATTGGCGTTTCAATTCGCACCTCTGGTATGCGATTTGGAAACGGACAGCTATGCACAGATAAACTGCTCTCCTATTGGAAGGGGGAGTTCCCTTTCTTGCTGATGTTCGCTGAAAAGATAACTTGAATGAAACTTCGCCTACCTTTTTTTTGATTCTCAGCTGCAGAGCACAAGGTTATAAAACTCTAAACGCTGCAGAAGAGGTTTTTCCTTTTTAATAAAACTTCTACTACAACTAACATAGACTAATGATGCTTTGAACCTCCTGAGTAAATTCAGAGCAAAGGAAGTTGAAAGTGAATGGGGAATGATTGTTAACACAAAAACTCAAGTAGTTTTCCTCCAGATTTACACCACAAGACTAAGAGTACTTTAATGATGAAAGCTAAAAATGAAAGCCACAGAAGCTACACATCTGACGATGAAAACTTGATGAATCGATATAGAATATCAAAGCAAAGTAGGCATGAGATTTCTATTCAATATCAGAAAGTTTAATACAACTCCAGGACAGCAACACTGCAGCAAAAGGTAGGCATACAGTAAGCGATCAAACACCGGAGAACACTGAACACAGATTGAATAGACACTGGGAATAACAATGTTTGCAGGCTAGAATAGGCACAGCAAATTTGCTATCACCACTACTATTACCAACAATGGGCAAGGATGCCCTTATTTATACTAAAATCAAAGGAGTAGGGAACCCTAAAATCTCCTTGTTTAACCCTAACTTGCCAACTCGCAAGCTTTATTACTATTCTAAGACAAAGATACAATAAACAAATGCTTTAAAGCAATCTGCTTTAAAGCAAAAAGATTCCAACTATCACAATGTGCTTTCTTTCTAAATATAGAATGGATGAGCTTAGGATGAAAGCACCTGCTTTAAAACAAAAAGCACATGTTTTAAAGCTGCTTTATTTTGGAATGCATCCTCATCAACATTCTAGCTTTTTGGTGATGTCATCCGTCGATATTCTGGGAAACAATATCATCTAAAAAGCGAGTGACCGCATCTCTGCCAGGAACACTGATACTCTCTAAAACAATATTCTGGTTCTCTAACATTTCTTCACCATTGGCAACCATCTGAAGAAATTCATGAACTTCACCCACAGTTTTGTCAAATTTCACTGACATTGTGGCAAGACGACTCATCTTGCCGGCATTGATATCATCATTAAAGTTGTTGCAGACGAGAGTCTGGAACTCTGCTTGCACTTCCCTGAGGTCATACAGGGTACCATCTTCTTTCTCATATGAACACGGGATTTGAGAGACAAAGGATCTGACGAACTTGAGGATGCCGATTACCTTTTCTTTCCATTCTGTCAACTCTGAAATCATACTGTCATAAGTTTTTACTGTGAAAAGATATTGTGCTTTCCAAGTAGAAACTGTCTTCTTATCTTCAGTTGAATCAACAGTATCAAGTGCAATCTTCAAGTCGGAGCTAATGATCTCAAACAACGGTCTATTTTTTGCCATGATCTGTTGTGACCCCTATATGCCTTGGCGTAAATCATGAGCGTTGTACTTCAACTGATAAAGCTCTGCAAGTACAACTCTCCCTTTGGTCACAAATTCTTCTACCCAACTGTCCATGTGCCTCCCATAGAGGACCAACTTACTGAAATGCCGCTGATCGGCTGGTGATCCAAGACTTGGTGGAAGAAGCAAATCAACCTGTGAAGTGCCATGGAAAAGGTTGGAAATATATTGCCGCAACTGTCGAACCTTAGCTTTGAAAGCTACCTTGTCTTCTCCATCTCTCAACACCCTTTCCTTCAAGCTATCCGCTGCAACCTCAAAGAGATTGACATCTGTATGGCGAGTACTTCTGCCAAGGTTAGCTTTGACAACTGTGAAGTCATCAACCTCGACATCATTAGCACTTCTATTTTCTGGAGGTGTTACAGTCTCAACAATGATTTCTCCATCCGCATTCTTCTCAATGCGAATCTGCTTCTTCAGCTGCTTGTCTGGTGTGTCTTGATAGATGCTTTTTAGCTCTGTTAAGTCCAACTAATATGAGGGCTTTCTTCTCTTCCTTCCCAGAATGTTTTCAAGCCAGGATGAGCCATCCTCTCTTGGAAACTCGGTTCTCGCCTCGTCAGCTCCTGATGAATCAATGCTTGCATCAAAGTTGCGAACCGGTGAATCTGGCTCTGAATCTATGTGAATAGGAGAAGGGATCGGTGAAGGTGGAGATACATGATCTGAAGGTAACACTTCATCATGCGGCATTGTTTCAACAAGAGCTTCTGGTTCAACTGGTGGATGTTCCTGTTGGACATGAGCTGGAGACTCATCTTTCTTCCTCTTTAACTTTGCCATTTTTGTTCCCTCTGGGAGAACACTCATAGCCTTTACTCTTTGTTTTGGCTTGGAAGTGGAAGGTTCTGATGGTTGCACAACTGGTGACTCTGCTACTGGAATATCATCCTTCGCTTAGTCTTCAAGAATATCAAACTATTTTTAACCACTCGACTTGTTCTCTCCTCAATGGAAGTACTCTCTTTTACTGACCAATTAACTAGCGGCAACGGTTGTTGCTCAATTTGATCCCTAAAATATGTGGGAAGTAGAACTTCACCACTCTCTGTCAAACCCTCTATGTCCTCTGATAGGATATCAGACATTTGCTGAAGAGTGAACCTATTGTAACTGCATCTTCGCACTTCATACTCATCAGCACAATTAGCCCAGAAGTCTTCAACTGTAAACTTGTGTGTACAATTCTGACCAAGATGTGATGCATAGACACCACGGGGATCATATGAAGATCTCCTGTCGAAAGACTTAAGACCATATCTGGATGATTCATTACCGATTGCCTTGGCATCTGCTCCAGATCTACATCTGTAAATACTCATCCAAAGTGGAAAATTGAAGGCAGTCTTGCGTCTGCTACACAAAAATGTATGCACTTGATAAGCTTGCCTCAAAAATTCCATAAATGCTATTTCATCTATAGGATATCGCGGCAACATGACTGGCTCTCCTAAGAAGCCATATACTCTGATGTAGGAAAAAGTAGGAAATTGGATAAACCAATCAGCCCATTCTGCCATTGCTATTCTAGCCTCTACAGAAAATCGTATATGAAACTCCATGTCCATGTCTCGCACTGCATGCATCAAGAATGCATCATTCACCCGCCTGTAATGTCATTCAGCTTGAGAGATCTCTAATTGTGGGAAATGATGATACACATGCTGAGTACCTAGAGTTCCAACAACATTCAAACCTCTGAATTGACCCTGAAAAGCCATCAAATACACAAGGTATGATATCATATGGAATTCATGAGCCCTTTGAAAATCAATTATTTGTTGGTGGAGACAATCACTGATTAGTGCTGACCAATCATAGAATTCAGTTCCGTCAACAATCTAGGACATGATGTAAAACATCCAAGGCTGAAATTTGTTTGCATCTGCTTGACCTGTGATACAACTTAGCAAAGTAATCATTATTGCATGCTCCTCCTTGAATTCTCCACGTCCAACATTCTTTGGCGTAATATTCTGCTTTTCTTTCAACCACCTCTGACCAATCTTTTTTCTGTATTTTTCCTTATCATTATTCCAAACCCTCTTGCATTCTTCAAGTGAAACAGTTAAGTTCTCTCTCCAAATAGGTATTGTAAAGCACTTTTCAATGTCGTTTGGCCTCAAGCTGCAGAGCACACGTCCATCACCCGACTAAATTTCTCTTGTGACCGAGTTGTAATGCGTCACACAAGCAATCACAAACTCGATACTTTGCACGGTGATAGGAAAGGATGCCACTGCAAGCAAACTGGAGTGTCCAAGATTCCTGATGGCATTATTTCCTGCATCCTCCAAGGAGTGTAAATTGATAACTGGAAGTACTTTATGCAAGTCTGTTTCACAGGTTTTCAGGTAATCATGAACCAATGCTGTTTTGTGCCTGAATTGTGTTGGAGAGTACTGCATATTGGAAGATTTGAAAATCGACTGTGAACACACCTATGTTGGAAAAAGTATTGAACAGATGGCTGAAAATTGTTTGCTGATTTTTAGAAAAAGCATAGTGTGAGCTAAAAAGCTGGCACATGGGTTTTGTAGATAATTCCGTTTCTAAGCAACCCAGATTGTCGGATTTTGAAAAAGTGGAGATTTTCTTGAAAAAGCAGGAAAAAAGTATTTTCCCAAAAAAAAGCACAACTCGCAATCTTCAAGAGGATGATAATCTGGATGGACCCATCTCAACAAAAACTGAAAAAGCTTTCGTCAGATTTCTAAAAAATGATCTCCTTGAAACAAGGACCCTGAAAAAGCAAGCCTCTCTTCTTCCTCAACCCGAATCTATGAAGAACACTGAAAAAGCACCTGATTTGGGTCTTCGAATCTTCATTGAAAGAAAAATAAAATCTTTCCTCTGGATGCAACCTGCAAAAAATAATGAAATAAAGAAGCCCAAAGCTTGTCTTTATAAATCTTTTGGTCGAAAAAGCAGCTTTACTTGTGTGAGAAGAAAACTTCATCCTCATCCATGAAGAAAGCAACTTTTAAAGCATAAATCCAAGTGGATGTCTTCGAATAGGAAGAATCCCTATTTTGTAGGAGCCTATGGCTTCATGTGCAAGATGACAAAAATTATCTTCTTTGATGATGTCATCGAATGCGCGAGTTGGAAGAAGTGTTAACAAAATTTTCTTCATTTTCGACACTTCAACACTCGTTTTGACTCAAATATGGCCTGTCTCCGACTTTGACAAGGTGGAAAAATGTCATCATGAACTGAAAAAGCTAACTGATCCTAACATTTTGAAGATTGATCAACTAAGATTCCATCCCCTAGCTCTGTTCGACGATCTGACATCGTTTGACCAAGTTTGACCTCCCCGAAACTGCCAACGAGCGAAGATTGTAACAAGGCATGTCAGAAAACACTGAAAACACAAAAATATTCTAACATTGCACAAGATGGACGCCCCAAGCCTCCTGGGGCGCCCAGTTTCCCAACACTTAGCCATTTTTGTGATTTTTTCAATTTTTACAATTTCTTGGTTTGCGTGCGCGTTCCGGAGGCACAGAACCCCTGTTTGGCTGTCGATTTCTAACAACTGGGATGAAAATGAGTCTGATGATCTGGCAAATATGTGAGCTTGATGGAAACTGAGCTGATTGTACCTTTTGTTTGCCTCGAGAAACATGCCAAACTGATCAACACTGAACCGGAGCGGGCTGACAGAAGGAGATTTGTGTTTTTCAAGAAAAACATGAAAAATAAACTAACACTAGAGAGTTTGGGCGCCCCAAGCCTCCAAAGGTGCCCATTTTGTCAACACTTAGCCATTTTTTCAAAAATTATCAATTTTGTACCTTTTCTCGATTTCCGTGCCGACAGCTCATGTTCGATCTTCGATTTCGGTCATTCTGACGACTGTCGAGGGGGGACGGAGGGTGATCTGAGTAGTCTGAATGCATCTGTGGTGAAATCCTGGCTTTGACTAACTTTTGACCAAGTTTGACCAATCGGAAAGGAGCTGACGGAAGCATTTTTGACGTTTCTCGAAAAATGTGAAAAAAAACTAACACAGGAGAGGATGGGCGCCCCAAGCCTCCAGGGGTGCCCAGTTTCACCAGACTTAGCCATTTTTGTGATTTTTCAACTTTTCCATTCACCTTGGATCCATCTTGCATCGTTTTGCGTGCATCGTCGAGTTGACGGCCGTTTGTTAGTTTTGCGTCATCGAAACAGCGTTGGAAACTCGTCGAAGAGATTTGGCAGGTGAACTTTTCTGTGTTGATGACTTTTGAGCTCATGCTTCACCTTGTGAAAAAGCAAAAATGACCCAGTAGAGAAAACTTGGTCATTTGAAGATTCCGTCTGAACCGCGCCGATCGTGAAGGAAAATCGACCAATGAGAATCGAGCGCGACACCTGATTTGGAGATTCTATTTTTAGAAAGTTTTGCCAACATCCATATCTCAAGAAACCCAGAAAACCTAACTCGACGTCTATTTTTAGAAATTTTGCTTTTTTGACTTTTTGATGAAAAATTTTCTAGACTTGTTTCAAAATGCCTTGATGAAGCAAAAAATTTGGTTGGCTACAACAATTGGCTCTGTCTGGGGACCATGACAGATACTTATGGCATAGGAGAACGAAGAATCTCTGGACTTTTGCAAGTTGGACCAGTGCCTTATCAGTTGGGCAATAGAGTCAAGTCACATTCCTAATCACCTAGAACAAGACATTTCCCTACATCACCTAAAACTGGACTTCCTAAGATCACCTAGGGAGTTGGAACTTCACAACACAAGGAACACAACTGTCACATTACGGAAAGGGGAAAAACATTGCGACATAACAGTCACATCATAGAAAGGGGAAAAACATTACGAGAACAAAAAGTGTTTGGAATTACTCCATCCCTGAAGGGATGAAGTGTTTTAAATAGAATCCACTATAAGGTAGCGGAAGGAGTCTGCCATCCAAGTGTGTGAGAATATAAGTATTCTCCCCTACAAACTCATGGATCTTGTATGGCCCTAGCCATAAGGAATCAAACTTTCCGTGCATTCCTTTGGGCTCATGTCTTTTGTCCCATAGTAGGACTTGATCACCGATCTCGAAGTCTCGCTGGCGAGCTTTCTTATCAAATATTTTCTTCACTCGTTCCTGGTGGTGAGTGATTCTATCTACGACCTCCACCCTTTCTTCTTCTAGCTTCATTAAATATAGGACGCACTTCTCAATAGGATTTTTGAACACATCATCTTCAATTGCGGTCGCCAGCTTCAAAGCAGACAACTCTAGTGTGATAGGTAGCATTGCTTCTATACCGTATAGAATGACGAAAGGTGAAGTACCAATAGCTCTCTTGGGGGTGATTCTATCAGCCCAAAGAGCATCATAAAGCTTCTTATGCCAAGCCTTTTGATTAGAATCAACTAGCTTGTGTATGATAGTGACTATGTTTTTGTTTGACGATTCAGCTTGTCCATTACCCTGAGGGTAATAATCTAATGAATGTGATAACATGGTGCCATGTTCATAACAAAACTCTAGTACTTCTTCGGATGAGAAACATGTTGCATTATCAGTCACTATCTTGCGTGGTACCCCGAATCTTGAAATAATGTTCTCTTTCAGAAAGTCGCAAACAACTTCCGAGGTAGCCCGCTTGGTTGGAATAGCTTCAACCCACTTAGTGAAGTAATCAGTACCTATAAGGACATAAATATGCCCCTTACTGGAATGTGGGTGGATAGGGCCAATGAAATCCAATCCCCATTGCTGAAATGGACCATCAATAATTACTGGTTTGAGGGGAATGGCCACTAGCTTGAGTTTGCCAACAAACTGTTGATAGATTTGACATTTGACACCCATTCATATGCATCACGGAACATAGTTGGCCAATAAAACTGTGCTTGCAGGATCTTGAACGCAGTAACTCTTGATGAAAAGTGACCCCCGCATGCTTGACTATGAAATGCATCCAGCAAACGTCGTTGTTGATCTTTGTTGACGCATAACAAAAGTGTTCCATCAAGCCCTTGCTTGTATAGAACATCATTACAAAGAATGACCTTTTGTGCTTTCAATTTTAATGTTCTCTTCTGCTATTTGTCCATGTGAATTGGACAATCTCCATAAGTTAAATAGTATACGATTTCTGCATACCATTCGTCAGCAGAATCAACAAATAGGACCATAGGAAGATCCTCTTTAGTTTCAATTTTAGATTTGCCATTAGTTAGGTGTTTTAGATCACTGTCTTCTGCCATCAATTGACATAGACCTCTGCCACAAACAAGTTTTGTTGGCTTAATCTCCAAATCATATTCTTGGACCCTTGCGACCTAGTTACCTCTCCTAGTGCCCATCTCCTGCTGAGTTAGCACACTCTTAACTGCTGGATTAGTAACATATACTGTTGTGTGAGCAGACAAAATATAGAATCTGAAATTCTTTATTGCTCTCACGACTGCATATGCATTCTTTTCTATTTGAGAATACCGCATCTCACTATCTTTGAAACTGCTACTCATGAAAGCAATTGGAGACTCAACATCTTCATTCAACCTTTGTGTCACTATGGCAGACATGGTATGTTCAAATGCGTAATAGTAAAGAATGAAGTCTTTAGTAAAATTAGGACGGACTAACACTGGCGTTTGGCTAATGGCTTCCTTGATTGCGACAAATGCCTTCTTACCTTCATCTGTCCATTTGAAAGTAGATGTTTTCTTCATCATAGCTGATATATCCTTTGTAAGATCTAAGAAATTTGGAATAAACCTTCGTATGAAATTTATTTTATCGAACGAGTGCACACCAGTTTTGCTTGTTGGTAGAGACAAATTTCTGATAGAATCAACCCGACTAGGATCAATCCGTGTTCCTTCCTTGGAAACAATATGGCCCAGCAGTTTACCTTCCGTTACTGCAAAGATGGATTTCTTAGGATTTAAAGAAATCCCGTGATATCTGCATCTTTCAAACACTTTCACCAAGTGGTCAAAATGGTCTCCTCATGTTTTTGAGAAAACAGTGAGATCATCGAGGTAAACAACGATCAACTTGTTCTTCAAATCTCCAAATGCTAAATCCATAGCTCTCTGGAATGTGGCACCAGCATTGATGAGGCCGAAAGGCATCCTTTCATAAGCAAACATACCCCATGGGGTGGTGAAAGCTGTCTTGAACTGATCTTCCTAGGCCACAACGATTTGGTTATATCCAGAAAAACCATCAAGTAATGATAACATCTCTGAACTGGTGACTGTTTGCAGTGTGTGCTCCATGATTGGCAGAGGATAATTATCCTTGAGAGATGATTGGTTCAAGTTCCTGAAATCCACGCAGATTCTGATTTCACCATTTTTCTTGTGCATAGGAACTATGTTTGACACCCATGTTGAATGCTGAATTGGGAATATTATCTTTGCATCCACCATCTTCTGGATCTCCGCATAAATCATATCTTGAATCCGTGGATTGTAATATCTTTGTTTCTGCTTGAAAGGCTTTGTATCAAGTTTTAATGGAATGGTGTGAGACAATTCAATGGGTGTGAAGACCTTCAAGTCTTCGTATGACCAGGCAAAAACATCTCAGTACTGTCTAAAAAGAGAGATAAACTTCTCGCTTTCTTCCTCTGTACAACACTTGCCTATATTAACAAGCCTAGGTTTGTCGTCTGAACCAATGTTCACCTGATGATGCTTTGCAGAGGTCTTATCATCAATTCTTCTTTGATTTTGGATATACCTATCATGTCTGTCAAATATATCCTCCAAGGATACAAGACCCTTAGGGATTTTATTTCCTTTCAATTGGATAATACCCGAATCTGCCTCTTCCACTGCTTTGGCATCCCTTGGAGTTTCCACCGAAGTTTCTTCAAACCAACCTTCAAAAGATGAGAGGAATGAATCAAATTCATCTTTGTTGTCTTCGATATTTTTGATCTCAGTTGTTGATTCTCTGAAAGGAGCCGAACTTCCCTCAAAGAAAAGCCCCTTGAAATTATCTTCCATAACGAGAAATTCTTCGATGTGGTCATCATCATCAAAGATTTGCCAGTTGTCACAATTATCGGGGATGGTTGACCTGTATATTAGCTCAATAGTAAATGCATTCTGATGAAAATCAGAATGAGGCATGAAAAGTGAAGCAGATACTGCTAGGGCATCTGCTTTGCTATTCTCCAAGCGTGGAATATATCAGATGTCAAAGGCCTCAAACCAATCGATTGCATTCCATACTCTATATCTATAATGTCGAAGGCGATCCTTTTTCACTTGAAATTGTCCCCTGACCTACTTCATGATCAGTTCTGCATCACCTTCAACTCTAAGTAGTTTAATACCCATATCCTTTGCATTCTTGAGACCTAACAAAAGTGCCTCGTACTCTGCCATATTATTTGTGCACTCAAATTGTAAGTGGTATGCAAAAGGATACAAACGACAATCGGGAGAAATTATCACAACCCCTACCCCCGAGCCGGCGGTTGAACAACTTTCGTTAAATTGCAAAGTCCATACCTTTGAATCTTCTTTTGATTTGTCAATTGCACAAACAACTTCCTAATTTTCTTCAGTTATTTCTGACAACATAACATATGTACCAGGACCCGTTTCTTGATATAGCACTTGTGCTTGAGGATCCTAAGATTTCACCACCGTGAACCGTGACTTGGTTTCAGGTTCCAATTTGAAATTACCTTTCTTTAAAGGAATGGTTGCAAATGACCAATCCAATTGTATTTCCCCTCCAAGGTCTTTGTAGAAACTTCTACTTAGCAGCATCCCATAGCTAGTTGGAATGTCAGCTACCAAGATAGTCATCATTATTTTCTTCTCTGGGCAAGCTGCTAATTGAACTTGAGCATCCTTCAATTGTCCAACCAATGGCACTGATTTAGACTCAAGTGAATAACACTTGTCATGTGTTTTGGTGCACGAGAGTCCCAAAGCGTTCATTACCTGCAAAGGCATGACATTGTCTGAGGCTCCTGAATCAATGATACAATTGCTCAATTTATAACTTCCTATATACAGAGAAATATAGAAGGGCTTTGGCTTCTCTCCTGCCAGAACAGAAGATTCTAGCAATGTGGGCTGCATGACAGTATCTTTCTTGACGTACTTGACAATTCTATCCAGCTGATCTGGATGGTCTTGAAGATACTCTAGCTGAGAAATCTTCACCTTTGTCTTCATCATGGAATCTACTATATCAAAATTTGTTGAAGATGAATTCTGAGTAGTTTGAACACTTTCACATGATGGCTGAGCATTGGAAGTGGAAGCCACTTCCTTTTCCTTTTCTTTTGGTCTTTGTCTATCCTCTCCTTCCTTCTATGCTTTAAAATGTTGAGTACGTGTAAACACAGGAGTTGAAAGATTTTCATGATTCACTGCAAGAGAATATTGACGAAAATCGTCTTGTTCTTCCTTCATTATAACGGGTTCATTCTGGAAGTATCCCGTGGTAGAGTCGCCATTGAAATTGTCCGTCTGTGGTAAGACAACATTCGCACTTGGGGAGGGAACAATGTTTGAAATAGGTGCAGCATCAACATATCCCATGATTTGATTCATCCTTAAATTTTTAGGACACGTGGCTCCGGTATGTGCATCAGTCTCATGAAAGGAACAAAACACTGCATTTTGAGCAACATCGACTGCTTGCCTTGGTGGTGGTGCTGGCAACCTGGGCCTATAGTTATTGAAAGGCTGAAAATTGTTCCTCTTAGGTTGATATGGTTGCTGAGGCTGATACTGGTGCTGTGGTTGGTATTGTTGTTGCGCGGGTTGCCCCTGAGTAGGCAACTGTCTCTTCATGATAGTCACTTCGTTTGCAACCTTATGCAGCAGTGGATCTGCAGAACTCTGAACTAGAGGCCTGATTGAATCCATTTTCATCTTGCCAAAGGTAATCATGTCATCCTCTAACTTGATGGCATTTTCTTGTGCATTGGATAATTCTGTTTCATTAGCCGATCTCAAAAAGAAGGCTATCTCAGAAGGAAGAGCGTTAATGAAACTGCTCAACAGAATTTGTGGAGATGGATTAAGAGTATGAGAAAGACGTGTAACTAGGCGATTAAACCTTGCCACAAACTCCCTCATTGGTTCATTGTTTTCCATCTTTGAATTTGAGAGTTGGGCGAACAATCTGTGACCATCTTCGGCAGGCTTGAACCTTGCCAAGAATTTCTCGCTCATAGTTGCCCAACTTGTAATGATTCCTGGTTCCAGATGATTGAACCAATCGGCAGCATTTCCTGCGAGAGTCTCAACGAAGAGACGCATGGCGACATCTTCATGTGATACATGCAAAACAGCGCAAGCTGTTGTGAATGCAGAGATGTGTTCATTAGGATGTTGAGTTCCATCGCCATGGAACCGAGGAAAGTGCTTCCTTGACCCCTTTGGTAAATCATGATGTGCTTGTAGGGCCAAAGGTCCAATGTTATTACCCCAAGGCAATGGTGGCGGTCACCTTTGATTTGGATCATTGTGATTGTTGTTATTTGCATCACCCATTGCTCTAGGTTGGATTACTGGTTCTTCTAGTAATTCTTCCTACTTGACTTCAGGAACTATCTGAATTTCTTGAGCTATGTTGGATGCTTCTCCAACTTTTGTAAAATCAAGATCTTGAAAGAAAGGATCCGTAGCACCGCCTTTTCCTTTTCTTGAATAAACCCTGTGAGCCAGGATTATCTATTGGCACGCGAGAGGTGGTAGTACTGGTCTTCCTGCTACAAGATCTGCTTTGTGTTCTTCTTCGTCAAGGATAGCAGCTGCGTTTCTCCACTAATCAGGACTTTCCTTTTGCACAAATATGAAACTTCTAAGGCTGCTAATGATGTCCGTTTGCTCTACTTCCACTTGTACAAGATTTGGTTGAATAACAGGTGGTGTAAGATTTGGTTGTTGAACTGGAGTAGAAGGACGCTAGAGAGTCATTACCATGTCATAAGCCTAAGCTTGCTTGAAGTTTTATGCCTCGTGCCCCACGGTGGGCGCCAGAAAACTATTGGCGTTTCAATTCTCACCTCTGGTATGCGATTTGGAAATGGACAGCTATGCATAGATAAACTACTCTCCTATTGGAAGGGGGAGTTCCCTTTCTTGCTGATGTTCGCTGAAAAGATAACTTGAATGAAACTTCACCTATCTTTTTCTTGATTCTCAGCTGCAAAGCACAAGGTTATAAAACTCTAAACGCTACAGAAGAGGTTTTTCCTTTTTAATAAAACTTCTACTACAACTAACATAGACTAATGACGCTTTCAACCTCCTGAGTAAATTCAGAGCAAAGGAAGTTGAAAGTGAACGGGGAATGATTGTTAACACAAAAACTCAAGTAGTTTTCCTCTAGATTTACACCACAAGACTAAGAGTACTTTAATGATGAAAGCTGAAAATGAAAGCCACAGAAGCTACACATCTGACAACGAAAACTTGATGAATCGATATAGAATATCAGAGCAAAGTAGGCATGAGATTTCTATTCAATATTAGAAAGTTTAATACAACTCCAGGACAGCAACACTGCAGCAAAAGGTAGGCATACAGTAAGCGATCAAACACCGGAGAACACTGAACATAGATTGAACAGACACTGGGAATAACAATGTTTGCAGGCTAGAATAAGCACAGCAAATTTGCTATCACCACTACTATTACCAACAATGGGCAAGGATGCCCTTATTTATACTAAAATCAAAGGAGTAGGGAACCCTAAAATCTCCTTGTTTAACCCTAACTTGCCAACTCGCAAGCTTTATTACTATTCTAAGACAAAGATACAATAAACAAATGCTTTAAAGCAATCTGCTTTAAAGCAAAAAGATTCCAACTATCACAATGTGCTTTCTTTCTAAATATAAAATGGATGAGCTTAGGATGAAAGCACCTGCTTTAAAACAAAAAGCACATGTTTTAAAGCTGCTTTATTTTGGAATGCATCCTCATCAACATTCTAGCTTTTTGGTGATGTCATCCGTCGATATTCTGGGAAACAATATCTTCTAAAAAGCGAGTGACCACATCTCTGCCAGGAACACTGATACTCTCTAGAACAATATTCTGATTCTCTAACATTTCTTCACCATTGGCAACCAGCTGAAGAAATTCATGAACTTCACCCACAGCTTTGTCAAATTTCACTGACATTGCAGCAAGACGACTCATCTTGCTGGCATTGATATCATCATTAAAGTTGTTGCGGACGAGAGTCTGGAACTCTGCTTGCACTTCCCTGAGGTCATACAGGGTACCATCTTCTTTCTCATATGAACACAAGATCTAAGAGACAAAGGATCTGACGAACTTGAGGATGCCGATTACCTTTTCTTTCCATTCTGTCAACTCTGAAATCATACTGTCATAAGTTTTTACTGTGAAAAGATATTGTGCTTTCCAAGTAGAAACTGTCTTCTTATCTTCAGCTGAATCAACAGTATCAAGTGCAATCTTCAAGTCAGAGATAATGATCTCAAACACTGGTCTATTTTCTGCCATGATCTGCTGTGACCCCTGTATGCCTTGGCGTAAATCATGAGCGTTGTACTTCAATTGATAAAGCTCTGCAAGTACAACTCTCCCTTTGGTCACAAATTCTTCTACCCAATTGTCCATGTGCCTCCCATAGAGGACCAACTTACTGAAATGCCGCTGATCGGCTGGTGATCCAAGACTTGGTGGAAGAAGCAAATCAACCTGTGAAGTGCCATGGAAAAGGTTGGAAATATATTGCCGCAACTGTCGAACCTCAGCTTTGAGAGCTGCCTTGTCTTCTCCATCTCTCAACACCCTTTCCTTCAAGCTATCCGCTGCAACCTCAAAGAGATTGACATCTGTATGGTGAGTACTTCTGCCAAGGTTAGCTTTGACAACTATGAAGTCATCAACCTCGACATCATTAGCACTTCTATTTTCTGGAGGTGTTGCAGTCTCAACAATGATTTCTCCATCTGCATTCTTCTCAATGCGAATCTGCTTCTTCAGCTGCTTGTCTGGTGTGTCTTGATAGATGCTTTTTAGCTCTGTTAAGTCCAGCTGATATGAGGGCTTTCTTCTCTTCCTTCCCAGAATGTTTTCAAGCCAGGGTGAGCCATCCTCTCTTGGAAACTCAGTTCTCGCCTCGTCAGCTCCTGATGAATCAATGCTTGCATCAAAGTTGCGAACTGGTGAATCTAACTCTGAATCTATGTGAATAGGAGAAGGGATTGGTGAAGGTGGAGATACATGATCTGAAGGTGACACTTCATCATGCGGCGTTGTTTCAACAGGAGCTTCTGGTTCAACTGGTGGATGTTCCTGTTGGACATGAGCTGGAGACTCATCTTTCTTCCTCTTTAACTTTGCCATTTTTGTTCCCTCTGGGAGAACACTCATAGCCTTTACTCTTTGTTTTGGCTTGGAAGTGGAAGGTTCTGATGGTTGCACAACTGGCGGCTCTGCTACTGGAATATCATCCTTCCGCTTAGTCTTCAAGAATATCAAACTATTTTTAACCACTCGACTTGTTCTCTCCTCAATGGAAGTACTCTCTTTTACTGACCAATTAACTAGCGGCAACGGTTGTTGCTCAATTTGATCCCTAAAATACGTGGGAAGTAGAACTTCACCACTCTCTGTCAAACCCTCTATGTCCTCTGATAGGATATCAGACATTTGCTGAAGAGTGAACCTACTGTAACTACGTCTTTGCACTTCATACTCATCAGCACAATTAGCCTAGAAGTCTTCAACTGTAAACTTGTGTGTACAATTCTGACCAAGATGTGATGCATAGACACCACAGGGATCATATGAAGATCTCCTGTCGAAAGACTTAAGACCATATCTGGATGATTCATTACCGATTGCCTTGGCATCTGCTCCAGATCTACATCTGTAAATACTCATCCCAAGTGGAAAATTGAAGGCAGTCTTGCGTCTTCTACACAAAAATGTATGCACTTGATAAGCTTGCTTGAAAAATTTCATAAATGCTATTTCATCTGTAGGATATCGCGGCAACATGGCTGGCTCTCCTAAGAAGCCATATACTCTGATGTAGGAAAAAGTAGGAAATTGGATAAACCAATCAGCCCATTCTGCCATTGCTATTCTAGCCTCTACAGAAAACCGTATATGCAACTCCATGTCCATGTCTCGCACTGCATGCATCAAGAATGCATCATTCACCCACCTGTAATGTCGTTCAACTTGAGAGATCTCTAATTGTGGGAAATGATGATACACATGCTGAGTACCCAGAGTTCCAACAACATTCAAACCTCTGAATTAACCCTGAAAAGCCATCAAATACCCAAGGTATGATATCATATGGAATTCATGAGCCCTTTGAAAATCAATTATTTGTTGGTGGAGACAATCACTGATTAGTGCCGACCAATCATAGAATTCGGTTCCGTCAACAATCTAGGACATGATGTAAAACATCCAAGGCTGAAATTTGTTTGCATCTGCTTGACCCATGATACAGCTTAGCAGAGTAATCATTATTGCATGCTCCTCCTTGAATTCTCCACGTCCAACGTTCTTTGGCATAATATTCTGCTTTTCTTTCAACCACCTCTGACCAATCTTTTTTCTGTATTTTTCCTTATCATTATTCCAAACCCTCTTGCATTCTTCAAGTGAAATAGTTAAGTTCTCTCTCCAAATAGGTATTGTAAAGCACTTTTCAATGTCGTTTGGCCTCAAGCTGCAGAGCACACGTCCATCACCCGACTGAATTTCTCTTGTGACTGAGTTGTAATGCGTCACACAAGCAATCAGAAACTCGATACTTTACACGATGATAGGAAAGGATGCCACTGCAAGCAAACCGGAGTGTCCAAGATTCCTAATGGCATTATTTCCTGCATCCTCCAAGGAGTGTAAATTGATGACTGGAAGTACTTTATGCAAGTCTGTTTCACAAGTTTTCAGGTAATCATGAACCAATGCTATTTTGTGCTTGAATTGTGTTGGAGAGTACTGCATATTAGAAGATTTGAAAATCGACTGTGAACACGCTTATGTTGGAAAAAGTATTGAACCGATGGCTGAAAATTGTTTGCTAATTTTTAGAAAAAGCAGAGTGTGAGCTAAAAAGCTGGCACATGGGTTTTGTAGATAATTCCGTTTCTAAGCAACCTAGATTGTCGGATTTTGAAAAAGCGGAGATTTTCTCAAAAAAGCAGGAAAAAAGTAGTTTCCAAAAAAAAAGCACAACTCCTAATCTTCAAGAGGATGATAATCTGGATGGACCCATCTTGACGAAAACTGAAAAAGCTCTGGTCGGATTTCTGAAAAATGATCTCCTTGAAACAAGGACCCTGAAAAAGTAAGCCTTTCTTCTTCCTCAACCCGAATCTATGAACACTGAAAAAGCACCTGGTTTGGGTCTTCGAATCTTCGTTGAAAGAAAAATAAAATCTTTCCTCTAGATGCAACCTGCAAAAAATAATGAAATAAAGAAGCCCAAAGCTTGTCTTTATAAATCTTTTGGTCGAAAAAGCAGCTTTACTTGTGTGAGAAGAAAACTTCATCCTCATCCATGAAGAAAGCAACTTTTAAAGTATAAATCCAAGTGGATGTCTTCGAATAGGAAGAATCCCTATTTTGTAGGAGCCTATGGCTTCATGTGCAAGATGACAAAAATTATCTTCTTTGATGATGTCATCGAATGCGTGAGTTGGAAGAAGTGTTAACAAAATTTTCTTCATTTTCGACACTTCAACACTCGTTTTGACTCAAATATGGCCTGTCTCCGACTTTGACAAGGTGGAAAAATGTCATCATGAACTGAAAAAGCTAACTGATCCTGACATTTTGAAGATTGATCAACTGAGATTCCATCCCCTAGCTCTGTTCGACGATCTGACATCGTTTGACCAAGTTTGACCTCCCCGAAACTGCCAACGGGCGAAGATTGGTAACAAGGCATGTCGAAAAACACTAAAAACACAAAAATATTCTAACACTACACAAGATGGGCGCCCCAAGCCTCCTGAGGTGCCCAGTTTCCCAACACTTAGCCATTTTTGTATTTTTTCAATTTTTACAATTTCTTGGTTTGCGTGCGCATTCCGGAGGCACAGGACCACTGTTTGGCTGTCGATTTCTAACAACTGGGATGAAAATGAGTCTTATGATCTGGCAAATATGTGAGCCTAATGAAAACTGAGCTGATTGTACCTTCCGTTTGCCTTGAGAAACGTGCCAAACTGATCAACACTGAACTGGAGCGGGCTAACGGAAGGAGATTTGTGTTTTTCAAGAAAAACATGAAAAATAAACTAACACTGGAGAGTTTGGGTTCCCCAAGCCTCCAAGGGCGCCCAGTTTGTCAACACTTAGCCATTTTTTCAAAAATTGTCAATTTTGTACCTTTTCTCGATTTCTGTGCTGACAGCTCATGTTCGATCTTCGATTTCGGTCGTTCTGACGACTGTCGAGGCGGGATAGAGGGTGATCTGAGTAGTCTGAATGTATCTGTGGTGAAATCCTAGCTTTGACTGACTTTTGACCAAGTTTGACCAACCGGAAAGGAGCTGACGGAAACATTTTCGATGCTTCTCAAAAAACGTGAAAAAAACTAACATAGGAGAGGATGGGCGCCCCAAGCCTCCAGGGGCGCCTAGTTTCACCAAACTTAGCCATTTTTGTGATTTTCCAACTTTTCCATTCACCTTGGATCCATCTTGCATCGTTTTGCGTGCATCGTCGAGTCGATGGCTGTTTGTCAGTTTTGCGTCGTCAAAACAGCGTTGGAAACTCGTCGAAGAGATTTGGTAGGTGAACTTTTTTGTGTTGATGACTTTCGAGCTCATGCTTCACCTTGTGAAAAAGCAAAAATGACCCAGTAGAGAAAACTTGGTCGTTTGAAGATTCCATCTGAACTGCACCGATTGTGAAGGAAAATCGACCAATGAGAATCGAGCACGACACCTGATTTGGAGATTCTATTTTTAGAAAGTTTTGCCAACATCCATATCTCAAGAAACCCAGAAAACCTAACTCGATGTCTACTTTTAGAAATTTCTAAAAATAGAAATTTTTATTTTTAGAAATTTTGCTTTTTTGACTTTTTGACGAAAAATTTTCTAGACTTGTTTCAAAATGCCTTGATGAAGCAAAAAATTTGGTTGGGTACAACACTCATCAAGGCCCTTGAGGAATATAGTTCTAAGGATCTCTTGGTTCATTGTTTCTTCTACACAACATTTTACTATGAAGATGAATCTGTCTAGAAAATCTTCCAGGCTTTCATCTTCTTTTTGTTTGAGTCTAAATAATTCTTCCTTTCTATCACTGACCCTACAATAATTTTGATATTTGTTGAAGAAGATAGTTTCCATATCATCCCAAGAGGTGATTGATTTTGAAGCCAGTCCCATTAACCATCTCATAGCGAAATCCCGTAGGGTGGAAGGAAACAGTTTCAATTTCTGGTTATTAGTTTTGTAATCATATGTCTAGAAAAGGACTTTAAATTCAAAAAGAAACTAGTTCGGATCTTTGGAAGCCAATCCTCTAAAGGTTGGTAGGATAGAAGGTGAAATGTTTTTCATTGGTGCCTCTTCGTCTGGATTGAGAGCAATGGGGTAGGTGAATGTTTGAGTTGCTCTCCTACCATTTTGGTTATCATATTGGTTGTTTGGTGCTCTCCTTCCATTCTGGTTATTGAAAGGGTCATTATTGTTATCAACCATTATATCTGAAAGAATGTATTCCTTCGTAGATTCTTGTTGTAATGGCTAAGTATCTGAGGTATTTTGAGAAGCCTCAAGTTGGTCCTCACTAACCAATTCATATTGAAAACGTTCTTTGACTAAGGCTTCTAACTCCCTTAGGTTAGTGGTTGGAACAACTAATTGGAAGGTTTTTGGTATAAATCTTCCATGTGGGCCCCTTTTCCTGACCATGCAAAAAAAAAAGTTGAATATATTTTTTGACTACTATATAAGAGTTACCTAATTGTTCTCCTAATGACATAATGTGCAGTCCCTAACAACAATGCCAAAAAGTAACAGGGTGTCGTTAGACCTTGTACTTTAGTTGAAATATATCAATTTATCAACTGGGTTGTGTCCAAGGCTATATGCAATAGGAGGTTCAAGTATCTCATTTTAGTAGTGATTTTCTAAGTTTTTAAAAAATGAGATTTGCAAAACAAATTCTAAACTAGAAAGCATGGAAATTTATTTTAAGAAAAACTTCAAGTAAATGACTAAAAATCATCAATAGCCTATATTAGAGAAAAATTGGTGAAACTAATCTATGAAAGCATGAGAAAAACAAGAACTAAACTATACTCTAGAATTTTTATGAAACTACGAAAATTTAAACCACAGAAGAACTCCAAAACTTCTCTACCACAGAATAGTGAAAAGAAGCTTCAGAACTTTGAAATATCTTAATCAACACTTTATGGAATTTGAACTATAATTGAATTCTAAATTTCACTTAAACAATAATCACAACACAAGTTCTATAGGTTGACACAGATTAATTGCCACAATTTTGAAAGAACAGAAAACTATTTTGTAATAATAACAATGACAATAACACTTTCACATAACAACAAAACAAATACTTATCTATCTATCTCCTTTCCGTTCGATTGGCCAGCTCTTCAGAATATTTTAACTAACTCAAATCATATCAAATAGTAACAACACAAATATATTCCCATCTTACATAAGCATGTATACAAAAGCTTATTGACTTTTAGAGTAGTTTTGATAATTCTATTATCATTTTGTATCATTAAACAACATGAGGTTTTCTTATATCTACCGAATAACTAGAAATCTAGGATGGCTTATCATTGCCACTTTGAAAATTCTTTTAACAAAAAACATAACAAACTACCTTAAAGAGTTTGACTTGCAGTGAAATAAAAGAGGATTTGAGTGGAGCTTAAATGTATCTGATGTCTTGAAATAATTGAAAATAAAAGATAATGCTATATGGATGGAGATGCCTAAAGTAACTGAAGTCTTCAACTACTAGTCTCCTTCATTTCTAGCACTTTTGACTCCAATCTTCATTAAATGGTCGCTTTCTCCACTCCATTGTTTCCAAGTCATGTTCATGAAATAACATATCTTTTCACAACACTTCATCATCATTAGTGGTCAAAATTTAATCAAATTAATAATAAAGCCTTATACACCATTCCTTCATAAATAAACAACATTTATCATAAGATTTTAATAAATTGGCATAATTTGGGTCAATCTAGATTAGTAAAAGGGGGTAATTGGGTCAAATTAAGATGAGGTTGATTTTACCTCATCAGTGGCACTAAGAAAGCGCATGGTTCAATGACTTCCAAATGAATGTAGTATTTTTCTATAACAAAGATAATCTCATTTTCCATCTTCTATGCTACCTTATGGATTAATCTTTCCCTCTCTTGCATTTTTTATTGAAAATTTGAGAATAATGACTCATAGTCATATCTATAGATAGTTATGTTTGAGAACCCATCTATATTCTCATTGATTTGATTTTTGATGGAGGCATCTAACCTCCATGTACATTTACTACTCTCGAGCGATTCTCTTAGAAAATATAATGCTAGAAAAATTATAAGTGACCCATACCTAAATTCATGGTGGATTTTCTTTGTTTTCTCTGAATTATCCATGAGATCCTCCCTTAGGGTTTCATAGAGATCATATGCTTTTCCATTAGTGATCATCTCATAAGTAGTGTGGAAACACATTGCTAGTGTAGAATCTTCTCTTCCAGTATGGACAATTTGATAAGGAATACATTTTGTAGCATACCTCACTCTAAGGTCACATATTTTATTAATGATGAGGAACTACTTATTGAATGTTACTCCTATCAACACAATGATAGATTTGTTGTCCACTTTCTTGGAATTTTATCCTATCTCACATAGCTCTATTACCCTTTTAATTGCCTCTTTTGTGATTATAAATTATGTCTATGTACATGAATTCTTTGTTGATGCCACTCAACACTAATCAGATCCATTTGTGATCTTTGCTAAAATATTGGAATTTTTCCCATATGTCTAATTTGAGATTGTTATGGAGTAAAAAGTGGACACATGCCTTTTTACCTCCTATTTTAGCTCCTAGGTCCTTGTGCTTATGTTGTTATATGAAGCCTAATCAAAATCAGAGGTTAAATTTACCCCACTTTTATCAGTGTGGTTTCCCCCTAAATTATTTAACGGGGTCAAAGGGCAGTGCCCCTTACAGGGGTTTGGGGGCAGTGCCCCCAAGACAGGGTCAAGGTTCAAGGGGTCCATTAGCTGACATAAAAAAACCCTATTTTTGTAACCGACATAAGGCTTGATAAAATAGGATAAAGGTTAGCATTTCTATTGATGTATTGTAGCATTTTACAACGGTATTGAGTTGCAAGGATTGCTGGTTGTAATTAGTTTGATTTACTAGATAATAATAGTGGACTCTTTGTTGGTGGATGTAGCCTGGGTTTGGGTGAACCACATTAAAACTTGTCTCTTGTTGTTATTATTTCTATGTATTTTCATTCCTCTATTTAATATTTATTTGCATTTAATTGATATCTTCTGCTAGTTAACCCTAACAAGTGGTATCAAAGCAGGTTGTGTTCGATTATCGTCTATAGGAAGGTTTCATGGTTGAGTGGGAGTCTCACGGTTGAGTGGGAGCAATGGTGAATGAGGGTAAATTGAAGGTCGATAAATTCAATGGGCAGAACTATCAGTTATGGAAGATACAGATGGAAGATTATCTTTATCAGAAGGATTTATGGAGGCCGTTGGAAGGAATAGCTAAGAAACTGGTAATAATGACTGATGAGGATTAGAATCTTCTAGATAGAAAGGCACTAGGAATCATTTGGTTGTGCCTAGCACCATCTATGGCATTCAATATAATAGAAGTGATGACATCAAGTGAACTAATGAAAGCTTTAGCTAAATTGTATGAAAACACCTCAACCTCAAATAAGGTATTTCTCATGAAACGTTTGTTTAATCTGAAAATGATTGAGGGTGGATCTATGATAGATCATTTAAATGAGTTTAATATGATTACCAGTCAATTAACTTCTGTAAAAGTGAAATTTGATGAAGAGGTGAGGGCTCTCTTGATATTATGTTCTTTGCCAGAAAGCTAGAATAGCTTGGTAATGGTTATAAGTAACTCTGTCTCTAGTTCAAATACTTTAAAATTTGATGATGTTGTTGGTGTTATCTTTAGCAAGGAAATGCGATGGAAAAGATCAGGAGGGTCCACATCAGGGAGTGTTTTGAACACAGAAAGTAGGGGCAGATCAAAGGAGAGAGGAAAAGGTTTGAGAGGTCATGGGAAGTCATGAGGAAAATTAAAGGACAAGAGATCCCAATCTAGAGGACAGAAGGATTGCTAGTACTATGGGAAAGCAGGTCATCTAAAGAAAGATTGTTGGTCTTGGAAGAATAAAGGAGACAAACAAGAAGGCAATAAGGAGGCAAATGTGGTAAGTAATAAATATGAAGATGATGCTTTGATTCTTTCCCTAGATAATGCTGATGATTCAGGGGCCTCATTTCATGCTACACACCATAGAAGTTATATTCTTGATTATGTCCAAGGGGATTTTAGGCTAGTTTATTTGGGAGATAACGAACCCTGTCAGATTGTTGGAAAGGGAAGAATCAAGATTAAGTTGCAGAATGAGAATCATTGGCTACTACAAGAGGTAAGGAACATTCCAAGGCTAAGTAGGAATTTAATTTTAGTAGGGCAGCTAGCTGATGAAGGTTGTATTGTTACATTTACTAATAAAAATTGGAAGGTTTCAAGAGGTGCCTTAATAGTAGAAAAAGGTGTGAAAGTAGGCACCTTATATCTTTGTATAGATCATATTGTTCCTTCTACTTTAGCTATTCCAGTAAAAAAACAAACAAGTTCAGGAACAGTTGTTATAGGTTCGCAGGAAGAGACTGAAACAGTTGCTGCAGGTTCTGAGACAACACTGTGGCATAATAGACTTAGGCATATGAGTGAAAAAGGTATGAAGGTACTTCATTCTAAGAAAGTTTTACCAGGTCTAAAATGTATTAATATGGATTTCTGTGAAAGTTGTGTGTATGGCAAACAAAAGAGAGTCAATTTTCTCAAGGATGGGAAGCAAAAGAAAGATGAAAAGTTAGAGCTTGTGCATACAGATGTATGGGGACCAACTTAGGTATCTTCTCTCGATGGCTCTCGATATTATGTTACATTCATAAATGATGCAACTAGGAAGGTTTTGATTCTTTTCCTTAGGTAGAAATCTGATGTATTTGAAAATTTTAAGAAATGGAGGAGCTTGGTTGAGAATGAGATGGGTAAAAGATTAAAATGTCTTAAATCTAATAATGGTAGTGAGTATTGTAGCAAAGAATTTGAGGATTATTGTTCCTTTAATGGAATTCATAGGCATAAAATGGTTCTAGGAAATCCACAGGAAAATGGAGTGGCTGAACGCATGAATTGAACAATAATGGAGCGTGCAAGGACCATGAGATTGCATGTCAGGATGCCTTTAAACATGTGGGAAGAGGTTGTCAATACCACTGTATATTTAATTAATAGAGGTCCTTCAGTTCCTTTGGGCTGTGGTATTCTAGAGGAAGCATCGATAGGTAAGAAGGTGAGTTATTCTTTTCTCAAAACCTTTGGAAGTGAAGTATTTGCACATGTAGATTTTGAAAATAGAACCAAGCCGGATGCAAAATCAAAAGTGTACCTTTGTTGGATATAACATTGATGAATTTGGTTATAGGCTTTGGGATTTTGAAAATCAGAAAATTATGAGAAGCAGGGATGTTGTATTCAATGAGAAGGTGTTGTACAAAGATCAGTTGCAACAGCATGAGAAGAAAGAAAAGGATTATGTGGTGTTGGATGATACTCTAGATAGTGATGTTTTAGTGGTTCCTCATGCTTTGCAACAACAACAAGAAATACCACAAAATCCAGTGAATGTTAGATGGTCAACAAGGCTAAGTAGACCTCCTAAAAGGTTTTCTCCCTCTTTGTATTCTATTTTGTTAACAGATGTTGATGAATCAGAAGGGTATGATGAAGCTATGCAGGTGGATACAAAGGTTCAGTGGGAGCTTGCAATGAAAGAAGAAATGGACTCCTTTCTGAAAAATCAAACTTGGGAATTATGTAAGTTGCATACAGGTAGAAAGGATTTACCAAACAAATAGGTTTATATGCTAAAAGAGGAAGATGGAGGTAAGAAAAGATTTAAAGCTAGGTTAGTTGTAAAAGGATTTGCATAGAAAAGAGGTATTGATTTTGATGAGATATTTTCTCCGGTTGTCAAGATGACTTCTATTCGTATTGTTTTAAGTATTGTGGCTACTGAAGATTTGCATTTCGAATAGTTAGATGTGAAAACTAACTTTCTCCATGGTGATTTGGAGGAGGGGATCTATATGGAACAACCACAGGGATTTGAGGTCGAAGGTAAGGAGAAACTGATGTACAGATTGAAGAAGAGTTTATATGGCTTGAAACAAGCACCTCGGCAATGGTATTTGAAATTTGATAGTTTTATGGCTGAGCAAGGCTATAGCTGGTGTAATTCTAACCATTGTGTTTATTTTAAGAGGTTGGATAATGACAACTACATTATTTTATGTTTATATGTTGATGACATGCTTGTAGCAGGGTCTAACATGGATCACATAAGAGAGTTAAAATAACAATTAGCACAAGCATTTGCTATGAAGGATTTGGGGGCAGCAAAATAAATCCTTGGTATGAAAATTTGTAGAGATAGGAAGAACAAAAAAATGATTGTATCTCAAGTTGATTATGTTGAAAAGGTGTTGCAGAGATTCCATATGGAGAATGCAAAAGCTGTCAGCACACCTTTGCCTAGTCATTTGAAATTGACTAAGGAGATGTGTCCTAAGACACAAAAGGAGGAAGAAAAAATGTCCAAAGTACCATATGTTTCAGTTGTAAGAAGTTTAATGTACGCCATGGTATGCATGAGACCAGATATTGAACATGCTATAGGAGTCATAAGCATGTATATGAGTCATCCTGGATTGGAGCATTGGAATGCAGTTTAGTGGATTCTTAGATATTTGAGAAGTACATCCAATAAACACTTATGTTTTGGGGGCTCTAATACTGATTTAGCAGGTTATGTAGACTCAGATTTGTAGGAGATATTGATACTAGGCAGAGTACTATAGGTTTTGTCTTTACTGTAGGTGGGACAACGGTGAGTTAGATCTCCAGGTTGTAAAAGGTGGTTGCTTTGTCCATGACGGAGGCAGAGTATGTAGCCGCAACAGAGACAAGCAATGAGATGATATGGATGCAATCTTTCATGGAAGAATTGGGCAAACAACAGACTAACAGTTCTTTGTATACAGATAGTCAGAGTGCCATACATCTTGCAAAGAATTCTGCCTTGCATTCAAAGACCAAAAACATACAGCTCAAGTATCACTTCATCCAGTCGGTGTTAGATGATGGATAGTTAAGACTGGAAAAGATACATACAGATGAAAATCTAATGGATATGTTTATGAAGGCAGTGACAAGGGAGAAGTTGGGCTACTCTTCAGCTTCAGTTGGTCTTCAAGACTGAAAATAAAAAAAATCAGAACAGTAGAGTCCAGGGTGCTTATTTCTAGTGGGAGCTACAGGGTCAGTGGTGTTATAATCACTCTCCAAGTGGAAGATGATATGGAGTGGAGTCTGATTAGTCTCCAAGTGGGAGATTGTTGTTCTATGGAGCCTAATCAAACTTAGAGGTTAAATTTACCCCACTTTTATCAGTGTAGTTTCCCCCCAAATTATTTAACGGGGTCAAGGGATAGCGCCCCTTGTGGGGTCCAGGAGTTATTTTTCTATTGGCTGACATAAAAAACCCTATTTTTGTAACTGACATAAGGCTTGATCAAAGCGGCTGAGGGTTAGGGTTTCTGTTGTTGTATTGTAGGATTTTGTAGCAGTATTTAGTTGTACGGATTGATGGTTGTAATCAGTTTGATTTACTAGATAATAATATTGGACTCTGTTGGTGGATGTAGCCTGGGTTTGGGTGAACAACGTTAAAACTTGTCTCTTTCTATTATTATTTTTGTGTATTTTCATTCCTTTGTTTAATCTTTATTTGTATTTAATTGATATCTTTTGTTGGCTAACCCTCATAGTTAACACTTTACAAAGCAAAATATTTATCTCAATGAGAAATCCCCCAAAACCCATGTCAAATGGGAACTAGGGGCCCATTTAATGCTTAGGTCCTGACCACAAAGATTTTATGCATCTTATCATCAGTACCAATCAGTTGAGCAAGTCAAAAGATTTCAAATCTAATCATATGATGTCTGAACAAATCTTGTCCACCAAAGAGGAGGATAATCATATGATCTGTCGAGCAAATCTTGTCCGAGAGAAAGGACCACCACTTTGAAAAAAAGAGAAGGGACCACCACTTTGAGAAAGAGAGAAGGGACCATCATTTTGAAAAGAGCAACTCAAAAGAAGCTACCTATGTACAGTCATTAATTCTAAAGAAAGAAGTAGGCCTATTCATATTGCGTATATAATCTGGCAATGTGGAAGTGAAGGTTAAGGCCAGTGGAGGTTACTATATAATCTAGCAATGTGGAAGTGAAGGTTAAGTGTAGTGGAGGTTACTATATAATCTAACAATATAATTAATTCAATTAATTAAAGACCAATATCCATTTTGAAATCTTTAGATTTGGGACTTGGGCACCCACACCCAAGTCCACCCTGATTGGTCAGGGTAAAATTTAAGGGATGTCGGCATAGGACTTTTAAATGGGTCCTTCCTTGTCAGATCTTTCAATTAATTTGCAAAAGTTTAACTGGATAGCACATATAAACAAGTGTTTGAATTCATTTTCTTACAAGTTGATGATAGCAAGGTTATGATATTGAGCAAAGGCACATTCAAGGCATTCATTGTGCTATTGTTGTAGATTTGTGTTCGTATTGTGTTTGTTGCAGATTTGGAATCATCATCAACATCCTTATAAGTTGAAGAATCTTCATCCTCCTAAGGACTTCACCTCCGAGGTGACATCATCTTGTGTTTGAATCATTTTATCATCATTTGGATTATGTTTAGCCTTTGCCTTGCAAGGACACGCTCTCTCTCTAACAACGGTGTTGGGAAATCTTGAATGCTAACTTAAGATTTGACTAAGGCAAATCCCTAAATACTACAACCCCCAAACCCTTTTTTTTCCTTCTTGTGTGTAGGTTACAGTTGTGGGAATTGCAGAAGTGAAGGTACAAGGAGGCTATTCAAGGGATTAGATTTCAAGATCCAAAATAGAGTGCAGAAATTCCTTTGTAGCAGAATCAGGGGCTAGCCCTAGTGTTGACCAACTAAATCAGACCCTGGATACAACATTGGGGCATCATTTACGACATTTTTTTAGTTTTAAGTTTCTAGAGATCGAGACTTTTTGGACTCAGATGCTAGCCCTAGAGTCTTCCAACATTTCAGCTTCTAAGGAACAAGTTACGACATCTCACTGATCATCTTGGTACTTTCAGATCCTATCTTTTTGTTGATGTTTGTCTGTTATAAGATGATTATCTAAATTCTAGGGTTTAGTGCATTGATTAGCCTAGAGTTTGATAAAAATCTTGGTTGAATCACATCTTTCCTTAACAAACAATAAAATAAAATCAGCAATTGAGTCCTCTTGCATCTTGAAGTGACTTAGCTCATTTTTGTCCTAGAATGTTATAGTGAAAGAGGGTTTGATCTAGTGTACTTACATGCTTCCATTCAACCCCTTCTTTTACGTACATAACATTTTGGTGAACTTGTGTTTTAAAGAATTTACATCTTGCTGAGAGTTGAAATTAGATCTTTCTTTAATTCATATCATACTTATCATTCTTCATTGAAAATCTTGCAGACATTTGAAGAAAATTGATAAAATAAGTATTCTAGGCTTACATAAAGGCGTAGTTTTGCATTATTCTAATTGCACATCATTGGAAGAATTTGAAAATCTGATTTTTACATCAGATTTGAGACAAATTACAGAAATTAATCATTTCATGATATCACACCTTGCATTTGCATATTTCATTTTCTAGGGTTTTGTTGAAAAAATTGCATTTTTCATATACCCTAGTTTTTTGCAAAAGCTAGGGTTGGCAATCAAAATCTTATTTCAGATTTTGCTTCTTTATTTAGACACTCATTCAAATATGATTTTGAGTTGTAGTGTTTCTTCATTGTGTATTCTTGCATTCCAAATTCAAATTTTGCAATTACACAGAGTATATTTCAACATTAAGGGTTTTACACACTTCTTTAAGCAAATTTTTAAATCATTCATCTTGCCTTGTTGTGTAGCACCATTTGCATCATACTCACCTTGTTTGTAGTGGTCCATTAGTGTGTTATTGATTTTCAAAAACCTATTTTCCTCAAACCAGTGTTGTGATGGCATCTTCTAATTGTTCCTCTTTATCCTTGCATGCATATATCAAAGATTTTGAAAGTTCTAACAAATTCGTTAATATCTATCCTTATGTTTTGACTCATATAGAGTCCATGTGTGATAATGATATCTTTAAAGGTTCTTCATTTGAAATCCTTGAGTATGTATCTAAATTTAATAATTTCATAATCCTTACAATTGAATATCCTTCGATATTAAAGGACCTTACTAATTTCATCTCCATGAATGTGATGGTGTCAGATTGTCATTGATGTAAAAAAGGTCTTGCAGGATCTTGGGTTGATCTTGTAAACATCTGAAGGACACTAATCAGGAGGTTATACTTCAAAAGATAAGGACTTGCTTCATATGTACGTTCAGATTTGTGTTCAAAAGATCTTGGGTTGATGTTGTTGCTCATGTTATGGATGTCAGATTTGTGGAGTTAGTTTGTAAATACATGATCATATGGATTGGTATGATTAGTTTGGTAAAGAAAAGAATGTTGCTTTAAGGATATCAATTGTGTTTGTGCAAAGTCTTCTTGAATAGATCCTCAAGATTGAGTTACATCAGGATGTCAGTGATGTGTTGAGGATAGTCATGTGCTTCAGATGTTGATCATATAGGAGTTCAAATGGTTTACATGCATGTTCATATTCAAGCATGTTGACACAGGTTGATCATGTTCTTGCCTTACTTGTTGTTAAATTAGGTTGTTTATCGTTGGTGTTACAATGTATGTTTCAATCGATCTTGGTTTGACAAAGTTCATATGCTTCAGCAATACAGATCAGGTATTTATAAGAAGGTTTGATACAATATGGTATGATGATACAATGTGATTTCAGATGATGTCTTTTGTCAGAATTCATGTCTTGACATTGATGCTAATGTGGCTTGAGGTTGATTGGTTTGATATTGAAAGACTCTTATTTGTGAGGTCATTTGGTAAAGTTTACTTCTTTGCAATAGTTTTTTTTTTAACTAAGTGAAATCATGATGAGGGTATTGTCAAAGTGTTTGTTGAAGTATTGAAGTGCTTCAAAGAATATTAAAAATCCTAAATTGGTGCATTTCTTGCTTTGTAACATTTTTATGTTATATTTGCTCATTGACTTGTTGAGCAGGTAAAAGCCACTTAAGTGGCAATGTTAAGGGTTTAAGGATCGTGGGCAACCAGCCCCATCGACCTCACTCATCATTAGTTCTGGTTACCTTTTTTTAAAAAGCAAGCTCGAGTGGGAAATTTCTTTCGAAAGAAAAAAGGCATCAATTTGTTTGAAGAGCATAGAATATATTTCATAAAGGGAGAGTTTATTCGAATGAGCACTATGAATTTTATTACAAAGAACAATGGTTGCTCGAATAAGAAAGTTAATGTTTTTGGAGCCCGATTTTCATAAATTTGTTTTATGCTTTAAAAGAAAAAGCATCGGTATTTTTGGCATTAAATATGCTTTATAAAAAATGGAGAACTAGGGTTTTTTTATAGAAACTTTTCTTCACCTAGTTTATAGATTTGTTTTGGGAGATTTTTTCTCTTTCCAAGTCTAATGGGTCTCCTTTCTAATAGGACTAGGAGCTTTAAAAAGAATTTTTTTTAAGAGAGATTTTTATAGAATTGGATATTAAAAAGAAGACAAAGAGTTTGATTGCAGGAATATGCAGAGAAGAATTTGAGGAGATTTTTTTTAAGCAAATATTTTGGCACAAAAAGATTTTTTTTTGAAATGAAGAATTTAGTAAAGATTTTTTGTGAAAAATTGTAGAGAAAAGAATTTCAAAAAGAACAAGATAACAATGATGCAGAGGAGAAAATATATTTGCATATGTCTTTTATTCTTGCAGGTTGAAGAATAATTTATGGTGGGAATTGAAATGAAGTTTATTCAAAGGAATATGAAGAAATTGGAGTAGATTGAAGGAATTTGAAAAGATGAGAATATGAAAAGATTTATTTGAAGACATTGAAGAAAATAGGAAGTTGGATTTTGAATTTGAAGGGTCATTTGTAGACAAAATGAAATATTGTAATTTTTGTTATGTGAAGTTTTTGAAAAGAATTTCCAGGTGCTTCAACAAGACTGAGGAAGATGAAATAATATGTTTTCGTTTCAGATGCAAAGTCAAATTAACTTTGTTACAGGGGATTGATTTTCTTTTGAAGAATATGAAAGGTCATATGAAAATGATTTTGCAAAATGTTGAGAGGTATCTCATATTAATTGGCTTCACACTGATAGAGGAAGTGTGTGGAACTGTATATAGAAATGAAGACTTTTTCTATGACATCCTCTTGAATGATATAGATTGATTTGAATCAAGCAAGAAGATAATATGAAATTGAACATGTAGGAATGAATTGTTTGAGCATCAGATGCAGGATTGGAAATATACACATGGAGAAATCACAAATGGAGTTTGTATTATGCAGAGATGAAATATTGAATTGAATGGAAACAGAGTGTCCCTCTGATCTTGTTTATTATTTCAAGTGAAGATTTGGTTTGCCAGTGAGGCCTTGTATTAGCCAGTGAGGCTTGTTGGTCAGTGAGACCTATTTGTTTACCAGTGAGGTATATCAGTGTTGGAAGTGGGTGCTTCTATTTGGAGTTGGTGCTCCTAGATACATATTGTTGCCAGTGAGGCATGTTTTATCAGTTAAGCCAGTGAGGCAGTTCTGGAGTGGTTTTTCTACCTCTAGAGGGTTTTCCACTCATGCAATTCTTGTGTCTTGATTCATATTGATCTTCTCTCTGTGGTTGTATGTTTTACTCATGAGTTTTTGTTTTTCATTCTCAGTTATGTGCATATGTGTTTGACAAATCAATGATAGCTCTCTCCTTGTGCTCTACAAGTTAAAGTTTGTAAAAAGATTTGAAAATTCACACAACACTGATTCACCCCCCCTCTCAGTGTTGTCCTTGACTCCTATAGAATGATCATGAGGAAGGTAATGATGAAGACATTCCTCCTTCTCTTACTACATTTCATGATGATATAATAGATATCATCTCTAAGACATATGAGGCTGACACAACCTTGTGTGCCTCATCCAATGTGTTGGAGTCTTCTCCTAATATAACTCCTTGTGAGGATATTTTGGCTCAAGAAGAAGAAATCATTGAGACATTCCTTAACACCACTCTACCATCTCTTAATTCTAATTCTCTCCCTAGCCAAGATGAAGCATTGGATGATGAAGACTCTCTTTGTGAACAACTTATTGATAATGGATGTTCATCTACCGATCTTAAAACTATTCTTAACTGCATCTTAAATGAAGAAATAGATTACTTACCATTGATTGAACATTCCAACACCTTGGATACCTCTAATGATGTGGAGAGCATAACTAAACATATTGTTCCTATGGCTCAAGGTGCTCCAACACCACCTTAACTGACTAAAATGGGAATTTTTAAGGCTCCTTCTCCACCCTCCTTACATATAGTAAGAGAAAACCTTCAAGAGAGGAACTTTCCATTACCAGTTACTATGGTTTCCTCTTTGGCAAATGTGGAAAACATGATTCAATGAGAAGGAAGAACAAAGGACACAACTTTAATGGTAAATGTAAAGATCAAGATCATAGATAACATGTAAGTATTTCTAACCCTTTTTATCCACCTTTGATATAGCATCTCTTTGAGTTTCTCACTTATGTGGCCTCCTCTTCTGTGTTGTGTTCCCCTATGTTGTGTTAAGTATTGTTTATGTCCCTTTGGATGACCCTTGATACTCTTGTAAGGTCAAGGATACAAGGAGACCGCCTTTGTTGTGACCATTCTTCTATCTATTTCTCTATTCTTCTACTTTTCCTCTCCTCTATTTTATTGTTTTGTGTTGTGCCTTGGGGGCATAATGTTTTGGAGGATGTCTTGGGGGCATCTTCCCATGTAAACCTAGGCCACTTTTGTCTCCTCTCTCATTTACTATTTCTATTCTTCAGTGACTCTACTAATCTGCGGATGATGAAAATAAATAAATATTGATAAGGACCATGCATCCCTTCAATAAGAAAGCAAAAATGGACCTAGTCCATAAATGAAGATGGGGTTGATATATATATATGAGGCTTGACTAGTAGAACCACTCTATGTGATGTATTGTGTTGTGAAATTTTGATGTAACAAACTTTAGAAATACTCTAAATTTTCTTCTATTCACTTTGGATGGTTTTGTATCTCACCTTGTTGCTACACCCAATTCTGAGATACCTACAATATAACTTAACAGCTATACTCAGTTCCGAACCCGCCAGTGTAGTCTTGGTCTCTCATGTGATATGATTTTGGATAGCCTTCATGAATTGATTTGGTTGTTATCTTAGAGTAAGATTTTCTAACCAAAGCTTATATCTTGTTGATTATCTTAGCAAACAATATCGATGTATTTGTGAGAACATTTGGTGATTGTGGCACATTTCACTTTTGGGCATGGGCTTTCCAAAAGATCTTGTTCCCTTGCATGTTTTCACTTTACCTTAATGTGCTTGATGCCAGCAAGCGGGATCAACCACTTTAAGGTGGGGGCATATATAATGGTATTTGCTTGATTACTTTTTACATTGACAAAGTGTGTTTGTAAGCCCTCATCATGAGGTGAGATGGTGTATCTCTTGAGCTCGTGCACATCCTTTTAAGAAAAAACCCTCATTGAGAGGCGAGATGGTGTATCTCTTGAGCTAGTGCACATCCTTTTAAACAAAAGTCCTCATCACGAGGCGGGGTTGGATCTTGAGTTATTCACCCTTAATTGTGTCTTTGGCGCTTGTGGTAGCGTAGCTCAACCGTCAGGTGTGTTTGGCATGTTTTAGATAGTGGAGTGTAGCAATGAGCTCCTTCCTATCACTCATGTTTGCCATGTATAAGATGTATAGTGTGTCAATGGCATACTATGCAGTTCTCGTGTATTCTATGTGTTTTACGTGTCTTCCTTGCATGTTTTGCGTGCCTGTGGTGTGGTCTAAATTCATGTGGTGATGAGCCCCCCACGTTGTATGTGTTTTGTGTGTTTTCACATGGTCTAAATTCATGCAATGATCAATCCCCCCACGTTGTGTGTTTTTTTTTACTTTAGTTAGCATTATATATATAGATATGTAATTTCTTAATCATGTCTTCTCTTCATGACTTCTTCGTGTCTTGCATGACTGTGCTCATGTCTCCTCCATGTATTTCACTATCTTCTCTGTGTATTGTGTTCTTCCTTACTGTATTCACTATGTCTTATGTGATTCTTAAGTGTTTTCTTATGTCTGCCTAAGTCTAGGGGCTAGAAATTGTCCTTCAAGCTTACGGTGTGTCTTCATTCTTGTGTTAGATGTGTTAGATGTGTTTTGATATGCTTCAACCATACTTTAATGCATGTGTTGAATCGTAAGATTACACACACATTAAAGTGGGAGCTAAATGTTATGGAGTAAAAAGTGGACACATGCTAGCTTTTTACCTCCTAGTTTAGCTCCTAGGTCCTCGTGTTTACACTCTACAAAGAAAAATATTTATCCCGATGAGAAATCCCCCAAAACCCATGTCAAATGGGAACTAGGGGCCCATTTAGTGCTTAGGTCCTGACCAAAAAGGCACCTTGGGACTTGGTTGCCTGTGCCCAAGTCCACCTTGATTGGTTGGGGTAAAATTTAAGGGATGTCGACATAAAAATTTTAAATGGGTCCTTCCTTGTTGGATCTTTTAATTAATTTGTGAAAGTTCAATGGGATAGCATATATAAACAAGTGTTTGAATTCATTTTCTTACAAGTTGATGATAGCAAGGCTATGATATTGAGTAAAGGATCATTCAAGGCATTCATCATGTTATTGTTGCAGATTTGTGTTAGTATTGTGTTTGTTGTAGATTTGGAATCATCATCAAAATCCTTATGAGTTGAAGAATCTTCATCCTCCTAAGGACTTCACCTCTAAGGTGGCATCATCTTGTGTTTGAATAATTTTATCATTAGTTGGATTATCTTTAGCCTTTGTCCAACAAGGACACTCTCTCTCTCTAACAACGGTGTTCAGAAAGCTTGAATGCTAACCTGGGATTTGACTAAGGCAAATCCCTAAACAACACAACCCCCAAACCCCTTTTCTTCTTATGTGTAGGTTACAAGTGCATGAATTGAAGAAGTGAAGGTATAGGGAGGTTGTTCAAGGGATTAGATTTCAAGATCTAAAAACATAGTGTGAAAATTCCTCTGTAGCAGACTCAGGCGCTAGCCCCAGTGTCCACCAGCTAAATTATACCCTAGATACAACATCAGAGCATCATTTATGATATTTTTTCAGTTCTAAGTTTTTGGAGATTGAGACTTTTTGGACTCGAGTGCTAGTCCTGGAGTCTTCTGACATTTTAGCTTCTAAGGAATAGGTTACGACATCTCACTAATCATCTTGGTACTTTCATATCCTGTCTTTTTGTTGTTTTTCTGTTATAAGATTATTCTCTAATTCTAGGGTTTAGTGAATTGATTAGCCTAGGGTTTGATAAAAAGCTTGGTTGAATCACATCTTTCCTTAGCAAACAAGAGAACAAAATTAGTAGTCAAGTCCTCTTGCATATTGACGTGACTAAGCGTGGTTTTGTCCTTGAATGTTATAGTGAAAGAGGGTTTGATCTAGTGTACTTACATTCTTGCATTCAGCCCCTTCTTTTACCTACATAACAAAGATCTTCAATATTTTTGGTTTGCAAAAAATATTTTCATGTTGTGAGGTCTTTAAGTGCTTGTATTTCCTTTGTCAAGTCTACATGGTCAACTTTTATTAGTTTGAGATGGATGCATTTGTGGACATCTTTGAATAAATGGTTTATACACTAGTCTTTTGATATCTTTGGTATTAATGAGCTATGGTGCAGATGTACTTGTCATAGCTTAATTTGTTTCAACTTTGTTCCTATGTTCCCAAACCTTCATTTGTTAAGCTTGCTACTTAGCTTCTATGCAATCACTTATGCACTTGCTTTTTTCTTTGTGATTTTTTTCACTACCTTTCATCTTCTTTAATAGTTTTTCTAGCCCTCTTGTTGATGTCATGGCTTAAGTCATAATTTTTTGACTCTTTGACAGCTTTCTATTTCTTTTTAAGTGGCAACTTCCTTTATACACTAAATACTAGTTATATTACACTATGGAACATAATGTACAATGTATCCTTTAATTTATTTCCTAATATGCTTTCAATCGAGCGCCATTAACATATTCATCTAATAGTTCATTTGTTAATGTTTTCAATTTTACCATGCATGTTGATTGTATATGGTCTATACAATAAGGTTCCAACCACCACATCTTCAATTTGCCTAGTTTCTTGAACTTACTATCATATAGTAACTTACTATATCTCCAAGTTTTAGTTGCTTATGATGCAGGTTAATTGTAATTGATGTCAAAAGGTGTCTTGATGGTCTTTGCCTTATTCATTATGTTTAAGAGTTGTTCATGCTTCAACAAGAAGCTTCACATGAAGGTGTTTATGCCTCATCCTAAATCAAGAGATAACTTGGTCATAAGATGACTCAGAACAAGATAATGTTGCTTATTTACATGCCATGATGTGTTGATGCTTTGATGTTGATCATTTGATGTTTTGATATTGTTGATCTACATTTGATGATTGCCATGCCTCAGGATGTTGAAGACATCAATCTCATAGAGTGTTGAGGATCATCTGATGTTGTTGCAAGTTGAGTAATAAGATTTGATGCAAATCAGGACTTTATGTTTCAATGTCATGTAGGAGATGGTTTAGTGTTTGTAGGTTGGTGGCATGTTGAATTGATCTTAGTCTCAGATGGAGTTGTTCTTATTGTTGCCCTAATTACTTCATGGCTTAACTTTATTGGAGGCTGCAAGAAAGTTTCTTTAAGGTTTGGAGTGTCATCATGTTCAAGAATCCTAAGGTGAAGTGGATGTTCAGTTTCCATGTTATAAAGCACCTTAGTTGTGATTCACTATTCATTTTACATAGTTTGAGTTGATGATCTTGCTTAATGTTCATGCCTAAGGATACCTTCATGTTTATCTTCTTCTATAGCTTATGATATGGTGTTAAGAGATCTCAGTTCTTTGATGGAGTTGAAGGAGTTAGTTGCTCATCAGGATCATGACAAAGGAGTTTGCAGTTTGCTCTTCAAGATGGTTTGATGTGGTTTATGATGATTGTTATATGGTGTTATGAAGATCAGTAATGTATTTTATAAGAGTGATATTAGACTAATGAATGAGTTTGTTATTATTAAGACTCGTCTATGTCAAATGTTGCAGGTAATGAAGGAACATGACATATTGTATCATGCAGAAGATCTTGTATCATACTTGTGAGGTGAAAGGATAATTTCAATCGGTTTGGACCTTGATCAAGAAAATTAGGATTTGTCATTATGTTTTGAAGCCCTAAATTCTAATTATTCCAAACCCTATACTCTATTTCTAAAGACCTAAATCTTCACTCTCTGCCCATCACTTAGGTATGCACTTTTTTCTTTTAATTAGATGTTGACCTTCGATCACAGATTAGTTCACTAATGTTTACCTACTGAAGGGCACTTAAGTCATATATATAACTGTACCTTTAACCCTCTCCACCACTTAGACCAGTCTCCTCATGAGCGTGTGGGTGGTAAAGCTAAATCAAAGGCTCAAATTTAAAATGAAGTGAGCAAGATTTTCAAGATCTAAGGCTGACATTCAAAATTTTAACTCCTCCCTTGGGCTTCTATATTGATGTGCAGTTGGCCATCGGTTTAATACTACTATATTGTTTTTGCTTTTTAATGACTATTTTTAGACTATTTCAAAAAGGAAATTTTTGTGAGATTTAAAAGATTCTTTTTAAGAAGATTTCTTTTCTATACTCTACCCTCGAGACTTTGGAGACTTTAATGGAGGAGTATTTATTCTTTTTTAAGAAAGTTTCTTTTTGGAGAATTGATTATGGAAGCTTAAGAGTTTTTGTGAATTCTTTTTTCAAATGGCTATTAGAGTGGGTCCAAATTAAAAAGTTTTTTTTTAGAGCAGATTGAATTATTCTTAAAGATTTTTTTTTGAAGATTGAAGATTGTAGAAGATGTGTTTTTGAAAGGGGAAAGAAAACGAATTTGAATTTTTTTTTTTGTTGCAGGTGAATTGATTTATTGAATATTGAAGACATTCAATAAAAAATGATGGAAATCTTTTATGAGAAGGAAAAAATAAATCAGAGAAAAGAGAATATGAAAGGTCATGTAGAGAAGAGGGAAATATTATAGATTTATTGTGAATTTTATGAACTAATATATGCAGATTTGTTAATTGAAATGGTGAAGATAAAGATGCAGAGAAGAGAGGAATATGAAAGGTCAATTTAATTTTATTGCAGGTGAATGGATGTTTTAAGATGATGAAAATGCAGGCAGGCTCTGAAGAAAGAAGATTAAGGGCTTAATGTTCATTAAGAACTAATATATATGCAAGTTGTGAAAATGAGGGGAATGCTGTTGTGATTTTAAATGGCTCAAATTGAAATGAGACTTTCAGTGTTTGAGAGGGCTTGAAGTATACATTTGGCATAGATTTCAAGAGTAATTTCTTAGTGTAAATAGAGATGTAAAATATATTCTTTTATATGTAGAAAAAAGAGGTTATAGGAAGGCAAATGGTTTGACAATATGATCCATGTCAAGGAGACAAGAATTTTGATGACAAGTATCTTACAGGTTCAGAGACTTCAACATAGACGATAAAGGAGTCCTGATTTTGTATTTGAGAAGGTGGTATTTGAAGTATGTATTGGTTGTATACAAAAGGAGATATAAGTTTGAATGTGTTGTAGAGAATTAGGGTAATCCCCTGAATTATTTTCTTGTATCCAAAATAATTATTTGTTGCCAATGAGACTTGTATGGTCAATGAGACCTCTTTGTAGCCAGTGAGGCTTGTATGGTCAGTGAGACCCATTTGTAACCAGGGAGGTTTTTGATTAAGCTAGTGAGCCATTTCAGAGTGGTTTTTCTTCCCCTTGAGGGTTTTCCACTCATCAAATCAGGTGTTATGTTTCATGTTTGTCTTCATGTGTTCATGTGCCCTAATGATTTGTTCTTATGGTCTTGATTCATACTTTTTATTATCATACTTGTGCATATGTGTTTAACAGATCATTGATGTTTTCCTCTCTTTTTGTCTTGTAACTTAAAAGGTGCAAAAAGTTGTAAAATTTTATACAACACTGATTCACCCCCTTCTCAATGTTGTCCTGTACTTCAACAAGTGGTATCAAAGCCTAGGTTCCCTATAGAAGTCTAACCAGCTTGGGTAGGTCTTAATAGTGGAATACCATGGGAAAGTGTAAAAGAAATAAGAGCAGGAGAAATGTCAAGCCACATACTGGTCAAAAGACACCATCTATACCAAATTCAGATGTTGATATACAATCAGTTGATAGAAATCTTTCACAAGTTGAGACAGGTATTAAATTAGAGAAAGAGTTTTCAGGAGTTCCTTTCTTTGATGGTTCAGATTTTTCTGTTTGGTGTATTAGAATGCAAGTCTATTTATCCTCTTTAGGATATGGTGTGTGGATGTCAGTTGAAAATGGGTATTTTATTTCCTCTCAATCACCTATTACTACAAATAACAAAGAGGCTTATGAATGCAATCATACAACAAAAGAAGGCCATTTTGTTTGGATTATCTAATGAAGTTTCCTATAAAGTTATGCATTGTGAAACAGCTCAAGATGTGTGGAAGGAGTTGATCAGAATCTATCAAGGAGATGTACTTGAATAAGAGGAAAGCTTGGTGTCTGAAGAAAGTGACAATGAAAGGAGACATTCACATGAAGAAGATAAGATCCAATCTTATTCAAAAAAAGAAGATTACATTATGAGTGATTATGATCAGGTGTATGATGAACAAGAATGTGAGGTTGATCTTGAAGGAGAACTTATATGTGCTCTAAGTGAGATCGAGAAATACAAAAAGGAGAATCAAAGGTCAGAGTTGTAGCTACAAAAAGAAAAAGAATCCAAGTACAAAGTACTTTCAGATTTTGAAAGAGTATCTTCTGATCTTGAAGAAGCAAGAAATCAGATTGTGAATTTAAGGACACAAATTAATTAATCAGACAAATTAATTATCAGTCTGAAGATAGAGGTTGAGGAAGCTAAGAGGATAGCTGATGTAACAAAGTCTATTCTGAAAACTAAAATAGTTGAATGCCAAAATCTTGAAGGAGAAATAATCTCTTTAAGCAAAGATCTTGAGGATATTAGGAAGTAGTTGGAAAAGAATCTAAAATTTGAAGAGAGCACAACCAAGTTATATGAGATGTTGGGTAAACAAAAACAACATAGAGACACTACTGGTCTAGGTTATGAAGAAGGAGAGTATTCCAAAGTTAGAGAGACTCCTAGAAGGAAAATTGATCTAAGTTATCATGTTGCTGCTCCTGAAGGCAAAAAGAAGATTGAAGCTAAAATGAAAACTAAAGATGAGTTTATCAAAATGAACTATCAAAAGAGAAATTCAAGAAGGGCTATTCCAGTAAGACAAGCATATATGTACATGTATAATTATTCATTTTTTGGTTATTGTTATACCTATAATCATGTTGGACATAAAGTAGTTGATTGCAGAAAGAATACTAATCTTGTATGTTTCAAGTGCAACTATCTTGGTCACAAAGCATATAGTTGCAGAATGTATGGAAGAATAGCATCACCTGGTTTGAAAAGTTGGAAAAAGAAAAAGGTTGAAAAGTTTTGGAAGAAGAAAACTGAATAGAAGAAAGAACTTGTGAAAGTTTGGAGAATGAAACAAAGTCAAGAGAAGATAGATCCTAAACTTGTGCATCTTGCACAAGTCACATCATCTGTTGGATAAGATATAGCATGAAGTGAGGGGGAGTTGTCCATGTCCTATCAATTATCCCCAAGAAGTTTCAGGAGAAGATCATTTGGTGCTTGTCAATATGATCTTGTCTTGTTTATCATATTATTAGATTCTTACCTGATAATGTTTGCTAAGATGCTACTCATATCAGTCTGATGAAATAAAGTTCATGATGATGTTGATAACTATGTTGATCTTCAATGTATGTCAGTAATACAAGTGTTTTCAAAGGTTTCATGAGGTTCATGATTGGTGTGGTTCATGAGGTTTGATGCCATAATGGTTGATAAGGTTCTTCATCTTCATGGTATAATGTTGCAGATTTGAAGGCTTGTTGAGTTGTTGATGGAACTGAATGTCATTACAAGGTTCTAATTTGTGAAAATGATATGCAGATTGAATTATGTTTTGTTTGAAGATGTTGTTCATGGTTATTAGCAGGATGATCTTCATTCTTTATCATGCTAAGAAGTGTGTATAGGAAATACCTTGTTCAAGTTATAATGGTATTACTCTTGGTCCATGCATGATAGGACTTCATGGAGTTTTGGAGTTGCTTATGTGTTGATCATGCATCGACTCAGGCTCTTATGTTGTTTGGAATTGCTTCATGTATTTCTTGTGCATCCATGTGCTTCATAATGCAAAGCTCATGTTATTGCTCACCTTGATGTCTTTGTATGCAGTGTGTCTTGATGACATGATAGAGTTGTTCATTTGTTGAGACATGTTCATTATAAAGTGTTCTTGACAAAGGTTGGTTGCAGGTTATCTATACTTCATATTGTGAGTTTACTGCTCATGTTTTAGGTGGTATTGTTCTTTCTTGAGATGGTGAATATGTTTGGAATTATGCTTCATGTCATCAGGGTATGTATTGTCTTCATTATACTCGTAATAATAGGATTACTATGCCATGGTGTTCATAAGATGTGATATCAAGAGATGGATGGCTAGATCTCTGATGCTTAGATGTCAAGAGGTCTATGATATGCATAGTGTGAGACATCAAAGGTTGACATGCAGAGAATCACATTAAATTAATATTACTTCAGATGTATATAACTTCAAAAGTATCAAATTGATTGACAGAGTGTTGCTTCAATGCTGAGATCATTCATTCATGTTGTTCATACAGTTTGTTTACATGACTCATGATCAAGACAAAAAATTAGGAGTATTACCCTTATTGCATCATGATATTGGATTTAGGGAGAGTAATTTTTGTATAAGTTGTAGGGCAGCATGCTGATGTTTGGAGTTGCAGGGGCAACATCTTTGTATAAGTTGCAGGGTAGCTTTCTTCATGTTTTTGATATGGCATCCATTCAAATTCGAAAGGTTATTTCCTTATGCAGGTAGAAGACAATTTTGTATGAACCTTGGTGTATATTCAGAAGTCAGTTAAATTCATATATGGGACAAGGAGATTTGGTGCAGGTCTTAATGTTAAATATGCTGCAATATACTGTCAGTAGTTTGTGGATAGTATAGTTTGTCTACTTCATAACAGTGATCAGGAAGCAGCAATTTATAATGATTCCTTCTTGTCAGCAAATGCTTCACAATGATATACTAGTGTTTTGTCATCTTCACAGTCCTTCTGTAGGGTACAGTGGTGTGAAGTAATAAGTTGATTCTAGTTACTTGATGTTATTGAATTTATCATTCAAGGTGTTCTGATAGTAATTTTATGATGGGGGAGTACGTATACCTTTGTCATCCGATGTCAAAAAGGGGCAGAGAGAGAAAATACATCATGTAGTTTTTCCATCAATGACAAAGGGGGAGATTGGTGGAGGTTAATTGTCATTGATGTTGAAAGGTGTCTTGATGATGTTTTCCTTATTCATTATGTTTAATAGTTGTTCATGCTTCAATAGGAGGCTTCACATGAAGGTGTTCATGCCTCATCCTATATCACGAGATAACTTGTTCATAAGATGACTTAGAACAAGATAATGCTTCTTATTTACATGCCATGATGTGTTGATGCTTTGATGTTTTGATATTGTTGATCTACATTTGATGATTGACATGCCTCAGGATGTTGAAGGCATCAATCTCATAGAATGTTGAGGATCATCTAATGTTGTTGCAAGTTGAGTAATAAGATTTGATGCAAATAAGGACTTTATGTTTCAACGTCATGCAGGAGATGGTTCAGTGTTTGTAGGTTGGTGGCAGGTTGAATTGATCTTAGTCTTAGATGGAGTTGTTCTTATTGTTTCCCTAATTGCTTCATGGCTTAACTTTGTTGGAGGTTGCAAGGAAGTTTCTTTAAGGTTTGGAGTGTCATAATGTTCAAGAATCCTAAGGTGAAGTGGATGTTCAGTTTCCATGTTATAAAGTACCTTAGTTGTGATTCACTGTTCATTTTACATAGTTTGAGTTGATGATCTTGCTTAATGTTCATGCCTAAGGATACCTTCATGTTTATCTTCTTCTATAGCTTATGATATGGTGTTAAGAGATCTCAGTTCTTTGATGGAGTTGAAGGAGTTTTTTGCTCATCAGGATCATGACAAAGGAGTTTGCAGTTTGCTCTTCAAGATGGTTTGATGTGGTTTATGATGATTGTTATATGGTATCCTAAAGATTAGTAATGTATTTCAGAAGAGTGATATTGGAGTAATGAATGTGTATGTTATTGTTAAGACTCATCTATGTCAAATTTTGCAGGTAATGAAGGTACATGACAGATTGTATCTTGCAAAAGAGCTTGTATCATACTTGTGAGGTGAAAGGATAATTTCAGTCGGTTTGGACCTTGATCAAGAAAATCAAGATTTGTCATTGTGTTTTTAAGCCCTAAATTCTAATTATTCCAAACCCTATACTCTATTTCTAAAGACCTAAATCTTCACTCTCTGCCCGTCACTTAGGTATGCACTTTTTTCTTTTAATTGTTTGTTGACCTTCGATCACAGCTCAATTCACTAATGTTTACCTACTGAAGGGCACTTAGTCATATATATAACTAGCCCTTTAACCCTGTGCACCACTTAGACTGGTCTCCTCATGAGTGTGTGGGTGGTAAAGCTAAATCAAAGGCTCAAATTTAAAATGAAGTGAGCGGGCTTTTCAAGATCAAAGGCTGACATTCAAACTTTTAACTCCTCCCTCAGGCTTCTATATTGACGTGCAGCTGACTGTCAGTTCAATACTACTATAGTGTTTTTTCTTTTTAATGATTATTTTTAGACTATTGCAAAAAGGAAATTTTTGTGAGATTTAAAAGATTCTTTTTAAGAAGATTTTTTTTTCTATACTCTACCTCGAGACTTTGGAGACTTTAATGGAGGAGTATTATTCTTTTTTAAGAAAGTTTCTTTTTGGAGAAGTGATTATGGAAGCTTAAGATTTTTTGTGAATTCTTTTTTCAGGTGGCTATTAGAGTGGGTCTGGATTAAAAAGTTTTTTCCAGAGCAAATTGAATTATTCTTGAATATTTTTTTTTTAATATTTAAGATTGTAGAAGATGTGTTTTTGAAAGGGAAAAGAAAAGGAATTTGAAAAGTTTTTTTTGTTGCAAGTGAATTGGTTTATTGAATATTGAAGACATTCAATAAAAGTGATGGAAATCTTTTATGAGAAGGGAAAAATAAATTAGAGAAAAGAGAATATGAAAGGTCATGTAGAGAAGAGGGAAATATTACAGATTTATTGTGAATTTTATGAACTAATATATGCAGATTTGTTAATTGAAATGGTGAAGATGAAGATGCAGAGAAGAGAGGAATATGAAAGGTCAATTTAATTTTATTGTAGGTGAATGGATGTTTTAGGATGATGAAAATGCAGGCAAGTTCTGAAGAAAGAAGATTAAGGGCTTAATGTTCATTAAGAACTAATATATATATGCAGGTTGTGAAAATGAGGGGAATGTTGTGATTTTAAATGGCTCAAATTGAAATGAGACTTTTAGTGTTTGAGAGGGCTTGAAGTATACATATGGCACAAATTTCAAGAGTAATTTCTCAGTGTAAATAGAGATGTAAAATATATGAACTTTTATATGCAGAAAAAAGAGGTTATAGGAAGGTAGATGGTTTGACAATATGATCCATGTTAAGGAGACAAGAATTTTGATGACAAGTATCTTGTAGGTTCAGAGACTTCAACATAGAGGATAAAGGAGTCTTGATTTTGTATTTGAGAAGGTGGTATTTGAAGTATGTATTGGTTGTATACAAAAGGAGATATAAGGTTGAATGTGTTGTAGAGAATCAGGGTAATCCCCTAAATTCTTTTCTTGTGTCCAAAATAATTGTTTGTTGCCAGTGAGGCTTGTATGGTCAGTGAGACCTCTTTGTAGCCAATGAGGCTTGTATGGTCAGTGATACCTATTTGTAACTAGTGAGGAATTTCAGAGTGGTTTTTCTTCCCCTTGAGGGTTTTCCACTCATCAAATCAGGTGTTATGTTTCTTGTTTGTCTTCATGTGTTCATGTACCCTAATGATTTATTTTTAAGGTCTTGATTCATACTTTTCATTATCATACTTGTGCATATGTGTTTAACAGATCATTGATGTCTTCCTCTCTTTTTGTTTTATAACTTAAAAGGAGCAAAAAGTTGTAAAAGTTTATACAACACTGATTCACCCCCCTCTACGTGTTGTCCTGTGTTAGGTCTCAAAAATGCAGGTTGCAAATCCTAAGAGGATGCGAGGCTCTATGTTTGGATTTGCAACGTTTTTGAACTAACTTGACGAAATCAACCTTCAAGGTTTGATGATTTCCTACACTTTAGGTCCTGCTACACCTAGGTGGGTGGACCTTGAAATATTAAAGCAGTCTGAGTGTGGATGACTGGACTAACTATATCTATCTACAATGGCATAGGATGTAGAATAGATGAAACAGCTGACTAATTAATTCTATGTGTAATGTTTAATAAGTGATTGGCAGAAATTGTATAAGCAATATCAAGGTAAAAGGTTTTAATTAATGAGTTGAATGAGACTAGTGCCTTGTTGGGTAACAGAGTCAATTTGAAGGACTAAGACCAGGAGTTTCTTAATGGTAATAATTCTAGTTATTTGGCACAGTTTTGGTTTATAGCTTGTATAAACGTGCAAGTAAATGACTGACAGACTCTTCTTGATAATCCAACCAAATAAAATCAGATATCTTATAATTCACCAGAAGGTATTTTAATCCTTACTTGAAGGAACCAAATGAAATGAATGGACAAGATTAACAGATAATATTTTACTGGAGACAGAATGGCAATCCTAATTATATGGCTCTACTTAGTAATCCCAACTTACTACTTCCAGGCTACTGTCAATAAATCAGAAGGGTTTAATTCCTCAGATGGACACCAACCAAATTAATCACACAGATACAGCAAATGTGTATTGACAGATTAAATATATACTTGATATCTTAATCTGAATAACAGGGAAATGCAGAAATGGAGACAGCCACACAATTGAATAATTTCAACAAATAACTGATACCAAAGTAGAAATACTGAATCAGAGAACTTCAAACTTCTTCTTCAAATAAAATATGCAACATAGTCATTTTGGAATATTGTATATTATGTATATGTGAATATCTTCTACTGCTGATGATTTTTCAGCATCGATTGTTTAAACTTATATAGATATTTTCATGAAGAGATACAACTCTTCAATAAGTCTCTTGGGAATTTAACCAACATAAACAATAATTACATAAGCTTAATTAGGCTCTATTTAGCCATAAATAGACTTTTGCCAGATGATCTAAATACTCCTGCTCACGGTGAGAATCAGTAAGATCAACTGCGCTCCTGGTGATTATATCAAGGGTGACCATTTCCTCCAATTGTTTTCCCGACGCTATGTAATGTCATACCTTAAGTGGGCGTGACCATCAGCATGACTTCCTTCATCGCCAAGGGTTTTAGATCTCTCTGCGATATAGCGAGTCCCACCGATATGATTTTATCGGAGTGATTAATACTATCGGGATAGTATAACTGTGTTCCCCCGATCTTTGTTGTCTCACCGATAGTCATTTTTACCTTGGATCAGGATGACTTTGCTATTGTCTCGCCGCTAGAGTATCAACAAGTATAAGTTTTATTCTTATTGGAATGACATGTTCTATCGGGATAGTTTTTTCAAGATATCCCGATCCAAATCATCTCCCCGATGGCCCTTTTCATATCCTTCATCGGATAGAGTATGTTAAAGTGTCACCGATGCCTTTTGATCACCGTGACTTGTAAATCAGCGAGACCTAATTCCCTTGTCCCGATATACTGAGTTATCCCGATAGGTATGTGTATCGCTGTGAGTCTCGCCGAAAGCTTTCTTATCGCCAAGACTCTTAATTATCGGAGGCTTACTTGTTTCCTATCCCGATAGTTTACCTCTCGCCGATGGCTATTTGCTTCTTTACCCCCGCAGGATGTTCGGTGAAACTCTTGCCGAAATGCTTCATCGGTATGATATATACCGTCGGGGCAACTTTTAAAAAATCATCCGATAGATATCTGTCATACCGATCAGTATGACCACTTGCCTCTCTTGCCGATGTAAGGTCATCGATATTACTTACTCCATCGGTGACTTCCATAATTCTTTTTCCGATCTCTATTCTCACGCCGATGGTTGTTTTCAAATGATTCCTTATGTATCGGTGTAAGCAACACAACCTCTTGCCGATGGATTGTCTTTGATGAAATTTGGCACTGCTCATCCATAGACACCTTGTGAGATAAATTTTTTTTTTTTTTTTTTATTATGGTCTTTTGGGATATTCTTCAGGATTTATTCAAATATGATGGGGTAAGGAGACAGTAAAAATTTCAAATTTTTTACTGTGCTAACATCCTGTACTCCAACAACTTAGTCTAAATGTTGTGGCCATGCCATGCATTTTGTTTTCTCTTTTATTGCATTTGGTTGTATGTTTTAGTTAGCTAGTTCTCACTTAACTTCTCTAGTCTTCTCTAGTTCTATTAACCTTTCTTTAATAGATTCTTCTTCATTCAATTTGTAGTTATTTCCAGTCTTAAATCAAAAACTATGTATTTTATTGGAAAATTTGTATCCAATCCATAAACTAATTGTAATGGATAATAATTTATTAACCTTTTATAGGTTGTGCAATAGGCCCATAGTATCACAAGTATCTTTTGATCTTAGTTTGATGTCTCACTATTACAAACTTTTTTCAGTGCCTTACCCAAAATCTTATTAAATGATTCACTTGCTCCATTTGCTTGTGGATGGTAAGGTGTACTCTTTCTATTTTTGATCATAAATGTTTCTAGGAGTTCCTTAATTATTTTATTGATAAAATGTTTTTCCATGTAATGTTCAAAGGCCATCTAAACCTTGTAATGATATTTTCATATATAAATTTTGTTGTTTGTGTAATGTAATCTTTTGTTGGTTCTACTTCTACCCATATTTTATTACTCTTCCAAGAAAGAGGATTGAATGCACCTATGAAATCAATAGCCAAAATTTTCAAATGGTACCATAACCAATACTGATCTTAATGGCATTTTATCTCTTGTGGTTGGATTTCTAGTTCTTTGGGAAACATCACATTTTTTAATATACTTACTAGCATCTTAAAATAATGTAGGCCACTATAGTATAGTAAGTAAAACCTTCCTTCTTGTACCATCACTAGAGTTATGCCCACTAGAAATACCTTCATTAGCTTCTTGTAAAATGTGTTTGTTTCATGTTCCATTACTACTCTTCAGAAAACTTCATCTTTTCCTAAATGTATAGTTCTCCATTGATTATAGTGTATGGGAGGGCTTTTATGGTAAGTCTCCTCTTATCTTCTTTACTACAATTCTTTGGGAACTTATTGGTAGATAATAGTTCAACAATATCTTTTAATTCATTTGGTACCACATTTATTCTAAATAGATGTGTGCTTGGAAAATCATCTTCAATTTGACCTCCCTCTTCTCCATTTTCAATCCTGGATAGATAATCCAATCCTTTATTTCTTTACCTAGTTTGACTATGAACTTGAAATTAAATTATTAGAATAGCATGAGCCATCAACATATGCAACCATGTATAACCAGTCTATTCATAAGGTATTTAATTAGTTCATAATTAATGTAGAAACAAATGGTGTTACTAAAAGGTAATATCTAATTTTTATAGGTCAAAAACTATTGCTAATTATTCCCTCTTGGTTGTAGTATATCTCTAGACTATCGTAATCTTCCTACTAAAAAATGCAATAGGATGATCTTTCCTTCCTCTTCATTGTGTCAATACCAATTTGTGCAGCCAAGATCAAGGGGGTTGAATAAAAAACTACCCAATATTGTAGCCTACATAATCTAATCACACTTCTACACACATAGAAGCTAACATGCAAAATAAAACTTAAAATCTTCATTAATTTATTGGTTGCATGTAGCAACAAACAACTTGCATAACAAAAATATTAAGCTATGATATTACAACATTTCCTCTACCCATCCATTCCTCTCATAATGAGGCTTCAAAAGAGCCATTCTTCTCATTACTTTCTAGTACTGCAACACTTTTTCTTTCTTCTACTACAATAATTTTTATTTTCTTCAGCTCTTCTTCTGCTGCAACTCTATCACCACATGCATCTTTATTCTCCAACACCTCCATGCCTTCAATAAGACATGCCTTTGTTGCAACATCATTATTTATTTCTTCAAATCCTTCTTTAGGGTCAACAACATTGCATCCCCATATATTTAATTACAACCATAATTTTATTTTCTTCATTATCCTTTTCTGCAATATCTTCTCCTCTTATTGCTATATTAGTTCCAATACATAGAGACTCTACTCCTACATCCTTATTCTCCTTCACCAACTATTCCATTCCTTTTGAAAGATATGTTATTTTGGCAACCTCCTCTTTTTTCTCTTCATCCTCTTGCATGAGGATCTCTTCTTCACTGACATATACATGACACTCTACTTCAACTCTTTACCTATACACAAACCAATGTTAAAAAAAATAGAAATTTTCTTAACTTTCTCTTCTTTTTCATTTCCTCTCTTATCCAAAAACATTATAGATTCACCCTTCACAAGTTCTACCTCACTCTCCTCCTTTTCCATACTTTGTTGCCCCACTTTGACAAACTCTTTCATGTTCTTCAAAGGACAAATAACAATTGTTGTCACCTCCTTTTCTTTTGCAACAAAATCAACATATGAGGAGCTAAATAATCCTTCAATCTTTCTCATCTCTTCCTCAAGTATAATTTGATTTCCTATTTCTTCCTTATCTAAAATCTTACAACGAGCACTTCTTTTCAAAAGAAATTTATAATACCGTTTATAATATTGTTCCCAAGGGACTTTTCAACTTCCATCGCCAACCCAAGGAGAATGAACATTCAATGGAATGGGAAAAGTCATGAGCCGCAGAAAAAAAAAAGGGAATTAATGAAATTAAAAAATTATATATGATTATTTATTACATAAAGCAAATAATAATCATTTATGTAATCAACTCAATATGTTGTAGTACATATAGTCCTCTTGAAGCAACATTCACAAGTTTTATATAGAAAATTACACACAGTTTTATAGCATATTACACACAATCCTCCTAAAGAAACTTATGAACACCATTAAAATTGATCCATATAAACCTTGAGGATCATGAGTCTTCCTTAAGTATTGAATATTGCAAAATAATGCACACACAATTATTCTGTAGGGTGTGTGCATGAAGATGAGGGGCCAAAAAGTGGGTCACCCCACATTTTAGTGCTAGGAAACCATAGCATGATAGTATTTTAGATTGCTAAATAAAGTACAAAAATATAGTCTCGTGGCCTCACTTTCTAACTGTCATTTTCCTATTACATCTAAAATGCGACTAGGTTTTTAACGCTAGCATGTGTTGAGAGATTTGAAGGAGAAAACCATCGAACACAATGCCACATCATCAATCTCACCGTGGATGAGAGAAATACAATCGGGCAATTGAAGAAGGTAGGGTTTTATCAATTTTCTTCATTTAAAAAAAATGAAGTTATTTTTCATTGTTTTAATTGAATTTTTCTTTTCAATTTTTCAGTTAATGAATCATTGCAAAACTTTGATCCATATGTTAAACTTTATGCCGAAGAGCAACCTCAAAACCCTCAAACTCCACTTTCACGTCCTCACCCTACATGTGACACCCAACAAAATTATTTAAGCCAAATCAAAGAAAACAAAAAACAACTTCAATCCTTAGTTGAAACATTGAAAAATCTGAATACAAGAAACAATCACAGGATAACCGTTTCCACTTCACTAGATTTGATTATTTCTCATATTGAATTAGTTACAAAGAAAATCACCAATTGGAAGGACTATAGGGAGGAGTGTCAACAATCTATGTTGATAAATTATCATACAAACAAGTCAAAGATAAGAAAATTTTGAAAAGTGGACTATATGTGGACTTTTCATCGATCCTAAGACGCAACAACTATTACATGGGAGTTGCAAATGATTCCCAATTCATTGGTGTGTGCATGAAGCAATATCCTAAAACTTTGGGGATAGATGGTACATGGTTTTTTATGACCTCCCTTGTAATAATAATGAGTTCCTCCAATATGTTTTGAGGAAACTCTATTGTGAGTTTGTCCTCAACGACATCCCAAACTAATTTGACCTCTGGGAGTTCTAGAGCAGAGGTGGTGGCTCTGCACAGGATAGAGAGGGTGCACATCATGCCTAGGACCGTCCACTGAGACCCATTATGAGGTCACAACATGTCTCACTCCCTTTGACTTTGAAGGAGAGTGTTGAGGTGGAGACATTGCATTCCCTGAGTTCCCTCACCCAAACTTTAGCACAACATGATGGTGATCTTTCCCCAGTTGGAGAGGGTGAGAGAAGTAGGTGTCATCAGTCCCCCCATCTTTGTGGGTCATGTGGGACATTGTGTGATGTTGGGACCTGAGATACTACCTAGTATGCATATATTCTAGAGCATTAGGATGATGCGATGAAGGGGTAGCAGTAGGTGATGGACACATCCATATTGGATGATGTTGTTCTCACAAATGACCTCTTACAACATATGTTTGGTATTGACTCCTTGGTAAATTTTTACAAGGTTTTGAAATTTAATATATTTGTATTTGAAATCTCTAATTAATTATATGGGTAGATATTATAATGTATTGAGTGCTTCTGGATTAAACTGTGCTGGAGTTTTTTTCCTCAATGTTTTTTATCACACTTAGTGATTCATCATCAGGAGACAAGAGAAGAGAGAACAAATGAGATACAATTGCAGACCAAGCTCAATAAAAAGAAGGAGAAGGGTGATGTGGAGCCCAATGGGAGACAAGGGAAAAAAGGAAGAAAGGGGGAACAAGGAATACATAATTGAAAAAAATATAGCCAAACCAAAACAAGCCAAAAAATACAAAAAAGCAAAGAACAAAAAGCACATCCCCTAAATAGAAGAAAAATAAAAAGAACAAAATGAATGAACAAAGGAATAAATCAACCATAAAACTTGAGAAAATACAAAAATAGGAAAATAAACATATATATGCACGAGTTAATATGCATATATAAATAAAAGTATCCTAATTGAGATATATATATATATAAGAAAGCAAAATTTGAACAAAAATGAGACAATAAATATAAACAAGTAGAGAACAACAAGAGGACTAAACACGAAAATGAATAAAATTAAAAGGAGCAAATAAAAGCTCATGGACCAGAGGATTTAAATAAAAATAGACAAACAAAACAATTTTTTTTAAAGAAAGATGATTAATATATATATTTGATTATTCATGTATGTATAAGAGGTATACATAAATAACTAATATATATGAAAAAGAACCAAAAAGGTTAAACCTTAAGGAGCGTAAGAGAGGGCAAATGCCCACACACACACACACAAAGAAGTCCAGAGTGTACATACAAACCCACACACAAAAATAAAGGTCCACATCATTAAAGGAAAGAGAAAGAGCATGCATGTAAGAATGCATGAGAAAAGGAGGGGGCAAGGAAACTAAAACCATCCAACAAGGGACGAAGAAAAAACAAGGGGGTGGAGAATGAAAGAAATAGTAAAGGAAGGGAAAAAATGTGAAGGTGAAGGAGAGTGAAGGCGGGGAGGAAGGACGAGAGCTAGGCAGGATAAAGGAAAAGGGGAGGAGGAAACAACGAGGAGAAAGAGAAAGCTAGACCAAAGGAGGGACTTTAAGGAGGACAAAAAGGGGGCCAAGTACGAGAACAAAGAAAGACTAGGCGAGGGGGAATGACAAGGTAACTCAATGGAGCACCTAGGATACGGAAGGCGGAGGTTGGACCAACCAATGAGGAGGGATAGGGAAGAGGGGGGAAAGGGAGAGAAAGGAAGACCTAGAAGAATGGGATGACCTAGTGGGTGGGGGGGGCCCGGCAGAGGAAGACAAAGAGGAAAAGAGATCAAGCGGGAGGAAGAGAACGGTTCCTGAGGCGGGTTAGTAAGGGCTGCCAAGAAAAACTTAAACTCCATCCTTCATCTCGATTGAGGTTGGAAGGGTGATTGCCGATTTCAATGGTCTCTTTGAGTTTCCTTTTGAAGTAGTTGTCTTCCTTGGCCAAAATTTGAGTGTCTTCAAGGCAAATGTGGTGTTTGGTTTTAGAGGAGTGTTTAGCAAGGGCTGATTTAAGAGTCAGTTCATGCCTGATGTCTGCACAATGCTCTTTAATCCTGGTGCTGAAGGAGCGACCTATCTCCCCGATGTAGGGGGTACCGCACGAGAAAACAACCTTATAGACTCTAGAGTTAAGGAGGCGGTCTATGGGTTCTTTAGGAGACAGGATGCGGTTTCTGAGAGTGGAGAAGGGTTTGAAGGCACATTGGAGGCCCTTTTTTTGAAGAATTTTAGAAATTTTGTTGGAAATGCCTTCGATGTAGGGGATAGTGGCCATAGGGTTGGTTCTAAGTTGAGCCACTTTAGGCATGGAGAAGGCATGGGATTTGGCTTGTTTGAAATCTCTTGAGATGAGTTTGGTTTTGAACCCATTCAATTTGAAGACTTTGGAGAGGTGGGAAAGCTCAAGGTTAAGGTTGTCCTCATCACAAATTCTATAGGCCCTAGTGGCCAAGGTTTTGAGAACACCAGATTTTTGGCTGGGGTGGTGATGAGAAGCGGCATGAAGGTACTGATTAGTGTGGGTGGCTTTTCTGAAGACCTTCCAGCCAAAGGAACCATCTGGTTTTCTTAAAAGCAAAATATCCAGGAAAGGGAGTTGGTTATTATCCTCTAATTCTTTGGTGAAGGAGATGCTTGGGGCTAAGTTGTTAAGGTGCAAATGGAATTCCTCAAGCTTCTCACGACCATGGGGCCAGCAAATGTTGGTGTCATCAACATAGCACTTCCACCACTTTGGTTTGAGGGGATAAGAGTTGAGGGAAATTTCTTCAAATTGTTCCATGTAAAGGTTAGCCACAATCGAGGAGAGAGGGGATCCCATGGCAACTCCATCCACTTGTTCGTAGAAAACCCCTTGGAAGGTGAAGAAAGTGGATCTTAGGCAAAGCTCTACCAAGGAAGCGATTCAAAATTATAAGTCAAAATTAATGTATGTAATTTTCTGCACTATGAAATTTTAGGGTCAAAGTATTCATCTTGCATATGTTAGCCTCCAGTGCAGGTTTATGAGAGGAGGTCTAGAGTCAAAAGGTATGTAATTTATCACAAGATCATAAATATAGTACATGTAATTTTTTTGTCATAGATCAATGGTAATCTTATTTAGTTACAATTTGATGATGAAAATGTGGATGTTGGAGCATCACCATGAGGACAATTTCCTTGGTGATGCAGTCAAGGTAGGAGGGTCCAATGTAGGACTGTCTAGCCTTGTAGCCTTAAACAATCTTCACCATGATCATAACAAAGACACAACGGGAACATACAGCTAACAACAAAATGATAAGATATGTTCATAAACACATGACAGAAGATTTATCCTGAGAAAACCCTCAAAGGGAAAAACCCAACCTTCAAAGATCACTTCTCATTATATTATAATCTCAAACCTTATTACATACACCTCTAGGGATTTTCATGTGCTAGGCCACAACCCAGGTTTACAAAAGACTCATACAACAACATCCCTCCATGTCTTCTTTCTTCTCCTTCTCAATCCTCTGCTTTGTATCTTCTTCTGCTCTCTGCTCTGTTTTCTGCTTCTACTCTACTATCTTCTGGACTTATAACAACTCAGTATCTTTTGAATTACACATCTTTTCACATACTTTCTTCACACACCTCTCTGTTGTCTTGAAACAATCCTTTAACCTTCATTTATATCCTCCACAAGCCTTCAAAACATTATCCAATCAGCCTAATTGTAACGGGTAGTATGAAACGTATAGAAACAAGTAGGTTAGTGTCCAACACTCAGCAATGCTCCACAAATGATGGAAACTTGGTGTGGTTCTCCATGAAGGTTAGCTAGGTCCTAAATTACCTTGAATGATGTTCCATTAGGCTCTGCAAGTCACAGAATTGCTCCGCAAACCCATTACACTTCAACTAAACACTAACTGCTCTGCTATGTGAAAACTGACAATCTTCTAATAGCGATAACTTTCAGGAAACAAATCCAAATGGCCTAAAATTTGGATATAATGTAGATGATGATATGTAGATGCTAAGTCCTACTCCATTAGCTCTGAAGTACAAATGCAATAAAATGCAGTAATCTCCAATGTCTCTTCCTAGCACTCTGCAACTCAACATTAAATGTCTCAGTTACTTTAATGACTTCTAGAGCATCAGACTCTCAGGGTTAATTGAAAAGTGAGCCTCTTCAATTTGGTCTATGTTCTGTCAGAATCAATGATGTCTCTTAAGATAGGTTCAACAGTTTGTTCACAGGTACTTGTAACTGGCTCAAGTTTGGTGGTCTATTCAAGTCATCCATGCAAACTGCCTCAAGTTCAGCGATCTACTCACAAATCACCGCATTGTCTCATGATCAGCAGTCTATACATGTCCTCCATTCAAATTGCCTCTAGTTCTTCTCACTTCCAGTGATCTAAATTCGGCGCTCTTCTTGCAAGCCTTTTCACTACCTCAATGGTCAATGGTCTGAGAAAGTCTCCTTTGCAAGCTGCCTCAAATTCTTCATTTTTGTGGTGGTCTAGGTTCAACAGTCTAGCTACAATGTTGCAATTGCCTCATAGGTAGGTGTTTTGTTGTCAAACACTTGTAGGCTACCTCAAAATCAATATCAACCTCAATCAATTAGGAGTCAAATAGCCTCAGCATCCTGCGGAACAATCATTTTCTTCATTGATTTAGTCAATACATTCTTGAATTCCCTCTGCGGTACTTTCTAACCTCTAGTTCTAGCTACAGTTCCTTCTGCAAACATCAAAATCTCACCATTTCTTGTCTGCATACATTTTCCCTATACTTTCATCTATTTCCTTATCCATATTCCCTTTACTTTGGTACACAAACTTTATCTTGCACTAGTTCCTTAGATGATTAGTCTGCAACAAAATTCTCCTTAAGATTAATGTCTCACCCTCTTCCAATTTCTCTATTGAACTTGATGATTCAATAGGTTCTTCTTCCTCAGCATAAGTTAGCTCTACATTATCTATTGTTCCTCCAAAAATATCTTCTTGATGACAATCAATGCTCAATGCTTTTCACCTCCAAACTTGAAAACAAGTTCCTCTCTTATCACATCCTCTTTCATCTCTCATGTACCCCTCATTGCAGTAATAATTATGACTTCCTCTATTGCTGTGATAGAAACTCTTGTCATCTCTCCCTCTGTGGTATGAATTATTGTCCTTGTTTTTCTTTGCATGTGGTCTTATCTCTCTGCATCTTGATCCATATCCTTATTTTCCTCCAACACATGAATACTCCAACCTATAGAACCTTTTGAACATACAATTAACAAATTTCCAATTCGATCCATCAATCCATCCATAATCCATTTGCATACAACCTATCATAGACTTTCTCCTCTACATTTTATTCCAACACATATTTTTAGAGTGATTCCTTAATCCACATAACTTACAAGGGTATAGATCCAAACACTTTTCCTTTTCATGTCCATATCTATTACAATAAGAACAATGCATACCTTTCCTTCCCTGAGTTGATTTGTTTGAACTAGGGACAACATCCTTACTTCTGATATATCAAAGGCCTTCATTTGTTGATCTCATTATCGACTCAATAGTCTATGTAATTCCTTGCTGATATTTTCCCAATCCTTTTCCTTCATATCACATTCTTTTCATGATTTTATAACCAACATTGTCAACACCATCACCAACAACTGTAGGTTCAATTACATTGTCATCTTCAACATTACCTTCTAAAGAAGCTTCTGTAGTATCACACAAGTCATTAGTATCACAAGAAACATCACAAAGTTTAGGCTTAGATCTTAGACTTTCATTCTACTTCTTGCATGCTACAAGTGACTGCTCTAACTGATTAACCTATTCTTTCAATCCTGATATTTCACTCCTTTGTAAACTATTTTCCTTTCTCAACTTCTTCAAACTTTCCTCCAGATCTATGTTCCTCTTTTCAATCTTCCCAAACAACTTGAATCCTTCTTCCAATTCTTCAAAACTCTTTTTGACATACTCAAACATCTTTAATTCTTCTTCTAATTCATCATTTCTCCTTTTTATATTTTCTAATTCTTCTTCCAGAATATCCTTCTCGCATATTAGGTTTTCATTTTCTTTCTTCATCCTTTTTCCAATCTTCCCCATTGAAACAAATCAGATAAACAACTTAATGTGAAAATCTTACCTAGATCTTTGTTGTCTTGATCTTTCTTTTCTGGTAATTCTTCTACTTCCATTAGCATTTACTGCACTCTAGGGTTCCATACATCCTTCCAACACACTCTACCTTCCCAGCAGATCCACAACCATCCCAACAAATTCACAACCAGCTCTAATACCACTTAATGCAGTCAAGGTAGGAGGGTCCAATGTAGGACTATCCATCCTTGCAGCCTTAAACAACTTTACCATGATCATAACAAAGATGCAACAGGAACATATAGCTAAAAACAAAATGATAAGAGATGTTCATAAACACGACACAAGATTTATCCTGGGAAAACCCTCAAAGGGAAAAACCCAGCCTTCAAAGATCACTTCTAATTATATTATAATCTTAAACCTTATTACATATGCCTCTAGGGCTTTTTACATGCTAGGCCACAACCTAGGTTTAAAAAAGACTCATACAATAACATCCCTCCATGTCTTCTTTCTTCTCCTTCTCAATCCTCTACTCTGTATCTTCTTCTGCTTCTCTTCTTCTATCTTTTGGACTTATAACACCTTAGTATCTTCCGAATTACACATATTTTCACATACTTTCTTCACACACCTCTCTACCATATTGAAACAATCCTTTACCCTTGATTTATATCCTCTACAAGCCTTCAAAACATTATCCATTCGGCCTAATTGTAACAGGTAGTATGAAACATGTAAAAACAAGCAGGTCGGTGTTCAACACTCAGCAATGCTTCATAAATGATGGCAACTCGGTATGATTCTCCATGAAGGTTAGATGGGTCCTAAATTACCTTGAATGATGTTCCATTAGGTTCCACAAGTCATAGAATTGCTTTGCAAACCCATTAGACTTCAACTGAACATTGACTACTCTGCTTTGTGAAAACTGACAATCTTTTGATAGCGATAACTTTTAGGAAACAAATCCAAATGACTTGAAATTTAGATATGATGTAGATGATGATATGTAGATGCTAAGTCTTGCTCCACGAGCTCTGAAGTGTAGATGTGGTAAAATGTGGTAATCTCCAATGTCTCTTCCTAGCACTCTACAACTCAACATTAACTGTCTCAGTTACTTGAATGACTTCCGGATGCTCCTGCATCACTTGGTCCCCAGACAAAAGTGTAGGAGTCAAGGACAACACTGAGAGGGGGGGTGAATCAGTGTTGTATGAATTTTAACTTTTTGCAAACTTTATCTTACAAGACAAATATAAAGGAGGACATTAATGATTTGTTGAGTTTATATGCACAAGACTTATGATAATAGATATAAACAAAACATGATCAAACCATTAATATGCACACAGAGAAGAAATCAATGAGAAGCATGACACAAGATTTTTACCGAGTGGAAAACCCTCGGGGGTAGAAAAACCACTCATGAAGTGCCTCACTGGCTTAACTTTAAAAACTTCTTACAAAGCCTCACTGGCTAAATATTATGTATCATGTCTCACTAACAATTGAGAGGTCTTACTGACCTACAAGCCTCACTGGCATACTGTGCCTCACTGGCAACAATGTTTAGAAGCACCAGCTTCAAGGAGCACCAACCCCTAATACAGAACAAACTGAAAAACAAGAATTCAGAGGGTTTCTCTGTTTCAATACAAATCACTTCTTGTGTCTGTCATATCACCATACTTCTCAACAACGAAAAAAACTTATCATCTGTATTTTCTTTTCAATAGAATATTCAAAACATATTCAACCCTTCATGTGGATCCACACAACAACACTACTTCATTTTGTATGTTTCATCTCTATCATTCAAAACACACCATCAATGCACCTGAAAAACAATTTTATACAAGTTGAATGTCTTTTCACCTTTCATCTTCTGTATATTTCATCTCTATTAAATTATGAAGTTGCATTAATACCAAGACTCTTGATGTTCCTTTTCTCTACAAAACAACATCCATCCGTTTCATTGACTAATCACATTCCTCTATTTGTAAAAACCATTTTCCTACAAGAATATAGATCTTCATATTTATCTGTGCATAATTAAAGACTTTTTAATCTTTTCAACAAGATCCTTCATCTCTTCAATGATGCTTCATATTCCTACAAAAACACAATATCTGAATGCAAACAAAATCAATTTAATTTTCTTCTTTGTACAAATTCCTTCAATAAATTTTTTTCATATATCTCAAATTTACAAAACCCTTCAATCTTCTCCTTCACATTCTTCATCTTCAAAAATCATTTTGCCTTGTATAAAGCCTTCATAAAAAAAATCTTTGTCAAAACTTTATATTCATCTGCAAGGAAATCTCTTTGTCTTCTCTCAAAAAAAATCATCTTCAATAATGTCAATCTTCTCACAAAATTATCTTCCTGAAAAACCTTCTAATAATAGCCTTTTGTCATAAAAATCTCCACAAGAAAATTGCCTTTTTAAAAGCACTAAAATATCATGATCCCTCCAAGAAAATAGGAAATACAAAGTTTCTAACTTCATCATCATCCACTTAATATCTTATTCCCCATTTAAACGAGAACCTAACTCCTCCTTTTTCAAAAAAAAGCATTTTTAATGTTTTTTCTTAAACTCCAAAATGACCGATGCTTTTTAAAGCATAAATCTATTTCAAAGAAATCGGGCTCCACCTTAGAAATCGGGCTCCACCTATTCATTCAATGGTCTTCTTTTTAAATCCAAAGTCTTTTAATATTAATCGAGCTTCTTAAAGCACATTCAATGCATTCTATTCAATACAAATAGACTTGAAAGAATCGGGCTCCATAAAACATATATACTATGCTTACTAACATTCGATGACCTTTGACCACCGTGAGACTTGTGCCATCAGAGGGAAGAGGCCAGTCACCATAACATTCATAGACCCCTTAAGAAAGTCACCTTTAGTGACTTAACCTGCTGTGAGAGGTCAACTTGAAAACATAACATAAAGAGCATTTGATATATATGATAGGCTATAATGTTTAGAGAGGATTTAATTTCTTAGAATTTAGCAAGAGTTTTTAGGAAACATTTGTGGTTGGAGAACAAACTAACATGATTAAATATATGATCATCACCTTGTATGACATATCTGCAATCTACATTAGTACTCACCACTATCAACAAACTCTTGTAAAACATCAATAACCCTATCATTTTATGACCATCATAGCATGAAGCATAACAACATATGAGAATCTTGATCTTCTTATGGCATGATCAACAAGGTAGATAGAGAACATTGCAAATCTCATTTCCTTCCATTGTCATGTACACTATTGTCCATTTGATCAGCATGTGTTAAAAAAACAACTTTGTAACTTATCCATCCCTGATGATATTACTATGTCCTAAGACAAAATGAAGCACCTTGTTGAATATTTGTTAGGTGTTAAACTCATTGCCATTTTACCTCCTTGTCATGTGATTCAAACAAGAACCTTGCCCTGATTTGAAACTACTTGCATAGTATGTGAATGTCACTAATGAACTGAGCAGAGAATGCCACTTCCATTGCATAGACCAAGAGTGATATGCCATTACCATAGATGACATTGTGACCAACTCAACATGAAGAATAAGACTTAAGTCAACTGAGATCTTCTTTGAACAACAACTATGGCAACTCTTGTAATGCACCATCTCCTCCTAATATGAACACACTTTTGACATCAATGACAACCTATCACCATCAAGAGGCACTTTCACTGAGGTAAATTTTACCATTTTTAATCATTATGCATTTAAATAATGTTATGTATATATTTTGGTCAAATAACCTCAAACTCTATTTTTAGATGTTGAATATATAGACTCCTCATCTTCGTCAGTCAGCAGAGGTGGGCATTGCTGCAACTGTTTTGTCTGCAAATCCTTTGACCGAGGTATGAGTTAGTAACATGTAAATATCATTTTGTATTTCTTGTTTTATCTCACGTCATTTAATGTTCATAAATGATATCCATGTTTACTTAATTTTGCTTCTTCATGCTTCTCACAGGAGGTCATAACTCCAACCCGTCTAATGATAGATGAAGAGAGACAAAAAATGATCGAGAGGGATCACCAAATAGCAGTAAGTGATTGATTACATATATCATGTTATATATTTTGAATATTTTCTATATTAATATGGATATTGTTTGATTGTATTAACAGGTGAAACTTCAAGAATCTCTATTGAGGAGGTCTAGTCGACTAGTAAGAGAAGATGATTCATTGACTGGTTCACCATCTTCATGGCCTAGCAAGGGCCATTGATTATTTGATAGCAGTCCATAGGATATTTGATTTTGGACATTTTATTACATATGCCTATTTGGCTTTGTAAACATACTTTTGTATGTTACCGATGTATATCATTGTATATGTTTGTATGGATTTATTTGTACATGCCTATATGGCTTGATATATACACTATATGTTATTTTCATGACATTATGTATTATGAGATTATGTATATTTTCATGACATTATATTTTTATGACATTATATATATGTTGACAACATCCTTGCAAAATAGATTTTGTACATATCTTGCAATCATTGCATTCCATGAGACTACATTTCTTTGAGGCATCATGTCAAATAGTTCACGTGCCTTGTCTATGCTTCCACACTTTGCATACATGTCTACAAGGGTAGCTGCAAATATACCATGTGACAAAATTCCTATATCCTTTATGCTTTGATGGTTGTCCACACCCAATTCCAAAGATCCCATTTTGGCATAGGCAAGGAGGATGTTGGATAAGGTTGTGGAATTTGGCTTGACACCTGCCAATTGAATTTTCTTGAAAGTTTCTTTAAAGCCTTATCAAAAAATCCATTTTGTGCATATCTTGCAATCATTGCATTCCATGAGACAACATTTCTTTGAGGCATCATGTCAAATAGTTCACATGGATTGTCTATGCTTCCACACAAGTTGCATACGTGTCTACAAGGGCAGTTGAAAATACAACATCTGACAAAATTCCTGTATCCTTTATTCTTTGATGGTTGTCCATACCCTATTCCAAAGATCCTAATTTGGCAAAAGACAGGGAGGATGCTTGCAAAGGTTATGGAATTTGGTTTTACATGTGTCAATTGCATTTGCTTAAAATTTTATAAAACCTTTTCAAAAAATCCATTTTGTGCATATCTTACAATCATTGCATTCCATGAGATGGCATCTCTTTGAGGTGTCATACCAAACTATTCACATGCCTTGTATATGCTTCCACACTTTATATACATGTCTACGAGGGCAGCTGCAAATACAACATATGACAAAATTCCCATATCCTTTATGCTTTGATGGATGTCCATACCCTATTCCAACGATCCAATTTTGGCATGGGAAAGAAGGATGATGGATAAGGTTGTAGAATTTGGAGTTACACTTGCCAATTACATTTGCTTAAAAGTTTCTTTGAAGCCTTATAAAAAAATCTATTTTGTGCATATCTTGCAATCATTGCATTCCATGAGACAAAATTTCCCCCATGTTTATGTCATCTTGTGTTGGAGTTACAACATTCCTTCATTTATGATGTGCATAACATGCTATAATTGTAAATACTTACAACAAGTGATTCATCCTACAATGAAGCACAACATGATGAAATAAGAAGATGCATATTTACAACACTTAAGAATATGTAGTAGTGTTGCTCATGTCATTGAAATACATGTTATATCCCTTACTTTCTCATGCAAATGGATAAACTATGTTTTCATCTTCTCATACATGGCTTACAACATGTGACAATAAACCATTGCAAGTTGTATATTTGCTTAACAACAAGTATACATGTGATACAACACCCCAAAACATGATTTGACTTAGGTGAGTGGTTCTTTTATTAGTGGTGGTGTTCATTTTGGACATAAAATAATAATGGTTGTTTTTATACAAATTATTCATGGAACTTGTAATTTGAAATCTTGTTCTTTATAGCCTATTCCTTTTGTAATTTGAAACAAAAGATTGAATTATTACCCACATTCTATGCACCTACATTAGTGACCAATGTACTTTAACACATAGGGGGAGAGACATAGGGAGAACACCGTTGATGAAAACTAGGGTCTTTTCTTATGAAAAAGACATTTTCTTGTTGCTACTACAATCTTAGGATTGTCACAATTTTGCATGCTTTTGACAGTGATAATGAGGGTTTTGGATGCTCAACATGGTCACCCTCCAATCATGAAACCCTTCTAGTATCCTCATAATACTTTTCTTGATGATCTAATAACTAACTCAATAGGATAACTTCATGGATTCATTAGAAAAAGGCAAGTCCATGATGTAATACTAAAGACAAGAAGCCTAGCAGCCATAGGTAATATCCCTACACACAAATATTAATCAAATATGCATCAAAGACCATGAAACCACAACATAAGTCTAAAAAGATGAAATTTAATCCATTTTGAAACTTCTACCATAGTTGCAACAATCAAAACAATAGCAAATCCTTCCATATTTTCCAAAAATCATCATAAAAGGTGAGTTTCAACCAGACTCATAACATGTAAAGTTTGGTCTCAGGGATTTAGCAAGATTATCATGGTCTTGAGGAGGTTTGTTACCTTCAAGTATGAGTTCTAGAGGCCTTGAATCATTTAGCATTAGTTATAGGTTTGAATTGTCACCCTTTGATTAATAACCCTAGTTTGATAACCATTTCATGTGATTTTTGTAGCACATTATCTAAGGTGTGTTTTTCCATTATGTTTTGTCTACTTAAACACTAGATACATGTGGTTACAAGATTATATTTTGTTGTTTTAGATGATGTTACTAGTCCCATTATTACATTTTTCTTGTGCTAACATGGATTGGAATGGGTTCACCATCTTCAAGACTGATTGAACCTTTGATTAATTCCCTAGAACACATTGGATCAAGTGAGAACACCATATCAACCTAAGAATAGTAGAGGAAACACCTAAAAATGGAGATTACAACATAGCTTTTAGTTTAGTTTCATCTACTAGAAAGGTGCTAGGACTAAATTTTTGCATTTGGAATCTCCTAGGGCCAAACGGAAGGCACCAACACATCCAAGTGGGCGGGTAAATTCTAGGGAGGTGTCTTTTCAGTGGTGAAGCCTCTTGGTCGTTCTCAGCTACATAAGATGAAGACAGTCTCTTAAGAGCCCTAAAACAAAAAAGGTGTCAAACTTTGGACCAGATGTTCCATCAAACCATGACACCTAGGAACATCTTCTTTGCATGTATAGGTGGATGTTAGGTCCACCTATAAATACCTACCTTAATGTTTTTAAATCAATTTCATTTGCCTGTGGTGGCAAGGAGCACATTGTTCCAAAATGCTTCAGTTTCATGTAGTGAAAAAGTGCTAGGAGTGAATTTTTGCATTCCACACCTTGTGGGGCCCAAAAGACTATGCCAAAACATCAGGGTGGGTGGGTAAACACTAGGGGAGGTCTCTTTTTGTGCACCAAGAGCCCTAGATATTTTGGGTTGCAAGCTACCGACAAAGTCACTTGAGATCCCTAAGAGAAAAAAACTACCAAACTATGATGGAGCGGTTCTTAGAATTCATGGAACATGAGAATGTTCTATTTGGACCTACAAGTGCATGTGGGGTCTATACACAATAGTGTATCTTACTTTTTGTCAACTCCAATCCATTTGACAGTGCTGAAATTAAACGCATTCTTGCAAAATGCTTCAGTGACATTCACGACAACCTTGCTAGTAGCCATATTTTTCATTCTACTTGTTGTGGGGCCCACAAAACTACACCAACACATTGGGGTGGGTGGTTAAACTCTAGGGGAAGTCTCTTTTCATGCGCCAAGTGCCCTAGATGTTCCAGGCTGTAGGCTACCGACAAAGTCCATAAACACAACTTTGCTGGTAGCCTGCAGCCTAAAACGTCAGGGGAATTTGGCGCATGAAAAGGGACCTCCCCTAGAGTTTACCCACCCACCCTAACATGTTGTAGTAGTTTTTTGGGCCCCACGATGAGAATAACAAAACATATGGCTCCCGACAAGGTTGTACTGAATGTCATTGAAGCATTTTGCAAGAGTGTGTTTAATTTTAGCATGGTCAAATGGATTGGAGTTGAAAAAAATTGAGAGAGGTTATTGTGGATGGACCCCATGTGCACCTGTAGGTCCAAACAAAACATTTCCAAGTGCCATTAATTTTGAGAACCACTTCATCAAAGTTTGGCAGTTTTTTGCTCTCAGGGATCTCAAGTGACTTTGTTGGTAGCCTACAACCTAGAATGTCTAGGGAACTTGATGCACAAAAATAGACCTCTCCTAGCATTTACCCACCCACCTTGATGTGTTAGCATAGTCTATTGGGCCACACGAGGTGTGGAATGCAAAATTTCACTCCTAGCACCTTTCCACTGCATGAAACTAAAGCATTTTGGAACAATGCATTCCTTGCCACCACATGCAAACAAATTTGATTTTAAAAAAATGAGGTATGTATTTGTAGGTGGACCTGACATATACCTATACATGCAAAGAAGATGTTCCTAGGTGTCACAATTTGACGAAACAACCAGCTCAAAGTTTGACACCTTTTTGTCTTAGGGCTCTTAAGAGATTGTCTCTGTCTAATGTAGTTGAAAATGACTAGAAGGCTTCACCACCAAAAATACACCTCCCCTAGCATTTACCCACCCACCCAAATGTGTTGGGACTGTTCATTTGGCCCCAGGAGATTTCGAATGCAAAAATTTTGTCCTATCACCTTTTTAGTAGATGGAACTAAATTAAATGTTGTACTTGGCTATTGATGAGAAAGTTTGATAGTTGGTTCTTCGGCATGACCCTACTATAAAGGTGTTATCACTTGATCCAATGCATTGTAGGGCATCAATTAAGGTTGCCCTTACCATTGTTATCATTTCTTAGCACCAAATGTGATGAAACACATGAGGGTTTGTAAGATGGAATCCTTGTCATTAAAACTCATAGTAACATCATGATATTATGGTCTTAATCTCCTCATAAGATATGACAAACCCAATGAAATAAGATTCTTGTATGATTTCATGATGTAAACATAAGTTTGATGTACAATTTACAATTTTGGTTTCCATGAATAAAACCATAACATGATGAAACAATCTTTGAAGGAAGCCCTATCACTATGATACATGAAGAACCATGGATGCTCCCAAGCCTAATAAAGGATATTTTGGCCAAGAATGCCACCATTGGTACTATGAAACCTTCAAAACCTCAGGGCTTGCAAGACAAATGAGAACAATTATCAAGTTGACTCCAAAGGACATAATGGCATGACCCTTCAAACAAACAAGACCCTTCAAGAAAACATAATGGTATGAACCTTCAAGTGTGTAACATGCCTTCTCATATTACTCAGTTTTTCACACCAAAATTACTAGAAAAGTAAATGATAAACTCAAGCATTTGTTTGCTAACGTATAACATTTGCATAATCAAGTAAATAAATAGCATATCTTTTTTGAATATTTTCAAAACCTAAAAATTACAACATGTTCAAAGATAGCATTCTAGTGAAATCTTTCACTTTACAATTACAATATTTTGCTCATGGCAATAAGAATAAGTTTACATAAATTTGATTGTCGGAGTCATAATAATAAATATACATCTGGAATCTTGATATATGTCTTCATAAGTCTCGACTTGTCTTCTGCTTGGGAAGGAGAGCATCACCCGAGCGCTTTTCATCTAACCACAGATGGGCGGTACCCCACACAAATTCCTTCCTACCCCCCTACCCTTCACAAAGGGTATAGATATAAGGAACCAATAGGTTTTTCCATTAGAGTTTCTAGTGTTGTGTCCTACATAACCAACATGGTCATAGAACTATAGATCCCTTCTAACTAAGTATGACACTATTGGATGGTTATGCAAATCTAGAGCGCAATGAACTGACTAGTGCATGCAGAGACAGATGCATTACTTTGGCTGAAGATTCATTATAAATAGACATTTCACAATGAATGTAGTCAAAAGTTCATACACCTCTAACTCAACTTAGAAAATATCTCATCCTATAGTGAATTTAGTTTGACCAAATCTAGTCATGGGGTGACTTAATTAAATTTTAGCCATAGTCCTCCTGACTTAGATTTCTAACTTTGATTTCTAGAGTAAAATACCAAGGATGGCTCATATTAAGGTCTTAATCTTTCAAAAAGTCTCTTGTTGCAACTACAACATGGAATTTGTGACTCCCTGCCACTCTATTCCTTGTTTCAAAGGTTTATATATTCTTGATTTTTGGTGTCTAGTATCGACATAGAGAATAGTTTTGTCTATAACTTCATAAGTTCGTCCAAGGTACTTATCTTGGTTCAAGGATTTTCATCTAATCCTTATTGACAATAAAATATTTGTTTTAAGTCGACCACATACTCCTAAGAAGTATTATATGTTTACTATGCATCTCTAGGATACTCTTAGAAAACCATCTTTTCTAATCCCTTCATACAAAATGATATTTAAAAATCTTATCACATATAAAAGAATATCTTGTCATACATCATAATGCAAACTCTATTACTCAACTTTCAATTAGAATACTTACCAAATCATGGCTAAGTAGATGTCATCGTGTGACATGGTTTTTCCAATGTCAAGTCCTTTCTAGACTATCATAAAGTTGGTTGTATTGGTACTATAATGGCACAAAAGATTCTATTAATTACAATAATATATATACATGATAATCATTATTCTTCTCTTGAACTAACAATAATATATTGTAGAACTTATGGGACTTGAAAGTCCATCTTCTTAAAATTTGGGGCTTGAGAGTCTAAGTATCGACCCCATTATCCTACCCAAGAAGAATCTTGTTCACTGCTACAAGTGGGTTTCTTTGAAAAGAGATTAACATACAAGTTTGAAACATACAATTTGCAAACTTATCCAACTTATAAAAAAAGATAGTATCATTCCAAAGGTTTGCTTCAAGATGAGGTTGTCTATAACATCATCCCATATAAGGAAGTTTGCTTATACATCACAAAGGCTCCATTATATGTCACTACTGATGTTTTGTCAAAGGCTAGTCAAAAGCTAGTCAAAAGCTTAGTTATATGAAGACACATGATATATTAACTGTGAAGGATTACCTCATACTTCTATTGAAAACCAACTATGGTCTCACAGAAAGAGCTTGATGTTTTTGAGGTATCAATGAACAACTAATATTGAGGATAACATGTTTGATATAGTTAAGAAATGATTGGTAAAGTCTTCCAACTATCGTTTAATCAATAGTAGGATAATACTAAACATCCTAGTGCTATTGGCCTATTGTAGCCGCATGGCAAACTATACAAAGAATACATGTATCATACTAATGTAGAGAAGGGTGGACGATTTCTACCTAACTCAATCAAACAACCTTTACAAATATAGAAGCCTAATTTGGTGGGTTTCTCTAACAAGCTTCCCATTCTCCTTGTAGTACTCCACAACCGGTTTTTCCAACATAAATTCCTAACCAGACCTCATACCCAAAATATGAATACATATTTGAGTACCCATTATGGCCTTTGACAACATACCAAATTTTTAGGTGAGGTTGTTTTGGAACACTGAGGGCTAATTTATGTTGCTACGCTTCAATTTAGGCCTAATAGGACAACAAAAGGGGTATTTTTGACATAATTTGCAGGAAACAACTCAACCCCACAACCAAAAATATGTTTTGGATACCCATTATGGAGTTATAAAACATACTCAAAATTTATGGGTGGTTGTTTTGAAACACAAGACCTTAAAATTGACTGTCCCACTTTGACAAAGGCCTAATTAGGCTTGTTTGATTGGCTCACAACTAGGTTTCCACAACCCAGACCTCAAACCTTAATACCACTAGCCTAGAAATGTCACAAATAGTCTACCTAAATATTTACCACCTCTTCAAACAATTTTCCAAGAGCTTTTCTACAAATCCTAACTCTTATGCATCTTCTATGCCCAAAACATGAGGTTTTCAGACTAGTCTGGAGAAAAATGGCTGCCAAATGCTCAAACCTTAATTAAAATTGATGAAATCAAATGAAAAAGAGAGTAGACTCAAACATCCATCAACTACAATTGGTCTTAGGTCATGGAAGGACCATACAGAACTGTACAAGGTGCTGGAACAACAAATTAGCGTTCAGAAAAGTAGAAACAAAGTTGTTTTTATTGAATTTTCACCAAAATACAATTCACCCCACCTTGGTTTTGACCCCCAAGGATGTGTAAATCATATTACAATGGTACACAACTAACTTTTTGAATTCCAACCGACCAACTACCTTCATTTACAAAAGGTGACTTCATATTCCACAATTTTGCAACTTTTGGCAATTTTGACAATATTTACAAAATGGACTCCAAAATGACTCAAGACACTTTACAAACATAAGAAATGGTCTTCAAGACCAAATTATATGCAAAATGACTCAACTAGACCAAAATACTAATACTTAGTAACTTTTTTCAGATTAAGACCTATGGTGCCCTGCACCACATACTGATGTCAGCCTTCTGTAGCCGCAATGTAAACACTTACAGAGAAATCAAATAATGATAGCAAAAGATAAAATGTTTTAGATTATATATAGCCTTGGCTATATCAAAAGGTACCTATTCAATGTTTAGACATAATCCTTCCTCTCGGACTTCAACTTCCTCCATGTGTCTCTCTATCATCCCCTCGTCCTGTAGTCTACTCTAGACTTATGTTCTCTTACCTAATGGTTCCCAAAAGAATGACTGTTCATAAGAATAATCCCTGTTGTTCTCTCTACTCCATGGGATAACTATTAAACTTCTTATGAATCCTCCTCTCGGGAGCATGTAATGCTACAGATGTATTTCTTAAGCAAGAATAACTCTGAAGTAGTAGTAGGTTATTCCCCACTCACTCCACTTATGTGGAATATATGGTATGTTCACCACTACGTGAACATAGTGGTTTGCAAACCAAAGAAAACTTATCACAAAAAGATAAGTGTCTATAACATAATAAACATATTTTCTTTAACAATATAATAATATACAAATAAATAAATATAACATATCAACATAATGGTAGCAACACCATCTCTACGAATGTTGATATTAATCATTTGGCAAGTTGCGAGAATGGGGTTGAGGCCTTCTCCCACCCTCCTCACAACCTTGTGTTGATGTCAGCATCAATAATCATGCAAAACAAAGAAATATGCTAGAAAAATTCCTAATAAAGGAAAATGGTTAAACTCTAACCTCATTAATATTTTTTGAATATCTCTTGACCAAATCAAATGAAGTTTTGACATCAGAAAACCTTTCCTTAAAGAAAAATTGACAATGGTCGAGTTGATATTGACTTAAAAAAGGAAAGTTAATTATTACATACCCCGTCTTGAGAAATTTCACTAAATATACAACACGAAACTCTAATGACAAAACCTATCTCTTTCCAAACATCTGTTCCCTTCTCTCTGATGATTCTCTCCTTCTTTTCTCTGAGGTGGAAACCTTTTCCCTAATTACAACTCACAATCGCACAAACTATGATTAGTGTATCATCAGTAAATCCTTATACATCATAATTAAATAATCTCAATATCATTTGATCTCATGTCAAATTATTTGCATCAATCATAATTCATAAAATCAATGATTTATCTTGACATTTTCCTAAATGTCAAATCATTAATCCATGATAACTTATCCACTAATTACATGAAAGAAAAAGTAAAGCATAGTCAAAGTTTGGGGATGTAACATATCTCCCCCCATAAGAATCATTGTCCCTGATGATCCAATGTATTCAAAGTTTATAATATGTTAAAGTTTTTGTTCATCTTAGTAAAAACTTAAAATAGATGAGGAAATCTTTGATAAATATCATGATAATTTTCCTAGGTGGCATTCTCTTCTGCATACTGGTCCCACTAGACCTTGCACTGAGTAACTTCTTTATCATGCAAGCGTAGCTTATGTATTTCAAGCACTTTGATGGGCTCTATCATTACCACCCATGGGTCCTTCACCTGTAAGGCATTCCAATCAAGAATAGGAATATGATTTATCTCCTGTAATATATTTTTTAAAATAAGAAACATGGAAGACATTATGCATCATAGAAAGCGCTGGTGGTAGAGCAATCATGTATGCAACTGGGTTGACTTCCTTGAGAACTTTGAAAGGACCCACATATCTATGAGCTAGTTTGGATGTCTTTCCAAACTTAATGGAACTCTTTTGTGGTTTAACTATTAACAAAACTTTCTCTCCTACTGAGAAATGTCTTGGAATTCACTTAGCATCTGCATAGTTTTTTTGTCTATCATTTGCGTCAACTAATCTTTTCTTGATCAGATAGACTTGTTCTTCCATTTCTAATAGCATTTCTAGACCAAGGCTAATCCTATCTTCTAGCTTATCCCAACTTATAGGAATTCAACACTTTCTTCCATATAATGCTTCAAATGGGGCCATCTTGATAGGGGAATGATAGGAGTTGTTATATGCACATTCCATAAGAGGAAGATAATCCTCCCACTCATATTTCTAATCCATGCAATCATTCTCAGTAGATCTTCCAACACTTGGTTCACTCTTTCTGTCTGGCCATCTATCTCGGGATGATAAGATGAGATTATGTTTAGTTGAGTTCCTAGTGAGGAAAATAAGGTTTGCCAAAACCTTGATTCATGTTGGCTTCTCTGTCTGAGATGATTCTCAAAATACCATGCAACCTAAATACTTCTTGCACAAATTTACGAGATATGATTGGTGCTCCATCTGTTAAATTCCTGGGTATGAAATGTGCTACCTTAGTGAGTCTATCTACCACTACCATAATAGTGTTATGCCTATTTCTAGACATAGGAAGACCTTGTACAAAATCTATGCTAACGATATACCATTTCCATTCCGAAATCTCATGAGGATATAGAAGTCCTGTTGGGTGATGATGTTCTGATTTCACCCTTTGGCATTCTAGACATCCAGATACAAACCTTGAAACATCCCTCTACATTCCTTTCCAAAAATACAATGGTTTTACATCAGCTAGTAGTTTTGTCACTCCAGGATGTCTTGAATAGGGTGCAGAATGAACTTCCTTCCACATGATATTCCTTAACTCCTTGGAATTTAGAACACACATCCTTCCTCTGAATCGTAATAGTCCATCTAGTTCAAAGTGGAATCCATCTGATATAGAGTAGGGATAGATAATTTTACAACTCCAACAAACCAAACTTTTAAGTTTTGAATCATTAAAAGGTGGGTTTTTGGTCTCTAGGCCTCAATCCTTTAGTACCCCTCACAAACTGGTTTTTCCATCATATCTCCCTGTGCAGACCTTTACTCCGAACTGTGAAAACATTTTTGAGTACCCTTTTTTTTCTTTGACAACATATCCAAAACTTGGCTAGGTTTTCTTTGGTACGGAGGCTTCAAAATCTGACTGTCCTATTTCTAGAGCTTAAAGCATAGGGGCAACAAAACATCCTTTTTAACCATATATTTTAGAATAGACATTTAATTCAAGATATGAAAGAATATTTGAGTACCCATTTGGCTCTTCTATAACATATCTCAATTTTAGGTGGGGGTGTTTTGGAACACAGAGGCCAAATCTCTGCTGCTACACTTTGAATTAGGCCTAATTAGGCTTGCTTCACTAGGTCACAACAAGGTTTTCACACTCCAAGGTTCAAATCTCCATGCCAGTGGCTCAAACACATCATATGGTGACTATAAAACCCTATCCAATCAATTTCAATCACTACCTAAGAGTTCTTGTTCAAACCCTAACTCCTATGCAACTTCTATGCCAAAACTTAGGGTTTTAGACTAGTTTTCAGTAATTTGGCTCTAAAACACTCAAATCTTAATGAAATTCAATGGGACAAAGTGCAACAAAAAGTAGAATCAATTTCACATCACCTCCAATTTTTTTCACACCATGAAATGACTGTACAAGGCCATACAATTCATTGCAAAAACAAAATAATGTTTAGAAATGCAAAAAATAGAGCTACTTTTATTGAATTTCTTCAAAATACAACCAACTTCACTTGGTCTCAACCTTCCCAAGCTTATTTAAAATTTCCCTCAATGTTTCCCAACTTCCATTTGAGTTTCCAACTGTTCAAATGCCTTCCTTCCAACCGATGACCCTTTATATTCCATTTTTTTACATTTTTGCAATAAAGACAACATTTGCAAAATTGAACAATTAGGACCCACAAACTACCTAGCAACCGAACAAGGACTCAAACATACATGAAACATGGTCCAAAGATGACCTTATTACATTAAAACCAAAATTCACAAAAAATTGCCTCATATAGGCATGAAATCAACTAGGCGCTCCTACACCATACTCCCTTGGCAAAATAGACTCAAGTCCCATTGAGGACAATGTTGTAACAACATATTTAAGTTTGTTGCTATCATCCTCTGACCTCCAAGTAAAATTTCCATTTGGTAAACCCTTCCAATGAACCAAATACGAAAAATAGGCATTGTCTTTTGTGTTCTTGAATTATTTGTCACCTAAGATATGCTCCAACTGCAGAGACTTACTTGATGGATGATCTTTAACCTATGCTTCATCTGAGAATGTTGTGGAACTAGCATCATTACTTGTAACCATGTATCCTCCATCCTTGAAATGAACCCCCTTGTTCTCCATTTTTGGTGTATACTTGAACTTGCTCTTTTTCCATTGTAGTTTATCTTTGATCTCTTCACCTTTGCTTCTCACCTCTTTCATCTGTTCCTCTACTACAGCTGCAACATCTTTCCTCTCGCTACCTTTCTTCTCACTATCTGCTGCAATCTTTTTATCTACATACAATCCACTTTCATCATCATAAAAATAAAACATATTATGCATTACCTCTTTCTCTACAACCTTTTCATTGTCATTGTCTGTTGCTATATCTTTTTCACTCTCATTCTCTACTGCAACTTTTTCATATTCACTAGCCACTTCTACCACCATCATCGTGTCCTCCAAAGGACTCACAATTGTTGTAGCATTATCCTCTTCAATTGCTGCAACATTACATTGCTCCTCAATCTCTGCTGCGATCTCACCATCTTCCTCTACAACTATATCCTTTTTATTTTCATCCTTAGAAACCTCTACCATAGCCTCTTCTCTTTCTTCTTTATCCTCAGTCACTACTGCACTTTCCTTTTCTTTTTCAACCTCTTTCGTTATGCCTCCATCAGAGCATATTGCTGTAACTTCTTTTGCCACTTCCTCTTGTTTATCCTACAATGGACTCAAAACATACTCTTCCCCATCCTTTATTATGTTATATGTATTTTTTCTACCATTATGTACAGCTTCTCTATCATAGAGCCATGGTCGACCCAACAAAACATGGCATATATCCATAAGTACTATATCACATACAGTCTGATCCTTATATCTATGAATTTGAAAATCAACAATACATTGTTCACTTACCCATATCTGACGATCTCCTTGCAACCAAGAAATATTGTAAGGGTTTGGATGCTTTCTTCTCTTCAATTTCAGCTTCTTGACCATCTCTAATGACACCAAATTATCTATGCTACTACTGTCCACAACCACTCTGCAACACTTTCCACCTGACTTGCAAATAGTTTGAAACACATTGCTTCTCTGGATGGGCTCTTGCTTCTCTTTTTGTGGCTTCAGAAATTCTTTCTTCATCATAAAACATTCTCCTGGCTTCCAATACATTTTGTCAAACACTTTCCACACAACCTCAACCTGCAACCTACACAAAGTTCATAACCTACTATCCACAGTTTTACCACTTCTTTTTTCCACCCGCAGGTCCTGGTGTAGACTCTACATGCTCAACACCTCTAGCTTTGATACCAATTTGATGTAGAGCAAGGATAGATAATCTTTCAACAACTCCAACAAAGCAAACTTTTAATTTTTGAATCATTAAAAGGTGGGTTTTTGGTCTATAGGCCTCAATCCTCTATATCCCTCACAAACTAGTTTTTCCTTCATATCTCCCTGTGTAGACCTTTACTCCAAACTATGTAAACATTTTTTAGTACCCTTTTTTCTATTTGACAACATATCCAAAAATTGGCTAGGGTTTCTTTGGTATGGAGGCTTCAAAATCTGACTATCCTATTTCTAGAGCTTAAAGCATGGGGCAGCAAAACAACCTTGTTAACAATAAGTTTCAGAATAGACACTTAATTCAAGATCTGAAAGTAGACTTCAGTACCCATTTGGCTCTTCTGTAACATATCTCAATTTCAGGTGGGGGTGTTTTGGAACACAAAGGCCAAATCTTTGCTGCTACGCTTTGAATTAGGCCTAATTAGGATTGCTTCACTAGGTCACAACAAGGTTTTCACACTTCAAGGTTCAAATCTCCATGCCAATGGCTCAAACACATCATATGGTAACTATCAAACTCTATCCAAGAAATTTAAATCACTACCTAAGATTTTTTTTTCAAATCCTAACTCTTATGCAACTTTTATGCCAAAACTTAGGGTTTTAGACCAATTTTCAATAATTTGGCTCTAAAACACTCAAATCTTAATGAAATTCAATGGGACAAAGTGAAAAAGAAATTAGACTCAATTCCACATCACCTCCAATTAGTTTCATGCCATGAAATTGTAGGAGTACAATCAACACTGAGAGGGGGGTGAATCAGTGTTGTGTGAATTTTCAAATCTTTTTACAAACTTTAACTTTCAGAGCACAAGGAGAGAAAGATAGCATTAATTTGTCATATGCACATGACTGTGAATACAAAAAGAGAACAAAACTTCATAAGTAAATCATACACACATAGATAAGATTATGACACAAGATTTGCATGAGTGGAAAACCCTCCAGGGGTAGAAAAACCACTCTAAAACTGCCTCACTGGCTTAACTGATAAAACATGCCTCACTGGCTACAATATGTGTCTCACTGACAAATGTTAAGGTCTCACTGACCTATAAGCCTCACTGGCATACTGTGCCTCACTGGCATAGACAATTTTCCATCATAAAATTCTGTGTGCAAGAATTGATTGCTATTCAATCTGATTTGCACCATTATGCAACCTGTGTCTCATCATACACCCTTATACCTCCTATTTGATTTTCAAATCAAGACCATACAAAACAATTCCTTTTACACATCTTTACAACACTCTTATCTCTGCAAATTTGATTCACCTGATGCATATTCACCTGCATTTTATCTTCATGGTTCAATCTGTAAGTTTATTGCTTGATGTCCTCATACTGTGTTTGATCCATTCCTGCACAAACATAATCTCACATACAATAAATTGAAAATATCTTCAATACTCCATATTGATCCACATCACCACACACTCTAATCAATCCACCTGCAAAGCCATTATATACAAGATAATCATTTACATCCTCTCTGCAAACAAAAACATTTCACCTTCTCTTTGTAAATCAAAAACCTTTCATTTGCAATTATAAAAACATCAAGAAGTCCAAACACCAATCCATCTACAAGAAGAAAAACTTTTTCATATTCCTCTATGCCTATTCAAATCTAAAAAAACTAATATCAAATCCCATTTAAAACTTTTGATCTTCCATCTTCAAAAATTGATTGCTTTATCATCATCTCTAAATTTTATCTTCTCTGTATTTGATGTTCCTCTTCTCTAAAAAATACAAACTCCATTTGTAATGTTTTATTTGTATGAATCACACAATTTCAACAACTTTTGATGACCTTTCATATAATAATTTTCATCTATGAAGAATTTTTCTGAATAAATCTTTTCTTCAATTCTTAATATTTCATCTTCCCTTCAATCTCTTCAATGATGCTTCATATTCCTTCACTAAATTCTTCAAAGCACAAAACCTCTATCAAAAATCTCTCTGCTAATGATCCTGCAAAGAAAACAAAAAACATTTCTCCAAAAAAAAAATAATCTTCTCACAATTTCTTTCCACAAAATAAATCATCTTTCCATGCCAAAAATATCTGCCTTATAAAATCTCCTCAAAAATCTTGAAGTCATCTCTTTAAATTAGAAAAAAAACAATTTCTAATTTCAAAATCCATTTGATAGCCTTTTTGTCATGAAAATCTTTACAAGAAAGTTGCCTTTTTTAAAAGCACTAAAAAATCTCCTTAAAAATATTTTATCGTGATCCCTCCAAGAAAATAGGAAATAAAAATCTTCTAACTTCTCACCATCCACTTAATATAATGCTTTTCTCCATTTAAAGCATATTTAATGCCACTAAAATCTGCTCTTCCAAAATAAATACTTCAAAGCCTTTCCAAAAGTCGTGCTCTCCTTAAAACAGAAACTTTGAATAAACTAAAATATTCAATGTCTTTTAAATACCCCTTCGCATAAAATGAGGCTCATACATGGCAAAACAAATTCGTAGCCATACTAAGTATTAGCCTTTTAAGGCTTTTTGTCACTCATATGAATTCAAAAAAAAGAAACCTAAGCAAGCGGTGGGAATATAGAATGAGGCTGGTTTCCTAATGAGTTTAATGGACATAAGTATAACATAAGTTATAACTTACCTGTTATAGCAGGTCATTGAAGGAATAAAACATAAAATGCAAGTTTTAAAGACATGTTTGATTAGGATATAAAGGCATATGTATTTGCATGTTTAGATGCTAATATCTCAAGAGACAATATACTAAAGACTTTGGACCTCTTCAAATGTATCCAAATTGATGTAGTCCTTAAGACATTTTAGGACACAAAGATTGATGTAAAACTTTGAGTTTGATGTAGAGAACACAAAGTGATCTAAAAGGATATGCCTTTCTTTGCACACATAATGTATATAATGAAGTCACCATAATATTACTGTGTCACATGTCTATCAAATGTCCAATCAATAAGACTGAAACCTCCTGATTTGGAATGACAATTCTTCCTTTGAACACCTTGCTTCTTCTATCCTTAAGATAGCATGACAACAATCTTTACATCAAGTAAACCAAGTGAATTCCTTGCTTGAATATGAACACACATGAATAATGAACATTTGTCAACACTTGACAACCCCAAACAAATCACCTTGTGACTTCACTTACCAAATAACATAAGAAGACACATTGAAGGCCAAACCTGATCAACCAAGTCCTGATAACATCAAACAAACTAAGGACACCTTTTTGACATCAATGACAACCTAACTCCATCATAAATGACCGTACAAGGCCGTACAATTCACTGCAATAGCAAAATAATGTTCAAAAATGTAGAAAACAGAGCTACTTTTATTCAATTTCTTCAAAAATACAACCAACCCCGCTTGGTCTCGACCTTCCCAAGATTATTTAACATTTCCCCCAACATTTCCCAACTTCCATTTGAGTTATTCAAATGCCTTCCTTCCAATCGATGACCCTTCATATTCCATTTTTTTGCATTTTTGCAATAAAGACAACATTTGCAAAATTGAACAATTAGGACCAACAAACTATCTAGCAACCTAACAAGGACTCAAACATACATGAAACATGGTCCAAAGATGACCTTATTACATTAAAACTAAAATTGACAAAAAATTGCCTCGTATAGGCATGCAATCAACTAGGTGCTCATGCACCACCATCATACCTAGAATCATGAGGATTGTCCAAGAGAGTTTGCTTAACCTTCTCATAGTATTCAACTCCCTTAGACTTTTGCAACACCTAATTCTTAAAATCATAATGAATAGAGATCATTAAGGAGATATGTGTCATTCAAATTAGGGCATCTGCCACTTGGTTTTCCCTACCCTGAATGTATTTGATCTCAAAATCATAATCAGATATTGACTCTAACCATCTTCTCTGATGAGAATTAAGATGTGGTTGAGTAAACAAATATTTAAGTCCTTGATCATATGTTCTTAACTCAAATCGTTTCCCAAGCAAGTAATGTTGCCACATTTGTAGTGCATGCACAACTGCTGCCAACTCGAGATCATGAGGAGCATAATTCTACTCATATGTCTTCAACTTTCTAGACTCATAAGCAATAACTTGCCCATCTTGCACAAGTACACCACCTAATCCTTCTCCTGAGGCATCGATGATGACTACACAATGACCCTCTAGATCAGGTGCCTTTACAATTGGTGTCATAGTTAGCTTCTATTTTAGTTGATCAAATGTCTCCTGGCATTTTTCTGCCCAATCAAATCTTTTGTCTTTCCTTTGTAGAGAAGTAATGGGATAGGCAATTTTTGAAAAGTTAGCCACAAATTTTATGTAATATCCTACTAAGCCCATAAAACTATAGACTTCATGCACATTTTTCAGTGCAGACCACTCCATAATGGCTTTGATCTTTGTTGGATCTACTACAAATCCCTTAGCTGAAATTACATGACCCACGTACAATATTTTTTTGGAAGAAAGTACACTTTGAGATCTTACCATAAAGTTTATAATCTCTCAATCGTTGAAGGACGATCCACAAATGTTGGAGATGTTCTTCCTTATTTTTGGAATAAATCAAAATATCATCTAGGAAAACAAGGACAAAATTATCTAGACAATCTCTAAACACGTTGTTCATTAAGTTCATGAATGTTGCAAGTGCATTCGTCAATCCAAAGGGTAGGACTATAAATTCATAATGTCCATACCTCATTCTAAAGGTTGTTTTATGGATATCTTCATCGTTTAGCCTTAATTGATGGTATCCTAATCATAGATCGATCTTTAAAAATATAGCAGCCCCATGCATTTGATCAAAAAGATCATCAATATGAGGTAACAGGTACTTATTCTTTATCATTTCTTTGTTTAGCATATGATTGTCTATACATAGGCACACTATGCCATCTTTCTTTTTTACAAAAATCACTGGTGCTCCCTAGGGTGAAACACTTGGTCTTATCTATCCCTTTTTTAGCATATCCTGCAGTTGAGCCTTTAGCTCCATCAACTCTATTGTAGTCATTCGGTAAGGAGCTTTGGATATAGGTTCTGATCTTGGAATTATATCTATTGAAAAATCAAAATCTCTCTTAGGAGGTAATCTAGGTTACTCATCTGGAAATACATCCTCAAAATCTCGAAGAAAGGGATACTTCTCCATATTTGATCTCTCTTGATCTAGAGATTCTTTTTCATCCACTCCTTGGAGTTTCTAAGATTCATAATACATTAAATCATCTTGAAAGGCAAACTCTTTGTGATCATCTATTTCTTCCATTTTGATAGCAAAGAGTTGACATCCTTTTCGTTGGGCTCTCTTCAACTATAGGGTAGATATTTGCCTCAGTTTGACCTCTCTAGAAGTACCTTGTAGAAAAACTCTATTCCCAATATCATCTAAGCATTCTACTTTTTGCAAAATAGTCCACCTTAGCCCTATGCCTCCATAACCAATTTATTCCAAGGATGACATCATATGATCCTAAGGGGGCTGCATAAAGGTTTACTTTAGTAGAAAAGCTTGAGAGTTCAACCTTAGCTTCAAACAAACATTGCTCTACCTGAGCCCTTGTCTGGTTAGCATACTCTACTGACCATGATTTTTCCATGTAACCATCTCTTCTAGATATCTTATTTAAAACATTTGGAGAAATAAAGCATTCAGTGGCACTAGTATCTATTAAAACTAAAATTTGAATACCAAACAAAGTACCTATGGTTTCAATTGGAGTAATTTGGTACTCCACCTGTCAGTTATCTGGTGCCATGTGGATTCGTTGTTGGAAGGCCCCCTATTGCGAGGTTAAGGGATTTCCTTTCCATTGACTCCCTTGTGTCTTATTAGGACATTGATTAGCACAGTGGTCACCTCCACATGAAAAACACCCTCCCAGGGGTCTTCACCTTTCGAAAGGCTTTCTTGAGTTGTCTCCGTTCTTCTTGGAGTTATTGTTGCCATTTTTCTTATCATCCTTAGACTTATTTTGATTGTTCCTAAATCCTTTATCACCTTTCCTTTTGAAGTTCTTATTGTTGTCCTTTTTCTTGAATGATTGGGAGGATTGTGACCAATTGAACTTCTTGTGGTTCTTTTCCTGATATGCAGATACAGACTTTAGATTTTGCTCTTGTTTAATGGATTTCTCATAAACTTAGTCCATATTAGTGGGACCATGTACATCTACCTCACCTCCAATTTGGGTATTTAATCCCATGATGAACTTTTAGATACAAAACCTCTCATCCTGCTGGTATTCAAGAACATACTTAAGGAGACGAGTAAACTTCTCCCAATACTCATTTACAGATGAGTCACCTTGTCTTAGGTTTTGAAAGTCTATAAGCTTCTGATCAAAATACAATTGTGGCAACCATATTTACCTGAAGAGTTCTACAAACTTTTCCCAAGTTAGAATCAAAGAGCTCAATCCCAGCTCCATCTTCTTGTTCATCCACCAAGTGGATGCTTCACCATCCAATTGATATGTTCCCCATACTGCTTTGGTTATTTCTGAATAGTTCCTAATTTTAAAATATTTTTCCATTTCTGTGAGCCATGCCTTCATGGCATATTCACTCACAATTCCATCAAATTTAGGGGGTGTGACCTCCATGTCCCTGGATAGTTTGAGGGCCAAATGGCTCCTCTTTTCATCATCTTGTCTCGATTCTAAGTTATTTTCTCCATGCCCACTCTAGGTGGTGTGTTCATGATGAACCCCATCTTCACCTTCGTGGAAGGCTGCATGTTTAGGTCTACTTTGACCTCTGACCTCTTGCTCTAAATTTCCAATCCTTGTCCTTGTTTCATAGAGCATTGCAAGAATCTGGTCAAGTTTCACATCAGAATCGCTAAAAGGTTTCCCTTCCTCTTGGCTACCTCCAAGACTGGTTCTGGTTTGAATCATGCTAAAATTCTACTTCTCTTGAAGTTTTCATGTTAAGCATTCAATTAGCTTTTCATACAATTGAATTCATTCATAAACATAAATCCATTCTCATTTATATAGTCTTAAACAAGAAAGGAAAATTTTTGCCAAAATTCCAAAATTGTATTATAGTATCTGTGGATCACATAATACCCATCATTTATTACAAACTATAACATCTTGTGATTGCCGGTTGCTATCAAGAAGGGGAATTTCCTTGGGTTCTTCCTCACCCTTGAGGTTTACCAAAGTAGACTTGGAAGCTGGATGTACTCCCAGGTACTCATCCATAACTTCTTGACTAATGGTAGGGACATTAGGACCACATCCAAATGGTAAATCCTTATGTACAGAGGGTTTAACTTGTTCACCCTCAGTGATAGGAACAATAGCCTTAGTTGCTTTGTCCTTCTTCTCCTTCTCCTACTTGATACGCTTAAAAGCGTCAACAAATGTCTCAAAGTCAATTAACCATGCGCCTTCAATGTAACCAGTTTTGCCTAGGCTTTTCATTTTTGAGGCTTGCTCCCTCAAAGCCAAGTTAGGTAACGTCCATTTCCTATTACCTTCTTCCTTGGGGCTAATCTTGTTCTTACCATTCTAGAAAAAGAACATTCAAACATTAGCAATTGTTAATGTCTGAGGAAGATTTTATGCAATGAGCTCGTAGGTCCATGTATTGAACTTGGTAGCTGTGATACCATATGTAACATGCATTCTCATATTACTTAGTTTTTCACACCAAAATTACTAGAAAAGTAAATGATAAACTCAAGCATTTGTTTGCTAACATATAATATTTGCATAATCAAGTAAATAAATAACATATCTTTTTTGAATATTTTCAAAACCTAAAAATTACAACATATTCAAAGATAGCATTCTATTGAAATCTTTCACTTTACAATTACAATATTTTGCTCATGGCAATAAGAATAAGTTTACATAAATTTAACTATCAAATTCATAATAATAAATATACTGCATATGCAATCTTGATATCTGTCTTCATAATTCTCAGCTTGTCTTCTTCTTGGGAAGGAGAGCATCACTCAAGTGCTTTTCCTCCAACCACAGGCTAATGGTCCCCACACAAATTCATTCATGGGCCCCCTACCCTTCACGAAGGGTATAGATATAAGGAACCAATAGGTTTTTTCCATGAGTTTCTAGTGTTGTGTCCTACATAACCAACACGGTCATACAACTATAGATTCCTTCTAACTAAGTATGATACTACTAGATGATTATGCAAATCTAGAGCATAGTGAACCAACTAATGCATGTAGAGATGAATGCATTACTTTGGCCAAAGATTCATTATAAATAGATGTTTCATAATGAACGTAGTCAAAGTTCACATACCTCTAACTTGAATTTGAAACTATCTCATCCTATAGTGAATTTAGTTTGACCAAATCTAGTCATGGGGGACTTAATTAAATTTTAGCCATAGTCCTCATGATTTAGATTTCTAACCCTAATTTCTAGAGTACAATACCAAGGATGGCTCCAATTGAGGTCTTAATCTTTCAAAAAAGTCTCTTGTTGCAACTACAACATGGAATTTGTGACTCCCTGCCACTCTATTCCTTGTTCCAAAGGTTTATATATTCTTGATTTTTGGTGTCTAGTATCAACATAGAGAATAGTTTTGTCTATAACTTCATAAGTTCATCCAAGGTACTTATCTTAGTTCAAGGATTTTCATCTAATCCTTATCGACAATAAAATATTTGTTTTAAGTTGAACACATACTTGTGAGAAGTATTATATGTTTACTATGCATGTCTAGGATACTCTTAGAAAACCATCTTTTCTAATCCCTTCATACAAAATAACATTTAAAACTCTTATCATGTATATAAAAGAATATCTTGTCATACATCATAATGCAAACTCTATTACTCAAATTTCATTTAGAATACTTACCAAATCATGGCTAAGTAGATGTCATCATGTGACATGGTTTGACCAACCTCAAGTCCTTTCTAGACAATCATAAAGTTGGTCGTATTGGTACTATAATGGGCACAAACAATTCTATTAATTACAATAATATATATACATGACAATCATTATTTTTCTCTTGAATTAACAATAATATATTGTAGTTATGGGACTCAAAAGTCTATCTTCTTAAAATATGGGGCTCAAGAGTCTAAGTCTCAACCCCATTATCCTGCCCAAGAACACGCTTGTTCACTGCTACAAGTGGGTCTCTTTGAAAAGAGATTAACACATGGGTCTAAAACATATAGTTTGCAAACTTATCCAACTTAGAAAAAAATATAGTATCATTCAAAAGGTTTACTTCAAGCTGAGGTTGTTTATAACATTGTCTCATATAAGGAAGATTGCTTATACAACACAAAGGCTCCATTATACATCACTACTAATGTTTTACCAAAGGCTAGCCAAAAGCTTAGTTATAGTGAAGACACGGGATATATTAGTTGTGAAGGATTACCTCATATTGATATTAAAAACTAATTATGGTCTCACAGAAAGAGCTTAAGGTTTTCTAGGTATCAGTGAACAACTGATATCAAGGATAACATGTTTGATATAGTTAAGAAATGACTATTAAAGTATTTCAACTATCATTTAATCGATAGCAAGATAATATTAAACATCCTAGTGCTATCAACATGTTGTAGCTGCATGGCAAAATCTACAAAGAATGCATGTATCATATTGATGTTGGCCTTCTATAGCTGGAGAAATCAAACAATGATAGAAAAAGATAAAATGTTTCAGATTATAGATAGCCTCGGCTATATCAAAAGGTACATGTTCAATGTTTAGACACAATCCTTCCTCTTGGACTTCAACTTTTTCCCTGTGTTTCTCTTTATCATCCCCTCATCCTGTAGTATGCTCTAGACTTATGTTCTCTTACCCAACGGTTCCCAAAAGAATGATTGTTCATAAGAATAATCCCCATTGTTCTCTCTACTCCGCGGGATAACTATTAAACTTCCTATGAATCCTCCTCCTAGGAGCATGCAATGCTACAAATGTATTTCTTAAGCAAGAATAACTCCGAAGTAGCAATAGGTTATTCCCCACTCACTCCACATTATGTGGAATATATGGTACATTCACCACTATGTGAACATAGTGGTTTGCAAACCAAGGAAAGCTTATAACAAAAAGATAAGTGTTTTTATCTTAATAAACATATTTTCTTTAACAATATAATAATATACAAATAAATAAATATAACATATCAACATAATGGTAGCAATACCATCTCTACAAATGTTGATATTAATCATTTGGCAAGTTGTGAGAATGGGGTTGAGGCCTTCTCCCCCCCTCACAACCTTGTGTTGAAACATCAATAATCATGCAAAACAAAGAAATATGCTAGAAAAATTCCTGACAAAGGAAAATGGTTAAACTCTAACCTCATTAATATTTCCTGAATATCTCTCGACTAAATCAAACGAAATTTTGACATCAGAAAACCTTTCCTTAAAGAAAAATTCACAATGGTTGAGTTGATATTGACTTAAAAAAGGAAAGTTAATTATTACATACCCCGTCTTGAGAAATTTCACTAAATATACAACACGAAACTCTAATGACAAAACCTATCTCTTTCCAAACATCTATTCCCTTCTCTCTAATGATGCTCTCCTTTTCTCAGAGGTGGAAACCTTCTTCTTGGTTACAACTCACAATCACACAAACTATGATTAGTGTATCATCAGTAAATCCTTATACATCATAATTAATTAGTCTCAATATCATTTGATCTCATGTAAAATTCTATGCATTAATCATAATTCATAAAATCAATGAGTTATCCTGACATTTTCCTAAACATCAAATCATTAATCCCTGATAACTTGTCCACTAATTACATGAAAGTAAAAGTAAAGCATAGTCAAAGTTTGGGGATGTAACAAAGTGAATGAACAATCATCAAATTGACTCCAAAGGACATATCATCATGAAATAATCATGAAAACCTAGCTTAATTTCCTTCCAAAACCAACTTCATAAGGATTATGCCTACCTCCATCATACTTAAATCCTACATGCAAATACAATTGTACTATTTAGCTAAAATGAGCACTCCAACATGATGAAATGAGACAATACCATCAAAATACCTCCCCACATAAGCTAAGAAACTAGGTGAAAACATGAAATACAACCTCAATCCAAACAAGACCCTTTAAGTAAACATAATGGCATGACCTATCAAGTGAATGAATAATCATAAATTGAATCCAAAGGACATATCATATCAAATGAAAGAATTCAAAGCATGACACATGAAACCACTTGACTTAGTTTGATCAAGTCTCCCTTTCTCCATCTCTCTATTACAATACTCATGAAGATCTTTTCTTGTATAATTTAATCCTTCATCTTTGGCTTGCCTTACCCCTCCTCTCTTTTGAGGATGATCTTTCTTTGTATCTCTAGATCTATATGAAATATAAACATAAATATATGTCTCTTGTTGTCCACTTGTTCAAAGATGCAAATGTCTCCTTCCTTGATCTTATTATGGCGTGCAAAATATGCCCACCCTGCACTTAGAGTAGGTCTATGGTCATGAAAAAGGAAACTAACCTCCCATTTGTTACAGGCATTCACTTGGTAATTGAAGAGGACATTCACCTATTTTTGGGAACTCCTACATTCCCAAACCATTACAAAACTAAGTTTTTGTTATACCAATCCTCCTGGTAAAGGTACACATCAAATGCCTGCTTTGAAAGTTGAAATAAATTAAGTTAAAGACTTACAATTTTGATTTTCTTCCATTGCTTCAACATCATCATTGTTTTCCTCATCAAAAACCAATTCAATCAGCAACTTGCTACCCATTGGTTGACTTAAATTGCATACTCTATTACCTGTATCAATGTTGGTATTCATAAGTTGAAAAGTAGTGATATTTTTCACATCTTGTTCTTTGAAATATCTTAACCTTAAAATATGAGTTTGATCAAACCACTTGACTTAGTTTGATCAAACCAACTCACCAATCATGACCCTGGGGAATATCCAAATGTATCAACAACCATGTCATTCAGTCACGAGCTTTATAATGAAATGAAGCTAATCAACCAGGACCATGGAACACATATAAGAAGGTAAGAAAAATGTCAAAAATATAGAAGGTGAAATGAGGATAGAAAAGAAAAATAGAATACCTTTATGTTGAATTCCACTGATTCAATCTAATGAACCATTTGGATCTGCTCTACCCTTTATAGTGTCAAGTATTGCTTCATGGTCAGACTCGTGAACTTTCCACAAGTTTTTATTGAATAGTCTACCCCCATATTTTATCAAATGAATGTTTGATGCTACAACAAGGTTAGAATAATGAAGAATCTTCCTATGTGTGTCAAAGTCCTCAAACAACCACACATTAGACTTCTTCATTAGATACCTTCTAAGCCATGTTCCAGTCACAACCACTGATCCTGTAGGATACTCAATGTTTTCTCCATCTATGAGAGGGCTTGGCAATTTCTTTTTTGCCTCAACACAATGACATAAATAATAATCCCTTCCCTCATCATTACCTTCATCCACAATAACTGCATACACATTCCCTACAATAAATTGTACAAAAGAAATTAAAATTCAATAAATGATAAAACAAAATACTATATCATAATCTAAAATAAATAATAATTTTCATTAACATATTACCTGGTTCAACTAGATCTGAAATATGGTCAAAGTCAATCGATGATTCCATCTACACGAGTTGTAGTGCTCCTGGAAGTTGATATGTTAGAAGTGGGCTTAAAGATCTAGCATGCCATTCATGAACCCATTCTTTTGACTCACAATCATTCCAAGAAAAATTTGTACATGATGAATAAAAACACACCATCTGCCTCAAATAAATAGTCCATGAAGCTGCATTTGAGCTTCTAAAAGAGTGGAACTCACTCGATCCTATCAATATACAACAATCTTCATATTTTGCAATGTTAGCTTCTTCTATCAACCAACAACATCTACGAACTATAGACTTACCTTCATTACCTAGAGCCATTGTAGAGTTGTAGCATTTGATGATGGATGTTGCATCTATCAACTTTGCATTGTCCTTGTACTTCAACTCTTCTCATGCTAAGACTCTTTTAATACATGCTCCAGCACCATCATGCTCCCTTTTTTCATGCACAAACTTAGTGAAATTCCATATATGTTGAACACCACTGAATATATGCATCCTACTCAACCAATAGAACATTCATGAATTCTTAAATTATGATGCATAATTATCTGAACATATGATATGTTGATCAAACATGATGTTCCTGCTACTTAAATGACCATAGAACATCTGAAAGCAACCTTGCACAAAATCTATAGAATGTGTGTGATCATCACTAATATAAAAATAATGCTCTCTCAATATCTTTCTATCTTCCATTGTACTATCAGGTGCATGAATGCATACTATATGCACAAATATAGCAACCTAAGTGGAGTTGTAGTACTGTGATTGAATCTCATTATGTGGTTGTAGTGTATAATTCTCTACAAAGTCAACAATTGACACAATCGTACGAAGAGGAAATGTGTCCTTACATAACTTGAATTGCAAGTCCAACCATCGAGCTCTGTGTGTATGCCTTGCATAGTCATAAACTATCTTTTTTGAAAAATAAACATAAATGTAGATATTGGTATTTCTTCATTAATCAATTCACACATTTTTGCTTCTTTACCATCTTTTAGACTGCATGCCACTGTCTTTATTTTCCAAAAGGTACTAATTCATTTACAATTGCATGTGCACTCTCCATGTGTACACAAGTTCTCAAACATTGCAAACCACTATAACTATCACATGTTCCATCCAAACATGATGTCTTATAAATCATTTGTCCATCTACCATTTCACAAAAATGCTTGAAATGAAATCTCTTTCCGATTTAGGTGGAACCTCTATCATACACTCCTACAAAACATCATTATTATGCAAAGATACACATATTTGTCAATAAACATCATAATGAACAAAAAATTCCATGTGAACTCTACAACAACAAGTTGTGTATGTGATTTATCTTGACACAAAAAGGTTTTTCCATTTTAAGATACCTTTGACTAATTTGAATTTGAAGATAACTAGCTACAAATTTGGAGAAAAAATGTGTTTAAGTCATATCTAAAAAATGTTTTGGATGTGGCTCATGGTTTTGACAACCATTTCTCCTTCATACAACATCCCTTTGATTGGGAGATACTCTTGTCTTATTGGACAAAAAATCTTCAATTAGGGATTTTAAGGCTTCAACAATGGCTTTATCTTTATGTGGGAGTCTATCAGAAAATGTCCATAGTTCATTGCTATTCAGGTCCTCAATTCTTTCACGCCTCCCAATGGCTTTCATCAAAGTTTTTCTATTTATCTTTAGTGCTTGACTTGTTTTTTTATGTAAAATTCTAGGAGGAGTTCTCAATGGAAAAATTGATTCACTAGATAAATTTTGATCACTAAAGACTTGATCGATTGGTGTATCATCTACTACAACATTTGCAAATGCATCATAATTTTCAATTGGAGATTGAACATTTTCTACATTATCAAATTGACATGGCAAAGATGACATGCCTTCAAGTTCTCCCACATTCAATTTCTTACTTGCACAAAGTTTTTTCATTTGTTCCCTTTGTTTCTCCAATTCCTTCTCTATCTTCATTGCTTCATCATCCAATTCAATTGGCAAAGACAGTTCACCTTCATTCAAGTGAAGTTCAATTTCTTATTGTCACGAAACTATCTCATTCATTCTCTTTTCTTTGTATTCTTGGCTTCACGCTCCTCTGGCGTTAGAGTTTTTACTTGTTTCCTTAGCATTGTATTGAATTCTATATCACTCTAAAATAATGGTCAAAAGAACACAAAAAATATCTGATAATTTATCAAGTTATAATACAAAACATGCACAATTACATTATTTTTTGTCAATGTATAACAAAAAACTAGTTAATTTATTCAATCTAGTGTTGTAATCCCTCAAAACATGAAAAAAATGCTTTCCAATATCAAATTTGAATTTAAAACAAGTAATTGGAACGTTGTGTATTGAAACAAGAACAAAAAGTTCATCCATTTTGTCAACCAATGATGGGAGAACCTCAAAATCATGAAAAGTCTCTTTTAATGTCAAAAAGGCATAGAACAGTGAATAAAATAGAGCATGTGCACTAAAAATCATGTGCCATGCCTTTTTGCAAATCGTTAGACATTATTTTAACTAGTTCAAAATGTGCTCGTTCTATAACACAAGTGCATTCTAAACTAGATAAAATACTATTTATCATCCTCTCTTCTATTGTTTCACAAACGCTTTCTCTCTCTCTAGCTATCTCTTTCTAACTCTCTCTATCTCTTTTTATTTGTCCCTAAACCCTAACCCCTAAACCTTTATCTCCCTATCTCTATCATCTCTCTATCTCTCAATTCCCTAAATATGCCCACCCTGCACAACTAGAGTAGGTCTAAGTTCCCTAAACCCCAACCCCTAACCCCTGTCTCTCCCCTATCTCCCTATCTCTATCATCCCTCTACCTCTCAATCTCTCTGCCTATGTCTCTAGACATCTCCCTCACTCTCTATCTCCCTATCTCTCCCCTCTGTCTCCTCTATCTCTTCCTATCAATCCTCTCTCTCTCTTTCTCCCTAAAATGCTAAACCCTAAACCATAACCCCTAAACCTTAAACTTGAGAAACCCTAAACCCTAAATAATGCCCCTAAATCATAAACCCTAACCCTTAACCCCTAAACCCTAAACCCTAAACCCTAAACCCTAAACCTGAAAAACCCTAAACCTCTATCTCCCTATCTCTCCCCTATCTCCATATCTCTATCATCCCTCTACCTCTCAATCTCTCTCCCTATGTCTTTGGACATCTCCCTCACTCTCTATCTCTGTATCTCTACCCTATGTCTCCTCTACCTCTCCCTACCAATTTTCTCTCTCTCTAAACCCTAAACCCCTAACCCTTAAACCCTAAACCCTAAACTCGAGCAACCCTAAACCACTAAACCCTAAACAATGCCCCTAAACACAAGCAACTCTAAACCTCTATCTCCCTATCTCTCCCCTATCACCCTATCTCTATCATTCCTCTACCTCTCAATCTCTCTGCCTATGATAGTGGACATATCCCTCACTCTCTATCTCCCTATCTCTCCCCTCTGTCTCCTCTATCTCTCCTTATCGGTCCTCTCTCTCTCTAAACCCTAAACCCCTAAACCCTAACCCATAACCCCTAAACTCTAAACCCTAAACCTGAGCAACCCTAAACTCTTAATCCCTAAATAATGTCCCTAAACCCTAAACCCTAACCCCTAAACCCCTAAAACCTAAACCCTAAATAATGCCCCTAAACCCTAACCCCTAACCCCTAAACTTGAGCAACCCTAAACCTCTATCTCCATGTATTTCCCCTATCTACCAATCTCTATCATCCATCTACCTCTCAACATCTCTCCATATGTCTCTAAACATCTCCCTCACTCTCTATCTCCCTACCTCTCCCCTCTATCTCCTCTATCTCTCCCTATCGGTCCTCTCTCTCTAAACCCTAAACCCTAAATAATGCCCCTAACCCCTAAACCCTAACCTCTAAACCCTAAATAATGCCCCTAAACCCTAACCCCTAACTCCTAAACCCTAAACCTAAGCAACCCTAAACCTCTATCTCCCTATCTCTCCCTTATATCCCTATCTCTATCATCCCTTTACCTATCAATCTCTCTCTCCAGGTATGTCTTTGGACATCTCCCTCACTCTCTATCTCCCTATCTCTCCTCTATCTCTCCTTATCAGTCCTATCTCTAATCCCTAAAACCCTAAACCCTAAACCCTAAGCCTTTAAACCATAACCCCTAAACCCTAAACCTAAGCAACCCTAAACCCCTAAACCCTAAATAATACCCCTAAATCCTAAACTCCTAACCCCTAACCCCTAAACCCCTAAACCCTAACCCCAAACCCCTAAACACTAAACCCTAAACCCCAAACCTAAGCAACCCTAAACCTCTATCTCCCTATCTCTATCATCCCTCTACCTCTCAATCTCTCTCCCTATGTCTTTGGACATCTCCCTCACTCTCTATCTCCCTATCTCTCCCCTTTGTCTCCTCTATCTCTCCCTATTGATCCTCTCTCTAAACCATAAACCCCTAAACTCTAAACACCTAAACCTGAGCAATCCTAAACCCCTAAACCCTAAACCTGAGCAACCCTCAACCTCCATATCCCTATCTCTCCCCTATCTCCCTATCTCTATCATCCCTTTACCTCTCAATCTCTCTCCCTATGTCTCTAGACATCTTCCTCACTCTCTATCTCCATATCTCTCCCCTCTATCTCCTCTCTCTCTCTCTCTATCTAGCTATCTCTCTATCTCTTTTTCTCTTTCTATCTCTCCCTATCTCTCTCTAAACCCAAAACCCATAAACCCTAAACCCTAACCCTTAAACCATAAAACCAAGCATTCCTAAACCTTTATCTCTCTATCTCTCCCCTATCTCTATATCTTTATCATCCCTCTACCTCTCAATCTCTCTCACTGTCTCTGGACATCTCCCTCACTCTCTATCTCTCCCCTCTTTCTCCTCTATCTCTCCCTATCTCCCTATCTCTTCCTATTTGTCTCCTCTCTCTCTACCTATCTATCTCTCCCTATCTCTTGCCTCTCTCTCCCTCTCCATCTCCCTCTCCCTTATCAACAAAGGAAATGGAAACAAGAAACTAGGACTCTCTCTCTCTATCTCTCTCTCTCTCTCCATATCTCCCTATCTCTCCCCTCTCTCTCCCTTCCATCTTGTTGGATTAGGTCTGAACAACTAAGAGGGGGGGTGAATCAATTGTTCCACAATTTAAACTTTTCTACCTTTAAACTTCCTTTATAACTTATAATCAATAATATAATATAATATTTTCAACATCAATCAAATAATACATGAGCAGAAACATAAATAACACATTTGGCATCAGGATTTTTGACGTGGAAACCCAGTTAAGGGAAAAACCATGGTGGGGGTTAACCCACAAAAATTATACTTTGTTAAAAGTATTACAATGGGGAATGCACATGCATTTGGGCTCACTGCCCAAAGCTCACTGCTCAAATGGAGGCTCACTGCCTATAGAAATATTACAAGAGAATAATAGAGATTTTGAACTGATGAATAGCATCTACCCATGCAAGAGTTTTAGTTTTGGTTAAGTGCAAAAACTGATCTTACACATTTCATCTTTGCTCTACTTCTTTTTACTGCTCTGCCTTCATTCACACCTTAGATTTCTTCTTTTCTCACATACAGCTTATTCGTACACCACACACACTAAATCATCCAATTCCATCGGCTATATATATCTGCAACATGATCTACAATTGTTTTATTAGTCAACTTCAAAAACATTTAGAACTTTGTTGAGTACTCTGCTCTGTCAGCTAGATCTATACATAATATGAGATGCAGACCAAACTTTCACTCACAAATCCTCAATCATGTCAGCTACCATCACTGATCATCACCAATTGCCCAATAAGCAACTTCTATACATCCGGAATTGAGATCACTCACAGGGTTGGCCTATTCTTCTTCTATTTGTTCTATTAAACTAAAACTCGATATTTAGAAGCTAATATCTTTTGAGTCCATCACCGGAGAGAAAAACTCTAGATTTAGAGTGTCTTGACAAAGCTTACAACTACTTTAGATCCACAGCAAACCATGCCTTTCCACCAAAGAGATCTGGACCAAAATATCAGACCCTAACATCTGCTATGTTCCTGACTGCCTGAACTTAGACAAATTCTGATTCTAACTTCCGGTGTGAACAAATTATGTTATGCGGATTATTGGCATGATCTTAGTTGCCATCAATGACAACACTTATCAATGTGAAGCAGTGTCTCTTGCTAACAATCTCCCCCTTTGGCATTGATGGCAACACTTAGTGAAAAATGACTAAGTGTTAATGTAGCTCCCCCTTACTCTATACACTTGTGCTTCTCTATTAGTACCGAAGCTCCCCCTTTGCTAGATTCTTCATTTTTCACTGTTCTTCACTCCCCCTTTGACATCAATGGCAAAGGGTGGGGTTTGCAAGCCAAAAATTCTCCAAAAATTATGTGTATAATGCCACATATGTACAAGTAATCATTAAGTTCTATTCACATGAACTTGAGAATGTCTACAAAACTACTTTTTAATTGCTCAAGTTTAGAGGCCCAAGTTCCCTTCATTCGATCCAAAATTGAGATATGTCCACTCAATAAAAATGCATATGCTTCTGCCTTGTCAGATCTGGAGGATTACTTGTCTGAAGTGTAGTCTGAGCTTTTGATAGGGCATTAAACATGGCTTCTAACTTGGGGGCAATCAATCCCCGGAGCTCACACATTCTCTTCATAATGTTATCTTTTTCTTTAACAAGCCTCTTTATCTCATCTGTCAGGTTGATTGCTTGACATTCTTGACTTATAGGTGAGACTGTTAGAGGATCAAAATTTTGAGAAAAATTTAACAGTTTATGTTCTTTCTCCTTTATCTTTTTCTCAATAACCTTACTAACTTTTGGCCATAATAGATAGAATTTGTACATATCACTTCCATCATTTAGAGCATTCTGAATACTCTTTATGCTAATACCAAGTATTCTTCTATAATTTCCTCTCAAGTTCTTTATTTCACAAAATTTCTTATCCAGAAATTCTTTCTAAACTTTTGCCTCCGCAGACTTCTCTCAAGATTTTTTAGATGTTCAGAGGGGGAACTAGATGGACTCTTCTAGTAGGTGGGCATGAATTTTTCCAAAATCCTGGATGCAAGCCCCAATAGCTCATTGTCCTCCATGTGGAATTTTAACATCTTTCTAGCCTTTACTTGGGTAAATGATGCTATTTTCATTAATTGAATTGGAGAGAGAGCATTTGGATTGGCTAGACCTCAGAGTAGTTCATGTTCATCAAGATCAATCATATGTAGTTTCTCTTGCAACATTTTCTGAACCATCCTTTTGTTCATTAGATTTCTCAGTATTTGCTTTATGTGCTTCAACATTTGCACCATCTTCTTCTGCTTTATCTTTCTTTTCTCTATCTTCCTCTATCTCTGCTTTATTTTTCTCTGTGTTCTCTACAGAGGGACTCTTTCCTATTTATTCATCACTTGTTACTTGATCCAGAGGGCCCTATGAAGTAGTAATATTATCTTCTTTTCTTGACTTATCAGGTTGATTAGGAGTATCTCCTACATCAACTACTCTATCCAATATTTTTGTATCCTCCTAATTTGCTTGTTCTACTTCTAGAACAGAGGCTTCACCCAACTTAGATTGTTGCTCAAAGATGTTATCTTCTTCACCATCTAGAACTTCTTCTGTGACTATGGGAAAGTTGTGCTTTTTCAATGCTATCAAAAGAATTTATTGAGTTTCTTCAACGATTTCACTTATTTCTCCAAGCATGAGTTTGTTCATTCTCTTTTTGCTTCTAAAGTCATCTTTGACTTCCTTGAATATCATATCTATTTGATCAGGTGAAATCTAAGGATACAACTTTATTAGCTCATGTTCCCTGATCTCCATGTCCTTGTTTTTGGCATTTTCTTTTCTCAACTCCAAAATATTTTCCAGACTTTGTGGCAACTCAGAAGTTATCTCAATCAGTGCCTTGTTGTAGATGTTGAGATATCTGACAGTTGCTTCCTCCAACACCCTTTTATCCACATCACTGTATTCATTATAGAATTCAATCATGGGTTTCAGATTACCATCTATAGTGACTAACTTTATCACATCCTCCAGGGAAAGAGTGGGCTTCTCAACATATTCCTCATATGCTTCTATCTTTTACTTTTTACTAGCCTTTTTGCTTTCGGAGGACTTTTCTTTGGTTACTTTTGCAGCTTTTGTTTCGGTGGCCTTTAGATCCTGATTTCAATGTCAGAATCTGTATCTTCTTCTTCTTCTTCTCTTACGCTTTCGTAGGTCTGAGATGCTTTTGTTTTCTTCCTTTTCTCCCATTTTCTAGATGATTTTGCTTCCAATTTTGCATTTTTGGAAGGAACAGGGGTAGTAGCAGAGCTTCTAGTAGTTCTTGAAGTGGAAGAGAGTTCCACTAGAGCACTTGTTTGTTTCTTATCTTGTTTCTCTTTCTCAGCCTTCTTTGTTCTTTCTCTAAATTTTTTCATAGCTTCCTTAGTGTTGGTCGGTATGTGATGTTAGTCACAACCAAGCACACAAAACAAAAGTTACACAACAACCCTTGTCTATCCTGAAAGATACAATGAATTCAAAGAATTCATGATCCCAAGTCCCCGTTGATTAGTTCATAATCTACTGATGTTGCTCTATGGTTGATGTGTGTTGCTGTTTTCCATTTTGTGGCCTTACGTAGGTCTGTAGATTTTGTTTCTTCATCAATGCTATACAGGGAAGTTACTCTACATAGCATATATCTCTAAATGATGTGTCTAATTTGATATGTGCATGAGTTCTACCCCTATTTATGATTCTCTGCATGACATTTTCAATACTACATGCATTTAGCTCAAAATGTGCTAATGATACTCAATTGTCTTCGAGATGTCAACATATTTTTCTGTTCTGCTCAATATTTATCATGATGTGCAGTTATGAAAGTGATTTCAATGAAGTTAAAATGAGAAAAAGGGTTAGAGAGTGAGATTCCTAAAATTACTTGACTGAGATCACGGATCCACATACATGATTCCCATACATGCAATGAAGAGAAGAAAACTAAAATCATACTTCACTAGGACAGTCCACAAATCTGCATGATTCAGTGCAAATCTTTAGGGGTAAAAGTTGACAACAACATGCAATGAAATGAAAGCACTTCTATAGAACACAGCGTTCACCAGTACATATCCAGAAATCAACTTGAAGACTACTTAAGGTTTACAATCAGGATATAGTCTGAAGCTTCATCTCCATACAGTATGTTCATAAAACAGGTACATTTACAATGATCTGAGGAAAGGACCTTGATTATTTCAACAATCCAGTCCTCACTAGTCTCAGTAATCCGATCTCTTCCTAAAACTACTACAGGTCTAATTTTTGTATGATTGACCTCCCTCTCTTTTTTATAGAATAGGGGCTCAATATATATCTTTGGTTTCTTCCCCGAAATGGTGCCCAAAACCCTAGGAGATCAACGGTCAGCATCTTGAAATGCAACATCAAACGGTGAGAAATGAATCCCGCCAAGAATTTGAGTAGCATACCCAGATAGGGCGTCGTTCCTTCAATAATGTTTCCATCCACCAACCTCTACATTGAAAGCCCCTCCTCTTCTGGTCGGTTTGGCCTCTCGGGATCCGGCCCGCCGCCTGGGACATCATCGTCATTTTAAACCCCGCCTTTGTGTTCACCTACACACTATCACTATGTCGGCAACTCTGCATCTTCCCAATTACTCCAACAATCTACAATAAACAAGCAAGAATTAAGCACCATTGTTCAATAAATCAGCAAGGAAAACTAAACATTTACATTAAAAGAGGCTCCAAGTGCACAAACATAGCCATCAGGCTCAAAAACTATGGAAAATACGCATCAAAATGCATATACATCGTTAAAACCAGTCAGGTCAACCATCATTGACCAAAAAAATGCATTCAGCCTCCAAAAATGGATTCAAAAATCCAATCACTTCGCTTTCCCACCCTTTTTCCTTGTTTAAATCTTTGTACCTTTCGATATACAAGCTGGACGTGATACATCGGGTTAATCAGATTTCAAATTGTTTGAAATCTGACTTGTATATTGGCAATGTATATTGGTTTGTATATCGCAACATACAAACGCATATGCATACAAAGAATTTTCTGTATTGGATTTCCATTTTGAATCCGGCTTGTATGTATAACAATGCATCTTTGATATACAAGCCGGAAACATACAACAATTTAACTCCTTTTCATTTCCTTTTCGCATCCGCGGAATGTATAAGTCATTGCATATCAGCTTTGTATGTTGGCAATGTATAAAATGCAATGTATATTACGAAATATACATTGCGGGGAACATACAAGCATTTTACTTTAATCTATAACATTTGGGTTCCATTGCTTGTATATAACGCAATGTATATTCGTAATATACATTGCAGAGTTATACAATGATTTAACCAATTCTGATAACTTTTCAGGTCCGACACAATGCATAAAACACTTGTATCTCGTCAATATACAAACCCACCTATATACAAGGACTTAACCTTGTTTTAAGAACTTTTCGGGTCCGTGACTTGTATATGGACGCTTGTATATTTGCCTTGTATGTAAAAACATACAAACGCCAAATATACAACGATTTAACTCCCCTTTATGGTGCCTTCGGGCCCGCGGCCTGCACATTGCAAATGTATATATCAAATGTATGTTTAAATATACAAGCTTGAAATATACAATGAATTAACATTGCTTAATAACTTTTCGATTCCGGTCCTTATATAAATGCATTGTATGTTACGACCTGCCAAACATACAAATGTGAGATACATGCGATGGATTTAAACATTTATTCATTTCAACTCTTAACTATTTTGGGTCCGCCTTGTATGTATGCATAGAACTTTATCAAAAATGTATACAAGGAAAAGGATATACAATCGACTTTGTATATGGAAAGTGATATACAAAGGACTTTGTATACAAGCGAACTTGTATACAAAGGGCCTTGTATATGCAACCCGATATACAAAAGGCATTGTATGCAACATGCAAATGACCCAAAATACAAACAGCCTTGTATATAAGTGATATGCAAACCTGACTGCCCATGCGACTAAGTATAAAATGACCTTGCGCATACAAAGGACTTTGTATATGCAAAACGATATACAAACCTGAATGTACATTTTACCAAAATGCTCATAACTTGCAAAATATGGTAAATTTTGAGATGGTTCAAAAAGCAACCCTAGCTCATTTTTCACAAGGAATCCAACCATATTATGCCCTGGTACTGAAAATGCATTTTTATCTATTTTTAACAAGGTCTGCAAATTTCACTCACTTTTGCCTTTACCACCAAGCAAAACAACACACACAAGCAAAAAGTAAAAAGCCACAGCAGGGGTCCTCATTTTGCTAAGGAGTAAAATGGGGCGTGTTGTGAACATCACAACACTTAGTTAGCCCAAATTCTTAGCTAATTTCTCAACTTATTTTCTTACTTTCCTATTGGTTTCAGGTTCTCTGAGCTCAGTATGCATTTTTAAACTTAGCTCCTCATAAGTTCCAAATCTTTCAACCATTGTATCTTTAGGCTTGCCTAGAAGATGTTGATCATACATATTCAAAATTCTTTCATCTACTTTATACCCCATGGGCATGATCTAAATAGTTCTAGGTTTCATTGCTTCCATTAGACACTGATCAGTATCAACCATGAAGCATATTTCATTTTTGTACTTCTCAACAATTAAATTAGGGATTCTTTCCCTTGAGTGCATCATACTCTGAAAATTCTTGAAGTAACCCCATATTATAGTTTTTTGAGCTTTGATATCACCAATGCTGCGAAGATGATTTCTGATCTGAATGGCAACCAGCTCATCCTTAGTCTAGTGCACACCTTTTACCCCAGATACTTCATTCATAAAGTAAAAGAATAGACATAGAATCAATGTACCATACTTGAAAGTGTTTTTCTTATCTTTCTTGATTTTGTTTAAATTTTCAATCAATTGATTCTGTAGTAATTCACACAAGTCATAATCAATATTTTCCTTTAGCATCTTGTATGCAACATATATGGCTATTTCAGAAACAAAATTTTCTCTGCTCAAGTGGTAAATCTTGTACCCAATCACCATGAAGGCGAATTTGACATCCGGTTCTATAATATCATTGATGGTCATTGCCCTTCTGTCAAACTTGGCACCGGTAGCATCAGTTACTATCTAGTTTTCATGGCTTTTAGCATGGGTAACCCACCAGTTGAGTTTAGCCCAGTAAGAATTCTGATAGCATCCTTGGTAATCTTGAATGGTTTTAACAACCAAATAAAGTAATCATGCATCTGACTCAGAACATATTGGACCCATTCATCCTCATCAAATGTCAGAAACCCCATGATCTGAACAAAGTGTTTATCCTATAGTGCCTTATACTCAGGTTTAAGTTCGTGATTTTCATCCCTGAGTTGTTTCTCAAACAAGTCTACATACCTTGAATCTACAAATTCATCTAGGTTTACATGAATATAAACCCTAATGTCTTCAACATGTAGCACACCATACAGAACACTTGAAAAAGCACCTAACGGATCGACTTCTATTGATTTGTGAGGATGCTTCTTAAATTTGGCAAGAGACACTACTTCGCATTGATAAGTGTTGTCATTGATGGCAACTAAGATCATCCCAATCATCCGCATAACACACTTTGTTCACACCGGAAGTTAGAATTAGAATTTGTCTAAGTCCAAGTAGTTAGGAATAGAGCAGATGACAGGGTCTAGTATTTTGGCCTGGATCTCTTCGATGGAAAGGCATGGTTTGTTGTGGATCTAAAGTAGTTGTAAGCTTTGTCAAGACACTCTAAATCTAGACTTTTGCTCTTTAGTGATGAAGGACTCAAAAGATATTAGCTTCTGAGTATCGAGTTTCAGTTTGACAGAATAGACAGAAGAAGAATAGGTTGACCTTGTGAGTGATCTCAATTTTGGATGCATAGAAGTTTCTTATTGGGTAATTGGTGATGATCAGTGATGGTAGCTAACATGATTGAGGATTTGCGAGTGAAATTTTGGTCCGTATCTCATATTATGTATAGATCTAGTCAATAGAGCAGAGTACTCAACAAAGTTCTAAATATTTTTGAAGCTGACTGATAAAATAATTGTAGATCATGTTGTGGATATATATAGCTGATGGAATTAGATGATTTAGTGTGTGTAGTGTGCGAATAAGGTGTATGTGAGAAAAGTAGAAATCTAAGGTGTGAATGAAGGCAGAGCAATAAAAAGAAGCAGAGCAAAGATGAAATGTGTAAGATTAGTTTTTGCACTTAACTGGAACTGAAACTCTTGCATGGGTAGATGATATTCATCAGTTCAAAAATCTCTGTTATTCTCTTGTAATATTTCTATAGGTAGTGAGCCTCCATTTGAGCAATGAGCTCTGGGTAGTGAGCCCGAATGCATGTGCATTCCCCATTGTAATACTTTTAACAGAGTATAATTTTTGTGGGTTAACCCCCACCATGGTTTTTCCCTAACTAGGTTTCCATGTCAAAAATCCTAATGTCAAATGTGCTATTTATGTTTTTGCTCATGTATTATTCAATTGATGTTGAAAAGATTATATTATTGATTTGATTATAAGTTATAAAGGAAGTTTGAAGGTAGAAAAGTTTAAATTGTGGAACAACTAATTCACCCCCCTTCTCAGTTGTTCAGACCTAATCCAATAATTTGTATCAGAGCCAAAGGTTCTGGGTTTGAATCTCCCCTGCGAGTGACATGGGCTCCCATAAGTGACACTGGGGGGATTGTTAGCAATGAGCCAGCATCTCTCGTGGGATTCGTAACATGGTTTAACCACCTCCTGTGGATTCATTAACTCTGGCAGTTGTATCAGGCATTAATAGGTTGACCTTTTGGTGCAATGACAACCGTGTTTCCAACACATCTCCCCCTCTTCCTCCCTCTAGCTCTTCCTTATCAACAAAGGAAATGGAAACAAGAAAACTAAGACATGCAAAGAGGGATGAGGATATAAATTTGGAGGATGAAATGGAAACAAGATAAAATGAAAGTTAATTGGATGGGAAGAATGATGAGAGGAGAGGTGGAAAATAGTAAAATAGGGAAAATTGGTGCGATCTAAAGGAAAAGGAAAACTAGGAAAGCTAGGGTTAGGAGGTGAAAAAGAGAGGGGAGGAGGTGGAAAAAGAAGTTAAATGGACACAAAGAGATGAGAGAGAGAGAGAGATGCATAAAATTCATTTTAACTGCTTTATAACACGCTCACGTTTTTACCTGCTTTGGGAAATTCCAACCCTAAGGGTTGGATTTACCTTGGGCATCCAACCCAAAGGGTTGGAGATACATTTTAGATGCCAATGACATGTTTTTAACAAAAGTTAGAAAATTTGACTAAATATCGTGCGTGCTCCCCTTATGGTTTACATGTTTTTCAATGTCAATACGAAAACAGGCCAAGACAACTTCAAGTTTTTTATTAGCTTTCTAACCATGTATTTTTTTCAAAAATTTGATAACATTAAGGTTTCCATCTTCAAGTTCTTTTGCTAATGTGTTCTTTTTTTTTCATAAAACCTATGTCTAGTATTTTTGGTGTCATTTTTTGCACGTTTATTGAAATTTGAAATAAATTACATTTTTAGATTCTAGACTCAATTCTATACACATTGAAAAAAAATTTTGATTTTTGATTAGTTTTCAAAAAAATTAGGAGGAGCACACTCAAATTTTCATTTTTTTAGGATGTGTCCACTTTGAAAATTCATAAAAAAATCATATATTCATAAAAAATTAACAAAAAAATAGGCATAAACTACATGGTGTTAGCTAATTTTCCACCATTATGATTTGTCTAATACTTTAAAAAGTTGACATTTTAGGGGGAGCACACCATACACTATGTTATATTTTTCTGACAAAAATAGGAGCACTTTGTGTGCTCCCCCTATTTGAACCTCTTAATCTCCACCATTTTTAGAAAAAAAAAGTAGTTTTGAAACTAGACTCAGAGCACTACAAAACTTGTTCTTATCACATCTTGTAATTTTGAGCCTAGCTATCTTCAGTTTCTCATGCAAGATCAATTTTTCTTATTTCAAAAAAAAGTAGCCACTTTTGACCACCTTTTGGTCCCCCATTTCCATGCACTTACCCCTGTAGCAACATTTTAATGTACAGGTTATGTAGCATAAAATTTGTCTGTTCTTGAAGCAAAAATATGCAGTCCCTGATGCTAGTTCGGAATCTTGCATAAAACACATTAAACTTGATCTATAGCAACCCCAAGGTATAAAACACATTAAAATCATACACACTTAGTCCTCCAATGGTAGCATACACAAGTCCTCTATAGAAAATAACCAATCCCTGTAGTAGAAACTACATAGTTGTTGTGGGAGAATTGCATAATTTTTTATGCACTTTGATGCAACCATTTTTAAACACCTAAAACTGGTATATAATAATAAGATTAGATTTGAGGCAACATGAAGAAGACCTAAAGCTAGATTTCAAGTTTAAAACCCTTTTTTAACCAACAAACTTTCTGTAGTAACCTTTAAGTAGCAAGTTGTCATGAAGCCACAAGACAACTTACACACCAAAAATGAACCAAACAACTAAAAACATAGCCTACAAATTTTTTTGGTTGATGTAGGATTGTACATGGACCTAAATGCTTCTACATCAGTTCTCCATCAAATTATTTTCTAGATATGCTTCCAATCATGTATAATGTCTCATTTCTTTCATCTTCATTTTCTTCTTCATCTATAATATGTATTTCTTCTATATATACTACCTTCATACCTTCATTGAAAGGCATATATATTACTTTCTTGTTTCCTTGTAGTATGAGTTCCTCTTTTTCTACATCAAATATTCCACTATTGTCTACAAACCATTCTATCTCCAATATGATATTAAATATCTCTTATGACCCTTGATAATGTCTATTACTCCAAAATGTACTTATACATCTCTCCATGTTCCTATGGTGCTTTTGGGGTCCTTCTAGTGGCTAGAGCAATATCATAAGGTGTTTCATGAAGTTTCAACTCATTGAATGCTTCCCATTCTTCCTTTTGCATAATGTTTATGTCAAATCATAAGTCTAGCAGAGATTTCTTTGCTAATCTTCCATTTAGTTTTATATATAATAATATTGGTTATTTTTTCCATTTTTTGTGGTGTTGTCGAAGTCCTGACTTTAGGTCTTCTTCTTTGTTCTAGGCTCTTTCTATTCCAATGTTTTGAGAATTGTTTGAGTATTTATATTAAAATTTATTCTTCTATAAGATTGGCCAATTCTTTAAAGTTTTGTGCCTCTTTCTATAAAAAATAACCTTTCTTATTTTCTTCTTGTTTTTGTATTTTTTCAAGCAATTCTTTGGATTTTCTAACTAAAAGGTCATGCCCTAACTTGTCTAGGTAGTTTTCTTCTTCATCACTTCCTTCAAACTATTCTAATATCTTCTTCCTTCTGCTTGTATCTATTGCTCCTCAATAAATTACTACAACTCTATTTTCTTTTTTCTTGAACTCCTCAATAGCCTTCCTTACGAGTGTTTTTTTTTTTTGGTATTCTTTCTCAAAATTTTCCTCTTTTGTTAATGAGGATTCCTCTATTTCATATAATTCTGTGTTAATTTTTTGGCACCATCTAACATTTTGTTCTTCATCTTTTAGTATTCTCATAAGTACTTTAGCCCCATGTGATACATTTAGGCTTGATAGTTCCTCACTTTTTGTTTCAAGTGTTGGTTCATTTTTATAAAACTATGCATCTTTGAGGAAACCAAAAACATCATGTGAGCTATCAACGTAAAATCTACAAATTATTTTTTGTTCTTTTTTGCTTCTACACTTGTTAGCATAGTGTCCTTGTTTACCACAATAGTAGCATGTTGGTCTTTGTCTAGTTCCTCGACCACCTCTATAATTGTTATTGTAGCTTCCTCTACCACTTCCTTGAGAATAAACATTGTAATAGGTTGTGGAAGGGTATGCATCTTAAATTTGTAGTACCACATGGTTTATATTGTTAACTTGTCTTGGATCTTTCCTCCATTATTTTTCATAGTAACTGTGTGTTAGATATACATTCAATGCTCATGTGGCCAATCCGTGTACCCTTGCCATGCCTCTATCTATGAAGGTTTCTTCTCTATTCATTCCATGAACCATTGGGTCATATCCATCTTCTTCATCAAGTAACATATGGTAGTTATTTTTCTGATGTTTATCCCATTGTCTACATATTATACAGTATTTACATACTATCCTTCTAGGAGCTTTCTCAAACTCCACCCTTAATGTAGTGACTCTTCTAGTGTCTTCTACCAGTGTGCACTCATTCCTTAAGTGTCCTTATCTATTGCAATGTCTACACCAAATATTGACTAGTCCTCCTAGCTAGAGGAAAAGTCTCACTCTTCTCACATTTTGCTAGAATTTCCTACTTTACTTTTAAATTTTCTAGTTCTAGTTTTAATTTTTCAATTTCCTCCTTCCCTAAAGAGTCATTTTCTCTTCTCCATGATTGAGATTCCACTTTGGTAGCCATTTCTATCACTTCTTTGTATGTAGAAATTTTTTTCCCATCAATCGTAGTCCCGATATAAGGGTTCAATCTTGATGTAAACCACTCAATTATTTATTTTCTGTTAGCAGTTATTCCAATTTCCTAACCACACTTTTAAAATATTGATCATACTCTTTTACTAATTTAGTTTTATCTTATGCCATCTCTCTCATTTTACTTACACTTTTTGTTGGAGCCTGTGGAGAGTAAAAGTTTGTTAAGAATAACTCACTTAGTTCTTCCCAAATTTTATCATGTTTAGGCCATTCTCTAATGTACCACCTTAGGGCTTCATCCCTAAGGGTTTCTACAAATTCATACAACTTATCCTAGTCATTATTGATGCTAGATCTACTCCAATGAGATTCCAAGATAAACAAATGTTTGCTAGTGTCTTTGGCGTCTTTTCCAAACACATGAATCTTAGTCCTATTTGCAACCATATTTTTAGGAGTTGAAGTTGTTTTTTATTTATCTTTTTCTGAATTAGGGCTTGTCCTTCCTCCTAATTTATTTGTTCTTGGGTCTTCTCTCCTCTTTTCTTTAGGTTTCCTCTGCCTGATTCCACTCTTTTGTTGCTTCACTAATCTTTTGTCTCTACCTTTATCTCTTGGCAAGTAAATATCAAAGAACTCACTACCCAATATCTCTTTGAAATATTTTACACAATTACTTATTTCTCTCACTTCTTGTATCCTAAGAAAGGATTCCCTATTTATCTCAAATTCTTTAGAAAATCTTCTTGTCTTATTTGGCACATGGGGTGACTCTTGGTCTAGGGGGTTCATCTCCTCGTAGTGTCTCTTTGGCTTGGGGGTATGTCTTTTGGTAACTCTTCAATTCGTCATAGATTATTTTTAAAAATGTATTGAGTTACTCCCTTATCATTATTTGATTGGTTTTCTTCCAACATTTTCAATGTTTCCATGGCAAATTCAAATTTTTTGTTGATATTTCTTACCATTTCCTCATTTCTTTCATCAATTTTACCTGATGCTAGCTTCTTAAATTCTTTCCTTTTTTGTATCCCATCATACCTACTTGCTTCAATATTCCAATGGTCATTGTAGTTGTTTAGTGTGTTTCCTATAAAAGTAGGGTTACCAAATCTTCAAACTCATTTTCTACTATGAAATTGTCAAACCCATTATTTATTATGACCCTTGGTTGAGACTGGTTAGAATTTTCATTGGAAAGCAACCCTTGGGTTCTCCATCTTATAGATTGAACACTACTACTAAGCCGAGACTCTTCCACCGCATTTGCAGTGTCTTCCATCCATGATTGCAAGTCATTCATACTTGTCAATGCCTCATATTCTTTTGATTGTCCTATCACTTTGGTCCATTTTTCTTTTGTAGTTTGAAATAGAGCTATGGACCATTTTGGTTCTTCTATATTAGTGAGCACCATGTTCATTGAGCACCCACCTTCCTTTGTTCTTGGGGTTCCTTTAGCTGCAACTGTCTTAGCATGCTCTCTAGATGCCTTTCACACAACCTATATTCTCTTCCAGTACCTTTCCTCTTTTTCTTGGGTCTATTTGGCCATTCTCTCTTCTTCTTAGATATGATCATTTTCTAGGTTTTTTCCAATCCCATCTTGATCTCAACAAAAAATTCTCTTTCTTTTTTACCATCACCTTTTGCCATAAAATTTCTAATTGGTTTTATCCATCCTTAATTCCTTTTTATTCATCCCAAATGTTAGACTACATTTGTCTTTATAGCCACAACTTTTGGATCTCCCCCATTCCATTATCACCCCCTAGGTGCCTAACCCCTCACCAAGGGTTAGCACCTAGTATGTGCTACCACATATTTCAATTACTATGGTAATTTCCATTAATACTCCTTTTCTAGGTAGTATTCTTTACTAAAAACTTCTCTCTTTATTTTTGTAGTTATCTTCTTATGCATCAACAAATCTGGGTCTCGATCATGGAACCAAATGTTGACAATAATATATAGAATAATTTTTTTTGGAAAAAACTATGTACAACTTTTTTGTTCAACATTTCATATCCAACTTTGTGATCCATCATTAGAAAGAGGATAAAAATGATACACAATTGCAAAATTAGCTCGTTAAAAAGAAAGAAAAAAAAGACTTCACACAGAAAAACAAGAAACAATGAAGTGAATTATTAAAACAAATAGTACAAAATAAGAAGTGAAAATATGATAATAGAGAGAAAAGATGAAGGATATAATACATATTTATAAGGGAATTGATACAATAAGGTATAGTTATGCAGAAATGTTTAAAGTATGAGTTATGAGAAAATAAAATTAATAATAAAAATTAAATGAATATTGATGAGAATAGGATATAATGAAAGCATAAGTAGAGATTATATAGATTAGGCAAAAAAAACATTAAAATATGATGAATGAAAATGAAATGAAGATAAACAAATGTAAATGTAATTAACTTATATAAGTAAAAAGAAGAATGAGCTAGGGCGAAAGAAGAGAGAATGGAATAAGAGACAAGAAGAAAGACATATAAAGAGAAAGAGGTTAGAAATGGGAGGTATAAGTGTGAGTAGGATAAAATGATCCCTAAGGAGAGGTTAGGTGACAGGACGAGGTGAGGAGAGGAGAAGAGAAGGAGGTGGGGGAATGTGAAAGGAGGAGGGAAGATCCCAAAAGGGGGGATAAGAGAAGTTGAGGAGAGGGGAAACAAGTCAAGTCGAGGAGGGGAGGGAGGGGAGAAATCAAAGAGAAGGGGAGCTGGTTTGGATGTGTTGATGGTGGTTTTAGCACGCAACAACGCAGGTGTGATTGGTGGTCTCACACCTCTCTTGAAAAGTATCCTACCCTAGGTAAGACTACTCCAAGGATAATACAGCTAGGTCCTAGCTTTCTTGGAATTTCTCAGTTGGTATGTCCTAGCTATTCCTACAAGGGGTCTTACATGTAGTCTATAGATCTTTACGTTTGGGGCAGCAAATATACATAAACCCTATTACGATTTTCAGCTGATAAATAAGATAAAATGTTGTTAAGATTCTTAATCTAACAACTAACAATGGTTTTAAAAGAAAGGCAAAAGGTTAGGGTTTTAGAGGGATCCTAAGTGACGTTCACAAGGCCAAGGTTATCTTCAGTAGACAAACATTCCAAAACTTTGAACCAGCTTCCTGAGTTACCAAACTGAAATGGGTGTTATAGTGCTGCAGAAAACAGTGCTATCTTCAATGAAGGTCAACAGATTTTCAAATTGCATTCATTTATTAAATACCTAATGAGCAATGCAACTTAACTTGTGAAATGCAATTGAACTTTAGCACAAATAGTTAGCCCAGATTAACTTTACACAGCTATTTACCATCAGCAAACAACTAAAAGTATGGACTCAAAATGTTCATCAAATACTTCAGCAAACCATGAATATTATGAAAGTACAATTAATCTAACTATGGGAGAGCAAGATGCGAACCATGAAAACCAAAAGATGAATCAACACAAGATACAAATTCTCAGATTTACTGCAGAAACTTGCTTTGTATTAGCTCAAATGGCATAGAGTCAACAATTTGATGTCAAAATCTCTCTTACAAAAGTGGAAATGGCAGCCCTTTATATAGAAAGCAGCATACCCTAGCCCCCAAATGAATGGTGGAGATTAAATCAACACTGACAGTCCAGATTACATCAATAATAGCCCACATCAATTCCTAGATTACATTTTGTCCTTTATGAAAAGGATGGAAAAAAGACCCTAGATACATTGAATCTAGTCATTTTGACTAGCCAACTCAGTATATTAGTAGAAAAGCTCATTTTAGAAGCAAGAAAATGAAAAAAAATAGAGTCACATGCTACACCAAATACAACAATTTACAATTGTGATGGGATTGTATCATCAGAATATTCAAAAAATAGCATCATGATTCCTTATCTAAGTCAATGCTATCTTCGCTGGCTAGCTTGTTGCGATAAGTCAACCATGCCTCAACTGCTGGATTAATGTCAAATGGGTCTGGATCCTTCAAATGATTTATGCGATAATCATACACTTCTAGCTCTCGACTAAATTTTCTATGTATTCTTTCTATTTCTGCCCCTGCCTTTTGAAACGCCTTGAACTCAACTTTGAGGTCACTTACCTTATCCAGTCTTTCTTCCATACTGAGTGCAATGTCTTCAAATAGTACCTTATGCAACTTATATTTGCACTTCTTGACATCAAAAGGGGCATAGTCATCAAAGGATTCTTCCCTACAGTCTCTCAAGGAGTCGTTGATGTCATATATAACTAATCTCAACTCTTCGTCAGCTGGTTTGTATGCTTCCTTTATATGCTCAAAGGTCTCTTTTCTCAGAAGTAGCTGTTGATACCATTCAATTGCCTTTGGTAGCTGATTCCTAGTCAAAATGTTTTCTACAACCAGAGTTTGAGCTGGCAACTCTCTGATACCTTTTATTCTAGGATACATGTGTGAATAGTATTCATCAAAAGAATCACATTCATCCCACAACTCTTTCCATTTCTTGTGCAAATCTACAATTTTCTGGTGAGCTTGAGTAGAGGCGCTTATGGCTTCACATCCCATTTCAAAAACCTTTATCAACCAATTCTCTGTGCCTTGGGACTTTGATCTTACCTCGCTCAATTTTGCCATCTCATTAGTAGACACGAAAGTAGGTATTGTCCTTATATCTCCTCCTACATCTACCGGCTTTATCAAAAACTGAAGACAGGCTCTTAGTTCTTCATTTTGCTGCTTCAAGTCTTTTTTAGACATTTCCTCTTTATCCAACTGCTATAAAATTGATGTAACCGAGCCTTTGAAATCATCCACTATTTGAGCACGAGTGGTTGGACCTAGGTCAATAATTGATATGACATAATCTTCCACTCGAACCTATTCTCTTGCTGTATCAGCAGGTGGGACTGCTATTTCTGCTATCCTTGACCCTGATTCATTCTTATAGATCCTTGATTGGATCTTAGCCTTTTTCTGCTTCTGAGGCTTCTGAGCTTGTGACAGGATAGTACTCAGGTCAAGCTACATTATTTCCACTTGTGGCTCTAGATATGCCAATCTACCTTGCAGCCACTCAGGAGCAGAAGATTTGTTCAATTCTGAAGCTTCATCTTTATCAGATACAACCAATTCTTTGGATTGTTCCTATTCTTGCTCTTCATTCTTCTCAAGACTTCTATCTTCTTCCTTTTCTTCCTCTTGTGCCAAGTTCTTCAGATTTATTTCCACATTCTCCTGTGCAATCTTTAAAACTTCCTCTGTCAGATCTTTACCAAGGGGGCTATCAGATATGTCAATAATTTCCACATCGGCTAAGGGTTCCTGAGAGTCATCATTATTTACCTCAGTCAATATCTCCTTCTCCTCCTCAATTGTTGCTTCAAATTCCTATAATCCTAATTTTGCACACACTTTCTCAATCCCGGGCAATAGAGGCACTGCCAATGAATTAGCTGGCATTTGTGAAATGGGGACAAAAGAAGAGATGGTTAGGGGAGGTAAACTGACTTGTGTAAGGTTAGTCAAGGCTGGTGATAAGGAAGAAGAAATGGTAAGGGGTGAAGAAAAGGATAGTGAAGGTAAGGAAAGAGAGGGAGAAAGGATGGTGGAAATCGGAGGTAATGGTAAAGGAGAAGAAGATGTAGATATAGTGGAAGGGCATGAAATGGGAAGAATAGAGGAAATAGGACTGCTAGAGTCACTAGAGGAAATTGTCAGTGGACAAGAAGTGATGGAGATAGTAGAGGCAGGAGAGGTAGCAGAAGATGTCTCTTGAATTATAACTACTGAGGTCATGGGTGAGGTGGATGTAGCAGAAGAAGGAGGGATGGAAGGAGAAGTGACAGTAGAAGTAGCGGGAGTTAAGGCAGCAGTGCTAGTGTCTTGTACGAGAGGTTTGGTAGTTGGAAGATTGGAATCATTTTTAGTTGTGGTAGCCTCCTTGTTAACTTCTTTCACTTTTATTTTCTTAGCCTTGGAGCTTTCCCCTGCACCACTTGGCATAACTTTTCTCTTGGAAGTTCTAGTCCTGGCAGAAGGAGGTTGGTCTTTCTTCTGAGGAGACTTTGTGGATGGCTTCTTCACCTTCTTTGCCTTCTCTGCCAAAGATGTGTGCTCCTCACTATCTGATTTCTATTTTTCAGCTAGCTCCGGCTCATCTGAGACCTGAATGGGTTCATCTTCTTCTCCATTGCTGTGTAAGTGAGCTAGACTCCTTATTCATTCAGAACAGCCACTTGTGATCTGACCCATGCCTTACTTATTCTGATGGGTTCCCTCATAACAACATCCAGGGAGCTCTCTTCTGCATTAGCCCAGTTTGCCAATGGAATGGGTTGATGGTATTGCACCTCCCATGGTCCTCTGAGTATGACATTTTCATCAACTTACAATTGATTAGGGACTGCCATTATATGGAATCTTTTGATAAAATCCAGAGGCAGCCTTGCATGCACCTTCTTCATAACGTCATAATCATCAGGGCAATTGGCCCAAAAGTCTTCAATGTGAACCTTATGAAAGAATTTCTTGCTTACAAATCTCTCCATTACTTTGTTTGGATCAAAATGACTTCTTGCATTGTAGTAGTGCAAGTTCAAGAGTTGGAGCTCTTTATCTGAGTGATCTGCTGATGCTTCCTTTGCTGAATTTGATAGGAAATTGAACACTTGGCCTATGCAGGTGCTTGAGTTTCTCTACACATGGTATCAGTTGCCTCGACAGCTCCAGAAGCACTGTCTTATCATCAGCATACCGAGGAAGTGTATAGGCAATTCCAGTGAAGCCTTGTATTCTTATGTATGTGAACTTCTCAAATTGGATATACCACCTACCATATCTAGTTATTTCATTCATGGCCTCAGTAGAAATCCTCAATGTCGTGCTACCCTACAACTTCCTGGCTATGTACATTGTGAATGCATCATTAACCCTCTTGAAGTGAATCAATGATTGAGATGAGGTTAGTTGTGGATAGCAATCATATACTTTGATCTGTGTCTTCTCATCGTTCCCAATTTCACCAATCTTGGATAGTCCATCATAACGGTTCATTATTGCCAATGCATAGACAACATAGGATGTCCACCTGAAGTATTTATTTTCGTTGAATTTGTTGAAAGCCTCATGGATGTTGTCACTGAGGATTTGAGCCCAGTGGAACTTGATTCCCTTAAATATCTTAGTAATTATGGCAAACATCTAGTCCTCAAAGGTAGAGGCAGTTGGTAACCCATAGATTCTACTCAGAAAGGTTAATATGTCCCCAATCTCATCATGGAAATCACTTCTATAAAGTATTCTGGGGAGCTTGATGAGGGCAGACTTCTTGCTCTTGACCCAATGGTCATTTATATACTTCCTGCACCCCTCTACATCCTTATTGTAGGCTCCCTTTGATCCTTGTCTATCTGGAATAGTCACAACTTTGTTCCAGGGGTTGTCCAACATTTCTGCCAGAGAAGGTGGGGTCAAGTCAGCCAAGACATCCCCATTTGCTGTCTGAATTTGCCTAGTCATAACATCATATCTATCCGCACAAGTGGCTATCAACTCTGCACATTGAACTGAAGTGGGAAATGCAACAGCCTGTCCAAGTCCACTATCTCTAAGTATTTTGGCTCTGGGAGTTGGGCTTGGACCGAAGACTTTGAGTCTGAAGTCATCTAGGTCTATATGACCTAGGGCTGTGTCTCCTACATTACTCCACCCTAAGTGGACCTTGGTCTCCATAGGGATTCCTTTGAATTCCTACTTGATTGCTTGTGCCCGAGCAATCATTTAGTATGCATGACCGGACCTTATAAGTTTGATATACCGAAGAAACTTCCTAACATACTCCTAAGTTTTAGATAAATCAATGCAAATCTATCATTTATTACTAACATGCATTTGAAAGAGATGTAAGTCTAATTGAAAGAATACTGCATGCAGTCAAATACTTAATGTTGCAAGAAAAACTCATGAAAATTATCATTAATACTGCACTACAACATTAATTTCATCATTTTGAACAATTTTCCCTTTGGAAATTTCAAGAAATTCGGTCGTCTGCAAGGGTTTACGCTAATTTGAGGGTTGTATGACCCTCAAAAGGAAAAGTGCTAAAATTGAGGTCATCCGACCTCAGCGGGGAAATCGGGTCGGTCCAACCTCGTGTTTTACTTTTGCTTAGGCTTTTTGAGTTTTGCGCAGTTTTTGGCAAGGTCTGACTTGCGCAGAATTTGGAGGTGTCCAACCTCTGGTGGCTACCAAGTTGGTCAGTTGATATTTTAGCACAAATTTTTATCGGTGAATTGTTTATTGCACTTGCGCAAGAATCGGCTTGGTCTGACCTGCGTGGTTTTAGGCGGTGTCTGACTAGGTCGGAAGGAGGATATTATAGCGCATGTCAGACGAGCCAGTTTTTAGTGCTGAGTGGCACCATATACTTGGCACAGATTTTGGAGGTGTCTGACCGACCAAGTTTTGCAGGTCAGTCAAAGATCATTTTAGTGCCAACTTGACATGAGAGTTATACAGGGCAAAAATCCCTAAAAATTTTAAAGTTTTAACACCAGGTGATTTCATTCATTCACGCAGTTGACCTAGACTAGGGTTTTAAATGAAATATTTGAAATTAATTAAACCCTAGTCTCGATATCCCCAACTCAACTAACCAATTTCTTAAAACCCTAATGGCTAGCATTGAAATTTCAACCATTTGTAAGCAAAAACTTGAAATAGCAAGGTTTAAACCCTACCTAGCAAAATGGCGATGTGAATTGTCTTGCAGGAGGTCGTGGGTTTGAGCTCGGGAAATTTGGCAGGAGAAGAGCGGAGATCCATAATTTTCCATTGAAAATGTGATTGAAAATGAGTTAAAACTTCGTTGATTTCGTATTTGACCCTGGTGAAATTTGCCATTAATGTTCAGGCATGCGAACTGTCAGTCGGATTTTGCGGGGATTTCCTTGAGTTTGGACTTGGTGGAGCATTTTGGTATGCCGGACTTGGTCGGACGGGGTAACATTCAACACAAGGTTAGACACTCAGTTTGCACAAGTTAGCGGAGGAATCAGGCTTGTCCGACCTGCGGGCCTTTAGGGGTTGTCCGACTAGGTCGGTGGTCGTTGTCTTCAGCGCAGGTCAAATGAAGCCATTCTTAGCGCAGAAGTCTGACAGTGAGGAAATTAATGCAAAGTCGGGCGAAGCAATTTTCAGCGCAAAAGGCAGATTCAATGGTTTAAAGCTAGGTCAGTCGGATAAGGATTTAGCACTAAAGTCAGAGTGATAGGATTTTAGCACATGGTCGGAGCAATAGGATTCTAGCACTAAGGTCAGAGTAGGTAGTTTTTAGCGTTAGGTCAGACAGACAAGAAATTAGTGCAAAGTCGGTTGGAGGCCAATTCGACGCAAAAAGGTAGATTCAAGACCTTCAAAGGGAAAACAAGGATTCATCCTAGTAGATTTTGAAGTGATTTTTCAATGTCATCTTTTCCATCAAAGTTAAAATGCACTTTCGACCGTACAACCACTTAGGAGATTAAGAGATCAAATGACTCTCTAGCCAAATCAAAGATGGGCTCTCCATTCTTGAATGGGGCGTGTGTACAAGGCACAACAAATAGCGACTCTACTGGGAAATGCTCCCAAGCATTTCGACGATAAACATTCAGTTTGAACTGAGAATCTTTGTGTTTCCCACATATTAAACGAAAAAGTAAGGTACCTTATCAAAGAACCTAAGATCACTAACTAGTGCGACCATCCACATCCTAAAAACCTGAGTGTGTGCAATTGTATTCATTCCCATCCTCTGGCAACTAAGTTTACCCAAGATCCCCTGGGACAAGCTAGAAGGCTGAGATCATTCTACCACCAGAAAATGTTCAAATTTTGAAGTATTGTTGAGCTTTGAGTTAGATTGATGATCAGTCAAATTTGCTGGTACAATGATACTTGATGCCAATCTTTTCTGGTAGTGTTCTTTGTAAAAGTTTTGCAATGTAGTAATTTCTTCATTTGCATTGTGATGGGTTTGGTGTTGAGAAACACCTTTTATTTTTACCCAATATTAGACTAGTAACACTTAGTGTCACCTGCTTTCCTTCTTGATTGATAGTGCACGTGGTAAAAGAAGAAATTAGCCCTTTTCACTTGACACAAGATCACCTAGGTTTGCCTAGCTACTTCAGGATTACTTAAAGTGAAAAGATATATGGTTAGAAAATACTTCAGGTGCACCGACTAATAACTCATTTTCAATGAACAGACATCATACCCTTGGCCTAACAGCGGAACCCACAGTAAAGACTAGGTGGAAACCTTAGCTTCTTGAAGGAAGACTTATGATTATTCACCCAACAAGGAAGCATTTGCAGGTCTGCGCAACTGCCACCACATCAGATTCAAAGACCCTATGAAAATATAAGCGCGGTAGGCAAAACAAAAGGACAACTAAACTAAGCAAAGCACCTAACACCTAAGAAAAGCAAAAAGCAAGAAAGTAAACCAAACTAAAGGCAACCTAAACTAACCAAAACAAATGATCCCCTAACTATGTACACTAAAACGAGGTAGGACTGCCTCTCAGGCTTGGAAGTAGTGCTTTAGGAATTGGCCACTGACAAGCAGTAGCAACTCCTCAATAGTAAGGCTCTTGAGTCAATATGTACTATCTCCAAGGATCTCATAGATCTGATAGGGACGTAACTAGAGTTTGTCAAACTTACCATGTTCTCCCTTCTTCTCATGTGCTTTGTCCCAATATAGGACCAAATCTAAAATGCGGAAGGCTTTGACCCTAGCTATTTTATCAAACCATCGTTTTATGAGTCCCTGATGTTTGGTGAAGTTTTCTATGGCAACGTCGCATTTCTCTTCAAGGTGCAGTAACTGAGCCAACCTAGAGGACAAATAATCATCAGTTTCAAGGTAGTCTTGCATGAATTGAAGTACTGGGATTCTCAAATGGATAGGAAAGATAGGTTCAATCCCACAGACCAAATGATAAGGAGATGTGTTCAGGGCCGCTTTGTGTCAGATTCTATCAGCCCATAAGGCGAACCTAAGCTGGGTATGCCAATCTCTAGGGTTTTTGTCCAAAAGTTTCTTAACGACCTCAAGTAAGTTTTTGTTCGTCGATTCAGCTACCCCATTCCCTTGTGGATAGTAATTGGACGAGAACTTGAGAGTAATCTCATAATCGAACACCCAATTAGAAAAACATAATGATGAAAAGGTAGAGCCATTATCACAAACCAAAGTGAATGGACAACCAAATCTAGTGATAATATGCTTTTCAACAAATTCAATGACTACCTTTGTGGTGCATTACTTACAAGCTATTGCCTCGGACCATTGAGTGCAATAATCGGTAGCGGTCAGAATATACCTGTGGCCTATAGAGGAGGGCGAATTGATCATACCGATAAAGTCGAGGCCCCACTGAGGAAAAGGTCGTACCTCCACTACTGGTTGCAAAGGCATGGCTACGTGGCATTCTCTATGTGCAGCAGTTTGACATATATGACAGGTTCTTACATGTGAATGTATGTCTTTGAACAAAGTTGGCCAGTAGTACCTAGCACGAAGAACCTAATTTGCGGTTGAGTGTGCTGACCCATGACCTATCCTGAACCTCTCATGAAAACTGGTTAGCACCTAATCAACCTCTGATTTGTCCAAACACCTTAGATAGATACCTTCATGATTCTTCTTGTAAAGGACTGATCCTTTTATCATGTAACTGCTACTTTTAAGCTTGAGGGCTCTCCTTTGCATTGAATTCATCTACGGTGGGCAGCGGTGATTGAGTAAATAGAATATGATATCTCCATACCACTCATCTTTTGAAACATCTTCTAACAGGTATTACTGAGAAACCAGGTCTGGTCCTACTTTAGCCATGGTTATAGTCAGGGCCTGGCCTCTTACCAACTTCATAGGTTGAATATCTACGTCGAATTCTTGCAATATGGTGACCCACTTTCCTCTTCTTTCTCCTAATTCACTTTGCATCAGCAATGCTTTAACTGTTGCATCTGGGACAATGACAATCACTATTGTTATATGGAGCCTAATTAGACTCGGAGGTTATATTTACCCCTCTTTTATCAGCGCTATTTCCCCCCCAAATCCCTACGGGGTCAAGGGGCAGCGCCCCCAAGACAGGGTCAAGGGGCAGTGCCCCTTGCGGGGTCCAGGGGCAGCGCCCCTGGTGTGTTCCCTGTCACGATACAGGGTGGGGTCTAGGGGTAGCGCCCCGGTGGGGGCTCGGGGGCAACGCCCCCGAAACCTCACACGGTTTTTTATTATTTTATAAAGCACCGGGAGTTATTTTTCATTGACCGACATAAGAAAACCCTATTTTTGTAACCGAAAAAAAGCTTAATAAAAAGCGGCCAAGGGTTAGGGTTTGGGTATTATATTGTAGCATTTTGCAGTGGTATTGAGTTGTAGGGATTGCTGATTGTAATCAATTTTGATTTACTGGATAATAATATTGGACTTTCTGTTTGGTGGATGTAGCCCAAGTTTGGGTGAACCATGTTAAAACTTGTCTCTCGCTGTTATTATTTCTGTGTATTTCCATTCCTCTGTTTAATCTTTATTTGCATTTAATTGATATCTTCTGTCGGCTAACCCTAACAATCACTTGACTCCTTAGGATGTAATGACAGAACTTCTTAGCTGCCTTTACCAGAGCATACGCTTGTTTTTCCACATTGGGATACCTTAGCTCTGCGTCCTTTAATGGAGTGCTCATGAAAGCAATAGGCCTCTCATCATCAACTGACCTCTTTTGCATCAACATTGCCACGCAAGTATGCTCCGAAGCAAGTGAATATATATGAAATGGTAAAGTGTAATTAAGACTTACCAAAATAGGTGCATTGGATATGGCTTGTTTAATTTCTACGAAGGTAGCCTTGGCTTCTAGGGTTCAGTCCATTTTAGCGTCTTTCTTCAGCATGGCGTTGAGAGGTTGAACAATCTCAGCAAATCCCGTAATGAATTTACGTACAAAGTTGATCTTACCAAAATATGACTTAAGCTCCTTCTTGCTAGCTGGGGGAGGTATTTTGAGTATTGCTTGGATCCAGTCTGGATCAATAGATATTCCTTTCTCAGATATTACATGTCCCAGCAGCTTCCCTTCAGTTACCCCAAAAATGCACTTCTTGGGGTTAAGTGATATACCATAATCCTTGCATCGTTGTAACACTTTCCTCAGATCTGCCACATGATCCTCTCACCTTTTCAAGAATATTGTTAGGTCATCCATATAAATGATAATACATTTTCCAACTAATCCCTTGAAAGCGACATCCATCACACGCTGAAAGGTTGCACCAGCATTTATCAAGCTGAATGGCATCCTGCGGTAGGCATAGATATCCCATTTACAGGTGAAGGATGTCTTTAGTCTGTCTTCATATTCCACCATCACCTAGTTATAACCAGAATACCCATCCAAGAATGACATCATCTGGGATCCATTAACAATCTGTAACACTTCGTCCAAAGAGGGTAGCAGGTAATTATCCTTTTTAGATGCTCTGTTCAGATAACATAAATTGACACAAAGTCTAATTTCTCTATTTTTCTTTCAGACTGGGACCAAATTTGCTACCCATGCAGAATGTCTAACTAGAAATATTATCCTGGATGATAGAAGCTTCTAAACTTCTTTAAAAATTAGTGGTTCCAGCAAGGCATTCACTAGTCTCTGTCTTTGTCTGAACGGCTTTGCTCCTGGCTTTAGCGGAATGGTGTGTGTGATGATCGAGGTATCATAAGTCTTTAGATCTTCATAACTCCAGGCTATAACCTCATGATAATCTCTTAATGCATGTATGATTTCTATCCTTTCCTTTTCAGTACTAGCTTTCCCAATGAACACGTTCTTCACATTTTCTTCTATCCCTAAGTTAAATGGTTTGCATTTTCCTCTTGGGGATTCTCCTTCTTTCCTTTGAGTCCCCAAATTATCTGCATCAAACAATCTTTCCAATTCTACCATTCCTCTAGGGATAGTATTTGTCTTCAAGTTCAGTACCCCTTCCAAATCTATTTCAGCAGGTTCCATCTCGTCTTCATCTATTATTTGAGCAGTGAACACATCTGATGAAGTAAGGAAATTGATGATATGTTGATCATCTTTGAAAACTTGGAAATTGGTAACATTGTCAGGTACAGATGAAGTAGCTACAAATTCCACAGAGAACTTCTTTAGTCCTGCCATTGATGTTGGTTCCAAGGTACTTGACGTTTGAGCTAGAGCATTTGCAACATGATTCTATCTCCTGGGAATGACTTGGATGTTAAAACAGTCAAAGCATTCAATCAAATCCCAGACTCTGTTCCTGTATCTACTCAATCTCTTATCGTTGCATGAGTACTATTTTCTCACCTATTTTACCACTAACTCAGAATCACCAAATACCTGAATAATTCTGACTTTCTTCTGCAGTGCTAACAACAATCCCTGCACTAATGCCTTGTATTCAGTGATGTTATTCGTGCATGGGAACTGTAGCCTTTATGATGCTAAAAATGAACTCCCAGTGGAGCTGATCAATTCGACCCCTGCACTAGACCCTTGTCGGCATCTTGAGCCATCAAATCTCAAGGTCCATAAGCAGAAATCTTTGTTGTTGTCCTTTTGTTTTATAGACTTCTCCTCATCAAGTAGAGGTTCAGATTCTTTCTTCTTTTCAACAATTGGCTGTCTTCTTTTCAATAGTTGGTTCCTCCTTCGAGATTATGGCTATCTTCAGTTGTCTCTACACCTGTTTGACTGCTTCTTGACATAGTTAGCAAGTAAATTCAGAATGGGATGCATCATGTATGTGACACCAGTTGGGGAATAGAAATTCTTCCATTTGAACCTGTCTTCCAACAGTAGTTTGATCTTGTGCAAATCTGGCCACAAAATCATGAAATCCTTCAAATACTCCCAGTTCATCCTCATCTGAAGTGTCTCCTTCATCTAATTCAACATATGCTCATGTATTTTCTGGCATTTCTATGAGTGGTTTAGAGGGTCTTAGACAGCTCAGCATAAGAACTTCTGACTGACTAGCATGTGGAAGGTAAACTCCCAAATCAACTTCTGCGAATAGAATCTCGTTGGGCTGAATGTATTCCATGATCATATGCTTCATCTTAGGTTCCCTTTCAATACGGATCTGATTTGCCAATCCCTTCCATGACAACCACATATAAGAAAAATCAGTTGCCATATAACCATTAAAGGTCCTAGACCAATCTCTACTCAAAAGCATGCCATATTGATCTGGAATGTCTACCACTTGAATATCTATGTATTGTTGTATCCTAGGATCATAAGCTAATTGCATGTGTATCATATTCAACTCACCTACCACATTTACCTCAGTCTTGTCCAACTGTGTCACCTTCCTGGAGGACTTGGCTGGAGTGAGCCCAAGTGCCTTGCAGACAGATAATGGCATTACATTCGTGGAAGCACCGGAATCTACCAAACAATTATGAAGGTTTTTGTTAAATATCCTGAGTGATAGAAGGAAGGGAGGACTTTCCCTCTTGTCTTTATATAGTGCCATCTTTTGTTCTACATCAGTCACATGTATCTTTTCTTTCCCTTTATCCATGTTATCTCTGGTGATATTCTCCTTGGTAACATAATCAGTCTTGGTTCCCGTACTTAGGTCTTGAAAGAAAGACGTCCTAACCTCGGGTATCTTAAGCAATTCATACACAGAAAGACTGACCTTCATTTTCTTAAGTTCCTCAGCTATATATTGTCCCATTTTTGTTATGTCAGGTCATTGGGAATTGTCTGCAGCAGTAGCAATACCCTGATATGCTGATGGATGGGGAACCTTTGGTGGTTCAGGATTATTGGTAGCTTTAGGGTCAGGTGGGATCTGATAACTATTTGGAGGGATAGAAGTGGTGAAAGGACCTTTAGGCTTGCTACTCCTCAGGTTGTAAGGAGTCTTGTTGTACTGCTGATATGCATTAACTTCTTCAGACTCTTCTTCCTCAGGCTGATTATCATCTTGGAATGGAAATGTATAACTGTCAAGAACTAGGGCAGTATCATACCTTTGAGAAGGAACAATTTCATATCCTGTTGGTGGAGTCTCCTGATTCTCATCATTTTGAATACCCATCTAGAAGATACTAGATGCAATCTGGAATTCTTAACAGTCCAGTTCAGAGTGAGCATTTGTGTTGTGTAGTCTGCACCAAGTGGATAAAGTAGCTTCAGCCAGCATCACACGACCCGGGGGCCTGGTATCATTGTTCTGATTTTCTAGGGGTGAAGGTACTCCTCCATTGTTTGGTCTAGTATTCCAAGATCGATTTGACCGCTGCTGAAAGTTTTGATTTTGATATTGATTCTCATTTGAGAACTGATTCTGATTTTGGTTCTAGGAGTACTGCTGATTATGGTAATGTGGCTGATTATGTCCCCTCTACTGTAGGTAAACATTCTAATTTTTGAGGTGAGTAACTTCAGCAATGAGCTTCTTCATTTGTTCAACCAGTTCTCTGATGTCATCTTTGTCTTCTTTGGTCTTAGCTATTTCTGAAGACTATAGGGAAGGCATTTGTGCTGGAGGCATTTCAACTACTGGGTTACCTGGGTGGATTACTAAAGTTTGTGTTGCGGCTAGGTTTGGAATTGGGTTCATTACAGGGGTATGATTAGCCAAGGCATGATTTATCATGGGTATTTGATTTGGCATGGCGACAGGTCCATATGATTTAGTGGACTAGAGTCTATCTACCCCAACTGGGTACTTACCTCAACAACAGCAGAATATGCTTGAGCTAAACTGGTAGGTATTGGGTTTGCTCTCCTTGCAAACATGGAAGTAAGTTTATCTAGGGCAGCATAGTAAATGGGCAAGGCAACAACCTGATCTACAGTGTAAGGAGCTTGCAAATGACTGTAAGCTTTCTGGAATCTATTGTTAAAGGAACTTATCATCTCACCCTCCTCTTGACGGATCTCCACAAAAGAATGATAAAGGTCAGTTGGAGTGGTAGGCATACAAAACCTATCCAGAAAAGCATTTTCAAGTTCTGCCATGAATTTATGGATGCAGTAGGAAGGTTAGCAAACAAGTAATAAGCTTCATCCTGTAAAGAATAAGGGAACAACCTAGATATCACATCCTCATACTGTACTTGCAACAAGAAAATGTTAGATTCAAAGATTTTAATGTGCTCATTTGTAGTCTTGTCAGGATCATGTACTCTGAACTTCGAGCATAACTTATCTGGGTTCTTTGGCATATCATGGTAATCATTGAACAACAAAGGGGACTGGTTATTTCCTATGAAGAAAGCCATGGCAGGAGGATTAATGGGAGCTACAGTAGTGTTCCTAGGGGCTGACTGAGCGTGAGGGGCCCTAGGTATCCCTTGATCCCTTCTTCATCTAAATTCTGCTAAGGACAGTAGCTCTTCTCCAGCTGAGCTGGATCTAGTGTGTCTCTGTCTAGTCCCCAGACTTGCTGATTTTTAGTAGAGGGAAAATGGGGGCCCTCCTAGCGCCAATTCTGTTGATGGTGGTTTTAGCACGCAACAACGCAGGTGTGATTGGTGATCTCACACCTCTCTTGAAAAGCATCCTACCCTAGGTAAGACTACTCCAAGGATAATACAGCTAGGTCCTAGCTTGCTTGGAATTTTTTAATTGGTATGTTCTAGTTGTTCCTACAAGGGGTCTTACCTGCAGTCTACAGATGTTTAGGTTTGGGGAAGAAAATACACATAAACCCTATTACGATTTTTAGCTAATAAACAAGATAAAGTGTTGGTAAGATTCTTAATCTAACAACTAACAATGGTTTTAAAAGAAAGGCAAAAGGTTAGGGTTTTAGAGGGATCCTAAGTGACGTTCACAAGGCCAAGGTTATCTTTAGTAGACAAACATTCCAAAACTTTGAACCAGCTTCCTGAGTTACCAAACTGAAATGGGTGTTATAGTGCCGCAGAAAACAGTGCTATCTTCAATGGAGGTCAACAAATTTTCAAATTGCATTCATTTATTAAATACCCAATGAGCAGCGCAACTTAACTTGTGAAATGCAATTGAACTTTAGCACAAATAGTTAGCTCAGATTAACTTTACACAGCTATTTACCATTAGCAAACAACTAAAAGTATGGACTCAGAATGTTCATCAAATACTTCAATGAACCATGAATATTATGAAAGCACAATTAATCTAACTATGGGAGAGCAAGATGCGAACCATGAAAACCAAAAGATGAATCAACACAAGATACAAATTCTCAGATTTATTGCAGAAACTTGCTTTGTATTAGCTCAAATGGCATAGAGTCAACAATTTGGTGTTAAAATCTCTCTTACAAAAGTGGAAATGGTATCCTTTTATATAAAAAGTAGCATACCCCAGCCCCCAAATGAACGGTGGAGATTAACTCAACACCGATGGTCCAAATTACATCAATAATAGCCCACATCAACTCCTGGATTACATTTTGTCCTTTATGAAAAGGATGAAAAATAGTCCCCAGATACATTGAATCTAGTCATTTTAACTAGCCAACTTAGTATATTAGTAGAAAAGCTCATTTTAGAAGCAAGAAAAGGACAAAAAATAGAGTCACATGCTGCCCCGAATACATCAATTTACAATTGTGACAGGATTGTATCATCAGAATATTCAAAAAATAGCATCATGATTCCTTATCTAAGTCAATGTTATCTTCGTTGGCCATCTTGTTGCGATAAGTCATGCCTCAAGTGCTGGATTAATGTCGAATGGGTCTGGATCCTTCAAATGATTTATGCGATAATCATATGCTTCCAGCTCTCAACTGAATTTGCTATGTATTCTTTCTATTTCTGCCCTTGCCTTCTAAAATGCCTTGAACTCAGCTTTGAGGTCACTTGCCTTATCCAGTCTTTCTTCCATACTGAGTGCAATGTCTTCAAATAGTACCTTATGCAACTTATCTTTGCACTTCTTGACATCAAAAGGGGCATAGTCATCAAAGGACTCTTCCCTACAGTCTCTCAAGGAGTCCCTGATGTCATATATAACTAATCTCAACTCTTCGTCAGTTGGTTTGTATGCTTCCTTTATATGCTCAAAGGTCTCTTTTCTCAGAAGTAGCTGTTGATACCATTCAATTGCCTTTGGCAGCTGATTCCCAGTCAAAATATTTTCTACAACTAGAGTCTGAGCTGGCAACTCTCTGATACCTTTTATTCTAGGATACATGTGTGAATAGTATTCATCAAAAGAATCACATTCATCCCGCAAGTCTTTCCATTTCTTGTGCAAATCTACCATTTTCTGGTGAGCTTAAGCAGAGGCGCTTATGGCTTCACATCCCATTTCAAAAACCTTTATCAACCAATTCTCTGTGCCTTGGGACTTTGATCTTACTATTAGTTGTTGTTGCACCAAAAGATCGATCTATTAATGCCCGATACAACCACTTGACTTAACAAGCACGGGAGGCGGTTAAGCCCTTGTCACAAACCACCGCAACATAGTGCTGAACAAGAAGACCAAGGGTCACACCTTGCAACAATCCCCCCTAGCGCAAGCATGGGGTTTGAACCCGTGACCTCGGCTCTGATACCAACTGTTAGTTGCCGTTGCACAAAAAGATCGACCTATTAATGCCTGATACAACCACTTGACTTAACAAGCACGGGAGGTGGTTAAGCCCTTGTCACAAACCACTGCAGCGCAGTGCTGAACAAGAAGACCAAGGGTCACACCTTGCAACACTTACCTTGCTCAATTTCGCCATTTCATTGGTAGACAGGAAAGTAGGTATTGTCCTTATATCTCCTCCTGCATCTACCGGCTTTATCAAAAACTGAAGACAGGCTCTTGTTCTTCATTTTGCTACTTCAAGTCTTTTTTAGACATTTCATCTTTATCCAACTACTCCAAAATTGATGTAACTGAGCCTTTGAAATCATCCACTCTTTGAGCATGAGTGGTTGGACCTAGGTCAACAGTTGATATGACATAATCTTCCGCCCGAACCTGTTCTCTTGTTGTATCAGCAGGTGGGACTACTATTTTTGCTATCCTTGACCCTGATTCATTCTTATAGATCCTTGATTAGATCTTAGCCTTTTTCTATTTTTGAGGCTTCTAAGCTAGTGACAGGATAGTACTCAGGTCAAGCTACAAATTTTTCACTTGTGGCTCTAGATATGCCAATCTACCTTGCAGCCACTCAGGAGCAGAAGATTTGTTCAATTCTGAAGGTCCATCTTTATCAGATACAGCCAATTCTTTGGACTATTCCTGTTCTTGCTCTTCATTCTTCTCAGGACTTCTATCTTCTTCCTTTTCTTCCTCTTGTGCCAAGTCCTTCAGATTTATTTCCACATTCTCCTATGCAATCTTTAAAACTTCCTCTGTCAGATCTTTACCAAGGGGGCTATTAGATATGTCAATAATTTCCACATCGGCTGAGGGTTCCTAGGAGTCATCATTATTTACCTTAGTCAATATCTCCTTCTCCTCCTCAACTGCTGCTTCAGATTCCTGTAATCCTAATTCCACACACACTTTCTCAATCCCGGGCAATAGAGGCATTGCCAATGAATCAAATGGCATTTGTGAAATGGGGACAGCAGAAGAGATGGTTAGGGGAGGTAAACTGACTTGTGTAAGGTTAGTCAAGGCTGGTGATAAGGAAGAAGAAATGGTAAGGGGTGAAGAAAAGGATAGTGAAGGTAAGGAAAGAGAGGGAGAAAGGATGGTGGAAATAGGAGGTAATGGTAAAGGAGAAGAAGATGTAGATATAGTGGAAGGGCATGAAATGGGAAGAACGGAGGAAATAGGATTGCTAGAGTCACTAGAGGAAATTGTCAGTGGACAAGAAGTGATGGAGATAGTAGAGGCAAGAGAGGTAGTAGAAGATGTCTCTTGAATTATAACGGCTAAGGTCATGGGTGAGGTGGATGCAATAGAAGGAGGGATGGAAGGAGAAGTGATAGTAGAAGCAACGGGAGTTGAGGCAGCAGTGCTAGTGTCTTGTGCGGGAGGTTGGGCAGTTGGAAGATTGGAATCATTTTTAGTTGTGGTAGCCTCCTTGTTAACTTCTTTCACTTTTATTTTCTTAGCCTTGGAGCTTTCCCCTACACCACTTGGCATATCTTTTCTCTTGGAAGTTCTGGTCCTAATGGAAGGAGGTTGGTCTTTCTTCTGAGTAGACTTTGTGGATGGCTTCTTCACCTTCTTTGCCTTCTCTGCCAGAGATGTGTGCTCCTCACTATCTGATTTCAATTTTTCAGCTAGCTCTGGCTCATCTGAGACCTGAATGGGTTCATCTTCTTCTCCCCCAGAGTCTTTGTCTGATTCTACTGTTGTGTAAGTGAGTTGGACTCCTTGTTCATTCAAAACAGCCACTTGTGATCTAACCCATGCCTTACTTATTCTGATTGGTTCCCTCATAACAACATCCAGGGAGCTCTCTTCTACATTAGCCCAGTTTGCCAATGGAATGGGTTGATGGTATTGCGCCTCCCATGGTCCTCTGAGCATGACATTTTCATCATCTTGCAATTGATCAGGGACTGCCATTATATGGAATCTTTTGATAAAATCCAGAGGCAACCTTGCATGCGCCTTCTTCATAACCTCATAATCATCAGGGCAATTGGCCCAAAAGTCTTCAATGTGAACCTTATGAAAGAATTTCTTGCTTACAAATCTCTCCATTACTTTGTTTGGATCAAAATGACTTCTTGCATTGTAGTAGTGCAAGTTCAAGAGTTGGAGCTCTTTATCTGAGTGATCTGCTGATGCTAGAGAAGGACATGCATAGAGTCATTTACCGAATTTGATGGGAAATTAAACACTTGGCCTATGCAGGTGCTTGAGTTTCTCTACACACAGTATCAGTTGCCTCGACAGCTCCAGAAGCACTGTCTTATCATTAGGGTACCAAGGAAGTCTATAGGCCATTCTAGTGAAGCCTTGTATTCTTATGTATGTGAACTTCTCAAATTGGATATACCACCTGCCATATCTAGTTATTTCATTCATGGCCTCGGTAGAAATCCTCAATGCCATGCTACCCTGCAACTTCCTAGCTATGTACATCGTGAATGCATCATTAACCCTCTTGAAGTGAATCAATTATTGAGATGAGGTTAGTTGTGGATAGCATTCATATACTTTGATCTGTGTCTTCTCATCGTTCCCAATTTCACCAATCTTGGACAATCCATCATAATGGTTTATTCTTGCCAATCCATAGACAACATAGGATGTCCACCTAAAGTATTTGTTTTCATTGAATTTGCTGAAAGCCTCATGGATGTTGTCACTAAGGATTTGAGCCTAGTGGAGCTTGGTTCCCTTCAATATCTTAGTAATTATGGCAAACATCCAGTCCTCAAAGGTAGAGGCAGTTGGTAACCCGTAGATTCTGCTCAGAAAGGTTACTATGTCCCCGATCTCATCATGGAAATCACTTCTATAAAGTATTCTAGGGAGCTTGATGAGGGAAGACTTCTTGCTCTTGACCCAATGGTCGTTTATATACTTCCTGCACCCCTCTACATCCTTATTGTAGGCTGCCTTTGATCCTTGTCTATCTGGCATAGTCACAACTTTGTGCCAGGGGATGTCCAACATTTCTACCAGAGAAGGTGGGGTCAAGTCAGCCAAGACATCCCCATTTGTTGTTTGAATTTGCCTAGTCATAACATCATATCTATCCGCACAGGTGGCTATCAACTCTGCACATTGAACTGAAGTGGGAAATGCAACAGCCTTTCCAAGTCCACTATCTGTAAGTATTTTGGCTCTGGGAGTTGGGGTCGGACCGAAGACTCTGAGTCTAAAGTCATCTAGGTCTATATGACCTAGGTCTGTGTCTCCTACATTACTCCACCCTGAGTGGACCTTGGTCTCTAGAGGGATTCCTTTGAATTCATACTTCATTGCTTGTGCTCGAGTAGTAATTTAGTCTGCATGACCGGACCTTATAAGTTTGATATACCGAAGAAACTTCCTAACATACTCCTAAGTTTCAGATAAATCAATGCAAATCTGCCATTTATTACTAACATGCATTTGAAAGAGATCTAAGTCTAATTGAAAGAATACTGCATGCAGTCAAATACTTAATGTTGCAAGAAAAACTCATGAAAATTGTCATTAATACTACACTACAACATTAATTTCATCATTTTGAACAATTTTCCCTTTGGAAATTTCAAGAAATTCGGTCATCTGCAAGGGTTTGCACTAATTTGAGTGTTGTCTGACCCTCAAAAGGAAAAGCGCTAAAATTGAGGTCATCTGACCTCAGCAGGGAAACCGGGTTGGTCCGACCTCGTGTTTTGCTTCTGCTCAGGCTTTTTAAGTTTTGCGGTTTTTGGCAAGGTCTGACTTGCGCAGAATTTGGAGGTGTCCGACATCTGGTGGCTACCAAGTCAGTCGGTTGATATTTTAGCGCAAGGTTTTATCGATGAATTGTTTATTGCACTTGCGTGAGAATCGGCTTGGTCTGACCTACGTGGTTTTAGGCGGCATCCGACTAGATCGGAAGGAGGATATTATAGCGCATGTCGGACGAGCCAGTTTTTAGCGCCGAGTGTTACTAGATACTTGGCGCAGATTTTGGAGGTGTCTGACCGACCAAGTTTTGCAGGTCAGTCGGAGATCATTTTAGCGCCGACTCGACATGAGAGTTATACAGGGCAAAAATCCCTAAATTTTTTAAAGTTTTAATACTGGGTGATTTCATTCATTCACATAGTTGACCTAGACTACGGTTTTAAATGAAAGATTTGAAATTAATTAAACCCTAGTCCCGATATCCCTAATTCAACTAACCAATTTCTTAAAACCCTAACGACTAGCATTGAAATTTCAACCATTTGTAAGCAAAAACTTGAAATAACAAGGTTTAAACCCTACCTGGCAAAATGGCGACGTGAATTATCTTGCAGGAGGTCACAGGTTCGAGTTCGGGCAAATTGGCAGGAGAAGAGCGGAGCTCCGTAATTTTTCATTGAAAATGTGATTGAAAATGAGTTAAAACTTTGTTGATTTCCTATTTAACCCTCACAAAATCTGTCATTAATGTTTAGGCATGCGAACTGTAAGTTTGGATTTTGCGGGATTTCCTTGAGTTCGGACCTGGCAGAGGATTTTGGTATGCTGGACTTGGTCGGATGGGATAACATTCAGTGCAAGGTCAGACACTCGGTTTGCACAAGTTAGCGGAGGAATCAGGCTTGTCCGACTTGCGGGCCTTCAGGGGTTGTCCGACTAGGTCGGTGGTCGTTGTCTTAAACGTAGGTCAGATGAAGCTGTTTTTAGCGCAGAAGTCCGACAGTGAGGAAATCAGCGCAAAGTCGGGCGAGGCAATTTTTAGCACAAAAAGGCAGATTCAATGGTTTAACGCTAGGTCAGTCGGACAAGGATTTAGCGCTAAAGTCAAAACAATAGGATTTTAGCACTATAGTTAGAGCAATAGGATTCTAGCGCTAAGGTCGGAGCAGGTAATTTTTAGCACTAGGTCGGACAAACAGGAAATTAGCGCAAAGTCGGGTGGAGACCAATTCAACACAAAAAGGCAGATTCAAGACCTTCAAAGGGAAAACAAGGATTCATCCTAGCAGATTTTGAAGTGATTTTTCAATGTCATCTTTTCCATCAAAGTTAAAATGCACTTTCGACCGTACAACCACTTAGGAGATCAGGAGATCAAATGACTCTCTAGCCAAATCAAAGAGGGGGTCTCCGTTCTTGAATGGGGCGTGTGTGCAAGGCACAACAGGATGGAATTTAGAAGAGGATTCCAAGTCAATTTTAGGCTCCATCCATCGTCTCAATTTAGGTTGGTGGGGTGGTTTCTAATAAAAATAACTTCTTTGATCTTTCTCTTGAAGAAACTATCTTCTTTGACCAGGACATGTGCATCCTCAAGGCAAATGTGGTTTTTAGTGCTAGAGGAATGTGTTGCAAGGGAAAATTTTATGATTCCTTCATGCTTGATATCAACAGAATGTTCCTTGATTTTGGTGCTAATAGAGTGACCAATCTCACCAATGTAAGGAGTCCCACAAGAGCAATCAATCTTATAGACCCCTGAAATGAGAAGAATGTCTCTAGGGTCTTTGATGGTTGGAACAAGGTTTCTAATAGTCACAAGGTGTTTGAAGGCACAATTAAGCCTTTTTTATGGAGGATTTTGGCAATCTTATTAGAGATTCCTTCAATGTAGGAGAGGGTGGTACCATAGACTCCAATAGAGTTCTGATTGGTTGGTTTAGAAATAAGGTAGGCTTTGTCTTGCCTAAAGGCTTTTGCAATCTATTTGTTGTAGTACCCATTTAATTTGAAGACCTTAGAAAGTTGTTAAAGCTCTTGGTTATTGTGTTCATCATCACAAATACGGTGGGAAAGAATGATAATGATGGGTACAAGATACAATATACAAGATGATAAAAGTACAAGGTGAGACCTAGGACAATATAGGATTATGACAAGTGCCTTAATCCTATGAATTGAGACACAAAAAGTAAATGTCCTAAGCAAACTTAACTATGTAAGTGTAAATATGACCTAATGTGTAACCAGTTAGGTAAAATACCCCCTTCACACCAGCAAAAAACCATGGAGGATGTTGTAAAGGAACAATATTAAGAATGAAGTTCTTAAGAAGTGAGATTGGAAGGAACTTCATCCTTTTGACTTGTTCTTTGGACTTTTCTAGTTAAGCTAGTAGGTTCTCATCTTTTGGAGTATTTTGAGAGTATGGGATTTGGTGAAGCATCTTCTCTAGGAGGACAATAGTTGTTGGGGGTTTAGATCTATTTGGTGGAAATCATCTTGTAACAATACACCTTTATCTCTTATGAGAGGATGTTTGGCTAGATGGTGATTTTCTAAAGGTGTTTAGTCTTTTGTAGATGTGTTTAGACTAGTGCCTCTCTTATCTTGGGAGGAGCTTAAGATAGATTATTAGCTTAGTGAATCTCATAGAAGAGCATATACCTTGTTATCTAAATCCCTCCTAAGGCTCTTCCCATTGGTCAACCTCTCCTTTAACACTAAGATTTGGAATATGAAGTGGGGTGAGCATCCTACATTGCTTGAGTTCTCTAACAAATTTCTCTATGATAAGATTTTTTTCTTCTAGGATCTATTTAATTCTTTGAATATTAAGTGGGGTCTTAATGACTCCCTAAGTAGTGGTAGGGTAGATTCAATTATATTTGGTCCTTTTGCATTGAACCAAAAAAGTCGTGCTTTAGATGGTTGTTTTGCATCAAAAGCTTATTGTGGGCACCACTCTATCTCTTTTGGATTTAACAAGCACCACTCTATCTCTTTGGATTTAACATGGGGTCTTGTGCTTTGTGTAATTTGGATTTGCATGTTTTCTTTTATTACCAAAATTTGAAGTTGTTTCAAATATTTTTTAGGTGGGTGGGCCTTATGTGCTGACAAGGATTATATCTCATGTTTGATTTTTTATTTGGGTATATTAGTTCTATTAAGAGGATGTGTAAGTCTTATAGAAGTGGCTTGTTGTGTCCACTGAAGTGTTCTAGTTTTTATGGACTTTTGTCATGATGTCACTATTTCTTTTGTTTCTTTTCAAGTCACTAATTCATAAAATAGGTCATCAATCTACATTTAGTAGATAAAGCATAATAGACATTAGATTTCCACAGTCCATAATGATTGAATGTAGTGTTTTAGGATTAAACTGTGTTAGAGTTTTTTTTTCTCTCAACGTTTCGGATCACACTCCATGATCCATCATCAGGAGAAAAAGAGAGCAAGAGAACAAAAGTCAAGCCAGAGAGTCATTTTAGGGCCTTGCCTCACAAGGAGCTAAGTTTTTGTTCGTTGAAGATGTGTTGAAGATGTTAAAATGCTTATGTAGATTAGAGTAGGCCTTGGGATGATTTGAAGCATCTCAAGGTTGACAAAGGACGTGTAAGCAAGAGCAAGGAGTGGTTTTTGTACTATGACAAATTTGCTAGTTTTCTTAGGTGGCAAAATTATCTCAATTGTGGTAATAAAAAACACCTCCCAACAAAAATGGTGAAAACACGTCAAACATAATGATTTCAAAATCTTCTCTATTGCAAGTAGTGTTTGTGTTATTATGTGGACATAGCATGGAATTTCAAGGGACAAATTGGTAAACCTGGAAAACACATTTTGGCATCTCTACAGGAGGTAAGACTATCCTAAACCTCGCATGGGGGGTGGGGGGTTAGCTTATGTTGTAGGTCTTGGAGATTGCAACACCATTGGAGGGTTAAATATGAGGAGGGCTTGTGTTGAAATGTTGTCAACTTGTTACAATGTGGTTGGTGCATAGTGGATTGAGGTAAGACTATCCTAAACCTCGCATGGGGGGCGGGGGGTTAGCTTATGTTGTAGGTCTTGGAGGTTGCAACACCATTGGAGGGTTAAATATGAGGAGGGCTTGTGTTGAAATGTTGTCAACTTGTTACAATGTGGTTTGGTGCATAGTGGATTGAGGTGGCGTTTTTCTCTTTTGTTTCCTAATGTTTCTAACACTGTTTCCATGTTTGCTTAAGATTTTCATAAGCAAATGATGTTTGACTTGTTGACAAACATTTTAGTGTTTGAATTTACATTTTGCCAAACATTCGTTGTCAATGAGCTGCTAGGGAATATCTCCCAATTTACAGATCAGTCGATCTAATGCTGAGAGTGTTCGAGATACAAAGGTTTCTTGGTTGGGCTCTATGGAGAAAGAGTATCTGAAAATCGGTTGAAATGTGACCTGGGCTTGTGACATATGGGCGGCAACTGAGTAAAAAAATATTTCCTCGATCTCCAAATTGCGCCTATAGATAGTAGGGCTCCTTTCCAGCATAATGCAGTTCGGAGATCTTAAGAATAACCGAAAGAGACTGATGCCAACGACCTGTTCATTGAGTTGTGGTTCAGTTATTTTAGGCTTTTGTCCTACTAATATTAGTAAGCTGTCTTTGTAGTTGGTTTGAGTCTAGTCTTTTTTAACAGCTGTCGAAGACTTTCTATTTTTAGATGGTAGTTCAGAATTAGAGGGAACTGTGCTGGACGGGAGTTTTTGAAGGGTGGCTTTTTATTTTGTAGTTAGAGATAGAATAGATTCAGCGATCAGGAGAAAAAAGCACAGATCAGTGGAGTAATTTGCTACAGAGGCAGAATGGAATATGGTCTTTGCTGTATGTGTCATTGACTGTATTAAAGATTTCCTACTACTGTGTTTAGTTCTTCATTTTCTGATTACTCATAAGTTATATGAAACCTTGCTGTAGATTTCATCTTTATATAAATTGAATGTGTTTGTGCCTCTATAGCTTATGCTGTTAAAAAACTGTTTATATTCTACAAGTACCGTACCAAAGAGCAGAGTACTTTTGGGAGTTTAACTTGCAGGTACAGGGGAGAGTCTGCATCAGAGACCCGATCCAAAGTGACTTGGATTGAACAATTTACTATTAAGACTTGTTAGTATTGGATGCCTTGGTTGTAAATCAAAAGTGAATTCATCGCTACCCACTGTAGATAGGCCTCCGGCTGTAAATAAAATTTTATTCATAAAACAGTCCTATTAGATGGAACATAAATGACAACGACCCAAGTAGATTCAAATTACATAAAGTTGCATTTAAGATACTTTTTTCAAATGAAGAACCCACAAACCCATATTACATCTTATTCTCTGCCCATATGGGATCCAGGCAGAATGGCTCTAATGAAAGAATTTATGAAACTTTATTCTGCAATAAGAGGTCTTAGTCCACATTGCATGTATATAAAAAACACATGCAATTGGAAGAATATATTGAAAGAACTTCGTTAAAATATTTATAGATCAGACACTGTGACAGTGTGTAAGCAAATATTTAGATCAGACATTTTGGATCACTTTTGTGATCCATAAGTAATTTATAGCTCTGCCTTGTTTGTCACTTTCTCTCTCTCTTCTAGATCATTTGACGATAAGTCGTGCAAAGCAGATCTTTTGCCAACCTGCAAATTGAACAATATACATTAGAAAGACGAAATCACTGGATTCATGAAAGAGGATTCAAAGAGATAACAATGGAATAACTGAAATTACCTTCTTTTCCTTGTATAGAGCTTTGAGCTTGCGCAGACTTAGATCTTTGAGATGAGCAGAATTCTCCTTCTTAACCTTATTTTGCAGCTTGTTCCCACAAGTCACTTGTATCTCCTCATCTTGGTTGCAGGTTTTCTCCTGAAAGTGAGTGTCTTTCATAGAAACAGGGTCCTTAGCCATCTTGTCCTTGTATATAGCTCGGAGCTTGCATAGACTTAGACCAGTTAAGAAAGGGGAATTCTCCTTCTCAATCAGCAAAACATTGTTGTTAGCCTCACTTTGCAGCTTGTCTACATAAGTCACTTGTACTTGCTCATCTGGGCCACAGGTTTTCTCATGGAAGTGAGTGTCTGCCATACAAAGAGGAGCCTTAGTCTGACAAGGTGTTTTTTCAAATTCTTTGGTGTTATTCTGTTCATATCCCTGTAGTGCATTATTTCCCATGCCAATATCCTGATCCTCTACTTCACTATTAGTTTTAAATTCTTCCTGTGAATCCATCACCTCTGACCCCTCATCATTGTTACCCAAAGACTGAGAAGCAACAAGTATTTCTAGCTCTACATGTGACGATTCCTCCCCATCATCAGTTGGAACTAGAATGTGCCGCTCTTCCTTAGGAGGTGTCCAAGGAACAAATTCTTCCTTGCTACCAGTCTCATCATTAAAACCATTGAGTTTTTCATCCTCGACTGTGTCCAGAACAAAATGTTTTGCCTTATAATGAATAAGTTCCTTAGCGAGAGGGGACTTATTTGAACCCGTTTCATCATGAATGGTAGAGTCTTTAATTCTCTCTTCAACTGTACGGATGCATGCCGAGTATGCTTCCTTCTTACCGTCTTCCACTTCAGAAATAAATTTCTCAATCTGAACTTCACTATCAATCTGGACAGATGATGATGCCATTCTTTTCTCAGCCTTAACTTCATTATCAACTTGGACGGATGATGATGTCACCCTTACATCAATCTGATCTTCATTATCAATTGAAAGGGATGCCAATCTTTTCATCAGGTCAGCTTCGCCATTACCAATTGAGGCATTGGTTGCTGCTTCAGAGACATTATTACTGAAGTGAGCTTGAATACCATTACAGACATCCTCGTCTTCTAATCCAGTTGGTACTTCCTCATAAGACTTGTCATTTGAATATGAACTAGTCTTATATAACTGCACTTTCCCTTCAGTTGCGCCATCCTTGGTTTTCATGGGTGGAGTCACTGGGCTGTTTTGCACTAAGCTCTGCTGCTTAATTTCACTGAATGAGATATGCACTTCATCTGAACAGAGTTCATTATTATGAACTTCGCCTGGAACGTTCTTGTCTTGCCCTTCAACATTTGCAAAACTTATTCCTTCTCTTCCTTGTGATTCCAAAATGTTTGGCATCACACTTAAGACCAAGTCCTCAGAATTCTTGGCACCCGGGTCTTCTTCAGTGCTGTCTATGTCACTATGTATTTCTTCGTGTACATCTTCAATAAGAAATGAACTATTAAAGAAGACTTGAAGCTTACCTTCCATTATATTATCAATGGTTTCATCCCCTAAATTAGCTGTGCATTGTTTCAATTCAGGTGGTTTCCCAACAACAAGCTTTAGATCATCTGAACCAAATGCTTCTGTATGCAAACAGTCTTTTTCAGTTGGTCCTGCCACAGTCCTGGGTTCACCAATTACAATCTCCTGGACAACCATCATATTTGGGGTTGTTTCCTTCCAAGAGGCATACTCAGGCTCTCTATCCAGCACTACTGCACTGTCTTCAACTTGGTTCACTGCTCTGGCACTGCTTGCTGATAATAGCTCTCTTGAAGAATTAAGTTGCTTCACATCATCGAAATCATTAAGCTCATAATCATTCTGTGTCAAAATTTCATTGCTTTGTTCAATACAGGTAGAATCCATGCCATAACAAAAGACTGGTTTTCTACCAACCTTTGGATCCAGATGCATGGTTTCAGGCTCACTTCGATTCTGGCTTTCAGATATGCCGATACCTTCCTGGATGGTCTTCAACCGATCTGCTTCATCTTTGATGCCAGAAGCTTCACCACCAAGAGAATGCATATTCTCCGGTTCAGTTTCATTATGGCTATCAGCTATGCTCACAGTTTTCTGGACAGTCTTCCACTGTTTCTCCTCATCTTTGATGCCAAGAGATTTGCTTTCTCGAGCACACACAGTTTCTGGTTGAGTTCCATAAGAGCTTTCAGCTTTGCTAGAACCTTCCTGGATGGTCTTCAACTGATCTGCTTCATCTTTGATGCCAGAAGCTTCACCACCAGGAGAATGCATATTGTCTGGTTCAGTTTTCTGGCTATCACCTATGTTCACAGTTTTCCGGACAGTCTTCCACTGTCTCTCCTCTTCTTTGATGCCAAGAGATTTGCTTTCTCGAGCACACACAGTTTCTGGTTCAGTTCCATAAGAGCTTTCAGCTTTGCTCACGCCTTCCTGCATAGACTCCCCCTGACTTACCTCATCTTTGATAACAGGAGCTTTACCTTCCTGAGCACACATAGTTTCTGGTTCAGTTCTATTAGGGCTTTCAGTTATGCTCACACCTTCCTGCATAGACTCCCCCCAACTCTCCTCTTCTTTGATGTCAAGAGCTTCACCTTCTTGAGCACACATAATTTCTGGCTCAGTTCCATTTGAGCTTTCAGCTATGCTCACACATTTCTGCATAGACTCCCCTTGAGTCTCCTCATCTTTGAAGCCAGGAGCTCTGCCTTCTAGAGAACACATAGTTTCTGGCTCTGTTCCATTAGTGTTTTCAGCTATGCTCATACCTTCCTGCGTAGACTCCCCCTGACTCTCCTCATCTTTGATGCCAGGAGCTTTGTCTTCTTGAGCACACATAGTTTCTGGCTCAGTTCCTTTAGGGCTTTCAGCTATGCTCACACCTTCCTGCATAGACTCCCCCTGAGTCTCCTCATCTTTGAAGCCAGGAGCTCTGCCTTCTAGAGAACACATAGTTTCTGGCTCTGTTCCATTAGTGCTTTCAGCTATGCTCACACCTTCCTGCGTAGACTCCCCCTGACTCTCCTCATCTTTGATGCCAGGAGCTTTGCCTTCTTGAGCACACATAGTTTCTGGCTCAGTTCCTTTAGGGCTTTCAGCTGTGCTCACACCTTCCTGCATAGACTCCCCTTGATTCTCCTCACCTTTGATGCTAGAAGCTTTACTTATGAGAGCATGCATAAGGCTTTGTGCAACAAATTTAGATTCCATGCCATAAGGAAAAGTTGCATTATCAGCAGCATTTGAAATCAAGTGCATAGTTTGTAGCTCAATTCTGTCAGATCCAGCTATGACCAGACTATTCTGAACAGTTTTCCCCGGAATCTCCTCAACTTCAATACAAAGAGCTTCACCTTTCTGAGCATCTCTGGAATCTATGCCATGAGAAAAAGCTGCATTTTCATCAACCTCCAAATTGTTATGCTTAGTTTCTGGCTCAGGTCCACTGTGGCTTTCAGTTACGTTAATACCTTTCCTAACAGCTTTCTCACAGTTCTCATCTTCAATGGCATGAGCTTCACTTTCTTGAGCATCTATATGGTATTGTTCAATATCTCCCAAAGCCATGCCATGAGAAAAAGCTGCCTTTTTATCAACCCCTAAATCCTCCTGCATAGTTCTTGGCTCAGCTCCACTATGGCTTCCAGCTATGTTAACACCTTCTTCAACAGCTTTCTCACAACTTGCTCTAAATCTCTCCTCAAGTTCAATATCTCTGGACTGAATGCAGTGAGAAAAGCCTGCAATTTCATCAACCTCCAAATCCTCATGCACAATTTCTGGCTCAGTTCCACTGTCGGCACCTTCAATGACAGCTTTCTCCCAACTCTCCATATCTTCAATACCAGGAGCTTCACCTTCTCTAGTATCTGTAGAATTTCTGAAGACATTTTTTTTCAGAGCACTTCCTGCTTCTAGCTTTACTGGCTGCTCTGTACATACCATTATACCATCTGTAAGCATCAGGTCAGTATTCATCTTTACCTCTTTTAGATCTGTATTGTGTTTCTCCATTATACTTTCTGTAGTGGAAACCCTTATTTCATTCACTTTCTCTGCAGTGGGTGACTCCAGAATTTCAAAGTTTCTATTACTGGACTTTTCAGCCGTGCTCTTATTCTGTACTTGTTTTGTGCTCTCTGCTTGAGAAAGACTGGACGGCATCTGTTCCTCTTCCAAATTTTGACATGTCTTTAGCATCTGCTGTTCTAGGCCCCCACACGTTACTTCCTCTGAATCAATCCCTTTAGGGGCTTCTGCTTCTTCAGATACTTTCCCTTCAAAAGCTTCAGTTTTCCCTTTTGCATCAAGGTCAGCTTCAAGTAGATCAAGCTCTTTAGTATGTTTATGTATATCTTTGCAATGAGATTTTGCTGTTGCTTTCTTTGCAGTTCTTCTGCGACCAACTCTGTCCTGCTTTATTTCAGAGCAATCTAAATCAAAATTTAATTCCCCTTCATTTTTCACATCAGCTGAGTGATGCAAGTTTTGAATCTGGTTTGTTCGTGTACAAATGGACAATTGCTTATTGACCTTGCTTGCAGATTCTTCCATGGTATCTCCATCAAGGAACATTGTAGAGTCTTTCTTAGTACTCAGTGCCCTCCGTGTCTGAACAGGGGTTTTCACATTTTTCTTGGCAGAAACTTTGACTGATGTCTCTGCTGGATAATATTCGACATTTTTGTTGGTGGAATCTTTTATTCTTTTAGAATCTCCAGGTGTTTCCTTCACAGAATCTACCCCACTGTACTTTCTTCTAGATAATGATATTTTGACTGAAGGTTGAGTGTCCAGCCCTTTCAATGCATTTGCCCTTGTTGATCTCCTACAAATTGGATTCCGATCTCCTTTACTTTCATCATCTACTCCTTGAATGTTCTCTTCAGCAAGTTCTTCAGGTCTTTTTCTTGATGATTTTTCCCCTTTAGACCTAGTCCTGGAGATTTCATCAATCACATGATCTGTCCATTTTATCCTCTCTTCTGTAGCTTCCTTAGCTTTTTTCCTTGACGACTTTCCCTTGGGCCTTGTCCTGGAGATTTCTTCAACTGATTCATAATTCACATCATCTGTTCCTTTTATGCTTTCTTCTGTAGCTTCCTCAACTTTTTTCCTTGACGACTTTCCCTTGGGCCTATTCTCAGGGACTTCTTTGACTGACTCATCGTATGAGTCATCTGTCCCTTGAATGCTCTTGTCTGTAGCTTCTCCATCTTCATCAACTTTCTTCTTTGATGACCTTACCTTGAACCTAACGTCAGGGACTTCTTTGACTGATTCACCATTTGCATCATCCATCCCTGTGCTTTCTCTTGTGTCTTCTTCAACTTTGTCGTTTGCACCAATTGACCCATGAATGTTATCATCTGCAGCTTCTTTTACTCCATCAAATTTCTTCCTTATTGACTTGTGCCTAGTCTCATGGACTTCTTCGACAGATTCGGTATTATTTGTCCCTTGAATGCTTTCTTCTGTAGCTGCTTCCAGTTTATCAACTCTATTTCTTGATGGCCTTGCCTTTGGCCTAGTCTTTAGGATGACTTCAGCTGATTGATCATTTGCATCAACTGACTCTTGCATTCTCTCTTCTGTAGCCATTTCTACTTTATCAACTTTCTTTCTTGATAGCCTTCCCTTGGGCCTAGCCTTGGGGACTTCTTCAACCGATCCATTATTTGCTTCATCAGTTCCTTCTTTTTGTTCACATGATTCATGTTCCTGCTGCAGAGGTTTATTATCCTCTATATGAGTTGACACTTGAATGCTCTCTTCCGTAGCCATTTCTGCTTTATCAACTTTCTTTCTTGATAACCTTCCCTTGGGCCTTGCTTCAGGGACTTCTTTAACCAATCCATTATTTGCTTCATCACTTTCTTTCTCGTTTTCACATGAATCATGTTCCTGCTGCAGATATTTAGCATCCTCTGTATGAGTTGACACTTGAATGCTCCCTCCTGTAGCCAGTTCCGCTTTGTCAACTTTCTTTCTTGATAACCTTCCCTTGGGCCTTGCTTTGGGGACTTCTTCAACTGATACATTATTTGCTTCTTCACTTTCTTTTTCTTTTTCACATGAATCATGTTCCTGCTGCTGAGATTTAGCATCCTCTGTATTTGTTGACACTTGAGTGCTCTCTTCTGTAGCCATTTCTGCTTTATCAACTTTCTCTCCTGATAGCTTGGGCCTAGTCTCAGTGACTTCTTCAATTGATCCATTATTTGCTTCATCACTTTCTTCTTCATTTTCACGTGAATCATATTTCTGCTGCACAGGTTTAGTATCATCTGTATGAGTTGCACAACAACTTCTTGTCTTGGGATTTTTAGCATTCGTGCCTTTTTTACAGGTTCTGCTTCTTCCCACCTTAACAGAGGTGTATGGAGTAACAGCATCTGAAGATTCATTAGCATCTTTATCCAGTATCTTTCCTTGCCTTATTTTGCTCCTAGATTTTCCCATTGGATCTCCACCTTTCCCTTTAAGGGTTTTGGTGGCACTTTTCATGTGTTTTTCTTTCAATGCAGATGGAGCTTCGTCATCATCCAACACGATAGGCTCTTCTGCACTCTTACCTTCTGCAGCAACTCCATGTCTCTTTGATTTAGTGCTTTTTCTGGGGGTATTCGAAATGTCAGTGAGAACAGACTTGTCACCTCCGTCATCAGAAGGTTTATTATCATCAACCTGAAACACCAAGATTGCACTGAGAAATTACCGAAGGGCCCATTGTGTAGGTTTACATGTGATATTGACAGAACTGATTCCTACAAGATCCAATATGACTACAAACAGACATGATTGCAAAAAGGTTACAGATCATTTACATTACCTAAAAATCAAACAAGTGACAAAAATGCATCTAGTTTGGGCGAAAATATTGGATTCACTCATTATCAGTAAACCCTAAACAAACTAGTATTACAATATAGATCTGGTTCATCAAATAACTAGATCTGCAAATGAGACATTTTTTTGTGATCAAACTCTGAAGGCCAGAGTTCGGCCCATGTGTTATAACTCTAACAGAAAGGCCCTACTATTAATCCCAACAGCCTTTATATATTCCAATTTGGGTTATGCAGTAGAGACAGAGGAGAAAAATTACCTGATGTATACTGAGATGTAAGCATCAACTAAATGCATCAATACACGTGAGTAAATGATGAACATGTGTTTGTTCCTTATAAGTTAATAAATGATAAGCACCTACTAATTCGTTTGTTTATAAGGCTCCTATTCCTGGTTGTTTTCTTTTAGTTTCACGTTGATTGGTTAATTTAATTGCTGGTTTTCTCTGTTTTTGAGAAGCGATCTATTTCCCCTGTTACATCTTATAGATGCAGGTTTGAGAAACTAAAACAGAAAACCTAAAGAAATTATAGGACTAAGCTGCAACCTATTTCAAATCACTGCTTTTAACAAATTATTATTGGGGTTCAGGGCTCAGAGCAATGATATACAGTTCCTACTAAAGAAAACCCAAAAGGGTGAAAAAGAAATAGGAAATGCATTTGCTGTTAACAGAAATGTTGGATCAGAGTTTAGGACCTACATTGATTCATTTCCTCAAACAAAACCGGAAGAGTAAATGTGCATCAATACATGTGAGTAAATGATGAGCATGGGTTCATTCCTTGCATATTAATAAACGATGAGCACCTGCTAATTTGTTTGTTTATTAGGCTCCTATTCTGGTTGTTTTCGTTGTAGTCTCACATTGATTGATTGATTTAGTTGTTGGTTTTCTCTGTTTTTAAGAAAGCTATCTATTTCCCCTTTTACATCTTATAGATGCAGTTTTGAGAAACATAACAGAATATCTAAAGAAATCCTAGGACTAAGCTGCAACCTCTTACTGTTCAGAACAACCATTCATTTCCTATTAAAGAAAAACCAAAAGGCTGAAAAAGAAACAGGAAATCCATCTGCTATTAACAAAAGTGTTGGATCAGTGTATAGAACCTACATTAATTCATTTCCTAAAAGTAAAACAAAACCTCAAGAGTCAATGTGTATCAAAAAAGTTTAGGGTTTAGGGTTTAGAACTTACATTGAGGAGAGCAGTGAGTGCCTCAGCCATGGAAACATTTGTCAAGTTGGCAGGAATGGCATGCTTCTTGCATAAGGCCTGGAGTTCCCTTCTGTTTAGGGTAAAATAATCCATTCTGTAAAACACAAATCCTTTGTTCCTCTCCAAAGCTTATTTTCCTCTTTTATTATTCTCTGAAAAATGAGGTAATGAAGGCAGATTTATTCCCTCCTGCAGACTGATCATTCAATTTTAAAAAAAAAACTTCATCAACCACTCATATATAACAAATTCAGAAAGCAACAGGCCATTTACAGAATCTTAATTTACCCACCGTTTGACAGATTCGGATATACAAGAGCCAAAATGCTGGAGCAACGGCAAATTTCCTTTCTCCTGCAGGCTAATTAATCAGAACAATTAGAAAAATTTGTCCCTTGTCAGTCACTACTATATGCAGTAAATTTAGAAAGAGGCGTGTACAGAAATTTATCTGCTACAACTTATGACCTATTAGGATTCGAGACGGCCAGTAAATGATGATTAAAATCATAATCCAAATGTCCAGAAAAAAGAAACTGGTTACAGAAATGAATTCCATCAAGTCAAACTAAGGGAATTTCCAGGTTTGAGTTCCCTACTATAATAAGGGAGCCTACAATTTCATATGGGTATTTGTGAGGTTGCCCAGTGCTATAAATTCTAAAAATAAAACAGGGTATTTCCACGTTCGAATCACCCACCACAATAAGGCAGCATACAACTACATTCACACTCAGTGAGGTAATGATTTAGGTGCACATTAGTGTGAACTATATTTACAAATCTTAAGAATGTGATTCTAGCAATAGCCAGGTCGTATGGATTCAAGGCCACCCTTATTCTTAATATTTACCAAGCCATAAAAAGTAAAAGAAAAAATACTAGAACTAGAAATCTTAAGAATATCTTCCAATATTTATTCAACAGCAAACCTAAACAAAAAGTTCTGTATACTCATGTTTACAAATCTTATGAATTTACCCATATTAAAATGCCAAAATAAACCAAACATTTCAGCATAGCCTATTAAACATCTTAAAAAAAGTAGTCCAAGCCTACCCAGGTCTGATTGTAAGCTACCCATAACCTCACCCAAGATCTATCATGCAAAAGGCACAGAAGTTTCAGTTTATATTGCTTTTATGTTTTAGGCATTCATCAAGATAAATCTTAGTTTTTCACAGTCCATTATAATTGTGTTTGAAGCTTGTCGCTGTAGAAGAAACATACACAGTTTATATCGTATAAATCTGTTATCAACTACAGATAAAATAACGAAGAAAAATAACAAACCCCCTTAAAAAGTTAAAACAATACCTTGGATTTGAATGTATGTACTGTTGAATGCCACAAGAAATCTAAAACTCTGTTAAAAAAAACACAGCGGAAAAGCGAAGAATGAGAAGATGAATCGCATGCATTTATTGTAGACGGAAACGAGAAGATGACCGTTGGTCTTGACTTATATAAATGCGTTTTGTTATATTTTATAACATGTCAGGAAAATTTCAAAAAGTCTAAACGAGTTTAGGACAAACGGCTATGTGACGCGGCATGGCTTATGTTTGAAAACGAACCAAGGTTGTCGGTAAAGAATTTTAAGAAAGTTAAAGTGAGCAAAAAAGTTGTTTGAATTATTTAACCCATGTAATAAATCTTGGTTAAAGATGTTGAAAATATTAGTGTTAGGAAATAAAACACCCTTCAATAAATATTTCAGCAAATAAATTAAATTAAGGTCCCATGGCGATTGGTTTTTTACAATTGCAATTGGTTTGGAAATTAACTTTATTTGAAATAATATAGATATATTTAGAGTTATTAAATAAATAAATTATTTTAATATCTTAAATACATTTATTAAAAAGACTTTTGAGAAGTTTTGAAGTGTCTATATTAAGATATCTATACCACTTTATCTAGAATTTCAATAAATTATCTACTCTATATCTTAAGGACATAACTATATCAATAGTTATATAGGTTATTTTATTTCCTAAAATATGTAACTTTTCCAATTATTTTATTTTTACTTGGAAAGTTATTTTTTCTATAGTTTTCAAAAAGTTAAATGAAAAGAAAATTTAATACTATTTGTGTTAGAAAAAGCATACAAAACATAAGCTAGTCCAAGGCATACATGAACACAAACAATGAGATGAGAGTAATAATTGGATTGATCAAGAGCATTTGCAACAGGAGATACAAATTTGAAATTTAGACTTGGAACAAAGATTAAGTAGATGCATTAGAGTTGCTTTATTCCTATTATTGAGGACATGATTGTGTCCCACAACCTTGTCTTAGATTGGGTTGTGCTGTGCAATGTGGTATGTTATACATGCAATCTTATGTAAAGTGTTCACTTATGTCTTATATACAAATCGAACTTAAGGCTTTTATAATGACATTTTAAAAATTTTAAGGATCTCTTATATGAAAATCAATTTGTCTTAATGTTTAGCATTGAATTCATTAAATACAAGTTCATGCTTTAGTTTGAAATTTGTCATTAGCTTGGATTTAGATGAATCTTAATAGCTTTGCGCTCATACCTCTATTTTAAAATTGTGTTTTAGTTATGAAATTCTTACTCATGTGAATCCTAGCTTGGTTAAGACTTCATGGTGTCAAAATGCCTTTGTACCTATGTATTATGGTTTAATCTTGAGCTTTGGTTCAAAGTTTTTCCTTTGGGTTGATTTGTCATCTTCATGGTGGATTCCTGTAAAATGCCTTAGGTTGAAGTGATTCATGATCGTTAGATGTGCATGAGTTTTATCATAGTCAATGGATATTAGATGAGACAAACATTAATTCATTGCCCACATTAGTCTTAAGAATTTAAATGGGTTTACGTCGTGTCTCGGTTCATCAATTAGCTATTCTTAAACATCATCCACTTCAACATTTAAATGTCAATTTTGGCCAATAAAAATAGGACAAATATTTACTACTTTTTGGTATGGATGGGGTGTAAATTTACTATTGATTGTTTAACCAGTAAAGTGGATGATGTTTAAGTAGAGTGAATCCAACACGACTTTTTAATATTAAGGGCCAACTAAATTGTTTTGTGTTTTGCTAAGACTATGCACTTTTGTTATATTTCATTGTTGACCAACAGGTAGTTCACCTTTAAGTTCATAATCATACAATTTACCAATGATCGACAACTAGGTGATATGACCATGTGCACCACTCTGGTCCATCTCTTACTTGTCTCTATCGATGGCCCAATGTTATTGTATATATAATGTTACCCAAGTTATTATGTGTCATCACTGCATTGGTCTCAACCCAATGGGTGAATCAAATGGCTTGCACCTTTACCTCACTCCAATGACCCACTATCATGGATTCAATATTAAACAAAATGTGGCCATTAGATGTACATGGAGTTTAATGGGTCAAAGTGACTACTAAATGAAGTAAAGTGTTAATCACTAGGCTTTATTAAGACCAATAAATAATGGCATGCTTTGACCCTATTGGTCAATAAAGCAAGGATGAATGAATGAATGAAGGATTTTAATAATGTCCATGAGGCCAAGCAGCCTATGGGACTACAAGATAAAAATAATGTTGTCATGCACAAAAGTCCCAGTAGGAAAGTTGCTTGCATTTGATCTTGGATCTTCTGTTGTGAATCTTGATTAAATATGAGCTATTGTTTTTGTTAGCCTTTCCTCTTCAAACAAGGTAACCAAGGAACCAAAATTTAAGATGTCAATATAATTGGTCTAAATATCCTTGTAAGCTAAACATTCCATGATGTAGTGCCATTCTGTTTCCACTAACCCCAAAGTACAAAAACAACATATTCTATTTGCCCACTCTTCCTTAGGCATTGTCCACCTTCTAGTCTCTCACTTAAGATGGTGCAAGCTAGTCCTTAGTTGATCTATTAACATTTTCACTTTTCATTTTATTTATGTTCCTATATAATTCTTTTTCTTGTGGTCACATGTAGGATTGAAAAGCTTGACATAGTATTATCTTTTCCTCCCAAGTTGTCTTGTCCACATGGTTGCCTTGACTTTTTCTTCCACATATCTTTTGATTTCCACATAGGTGTTTAGACACTCTTACATGCTAATATCCCACTTACTCATCCACTTGGCATTTTGCTTCATCCATGTGCTCTTCCTTCTATTTAACATTTCTTCTGCTACAATTTTGGACCAATGGTGTAGCTCCATGTTCTCTATTCTTTTTAAATAACTTAGTATCTATATCAAAGTTTATGCCTCCAAAGGAAAGGCATCAACCTTAGCTAAAGCGATCTCATAAGGAACCAATGTTTTCATTTTGAAACTACTTGTGATTAGGTTCTTTTATAACCTCTCTATCTACCTCTATTTCATTATTGACGTGTTGCTACCCCAAACTTCACACCCATATAACTGATGAACACACGGTGATACTGAGAGGGGGGTGAATTAGTATCTAACAAGCTTTTACTTTTCAAACTTAAACTAATCACAACTACAATACACATGCAAGATCTAACAATTATGAACACAGTAAGAACACATGATTTTATGTGGAAACCCTTTTGGGAGAAAACCATAGCACAATATTGCTTATATATGTATATCTCCTTTCTTCTTCTTGTAGGCTCAAACCTACTTCACAGATAAATAGTGAGCTCCAACTCACAAGACACACCAATCTCCACTTGACAAAATTATAGGCACCAACCCCCACACACAAATTGAGCTCTAACCTAGCAAGAGGCTCCAACCTCTATTTGATAGGCTCCAACCTATTAATCCTTCAATGGCTAATATGGTTTACTTCTTCACATTATCTTCCTCTCACAAATCTAATTACAACTCACACAATATCCTTCTTCCAAATTTGATCACAATTCACACAATAACCTTCTCTCACAAATCCAATCACATTCTCTTTCCTCACAGAATTGATCATAACATGACAATATCTTCACGTAAAATTTCTACTCTTATATCTGCCCAACTCTTCTTCTATCTCTTGATAGATTTCTCTTTTTTATTTCTGCCCAAGCACTTCTTTATCATAGCATATTTTTCATCTATATTTCTACTCTTAAACTTCACACACATTCATCATTTATATCTACACTTATCTTTTCACTACAACAAATCCCTGTGATTAGCTCCCTTTTTTGCTTTCACCCACTGTTTTAATGTATTTTTCTCTATTTTGTTTGAAAAAGTCAGTGCTATTTATCAAGATGGCACTATTTTTGGCATTTTTTGTGCTGAACAGAACAAGTTGATGCTAAATTAGGTGCCAATTAGCATCTAATTTAGCACCTAACTTAGCGCCTAATTTAGCACCTACTTTAGCTCCTACTGTAGCGCCTAATTTAGTGCGACATTTAACACTTGATTTAGCACCTGTCTTATCGACTGCGTTAATGCTTTATTTAGCGCCTGATGTAGCACCTGTTTTAGTGCCTAATGGAGCACCTAATTTATGGTTACTTGGGTTTAGGAGTATTATTTAGGGTTTAGGGTTTATGGTTTTGGGATTAGGGGTTAAGGTTTAGAGGTTTAGGGTTTAGGGTTTAGAGAGAGATAGAGGACCAATAGAGAGATATAGAGGAGACCGAGGGGAGAGATAGGGAGATAGAGAGTGAGAGACATGACCAGAGACATAGGGAGAGAGATTGAGAGGTAGAGGGACAAAGGTGATAGGGAGAGAGGGGGGAGATAGGGAGATAGAGGTTTAGGGTTTAGGGGTTAGGGGTTAGGGTTTATTATTTAGGGGTTAGGGGTTCAGGTTTAGAGGTTTATGGTTTATAGAGAGAGAGGAATGATAGGGAGATATAGAGGAGACTGTCGAGAGAGATAGGGAGATAGAGAGTGAGGCACATGCACATGGCCAGGGACATAGGGAGAGAGATTGAGAGGTAGAGGGATGATAGAAATAGGGAGATATGGGATAGATAGGGAGATAGAGGTTTAGATCAGTTGCTTGGATTTAGGGTTTAGGGGTTTGGGGTTTGGGGTTTCTTAGGTTTGGAGAGAGAGAGAGAGAGAGAGAGAGAGAGAAGGATTTGTTGTTATATGGAGCCTAATCAGATTCGGAGGTTAAATTTACCCCACTTTTATTGGCGTGGTTTCCCCCCAAATTCCTATGGGGTCAAGGGGCAGCGCCCCTAAAACCTCACACGATTTTTAATTATTTTATTAAGGTGTTGGGAGTTATTTTTGTTGGTAAGAGACACTGTGTGGCTTCATGAATATTATCATTGATGGCAACAAAGTCCATCCCACACATCGACAGGACATGGTATGACTATACCGGAAGTCAGATTGAAGAGTATTATGGTCTGGTGAGCAAGAACAGAGCATGTAGCAAGGTCTGACAATCAAGTCCGGATCTCTCAGAGGAAGTATCTCAGCAAAGTGCAGACTTGGGGAAGTCAAGAATAGTACCATGACTGATACATTCTAGAGATTGAGCCTCCGGTGATGAAAGAGTGAAAATATCACTTAATAAGCATGGATTCAGCCGATAGACCAGAGTTTGGACATATCTTAAGTTTTCCGGATGCCGACTAGAAAGATGATTGAAATCATTGATGTGAATATATATACTAGATTGATTTCGGTATGAAGGAGTGTGGTGTGTTGTATAGTGCGAAGAAAAGTAGAGAGTAGTGTGGAAGTAGCAATACAAGTCTAGTATGTGACAGAATAGCAGCACTAAAACAGAGGAAGAATGAAGTGCAGTAGATTAGTCTATTGAGCCTAACCAGAACTGAACCTTAGCATATGTGGATGCTTCTTATCAGTTCAAGTACCTAGTTACTTTCTATATTCCTTGTAGACAGTGAGTCTCTTGTAGGCAGTGAGCCTCTTGTGAGTAGTGTGCTCGAGCAGTGAGCCCTAATTGGCAAGTGCCATTTTGTACTTCTATTCTTTTAACAGAGAATACAATGTTGGGTTAGTCACCCCATGGTTTTTCCCTTAATAGGGTTTTCCACATCAAAATCATTGTGTTATGTGTATTGATTTTATTTCTGCTTTCATGGTTATGCATGTTTATATGATTTGATGTTGCATTAGTTGTTAAAGAAGAACAAAAAGTTAAAGTAATTAAGATAACTGATTCACCCCCCTCTTAGTTATCAACAATTGGCATCAGAGCTAAGTTCCTCCTAACAGAGCCTAACAGCTTGAGGAAGATCTGGGAATCTCAATGGATATGTATGGTATGAGGGAACAACTTCAGTCTGCCCTAGATGATCTTGAGCAATCTCACTCCGAAGTCAATAACTTGAAGGAAAGACTCAAACAAGCTGATGATTTCATAAATGAACTAAAAGAGAAACTGAGTATCTCTATGAAAAAGAGAAAGGAACTACTTCAACAGTTAGCAAGTCAAAGTGAAGCCAATAATACTAATGAAGATTTAAATGAAAAGAACAAGTTATGTGAGAAGCTATCAAAAGAGGTCATTATGGTAAGACATGAAATGGAATCAGGGGTTATGAAATTCACCCAAGAAATTGAAGAGAAAAGAAAGATTGAAGATAACCTAAAACAATCTCTCAAGGAGAAGTCAGAAGACTACCACAAAATGGATAGAATAATCAGGCATTTGGAATCTGATCTTGAAGAAGCTAGAGATAATGAAGAACAACTTGAGAATCAGATTGACACTCTTAAAAGGGATCTTCAAACAACAAATGAATACAAAGAGAAATTCAAGATAAGCTTTGCTCAACTTGAAGTTCTTCTTGAAAGCCAAAAGAGGGTAGGTGACAAGCAAGGCTTGAGGTATGAGAAAGGTGAAAGCTCTGGATCCGGTCAGAAGAACTCTGGATCAGGAAATCCAAGGAACAGGCCTAGAAGACCTCTGGTAAGGCAACCAAATGCTCAAAGATATCCATCCTTCAATGGATACTGCCACAATTACAATAACTTTGGTCATAAAGCAAATTAGTGCAGAAGAAGAATGAATCAGACTAATTCATCCTTCTCCAAACAGTGTTTTAACTGCAAAAGGTATGGTCACAAATCTCATGAGTGTAGAAATATCCAAATGAACAATTCATTCAATGGTAGATGCTTTGCATGCAATAGAATGGGACATATGGCTAATAAATGTAGATCAAGAGGATACCAGTCAAATATACAAACAAATGTTGTTTGCTACAATTGCAATAGATCCAATCATATTGCCAAATTCTGTAGAAGTAAGAATCAGGACAAAAAGGGTCTGGTGCATCATAATCAAAACCAAGACAAAGGAAAAGGAAAAGTGAATGCGGATGAAATTCAAAGGGAGATGAACAAGATTTGGGTGAAGAGAAGTACAGAAAATGTTGGGGATGGATCCGCACTAGAATATGGTGGTGATATTCCTTCTGAAAACTAAATAGATGAGCTCTAGCTCAGGGGGAGTCACAAAAGAAAATAAGTTCCCCCAGCCAGTCAATTGGTGCCTGAAATTGGCACATGGAAAGTTGCAAATTAAAAGGGCTCTTAGAGAAACATCTAAATAACCCTTAGTAAAGATTTGAAAGATTCGCAAGGAGTTTGGAAAGGTTAATCATCCAAGATTAATCTGGTTTAACAGTCATCCGGCAAAAGTAGGACTTTCACAATTCAAAATTGAAACATTTGGATTTGCCGTTAGATGAAATGACTGGAGAAAGGGAGATACATTGTAAGTTATCATTCTAGGTGCATCTCAGTGATCTGGAAATATCTCTCTCAAAACAAGGAAAACAAGGCAACCGGAATAACTTAAGTTGTGCATTTATTGCAAAATAGAATTAGGGTTTTGTACAGAAATAAAAGGGTTCTTTTGTTCATCATTTGCACATTTACATTCGAGAAGAAGAGAGAAGGAGCTCTGCAACAAAATTGTCTCAAACCTCTCAAAGATCAACCACAGAGGTCGATTCATCCATCAATTTGATCTGGCTCATATCGTGAACCCTAGAAGCGTAAAAGGTATTTTCCGCTCTTGAATATCTCTCTCTAAATCTTTTGAAAGATAGCTACTCTGAATGTTGTGAAGATCACTGATAGGCCATGCCCTAAATTCAAGAAACATCCCTACAAATCTCTAGAAGTTGATCCCCTAGGCACATTTTCTAGCATTACGCATGGAGTTCTGCATGTAGAAGATGTTAGGGTTTACATACACGCAAACATTGAAGAATTTGGGGAATCCAAGCTGATGGACATCTATCACAAGGAACTGATAGATGAATCACTTAAACTTAAACCTCAATACAAGGCCATCCGGGATAAGCATTTTGGACAGTGCATCCATTTCCCCTATTTTGTAGAAGATGAATGGGTCTGGTATGTTTTGAGCAGAATGCATGACAACTTTATGTGGTTGATGAGGCCATTTAATATCACAAAAGATGCTATTAGGGTGGTAACCAGATTGCACTCATCCGGTGGATTGCCTACTCTCAAATTAGTCAAAAATCAAACTGTCAGTGAGGCTACCAGATCAAAATTTGACAAGAGGGCAATGACAATAGAGGATATCACTAATCTGGATATAAGTTTGCATCTATGATAATTGGCTATAAGATATATCACTAGTAGGGAGAATTTTGTATCTGGAACTGCTGTATATACTGCATATGAAATGCTAAGGAAAAATGCTGACTATGATATTTGTGAGCTTCTTTTGAGCCAACTGTTGGAAAACTTACAAAAGATCAAGAAGGACAAGAACTCATTCAAATATGGTGGCCTGATATTATGTTTATTCTTTTACTTTATGAATGAGCTCCTCAGATCTAGTGGTTGGGTATGGAAAAATGACAAACCGGTTGCCATACAAATCAGAGATTACATGTATGGGCTTGGTAATGCCAAGGCAAAAAGCACTGCACTTTGGGGTTACTTCAAAAACTTCCAAGGCATGATGCAGGTCAGAGAAAGAATTCCCAAATCTCTAGTTGAAAAATACAAGGATACAGTGTGCTTCATGGTAGACACTGATCAATGCCTAATGGGGGTAGTGGAGCCAAGGATAGTCTGGATTATGCCAATGGGGTATGAGGTGGATGAGAAAATTCTAGAACTGCATATCCAACACCTACTAAGTCAGCCTAAGGACCATAAGGTAGAAAGGTTTGGAACCTTCCAAGAGTTGAGTGTAAAAGTTCATGTTGAACTGAGACAACCTGAGATCAAGAGAAAAGTGAGAAGGGAAGTAGAAGAATTTGCCAAGAGATGTGGAATTTCAAAGGAGGCAGTTGATGCCAACAGAGAGAAGATGGAAAGGGCAGAGAAAGGAAAGCAAGAAATAGAAAAGGAAAGTGCTCTGGTGCAAGCTCCCTCCCAGACCAGATCCTCCAAAAGCTCTGCACCAGCCACTTCTAAGAGTCAAAAATCCTAAAAAATGGAAGCTAGGACATCCGGAAAGGGAGAGAAGAGAACTAAGACAAAGGCCACAAGGTCTTACACCAGTTAGAAGGATGATGAAGAGATAGAATCTGATGAGGAGATCAAGAAAATGAAGAAGAAGAAGAAAAGATCCGGTGAACCCTCTACTGGTCATAACAAGGAAGAAGAGACAGAAGAATTCGTTGAAAGGCCTACTCTCTGCATTGATGATATCATCAAATCAGTTACTATGGATGGGAACCTGCAACCAATGGTTGAATTTTATGATGAATATAGTGAACCTGATCAGAAGATCTTGCAAGATGCCACAATCATGTATCTAAACATCTATAACAAAGCATTCATTGAAATTATATCTCTGATTCCCAAAATCTTAGAGAAGGAACTTGAAATGAGAAAGAACAATGCCAAAGCAAAAGACCTAGAAATCTAGGAGCAGATTGCTATCCAACTCTATCCTTCCATTACCCCTAAACAAATGAACATGATCTTCAAGGATTGCAAGGATGAGTTCCGGAGCAAATCCAAAATGAACAAGCTTATGCTCAGAGAGACTGATCAGGTGGCAAAAGAAACTGAAGACATCCTTCGAAATGCATACAAAAGATTTAATATTCCTATTATAGAGGACTTAGGTGATGAAGATCCTACAGAGAAAACTGTAGAAGAATCAAAGGAGATAGGTGAGAAGAAAACTAAGGGCCTGGATTCCTCTACTCCGAAAGAGGAAGTCCATGAAGAAGTAAACATCTCTCTTCCGGATTCCCTAGCAGACTCCGGATCTAAAGGAGAAGAAAGAATAGAGGAGAAAATAGTCAAGAAGGAGAGGTATAGAAGAAGATCAAACAAAGAAGACTCCAAGAGATAGTTCTGAGGCTGCAGAAGGAAAGAAGACTATGTCTCCGACAAGAGACACTGCAGAAACAGTTAAAGATTTCTTGACCAAATAAATGATGGAGATTGATGAACCGAAACTGTTTCAAGGACCATTCAATTTTGATTCCCTCTCCCCGGTTCAAACAATGAAGATAGCATCCTTTGCTCAAGCAAAGGCAAAAGAAAAACTTCTAAAGTCTCACATGGAAGACTGTGAGCTGATAGAGATTGCATCCAGTGTATTGGAGAAGATCATGCCATCCTTCCAGAAGAATCTTTCAACCTCCTCATTTGGCAATCTAAAATCTCTTGTTAATTCTGTTAATACACATTTTGACTCTTTAGAGAAAGTAGCAGAAGAGAAAGTCTAGAAAGAGTTTTTGGGTAAGAGATTCTCTGAAGTACAAGGGCTAATAACAAATGATAGGAGAAATATGGATATTGGAATAAAGAGCTTAGAAAATGCTCTTAAAGATGGCAGAGAAATATATAAATTTTGTTTATCTTGGTCTAAAGTGACAGGATATTGAGAAGAAAGTGAAAGAACAAGAGGGTAAACTATCAAGTTTATCTCAGAATTTTGATCCTCTCACCACATCCATAATAAACCAGGAATGTCAGACTATTGCCATTCTAAATGAACTAAAGAAACTTGAAAAAGAAAGGAAGAATATAATAAATAGGATGGGTGAACTTAGAGGGATAATTATCCCTAAATTAGAGGCCATGCATGAGGCCCTAACTGATGCTCAGACCACTGCCTGAACCAGTGAACCGACAGATCTAAAGAGGGTAGAAGCTTTTGCATTCCGTTTGAGTGGTCACATCTCAATTTTGGATAGGGTGAAGCAGAGTTGGGCAATAGAATTTGTCCAGTTGAAGACAACTTTTGTAGATATACTTCAGTATATGTAAGTATAACATGTATAGATACTTATGCGGCTAAGTATAGTTAGATTTTTGAAAATTTTGGTGTGCGGATTCTTCCCTTTGCCATTGATGTCAAAGGGGGAGTGAGGAGCAGTGAAAAATGTGGAATCTAGATAAGGGGGAGCTTCAAAAAAGTGTACTTTAGAACAGAGCATCAGCCAAGGGGGAGTGTAGTGTGACACTTAGTCATTTTTCACTAAGTGTTGCCATCAATGCCAAAGGGGGAGATTGTTGGCAAGAGACACTATGTGGCTTCATGAATATTGTCATTGATGGCAACAAAGTCCATCCCACACATCCACAGGACATGGTATGACTATATTGGAAGTCAGATTGAAGAGTATTATGGTCTGGTGAGCAAGAACAGAGCATGCAACAAGGTCCGACAATCAGGTCCGGATCTCTCAGAGGAAGTATCTCAACAAAGTGGGACTTGGGGAAGTCAAGAAGAGTACCATGACTGATACATTCCAGAGATTGAGCCTCTGGTGATGAAAGAGTGAAAATATCACTTAGTAAGCATGGATTCAGCCGATAGACCAGAGTTTGGACATATCTTAAGTTTTCCAGATGTCGACTAGAAAGATGATTGAAATCATTGATGTAGATATATATACCAAATTGATTTCGGTATGAAGGAGTGTGGTGTGTTGTATAGTGCAAAGAAAAGTAGAGAGTAGTGTGGAAGCAGCAATACAGGTCCGGTATGTGACAGGATAGCAACACTAAAATAGAGGAAGAATGAAGTGTAGTAGATCAGTATATTGAGCCTAACCAGAACTGAACCTCAACATATGTGGATGCTTCTTATCAGTTCAAGTACCTAGTTACTTTCTATATTCCTTGTAGACATGAGTCTCTTGTAGGTAGTGAGCCTCTTGTGAGCAGTGTGCTCGGGCAGTGAGCCCTAATTGGCAAGTGCCATTTTGTACTTTTATTCTTTTAACAGGGAATACAATCTTAGGTTAGTCACCCCGTGGTTTTTCCCTTAATAGGGTTTTCCACGTCAAAATCATTGTGTTATGTGTATTGATTTTATTTCTGCTTTCATGGTTATGCATGCTTATATGATTTGATGTTGCATTAGTTGTTAAAGAAGAACAAAGAGTTAAAGTAATTAAGATAACTGATTCACCCCCCCTCTTAGTTATCAACAATTTTTTCATTGGTCGACATAAAAAAGCCCTATTTTGTAACTAACAAAAGTCATGATAAAAATAGCTAAGGGTTAGGGTTTCCGTTGATGTATTGTAGCATTTTGCAGCGATATTGAGTTGCAAGGATTGCTGGTTGTAATCGGTTTGATTTACTTGATAATATTATTGGACTCTCTATTGGTGGATGTAGCCCAAGTTTGGGTGAACCATGTTAAAACTTGTCTCTCGTTATTATTTCTATGTATTTTTCATTCCTCAGTTTAATCTTTATTTGCATTTAATTGATATCTTCTGTCGGCCAACCCTAACAGGATTGAGAGCTGGTAGAGGGACAATATTAGAGATAGGGAGATATATAGGGGTTTAGGGTTTAGGGGTTAAGGTTTAGGAGCATTATTTAGGGTTTACAGTTTAGGGTTTAGAGGTTTAGCGTTTAGTGTTTAGAGAGAGGACCAATAGCTGGGAGATAGAGAGAGTGAGGGACATGGCCAAAGACACAGGGAGAGAGATTGAGAGGTAGAGGAATGATAGAGATAGAGAGATAGGGACATAGAGGTTTAGGGTTGCTTGGGTTTAGTGTTTAGGGTTTAGGGATTTGGGGTTTAGGATTTAGGGGTTTAGGGTTTCTCAGGTTTAGGGTTTATGGGTTAGGGGTTAGGGGCATTATTTAGGGCTTATATATGTTTTAGGGGTTAGGGGTTAGAGTTTAGGGTTTAGGGGTATTATTTAAGGTTTACAGGTTTAGGGTTGCTCAGGTTTAGGGTTTAGGGGCATTGTTCAGGGTTTACAGTTGCATGTCAAAAGAAGTCTCTCTCTCTCTCTCTAAATCCCTCAACCCTAAATAATGCCCCTAATCCCTAACTCCTAACCCATAACCCCTAAACCCCAAACCTGAGCAACCCTAAACCTCTATTTCCCTATCTCTCCCTTATCTCCCTCTCTCTAGCTATCATCCCTCTACCTCTCAATCTCTCTCCCTATCTCTCTAGACATCTCACTCACTCTCTATCTCCCTATCTCTTGCTCTGTCTTCTCTATCTCTCCCAATATATCTCCTCTCTCTCTCTCTCTACCTATCTATCTCTCCCTATCTCTTGCCTTTCTCCATCTCCCTATCTCTCTAGACATCTCTCTAGTGATCACTCTCTATCTCCCTATCTCTCCCCTCTGTCTCCTCTACCTCTCCCTATGTGTCTCCTCTCTATCTCTCTCTACCTAGCTATCTCTCCCTATCTCTCTATCTCTTGCCTCTTTCCCCCTATCATTCCTATATCTTCCTATCTCTCCCTTCTATTAATTCTCCCTCTCCCTTATCGATGAAGGAATTGGTGGGATCTAAAGGGAAATTGGAAAGGAAAAGGAAAACTAGGAAAATGATTTAACTAGCTAGGAGCTGGTAGATAATAAATAGGTCAGAGAGAGAGATAGAGACAAAGAGTTGCTTGGGGTTAGCGGTCAGGGTTTAGGGGCATTATTTAGCATTTATGAGTTTAGCATTGCTCAAGTTTAGGGTTTAGAGTTTACATCTAGGCTTTAGGGTTTATGGTTTAGGGGCATTATTTAGGGTTTAGGGTTTATGGTTTAGGGGTTAAGGTTTAGAGGTTTAGGGTTTAGTGTTTAGAGAGAGAGGACCAATAGGGAGATATAGAGAGTGAGGGACATGGCCAGAGACATAGGGGGCGATATTGAGAGGTAGAGGAATGATAGAGATAGGGAGATAGGGAGATAGGGAGATAGAGGTTTAGGGTTTCTTAGGTTTAGTGTTTAGAGTTTAGGGGTTTGCAGTTTAGGATTTAGGGGTTTAGGGTTTCTCAGGTTTAGGGTTTATGGTAGGTCAAGGCTGGGTTAGGGCTTAGGGGCATTATTTAGGGTTTATGGTTTAGGGGTTAGGGGTCAGAGTTTAGGGTTATTAGGGGCATTATTCAGGGTTTACAGATCTTCAAGGATCTAGATGGTGTGGCTATACACATTGTTACACATGTTGGTGGCTAGTTAGACACATGGAACATCAACAACCACATGTTATGCTTCCATACACGTGTGCCACCTAATGACATTAGTACTGCAAAACATGATCATATAATTAGCACTGTATGCATCTGACACATGGTCATGATGTCCACATACGCCACAACATGCCACAATGATCTACCAGTTGGCACCATACAAGTTTGAGTACATTTGTTCTCATCCCATCCATATAAGAAATGTACCATACAATATGTTGGATATTTGTCAACATCTACATGTAGAGTAACTGATGGTATTCTTGAACAAATGCCTACTTTGTACATTTTGTAGAGTAAAAGCGAGGTATATGTAACAAATTTTCATCTTACCTTTGTGTATATTTCCTTTGTTCATTTTGAATAGAAGTGACATATATGTTAGAACCCTTCTATATTTGAATGTGTTTTGGTTTACATATCTATTTTCCTTTATGTATTCTGCGATCTTATTAATTACATTAATAGATAATATAGGATTGTCCCTCACTAGTTCACCTTGGGAATTAGATGAAATAACATCTGAAGTTGACTATAAATTAACAACATGGTAAGCATTTTGTTGATTTTCTTGTTTATTTTCACCCTTTTGAAAACTAAATTTTCCTATTGAAAATTTGAAGGATGAGATCGATATTTAAGTGCATTAGACTTAAGAATTAATTGATAGTCTATCAAAATCATCATTAGGAATTTGATAGTGTATCTTTGTTGACAAAGTTTGAAATCCAATAACATAATCATGATTGCACTCATTAATTTGATCCTTGTTTGATGCTCTCCTATTCCTAATTCAATCTATCTTAATAGTGAAGGAAAATAAATACATGGGCAACCCATAGAGAAATTTTTACGTCAATTTTGTTCCTCAAAATTGTCTCATGATATGGTGAAGGAAAAAATTACCAAAGATAAATTGTGATTATTATTAATCGACCCAAAAACCAATGCACTGTTAGAAATGTAGACACCTAAATCTTACCATGGCCAAACATCACACCAGATCTATCCCACATCTCCTCTTACAATGTTAATTAAATAAATCATATTTATTTAATTAACCACTTTGATAATTCCTCCTAATATCAATTTAATAAGTCATGCTATTTAATTAATAAATCTAACCGTTCTTCTGACATTAATTAAATATTAACCCTTCCTCTAAAGTCTCATCCTTAATTAAATAAATCCACATTTACTTAATTAAATCAATCACCCCCAACATTCCCCCATAATTAAATAAATACATATATATCATGGCCATTGTGAAACAATCTTGATTATTTTTTACTATATGAGTGTTTTTGTTTATTACCGCTGTCCTGTAGGTTAATTGATTATCTTTTGCAGTTATGCGGGAACAAGAGGAATGAAACATGGCACATACCGCATTCCTGCAGAGCATAAAAGAACAGTTTGCAGCTTGACGGTAGGAAGTGGTTGATATGAAGAAGCTACTGCTACCTTGTGGATGGTTCATCTCACGCTTGCGGCTTGGCAGTGTTCATCTCACGCTTGGCGGTGTTAGTCTCTTCCCGCAGTCCCACAGATGTTTGAAAAGTAACTGGCACCATTGCGGTAATAACACTTACCGCATTCCTGCAAAGTTTTTAACTGAGGCCCATGGTAGAGTGGCAAGAGGAGAATGTAATGGGTTTTTGCCCCGCTATCCTGCGATGGTCATTCATAACATTTGTGGTTGGGCGGTAAATAGAAGGACATCAGGTAATAATTTCCCACAGTCCCGTAGGGGTTAATCTAAGCATTTTGTAGTCTGGAGGTAAAGGATGAAATAGAAGTGTAGTCACTGTAAGCCACTACTATCCCACGACGGTCATTCATAACATTTGCGGGTGGATGGTAAATAGAAGGACATCAGGTAATAATCTCCTGCAGTCCTGCAGGGGTCAATCTAAGCATTTGCGGTTTGACGGTAAAGGATGAAATAGAAGTGTAGTGGCTGTAAGCCCCTGCTATCTCGCAACCGGTCTAGGCGAGCCTTGCGGTGACATGGTAAAAGAAATAAATGGCAAGCACATTCAATGCGGGGTTGCAGTTATCGAGAATTACTGTCAAATCTTCAGAAAGGAATTGAATGCTGAGATTTCATGATCTCGTGGCATGAACCAGAGTAATGGTGATATGATGAACTCCTTGGTTGAATTTAGATGTAACTTAGAGAAGGCGCACCTCAGCTTAGTGTGTTTTCTGCAAATTGCAATTGACTGGGTAAGTTCATTTATGTACTCTCTGATTAGAAGTTGGCGTATATTTTGCTCTATTTTTCAGTTGCTGGTACTGGGGGTTCTTGTAATTACATCTTTTGTTAATATAAAATTTCTCTTTTTAAAAAAGGCTGGGGCTAAGCTTTTATGTTATACAGTAGGGGGTTGTAGTCTGTTCTATCTCTACTACTTGCAAAGTTCCCCAATTTGACTATGATGCTAACCAAAGATACAAATCATGTTCTTATCCATATTTGAATGGGTTTATTTTTAATTTTAAATACTATTCTTTTATTCCTATGTCTACCTACATTAATTGGCCATGTCAAGTTCATTTGCTCTTTCACTCTATTTTTTAGTTGCTGGTATAGTAAGTTGAATTTTGAAAAACCCTAGCCTGTTCAAGTCATTAAACATGGCACCCAAGAGGTCTAAGTCTGCCAGTAAAGGTGATGAGCCTGTAGTTCCCAAGAAAAGACCAACAATCTCTACTAAAAGTATTGCCTCAATCCATAGACAAGGGTCCAAAGAAGATGTTCATAGATGCAACAGAAGGGTGTTGGGATACTACAATCCCTATCTCCAGGTGGGATTTGTTTTGGTATTTTTATGCAAAAAGGGATGGCGAGGGACTAGTGGGAAATCCATGGAAATTAGATTTGGCAAAGTTGGTGGTGCCCGCTGTATTTGTGGATGTGGAATTGATTAGGGCATTAGGACAATTTTACCATCCTGCCACTAAAATAGTCAGAATGCCAAATGGATTGCCATTGGCGACAGTAGACAGGAATGCAATTGGTGACTGTTTTATGTTGAACAAGCAAGCTCTCACTGAAGTGGATTTGCAGAGATTTGAACGAGATTACATAAGCTTGAGGACAACACTTAAGAGAGATGAATTGTCAATACATATGAGAAGGGGGGCCAACAACAGAAAAATTGAGATTCCATCAAATGCTATTGAGCCTTTCCCCATGGAAGAATTTGTTGTATATTTCAAGAGAACCTATTTTGCACTGTGTCAGGTCTTGGGAATTGATGCACAAGGAAGAATGCCAACTAGCCTAATGATGATGGCTATGAAAATACAACATCCAAAGGTGAACACTGAATACAACTTTGCATCTCATATTGAAAAAAAATTGCATGACAAATTCTTCTGTGTGAAGGAGAACAAGCAACCCTTAGATTTCAAATTCTATTCTTTATTATGTCACTTGATTCTGTATCAGAACAGAGGGAGATGGTCAAGCAAAATGGATATGAGTATGGTTGATGAGAAACGACAAAGATTGTTGACTCAGTTTTGGTGTTATAAGTGGGATTCCTATTGCTGGAATAATGACTACATTGTATTTCATGATTTGTTTGTTGTCAAGATATTGAATTCTCTTGGTATCTGGTTTCCTAGGTTGACTAAGGAAGTCAGGGTAATGTTGAGGCTACTTGCACACAAACTAGAGCAGGGCCACAACTGTAATTTTGCTGATTGGTTTTTTATGTCAGATCATACTATAATTAGAGTGTATGGTTGCCCCTAGCCACCTCATATATTGCCAAAATTTGTATCAGATAGAATTGTATTCATGGAGTTTATGTGGAAAATGATGTGGATGGAAAAGGAGGTAATGAAAAGACAAAAGAAAGGTACATTTCTACCCGATGCTACAATTTTTGGTGATTGGTCTATTGGCTCTGATACTTGAAAATTTGCAATCCTTTTTAAAGGTGAAATATTCTTTGAAATTGGGTATTGAGAGGAATTGTGACCTTGAGGGTCATATGAATCTTGTGAGACAATCAATTCTGACTAAAATGGCTATATCCCATTAGGTCATGTTTGATGAGGATGTGATAAGAAATCTTGTCACTTTTGATAAGGTATATAGTAGGAAGAGAAAATGGGATATCTTGAAAAATATCGAAGATGAAAAGAAAAAGCAGAATCCCCTATTTCTTGGATTCTTTGTTGAAGAAAAAGACCCTCTATATAGAATTGATGCAATCATTGATAATTTTGCAAGTATTTATGGTAAATCTGAGAAGTAGCCTCCTAAGGCTACTAAACTTCCAGTGAAAAGGTCTGCAGGGATTGAGATTCATGAGTCTACTCCTGATGTTATGTCAGTGCAAGATCCATAGGTCCCAGAATCACCACCAGCAAAGAAGCAGAGGACAGAAGAGGTATCTCCACTTGTCCCCTATGAAATGACTGAAGAGGTGGGGGATACTGATGAGGTGGCTAACATCTTGAAGCACATGGGAGATGAGCAAGAGGTTGATCAACCATTGGTTGGTCAACCCACTGATGCACATAAGCTTGAGGCTAGGAAGGGTGAGCAAACCCAAACTGAACCAGAGTTGGAGGAGGATGAAAGGATTATAGCATCCATGAGGTTCATAGAAGATGACGACTTCATCAAAACTCTAGAGTTTAAAGATTTTTGGCTGAAAATGAAAATGAAAGAATATAATGAAAAAGTTGCAATAAATAAAATGGGTGTTGATGAAACACAACATGATCAAATCATTACACAAACTTTCAAAGAATTGAAAGTAGATGAAATTGATGTGAGTCAAGAGGAGGCAAGACAAATGGTGTTGAAAAGTAATATGCTCATCATCCTTGGCCTTGAACTGAAAAAGGTATTTTTGCTTGACCAAGTCAGAAGTCAGGATGATCCCCAACTTGTTTCAGAATTTGATTATGAAGATGGCATAAGTGGATGTGGTTTTAATCCAAGGATAGAGACCCTTGCAATCTGGACTACTCAGAAGAATACAAGCAAACCAAGATTGCTTGATATTGTTCAATAAATGAGGGGTACAATTGTGGTAAAGACTTTACAAGATACATCAACAACAGAAGTAGCTGTTGTAAAGAGGTTAGAACAAAGGCTAATAGATTATGAGCAAACTCAGAAAGTAATGAATGATGAAGTAAACAAATTGTATTTTAAAAATGTGAAATTAAAGAAAAAATTGCAAGTTGTGAATTCTTCTCAAGGTCAAGCCATTGTTGTTAGTGTAGGTTTTTATTTCCTAGATGGGTTATTTATTTTTCCTATATTCCTAGGTTTTTCCTACACTTCTATTAATCTCGCTTAGGTTAATAAAGCATGTCTTATTAGGTGAGTGGTTGCGAGGTGTCACCTTCCTACATGTGAGCATCCATTAGCTATCTTGGGAAGATACTTTGCTATCTTTAGTTTGATAGATGGTTGCTCCTCATTGGTTGGTGTTGCTACCTCCTCTCTCTCCTTGGTCTATATAAGCATGCTACCTGGCTTGTATTTGGTATCTTTTACTTTTGCATCCTCTTAATGCTATTTTGCTTCTAGCATTTGCATTACTCTCTTGGAGACTAACTCTGTGTTGCTATTTTGATTTCATATCATTTGCATTCATAGTTTTAATATCTATTCTTTGCACTAGTTTTCTGGGTTATTAATCTTTTCAGATTCTAACATGGTATCAGAGTTATTCTATGTGCAAGAGTAGATTTTAGTTTCCATATTTGAGAGATTCAAGAGGGGCTAATAAATCTTATTGTAGGTTTTCAAAAAACCCAGTATGCTCTTCTCTTGCATCTTCGGATGATCTTGAGAATCAGAAAAATTTGACGGAAATTTTTTTAATCTCTGGAGTTACACATGTGTTTTATGAAATCTGGGTGATTGCAGTATTTCTGGTTATATTAGCGGCATTTCCAGCTGTTCCAACGCATCCAGGAGGCTTGAGAAAGTCAGATTTGGCTTTCGTTTCACCGAAATCAGAGATCGTCATACACAGTTGCAGAACCGGGGATTTCGAACTCAAATCTGACACCCAGCTTGCATATTTGGTCCTTTGAATCAATATTGTAGGTTCTAGCATCTGATTCATCCTTTGCATGTCATTTTTTGGTTGTTGGGGTCGTTTTTTGTAGCTAAAGGCGTTCCATTTACACTGGAGCAACATCTTTTGTGCATTTGCAAGAAAAACGCCTTCTGGGTTTTGTTCGCAGCATAGAAAAACCATTTGGGTATCTTTCTATTTTTGCATGAAGTCTGTATATTTTGCAAAAATGTGCTCAGAAAGCTACAGCAGGACCCCTCTCCGTTGGCAGCTGTAGTTTTGAAGACAGTTTTCAAATGCTCCATTCTTGCTCATACGGACTCCTTTTCCCACGAATTTTTTTTTGATTTTGGCTATTTTTTCATGCTCTATGCACTAGTGCAGTCATTTTTTGATTTTGATGCTAAGATTTTTTAGAAATTGTAGATTCTCAGTCGTGACATTGCACGGTTCTCATTTTGGGAACTTCGGAGGATCATAAATTTCACATATGACCTCGTATCGAGGCGATTCATTTTTTGAAAGTGCATGATTTTTTGAGTAGATCGCAGTGGTGCTATTTATTTCTCTGGATATTATGCCAAAGTTGTATTTTCAGCATATGCTCTTCATGAGGGTTTTGTAATGCATTGAAATCAAGACCACTTAGTATTTGTTGCTAGTGGTAGTTGTAAATGCACTAATATAAAGTGCCAAATCATATTTTCTTGGGGGGGTTCTTTGATTGAGTGAAAAGGGGGGGTTGTCTTGGTTGGGTTCTCTTCTTTTCGACACTTCTTCTCTACATTTCTTCATCATGGATCAAACAAATCTGCCTATCCTAACTCCATACAATTACTTTGAGTGGAAATCACACATGATAATTCACTTAAGGAAAACTGAATTAAATAGGATAACTATGGGACTTGAAACTGAACCTGCTAAAGATGAAGATAAGCCTAAGTGGTTTAACAAATGTGATGAGGCATATGAAACATTGTGTTTGTCTGTTTCTCATGATTTGCTCTTTCACATTGAGTCTTTGAATACACCAAATGAAATCTGGACAAAGCTAGAAACACTATTTGGCACACAAGATTCAATGAGGGTTCATATGTTGGAAAATGAACTAATTAGTTTAAGCCCAGGCAATTTCAACACAATCCAGGATTTCTTCACCAAATTGAAATCACTAAGGCTGCAATTAAAACAATGTGGAATTGAAGATGAACAACTGATTCTTAGTATTCTCTCTAAGCTAAGTTCAGAATATTCTGTGTTTGTTTCTACTTTCTATGCTACTAAGGGTGCACTTGGTACTCAATTCACCATGCCATCTTTAGATGATTTTGCTGTCAATCTCACTCGGGAACAGAACAAGCTAATCCAGATGGGCACTCTTAAGTCCTCTAAGTCATATGCCTTAGCTGCCAACCAAGGCACAAAAGAACAGAAAGGACAAAGTAGTAACAACAATAGTAAGGATAAGAAACAAAAGAATAGCAAGGAGAAGAAGGATCAGATAACGGTTGCTTCAAAAGCAACTAATGAGACCCAATATTCCAAGGGTGACAAGCCTAAGAAAGAGAGGGTCCAATGTGCCTATTGTAAAAGACCCGGTCACGATGAACATAAATGTCTGAAGAAACAAATTGATCATTTGACACACATTCTTGAGAAGAATAATATCAGTGTTCCTGAGTCTATCAAACAGAGTTCTAATGAGGGGTCTAATAAGGCAAAAGAAAATAGCAAGGGAAAAGGAAAGGGCAAGGCCCTTGTGGCAGTTGCTTCTTCACCATCCACTTGGGTTCTTGATTCGGGTGCTTCGCACCACATGGCTTCATCTAAGGAAGAACTTGCATCCTTGGAGCCGTGTACTATGCCTTCTATTTTGATGGGTGATAACACTCCTGTTGAGGTGTGTGGGAGAGGGTCTATTGATGATGGCACATTCCATGATGTTCTTTGTGTGCCCTCATTATCAACTAATCTCCTATCGGTATACCAGATCACTCACACAGGTTCAGGCAAGTGGGTTGAGTTCACTCCTGATTCAGTGGAGATTCGTGAGTTGCACAGTGGTTCTACAGTTGCAGTTGGGAGAGCAGATCATCAGTCACGGCTCTATCTATTTTCTCACTTTGTTCCTGATCCTCCTTTGACTGTTTTGCTCACTCATTCTAATGATGTGAGTAGATTATGGCATGAGCGGTTTGGCCATCTTAACTTCTGCTACTTGCAGCAGCTCAACCAGCAGAGCATGGTCACAGGGTTGCCTTCAGTTCAGTTTTCAGGTGGTGTCTGCCAAGGTTGCATTCTTGGTAAGCATCCTAAGGAAAAGTTTGACAAAGGTAAGGCATGGAGAGCTTCACAGATACTGGAGTTAGTTCACAGTGATTTGGCTGGTCCATTGCAGCATCCTTCTTTCAGCAGGGCTAGATATGTCCTCACATTCATTGATGACTTTTCTTGAAATACTTGGGTGTACTTTCTCAAACAGAAGTTAGAGGTATTTGATCATTTTCAAGACTTCAAGACTTTTGTAGAGAAGCAATTTGGGAAAGCCATCAAAGTTTTGCGCACTGACAATGGTGGTGAGTATGTCAACCATCGGTTTGAGAGGTTTTGCACTTCAGAGGGGATTGATTTGCAGCATTCAGTTCCATACAATCCTCAGCAGAATGGTGTTGCAGAACAGAAGAATAGGTCCTTGAAGGAAATGGCGAACTGCATGATTCACTCCAGATCTCTTGCACCACAGTATTGGGCAGAGGCCATTAACTGTGCTTGTTATATCCAGAACCATGTTCCTCACTGAGCCTTGAAGGGAGTCACTCCTTTTGAAGCTTGGAGCAGTCGGAAACCATCAGTTAAGCACTTTCAAATTTTTGGTTCTCCTGCATGGGCCCACATTCCTACAGAGAAACGCAAGGCCTTGGATCCGCAAAGTAGACCTTGCATATTTGTAGGTTATCCTGATGGTGTGAAGGGTTATTAGTTGCTCCACCCTATTACACATGAGTTGTTCATTGAGAGGAGTGTTCAGTTTGAGGAGGGCTCTTTGAGCTCACTTTCTATCACTTCTCCAACTCCTTCTACTTTGACATTGGAGTCACTTGGGATACTTGACAGATCTTCTGATGAGTCAGATTCACCTGAGCAGTCTTCTACCTCCACTTCTGATGCAGAGAGCGATTCAAAGGACTCACCTCCTTCCTCTCCTAGTCATCATTCAGAGGTTGATGATTCTCCTCCAAATTCTCCATCTTCTAGTCCACTTTGGGCTAGACAGACCTTGCAGTTTGCAGGTGATTGGGTTGGGGATCCATCAGACACCAGGCGAACTCATTCACAGTTCCAGGATGCTCCACATGTCTTCATTGCTACTGCCTCAGATCCACAGTCTTTTCATGAGGCTTCTGGTATTCCTGAGTGGGATACAGCTATGCAGGAGGAGTATAGTTCCTTGATGAGGAACCACACTTGGGATCTTGTCCCTCTTCCTAAGGGAAGAAAACTTGTTCGATGTAAGTGGATCTATCAGAGAAAATTTACAGCAGATGGGTTGGTTGACAAGCATAAGGCTCGCTTGGTCGCCAAAGGATTCTCCCAGGTTCCTGGAATTGACTACTCTGAGACTTTTGCGCCAGTTGCCCGAATGAATTCCATCCGACTTGTTCTTGCCATTGCTGCAGCTAATCATTGGGAAGTACACCAGATGGATGTGAAGAGTGCTTTTCTTCATGATGACCTTCAGGAGGAGATCTACATGGAGCAGCCACAGGGGTTCCTTTAGGATTCTTCACTTGTGTGTCATCTTCGAAAGTCTCTCTATGGCCTCAAACAGGCTCCTCGGGCCTGGTATGCCAAGCTGGATTCCTTCCTTCTATCAGTTGGGTTCACTCGGTGCCATTCTGATCCCAATGTCTACATTCTGCAGTAGGATGATTCACTCCTATTTCTAGTTCTGTATGTTGATGACTTGCTGATCACAGGGAGTTCTTCATCCACCATTGGGGCTATCAAAACTGCCCTTCATGATAGGTTTTTGATGACTGACTTGGGCTTGTTGCATTACTTTCTCAGGATTGAGATCTACCAGTCTTCTTCTGGGATCACCATCACACAGTCCAAGTATGCTCTAGATTTGCTCTCAAGGTTTCATATGGCTGACTGTAAGCCTGCTCTGACTCCCTTTCTTTCTGGAGTTAAACTTGAGGCTCAGTGTTCTTCTCCACTTGTTGATAGCACTTTGTATCGACAGCTTGTTGGGAGTCTCATTTATCTAACTCATACGAGACCTGACATTTCATATGCTGTAGGCATGGTCTCTCGATTCATGCAGGAGCCTCATGAGCTGCACTGGAAAGTAGCCAAGCGGATCCTTCACTACATTAAGGGTACTCATAGTTTTGGGATTTACTATGCAGCGGGCATTGAGCTTGACTTGGTGGGCTACACAGATTCATATTGGGCGGGCGATTCTCAGGATCGCAAGTCTACTTCAGGTTACAGCTTCTCACTTGGTTCAGGTCCTGTTTGTTGGTCAAGCAAGAAGCAGTCTACTATTGCTCTATCTTCTACTGAGGCTGAGTATCGGGGGGCTGTGAATGCCGCCACTGAGGCCATTTGGCTTCAGAATCTTCTCACTAAGTTTGGTATCCAGATCAGATGGCCATCAGTCATATTTTGTGACAACCAGAGTGCCATTTAGATCTCACGGAATTCGGTCCATCATCAGCGGACCAAACACACAGAGGTTCACATGCACTACATCCGGGAGCTCATCCATGGCCACGTCATCGACCTTCGCTACTGTCTGACTTCCGAGCAGGTTGCTGATATCTTCACCAAACCCTTCACTGAGAGCAAGTTCCTTCATTTGCGAGCTTTGCTGGGGGTGCGAGATGCTTCATCTTCTGGGGGGCTTCTTCCTCTCAGTCGGAGTCCTGACTCTCTCTACTTTTGGGGGGTCTCTTTTCTCTCTCTTTGGGGGGACTTTTATGTACATGGGTACCTCATCAGGCTTGATTTGCCGGGACCCATTTCTACATCCACCTAAGCTTTGCTTATGGGGGGGTGTTAGTGTAGGTTTTTATTTCCTAGATGGGTTATTTATTTTTCCTATATTCCTAGGTTTTTCCTACACTTCATTAATCTCGCTTAGGTTAATAAAGCATGTCTTATTAGGTGAGTGGTTGCGAGGTGTCACCTTCCTATATGTGAGCATCCATTAGCTATCTTGGGAAGATACTTTGCTATCTTTAGTCTGATAGATGGTTGCTCCTCATTGGTCGGTGTTGCCACCTCCTCTCTCTCCTTGGTCTATATAAGCATGCTACCTAACTTGTATTTGGTATCTTTTGCTTTTGCATCCTCTTAATGCTATTTTGCTTCTAGCATTTGCATTACTCTCTTGGAGACTAACTCTGTGTTACTATTTTGATTTCGTATCATTTGCATTCATAGTTTTAATATCTATTCTTTGCACTAGTTTTCTGGGTTATTAATCTTTTCAGATTCTAACAGGCTATACCCTATCAGCCCCCTGTGCCACAAACAACTAGTGATGTCACAATGTCTACTGAAGAATTTAATGCAACAAGATTGAAATTTGAAAAGGAAATTGAAAGTCTGAATAAACAAAATGAAATGACAAAGAATGAGGCAAAGATGAAAGTTTTTGAAATTTTTGAGAAAATTTTGGAGCATAGAGTAAAATTGGTTGTGGATAAGCTTGGGAGTGAGCATGATTTCTACTCTTCTTTATCTCAGGCCATTGAGCAATTGAAGATAAACTTTTTTGTTTTGGATTTGTTGTTTAAAAAATGGCAACCCTATCATCACAATTTGGTTACGATGTGCTTAGTAGTGCAAAGGAATCTTGATGCCCCTACAACTTTGAAGCCCACTGAGAAAATAGTCAAAATGATCATTGATGAATACTAGTATGTGAATGGGGAAAGCCAGCAAATGCAAGAAAAGGTTGAATCTTTTACTACGTTCAAGCATAAATTTATTCCTTTCATACTGACAGAAGAAGAGAAAATCAAAAGTCTTGACACATGGAAGATGGAATTCGGCCAAACAGTATTCCAAGTTATAGTTTTTTTGAAGAAGGATGGAGATGTCGGCATTCTCAGTTTCAACATGATATTGGATCGAGTAATTGCGTTGGATGCTGAGTATGCAAAATTTGTGATGGATGTCAGAGCTTTGCTTGATAAAAGATGGAAAGATCACTAGGAGAACTTGCTTCAGATTTAGGCTTACCAATGGCCTGGTGATTTTACAATATATAAATGGGAGCAAAAATATCTTAAAGATGAATCATCAGCAGCACAGGTTTAGGTGCAGAAGAGCAATGAGCCATATGATGGCATTAAATAGCACCACCACATCTTGAACGCTCTCTTTTTGTCTCTTTATGTTTTCTTCATGTTTTCAAAATGTATTCAAATATATTTAAAAATCTAAATTGGACTTATAAAAGACAAATATTGTAATATCAAGGGTTAGGAATACAAAGAGCTATTTTGAATGTGAAAAGTCTGAAGCTTGTTGCTTCCTTTATAAAAGGAAACCAAGACCTTATGGCTTGGAATCTATCTAGGATTTTGATTTTTTGAAAGAGACATTACACTGCCTGTACTTTGAAGCAAATCAATATAAAAGCTGCTATTCTCTGGTGGTCAACTTTTGGTTATCATTTGTTTGTTGATTTGGATTGCTAATAATTTATCTGGTTGTCTCCAATTTACTTTTTCTTTGTTATTCAAATAAAAAGAGACCCCTGCATTCACATTACAAAAGAGGATAGGTGATATTTATCAAACTAAAATTATAAAGTGATAAGTTATATCTCAAAAGATGTTTATATTATTTAAAAATGAAGGAAGGATATTCTACTGTAAAACATTTTGACACCTTTAATATGATTTTGAGTCAAATAGGTTCAATAAATGTTAAACTTGATGAGGAAGACAAATGTATCTTCTCACTTTTGTCTTTACCCAAAAATTAGGAGAACATAATGCTTGTCATAAATGGTAGTGTTGCAAAGGTGACTATGGAATCCTTTATTGTTACAATGCTCAATGGAGATATGAGGAGAAAGTTCAATGATGAAGGTTCTAAGGATGCCTTGCATGTTCTGCAAAGGCCCAAGGATAAAAGTGGATCTAAATGGGAATGGTATAAATATCAATCCAAGTCAAGAGGAAAATCTAGAATCCCTAGGAAGATAAGAGTAAAGTTTTGGAAATATGGAAAAAGAGGACAAGTGAAGAAGGAATGCAAAAAATTAGTTAATCACTGCCACAATCTCATGATCATTATTCTAGTAGAAAATCCTAGTTTTCATTCTTTTTTCATAATGCATTAGTTAATCACACACTTCACATTTGACATCATGCTAAAAAGATCAAATAAGTTTTGTATTTTTTCTCAACTATTTCATTTCTCTATCTTAATTACTCAATATCTAAATATTTTATTCTACTCTCAACTCCTTGTACTTTAAAGTTTAATTAAATCTAGGATTGGACTTAAATCTTCTATTATAGGGTATGATTTATTTCCCTACATTTCTTTGAACTTGCAATTTCCATGCCTATGTTTAGGATAAAAAGATTGATTTTTTATTTTGAGATTTTTGTGGTTTGCATTTGTTGGAAACAACCCAATGTCTTTAATTTTTCATTCCTAAGAAACATCTAGGATCCTTATGTCCCCTTCAACAAAGTACTAGTTCAAACCCTCACCTTGCAAACATGACTACCTCTTTCTCCTACTTCCTATGATGATCAAATGTTGCATTCTAATGATAAAGAAGAATATTATGATCATGATGTCTTTATTAAAAGTGTTGAAAATGAATAGAAACATGAGATCGTTGATAAATTAAAATATTTGTGCAATCAATTAGCTAATATAGATGATAATATGTCCACTTCATTTTTCATTGATGGTATTACTCAAGTACTTATCACAAGATAACATGGCATAGATACAATTAAGGATATATATGAAAAATAATTAAAGATAAACAAATTCCTCATATGGCAGGCACCAGTCTTTCTCTTTTGAAAATCATTCCCTTGTATATATTTTCAAAATCCAAATTTGTTTTTCTATTTTAGGAGCAGGGTTTAAAGATTTATAGAAAACATTAATCCAAATCATATGCTAGATTGGGTTAAGTGAAGTGGATTATTTAATTGACAAAATTACATAAGCTCCTTAATCTGTTCTGAAGTCACTGGCAAACTGAAGGAAAATTGTCATTGGTGAAACAAGGTAACGCCCACTATTTAAGGAACTTGATGAGCTTGTCCTTTGACCTATATCACTTAATACTTCCATCACATAAGGATTATCCATTAACAAGTTATGAAGAACATCAATCAATCCATTTAATTAACATTATTGCCAACAATTCATACCAAAGATTAAACAATTTAAGGATATTGCAATAGGTAATTTGTCAACAATTGAACAATCCATTTAATTAACATTATTGCCAACAATTTAATCATCCTTTTTTAAATATAGATTAAAAATAATTCTAAAAATTGAGAAGTCTTGGTCATTAACATTATTGTCTGCTACAATGTTATCCAGTGTATCATTGTCAATGTTCATATGTTCTTTCAAGTATTTAATATTATCATCATCCTCATCTTGACCTCCATCATCTTCATCATCATTGAAATCTGACTATAGACCATCTATATTGTTACCAGATCTATTTGGATCATCATTTTGTATACCATCCATATTGTTGTCTTCCATAACATCATCCAACTCTGGATTGTTGTCTTCCATAACATCATCCAACTCTGGATTGTTGTCTTCTTGTGCTTGAACATAACCATCTTCAACATCATCATGGATGTCAATTTCTTCGATGTTCTCTAATCTTTCTCTCTCATTTTGTTGGCCATCATTGTTTTGCTTAGTATCCACTAATGCATTGTCAAATACATGCCTTAATCTTGGATCATAATGTATGACAAATATCCATTTCGGGTCCAAAATATCTTCATAGAAAAATACTTGCACATGAATGACATACATATATTAGATGTATGGTATAACAATTTTATTGATTAATAAACACATGTATATATTCGCAATAAAATATGAATTAATAGATTAATGCTCACTACCGCTTCTTGTTTGAGTTAAAAAAATACCTGCTCATAATGATTGGTAGAACATAAGGCTCCTTATCCTTCGGTAGGAAACATGAGGAATCTATAGAAAACAATCCACTATGGGTATCATGTCTTTGTGTCCTCTCAAATGCTTCATACCATCTACACTTAAAAATACAACATTTAAAAGAGCGGTAATCCAACTCAATAATTTCTTGTATTTTACCAACATATTGTAGATTCCCTTCAATTATATTCTTATCTTTTGAGCTTGATCGACTGGATTGCTTGAAGTCAACCATGATGCCACAATAGAAGGATCGTCTCTTTACATCTACACTTTCTACATGATAATGTCGACCATATGCCCACATTGCTAGATATTTCCTCACCTATGAAAGACCATTTATTTCAGTGAAAACAAATATAATGACCAATATCAAAATAGTTAATAGTGTCAAAGCTTTAAGGAAACAATATTTTGTAAAATTCCAACTGTACCTTTCTTTCACATGCTCTAGACATGTTGATTTCATTTCTGTTATGTTTGAATATATACCTGCATCTTCTATTTGATTTTGAATTTGATTAGTAACCCATTCTAGTGTGCAATCTTTGCCCCATTCCCCAAGTAGATCAGTGGGAAGTGGAGTATTCCTTGGGTTCAATCTCTTAAATTGTCTCCTTGCTTCTAACACTTCTCTCTTTTTATCATACATATCAATCCATTCGTTCATAAAGTCCATGTGGTGCAGAATGAACTTGTCGAGTATAGCACTTTTGTCTACACCTATTACATGTCAACATGTTTATTTCAAACTCCAAATGTCATGCTGTTAATTTCACAAATAAATTACAAAGTAAATTAATGATTGCAAGAAAAAAACCACACTGATCATGAATTTACTTACTAATTTCTACTTGAACACCATTAGATTGTGGTTTTTCTCCATCAATAATATCTGATGCTCGTTCTTCATCCCAGAAGCGTGGCCCATCTTCAAAATCCTTACCAAGGAATTCACATAGGAAGAAAAATGCTTCATTCAATACATACTCTTCAGCCATGCAACCCTCTGGATGTGCCTTTTGTTAGACATATCTTTTTAGAGTTTTCATAAACCTCTCAAAGAAAAACATCCACCTCGTTGATACGACACCTGCCAATTCAATGTCATTGACTAGGTGTATAAGTAAATGGATTTGTAGGTCCATGAAACTCGTAGGGAGCTCCTTCTCCAATACACATACAATTTCTGCAATTTCCTTCTTCCATTTTGGCACTTCACATTCGTGGATCTCCTTGGAGGTCACCCACCTAATATAAGAATAGTAAATTAGTATGAACCTTTAGTCAAAAATTAAAATGCAATATAATATCTCTGTTTCTCACACATTAACCACATACCTTGTAAATGCTGACAATCAACTTATGGCATTCCTTAAGTCAACTGTAAGATAGGAATCCCCCCTAATTGCTAATGGCATGATATGCTATGAAACACATTTATGAAAAGGTCATTAGTAATTTTTTCTTACACAACATAAGTATATCAAAATATATTTAGCACTTAATCAATGTTACCAGTAAATGTTAAATGATGATATATAATACCTTCATAAAATTATGAAAATCATGTGTTTTAAATCCTGTGATATGTCCATCAACTGTAAAAGCTTTAGCCAATGATGACACATAGCCAGCAGGTGTCCTTATTGAATGGATGACATTTTTTAGTTGGTCTAGCTCTTTTTTTTTTTTCAAAATCCATGGAGCTTCTGCATATGTTTCATTTTCCTTGTTTGGCCACAAATGTTTTCTATCAATTTTGGTACGCGAAAGAGCAATATCTCTCCTCGAAGACAAGGTGTCCTTCTCTTTGCCTGATATATGTCAAAATATAGAATCTGGGACATTTTTGAAGACATGCATAGGATCTAATAGGTGAGATATTAATAGATCCTTCCAGTAAGGGAGCTCATAAAATATGGATTTCCTTTTCATTCATTCTAGCATATTAACTACAACTTGTTCTGGTTCTTTAATTGAATCACCCCGATCAAAAAAATCTTCCCAACCTTTCAATTTAGCATCTTCATACTTATTAAGCCAATCACCTGGACCCATAATCATGGGAGGGCCTCTATTTTCAACTTTTCCATCAAATTGATTCTTCAGGCGATTTCTAAACTTATGATCTAGTGGTAGAAAAACCCTATTGTTTGCGTAAATAAATTTATGTAGATCTTTAGAATACCACCCTTGAAATTGTTCTGCACATCTTGGACATGCAAATATCCCCTTTGTTTGAAGCCTTGTAATTCAATAAGTAATGTTAATAACATCAAAAAAATAGTATAAAACTAAGTATGAAAGTTGGGATGAAAATAAATTATGAGTGTAAATACGTAAATATTTTATCTTACCAAAATAAACAACAAGTCTTAGGAAATCATGAATAGTCCAACATAGCACACCGTACAACATGAAGAACCTATTTGATGGGGGTTGTGATATGTCATACATTCTTATGCCTTTCTATAGCAGTTGCATCTCATCAATAAAAGGCGTAAGATAAACATCCATGTTTTTAACTTGATGTTTTCCTGGAACAATGAGAGTCAACATAAGGTGCTCCTTTCTAACACTCATCCATGGGGGAATATTGTATATTATCAATCCGACTAGCCAAACACTATAATTTGTTCTCAAGAAAGAGAATGGGCACACTCCATCAATTTGGTGCAGTCATGGTAGGAGGGTTCATAGAATGAACTGTCTGGACTATGCAACAAGAGTAAACACAACGTAAACACTCAAGAAAATGAAGCAAAATGTAGATTCAGTCTTTTAGTATATTATAGAATTCAAAACAGGGACCCACCGGCAATATGCATGCTAACATCTAGGGCTCAAAGGCCTGATTACATACAAGCGCAAGATCAAGCTTTGAAGCTCCTTCACACAAAATCTACATTATTAGATCTTTCTTATGTGAATAACTATCATAAATACTTTCCTAAGGATCTATTACATCATTATATATCATTTCTGGACCAATAGATTCCTCCGCATTGGCCAAGGAAGGTCACAAACTCCAATGAAGAGCTGTAACGTGTTCACAAATAGGTCAGACCTAAATGCATAGAACACTTCCTCAAATGAATGGAACAATGTGCAGACCTCCGAGGAAGGTTGGCCATGAACCAAGGATCATTGAATGATGTGTCATTAGGATCCGCAATCCTTCTCCTTTAGCTAATTATCTGAGACTGTTAGGATGCTCTGTTCTGAGAAAATGGTTGATCTTCTGATAGCGATAACTTTCCAATAACTGATCCAAATGCTCTGAATTCTTGATATGATGTAGATGAATGAATGTAGATGCTAAGTCCAGATCTACAAGATGTGAAATTCCAAAACCAGACCACAAGCTTAAATTGCTTTTAACTGAACTGACTGAACTGAATTGGAAAATGAAAGATCTGAAATGCAAACAAATTGAAATGCAAATGTTTTTGGTTGATGCAAGATTGCTCTTAAACTAGGGATGCTCTATTCTGAGAAAAAAGTTGATCTTCTGATAGTGATAACTTTCTAGTAACTGATCCAAATGCTCTGAATTCTTGATATGATGTAGATGAATGAATGTAGATGCTATGTCCAGATCCACAAGATGTGAAATGCCAAAACCGGACCACAAGCTAAAACTGCTTCTAACTGAACTGCCTGAACTAAACTAAAAAATGAAAGAACTAAAATGCAAACAAACTGAAATGCAAATGTTTTTGGTTGATGCAAGATTGCTCTTGAACCAGGGATCTCCTACATCAGACATTTGGGGTTATTGAAAAAGTGAGTCCCTCACTTTGCTGGGGCTAAGGGAGAACCAAGACGGTCCACCTCAGCTTAAGAAATCCAAGATGAGTCTTCTTACGGTCTGCCTTTCCACTTCACAAGATATTCTTTGTATTGTTTGCTGTCCAAAATGTCTTCTATCTACTTCGGTGCTTGTTGTGGTAACTACTTCTTCAAGTCTTCTTCCATGTTATCACTGAACTCTACTTCATGATACTAATAGAGATCTGCAATGTTGAAAATAGGTGAAATACCCAATGTCTCTAGTAGCTCTACTTCATATGCATTTCCTGAATCAAATTTTCTGAGTATCTTACAAGGTCCAAACTTCTTCATCTTCAACTTGTTATATGTCCCAACTAGAAATCTTTCTTTTCTCAAGTATACCATTACTTCATCTCTAGCTTCAAATTCTTTATGTTTTCTCTTCTCATCTGCCTTCTCTTTGTACTTGCTGTTCATATCCCCCAAATGCTTCTTCACCTGATTATGCACTGTCTTCATATGATCTGCAAATTCTTCTGCTTCTGCACTTCTCTTTTCCTCTGTACTACTATCTCTCAACTCTGCAACTCCTCTAAGATTCACTCCAGTCACAATCTCAAAAGGTGTTCTTCTAGTACTTCTATTTACTAAATTATTGTATGCAAACTCTGCTTGTAAAAGAATCAAGTCCCAACTTCTGGTCTTCTCTCCAACCAAACATCTCAACAAGTTTCCCAAACTCCTATTTACTACCTCTGTCTGTCCATCTGTCTGTGGATGAAAAGTTGAACTAAACTTTAAATCTATCTTTATCTTCCTCCAAAGTGTCTTCCAAAAGTATCCAACAAACTTTGTATCTCTATCTAAAACTATACTCTTAGGTAATCCATGCAATCTCACAATCTCCTTGAAAAATAAGTCAGCTACATGCACTGCATCAGTTATCTTCTTACAAGGTATGAAATGAGCCATCTTTGAAAATCTGTCAACCACTACAAATATTGAATCATGTCCTCTCTATGTCTTAGGTAATCCCATTAAAAAATCCATGCTTATGTCTTCCCAAGGTCTCTTTGGTACTGTCAAAGGTTTATACAATCTAGTGTTCTGACTACTTCTTTTTACAACTTCACAAGCTCTACAACTTTGCACAAATCTCTGAACATCCTTATGTATCTAAGGCTAAAAGTATTTTTCACTCACCAAAGCCACTGTCTTATCAATGCCAAAGTGTCCTGTCAATCCACCACTATGCTTCTCCTTGATCAAATTGTCTCTCATTGAACTTCTAGGTATGCACAAATGACTTCCTTTGAACAACATATCTTCTTAAACCAAATAATCTAACCACTTACTCCTATCTATCACAATAGGTTCCTTACATGCTTTCCAAGGTTCTGCAAAATCAGTGTCTCCCTCATACATGTTCTTCAATTCATCAAAACCCAACACTTCAACTCTCATCTCTGTCAACAAGTTTCTTCTTCTACTCAAGGCATCAACAACTTTGTTTGATTTTCCACTCCTATGCTTTAACACCAAAGTATAAATCTGCATGAACTCTACTCATCTCATATGCCTATGATTCAACTTACCTTGACCTTTCAAGAACTGTAAAGCTTGATGATCTATATACAACACAAACTCCTTAGGCAACAAGTAATGTCTCCACTTCTTCAAGCCTTGAATTATGGCATAGAACTCTTGATCATGAACTGAATATCTTCTCCTTGCATTATTCAATTTCTCACTGAAATATGCTATAGGTCTACCTTCTTGACTTAACACTATTCCAATTGCATTTCCACTTGCATCAAAATCAACTTGAAATACCTTATTGAAATTTGGTAATGCCAAAACAGGTTGCTCTGTCACTTTCTACTTCAACAACTCAAAACTTTTATCTGCTCCTAATGTCCACTTGAAATCCTTTCTGTCACCTCTCATTGTCTCTATCATAGGGTTACAAACCAAACTAAAATTTCTAATGAACTTCTGGTAGAAACTAGCCAACCCATGAAATGATCTAACTTCTCCAATGCTCTTTGGTGTAGGCCATTTAACAATTGCTTTTACCTTCTCAAGGTCCATCTTCAATCCTTCCGCAGAAATCACAAGTCCCAAATATACCAATTTTTCCTTCATGCAACTACACTTCTTGATGTTTATCAGCAATTTCTCTTGTCTCAGTCTCTGCAAAACTTGTCTAATATACCACAAATGTTCTTCTGTCTTACTAAAAATTAGAATATCGTCTAAGTACACAATCACAAACTTACCCAAGAATTTCTTCAAAACTTCATTCATCAATCTCATGAAAGTACTCAGTGCATTTGTCAATCCAAAAGGCATCACTAACCACTCATACAATCCTTCATTTGTCTTAAAATAAGTCTTCCATTCATCTCCTTCTCTGATTCTGATCTGATGGTATCCACTCTTCAAATCTATCTTTGTGAAATATCTTGCTCCACTCAAACAATCCATGATATCATCCATCCTAGGTAAATGAAATCTATAACCTGTGATCTTGTTTATTTCTCTAGAATTAGTACACATTCTCCATTCTCCATCCTTCTTAGGTGTAAGCACTGTAGGTACTGCACAAGTACTCAAACTTTCTCTGATCAAACCTTTCCTCAACAATTCTTGTATCTGTCTATTCAATTCTTCATTCTCTGCCGGTGTCATTCTATGTGCTGCCTTGTTAGGCAAACTTGCTCCCGGTATAAGATCCATGTGATGACTGATACTCCTTATAGGTGGTAATCCTTTAGGTACATTATCTGATATGATGTCTTCATACTCTGTCAGCAACTCCTTTATCTCCTCTAGTTGTGATTCTTCAGTTTCCTTATTCAATGCTTCAAGCTTCTTAGGAATCAAGGCATAACACATATTCTCATGTCTCAAACCATCCAAAAATTCCCTTCCATCTACCAAATAGATTCTAGCCACATACTTCACTCATAGGGTCATCTTCTAAAGGAATCAAAGTAATTCTCTTTCCATTTGCTATTATAGTATATGTATTCTTTCTCCCATCATGTATTGCTTTTCTATCATACTGCCAAGGTCTACCCAACAAGATATGACAAACATCCATAGGCATAATATCACACAGGACTTCATCATGATAAGATCCAATATGAAATTTTACCAAACATTGTTCACTTACTAGTACCTTATGATCATCCTGAATCCATGCTATCTGATAAGGCTTAGGGTGTTTCAATCTTTCCAACTTCATCTTAGTCACCATCTCCTCTGAAACTAGGTTATATGAACTACCACTATCAATTACAACTTTACAACACTTACCTCCTAATTTGCATCTAGTTCTTAACAAACTTTTCCTCTATGATTGTTCCTTATTTGTCTCTACTTGAAATAGTGCTCTCCTCATCACCAATGATTCTCCTTTCTTTAGATTGCCAACTGAACAAGGTGATTCAATAGGCTCTTCTTCAACATAGGCCACTCTTCCATAGTTTTCTATTTTCTTGCTTGTACTACCCTGATTACATTCAAATGCTCTATGTCCTTCACCTCCACAATTGAAACAAGTATCTCTGAACATCCTCTTATCAAATCCTCTCCCTTCTCTGTTGTATCCTTCATTCTGGTATGCACTAGAGTTTCCTCTCTAGTAAAAAAAATTGTCATCTCTCCGGTAAGCATTGTTATCTCTGTCATCCTTCTTTAACGAGATGTCAAACTTGTTCTACTCCACAAATGATCTTCCTTTCTAAAATTTACCTCATCTGCCTCTCTTTCTTTGATCATGCTTCTTATTCAGCTTCTCTTCAACTTTCAGGGCAAATTGATATGCTTATTCCAAAGATGTCATCCTTACCAAGCTTAGTTCTTCTTGAATGTTCAATCTTAGTCCATTGATATATCTAGCCACTTTCTCCTTGCTTGCTTCACTATGTCCTTTTCTTATGATCATCTTATGAAATTCTTCAGTGTACTCCTTCACAGATTTCTCCTTCTGTCTTAGGTTTTGCAACCTCTTCAATAGTTCCAACTCATAGTCAGCAAGTATAAACTGATTCTTCAACTTTGTCACCATCCGGTCCCACTTTGTAATCTTTTCTTTTAGTCTTCTATTTATTTCCAACTGAACTTCTTTCCACCATATAGCAGCATTTCCTTTCAACTTTGTCTTTGCAAATTTGACCTTCTCCGGATCTTCAATTTCCTCATATTCAAAGTATTCTTCCATGTCATTTATCTAGTCAATCAATTCTTCTGGATTCAAATTAGCAGTATAGTTTGGCACATCAACTCTAGGTCTTTTTCCAATCTTCAAAATAGCTTGCAACATCTTTACCTGATTTGATTCTTCTTCTTCATTACCTTCTAGGGTTTTTCCAGTTTGTTCAATAGATTGAAATTCTTCTTCATCATCACTTTCAACATTAGGTCTCAGCGTCAATCCTCTTCGCCTATCTTCTTCAACAGTATCCAAATGAATTCACATTGTTCTCATCAATTCCATCATCTCATCCATTCTATTAGCCATTGTACCAATAGGAGGAACTCTTCACGACGACATCTTCCTAGGATCAAGTGTAAATTGCCTCAGTTCGGTAACTGGGCTACAAGCGACAACTGCCTCTCAATTGGTGATTGGTTGTGCACAAGTAACCTGCCTCGGATCAACGATTTGCTCCCAACAAGGTCTTACGGAATCCCCTTCACCAATTCACTCTAAAGAATCAAATTTTCTCTTTGATACCACTTAGTGTAGTCATGGTAGGAGGGTTCACAAAATAAACTATTCAGACTGTGCAACAAGAGTAAACACAATAGAAACACTCAAGAAAATGAAGCACAATGTAGATTCAGTCTTTCAGTATATTATAGAATTCAAAATAGGCACCCGCCGACAATATGCAGGCTTACATCTAGGGCTCAAAGGCCTGATTACATACAAGTGCAAGATAAAGATTTAAAGCTCCTTCACACAAAATCTACACTATCAGATCTTTCTTATGTGAATAACTATTAGAACTACTTTCCTAAGGATCTATTACATCATTATATATCATGTCTGGACCAATAGATTCCTCTGCATCGCCTAAGGAAGGTCACAAACTCCAATGAAGAGCTATAACGTGTTCACAGATAGGTCAGACCTAAATGCACAAAACAATTTCTCAAATGAATGGAACAATGTGTAGACCTCTAGGGAAGGTTGGCCACAAACCAATGATCATTGAATGATGTGTCATTAGGATCTGCAAGTCAAGGAACGATCTGCAAGCCTTCTCCTTTAGCTGATTATCTGAGGCTATCAGGATGCCCTGTTATGAGAAAACAGTCAATCTTCTGGTAGCGATAACTTTCTGGTAACTGATCCAAATGCTCTGCATTCTTGATATGATGTAGATGCTAAGTCCAGATCTGCAAGATGTGGAATGCCAAAACCGGACCACAAGCTGAAACTGCTTCTGACTGAATTGCCTGAACTGAACTGGAAAATGAAAGAATTAAAATGCAAACAAACTGAAATGCAAATGTTTTTGGTTGATGCAAGATTGCTCTTGAACCAAGGATGCTCCTGCATCACAATTGCAAGACCAAACCTAATACTACAGGGTTCATCTTTGAATTTTTTTGGCCATTTTCTTCTATGTGTTTCATTGCTTTGGAGTCGACTGAAATTCACATGAATCCATCTTTACTCATATTCTTTGCATGCCAGTCCATCAATTGTGCAAGTGACTTGCAAAGAAACATTCGTTGAAGTCTAGATATAATTGGCATGTGACATAAAACCTTCTTTGGAATTGTAGGACCTTGTACATCTGTATGATATCTCTTCTCTTTGCATACAGGGCATTCTACCTTATTTTGATATTCATCTCTATATAAAATGCAATCATTTTTACATGAATGAATTTGTTTATATTCAATCCCCAACTCAACCAACAATAGACACGCCTATCTGCAAGTTGTTGGAAACACATTCTCTTCAGGGAATATTTTAGTTTTTAGTGCCTTGTAAGATTGCCAAAGATTAAATCAATTGAATGTTTGACTTATGATGAACATGTTTGATATGTCAATCTATACTAGGACTATTTATATACAATATATGGTTTTAAAATCCCCTTAAAGAAATATAAACGAAGTTGATGAATGTTTACGAATTATGTACACCAATTGACAATTGCAAAGTACGAAATATATTTCAACTCACTTTAGTAGGGTAGTGAATCCTTTGTTTGACCAACCAAATAGTGACTTGATTTCTAATAATATTAATGTGCATGCCAATTTTGAGGTTCTACTTGCACCCGATTTGAACACGGGTGTCTTCCTTGCTTGCTTGATGGAGTCTTTCAGGTTGTTATCATCAACATTACGTTGGTGGTAATTACCCCTGCTATCATCGTTACTGCCAACCATATGATCATTATTGTCATCATTATTTTCATCCCCAAAGAAATATGTAAGCATTTCATTCAATCCTTCTTCATACACTGCATTTTCACTATCATGATCATCATCATTAAGGCTAGGTGGCATGCCATTAGTATATGCGGATCTCATTAGCTCTTCAAATTTCTCAGCTAGTAGTATTCTCTTCAATAATGCTCTTTTCACCTTGGTATTGTTTAAAGGATGGTTTGGATCATCCCATCCAAATCTTAATAACCCAGTTGGATCTTGGGTATTAGTATGTGTTTCATCAACATCTTCTACCTATCAACAAACACAAACATTATTTAATATTTGGCAACAATTGGATAAATCATAAATGTATCAATTTCAAAGAAATATAATCAAATATGACTTAAAAAATAAATATATAAATTGTATGAACATATATACATCAATTGAATAATGGAACATTATTTTATAGACTACCTTTTTTATACAATAATTTAATTAAAACACAATTTTGACAACATAGTTTATAAAACATCAGTCCACACTCATTTATTATTCTTTATTTTTTTTCCCTTAAGAACATCCTTAGGGAGACCTTGTCCTTCCCTCTTCTTTCACACATGAGTGTGTTTTAAGAAGGGGTAATCAATCAATAACTCATCCCCAATGGTAAGGTCCATAATAGCCTCAACCATTATCAATCTATCAACCTCTCTTTCCATATCTCCATCTTTATCAATTATAACCTCAACAAATTGACAATTTGGTCTTACAGTAGGGTCCCTTCCCTTACTACTATTTATAAATCCTGCAATATTTTTGTGTGTATGTACATCCATCTATATACATAAGATGACCTCTAGTCATTTCTTTTCCACTTTCCAAGTGGAGACGATGTGTATACATATTCCAATTTAGACCATATGTTGACATGCTAGGCTTAAATTCTGCTAGCCTTCTCTATTCACCATTGTAATATGATGGACCATAATATGGCATTAATCTCCTAGTGGTTTGTTCTGAATTGTTTCTGTGTTTAGATCCCACATGTATATTTTAGACAATAAAGAGGCCTAGATTCCCTCCATGAATATTGGAGGGTCATATCATGTAGCTGTATCCCCAAAATTGAAACACCTCGTACACTCTAGGTAGTTGTTGATCACTAGGCCAAGCACAATATAGTCGATGATCAAATGTCTCTTTGTAAATTGATCTCAAACTCAGGGGCAAGTCATCATCTCCATCACATTCATTCTCATAGGGTATGTAGTCCACCTTCCCCTTGTCTTTAAGAAAATTATGCATCTTTAAATCAGTTCTTGTTCTGTTGCTTGTTTTCATCAATTCCTCATCTTCTGACCTAGTATATTGGCACACATTTTTGTTAGATGTATCATCTAATAAATGATCATTGCCCTCTAGGCTGGAAGTCAGTGATCCAGGAAACTTTAAACCAAGAACTTTATCCTGTAAGTATCCATTAAGAAAAAAATTAGTTATTTAAATAATATAAAACAATGTTTAAACGAAGTATATATGTTATTTATATCAATTTGGAAAATTACTTGCCACAATTCCTATTGGATTTGAATCGATTAAAGGAGGCATACTACCAACTAGAAGCTCATCATATATGTAATGTCTTTGTACAATCGCTCGTTTGAATTGTTTCTTTCCACGACATACAGAACATCCACAAACAACAATTTTCTCAAAGTATTCATCCCATGTACTATAGTCCTGACCAACCTCTTGTTCAGTGCGATCATTTGTTGTGTCTGCAGGATCCATTGTCATATCCTCTTCCACCCACTGTTGTCTACGTGATTTAACAATTTTAGGTCCACATCCACGTACATACATTTTTTGTTTTCTAGTTGAATGCTCAGGCTCTGTATTTGCTCCAATCTCCATCTAAAATAATCAACATCATGCATTAATTTATGTCAAGATTGGATAATACATTATAAATTTCAATAATACTATGAAAAAAGATGGACGTATCACAAAATGCCATCAGATCATTTTTCCTAAGGAAATTGGATTTGAGTACCTGATTTCCTGCTTCATCCATTGTGTCCTCATTTGATATGACATGATCTATTTCCATGGCCTCATCTAGCCCCTATAATACACAACATAGTAAATAATGTTTAGTACACCAATTATATCATTTCAACGAATATGCTATCCAACAAAAAACCTCACTTTAGTCATATATTTGACATATTGATATCATGTTTTGGCCATCCTAATTTTCAAACTTTTCCCTCGATCATAGAATCACATTTAATCACCATTCCTATGCATTTTCAACCAATGAGTTTGACCTCAGAGGCCTTGTGGACAAAAAAATGACTTTATCTCCTCTATGTTGTAGCATTTGTGAATTCATAAATACCTTCCTCCTTTGGTTGAGGTTGCTTTCTCTTCTTACCTCTATTGTATTTGTAGATTCCATTGTCATATCTATTTCCACCCACTTTCCTCTTTGCAATTTAGTAGTTCTACGCCATCCATGTCCTCTCTCCATGGCCTCCTCTAGATCATGTAATACACAACAATGACAATAGTCACATAACAGCTATGCACCAAGAGAATATTCTTGAATTTATCTTGTTAATACACTCACTTTTCATTAAGACGCACTCTGAAAAACAAAATAGGACATTGCAACATTTTGCTCTTCAGAAAAAGTTTACACACGGAATCTTGACAACTAGAGCTCAAATCTTATGATTACAAGATGACTACAAATTCACATCAAAAAGACATTTATTTCATATTTGAGTCTCCTTTTTCTTTTATGGGTCATTTAAAGGCAATCTATATCTCTCCAAGTGGCCATAAAACCCTCAAAACTATCATAGAACCCTTAAAACAATCTCAAAGAGTCTTTGACACCAAAATTTTAAATTCTTGATGTAGGGAAGGATAATTTGGATGTTAATTTTGAAATCACGTCGTTAGATCTTTATTAGGTTAATCCTAGCCATTGGATATTCTTTAATTATAGGGACTTTATGTTATATTTCACCATTACCTTTCACTCCAAAATTAATGATTTCCTTTGAAAAGAAAACCCTCCATTAGATATCATAACCCCAAATATCTGTTGAAGTGAACTTAAACATTATGTGCAATTGTCATTGCTCATATTTAGCACCTACCTCCCTTCTTAGTGGCCCCACATGTGTGATGTATGCGAATGAGTCATATGGTACTTGTGCTACATGTTGAAAGTCAAGACAATATGAGGAGATAGGGATTTTGAGATGAGGGTGAGCAAAATAAAATTAGGCCAAGAACTATAGATTCCCTCCCAAGGCACCAATTGATTCATAGGAAAATAGCTTCATGATTTGCTCTACAAAGTAAAGGTCAAAAACCTTGAGGAATATAGAAAAACTGGATGAAAACTTTCATACCTAGTAGTGTGTACTTCGTTTGTCTCCACAGACTGAATGAAAATAATTTTCCCTAGGTCGCCTCAAAATGTCAAGAAATAGAGGGAAGAGAGCAAAGGGAGCAGACTCTGGCCACAATGAGGTAATTCATTGTCAATTTATAAATTTGTAAATGTTTCCATTGTTTCTTTGATTTTAATTTTTAGTTTGTAAATTTAAAAGAAGAAATTTATTATATATATAGGAACATGAGACTAACAAAGATAAAGAGGCATTGGCTTCCATATTGGGGGTAGAGGCAGTGAACAAATTGGATGGTGTGGACTTGACAATGCTTTCCAGATACATAGAAAAATGATCTGGTAAAGCCCCTGAAACATCACAACCAAATCAACAGTGTCAAAGGGAGTCAATTTATTCCCCAACCAGTCATGGATCAAGCAAAAGATCCAGGAGGAAATCAATAATAATAACCTCTAAGAATGTGGAACAGGGAACAGAGGCTTCCAATGTCCCACCCACTCCTGGGACACAAACTTCTTCGACCACCAAGCCATGTTTTGCATCTTGCATTGGTACCTACAATACCAAGATAGAATACGATGTGGTTTCAGGGGACGTCCGAATGACAGATGCTAGAAAAACATTTGTGAATAGGTTGAAGGAATCATGCCTTCAACAGTTCAAAGACCATCTACATTTGCCATTCTCTAAGATACCCATGCACCTGCAAAAAGCAGTTATCCAAGACATGGAGATTGAATTTGGCATAGGTTGGTCTATAAAGAAGATAAAGCTATGAATGTCTCAAAATTGTAAGAGATTTCGGTGCAACCAAACAAAGAAGATAAAAAAACTCCCTCCCGAGCAAAGGCTTAAAAAAAGGCCAATTGATGTAAGTTTGAAAGTATGGAAAGAGCTTGTAAAAGCATATGAGAAGTCCAATGCATGGAGGAAGTCTGGTAAGGAGAGTACATAGTTATTTGAATTTTCTCATAAGATTATATCAAATTTATTAAATATTTTTAAAATTTTATTTGTGCATAGTTAAATTGAATTAGTATATGTTTCAGGACAAGGCCTCCAAGGCTAAGCTTGACAAACTTCGTGCCACACTTCACAGTGGCTAGAAAGGTTTATAGGCCTTGATCTGTACATTTGTAAGTATATTTAATAAGTTAAATGATATATTTTTTTTATTTCCTAGGAAAAAGTAAATGATTGCATATTAATTAGTTTAACTAGTCCATGTGCCATGTTTTGTCAGGAGGATAAATATGGTTGACATCCAAGTCAATTTGAAAAGGAAATGTTACAAAGCAAAAAGTGGACTGATTTTGTAATCTGGATGGAGAACTAGGTATCAATAGTTGACTTTCAATAAATTAGTTGGATATTGTTGTGTTAATATGTCAATTTGAATTTCTTGTGTTGAGTTGTTTATTGATGTGTAGGATGAGTTCTAAAGTGCTTCATTGTTGGCCCTAGCGTCCTTAAATGTAAGACTTCTCTTAGATGACAAATGGTTACTCTTATATCTTTAAGGACCCTTCTTGGTGCCATTAGGATCATAATGAGTACACTAGTCTTGTGCTTGCTTACAAAAAGTGGTTACAATTAACCTAATCTTGTGGTCATTATCCACAACATTTTGTGTGTGCCATGCTATCTCATATGCTTAAGTTTAACAGGCTAATAATGAATAGAAAACCCTTATTTTCCTGCCTCCAACTAATGGACTTGTTGGAACCTAAAATTTCCTACCACTTTTTGCAAAAAATTTAGGTTCCCATGATGAAAAATCTGACTACAGCACTCAGAAATGCACCTGTACAATATACTCCAGTGGCATACTTTGAAGGGTTATAATTTGAAGCCTATTCATTTTTATGTAAAACCACTTGGTATGCATACTTATCTGTCATATGTGAGTGTACATGCTTGATTTCAGCTTCCCATGATCAAATTGGACAAGGTTTTATAGTGCCAAGTTAAAGGGTTCTGGTGGTATCTGGTGGTACCCACCTAGGGTTAGGGTTTTAAGTCGAGTTTGCAAGCCTATATTTTTATTCCTTTAAACCCCTTAAGGCCTTAAGTTTTCTTGTCCTTTGGTCTCTTGCACTTTATCTTTTAAAACTACATTGACTTCCTGTATTAAAGGGCAATTGTCTTGAGGTCTTCTTAGAGGGGTGATATGTGACTAGGGTATGAAGAATAGGACTTTGTATGTAATATTAAGCCCTCCTTTTGGATTTGTTGGAAGACTTATTCACTGATACATAAGGATTGTCAAGACTCCTATGATAGTGCATTAGAGAGGCATTGAAATCACAAAGGAGATAAATGTTATTAGACCATCACCCAATGGAGAAGGGATTGTCATAAAGAGCATGACAATGTTAGCTTGTCATAGTCACAAAGGGGATAGTCTTTGTGGTGGTAATTAAAGTCACTAAGTTTAAATCCACCTTCCTAGGGTCTGCAGAAATGCCTGAAGTTGAATATGCCTATTTTAAAGATCTTGCCATGAGTATTTTCCATGTTTTTACAAATGAAGACCTCCCCAATCCTCATCTCAAGTTTTAAATGCACAATGAAATGATGGAGGACAATCATAACTGTCATAATAGTACATTAGCATTTTTTTGTCTCAAGGTGGCCCTTGAGACTACCAAGGGGATGGATATAGAGTTGGGATTATGGTTTTTGTTTAAAAGCCTTGTGTCATTGACCTAATATTTATTTGTGGCAAGGATCCCAATAGTCTAAAGATTACAAATTGTTGTCAAGAAAGGACTGTCATAGTTAAGTGTGGTACACTGATACAATTTCATCTTGGTTGAGTATTGTATAAATCTCAAGCTATTTAGAATGCATGGGGTATTAGGGTGTGGTATCACTATATAGGTAACCATCAAGTGATTTCTTCAACCCAATCTTGGCCTATATAGTACCCAGTGTAAAGAGTAAGACAGTGTTGTCCAAGAACCTTGTTACGGTCACAAATGAGGGTAGTCTTAGCTATTGTAACCATAGTTGGAATCACTTGTTGTTACCATAACATATGTGACCTAAAACCATGACTCTACAAGTATGAGTTGTTTGAAAGCCAAATTCCACAACCTTTGCCAGCATCCTCCCTGCTGGGAGCTTTGGAATAGGGTATGGACATCCATCAATACATAAAGGATAGAGGAATTTTGTTAGATATTGTAGTTACAACTGCCCTATTAGACATGTATGCAAAATGTGGAAACATAGACAAGGCACGTGAACTATTTGACATAATGCCTCAAAGAAATGTGGTCTCATGGATTGCAATGACTGCAGGATATGCACAAAATGGATTTGTTGAAAAGGCTTTAGAAATTTTAAAGCAAATGCAATTGGCTGGTGTAAAGCCAAATTCCACAACCTTTGCCAGCATCCTCCCTGCCTGTGTCAAAATGGGAGTTTTGGAATAGGGTATGGACATCCATCAATACATAAAGGATAGATGAATTTTGTCAGATGTTGTAGTTACAACTGCCCTGTTAGACATGTATGCAAAATGTGGAAGAATAGACAAGGCATGTGAACTGTTTGACAGAATGCCTCAAAGAAATGTGGTCTCATGGACTGCAATGATTGCAGGATATGCACAAAATGGATTTGTTGAAAAGGCTTCATAAATTTTAAAGAAAATGTAATTGGTTGGTATAAAGCCAAATTCCACAACCTTTGCTAGCATCCTCCCTGCCTGTGTCAAAATGGGAGCTTTAGAATAGGGTATGGACATCCATCAATACATAAAGGATAGAGGAATTTTGTCAGATGTTGTAGTTGCAACTGCCTTGTTAGACATGTATGCAAAATGTGGAAGAATAGACAAGGCATGTGAATTGTTTGACATAATGCCTCAAAGAAATGTGGTCTCATGGACTGCAATGACTACAGGATATGCACAAAATGGATTTGTTGAAAAGGCTTCAAAATATTTAAAGTAAATGCAATTAGCTAGTGTAAAGCCAAATTCCACAACCTTTCCTAGCATCCTCCCTGCCTATGTCAAAATGGGAGCTTTGGAATAGGGTATGGACATCCATCAATACATAAAGGATAGAGGAATTTTGTCAGATGTTGTAGTTGCAATTGCCCTGTTAGACATGTATGCAAAATGTGGAAGAATAGATAAGGCACATGAACTGTTTGACATAATGCCTCAAATAAATGTGGTTTCATGGACTGCAATGACTGCAGGATATGCATAAAATGGATTTGTTTAAAAGGCTTCAAAAATTTTAAAGAAAATGCAATTAGCTAGTGTAAAGCCAAATTCCACAACCTTTGCCAGCATCCTCCCTACCTATGTCAAAATGGGAGCTTTGGAATAGGGTATGGACATCCATCAATACATAAAGGATAGAGGAATTTTGTCAGATATTGTAGTTGCAACTACCCTGTTAGACATGTATGCAAAATGTGGAAGCATAGACAAGGCACGTGAACTGTTTGACAAAATGCCTCAAAGAAATGTGGTCTCATGGACTACAATGACTGCAGGATATGCACAAAATGGATTTGTTAAAAAGGCTTCAAAAATTTTAAAGCAAATGCAAGTGGCTGGTGTAAAGCCAAATTCCACAACCTTTGCTAGCATCCTCCCTGCTTGTGTCAAAATGGGAGCTTTGGAATAGGGTATGGACATCCATCAAGACATAAAGGATAGAGGAATTTTGTTAGATGTTGTAGTTGCAATTGCCCTGTTAGACATGTATGCAAAATGTGGAAGCATAGACAAGGCACATGAACTATTTGATAGAATGCCTCAAAGAAATGTGGTCTCATGGACTACAATGACTGTAGGATATGCACAAAATAGATTTGTTGAAAAGGCTTTAGAAATTTTAAAGCAAATGCAATTAGCTGGTCTAAAGCCAAATTCCACAACCTTTGCTAGCATCTTCCCTGCCTGTGTCAAAATGGGAGCCTTGGAATAGGGTATGGACATCCATCAATACATAAAGGATAGAGGAATTTTGTTAGATGTTGTAGTTGCACCTGCCTTGTTAGACAAGGCACGTGAACTATTTGATAGAATGCCTCAAAGAAATGTGGTCTCATGGACTGCAATGACTGCAAGATATGCACAAAATGGATTTGTTGAAAAGGCTTCAAAAATTTTAAAGCAAATACAATTAGCTAGTGTAAAGCCAAATTCCTCAACCTTTTCCACCATCCTCCCTGCCTATGTCAAAATGGGAGCTTTCAACCAAAGAATTTGTAGTACTTAAGGTTATGTAATAAAATTTACAGTTCATAGTTAAATTTATAACAAATTTTTTTTATGATCTTTACTAAAGTTTATTAGAATTGTTGCATGTTTTACATCATTGGAATGACATATTAGCTATCATGCCCACATTTCCCATGCGGTCATGACATGCAACACACGTGTCATGTCCACATTTGTCATGTGGTCATGACACGAAATATCAAAAATATTTCCACATGTCCCTAAAAACCCCCTCGCATGTGTCAGTGTGCTCGGTGACATTACACATAAGGCGTAGACATGTCAATCAAACTCAGGGAAAAGCATTTACATACGCAATCCCCTGCGTGATGATAGTCGACTAGGGGGTTATGTGACGCGAGGAGCATTGCTACTGGAGTTAGGATCGAATGGTCTCGAACCCTAAGTTTCCTAAGTGAGTGACACGATTACGACATGAGTCAAAACCCTAATTCTAAAGCATAAAATAAATTAAAAATGCTTATATTTAAATTAATAATCGCAAGGCAAAATTAAAATGTTAACTATTGCCAAGGAATTTTATATAAAATAACTGCCCTAAGTCTCAGAAAATTTCGGTAGCATAACGCGTTATTAACGTTTGAAATAAATATTTTATAAGGGTCTCCCTCTAAAATATTTTAGGAGAAAAAAATTAAATAGAAAGTTTAAATTAAATTTACCTAATTAACATTATAAAAATTACCCACTCAATTAAATGTAAATCAATTTAAATAAAATCATAAAATAATTAATCCCAAAAATAATAAAGGCCTACGATTAAATATAATTCTAACAATTATATTTATTCGATAAAATCAAGGTCAAAATTAAAATCAATAACCTACGTTATAAAATTTGCCCTCCATTTAATAACTCATTAAATTAAATAGAACAATTAAGTAATTACTTACCCCTAAATAAAATATATAATATGACCCAACTAATAAAAATAACCCAAACAATTAAATTTTTTCTAACTTAACTTACTAATCCAATGATGTCAAAAGGCTTACATTTAATCTCACAACAATAAAAATAAAAATAAAATAAAATAAGGAATTATAAAGATTTAATTAAATAAATTTTCCACATGATTTTTCCCACTTAACTCAATAAAGCAAAAAAGACAACTAGATAAGAAAATTAGAAAGATTTAAATTAAATAAATTACCCACCTACTTCCCACCTACTCAATAAATCAAAAGGCAATATTCTAAGTTTTAAAACAAATAAGCCTAAAATTTAAAAATCAAAAGGATAAAAGAACCCATTAAAAACCCTAACTCACTACCCAACTAAAGATCCACACAATATTGATTAATAAAATTAAATTCTCACTCTCATGAAAATGTCCCACTTAAAAAATCACTCAAAGGAAAATAATAAAATTAAATGAGAAAGAGAGGGGAAAGTCACGTGTAAATGAGGAATGAATAAAATAAATTAACTTAACTAAAATTCCCACTCATCTCACATCCCTAAAACTTATGCAATATTTTATTAGTTTCTATTTTAGTTTGCCCTAACCCTATCTTATACTTTTCTCCTTATTTCTTTTCTTTCATTTTGCCTACATTCTAGTTTCTCTTGTTTTCTCTTTTGCAAGTTGGATTTACTTCTTCAATGGCTTAGCAGCCATGAAAATACCTCTGAGAGGTATATATGCATTTTGTATACACATAGTTTCTTTTTGTTTTTAAATATATACATTTAATATAAATCTGAAGATGCATAAATATTTTTTTGTGTTTTGTTGAAGTACAATGAGAGAAATATATATATTTTTGTGACAGACATTAAAAAAATCTAACAGTCAACAACAAGGCTGAATGGCAGATCTTTCGTTGCAGAGGAAGAGCATCGCATATAGAGGGGCAATGCCGCTGCCAGCAAGGGATACACATTTTTTTTTTGTTTAAAGTTTAGAAACGGTGGTGGGGGAGGGGGTCGAAACCCCCACCCACACCCATGCACCCTCTACAGTAGCGACAATGAAGGGTGGGCGGCGGCCTGTGGCCACCGTCCACCATGGACTATTTCCTTATTTTTTAAAACATTTCAACCCACGATAAAACAAGGGTTCAACCCTAGATTTATTAATCTCATCTCTCTTTTTTTGGTTATTGTATAATTTGATCACTGATATTTTATTTAAAACAGTTTTCAATATATATATATACACTGTTTATTCAGTCTTACCAGTAAGTTAAAATATATTATTAAATCAAAATGTATATATATATATATGTATATATATATGTATATATTACTCAAATTGCTCATTATAACAGAAAATTTTCTAACTTAGAATCTATTAGTTAGGGGAGATTTATTTTCTTTTGGAACTAATTCTTTTCTTTTAAACAACAAGATAATTTAAACAGTTTCCTATATATACATTTATTGAAAATAGAAATTCACATGAGGAATTTAAACATTTTTCTTTGTTCCTAAAATCTATTTCAATAGAACTAATTTATTCTCTTTTTTGTTTTAGCATACAACAAAATCAAAATTAATACATATGGTCTTTTTTTAAAAACATAAAATGGCAACAAGATTTCTATTCCTTTGACAAGCTTTCCACAACCACATGAATTCAAAACAATATAATACATATTTTTAAAATCACTACAATATGATTTACACATTGAAAATTCTTTTCAACAACAAATACAATGGGGAGCCATAATTTGCTCAACTAAATACAAATAGGCCTCCAAGGCCATGGCTCTCAAAAATCAGCCAACAAGACAATGCAACTAAGGCCAAAGTAACTTTTCTCCGAAGCTCCAAGAGTCCAAAAATGACCTGCAATAATATAAACATAAGAGGGAGAACCAAGCCACGCAAATCACCCTCCTCCCTACCATAGACCCGCTAGTGGGTCACCCCCGAGCTGGGAGGTAGGTCTCACATGGGTTTTTCTCATACCACAACAAAAATCACAAGCAACACAAAATCACCCATGTTATATACACAATACAAAACTCATTGAAATGAGTTTGGAGGGGTAGGGGAGTGGACCCCTCAACTCAAGAGGTCACTCCAAAACTCAATAATCTCAAAACCACAAGGCCTCAAGACAAAAACAATATCTCCATGAAGCACAAAATCACCATGGCACTCATGCCAACCAAAATAATCCCAACTCCATAAAATGCCCTCAAGGCTATAAATATCTTCATGAAACACAAAATCACCATGGCACTCATGCCAACCAATATAATTCCAAACTCCATAAAATGCCCTCAAGGCTATAAATAGATCAACACCAGGAGGTGACCTCGAGGAGGTTCACTCTCCCCCACCCCATACAAGTTGAGCATTTTCTCCAAATGGAGAGGCTCTTACCAACACCCAAAACCCACACAAAATAAAATAACACCCAACACAAAATTTCAAGCACACAAGCAAAATGAAACAAGCATAAGGAATGGCTAAATGCCATAAGACTTACCTTAAGAGCCCAACAATGGATGCAAGTTGAAGAAGAGCCCACAAGCTTTCTCCAAGCTTCCAATCCTCCAAGATTTCTCTAACTCCTTCCCAAAAACCTCCAAAGATAGAATTTTTTTTAAAAAACAAGAACCCCCAACTCCTCTCCAAGAGGAGATAAAATAGGCCTTCAAATTAGGCCTTCAAATTAGGCCTTGAGGAATGAGAAGGTGACATTTGTCACCTTCTCCTTCCTCATTCCATGCCACTTGCAAGGGAGAAGGAATGTGAGGGTGACAAGTGTCACCCTCTTATCCATTCAAATCCTCACCTTATCCACTTGTGCTCTCACACATGTGTGAGAACCCGAGTGGAGAGGTGGCATCTCTCCCCATGGCTCCATGAGGATAAGGGATGACACATGTCATCCCTTTACTCCTCAAGAGAGCCCCTTCTCTCCAAGATGCTCTCACACACGTGTGAGAGTCTTGGAGGAAGGTTCCACACACTTGGGGGTCTTGAAGACTCCCCAAGTCTTCAAGGTGGAGGAATACCCAAGCCTTGGGAAGGGAGATGGGCCTTTTCCAAGGCATGACTCATCTCCCACCCTTAGCCATTTTGAAATTTCGTCACATTTACTAAACCCAAGTTTAGAGTGACTAGATGTGAGTTACCCTAGGGTTTAGTAAGTCTAAATGGACCTTAGACCCTAGGGGTACCACCTAAGGTAAGTTTGGAACTCAAATAAACACTTAGGGAGGTGTAAATTCACATTAAATGGCCCAAAAATAAAAAGAACACCAAATGGTGTAAATTAAAACACAAGTTTTACAACACATAATTAAATTAAATAAAAGGGGTGAACTAGGCCAATTAATTAAAATTAAGCATTCACGAAAACATCATTCCATCAAATATGATCCTTATCCCTCTTGGGGATGGATCAACTTAATAAGGAATTACATAAGTGTGAGAACTACCTTTGATTTTTTGTGGCCTAGAAAATCACTTGCGCACTCGATCAAAAGCAACAGAAAGTAATAAATCATGTCATCACATAATTCATACACAACATTAAACAACTCACATCATAATTAAAATTTAAAATTGCACTTTCTATCTAATATCTCAGAATTAGAATCCAATAACAAATCCATAAAATAAGCTCATAATCATCATTAATAATAATCATCAAATGTATCTCACATGTCTACCATCATAAGAGCATCAAAATAGAATCTAATCAAATCACCACATAACTAATCAAAACTAATCCAAAATTAGGAGATATAGTTCAATCTGCATAATAGAAATCAATAGTCTATAAATGTCTAAAATGTCACCAACTATAATGTAAAATGATCAAAATAGGGAAGTGAAATAAATCGGCCTCACATTAGCTGTAACTTTTTTGAAATTTTATTATGGTATATGCACTTTGATATTATGTAATATGATTATGGTTTCATTTCATATGTTGTAATATTAGATATATAATAGAAAAATAAATTATTACATGAAATAAATAATAACTTTTCATTTTAAATATTTTTTTTGCAGAACACGGGTCTTCTAGAAGATCAAGATGATCCTCGTGATAGAGATCTAGATTATGTTGGTTTTGGTACAGATCACATGGCAGAGGATGATGATGACACAGATATAGAAGACACTGAGGCCGATGACAATGATGATGATGACGATGATGATCATGATGATGATGATCATGATGATCATGATGGTGGTGATGATGATGAGGCAGTTGCTCATAGTAGCTAGTGACATTCATGATCATATAGACTACATCATAGATCATTGTTGATATATCATTATGATGCCTCTTTTCATGGTCACTAGCTATCATATGTATCATTTTCACGACCAGCAGTACCATATTAATGAGTTGTATCTTAAATTTATGTATCATTTTGACTTATATCATTTGGACATGTATCATCTTGACTTGTATCATTTTGAGTTACATAATTTATCATTTTTACTTATATTATTTGTACATGTATCATTTTGACATGTTATTGATCTACTGGCATATTTGACTTTCACTTGTTTTAGTTATATATAATGATGATCTTATCCGTATTGACTTGTCAATTTATATATATTGAAAGTGGTCGATGATTTTTAGATGGATATTTATTACGTATGATGATTTTAATTTACTGCTCAAGATGGATGTTGTCAAATTCAATTTAATTATATATATTTGACTCACTTGTTTTAATTATAGATGATGATCGTGTTATAATAATTATCTTGTTATTTAATCATATGAGTTAAATAATTAAATTACTTACTCTATAATCATATGAGTTATTTAAGAGGCATAATATATTTAACTAATTAAATTGAAATAATACATATTAAATTAATAAATGTAAGCAAAACAAGAAGTTTTTTTAGAAGAAAAAAAGGAAGCAACAATGGAAGCCAAACTAGAAGCAAACTAGAAGCAATCTTGGAAGAAAAACTTGGCGTTATCTAGGAAGCAAAAATAGAAGCAATTCGGGTAGCAAACAAAGAAGTAATAATGGAAGCAATTTTAGAAGCAACAAAAGATGCAATAATAGTAGCCATATTAGAAGCAACAAAAGACACAAAAATGGAAGCAACAAGCAACGTTATATCGGAAGCAAAATTGGAAGCAATAGTGAAAGCAACAATGGAAGCAAAACTGGATGCAAAATTAGAAGCCAAACTGGAAGCAAAATTTGAAGCAAAATTGGAAGCAAAATTTGAAGCAAAACTGGAAGCAAAAATGGAAGCAAAAGTGGAAGCAAACCTGGAAGCAAAATTGAAAGCAAAACTGGAAGCAAAACCGGAAGCAAAATCAGAAGCAAAATTGGAAGAAAAATTAGAAACAAAATTGGAAGGAAAAGTGGAAGCAAAACTAGAAGCAAAACCGGAAGCAAACCTGGAAGCAAAACTAGAAGCAAAAATGAAAGTAAAACTGGAAGCAAAATTGGAAGTAAAATTGGAAGCAACACTGGAAGCAAAACCGAAAGCAAAATTGGAAGCAAAATTGGAAGTAAAACTAGAAGCAAAACCAGAAGCAAACTTGAAAGAAACACAAGAAGCAAAGCCAGAAGCAAAATCAAAAGCCAAACTAGAAGCAACAAAATCTGGCGCTAAACCTGGCACTAAAATCTGGTGGTAAACTCGATGCTAAACCTGGTGTTACAACCAACGCTAAACCCGATGCTAAACCTGACACAAAAGTGAAATGCAATTGGGCATCGAGTTTGGCGCTAGTAGAAATGTCCAATTCATGGACTCAAATACACTAAATTCTGGTGCTATTTTAGGCACTAATTGCTTGTTTTGTTGTAGTGTTTATATATAGGATGCATATATTTTTAAAATATATCTGATTTACTTTTCATTTTTTTCTTCTACTTCTCTTCCTTTAGATCTGTTTAAGTCAGAAATATATTTATTTAATTGCTTGCATTTTATTCACACTACTTTCCACATAATATAGTATCTCAAAGGTTGCATCTCTTATTAAAGAATATATCTCTCCAAAGGATCACAACTTTTGATTATGATTACTACCTTTTAATAAATGCAAATATATTTAATCACACCTCTGCATTTGCTGCCTTTAATCTTCATAAACTTTGATCATAAATCACACCATATAAATGAAATTGCACCTTTCATTCTCTTAAAGATAAGATAATTTTGTCATATTCACAAGTCATCTTCCTTTTTGTCTTATTCACTAAATCACTCTTTTGTCTTATTCACTTTGTTTTTGGTCATTGTTACCAATTTTTCACCTACAACTCAAATTGGCAGAGCTAAAACAATTCATTACATTTGAGGTGAAGAATATTCTAACACATTCCTGTTATGCTTAGACCATGACATATTTTTAAGTGTTTGAGAAAGGTTTGATTTTAGTTTTGTTGTTCAGAGTAAAGAGACAAAGAAAAGTACATTTTGAACTAAAGACATTGCTTTCATTTAGTGCAGAAATGTTTCATTCATTTTCCCAATAAGGTATACACAGTATTGCACAAGTATTGTATTTGTATTCATTAGAAAGAAAAAAATAATCAATGGTCCCACACAACCTGTGGGAGTAGTTTAACCAATGCGACATAATATATTCTATGTATCTGAAGATAAAAGAAATAAAAAGAAGCATAAAGGAAAAGTGTATATCCATCATTGCCTAAGATAGCTTTGGTTAGATCTTCTTTGTCTTGCTCCTCTCCTGATCTCCAAGTGAACCTGGATCATGGTAAACAATTGGTTAGAGCTCCAGATATGAATCTCCCTAGGTTCCCTACCAACAGAAACACAACACATATCATGAAGCATTGGATCAATAAGAAAGAGAGCCAGAAAGATCAAATCATCACATGAGTATTGTATTCATTGCTTTATCTAACGTTTTCGTACAATGTCTAGGTACATGTACATTCATCATTATGCAGGACATTTCAACATGTGGTAAAAAATGGGTTCCCACAAGGGTTGAGCCCAACATACTGCCCCTTGATCTTAAGGGGGATATAAGATAAGCTAAGTGACTTTCAAATCAATAAATAAAAACATATTCTGATTGAGAGTCAATGACAACACCAATGCATATGGGACAGGCTTGCAAGAGGACAAACATGTCCATCATTAAAGACTACATTATAGAGATAGAGCAGTCCAATGCATGAACTAATCACAATGAAGGGGGAACAGTCATATCTATTGATGATAATGATAGTATTATAGAGAAACAAGGACCTAAGACTATAGCAATGCCTTATGAGGATAATTTTCCATGTAGATTACATGAGATATATAGAAAGAAAGGTATAGGTGGAAGGCAACCATCCTCACTATATAGCATACCTTTGAACCAGGAGTTAGATACCATACATTTAAATCAAGAAGACAAGTGTACAAATCAAGGAGAGGTTTCTTTCACATCTATGCAAAGAAGAACAGCCACCTGAGTGGGCAACATACAAGGAATCCATGACAACTTTCCAATCATAATGGAACATGCCTTATGAGGATAATTTTCCATGTAGATTACATGAGATACATAGAGCAGATACATAACACAAACTCCAAAATAACAAGGCATCAAGATCAAGATGTATGAAAAGAGTACAGGAGGTGCAACTATAGTCATCAAGAGTAGCCCATAGTCATGTCCTAATGCAAATGAAAATGAAGGACAAGTGAAATGCATTACAAGATTATGCAATGAAGGATACAGGTGCAACCATATGAATTAAGAGAAATCTATAGTAATAAGTAATGGCATATGCAAGATAAAGCCATGAAATAATGAATGATTGAAGGACTATAAATCACAAAGGAAACTCATTATGCCATCAGTGAAGAGATAGAATACACATGACATGTTTTTATGCTACAGGAGCCATGAAGAATACAACTATAGGTGCAGTGAGCATTTAGAAGATACAATCAGCTTAAAGTGATTATAAGATAGGCCACTGTCACTTTCATCAGTGAAGAATATGAGCTTCCAATCACATATACAGTCGTATGGAGTAGCAGAGTATACAATCAACATGTCACCCTTTGCTAAGATGAGGATACAGTCAACATTTTATGAAGCATTGAAGAAGAAATAAAGATCACAATCATTTCTTTTCAACTGACTATCTCAAGAGCCAATGATAACACTGTGTGAAGAAGCCTTAAGGAGTAAGTGAAACCCTAGTAGGGTTTGTAGTAAATAAAGAAAAACCCCTTTCATCACATTATGCCATGAAGACCAAGTAAATATGATGCAGAAAAAGGTGAACATAATGCTAGAAGCAATGGTACTAGGGTTTACTCTCAAAATAGAAAAAGATGGAGTATATATTTGCCAAACCTTACTAAGGTTTACCTATGTTGTACGACAGATAGGGTTGCCTTTTACTTTTTCATTTCAAAAAAATCAAACAAACAATAGAGAGAAGAAATTAAAGATGAATGTAAAGAAACCCTTGCATCATATACACAAAACCCAAGCTATATCATTGTGCTATGTAGACCAAGCTAGAGGAAAGGAGTATGCAGTGCAAGATACAGGAGACAACCATCATCATGATAGTGACAAAAAACTAGTGTAGAAACTGTCTCTCTTTCCTTGTGTTACAACAAAATAGAGCAAATATGAGGCATATATATAAACAAAAAAGAGGAGATTCTTTCATCATTATGTCACTATGTAAAAAACCAGAACAAATGTAGCTACAGGAGTAACAAATGATGTATTTTTTACCACTTTTCTTGTAAGTATGCAACATACATAGAAAGAGGACTTACCTGAGCATGAGAATGTTGAAAATAGCTCAAAAGAAGTAGTATAAACTTCAAGAATACCTCCAGAAATAGAAGATAAACCTTTGCATGTTGGTGGCCAGAGAAACCATGTTGAGAAAGCAAAAGTGCAAAATAAGGATTTTAAGGTTCAAACCTTCTTTTTGGTTGAATGCCGATTATGGGCATGATGGTTTTTTGACTTCTTTTTTGTGTGATTATCATTGCTATCTAAAGGTGCTCAAGGTCAACACTCATAAGTTTTAAGACCTAATGATGCCAAGGAGCCCGTGAGGGGTCTTTTCAAGATCAAATGATGCCTTTTTGCCCGTGCTTTTGTTTGAGGGTCTTTTTTGACCTTAGAGACATGATGATACAAGGATATACTTATTTGCCTTGATTTTTCATAAGGATGGAGTATGCAAGTCAAGGAGATAATGGCATAAAGATCACTTATGTATGAGAGGCATATTATGACATGTAGATGCAATAACATAGCATTATGGCATGGGAGTCATAAGAATGAAAGAAAGTATGCAAGTAATGATAAATGCATGATGACTATATTTTTTTGACATATGCATGGATGAGATCATAGGATGCATGAGGTGATTATGTAAATCAAAGGGGAGTTATAAGGAGTTTTATTTTTTAAAACCTTTTGAAAATAATTACCCTCATCTTGCATGACTTAGAAACTAATAAAACAAATGTAAACAAATAATAAAGTAATGCAATTATAAATTACTTTATTATTTGTCACAAAGTTGTATAAGTCAAAAGATAGACAAATTTATAGCAAATATTAAAGTAAATCATGTTGATTACTTTATTATTTGTTCACATTGTTTTTCCTCATCCCAAAATCATGCAAAATCAGGAGATGGAGTTAACTGAGCTATTTGGGAGCTTTTGCATGATTTTTGGTCAAAATAGGAGTTTGGTGCACCACTTGGTCAAACTAGGGGTGAGAGGCTCTTTGGGGCTATTTTAGCTCATTTTCCACAATTATGACCCTATTTTTTAGGAATTTTTATGCTTGCTTGTGAATCAACTTGGAGGAGTTATTTTTAGAGTACAGTTGAACTGTAGTGCTTTTTCCATGCACTTGAGGGTTCATTTTTGATATATTGGAGAAAAACTTATGTTTTCTCAGTTCTTGCATTCTATTCTCTCTTACACATTTCAGAGAGGCAGAGTTTGTTTGTAACTCATTTTTATTGATTTTATACAGTACAACAGGTTACAGGTTATCTTTTTTGCCATTTATGTAGATTTTCTTTTATTTTCAGTAGGAATAAGTATCTACCTTCTCATTTATGCTATCTTATGAATGATTGGATGAGATTTTATTGTGTTTCAGTATCAGAACCTTTAAATCCTTATCTCATTTATACTTGCATGCATTCAAGGTAGTGAAGAATCACATGTCATAGGTTGTGCATTAAAATAATCTTTTTCCATGTTGTGAGAACCCATTTTTTCCTTCAGGAGATAGTTTATTCAAGCCTTCTTTTTGAATCATTTGTGTGATTAGATTTGCAAAAATTGATTTGTGTGGCTCGATACTCTAAAAATTATTGTGAATTAAAGCTACACGTTTCTATCAATTAGGTGCATCACCCATTTAAATTCTAGTTTGAGTATATCCATTAAAAAGCCTTTTTAATTCTTTTCCTACAAAGTCAGAAGGGAACTAACCCATAATCTAGAAGTCTACTTTCACCATAGGGTATCCACAACCTGAAAGTATTCCAATGTTACACAGGATTGCTGAGCCTCATAGGTTTGCATCATGGGTGCAATCCTAGGTGATAATTGTTTTTGGCACATCCTGTGAGACAGATTGAACTATTTCAATCTAAAAGTATGTTCATATATCACTGATATTTGGTGTGTGTGTCAGTGATCTTAGCCTTTGGAGTCAATAAATCAACACATCTGGTGACTCTAAGTGACATTTCTACTGGTTTCAGTATGATCAGGTGTTGTTTTATTTCAAGTAATTCTGGTTTCAGTTTGTTTTCTAGCTTTTGAGTGAGTAGGCATGTGCATCATTCATGGGAACATGTCATATCATCCATACAATCATGCAAATGTTGCTAATCCATGGTGCAGGAGCACCTTCTTTGTAGTGCAGGGCCATATTTTCTTTTTTTGTTTCATAAGGCTCTTAAGCCATTTCATATTGTAATAAGGATCAATTTGGTCCCATTGATGTAATTAGGCAAGGCAAACATGTGTTTTTACTTGTTTGAGGAGTAAGACCAACGGCTAACTGATTTGAATATCAGTTTGCATGGTTGGAGGGAAATAACTGCTATCTCTACCTCTTTTCTAGAGGCAGGCAGTATGCAATAGGGAGAAGCATATGCACTGTTGCGAAGATTTGATAATGAACAATAGAGTTTTCTGGGTGTAACATACTATTCCATCTGTGTGTCCTTGTTTCTTTTATCTTGGTCTCAAATCTGGTGTATTCATGTATAATTAGATGCTAATTATTAGTTCCTAGTGTTCCTGTAGTGTGCAAACGGTGTAATATTGGGATTCCCACAGAGGCTGGTTTGTAACCTAGGAGTTAGGGTTTGGTTCTCAAATGGAGTTCCTTTCCTCTATCCACTGAAGTCTTGTGTAGTGTCGGTGTGATGGAGGGAAGTTGCCTAGGATCTGTGTTTTTCATGTTCGCACCTAGGAATCCAAGGAATTTGGTCAGATTCGACTGGGCATCTCCATGTGACTAGTCATGAAATCATTGAGAAGAGATCAGATGTCATTTGGGGATCAGATTGGTCTAAGAGATCGAAGGTCTGGTATGGGAATCGACCTAATTCTTATTCTGTCAAAGGGAACTCTGTATCGAGTGTTGCAGAGCAATTTGGAGTCCATCGGTGTAACACAGAGTATCGGAGTAGCTTTTTGAAGAGCTTCCGATAGACAATCTCTACCCGATGAGTAGGCATTGGTGACAAACAGGCCTTGTCTGGCCAAAGGTGTTCACTCTAATATACACCACATTGTATAGTGTCGGAGACACATACAACCTTGTCTGACCGAAGATGGAGGAGTCTAGACCCCACACATTGCAAAGTGAAATGTATGCATCGGCATGACCGGAGGCATCAGCTGAGGAAATTATACTGGGCTAACGGTAGATGGTTTCACCGATTGGGGTGAGACTTGAGAAGTGTCACCGATGAGGGGTTTATCAGTCTGAGGAGGTATGTTGGAGGAGAAGATCAAAGTCTGGTCGACAACTCAAGTTTGGCTGACGAAGATTGTTCGAAGAGTCATCGAGGTGACGGAAGATATCGGTCTAAGATTTGTTGGTGTCACCGACGGTAGAAGTCATAACGACAAGGAAGTGGACCTTGGCAAGACGGAGCATATTGGACAGAGATAATTCTTGTTGACTGACAGTCTGGGTGTTGCCGATAGGCAACCAATATTGAACTTCCCATCAGTGTAAGGAAGGCTTCAGGAAGACTTCTGGCGGATCGGCCGATGTGCAAGGTGTTGCCGATAGGCAACTAACCGATACGGAGATATCGGTGGGACTTGAGTCATCAGAAGAGGGGATCGGAGTCACAGTGAAGAGGGAAGTCAACCTGAAGAAGGTGATTAACCGTTGTGGTTAAGTATTTGGAAGCCGCGGTCATCGGGAAGAGTATAGAGATCAGCGAGAGAAATAGGAAGTAGCTCGATAGTAGTTTGTTTGGCCGATAGGGAAGTTATCACCAAGACATAGCTCGGGTCTAGCCGATTATAGTTTGAGGACCTTTCATTGTACACTCTGCATCAATCCACCATCTTATCAGCCATATCAAATCAACCATGCCGTTGGTTTTAGCCCAAATTCTATTATTTTTCAAGGAAACTAGCATGCACAGTATGATTACCAACCACCAATCCCTGCTCAACCTGCATATCAGCCTACATATGTTTAAAATTAGCCCCAAGAAGCCCATCATGTTTCCAACCAGTATGGCTATTCTCCCGATCAAACTCCAAATTTTGAAAACATGAGCTTTAGAGATATAAGGTTGTACTTGGAGGGATAGTTGAGTGAGATTGGGGGAAATCAAGGGTATGAAGGATATCAAGAATATAATTTGCAACAGGAAGAGTTGGCTTATCAAGCATATCTTTATGAGCAAGAGTTGGAGGCACAAAGGTTATAGTTTGAGAGGGAGATAATTGCAAAAGAGGAGCAAATGAAGTTTTTGTTTTCTCAAACACAATGACATGAGATCCAAACAACTCCTTTTATTCTAGATCAGCCTGCTCAAGATGAGGTTAGTAGGTATGAATTTCCAAATTTCAAGCAAAGTGAGTATTCTAACCCTCCTAAGGTCAAGATTCCTAGTTTTAGAAATCCCTTACCATTACAAGAGCTTATGTTGGCATAATCTGAATTTGTTATGCTTCAAGACCAGCCACTTGAGGAGCCTTCTTTCCTCCAAGAAACTCAAGAAACTCCCCGAAGTCTCCAAATTCCAAGTTTTAGAAGTTCTAATTTTGCTCAGAAGCCCTTTTGCATTCAAAACTAGTCCATTAATCCTTAGTTTCAGTCATATCAAGTACCTGAACCAAGTCATCAAAGTTTTGAACAATCATGGTAACCTTCTTGGACTAAGCATTCTAGTTATAAAATGCCATATCTTGTTAAGGCTACCCCTCCCATACCAATCCAAAATCGGGAAGAGGAAAAGGTAGTAAAATCCAAACCAATCAAGATTCCAAGTTGGTGTGGTGAACAAGAGGTTCCCAAAGTCCAAATTCTAAGTTTCAGATAAGGTGAGTCTCCTCGATCTTCCCAAGTTGAAATTCCAAGTTTTAGGAGCTTCCCTTCATTTCAAGATCCTATTATTGAGCAAGAAGCTAGCCCAACTATTAGTTTTCCAAACCCATTTTTTGAAGAAAGTATTCCTATGTTCAATACACTATGCTTCATACAAGAGAAACCTATTCTTGAGAAGGTTCAACCTACAATTCCTTAAGAGTAGCCTTTTCCTAAGCTTGTGTAATCTCTAGAGCCTCAAGAAAATCAGCTTCCTAATCCAAGTATTACCATCCTATCCATATATAAGCCCAATGAAGTTTTGTTTCCTCAAGAAAATCAAATTGTTGATCAAGAAAAAGAAGTAATTATGGAAACAAAAATGGGTCTTACACATGCTGATATGCTTGTTCAAGAGGTCCAAAATGATAAGACAGAGCTGCTGCAAGAGATACAGGAGGTTGTAGTTGAGGGACAACAAATTCTAGATTAAGGAATGGCTGATAGTTTTCAAGTATTGACTAATTTATTGATGAATTACCACCTTTTTTGGATGATGAAGAAAGCATATGTCAGATCACACCCATACTAGCTCTAGAATAGTAAGACAAGAAGGAAAAATAAGGTAAATATGTTGATGTTCTAACCCCTCAACAAGGCTACAATAAGGTAATAAACAATCCTCTTCCTCAACAAAACAATAATCAAAATGAAGAGTACTCATTTTGGGATAAGCTTGAATTATTTGTTTCAAGTTTAGACTCTAGACTTCCATCTTTTGAAGAAGGATTTGCATGAAGATAAGCAATGTTGATTGAACTAGCATCATTGCCCAGTTTTGGGCAGTAGGATGAAGGGAATCAGTTAGGCTAAGTGCAAATTCAGGAAGAATCAAATGAGGACAGTTATGTTTTGGAAGGTTAGGAGGTTAATTCACAAGAAAAGGTTGTTCAAGTAGAGCGAGAAAAGTAACAAATCATAGATTTTGAAGGCATGAGCTTTGAAAGCCATCATGAAGATAAGTTAGAGCATACATTGCATGATGAAATTATTCATGAAGAGGATTTATTCTCAACTATCGTTGAAAATTTTTGCTCTAACATTGTTGATAACTTAGCATCTTTCAAGGCAAAAGTTTGTGATCAACGTAATCAAGTGATCAAAGAGGTTGTGGTTGAAAAAAACAATTGACAAAGGAGAATCCAACAAAAAGAATTATCATTTTATCATCTCAAAAGGATGCCCAATTAGGCATCTTTCTAGAATTGAGATTCCAAGCATACTTGATGAGGTTTCAATAAAAGGACAGCAGATCCAACTTATCCATTCACTCCAAACCAGAAGCATGGTTGGTCATATTCAAAGGATGAGTGAGTTTGTCTACATTCTTTATGAAGCATTGTAGCAGTTAATTGAGTATCTTCTTGTGCTTCATCTAGTTTCAACTGTTCATAAGCATGTAAATCAGTGTTCTTTGTTGAGAAATGGTAGCTACTTTAACCAAACAGTAAATGGATTCGTTTGAGGCTTTCACAGTTGTTTGTTTGGGGTAGGGTAGTTTTCAAGTTAATAAAGTGCTCAAAGCACATTTCCTTTCAATTTTGTTTTGTTTTCCAATAAGTGTAGTTGCACAATTAGTTGGTCCTGTCCTAAACAAAACCATGATAGTTGTTTTTAGTATTTTTTTGCTGCTGTATTTTTTCTGTCAATTGAATTACAGAAGGGTTTTCAAGATTATAGAGGACAAAAGTTGACTCCATGCCTAATGGATAATTTAGGCAACTGGTTTATATGCTTACCAGGCAAGCATTCAGCATAAATCACTAGAAATGTTACCAATTTTTCACCTACAACTCAAATTAGTAGAGCCGAAATAGTTCATTACATTTGAGGTGAAGAATATTCTAACACATTCCTACTATGCTTAGACCATGACATATTTTTAAGTGTTTGAGAAAGGTTTGATTTCAATTTTGTTGTTCAGAGTAAAGAGAAATAAAGAAAAGTACATTTTGAACTAAAGACATTGCTTTGATTCAATGCTGAAATGTTTCATTCATTTTGCCAATAAGGTATACACAGTATTGCACAAGTATTGTATTTGTATTCATTAGAAAGAACAAAGTAATCAATGGTCTGACACAAACTATGGGATTAGCTTAAACAATGCGACATAATATATGGTATGTATCTAAAGATAAATGAAATGAAAAGAAGCATAAAGGGAAAATGCATATCCATCATTATCTGAGATAGCTTTGGCTAGATCTTCTTTGTCTTGCTCCTCCTCTCCTGATCTCCAAGTGAACCTGCATCATGCTAAACAATTGGTTAGAGCTCTGGCTATGAATCTCCCTAGGTTCCCAACCAATAGAAACACAACACATATCATGAAGCATTGGATCAATAAGAAAGAGAGCCAGAAAGATCAAATCATCACATGAGTATTGTATTCATTGTTTTATCTAATTTTTTTGTGCAATGTGTAGGTACAAGTACATTCATCATTATGCAAGAGATTTTAGCATGTGGTAAAAAATGGGCTCCCACAAGGGTTGAGCCCAGCATGCTGCCCCTTGATCTTAAGGGGGATATAAGATAAGTGAAGTGACTTTCAGACCAATAAATAAAAACATATTCTGATTGAGAGTCAATGACAACACTAATGCATAGGGGACAACCTTGCAAGAGGACAAACATGTCCATCATTAAAGACTACATTACAGAGAAAGAGCAGTCCAATGAATGAACCAATCACAATGAAGGGGGAATATTCGTATATATTAATGATAATGACAGTCTTATAGAGCAACAAGGACCTAAGACTTTAGCAATGCCTTATGAGGATAAGTTTCCATGTAGATTACATGAGATACATAGAGATCAAGGTACAGGTGGAAGGCAACCATCCTCAGTACATAGTATACCTTTGAACCAAGAGTTAGATACCATACATTTAAATCAAGAAGACAAGTGTACAAATCAAGGAGAGGTATCTTTCACATCTGTACAAAGAAGAACAACCACCTGAGTGGGCAGCATACAAGGAATCCATAACAACTTTCCAATCATAATGGAACATGCCTTATGAGGATAATTTTCCATGTAGATTACATGAGATACATAGAGCAGATACAGAATGCAAACTCCAAAATAACAAGGCATCAAGATCAAGATGTATGAAAAGAGTATAGGAGGTGTAACTATAGTCATCAAGAGCAGCCCATAGTCATGTCCTCAATGCAAATGAAGATGAAGGACAAGTGAAATGCATTACAAGTTCATGCAATGAAGGATATAGGTGCAACCATATGAATTAAGAGCAATCTACAGTCATAAGTAATGGCATATGCAAGATAAAGCCATGAAATAGTGCATGATAGAAGGACTATAAATCATAAAGAAAACTCATTATGCCATCAGTGAAGAGGTAGAATACACATAACATGTTTTTATGCTACAGGAGCCATGAAGAGTACAACTATAGGTGTAGTGAGCATTTAGAAGATACAATTAGCTTAAAGTGACTATAAGATAGGCCACTGTAACTTTCATCAATGAAGAATATGAGCTTCCAATCACATATACAATCATATGGAGTAGCAGAGTATACAATCAACATGTCAGCCTTTGCTAAGATGAGGATACAGTTAACATTTTATGAAGCAATGGAGAAGAAATAAAGATCACAGTCATTTCTTTTCAACTGACTGTCTCAAGTGCCAATGATAACACTGCGTGAAGAAGCCTTAAGGAGTAAGTGAAACCCTATTAGGGTTTGTAGTAAATAAAGAAAAACCCCTTTCATCACATTATGCCATGAAGACCAAGTAAATATGATGCAGAAAAAGGTGAACATAATGCTAGAAGCAATGATACTAGGGTTTACTCACAAAATAGCAAAAGATGGAGTATATATTTACCAAACCTTACTAGGGTTTACCCATGCCATACGAAAGATAGGGTTGGATTTTACTTTTTCATTTAAAAACAATTGAACAAACAATAGAGAGAAGAAAGTAAAGATGGATGTAAAGAAACCCTTGCATCATATACACAACCCAAGCTATATCATTGTGCCATGAAGGCCAAGCTAGAGGAAAGGAGTATGCAGTGCAAGATATAGGAGACAATCATCATAATGAAAGTGACAAAAAACCAATGTAGAAATGATGTAGGAGCAACCTTGTTTCAAAGCAATCTTGCATCAGCAAAAAAATTTGCATTTTAGTTTGTTTGTAGTTTGTTTCTTTTCAGTTTGGTTCAGGCAGTTTAGTCAGAAGTAGTTTTAGCTTGTGGTCCAGTTTTGGCATTTCACATCTTGTAGATCTAGACTTAGCATCTACATTCATCCATCTACATCATATAAAGAATTTAGAGCATTTGGATCAGTTACCAGAAAGATATCACTATCAGAAGATCAACTTTTTTCTCAGAGCAAAGCATCATGACAGTCTCAGATAATCAACTAAAGGAGAAGGCTTGCGGATTGTTCCCTGACTTGCAGATCCTAATGACACATCATTCAATGATCCTTGGTTCATGGTTGACCTTACCTAGATGTCTATACATTGTTCCATTCATTTGAGGAAGTGTTATATGCATTTAGGTCTGACCTATCTGTGAACACATTACAACTTTTCATTGGAGTTTGTGACCTTCCTTGGCTGACGCAGAGGAATCTATTGGTCTGGAAATGATTTATATTGATGTAATAGATCCCTAGGAAAGTAGTTCAGAAGTTATCAATTGATTCATAATCCTCAGTTTAGATTTTGTGCGAAGGAGCTTCAAAGCTTTATCTTGTGCATGTATGTGATCAGGCCTTTGAGCCCATATTGTAAGTCCGCATGTTGCCGGCCAGATTGTATTTGAATTCTATGATATATTGAATGACTGAATCTGCATTTGTTCCATTTCCTTGAGTTGTTTTTGTTGTGTTTACTCTTGCTGCACAGTCTAGATAGTTCATTTTGTGAACCCTCCTACCGTCACTGCACCAAGTGGTATTAGAGTGAAAGTTTGATTCTTTGGAGTGAATTGGCGAAGAGGATTCTGTAAGATATTATTTTGAGTAGATCACTAACCTGAGGTAGGTTACTTTTGAGCAACTGATTGCCGATTGAGAGGCAGTTGTCACTTGTAGCCCGATCACTGAATTTGAGGCAGTTTGCACTTGATCCTAGGAAGATGTTGCTGTGAAGAGTTCCTCCTATTGGTACAATGGCTAATAGAATGGATAAGATGATGGAGTTGATGAGAAAAATATGAATCCATTTGGATACTGTTGAAGAAGGTAGGTGAAGAGGATTGACACCTAGACCTAATGTTAAAAGTGATGATGAAGAAGAATTTCAATCTGTTGAACAAACTGGTCAAACCCTAGAAGGTAATGAAGAAGAAGAATTGGATCAGTTAAAGATGTTGTGAGCTATTTCAAATATTGGAAAGAAACCTAGAGTTGATGTTCCAAATTATACTGGTAATTTGAACCCTGAAGAGTTGATTGACTGGATAAATGATATGGAAGAATACTTTGAATATGAGGAGGTTGAAGATCCAGAAAAGGTGAAATTTGCAAAGATAAAGATGAAAGGACATGCTGCTATATGGTGGAAAGAAGTTTAGTTGGAAAGAAACAAAAGAGGGAAAGAAAAGATTACAAAATGGGATAGGATGGTGACAAAGTTGAAGAATCAATTTATACCTGCTGACTATGAGTTGGAGCCACTGAAAAAGATTGCAAAAACTAAGACAAAAGGAGAAAATTGTAAAGGAGTATACTGAGGAATTTCATAAGATGATCATAAGGACAGGACATAGTGAAGCAAGCAAGGAGAAAGTGGCTAGATACATCAATGGACTGAGATTGAACATTCAAGAAGAACTAAGTTTGGTAAGGATGACATCTTTGGAAGAAGCATATTAGTTTGCCCTGAAGGTTGAAGAGAAATTAAATAAGAGGCATGATCAGAGACAGAGAGATAGAGGAGTTAAACTTCAGAGAGGTAGAATATTTTCTAGAGGAGACAGATCATTTATGGAGAAAAACAAGTTTGATAGCCCATTGAAGAAGGATGATAGAGATAACAATGCTAACCAGAGAGATGACAAAAAATTTTACCAAAGAGGAAACCCTAGTGCATACTGGAACGAAGGATACATAAGAGAAGGAAGAGGATTTGATAAGAGGATGTTCAGAGGTACTTGTTTCAAGTGTGGAGGTGAAGGACATAGAGCATTTGAGTGTAATCAGGGTAGTACAAGTAAGAGGATGGAAAATAGTGGAAGAGCAGCCTATGTTGAAGAAGAACCTATTGAATCACCCAGTTCAATTGACAAACCTAAGAAAGGAGAATCATTAGTGATGAGGAGAGCACTATTTCAAATAGAGATAAATGAGGAACCACCGTAGAGGAAAAGTTTATTGAGAACTAGATGAAAATCTGGAGGTAAGTGTTGTAAAGTTGTGATTGATAGTGGTAGTTCATATAACCTAGTTTCAGAGGAGATGGTGACTAAGCTAAAGTTGGAAAGATTGAAACACCCTAAGCTTTATCAGATAGCATGGATTTAGGATGATCATAAGGTACTAGTAAGTGAACAATGTTTGGTGAAATTTCACAGTGAATCTTATCATGATGAAATCTTGTGTGATATTATGCTTATGGATGTTTGTCATTTCTTGTTGGGTAGACCTTGGCAGTATGATAGAAAAGCTATACATGATGGGAGAAAGAATACATATACTATAACAACAAATGGAAAGAGAATTACTTTGATTCCTTTGGAAGATGATCCTAAGGGTAAAGTATGTAGGAATGCTAGAATCTATTTGGTAGATGGAAGAAAATTTCTGGATGGTTTGAGACATGAGAAAATGTGTTATGCATTGATTCCTAAGAAGCCTAAAACATTGAAGAAAGAAATTGAAGAGACACAACTGGAGGAGATAAGAGAGTTGTTGACAAAGTATGAAGACATCATATCAGATAATGTACCTGAAGGATTACCACCTATAAGGAGTATCAGTCATCACATGGACCTTATACTTGGAGCAAGTTTGCCTAACAAGGCAACACATAGGATGACACAGGTAGAGAATGGAGAATTGAATAGACAGATACATGAATTGTTGAGGAAAGGTTTGATCAGAGAAAGCTTGAGTCTGTGTGTAGTACCTATAGTGTTGGTACCTCAGAAAGATGGAGAATAGAGAATATGTACTGATTCTAGAGCAATAAACAAGATCATAGATAAGTATAGATTTCCTTTACCTAGGATGGATGATATCATGGATTGTTTGAGTGGAGCAAGATATTTCACAAAGATAGATTTGAAGAGTGGATACCATCAGATTAGAATCAGAGAAGGTGATGAATGGAGACTGCTTTTAAGACAAATGAATGATTGTGTGAGTGGTTAGTGATGCCTTTTGGAATGACAAATGCACCGAGTACTTTCATGAGATTGATGAATGAAGTTCTGAAGAAATTCTTGGGTAAGTTTGTGATTGTATATTTGGATGATATTGTGATTTTCAGTAAGAAAAAAGAACATTTGTGGCATATTAGACAAGTTTTGCAGAGACTGAGAGAAGAGAAATTGCTGATAAACATTAAGAAATGTAGTTTCATGAAGGAAGAGTCAGTCTATTTGGGATTTGTGATTTTTGCAAAAGGATTGAAGATGGACCTTGAGAAAGTGAAAGCAATTGTTGAATGGCCTACACCGGAGAGCATTGGAGAGGTTAGATTATTTCATGGATTGCCTAGCTTCTACCAGAAATTCATCAGAAATTTTAGTTTAGTTTGTAACCCTATGATAGAGACAATGAGAGGTGACAGAAAAGATTTTAAAGTGGACATCAGGAGTAGATAAAAGTTTTGAGTTGTTGAAGCAAAAAGTGACAAAACAACCTGTTTTGACATTACCGGATTTCAATAAGGTATTTCAAGTTAATTGTGATGCAAGTGGAAGTGCAATTGGAGCAGTATTAAGTCAAGAAGGTAGACCTGTAGCCTATTTCAGTGAGAAGTTGAATGATGCAAGGAGAAGATATTTAGTTTATGATCAGGAGTTCTATGCTATAATTCAAGCCTTGAAGAAGTGGAGACATTACTTGTTTCCTAAGTAGTTTGTGTTGTATATAGATCATCAAGTTTTACAATATTTGAATAGTCAAGGTAAGTTGAATCAGAGACATATGAGGTGGGTAGAGTTCATGCAGAGTTATACTTTTGTGTTGAAGCATAGGACTGGAAAATCAAACAAAGTTGTTGATGCCTTGAGTAGAAGAAGAAACTTGTTGACAGAAATGAGAGTTGAAGTGTTGGGATTTGATGAATTGAAGAACATGTATGAGGGAGACACTAATTTTGTAGAACCTTGGAAAGCATGCAAGGAACCTATTGTGACCGATAGATGTAAGTGGTTATATTATTTTATTCAAGAAGATATGTTGTTCAAAGGAAGTTAGTTGTGCATACCTAGAAGTTCAATGAGAGATAATTTGATCAAGGAGAAGCATAGTGGTGGATTGGTAGGACATTTTGGCATTGATCAAACAGTGGCCTTGGTGAGTGAAAATTACTTTTAGCATCAGATTCATAAGGATTTTTAGAGATTTGTGCAAGGTTGTAGAGTTTGTTAAGTTGCAAAATGGAGTAGTCAGAACACTGGATTGTATAAACCTTTAATAGTATCGGAGAGACCTTGGAAAGACATAAGAATGAATTTTGTAATTGGATTGCCTAAGACATAGAGAGGATATGATTCAATATTTGTAGTGGTTGACAGATTTTCAAAGATGGCTCATTTCATACCTTGTAAGAAGACAATAGATGTAGTGCATGTAGCTGACCTATTTTTCAAGGAGATTGTGAGATTGCATGGATTACCTAAGAGTATAGTTTCAGACAGAGATACAAAGTTTGTTGGATACTTTTGGAAGGTACTTTGGAAGAAGATGAAGACAGATTTGAAGTTTAGTTCTACTTTTCATCCACAGACTGATGGACAGATAGAGGTAGTGAATAAGAGTTTGGGAAACTTGTTGAGATGTTTGATTGGAGAGAAGACTGGAAGTTGGGACTTGATTCTTTCACAAGCAGAGTTTGCATACAATAATTTAGTAAATAGGAGTACTGAAAAAATACCTTTTGAGATTGTGACTGGAGTGAATCCTAGAGGAGTTGCAGAATTGAGAGACATAAGTATAGAGGAAAAGAGAAGTGTAGAAGCAGAAGAATTTGCAGATCATATGAAGATAGTGCATAATCAAGTGAAGAAGCATTTAGAGGGCATGAATAGTAAGTACAGAGAGAAGGCAGATGAGAATTGAAGACATAAGGAATTTGAAGTGGGAGATGAAGTAATGGTGTACTTGAGAAAAGAAAGATTTCCAGTTGGAACATATAACAAGTCAAAGATGAAGAAGTTTGGACCTTGTAAGATACTCATAAAATTTGATTCATGAAATGCATATGAAGTGGAGCTACCAAAAACATTGGGTATTTTATTTATTTTCAATATTACAGATCTCTATCAGTATCATGAAGCAGAGTTCAGTGACAACATGGAAGTGAACTTGAAGAAACAATTACCACAACAAACACCGGAGCAGATAGAAGACATTTTGGACATCAGAGTTAGACGCAGCACTAGAGGAAGACAATACAAAGAATATCTTGTGAAGTGGAAAGGTAGACCGGAAGAAAATTCATCTTGGATTTCATAGGCTGAGGTGGACCATCTTGGTTCTCCCCTAGCCCCAACAAAGTGAGGGACTCACTTTTTCAATAACCACAGATGTCTAATGCAAGAGCATCCTTGGTTCAAAGCAATCTTGCATCAACCAAAAACATTTGCATTTCAGTTTGTTTGCAGTTTGTTTCTTTTCAGTTCAGTTCAGGCAGTTCAGTCAGAAGCGGTTTTAGCTTGTGGCCCAGTTTTGGAATTTCACATCTTGTGGATCTGGACTTAGCATCTACATTCATCCATCTACATCATATTAAGAATTTAGAGCATTTGGATCAGTTACCAGAAAGATATTGCTATCAGAAGATCAACTATTTTCTCAGAGCAGAGCATCCTGACAATCTCAGATAATGAGCTGAAGGAGAAGGCTCGCAGATCATTCCCTAACTTACAGATCCTAATGACACATCATTCAATGATCCTTGGTTCATGGCCAACCTTCCCCAGAGGTCCACACATTGTTCCATTCATTTGAGGAAGTGTTCTATGCATTTAGGTCCGACTCATTTGCAAACATGTTAGAACTCTTCAACGGAGTTTGTGACCTTCCTTGGCCAACGTGGAGGAATCTATTGGTCCAGAAATGATATATATTGATGTAATAGATCCCTAGGAAATTAGTTTAGAAGTTAGTAATTGATTCATAATCCTTAGTTTAGATTTTGTGTGAAGGAGCTTCAATGCTTTATCTTGTACATATATGTGATCAGGCCTTTGAGCCCATATTGTAAGCCCACATGCTGTCAGCTAGATTGTATTTGAATTCTATGATATACTAAATGATTGAATCTGCATTTATTCCATTTCCTTGAGTTATTTCCATTATGTTTACTCTTGCTACATGGTCTGGACAGTTCATTATATGAACCCTCCTACCGTGAGTGCACCAAGAAACTGTCTCTCTTTCCTTATTTGTTACAACAAAATAAGAGTAAATATGTAGCAAATATAGAAACAAAAAAGAGGAGATTCTTTCATCATTATGTCACTATGCAAAAAACTAGAATGAATGCAGCTACAGGAGCAACAAATGATGTATTTTTTACCACTTTTTCTTGCAAGTATGCAAAATACACAGAAAGAGGACTTACCCAAGCATGAGAATGTTGAAAATAGCTCATAAACAACAGTATAAACCTCAAGAATGCCTCCAGAAATAGCAGAGAAACCTTTGCATGTTGGCGGCTAGAGAAACCATGTTGAGAAAGCAAAAGTGCAAAATAAGGATTTTAGGGTTCAAACCTTCTTTTTGGTTGAATGCTGATTGTGGGCATGATGGTTTTTTGACTTCTTTTTTGTGTGATTAGCATAGCTATCTAAATGTGCCCGAGGTCAACACTCCTAAGTGTTAAGACCTAATGATGCCAAGGAGCTTGTTAGGGGTCTTTTCAAGATCAAATGATGCCTTTTTGCCTATGCTTTTGTTAGAGGGTCTTTTTGGACCTTAGAGAAATGATTATACAAGGCTATAATTATTTGCCTTGATTTTTCATAAGGATGGAGTATGCAAGTCAAGGAGATAATGGCATAAAGATCACTTATGTATGAGAGGCATATTATGACATGGAGATGCAATAACATAGCATTATGGCGTGGGAGTCATAAGAATGAAATAAAGTATGCATGTAATGATAAATGCATGATGACTATATATTTTTGAACTATGCATGGATGAGATCATAGGATGCATGAGGTGATTATGTAAATCAAAGGGGAGTTATAAGGAGTTTTATTTTTTAAAACCTTTTGAAAATAATTACCCTCATCTTGCATGACTTAGAAACTAATAAAACAAATGTAAACAAATAATAAAGTTATGCAATAATAAATTACTTTATTATTTGTCACAAAGTTGTATAAGTCAAAAGATAGACAAATTTATAGTAAATATTAAAGTAAATCATGTTGATTACTTTATTATTTGTTCACATTGTTTTTCCTCATCCCAAAATCATGCAAAATCAGGAGATGGAGTTAACTGAGCTATTTGGGAGCTTTTGCATATTTTTGGTCAAAATAGGAGTTTGGTGTACCACTTGGTCAAACTAGGGGTGAGAGGCACTTTGGAGCTATTTTATCTCATTTTCTTGCAATTATGACCCTATTTTTCATGAATTTTTATGTTTGCTCGTGAATCAACTTGGAGGAGTTATTTTTAGAGTGTAGTTGAACTGTAGTTCTTTTGCCATGCACTTGAGGGTTCATTTTTGATATATTGGAGAAAAACTTATCTTTTCTCAGTTCTTGCATTCTATTCTCTCTTACACATTTCAAAGAGGCAAAGTTTGTTTGTAACTCATTTTTATAGATTTTATATAGTACAACAGGTTACAGGTTATCGTTTTTGCCATTTATGTAGATTTTCTTTTATTTTCAGTAGGAATAAGTATCTACCTTCTCATTTATGTTGTTTTATGAATGATTGGATGAGATTTTATTGTGTTTCAGTATCAGAACCTTTAAATCCTTATCTCATTTATACTTGCATGCATTCAAGGTAGTGAAGAATCACATGTCATAGGTTGTGAATTAAAATAATCTTTTTCCATGTTGTGAGAACCCAGTTTTTCCTTCAGGAGACAGTTTATGCAAGCCTTCTTTTTGAATCATTTTTGTGATCAAATTTGCCAAAATTGATTTGTGTGGATAGATACTCTAAAAATTATTGTGAATTAAAGCTGCATGTTTCTATCAATTAGGTGCATCACCCCCCATTTAAATTCTAGTTTTAGTATATCCATTAAAAAGCCTTTAAAATCCTTTTCTTGCAAAGTCAGAAGGAAACCAACCCATAATGTAGAGGTCTACTTTCACCATAGGGTACCCACAACCTGAAAGTATTCCAATGTTACATAGGATTGCTAAGCCTCACAGCTTCGCATCATGGGTGCAATCCTAGGTGATAATTATTTTTGGCACGTCCGGTGGGACCGATTGGACTATTTCAGTTTGAACGTATGTTCATATATCACTGATATTTGGTATGTGTGTTAATGATCTCAGCCTTTGGAGGCAAGAAATCACCACATCTGGTGACTCTGAGTGACATTTCTACTGGTTTAAGTATGATCAGGTGTTGTTTTATTTCAAGTAATTCTAGTTTCAGTTTGTTTTCCAGCTTTTGAGTGAGTAGGCATGTATATCTTTCTTGGGAACATGTCATATCATCCACCATATCATGAAAATGCTGCTAATCCACCATCTTATCAACCATATCAAATCAAGCATGCTACTAGTTTTAACCCAAATTCTATTATTTTTCAAGAAAACCAACATGTACAGTATGATTACCAACCACCCATCCCTGCTCAACTTGCATATCAACCTACATATGTTCAAAATCAGCCCCAAGAAGCCCATCTTGTTTCCAACCAGTATGGTTGTTCTCCCAATCAAACTCCAAATTTTGAAAACATGAGCATTAGAGATATAAGGTTGTACTTGGAGGGGCAATTGAGTGACATTGGGGGAAATCAAGGATATGAAGGATATCAAGAATATAATTTGTAGTAGGAAGAGCTGGCTTATCAAGCCTATCTCCATGAGCAAGAGTTGGAGGCACAAAGGTTACAGTTTGAGAGGGAGATAATTGCAAAAGAGGAGCAGATGAAGTTCTTGTTTTCTCAAACACAATGACATGAGATCCAAATAGCTCCTTTTATTCTATATCAACCTGCTCAAGATGAGGTTAGTAGATATGAATTTCCAAATTTCAAGCAAATTGAGTCTTCTAACCCTCCTAACGTCAAGATTCCTAATTTTAGAAATCCTTTACCATTACAAGATCTTATGTTGGCACAATCTAAATTTGTTATGCTTTAAAACCAGCCATTTGAGGAGCCATCTTTCCTCCAAGAAACTCAAGAAACTCCCCAAAGTCTCCAAATTCCAAGTTTTAGAAGTTTTGATTTTGCTTAGGAGCCCTTTTGTATTCAAAACCAGTCCATTAATCCTCAGTTTTAGTCATATCAAGTACCTGAACCAAGTCATCAAAGTTTTGAACAATCATGGCAGCCTTCTTGGACTAAGTATCCTAGTTATAAAATGCCAAATCTTGTTAAGGCTACCCCTCCCATACCAATCCAAAATTAGGAAGAGGAAAAGGTAATAAAATCTAAACCAATCAAGATTCCAAGTTGGTGTGGTGAATAGGAGGTTCCCAAAGTCCAAATTCTAAGTTTCAGACAAGGTGAGTCTCCTGGATCTTCCCAAGTTGAAATTCTAAGTTTTAGGAGCTTTCCTTCATTTCAAGATCCTATTATTGAGCAAGAAGATAGCCCATCTATTAGTTTTCCAAACCCATTTTTTGAAGAAAGTATTCCTATGTTCAATACATTATGCTTCATACAAGAGGAACCTATTCTTGAGAAGGTTCAACCTACAATTCCTCAAGAGCAACCTTTTCCCAAGCTTGTGCAGTCTCTAGAGCCTCAAGAAAATTATCTTCCTAATCCAAGTATTACCATCCTATCCATAGATGAGCCCAATGATGTTTTGTTTCCTCAAGAAAATCATATTCTTGATCAAGAAAAAGAAGTGATTGTGGAAACAAAAATGGGTATTACACATGCTGATATGCTTGTTCAAGAGGTCCAAAATGATAAGACAGAGCTTCTGTAAGAGATATAGGAGGTTGTAGTTGAGGAACAACAAACTCTAGATCAAGGAATGGCTGATAGTTTTCAAGTATTGACTAATTTATTTGATGAATTACCACTTGTTGTAGATGATGAATAAAGCATATGTCAGATCACACCCATACTAGCTCTAGAATAGTGAGATGAGAAGGAAAAATAAGGTAAATATGTTGATGTTCTGACCCCTCAACAATGCTGCAGTAAGGTAATAAATAAGCCTCTTCCTCAACAAAATGAAAATCAGAATGAAGAGGACTCATTTTGGGATGAGCTTGAAGTATTTGTTTCAAGTTTAGACTCTAGACTTCCATCTTTGAAGAAGGATTTGCATGCAGATGAGCAATGGTTGATTGAACTAGCATCAATGCCCAGTTTTGAGCAATAGGACGAAGGGAATCAGTTAGACAAAGTGCAGATTTAGGAAGAATTAAATGAGGACAGTCATGTTTTGGAAGGTCAGGAGGTTGATTTACAAGAAAAGGTTGTTCAAGTAGAGAGAGAAAAGCAACAAATCATAGATTTTGAAGGTATGAGCTTTGAAATCCATCATGAAGATAAGTTAGAGCATACATTGCATGATGAAATTTTTCATGAAGAGGATTTATTCTCAACTATCATTGAAAATTTTTGCTCTAACATTGTTGATAACTTAGCATCTTTCAAGGCAAAAGTTTGTGATCAACATAATCAAGTGATCAAAGAGGTTGTGGTTGAAAAAACAATTGACAAAGGAGAATCCAACAAAAAGAATTATCAGTTTATCATCTCAAAAGGATGCCCAATTAGACATCTTTCTAGAATTGAGATTCCAAGCATACTTGATGAGGTTTCAGTAAAAGGACAGTGGATCCAACTTATCCATTCACTCCAAAGCAACAACATGGTTGGTTATATTCAAAGGATGAGTGAGTTTGTCTACATTCTTTATGCAGCATTGTAGCAGTTTATTGAGTTTCTTCTTGTGCTTCATCTAGTTTCAACTGTTCATAAGCATGTAAATCAGTGTTCTTTGTTGAGAAATGGTAGCTACTTTAACCAAATAGTAAATGGATTCATTTGAGGCTTTCACAATTGTTTGGTTAGGGTAGGGTAGTTATCAAGTTAATAAAGTGCTCAATGCACATTTCCTTTTAGTTTAGTTTTGTTTTCCAATAAGTGCAGTTGCACAGTTAGCTAGGCCTATCCTAAACAAAACCATGATAGTTGTTTTCAGTAGTGCTTTGCTACTGTATTTTTTTTCTGTCAATTGAGTTGCAAAAGGTTTTTCAAGATTATCAAGGACAAAAGTTGACTCCATGCCCAATGGATGATTCAGGCAATTGGTTTATATGCTTGGCAGGCAAGCATTCAACAAAAAATGCTAGAAATTTTACCAATTTTTCACCTACAACTCAAATTGGTAGAGCTGAAATAGTTTATTACATTTGAGGTGAAGAATATTCTAACACATTCCTGCTATGCTTAGAACATGGCATATTTTTAAGTCTTTGAGAAACGATTTCAGTTTTGTTGTTCAGAGTAAAGAGAGAAAGAAAAGTACATTTTGAAATCAAGACATTGCTTTCATTCAGTGCAGAAATGTTTCATTCATTTTGCCAATAAGGTATACATAGTATTGCACAAATATTGTATTTGTATTCATTAGAAAGAAAAAAGCAATCCATGGTCCCACACAAGCCATGGGAGTAGCTTAACCAATGCGACATAATATATGCTATGTATCTGAAGATAAAAGAAATGAAAAGAAGCATAAAGGGAAAATGGATATCCATAATTGCCTGAGATAGCTTCGGTTGGATCTTCTTTGTCTTGGTCCTCTTCTCCTAATCTCCAAGTGAACCTGCATCATGGTAAACAATTGGTTAGAGCTCCGGATATGAATCTCCTTAGGTGCCCTACCAATAGAAACGCAACACATATCATGAAGCATTGGATCAATAAGAAAGAGAGCCAGAAAGATCAAATCATCACATGAGTATTGTATTCATTGTTTTATCTAACTTGTTTGTGTAATGTGTAGGTACAGGTACATTCATCATTATGTAGGACATTTCAGCATGCGGTAATAAATGGGCTCCCACAAGGGTTAAGCCCAGCATGCTACCCCTTGATCTTAAGGGGGATATAAGATAAGCGAAGTGACTTTCAGATCAATAAATAAAAACATATTCTGATTGAGAGTCAATGACAACACCAATGCATATGGGTTAGCCTTGCAAGAGGATAGTCATGTCCATCATTAAAGACTACATTATAGAGATAGAGCAGTCCAATGCATGAACCAATCACACTGAAGGGGGAATAGTCATATATATTGATGATAATGCCAGTCTTACAGAGAAACACAGACCTAAGACTGTAGCAATGCCTTATGAGGATAATTTTGTATGTAGATTACATAAGATACATAAAGTGCAAAGTACAGGTGGAAGGAAACCGTGCTCAGTATATAGCATACCTTTGCACTAGGAGTTAGATACCATACATTTAAATTAAGAAGACAAGTGTACAAATCAAGGAGAGGTATCTTTCACATTTGTGCAAAGAAGAACAACCACCTAAGTGGGCAGCATACAAGGAATCCATAACAACTTTCCAAGCATAATGGAACATGCCTTATGAGGATAATTTTCCATGTAGATTACATGAGATACATAGAGCAGATACATAATGTAAACTCCAAAATAACAAGGCATCAAGATCAAGATGTATGAAAAGAGTATAGGAGGTGCATCTATAGTCATCAAGAGCAGCCCATAGTCATGTCCTCAATGCAAATGAAGATGAAGGACAAGTGAAATGCATTACAAGATCATGCAATGAAGGATACAGGTGCAACCATATGAATTAAGAGCAATCTACAATCATAAGTAATGGCATATGCAAGATAAAGACATAAAATAGTGCATGATAGGACTATAAATCACAAGGAATACTCATTATACCATCAGTGAAGAGATAGAATATACATGACATGTTTTTATGCTATAGGGTCCATGAAGAGTATAGTTATAGGTGCAGTGAGCATTTAGAAGATACAACTAGATTAAAGTGATGATAAGATAGGCCACTGTCACTTTCATCAGTGAAGAATATGAGCTTCCAATCATATATACAGTCGTATAGAGCAGCAGAGTATACAATCAACATGTCAACCTTTCCTAAGATGAGGATACAGTCAACATTTTATGAAGCAATGGAGAAGAAATAAAGATCACAGTGATTTCTTCTCAGCTTACTGTCTCAAGAGCCAATTATAACACTATGTGAAAAAGCCTTAAGGAGTAAGTGAAACCCTAGTAGGGTTTGTAGTAAATAAAGAAAAACCCCTTTCATCACATTATGCCATGAAGACCAAGTAAATATGATGCAGAAAAAGGTGAACATAATGCTAGAAGCAATGGTATTAAGGTTTAGTCACAAAATAGCAAAAGATGGAGTATATATTTACCAAACCTTACTAGGGTTTTACTGTGCCATACGATAGATAGGGTTGCCTTTTAATTTTTCATTTCAAAAAAGCCGGACAAACAATAGAGAGAAGAAAGTAAAGATGGATGTAAAGAAACCCTTGCATCATATACACAAAACGAAAGCTATATCATTGTGCCATGAAGGCCAAGCTAGAGGAAAGAAGTATGCAATGCAAGATACATGAGACAATCATCATCATGACAGTGACAAAAAATCAGTGTAGAAACTGTCTCTCTTTCCTTGTCTGTTACAACAAAATAGAGCAAATATGCAGCAAAAATAGAAACAAAAAAGAGGAAATTCTTTCATCATTATGTCACTATGCAAAAAACAAAAATGAATGCAGCTACATGAGCAACAAATGAAGTATTTTTTACCACTTTTTCTTGCAAGTATGCAAAATACGCAGAAAGAGGACTTACCCGAGCATGAGATTGTTGAAAGTAGCTTAGAAGTAGAAGTATAAACCTCAAGAATGCCTCCAGAAATAGCAGAGAAACCCTTGCATGTTGGCAACCAAAGAAACCATGTTGAGAAAGCAAAAGTGCAAAATAAGGATTTTAGGCTTCAAACCTTCTTTTTGGTCAAATGCCGATTCTAGGCATGATGGTATTTTGACTTCTTTTTTGTGTGATTATCATTGCTATCTAAAGGTTCCCAAGGTCAAAACTCATAAGTGTTAAGACCTAATGATGCCAAGGAGCCCATGAGGGGTCGTTTCAAGATCAAATGATGCCTTTTTGCCCGTGCTTTTGTTTGAGGGTCTTTTTTGACCTTAGAGACATGATTATACAAGGCTATGATTATTTTCCTTGATTTTTCTTAAGGATGGAGTATGCAAGTCAAGGAGATAATGGCATAAAGATCACTTATGTATGAGAGGCATATTATGACATGAAGATGCAATAACATAGTATTATGGCATGTGAGTCATAAGGATGAAATAAAGTATGCAAGTAATGATAAATGCATGATGACTGTATTTTTTTTACCTATGCATGGATGAGATCATAGGATGCATGGGGTGATTATGTAAATCAAAGGGGAGTTATAAAGAGTTTTATTTTTTAAAACCTTTTGAAAATAATTACCCTCATCTTGCATGACTTACAAACTGATAAAACAAATGTAAACAAATAATAAAGTAATGCAATTATAAATTACTTTATTATTTGTCACAAAGTTGTATAAGTCAAAAGATAGAAAAAATTATATCAAATATTAAGGTAAATCATGTTGATTACTTTATTATTTGTTCACATTGTTTTTCCTCATCCCAAAATCATGCAAAATCAGGAGAAGGAGTTAACTGAGCTATTTGGGAGCTTTTGCATAATTTTTGGTCAAAATAGATGGAGTTTGGTGTACCACTTGGTCAAACTAGGGGTGAGAGGCACTTTGGAAGATTTTAGCTCATTTTCATGTAGTTATGACCCTATTTTTCAGGAATTTTTATGCTTGCTCGTGAATCAACTTGGAGGAGTTATTTTTAGAGTGCAATTGAACTGTAGTGCTTTTTCCATGCACTTGAGGGTTCATTTTTGATATATTGGAGAAAAACTTATGTTTTCTCAGTTCTTGCATTTTATTCTTTCTTACACATTTCAGAGAGGCAGAGTTTGTTTGTAACTCATTTTTATAGATTTTATACAGTACAACAGGTTACAGGTTATCTTTTTTTCCATTTATGCAGATTTTCCTTTATTTTCAATAGGAATAAGTATCTACCTTCTCATTTATGCTATTTTATGAATGATTGGATGAGATTTTATTGTGTTTTAGTATCAAAACCTTTAAATCCTTATCTCATTTATACTTGCATGCATTCAAGGCAGTGAAGAATCATAGGTCATAGATTGTTCATTAAAATAATCTTTTTCCATGTTGTGAGAACCTAGTTTTTCCTTCAGGAGACAGTTTATTCAAGCCTTCTTTTTGAATCATTTTTGTGATCAGATTTGCCAAAATTGATTTGTGTGGATAGATACTCTAAAAATTATTGTGAATTAAAGCTGCATGCTTCTATCAATTAGGTGCATCACCACCCATTTAAATTCTAGTTTTAGTATATCCATTGGAAAGCCTTTTTAATCCTTTTCATGCAAAGTCAGAAGGGAACCAACCCATAATGTAGAGGTCTACTTTCACCATAGGGTACCCACAACCTAAAAGTATTCTAATGTTACACAGGATTGTTGAGCCTCATAGCTTTTCATCACACGTGCAATCCTAGGTGATAACAATTATCACCTTTTTTTCATAAAATCATTTGATGTATATATTTAGTTGCTCTAATATTTATTTTAAATATATTACTTGTCTTCTAATACGTATAATCCTTCTTATGGTTGGCCATCGTAATGCAAGTCAACTAGCATTAAATATTTCATTTCTTCCAAAGGGGAATATTATGATCTTCCTTCAATGGTCATATTATAATCTTTTATTTATATATTCATCTTTAGGTTGGTCGTCCAATATCATGCTCTCTTCAACGGGAATGTGTAATAGACTTCTCTTATATTTTCTTTGTCATCAATGACTCCATATTCCATTAATTTCATTTATACTTCTTGACAACAATGATAACCTGTTCTTATACTCTTGTCTGTTCATGACTATCTTCTTAATATTAATGACAACATGTGTATGCACCTTTGACATTAACAAGAATCTTTGACAATCTCTTCATTCTTCCTTTGACATCAACGAAAATATGTCTTCTCACCTTTGACATCAATGACAAACATTCAAACAATCTCCCCCTTTGTCATTGATGTCAACACTCCTTTTGCTTTTCTCCTCTATACTCTATCTCTTCTCCTTTGATATCAATGGCAAAGGGATGTAGCATACTTCTCTTCTTCATAATATGATTCTCTTTCTTGTGATGCTCCCCCTGTCTGTAAGGTTCCCCCTTTCTTGGGATTCCTTTTGCTCTAATTCTCCCTCTTTGTCTCTTTGTCTCTTGGATGATATGCTTCCTCTATAGCTGTCCAAAATTAATTTTGATGATCTTCTCAAGTTTTAACAAATTAGGAACTTGCTTTGTTATCCTATCATTCACCATGTCTTCAACTCTTAACTAGAATCTCCTGTTGTCTGTAATGATTTCACTTGACATTAATGGCATTAGTCTTCCATTCTATACCTCTCTTTTTTTGAAACTTTCAATGGTAAGGAATCTCCATCTATCTATGATTTTTCTCTTTTTCTTCCATGGAGTTGTAGCTTTCAACCTTTCTATAATTCTTCCCCCTTTTATGATTTCTCCTTCACATCTTCTTGCACCATGATAACAAATTAGAACATAGTGGTCCATATTCCTATTCTCTCACCCATAGCATCTTGGTCATAATTTTTTCCTTCTCTCATTTGTCTCAAGTCTTCTAAGCTCTCTATCATCTTGACATCAATTCTCCTTCACTTCATTATAAGGTAGCTTTCTAGTATGTAGTCTGCTATTATCATATCATTCTCAATGTGTCATATTTCTTATGCCTTTAGTTGATCTATCTTGAATTTGTCCTCTCTACGGAGCTAAATTAATGCAATGGTTAGTGTTATACCTTGCATAACCACCCCATCCTTGAGACAGATTGGGACCCCACTTTTTTCTGCTTCCCTACCCCCTTTTTTAGGTTTGTGTGTTTTTGCCTCAAAAACATAAGTTTTTGAGCCTCTTTGTTAACCCCCGGGGGTTTTCTTTTCCCAGGATCGTGGGTTCCCCAGCCAATTTTAGCTCTGGGGACTAGGTCCTTTTAACCGATCAGGACCTACAACCTTGATCGACCCTTTTGTCTGATTGGGACCTGCAGTGCCGATCAACCCTTTTGTTCAATCGAGACCTGTGGTCCTAATCAGTCCTTGGACTCTGGATCCCCTTTTCTCCCCTGTCCCTGGAGTCCCCTTTTTGTTTTGGCCCCTGCTCCCAATGAGTCTCACTGGGACCGCGGGGCCCACTTGGCCTTTTGGTCATTTTGTTGTGTGTCCGCGAGACCCTTTTCGTCTTGCATCCCCGCCTAGCTACGACATTAATGGCGGTCTAGGATCATACGTCTTGGGTATTTAAAGGTCTAGGAAGCCTCCTTTTGCCCATTTTCTTCTCTCTCTCTCTCTATCGTTGTCTGCAAACCTAATCCTGTAGTGATTGTCGCCATTTGGCCTCAGAGCGAGTAATGTGAGGGTGCTAGTGCTAAATTCGCAAGTGTGTGCGAGGATTCCTAGACTTCCACTTTTGGGTGAGTGCGAGATCATGATGGGCCAAACAGTGGCAATAGAGAAAAAACTTGTTGGATGAAAAAGTGCAAACATTTAGACTAATATTTAGATTTGGATGGAAAGTCTGTTAATATTTCTAGCTCAAATATGGATTCCCTCCCAAAATGCCTTGGGATTACCTCATATTTAGGCAAGTGGGAGTCCCAAAACTTGCCAAAGTAACTTGCAATACCACCCATTTAGTATTATCCTAAAATTTTTCACAATTTCATCCTTGAAGCTGACAGACTTTTTTGTAACCTAATTTAATCAAATGAAAAGGGTTTATAGAGGAAGCTATTAAGATTCTAAAAATATAATATATGCCTCATAATAGTTTTAATAGGTAATTATTATTAATTTTCTACTTAATCTATGTCTGATTTCCTAATAGATATACATATTGAAAAACATCCATAACTTTCAACATATTAATCCTTTTTTAAATCTAAAAGATGCATCACATTATAGGAATTATTGGGTATACATTACAATTTAAAATTTTTTATTTTCATATATTTTTGACCAAGTTAGGTTGGTTGGAAAATTAATTTTTAATATTTTAAAAAAGTCATAGTAAAAAATACATAAATAATTATTTATTTACTTAAAAAATTCAAAAAAATATGCATCACATCCTCTCATGTGTCCTTTACTTAAATCCAAATCATGGAGGAAAAATATTATCTTTTTCTCATACTTAGGTTGGCTGGAATGACACATACCTTTTACATTTTTTCTGAAAATTTTAGTAGTGCTTCATTGAAATATCCAATTTTCACCAAACTATTTTTAAAATTTTCAAAAAAAAGTAGTAGCCCATAAACTACATTCAATTTGTTAGAACTTTTATTACTATCTTATTTCTAGATTATGTAGATAACTCATTCAATTTTTGACATGAAGTTACTTAAGTTTGTATTTCACATTTACATTGCCACTTAAGGGTAGTGTTTGGTCCATCATGATCCTACACTCACCCTTTCTCTCCTTGTGCTTGCAATCTGTCTTTCAGTAGGTAGGGTTTTGAGTTGCTTCCTGTTCGTTCTTCTTTCTTTTTGTTTCTTTGCCTCTTTTGTTGTTGTTTTGTGTTGTGTGTAGTGTTGTTCTATTTCTATTTTATTTGTTTTCTTGTTGTTTTTTCTAGGATTAGATTAGTGTTAGGGTTTTTGAATTTAAAAAAATTGGAACTTCATAGTTCTTGTCTCAATAAATGGACCATATTCAGCCTAAAACTATTCCCAACCCATTCAAAATCTTAGAGCATCGACCAACCCTTTCGGCCTTTGGTCTCCATTTCCAAAAATGACTAAACACACAGAGGGACCAATCAAGTTTCTGCACCTTGTTTTCAAAATTAGCCAAAGTCTTTATCAACACAGTTAGGTGCCTTCGGGACTTCAGGTCCCGAAGGGTTCTTCAAACTTGGAATCTCAGGGTTCCAAAGTCATTTATATGCCTGCTCCCTACAAAGCAAAACTAGCAAAGGGCCTTTCGAGACCTCGGGTCTCAAAAGGTCAAATGGACCCTAGGACAAAAGATGGTGTAGAGGCAAATCCACTTTTTACCCCTGCACCTGACTAAGGACTTATAGAAAACTATTTCTCAAGGTCTTCTCTCGACTCTAGGCCCTAATGGCCATTCTAGACCTGGTCTTCAAGGAGGTCCTCGGAACCCCTTTCTCCTTGTGGCCCGCTCTGTTCGATGACCCTTTAAGGATTTTGGGCCCGCGGTAGACTTTTGGCTATCTATACCTTAAGACCATCAAAGGGTCCTTGGACCACTTCTCACCCTGCGGCCCACAATATTACCCAGGTGTCCATTTCAGTGCTTCAACCCTGCGGTGGAGGTTTTGACCCCCTTTAAGCATTTATCCAAAAGCGAGAATTTCACCCACTCCCCGAGGCTTGATGAAGTGTTTGGGCCCACGGACCAAAATTGGCCCAGTGTCCAAATGTCCAACCTGGACCCAAAATCTAGCCAAAGCTAGAAAACCCTTAAAATACTTAGTTTTTAATGATCCTCTAGGTTTTTTTGGAATTTTTATACTCTCCTTTCTTCCTACAAGCTAGATAGATGTCAGGAGAGGAGACTTTTGAAGAGACACTTTCAGGATCTAAGTCTGCAGAAGAATTTATGCTAGAAATAAAAGGGTTGGAGGCCGGAGAGACAACTTTAGCCCAATCATCAAAGAAGCTAGTTAAACAAAAGAAGAAAAAGGAACCCCCAGTCACAATGATGTGCCAATTCCAAGGGGTTACCAAGGATTCTAAGTTCACTAATAAGCTTATGAATATCACTGACACTGAATTGGGCCACATTAACTTAGAAACCTTCAAACATGATACATTTGGAGAAAATGAAACTCCTCGAGCCAGGAAGATTGCTCTATCGGGCATATGACATATTTCTTGTTTTCCTCCTACGATCCAATGCCCCGAGTTGATCATAACTTTTGCTCATCACTACAACCCTGGGGAGAGGAAATGCTTTGACTCTAGTGGAAACCTTCTACTGGATATTACACTAGAAATGAGTAGAGTAGTCTTTGACTTGCCAGTATATCAACAAACCCACATATTATCAATAGTTGATGCTCTCCAAGCCTACAATCAAGATGTCACTGACAATAAAGGGCATTTGAATCAGCATTGGTTAACAAAGAAGAACAAATCTACCTCTAAGATTCCCATAAAGTTGGTAAGATCAAATTTTCAAGGAGAGGTATCAGATGTGATTACATTGCTAAGCAGAGCATTCAGGAAGGAAGAGTCTAGAACATATGAACATTGGATGTTCCAGTATATCTTCTTTATTTTGAAAGGGGACACTAAGTTGGATTGGGCTCAAATGATTTCAAATAATATACATTCTCAACTTATGTTCGTGGTACAGATAAAGAAGTTTTATATATCATATGTGGTGTGGTTGGTTGCCAGAGTCAAAAATTTCCTTGGTTTGACCACAGTGGGAGTAAGAGGAGAAGCTCCAAGACAAAGCAAAATCTATGAGTTTTATCCCCAATTGGAGTTAAAGGAGGTGGAGAAACAATTCAAAAGGGTAAATGATACCTTTCTTTATTCTATAATTTTGCAACTAACAGGAGATCCCGCTTTCAAAATGTCTATCAAAGCAATGGATCTTATTAGGCCATGGGGACAATGGTTTATCAAGTTCTCTAAATCTACATACATAAGAATAACAGGCTTCAAGAGAGCCCCATCTTTTCTCCTAAGGCATTATAGTGATAAGATTATTTTGATGGAGTTCTCACGCTAGATCAGTGAAGTTCATCTGAAACTATCTGGAAAACATAAGTTTGGGGTGAAATATCCTTTTGTTTTGGGTTTTTATGAATGCCCTTCAATCACTATAGCAAAAATACTAGCAAAAGTGTTAAATGCTTTGAACCTAAAAGTATATGAGCCTCGGGAGGAGTTTGATCCCATTGGCAAGTTAAATCATATTTTTCCTACTATGGACTTTCAGCATAAACATTCTTTAGAAGACTTCTAGGCAAATTACCAAGATGACTTCGAGTTAAGAAAGAAACAATAAACTAGGCTCACAACTTTCCAATTAAGAGAATTTGGCTTGAGAGATGATATTCCTAAGGAATTTTCTAATGATGGGATAGTTTTGGATCCCGTATACAAACTTGATTATGTGGATAAGAAAAGTCTGCCTCCTATTAATTGGTCAGAGAAGGAAGACTATTATTTTATTAAAGAATTTAGCAATTATGTTAAATCCAAAGGAGTATGGAGTGGATAGAGCCTAGAATTAAAAATTTTGTTCCTCCTGACCCAAATACTAGAAAAAGAGGTAAGGGTCCAACTTCATCCTCGGGCTCCCCTACTGTTAAAAGGCAAAAGACACAGGATAAACTTCTGAAAACTACAAAGATAGGGGTGTCCCTAGATGATGTTTCCCCTGAAGTTATACTTAAGGAAACACATGAAAAGTTTGCTGATTCCTCAATGATATACAAGGAGGGTGCTCCAAGAATCACAGCTAGGATTGGAATTAGACCAATGGCCCAAGTTATACCTCCTCGAGAAGCTATTGGGCAAAGCTAGGTGAGGGACAACAAATTGTTGAAGAAGAGAGTTTGTAAAGTACTTTTGGTACAATTGTGTTCCCACCTCCCTCCTTAGAGCAACAACCAGAAACATAAAAACAAGCTGAAGAAGAGGATGTTGCTGAAGGTGATAAAGGTTCAAAGTCATTACATGGTGTCCCCAATGAGGAAGCACTAGAACAAGAACAACCAGAACAATTTGAGGGGCCATGAGGAGCTGAAAATGAAGAAGAGTAAAAAGAAGATAAAGAGGTGCATGGAGTTGAACAAGATGTCCCTTCAGAAGAAGAAAGAGAAGAAGATGTTAATGAAGAACATGTGCTCATGGAGTAGGAACAACAAGAAATGATTGATTCTGCTGAGCGGGCAAAAAGGGACAAAGCTAAACCTCTAAAATCTATAGATGAACTGCCAAGATAGGAGCAACAATAGGAAAACATAATTGGTGAATAGTCAAATCGGTAGTAGTAGCACATAGTTTAGAATAAAAAGGAATAGACTCTACAGTCTTTAACTGCCCCTACATGGCTGAATTTGAACTTGGGGAAAAGGAAACAAATTGTGTCAATGCCTTTGAGTTTTTAGGAGATGATGGCCGAGTTGGAAAAAGATAAACCTAAGAAGAAGGCCAGAACCTTGTCAGCTATCCGTGTTAATGACCAAGGGGAAAGAATTGCAGAGATTGTAACCTCAGTAACTGACAAGGATGATAGGGATCTAGAGGCAGAGGATTACCAAATCATAAGGGTAAATTTGGGTAAACAGACTCATACGGAGGAAATAGCTTCGTTTGACTCTGCATACACTACAGTGAAATCTAGAATGCAGAAAGATAAATAGGCAAAGGACAACTTGAAGTTATAGTTGCACCAGATGAAGGAATTTGTTAAAGGCCTTGTTGCACCAGTGTCACAACAGTCATCCCCCACTAACGTACCAATTTTGATGACCAAGCAAGAGGTGGATACTCTGTAGGCAATGAAAGAGAAATCTTGTGTGCTGGATAGGTGGGTTTCAAAGTTTTTAGCAGAAGCTTTCAGCATTTTTTACAAGTACTTTCCATTCTATGAAGAATCATGTTAGCTTGAGAAAGGAATAGAAGATTTTGTGGAAAGACATGAGATGGAGAATAAGGAACTAGAACAAATTGTGAGAAATCTGAAGGTGATTAGAAAAATGACTCAAGAAGAGTTGTCTGAATCGGGTATATTGCAAGATGAAGAACCCAATTTTGTGGATGATAATATCAAAATTACTAAATAAAAGATAGAACAGATTGTAGAATATCACCTGGCGTTAATCACATTGCAGTAGGATATTTTTCAATATATTACTATTTTTGAGACTTTTATCAAGGCAGTTGTGGATGCAAATGCATATTCAGATGATAAAAATAGATTGGAACCTGTGGATAAAGTGAAGGAAATATATAAAAGGAAGATGGATGACTTATATCAAGCTCCAGGTTTTGATGAAAATAAGTTGGATAGATTTGTAGAATCTAAAGCTCATTTCAAGTTGGCATTGGTAGACGTTGATAAAATGGAGAAAAAATGTGAATGGGTTTCCCAACGGTTGAAAACTTTCAAGTTCAGGTATGAATGGTTAGATGGGCCCAACATGGACAAGGTAAAACAACTTCTTTCTGATTATACTGAGTATAAGAAAACCAAATTTGCTGCTGGGGTGTCTAGTTCTCACTGAGTTCATTTGTTGGACTTAGCCAATTTTGATGAAATTGTGTAAAATGAAATTGTAATAAAACACTTTTTTGTAAAAAAGGGACTCACTATCTTTATAAAGTGGGCCCTATAAACATTTCTTTTTCTTTTTAATATTTTTGAGTTGAAAATTCAACTTAGAAATAGACAGGCAAAAACAATTCTATTTTTGAATATGTTTTTTGAGTTGCATGGAGTTGGTGATAAAAATAATGATAAAGGGAATTGCATGTAGTTTATAACTATAGTAATTATTCTTTTGGAGAACCTATAAAAGGGATGGACTTATTTTGATGAAGGGTCCGAAAGTTGAAGAATAAGGCTATCAGTACTTAGATTTTTATGCTTTTATTTCAGCAGTTAGTAATTTTACAACATTGTTTAAAGTAAAGGAGATTGTACCACTGGAAACATATCCATATATCTGTTCTTCATGCTAGATCTACTTTCTTGTATTGAAGTTCAAAGAAGTTAATGTAAGATGGTTGTCAATTTCATGGGATCTTTCTTCATGTTTCTGGTGTAGTTCATTGAACTTATTCTTTACTTCCATATTTATCTAAGAAATTCTGAAGTTCGTGCTTTAAAAGTTTGAATTTATTTTTGATTTGCATATGAAACATAGTAATCAGAAACTATAATTCTAATGATATCAATTTGGGAATGCTTTGATCGTGGCACCGTATTATGAATGATTGGGTTTATTAAAAATTGATTTTAATATTGTGGTTAATGAATTTCTAGGATAAATGTGTTGATATAAAGTTTGAGATTTGCTGTACCATGTCATTTACTTCTCGTTCTCGTACTATCTTTTGATCTTTCTTTTCAAAACAACATTAAATAATATTGATTTAGATCCAATTTGATTAATCATAAAAGTAATTTTAGCTCCTTGTGAACTGTCCATATCAACCTTGTGCTTGCACAACTTAGTTGTGACCCAACTCTCGAGACTTTGGGAACAATTGATTCTCTTTCAGATCAGCTTTCCTTTCAGGAGAGGCAAGTTGAATCTCACCTTGCTTGTGTTGCATGCATATGTTAAATAGACCATCAATAGAATTGGTGGTAGAAGGAGGGATTGAAAACTTTTAGACTTCAAACTGGAGCATATTAACTCTTTTTCTCCTAAGAGATTTAGGAGAATCCTGAGATCTTCACCTGGGAAGGGAGATTTCTTCGAGCTAGGATTCCCAACACTAGAAAGAAGTGTGAGAGGAAGACATAATAATCAATCCATTTCTATTCCACCAAACTAGCCATCCATAGAAAATCCACTAGGTTCACCCATTCTACCTCCATTGATGGCTTTCTTTGCCGTAGAAAATTCTCCCTTAGGGATCATGCTAGGAGGAATCCATGAATTATTGAGGAACGCAGAAAAGTTTTGTACTAAGTATATTTATGGTGAAAGTAAAATAATTGAGGAACATATACATGCCTTCAAGGACACTACGATTCGATCACAAATAGCTCATCAGGATGTGGTCTGTAGGTTGTTCCCTTATTATTTAGGAGACTTTGCATAAAGTTGGTACTTCAGGCTACCATCAAATTCAATCTCATCATGGCAAGAACTAGAGACAATCTTTATTAACCAATTTCAGACATATGTTGACCCAGCTATCCTTTACCATCAATTTGCCACCTACAAAAAGGAACCAAATGAACTTATAACGATGTTCAACACTCAATTGCAAAGGTTGTACAAAAGGTTAGCTACTCCTTATACTATAGCCGAAGATGTAGCCATTTAGGTCTATTTGAGAATAGTAGATCCCCTAACTGGTTTATTCCTGAGAAGAACTCAGACCCCTATAGACATAGACACTCTGGCCAAAACATATAAACTGGCTATTGAGATTCAACATCAAATGGATCCCTCTCCGGGGGGAATTGGTGGTTCTATGGTGTCATTGGGGTGCATGGGAGGGCCAAATCAATTGCCTACAATAAACAATGCTCTTTCCAATAACCTGCCTTTGCTGAATCTGCTACCCTTAGCCATGCATCAACCCACAAACCAAGCTTTCACTATGCTCACAATCACATGGACTAACCATAACAACTACCAAATACCTATAGCTAATGCTGAAAACTCATTTTTTGAGAAACCTATTGTTACTTAGATAAATCCAGGCACTATCCAAGCCAATGCACATGTAAACCAATCAAATGTTGGCCAGAATATGCACTTAACATAAGAAATAGAATCCCTCAAGAAGACCATATCCCAAGTGTTAGTGTGAAGAGGGTTACTTTGCTATCTAGGTATTTCTTAGCATGTTCTCCGCTTTAGCTCTCTTCACACTAGGTTAAGTTTACTTAGGGACTTTTTCACTTTATCCCACATTGGTTGTGTATTGAGTCTCTTGGGTGGAATATCCTTTATATATCCACCTCTTGCTCTCATATGAGCAACCCCATTCTATTGTATTGCTTTGCATTCTCTTGAGTTGAATACAGTTTATTTGGCTCATATATGATTTCTATTTTGCTTTCTCTCAATCACTTGCATTCTTGGGTAGAAATCTAACATGGTATCAGATCTAATATAGCTGTTTGAAATTCTAAAAATTGAAACTACCTATTAGATCTAATAAGAAAACATAATTTCTAGAAAATTCATGCACCAAAATTAGAAATCATCTGAACCAGCATGTAGAGCACAAAAAATTAGCCAAAATAAAAAAAAGAAGCTCACAAATCGGAGGTTGGTACCCCAAGTTATGGCCTTTAGAAGTTGAATTGCAATTTCCAAAATGCCAATGGAGAGGGGGTCTCTTGTAGCTTTTTGATGTCATTTCTACGAAATATATAAGTTGCATGCAAAAACTAATAGACACCTAGATGGTTTTTTAATGCTACAAACAAAACCCAGAAGGCCATTTTCTTTGTGATGTATAGAAGATGTAGATCTAATGTAAAAAAATATTTTTAGCACCAAAAAATGACCCCAACAACTAAACAATGGCATACAAAGACTGAATTAGCTACCTAAGACAAGAAAAGGCATGCTACAACCTAGAATATTGATCAAAATACATAAAATGCAAGCCGATTGTTAGATTTGAGCTCAAAGAGTCTCGAGGAAGCTCCCAAAAAACCTGCAACTGGCAAGTCAAAATATGAACCCTCCCCAGAAACTAGAGTTTTCTCCACACTTTTCTATTTCTCCAGATCATCAGAAGATGCAAGAGAAGAGCATACTCATGTGCTTTGAAAAATAACTCTACACTCTCAGATTTCTAAGAAAAATGCTAACCAACAACTCACAACTGCTCTGATACCATGTTAGATTTCTATCCAAGAATGCAAGTGATTGAGAGAAAGCAAAATAGAAATCACATATGAGATAAATAATCTTCTCTCCTAAGTTGCACTTAAGGGGGGGTGTTAGTGTGAATAGGGTTACTTTTCTATCTAGTTGTTTCTTAGCATGTTCTCCACTTTAGCTCTCTTCACACTAGGATAAGTTTACTTAGGGACTTTTTCAGTTTATCCCACATTGGTTGTGTATTGAGTCTCTTGGGTGGAATATCCTTTATATATCCACCTCTTGCTCTCATATGAGCAACCCCATTCTATTATATTGCTTTGCATTCTCTTGAGTTGAATATAGTTTATTTGGCTCATATGTGATTTCTATTTTGCTTTCTCTCAATCACTTGCATTCTTGGGTAGAAATCTAACACCAAGTAACAAATGAACTCACCTAGTTTAAAATGAATCCTCCACTACCCCAAAATTAGAACAACCCTCAGGCTCAGAATAATATCCAAAATCAGAATCAGAATTACAATTAGAGACCATTCAATAGGCAGTGAAACACCAGACTTAACACTGGAGGAGTGACTAATTCAGGGAATGGGTCAAACAAAGGAAATCATGGTAATACCATTACTTCTAACACCATGAACATGAGTGAACTCAATCACATGGTCAATTGGTGTAGGCTGTATGATATAGCAGATCATTCAGAATTGGACTACCCCCAAATGGAAAAGATGGCCAGAATTGCATAGGTAGACTCCCAATCATCTTGCAGCACCACTCAAGAAAATATGAACTCTATAAACATAGTCATGGTTCTGGACACTTATGTCTTCCCTTTAGAAGAATACTATGAACCATCTAATGAAACCTATGAGGTCCAAGCATTTCAACAAGGGAAGGATAATTATTTCTTAAGGAATAAAGCTCAGGGCTCATTCACTATAGGTATTCCCCCAATTAATGGACCTACACCGCCTGATCCTAATGCTAGTAACAATCCCTTACCACCTAGAGGCTAACCTGAAGTACAATAAAGGTCAAATCTAGTGATACTTGTAAGGCCTCAAGTAGCTTTAGATATGAGGTATGACATAACTGAGGATCTCAAGAAAACTAAGTCTAACATGTCAATTTTTGATGTCCTTCAGAATTGTCCTACTTAGAGGGAGTCCTTGATAAAATTCCTGGACAAGCCTACTCAACCCAAAGAGAAAGCAAAAGTAGTGGCAACCATCGATGCCTATACAACAATGTATAGGGGAAAGTTAGACTCCCCTCCATTTCTCCTTAGTGTTAGAATCTTTGGGAAGAATTTACATAATTGTTTGGTGGATTCAGGGGCATCTGGTAATGTAATGCCTTATTCAAAGTGCTGGAAACTAGGGATGACCCCAACTCCCACCCAGAAAAAAGTAATACAATTGGACAAAACATAAGTGAATGTAATAGGAGAGCTCAAGAACATACATATCCAATGGGTATCTAATCCTAGAATCCAACAACACATTGACATATAGGTGGTAGACATCCCTGAAGCCTATGGGATGTTGTTAAGCATAGACTGGTCCAAAAGCTTGAATATATACTTTGCGATTGATTTTTCACATCTATGGCTGTCATGGAAGGGAAACCAAAATCAAATTAGAATTGAGAGTGAGTCTAGGTTGAAACACATGATCACATAATACAACCACCACAATGAAGTTTCCTATGTTGAAGTTGAACCAGGGGTTTACAGGGTAGACAAAATTTTGACTACTCTCGTATTCTCTCAAGACACCACACCAACCAAGAAAACTAGAGGTGTAGAGTTATAATCCAAATGCAAATAGTTTGTTTAGAAATTAGAATTGAGTTGGGCTTCACTAGAAGAAGACACCAAAATCAATGATTTCTTACTCTTGAATTGGTGCCAAATTCATGAGTGTACTCTTTCAGAATTAACATGTGTAGTATGTGTTGCTATAGTGAAAGAGTACCTATTCAAAAAATGACTTTCAGAACCTTTATCATCGAGCAAAGGTACCTCAAGCAATACAATACTTTTGATCAGATAGGATAGCACTAGAGAGACAGTCTGCACACATACCGACCAACAAATGGGACAAATAGGTGTTGTCTCTATAAAAGGATAGCTCGATGCTGCCACCATGGATATGTTAGGGGTGAATCCACCTAACAAAACCCCCTGGGAACACAATCGGGTAGATCTCACCCAAGCCATGAAAGCTTTAACTGTTCTAGTTGAAGAAACAAACTCTTCAAAAGAAAGTGGAGAGGAATCAAACCTATTTGACGAGGAACTAACTCAGGTCAAAGAAATACTAGGTATAAAGAAAGAAGAGCTATATTCCCTTATCTTAGCAACTGAACATGTATCTGTGCAACCTAATCAGAAAGGGAAAGCCACTTGTGAGGCACTAGTGTCAGAAGAAGATCAGATTTGGAATTTAAGATTTGATGGTTCCCATTCTAAACAAGGAGTTGGGGCAGGCGTAGAGTTGGTAAGCCCAAAAGGAAAATCCTTCCTAGCATTTTATCAGTTACAATTCCATTGTACCAACAATATGACTGAGTATGAAGCCTTGATCCAAGGTTTGATTTTCTCCCACAGAAAGGAGGTACAGTGCCTCAAAGTATAGGGAGACTCTGAGTTGGTAGTAAGGTAGATGAGAAGGCAATATTCCTGGCATGACAAAAGGTTGGCTACTTATAAGAACAGGGTGTGGAACCTTATAGAAGACTTTAGTGCTTTCGATATAAAAGTCATCCTAAGGAGAAAGAATCGTATTTTGGATGCCCTCGTAGTAGTTGCTAGCACTCTTGAACCTATGAATAATTCAAGGTTAAGGAGATTTTCTGTAGAACTAGTGTCAACACCAACGGTACTAGATAATGTAATGAATTTCTAGGTTTTCCATGACAACCGACATATCCTAGAATTCTTGACTAGTTTGGGAGTATTCAAATGCCAAATTGTAGATGAATCTGATTGAGATCCCTTTGAAGATGATGATGGAGTATTCAATTTGAAGACTAACATCATACTAAAAGCCATGGTTGCACTAGAAAGGATCTTCGACTCAGACCCCAGGGCCAAGCAGAAAGTACCTTCTAATTCCAAAGGTGGTAAATATGAAACTTAGAACTTGGGAGAAGAAGACAATGAAAGGAATGCTTTCATAGGAAAAACCTACTATAGTAGAGAAAGAGAAGAAATTATTTAGGCATGGAAAGACTATTGAGATGTCATTGCTTGGGGGGTATGAAGATTTGAAAACATTTGACATTTCCATTATCACTCATACAATCCCATTGAAACTATGATAAGTGAAATCAAAATGAAGATTAAAACTAAATCAAATGTAAAATACAACGATTATACCTTCATAATGAACTCACAAATCCAAGCGGGAAGGAGTTGCACCTGATAGTCTCCTCAGATTTTACCCATGACTAGAATGACTAATGTGGATTGCTCAAATGCTCAATACAATGTAAGATGAGAGACAAGTGGATTCAGATAGATTAGATGGAGATGAGGCAAGATTTTGGCATTATGGTGGCATGATAAGGAGATTGTGGAGTGATTTTGGCAGAGGTTTGATGCATGAAGAGGTCTCTCCAAAATGGCTTGGAGAGGGTTTCATTTATAGATTTTCTGAGAGGAGAATGGAGGGTGAGGATTGAAAGATGAGATCAAGGGCTATGAATAAAAGTGAATCTTTTATTCATTTTGGGAAAAGGGGTGATAAATGAGGTATGGGTGTGAAAGAATGTGAAATGAATTAAAAATTCATTTGGGGAATGGGACATGAATTAAGAATTCATTTTGGGGATAAGAGGGAATGAATGAGTATGGGCTTGTAAGGGAAGTAAATGTGATGTGTGACTTATTTCAATTTTTAATTTGGGGGATGTGGGGAAGGTTGTTAAACTAGGTTTGACCACCCACATGAGAGGTTAGGACTAATTAAACAGAGGTTTTGCTTAATTGATCCTAGGGCTAGGATGAGGTAGGCTAGGGTAGGTTAGGGTAGGTCAATTAGTAGGCTAGATCAATTAGATAACCATGATTTATCTAATTAATGAGGATTAGGGAAAAGGAGAATTGAACCAAATAAATATCAGGAATATTTATTTGATTAATGAGGGATAGTGTTGTAAGGTCTTAGTGATAAATTAAGTAAGTTAATTGATCACAAGGGATAGATAGATGGTTAGGGATAAAATAATTTTATTCCATTAATAGGAGGGATAAGGAGGGTGTCGAGACATGGGAAATTGTTTTGCGAAGCAAGCCAATTTTAGGTGTCTACAGAAACCAAACATAAAGCTGTTTCGACAAAAATAGAGGCCAATAAATGCTTTAATTGAACCTCTGATTTTCAAGGAAGTGCAAAAAATATTAGCTGCCAAAATCATCTTCCCGATAAGACACTCCACTTGGATGGCCAATCTAGTGCCAGTCAGAAAGAAAAATGGGGAAATTACACTATGTGTCAACTTCTAAAATCTGGATAAAGCATCTGAAAAGAATAACTATCCCCTCCCATTGTTGGATGAGGTATTGCAGATCATCAATGGATCTCAAATGATGTCTTTCTTAAACAGATACTCTGGGTACAACCAAGTCCTAGTAACTTATGAAGATATGATGAAGACTGCCTTCACCACTAAATGGGGAACATTTGCATACAGGAGGATGCCCTTTGGTTTAATAAATGTTGGGGCTACTTTTCAAAGAGCCATGGACACAACATTCACTGATTTAGTTGGTAAGTGCATCATCATCTATATGGACAAACTTTCAATATTTTTTAAAGATCGAAGTGACCACACTATAGACCTAAGGAAGATATTGGAAAGGTGTAGAAGGTATGGTATATTGCTTAATCCAAAGAATTGCATTTTTGGAGTCACGAAAGGGAAGCTACTTGGTCACATCATATTTGAGAAGGGAATTTCAATTGACCCAGAGAGAGTAGAGTCAATTTTGAAGCTGCCTATGCTATGTAGTAAGAAACAAATGAGATCTTTCTTTGGAAAGATAAAATTTGTAAGGAAATTTGTAACAAGGTTTTTCGAGATTGTGAAACCACTGAATGACATGATGAAGAAAGAGGCCAAGATTGAGTGGATCATAGAAGATAAATCTGCATTTGCTCAAATTAAACATTCTATCACTGAGGCACCAGTCTTGATCAGTCTAGATTATCTCCAATTGTTCTACATCTATTTGTTTGCCTTTGAACATTCATGTGCAACTGTCCTCACTTAGAGGAAAGAAGTTGGAGATGAGAGACCCATTGCATTTATGAGTTCCCCATTCAAGAATGCTGAAGTTAGGTATCCATACCAAGAAAAACAATCTTTTGCCCTAGTGAGGATAGTTAAAAAATTCAAACACTATATCCTCAGGAGCAAAATTTTTGCAATTGTCCCTAACCAAGCAGTAAAATCCTTGTTGATGCAAAGCGAATTGGGAGAATGACAAGGTAAATAGATGGCAATATTGAAAGAATTTGATCTAGAAATTCAGCCTATGAAGCTTGTGAAAGGGAAGGGATTGTCTCAAACCATGGATGAATTCAATTCCCAAATTGTTTGTCAATAGTATATAGTTGAGTCTATCACCAATGATGAATGATATAGAGATATTATGTACTTTCTCCTCAATAATAGATGTCCTGATACTTTGAATGCCACTTAGAGGAGAGCTCTTAGGCTAAGAAGTGCACATTTCATGATAAAGAATGCAATGCTTTTCATAAAGAATTATGAAGGTGTTTACTTACGGTGTTTGATAGAGCTAGAAGATAAATAGGTCCTTCAAGAATTTCATGGCAAGTATGGCACAGGGCATGGCTTGGGAGATTCTACAACACACCAAATGCTTTGGTCAGGTTACTATTGGCCACATATATTCTGGGATACTCATCTACATGTTAGAAATTGTCATATATGTCAAATGGCTTCCTGTCGAGAAAGGAATCCTACAATGCCCTTATATCTAGTATATGAGGTAAGACTATTCGCCCAATGGGCATTGGATTTTGTCGGTGTGATTAACCCAAACTTGTTTGTAGGTCACAAATTCATTTTGATTGCGACAGACTACTACACATGCTAGATGGAAGATCATGCCTGCAAGAATTACACCATAGACATGGTAATCAAGTTCCTCCAAGACAATATCATCACCAAGTTTGGGATACCCTAGTTCACTCTGGTATGTGACAATGGCCCTACTTTTTCATCAGCTCAATTTATGCAGTGGCCTTTTTAACATAAAGTAGTTTTAAAGTTCTTTTCAAACTATTACCCATAAGGTAATGGCATAATAAAATCTACAAATAAAAATTTGATTGATGTTATTAAGAAACTGCTTGAAAAGAACCCTAGGGATTGGCATACTCATCTCAAGTTCACCTTATGGGCCAACATAACCAGAACTAAAGCCTCCTTAGGAACTTCTCCATACCATCTTGTATATGGCTTGAACCCCATCTTCTTAGTGAATCTTCAGATACCCATCCTCCAATTTATGAAAGAATTTTTAATGGATGAGGATAAAATAGAATGTAGGCTCATGAACCTACTGGGCCTAGAAGAAAAACATGATACAACCTTACAACACTTCATCAAACACCAAGTGGTGGTCAAAAGGTGGTTTGACAAATGGGCTAAGATCAAATCTTTTAGGATTTCAGACTTGGTTCTATTATGGGATAAAGCTAAAGAAAAGAAAGGTGACCACCAAAAATTTGAAAAATTATGGCTTGGCCCATATCAAATCTTTGAGATTCTCAGAGAAAACACTTTTAGGATCAACTCATTAACTAGAGAACTTGTCCCATTGCCTTTCAATGGATAGTTTCTCAAGCACTATTTTAGTCCCTGAAATTGATGTCCTACATTTTGTATTATAGTAGCTTAGGGGTCTTTCATTGTCCATCTCTCTTTTGTCATCATAGTCTCTTTCATCTGGTTTTGTTACTTCTTTTTGTGTAGTTTTTCTTTCTTTATTTCATTTGGCCGTCTTCTTGTTGGTCCTTCTTGTCTTAAGGAGGAGGGTTTGTGTACATATCAAGGGAGACTTAACCATGATTACGCTATTGGTATTTTTCAGTATATAACCAGTTGTTTCCCATTAAGCCTTTTGTTTACTTCTATTTCTCATGAACCCTAGAAACACAAAGCCCATATAAACAACTTGATTATGGTGAAGATTAAATGATATAGTCAGAGCTTACTACATTTTTATACACATTAATATTGTGAGGTTAGCTAAGATCTAGATCTTGCAGTGACCTTCGTCAAAGTGAAAACCATGGTGACTATTGATGAGTGCCAGGTAGCACCCAGATTAACACATGTTTTTACTTCCCTTTTTCCCATCATTTCATTTTTTTGTCCTGGTAATTGCACCATAGAAATTGAAAAGACTTGTTTTAATTACACTTATGAGAGATAAATTACTGAAGATCATTATTTTTGGTGGAAGGACTAATGTGCAACAAACTAATGAAAATGTGTAGAAAAGTCCCTCTTTTTGTGTCCACAGGTACAGTTGTAAGGGCAAAAGAAATTTTGAAGATCTCCAGAGATGGTCCTAATAATCTCTAGAACTGATATGGAGGATACTCTACCAGACTCCAACATTTTCCCAAAGTGTTGGAGGTATCCTGGAAGGGGAGCAAGGAAGCAAGGATTGGATGCATCTTCGAAGCTGCTGGCGACAGTGCAGAGTCTCTAGCACCGCTGTCAATATACATCTCAGGGGGCAACTGTAGTGCTCTGGAGTTTACTCAGCCAACACCAAAATGATCCGATGAAGACTCCAGTTGACTACTAGGGATTTGATTCCCTTTTTATTGATTTTGCATGAGTTCTAAAAGACTTGTTAATACCTATATTTCAGGGCCTCGCTGCCCATTGTTATTTAAGTTAAGATTCCAGATTTAGGGGGACTTCTATTCCACTAAAGCCTTTTTTAGTTTGCATGATTATACTCTTCAGTTAAACAGTTGTATGTTTTAGTTAGAATTATAAGAGAGTGGTTGTATCTCATAGACAGACTAATGAATAGAATAGTTAGTTCAAAAGATATCTTATCATTTGGACTAATATATGTTTAGATAGGAGCAACAAAAACATATACAGATTTTAGCTATTAGATTATTGTAATTTTCATTTTCAGACAGATATACTTCTTGAATACAAGGGTACCTTAAAGAGATTACATTGAAGGAAAGATTGTGTTATTACATATATGTACTGATTTCTTGCTTTAGTCTTGAGTCCTAAAGGCGTGGAGCAAGGGCCCACTCCTGCCATCAAGACAAGAGGCTATTATCTATTGCTTCAGTTTATTTACAGATTTTATTAAGAGTACAGTTTTATTGCTTTCAGAATATAGAATTATTTCTATTAATAGTTGATTCTAGTAAATGCATGTTTTCAACTTTATATTAGAATAGGTCATTTTCTAGCAATCTACTGCTTTAGCATTATTTTGGTGTTTTTAGGATTTCATTTCACAACAGATGAATCAGTAGCATTAACTCCTTAAAACAGTAAAACTAGTAGGATTAGTTAGAGGACTATTGATTATGAAGCTTCTTATTGCAAATAGCCTAGGACACAATCCTAGATTTGACACATGAAAAACATGATTAAATGCCAAGGTACAATGACCCTTGTCATTTTTGGCACCATTGCTGGGGATGTATGTGTTAATAAGAAAAACTTAGTTAATAGTTCTTTTTAGGTTAAATTGAATCTACATGGTTAGACCTAGGGATTCAAAAGGTAGATACATAAAACAAACACACCAACAACAAACTACAGGAGAAAGCAGTAGGGTGGCACAAGATCTTGTTGGAGAGGAACACTTAGAACCTACCTTGGAAACTACACCCCAACTTCACATTCCCTCAAATCCTCAAAATCCTTCACTCTCTGAGTTTATCCAAGAATTGCAAGAAAGATACCAGGTAGATCCGTTACAAGAATCTACTTCCTTAGAACCCCACATTGAATCTCAAAGAGAAGAAACATTAGACATGGATGATAATCATGATGAGGAAGATAATCAACTGCCAGGACCTTCTCATACTCTATTATCCTTGCTCATGGAGATAATGCCCCTATGAAGAACATTTCACCTTCAAACCTACCAAACTTCAGGGGTCTTACTTCTGAGGATCCAGATCAGTTTCTGTTTGAGTTTAAAGTTGTATGCCAAACCTATGACTACAGATTAGATAATAAAAAACTCAAACTTTTCCCATCAACCCTGAAAGATTCTGCTATGAGGTGGTTGATGGGTTTAGCCTCAGACTCCATTCATTTATGGGATCAAATGGAAACTAAATTTCTAGACAAGTATTAGGATTACTGTAGGGTCAGTGATAAAAAAGAGGAGTTGTTCAAAATTAAATAAAGAGAGGATGAAAATTTAGAAGACTATCTGATAGGTTCAACTTTTCCTTGAGGAGATATGGAAATCCTGTGGCTCACCATTTGGACAGAACCATGTTTGTAAAAGGATTAGATAGAGAATCAAAATAGGCACTAGATCTAATGGGGAGAGGAAACATTAACAAAATGGATATGCCTGCTATAGAAGAACTCTACAGGAACTACTCTAGAACCCAAGATGGAGTAAGAACACCTAGGTCTTTTAAAGGAAAGAATGAAATAGGATAATTAATGGAGGAGATTGCAAATCTTAAGATAAATATTCTGGTCCAGTTGAACACCACATTAGATGGAATTCAGGCAAAGACTAGAATAACTGAACAAAGTAGAATAGATGAACCTCTCTCCATATACTGTCCTAGGTGTAGAAATAAACATCTTTTGAGAGAATGTCCATTGGACAAATCATAAATCTATCAGATTTGTGATAGGGAGCACCCTACTAGTCATTGTGATCAGCTCCCAGCCTTAAAAAGGCTGACTAAAAAGAATGCCATAATAAAAGAAGAGTTGAATTATGTGGCATAAAAATAAACTAGCAATTTCCCATACAATCAGTACCCAAATCAGGCTTCCTATAGGGGTCCTTCAAATTGGGGAAGCAATCAATGGAATCCAACTTGGTAGGGGCATCAAAATATTCCTCCTTGGGTACCACAAGATTGGTCAAACCAGCAATGACAGAACTAGCATTGGAAAAACCTGCCCTAGGGAAATCAACAATGGCCACAATAGTTCCCACAACAATTTGGATCACAAAACATGCAGCCTCAATGGGGTCCTCAATAGGGTTATAGTCAACAATACCAAGGACAACCTAGATGTTTCCAACCTCAGCAACAAGCATTACTAACTAGACCCCCCAATACACAGGTATAGTCACGAAATGAGCCAATTAGTCAGCCACCCTTTCTAGCTCAACCTATAGCAAATCCATGAAATAAACAGGGAGCAACTATTTACATGACAAAGCAAGAAAACATGGCTGGTGTAAACTCTATTTATCTACACAACCTCCAGCTATGTTCTGGGAAAGCACTACCAAGACCATCTCCCCCACTCATAGTTGAAGTAACTAATGATATGGAACTTGAAAATCCATCCACTCAACCTCAGGAGGAGATTACTATCAAAACTATGCTAGAAGAACAACCCCTAGGTAACTTCGGAGTTCCTCCTAAAGGAACAACTCTAAAAAACACCTCTAGAGCCACTTCTATAAAGAACTTTGGAGCTGCTCCAAAGATAGAAAAACCAACACCTTACCCAGAATGGCTCAAACAACATGTCCCTCAGAAAATTGTCCTACAAAAACAAGTCCAACGTACCATGGAATCAGAACTTCTGCAAGAAATTTGACAGTTAAATATTGAAATTCCACTCTTGCAAGCAATCAGGGATGTGCCTAAACTAAACCAATTCATCAAACAACATTGTGTTAAAACCCAAGGCAGGAAGAAAAACTTCCCAACCACCATTTAGGTAGATGGGCAAGTAATAGACCTTCTTGTGGGAGAGATGCTCCTCCCAAAATATGGAGACCCTAGGAACCCTATCATAACTGTCTACATTTCAGGGGTAGAAATATCTAATGTTTTGGTTGATTTGGGGGCAACAATAAACGTAATGACAGTGCACACTCTGGAAAAATTAGCTCTAACTAGTGTCCAGGCCACATCCACAATTCTCCAATTGGCTGACCAGTCAGTGGCTATTCCAAAAGGGGTATTAATTGATGTCCCAGTTGTGGTGGAGTCATAGAAATTTCTAGTAGACTTTTTGATATTAGAACCTAGAAACAAGAGAAATGCTTATCCCTTGATCCTAGGAAGACCATGGTTGGCTACAACAACAGCATCTATTGATTGTAGAACAAGAGACATGGTAATTTCCAATGGGATAGATTTGAAGAAAATCTCTTTATATCCTCTAGCTAAACCATCAATACATTACTCAGGAAAGGTGTGGGTAGATGAGCCTAATAACATGGGAAATAGTGCCTCAGTAGCTATGGTTACCATTAAGGAACATTTGGGTGAGTTAGAAGAAGAAATAAACTACGACACAACTGAAGACATAACCCACATTCTTATTAACAAGGATATAATGGAATTAGCCCAAGACTCAAAAAGAGAATTCCTCACTGCTACCCATTGTACCCTTGCAAATAATATTCCTTGTGGAGAAACTTTTTATAGAGACATGGCCACATTCCATATGCTGGTCCCACATTCCTGTCCTCTTAACACTATGACTCTAAGATATGGGGTAGGGACATTTATGGATCAGATTACAAAATTGGTCATGATTCTACCTGGGAAAACATTGAACATCGACACCCAACTAGCAGAAAAACAAGAAGAAACACTTCTTAATCTCTTGGTCTCCCATTCAACAGCTTTTGCTTGGGAATACTAGGATATGAAGGACATTTCTCCTAAGATCTGTACTCATCATATATACACTGAAAATGTCAAACCTGTCAGACAACCCCAAAGGAGATTAAACCCTTTCCTAAAAGATATTGTTAAGATTGAAATAGAAAAATTGCTACAAGTAGAGTTCATCTATCCTATCTTAGACAGCCATTGGGTTTCACCCTTAGTCAGAGTACCTAAGAAGAATGGAAAGTGGAGAGTGTGTATTGACTACAAAGAGATAAATAAAGCCACAAAGAAGGATTCTTTTCCCTTACCATTCATTGACCAAGTGCTAGGCAACTTAGTAGGGAAAAAGTACTTCTCATTCTTAGATGGATTTAGTGGGTATAACTAGATTCAAGTGGCACCAGAGGACCAGGACAGGACCACCTTCACTTGTTCATGGGGAACTTTTGCATATAGATTTCTTCCATTTGACTATGTAACACTCTAGCTACATTTTAGAGGGTTCTTTTAGCCATTTTTGTTGAATTGGCTAATAAGTGTATGAAAGTTTATATGGATTACTTTACTATGTATGGAGACACCTTTGAAGAAGCTCTCACAAACTTAGATAAGGTGCTACAATGTTGTGAAAAGATCAACTATCCTTAAGCCATGAAAAATGTTTTATGATGGTAGAGGAGGGAATGATACTTGGACACCACATATCAACCAAAGGAATCAAAGTAGACTAGAACAAAATAGAGGTGATAAAGTAGTTACCCTCACCTAAGAACTAAATAGATGTTAGAAGCTTTCTAGGTCATGCAATATACTATAGGAGATTTATAGAAAATTTTAGTAGAATAGATGCCCCTATGTTTTCTTTTCTCACCAAGGATGTTGACTTCTCATGGATAGTGGATTGCCAATCAACATTTGAAACCATTAAAGAAAAACTTATTGTCACACCTGTTTTGAGTGGACCCAATTGGACTTTACCCTTTCACATACAAACTAATGCATTAAATGAGTCAATTGGGGCAGTCTTAGGACATAAAGAGGAAGGGGAAGGCATGCATGCCATCTACTGCATCAGTAAGAACCTTATCCTAGTAGAAAAAAATATACAACAACTGAAAAGGAATTTTTGGCAGTCATATATGCTATTAACAAATTCAGGCATTATATCATAGGATACAAAATATTTGTGCACATTGATCATGCAAACATTAAGTACTTAATGAACAAACCTGTATTGGGTGCAAGGATAATTAGATGGCTATTACTATTGCAGGAATTGGACATTACCATCATAGACAACCCAGGAAAACTCAATTTAGTTGTCGACTTTCTATCAAGGTTGCATACAGGTGGAGAAAACCAACAAGTGGAAGATAAATTTCCAGATGAACATCTCTTTGTTGTTTCTTCTACCACACCCTGGTTTGCTGATATAGCTAATTTTTTAGCTACAGGCCTATTTCCATCCCATTTCACCTCAAAACAAAAGAAGAGATTAGTAAAAGAAAGTTTATCTTACAAATGGTTAAATGGTTTGCTATTTAAATGTGGTCTTGACTTTATTTTACGCAGGTGCTTGAGAGTTGATGAAATTTTTAATGTCTTAAGGGCATGTCATGATGAACCCTCTAGTGGACATTATTCCTCACAAAGAACGATCCACAAATTTTTGGGAACTGGTTACTACTAACCCTCTCTCCATAAGGACACCAAGAGGTATGTACATCAGTGTGACCAGTGCCAAAGGATGGGCCAACCAACCTTTACCCAAGAAATGTCACTGCACCCTCAAGTAGTGTTGGAACCATTTGAGCAATGGAGTCTAGATTTTGTGGGGCCAATTTCTCCACCTTCTTCAGGAAAAGAATATATTTTGGTCTACATAGACTATGTAACCAAATGGGTAGAAGTTCAGGCATTGCAATTTGCAAGGGAAGAGAAAGTTGCTGATTTTCTTTATAACAGAATCTTCTTAAGGTTTGGAGCTCCGAGATCCATAGTTTCAGACAGGGGACCACAATTCACTTCTCAAGTATCTCAAGCTTTCATAGATCTATACCAAGTTAAGAGCAAGAAGTCTTCACCTCACCACCCCCAAGCTAATGGGTAGGTTGAGGTGACCAGTAGAGAGCTAGAAAACATCCTGACGAGAATAGTGCCCATGAATAGGAAAGATTGGGCCAACAGGTTACCTGAAGCATTTTGGGCTTACAATACCACCTGGAAGTCAACAACCAAGTTTTCACCCTATGAACTGGTTTATGGAAAGAAACCCATACTGTCCATAGAATTCAAACTACGAGAACCAAAGACCTCATTAGACATTGGGCTACCATTATCCATAGCACAATAAGATAGGATTCTCCAACTTAATGAGTTGGACAAGATTAGAACAAAGGCTATACAACAAACGTAACTTATTCAGTACCAACAGAAGCAATGGCATGATCAACACATAAAAAAGAGGACATTTCAACAAGGGGATTGGGTTCTCCTATATGATTCTAAGTTTAAGGAGTTCAAGGGGAAGTTACAAACTCATTGGATGGGTCCTTACCAAAGTAGGGAAGTCTATGAGAATGGAACAATTTTGTTGGCACCCATTGGTGGAGGTGAAAATATATTCTTAGTAAATGGCCACAAAATTTAGCTCTATACGAGACCAACTACTAAGGAGGAGTTTACCAAGGACTTGTACTTGGTGACAAGGGTCATAGTCTCTACCATAGGTTGATGAAATTCAAAGAGAAATTAAAAAAAAAAGAAGGGTTGAAAACTAGCAAATGGCAGCCCTTCTCAAAAAATAAAAAATAAAAAAGAGGGAAAGATTGAAAACCAATAAATGGCTATCTTTCTCACCAGGGGGACTAAAAACTAGTAAATGGCAGTTCCCTTCTTCATGCAGGATTCCAGCAGAAGCTCTCTGGAGCTGACTAGGCACTCCTCAAGACCCATCAAGACACACCTCTAGAGAAACTAGGAGCACCTCTGGTGCTTCATCAAGCTAAATTATTTCAAGGCGTAGGGGCCCACCTCTCCAAGCATTAGCTGGGGGTAGAAAAATTGATGAGGTCAACATGACTCATCTTCCACCATTAATAAGGAAACCTACACATGACAATTATGTTGCAGCTACCAGCGCATGTCATCCAAGCTCAACCTCTTGACATCCTAAGCCAATGTGCCACTTTCAAGTCTATTTATGAAAAGATTCTAGACAATGCGATGCTGGCGATGCTGACATCACTACAAGTGATGAGGAGGCTACACACATGTAAAGTCACCATCACACCTCATTAAAGCGGCGGCGCAACAGCCAAGTACATCGAGCAATCATCACAGACAGTGATCTAGGTAATTCGTTCAAGTTAGTTAATTATTCCCTGTCTTGTCATTTCTATTTTTGGTGCAAACTATGTAGACATGTACCCCTACCATCATTTCCTTTTTTGACCTATGCATGCTGCCTTAATTGCCACACTAACGAATTCCCTCTAGAGTGTCATATCATCCCCTGTGATTATGACTAAACCATCAATTCAAATTAATTGAAGTGATTAACCCTCCCGTAATCAAAGAAATTATCATGAAAGGATATCTAATACCAAACTTTAGAAATTGCAGAGATTTCCAAATCCTAGAGATAATCTTCAATCCATTACAACAGGGTCTTCAGAGAGAACAAAGAAAGAGGTCTATCATCAATAGGAAAGAGAACTACATAGAAGACTGAGGGAAGAGTTAATAAGGCAAGGTTCATTTATACATAGAAGAAGAAGAGGAATACAAGCAGTATGGGAGTGAAAAAGAAATCAGAACCTGAAACTGCAATAGGACTACTCCAAGATCATGTTGCAGTAGATATATTAAGAAATGCTAGGTGGTTAGAATTTCATGAGAAATTTGAAGGGTTTTAGGAGGACATAGTAGATGATTTCCTACGCCACCTAAAGAATAACCAAACCAAAGTACGAGGAGTCCTAATCAGCACTGTTAGGGATTACATGCAGAAGATATCAATTTAATGCAAAATAAAGATTAAACAGAGGAATGAAAATACACAGAAATAATAACAGTGAGAGACAAGTTTTAACATGGTTCACCCAATCTTGGGATACATCCACCAACAAAGAGTCCAATATTATTATCCAGTAAATCAAATTGATTATAACCAGCAATCCTTGCAACTCAATACCGCTGCAAAATGCTACAATACATCAACGGAAACCCTAACCCTTAGCTTCTTTTATCAAGCCTTATGTCAGTTACAAAAAATAGGGGACCATCTTGGGGACGCTGCCCCTTGACCCTGTTAAATAATTTGGGGGCAAACCACGCCGATAAAAGTTGGGTAAATTTAACCTCTGAGTCTGATTAGGCTCCATATAACAACAATCTCCCACTTGGAGACTGATCAGACTTCACACCATATCATCTCCCACTTAGAGATTGATCATAACACCACTAACCCTGTAGCTCCTACTAGAAATAAGCACCCTAGACTCTACTATTCTAATTTTTTGTTTTCAGTCTTGAAGACCAACCGAAGTTGAAGAGGAGTTCAGCTTCTCCCTTGTCACTACCTTTTTAAACATATCTACTAGATTTTCATCTATATGTATCTTTTCCAGCCTTAACTGTCCATCATCCAACATTGACCGGATGAAGATATACCTGAGCTGTATGTGTTTGGTCTTTGAATGCAAGGCATAATTCTTTGTAAGATGTATGGCACTCTAACTATATGTATACAAAGAACTGTTATCTTGTGGTTTGCCCAATTCTTCCATGAAAGATTACAAGCATATCATCTCCTTGCTTGCCTCTATTGCAGCTACATACTCTGCCTCTGTGGTGGATAAAGCAACCACCTTTTGCTACCTGGAGATCCAACTCACCACTATCCCACCTATAGTAAAGACATAACCTGTAGTACTCTGCCTGGTATCAATATCTCCTACCAAATCTGAGTCTACATAACTTGCTAAATTAGTATTAGAGCCCCCAAAACATAAGTGTTTATTGGATGTACCTCTCAAATATCTAAGAATCCATTTTACCACATTCTAATGCTCCAATCTGGAATAACTCATATACCTACTTACGACTCCTACAACATGTGCAATATCCGGTCTCATGCATACCATGGCATATATTAAACTTCCTACAACTGAAGCGTATGGTAACTTGGACATTTTTTCTTCCTCCTCTTGTGTCTTAGGACACATCTCCTTAGTCAATTTCAAATGACTAGGCAAAGGTGTGCTGATAGCTTTTACATTCTACATATGGAATCTCTGCAACACCTTTTCAATATAATCAACCTAAGATATAGTCAATTTTTTGTTCTTCCTATCTCTGAAAATTTTCATACCAAGGATTTGTTTTGCTGCCCCCAAATCCTTCATAGCAAATGATTGTGCTAACTATTGTTTTAACTCTCTTATGTGATCCATGTTAGACCTTCTACAAGCATGTCATCAACATATAAACACAAAATAATGTAGCTATCATTATCCAACCTCTTAAAATAAACATAATGGTCAGAATTACATCAGCTGTAGCCTTACTCAGCCATAAAACTATCAAATTTCAAATACCATTGTCAAAGTGCTTGTTTCAGGCCATATAAACTCTTTTTCAATCTGTACACCAGTTTCTCCTTACCTGTGACCTCAAATCCTTGGGGTTGTTCCATATATATCTCTTGCTCCAAATCACCATGGAGAAAGGCAATTTTCACATCTAGTTGTTCCAAATGCAAATCTTCAGCAACCACAATACTTAAAACATATGACTAGAAGTCATCTTGACAACCAGAGAAAATATCTGATCAAAATCAATACCTTTTTTTTGTGCAAATCCTTTTACAACTAATATGGCTATAAATATTTTCTTACCTCTATCTTCCTCCTTCAGCCTATAAACCCATTTGTTTGGTAAAGCCTTTTTACCTGCAGGTAACTTACATAATTCCCAAGTCTAATTTTTCAGCAAGGAATCCATTTATTCTTTCATTGCAAGCTCCCACTAAACCTTTGTATCCACTTGCATAGCTTCATCATACCCTTCCAGTTCACCAGCATCTATTAACAAAATAGAATACAAAGAGGGAGAAAACCTTTTAGCCTTAGCCTTGTTGACTGTCTAACATTCACCAAATTTTGTGGTATTTCTTGTTGTTGTTGGAAAGCATGAGGAACCACTGGAACATCACTATCTGGAGTATCATCCAACACCACATAATCCTTTTCTTTCTTCTCATGCTGCTGCAACTGATCTTTGTACAACACCTTCTCATTGAATACAACATCCCTACTTCTCACAATTTTCTGATTTTTAAAATCCCAAAGCCTATAATCAAATTCATCATTGCCATATCCAATGAAGGTACATTGTTTTGATTTTACATCCAGCTTGATTCTATTTTCAGAATCTACATGTGCAAATGCCTCACATCTGAAGGTTTTGAGAAAAGAATAACTCACCTTCTTACATGTCCATGCTTCCTTTGGAATACCATAGCCCAAAGGAATTGAAGGACCTTTATTAATTATATATATAGCGATGTTGACAGCCTCTACCCACATGTTTAAAAGCAACCCAACATGTAATCTCATGGTCCTTGCATGCTCCATTATTGTCCTATTCATGCATTTAGCCACTCCATTCTCCTGTGGAGTCCCTAGAACCATTTTCTGCCTATGAATTCCATTAAAGGTACAATAATCCAAAAATTCTTTTCTGCAATACTCACCACCATTATCAAATCTAAGACATTTTAATCTTTTACCCATCTCCTTCTCAACCAAGCTTCTCCATTTCTTAAATGTTTCAAATACATCAAATTTATGCCTAAGAGAAAAAATCCAAACCTTCCTAGTTTCATCATCTATGAATGTAACATAATACTGATAGCCACCAAGAGAAGATACCTAAGCTGGTCCCCATACATCTGATACACAAGCTCCAACTTTTCATCTTTCTTTTCCTTCCCATCCTTGAGAAAACTGACTCTCTTTTGTTTGCCATACACACAACTTTCACATAAATCCATATTAATACATTTTAGACTTGGTAAAAATTTCTTAGAATGAAGTACCTTCATACCTTTTTCACTCATATGCCCAAGTCTGTTATGCCACAGTGTTGTCTCAAATCCTACAGCAACTATTTCAGTCTCTTCCTGCAAACCTGCAGCAATTGTTCTTGAACCTATCTATTTTTTCTATGCAATAGCTAAAGTAGAAGGAATAGTATGACCTATACAAAGATATAAGGTTCCTACTTTTACACCTTTTTCTACTATTAAGGCACCTCGTGAAACCTTCTAATTTTTATCAGTAAATGTAACAATGCAACCTTCATCAGTTGGCTGTCCTGCTGAAATTAAATTCCTACTCAGCCTTGGAACGTGCCTTACCTCTTGTAGTAGCCAATGATTCACATTCTGCAACTTAAACTTGATTCTTCCCTTTCCAACAATCTGACAGGGTTCATTATCTCCCAAATAAACCAACCCAAAATCCCCTTGGACATAATCAAGAAAATAACTTCTATGGAGTGTAACATGAAATGAGGCCCCTGAATCTAAAACCCATTAATCATTAGCATTATTTATGGAAAGAATCAAAGCATCATCTTCAGATTTATTACTTACCACATTTGCCTCTTTATTGCTTTCTTGTTTGTCTCCTTCTTTATTCTTTCAAGACCAGCAATCTTTCTTCAGATGACCTAGTTTCCCACAATACCAGCAATTCTTCTATCATGTGGATTGGGACCTCTTGTCCTTTGATTTTCCTTGTGACTTCCCATGACCTCCATAACCTTTTCCTCTCTCCTTAGATCTGCCCTTGCTTTCTGCATTCAAAACACTACCTGATGTGGACCCTCATGAGCTTTTCCACCACATTTCCTCACTAAGGATAACACCAACAACATCATCAAATTTCAAAGTATTTGAACCAGAGACAGAGTTACTTACAACCATTACCAAGCTATTCCATCTTTCTGGAAAAGAATATAAAACCAAGAGAGCCCTCACCTCTTTATCAAATTTCACTTTTACAGAAGTTAACTGACTAGTAATCATATTAAACTCATTTAAATGATCTGTCACAAATCCACCTTCAATCATTTTTAGATTAAATAAATGCTTCATGAGAAATACCTTATTTGAGGCTGAGGGTTTTTCATACAACTTAGCCAAAGCTTTCATCAATTCATTTGTTGTCTTCACTTCTATCATATTGAACACCACAAATGGTGCTAAGTACAACTGAATGGTTCCCAATGCCTTTCTATCTAGAAGATTCCAATCCTCATCAGTCATTATTGCTGGTTTCTTGTCTATTCCTTCCAACGGCCTCCATAAATCCTTCTGATAGAGATAATCCTCCATCTACATATTCCATAATGGATGGTTCTGCCCATTGAATTTATCTACCTTCAATTTCCCCTCATCTGCCATTGCTCCCACTCAATCGTGAGACTCTCACTCAACCGTGAGACCTTCCTACAGATGATAATCGAACACAACCCACTCTGATACCACTTGTTAGGGATCGCATGCATAAGTTATCAATTAAATGCAAAATAAAGTTTAAACAGAGGAATAAAAATACATAGAAATAATAACATCGAGAGACAAGTTTTAACGTGGTTTACCCAAACTCAGGCTACATCCACCAATAGAGAGTCCAATATTATTATCCAGTAAATCAAATCAATTACAACCAGTAATCCTTGCAATTCAATACCGCTGCAAAATGCTACAATACATCAATGGAAACCCTAACTCTTAGCTGCTTTTATCAAGCCTTATGTTGGTTACAAAAAAATGGGGACCCCGTAAGGGGTGCTGCCCCTTGACCTCGTCTTGGGGGTGCTACCCCCAAACCCCCGCAAGGGGCACTGCCCCTTGACCCTATTAAATAATTTGGGGGGAAACTGCACTGATAAAATTGGGGTAAATTTAACCTTCGAGTTTGATTAGGCTCCATATAACAACAAGCACCTCAGCCACCATCATCAACCACATTTTAGGGCTACTAGAACAAGGTGAGAGGTTTTATCATCTCAAACCCCTATACTCTGATTTGATTGAAAGCTTTTCAGTAGAAGGTGATCCTGAGGTCCAGTTACATTTGAGTAAAAATGAAGTCAAAGGAATCATCAGAACTTCACTTTCCCAACCATGGCAATCTCTAGCCATGTGGGTCATGAAATATTTTACATGTGATGGGCAATTCTCCCTAATTTTAGGACCCATAATGAAAATGCTAATTTTCTTTAGACATGGGCATGCCCATCTAGAATATAGCATAAATCTCCCAAATTTTCTATATTATGCTATTGTGGCTTCGGCAGATAAGTACCAATAGAGGAAGGGTCCCATGAAACATCATGACCTCATTTTCTTAATTCAAAAAACATCATTTCCTGTCTCAAGATGACGAAGAGGATTTGTGGCAGTCATTTTTAGATGACACATCATAGGCCAAAACACCAGGAAGGACACATGGGGTAGAAGAGACTTCCTCCACTTAGTAGGATGAGGACGAAACACCTTCTACTTCCTCCCCAGCCATTGGGAAGAGCAAGGGAAAGAAGAGAACAGTGGAGGAAACACCAACTTTTGTCCCACAAACATCACCAGAAAGCCCAACACCTACCACCACTACTGACAAGAAAAAGAAGGGAAAATAAGTTATGGGAGAAGCCTTAATTGTAGTTGAGCAGTTGGCAGAAACAATTTCATTTAGCAACCCTTCCATTTGACTCACTCAACAAAATGTAAGTTAACCTTAGTTGAGGAGTCTACCCCAACTGAGCAGATGAGGGGAACTGTGATTATGGAAGAGGAGATAGCACTAGAATCTGCCCAAACTTCTAGCCCTAAAAAGCATAGAAAAGGAACAGGGCAAAGGGAGAAAACAAAAAGACCTCCAAAAACACCTAAGCCTAGCAAGCATAAAAGGACAGAAGAAGAGTGATGATTCAAACAAAATTCTCATGATTAAAAGAAAAATAAAAAAGAAGAGTAGTTGAGGAGAGTACTCTAGAATCTACTGCCCCTCCAAGGACTTAGACTCCAAAACCACAATGCACTCAAGATCTAGAGGTAGCAGAGGGAGAAACCTTGACCATCTCTTCAGATTCTGAGGGAAATGATCCAGCTCCGAAGGCACATTCCCCACCAGTGCTCCGGAGAAGTAAACGAAAGAGACAACCTGCTTAAGCAAAACATGACACTGCTCTCTTGGCTAAGGTCCTCATGGGATTCGAAACTTCCATGGAGGAGGTTGGACCCTCATCAACTCCAACATTTGCAGAAGTGAGGTAGGAAGTGGCTCAAGAGGAAGAGGCTCAAGAAGAAGAGACCCAAGAGGAAGATGAGGATTAGCAGGTAAAGGTAGATGAACAAAGGGAGCAAGTTGACAATGTGGGACAAGGAGAAACAGAAACCCTTGATGAAGAAAGGATAGAAGGAGGAGAAATAGGGAGTTACTCACACCCTTTTAATCAAGAATATGTAGAGGTTCCACGAGAACAACAATTGATGAAAGAGATTGATAATTTGAAGACACTACTATGGGGAAAGAACTTGATTATCACTGACCTCAAGAAGGTCATGAAGGAAAAAGACATAGAGAAGAAACAAGAAATAGAGAAGCTGATAAATGAGCTCAAAGAAAAACATGGGATCATTCAAAGGAAAGAGGTTGAAATCAGGGAAAAAGATGAAGAAGCAACAAAGAATACCTCTGGCATTATCAAATCTAGAGACAATGGCATCACATTTATTTCAACACTGATAGAGAAAATGTAGGATAAGGCTAAGTAGCTGACAAGGGCCAACAATAAGATAGATGATCAAGAAGAGCTACTTCATGAGCTGACCAATCCAACTACTATTATTGAATAAGGGACTCAAATAGATGCATATCTGGGGGTGCTCCCAATAGACATTCCTAAGGCCCTATTCCATTGGGAAAGGAGATGTCAAGAGTTAGAGGAATCCAAGCCAATGTTGCAACTACAAAGGGCAGTAACCACCTTGTCAGAAAAAGTACAGGCCCTAGAGGAGAAGGTCATCAAGGTGGCCACTCTCTCTGCTGAGATCATAACCTGTAGACCTCCCAGTGGAAGTTATGCTCTATTTTTACAAGATCGGATCCTCCAAAGGAAAATATCATTGGTTCTCTCTAATTTAACTAAAAATATACTAGATGAGAAAGATTTCATGGAGGTATACATGAAGAGTTTTGATGAAGACAAAAATTTTGTATGTGAATTATATTTACATGATTTCTTCATTAAAGATCACACTTTCTTCATCAACTACTTTGTAGGTGAATGCTAGCTCAGAGAATTCATGTCACAGATATGAAATCATTAGATCTGGAATGAAAAGATGAAGGCTTACACCAAAAAGGATGTAGAGACATGCCTATTCCTCGGGAGAGAGTTTCCAAATCCTATGGAATTTGAGATTCATTTCAAAGTAAAAATTTATTCCCTAGAAGGCAGAACAAAAATCTTACCCTTGTACCAGGAACACCTGCAAGAGTGTGCTATTGCATTTGGTCTCTTCATGCACAACTCATCCAGTAAGATGATCACAATTGGGAAGAAGAGGTGGAACACTCTAACTCCAGAGCAAAAGATGAAGGAAATAGTGTCCCCTGCCAACCTCTGATTATTTATGAGGAAATCAAGAGTAATGTCTAGATTAATGGACAAGTATAAACAAGATTCAATAGGTGTCTGTTTCAGGCCACCCCTCATTATTAACCCACTACCCATATGGGTTGAGTAGATGGAGGATGCCAAATTTCAAGAATGGCTGAAATAGGTTGAGAAATTCAAAGGAAATGGCAATAGAAACTTCACTACTTGGTCAACTCATGAGAAGAAATACAATCTTACTGATAAAATATACCACATCAATAATTCCAGGCTATGAGTGCAGGAGGACCTTCCAACCTTTAAGTTCATGGAAAATGATGAGTTCCAAGTAGCGTCTAGATTAACACACCTTTTTACTTCCCTTTTTCCCATCTTTTCATTCTGTTGTTCTAGTAATTGTACCATAGAAATTGAAAAGACTTGTTTTAATTATACTAATGAGAGATGAATTACTGAAGATCATTATTTTTGGTGAAAGAACTAATGCACAACAAACTAATGAAAATGTGCACAAAAGTCTCTCTTTTTGCGTCCACAGGTGTAGTTGTACGGGCAAAGGCAATTTTGAAGATCTTCGGAGATGGTCCTAATAATCTCCAGAGCCGAAATAGAGGATGCTATACTAGAATCCAACATTTTCCCAAAGTGTTGGAGGTATCCTAGAAGGGGAGTAGGGAAGAAAGGAGTGGATGCATCTCCAGAGCTGCTAGCGACAGTGCAGAGTCTCTGGCACTGCTTTCAATCTACATCTTAGGGGCAACTGTAGTGCTCCGTAGTTTACTCGGCCAACATCAAAATGATCCGGTGAAGAATCCAGTTGACTACTAGGGATCTGATTCCATTTTTATTTATTTTGCATGAGTTCTAAAAGACTTTTTAAGACCTATATTTTAGTGCCTCTCTGCCCATTGTTATTTAAGTTAAGACTTCGGATTTAGTGGGACTTCTTTTCCACTAAATCCTTTTCTGGTTTGCATGATTATACTCTTTAGTTAAATAATTGTATGTTTTAGTTAGAATAAGAGATTGGTTGTATCTCATAGATAGACTAATGAATATAACAGTTAGTTCAAAAGATATCTTATTATTTGGACTAATATATGTTTAGATAGGAGAAACAATAACATATACATATTTTAGCTATTAGATTATTGTAATTTCCATTTTTAGATAGATATACTTCTTGAATACAAGCATACCTTGATGAGATTAAACTGAAGGAAAGATTGCATTATTACATTTCTATTGTGAGTTCTTGCTTTAGTCTTTAGTCCTGAAGGTGTGGAGCAATGGCCCACTCCCTCCATCAAGATAGGGGGCTAGTATCTATTGCTTCAATTTATTTACAGATTTTATTAAGAGTACAATTTTATTGCTTTCAAAAGATAGAATTATTTTTGTTAATAGTTGTTTCTAATAAATGCATGTTTCTAGCTTTATATTAGAATAGGTCATTTTCTAGCAATCTACTGCTTTAGCATTATTTTGGTGTTTTCAGAATTTCATTTCACAACAGATGAATTAGTAGCATTAATTCCTTAAAATAGTAAAACCAGTAGGATTAGTTAGAGGACTATTGATTATGAAGCTCCTTATTGCAAATAGCCTAGGATACAACCCTAGATTTGACACATAAAAAACATGATTAAATACCAAGGTACATCGACCCTTGTCAACTATATTCCTTAGAATAGAGGATTCTTGTTCATCTTAGTACTATACAAGGTTTCATCACATGGTGATAAATTTTTAGATCACTCTTCATTTGGCAAAAGGGAGATATCTTACCATAGTACATCATAGATCATATATCCAATGCTCAACAGAGGAGCATATATATATTCATGATAAGAGGTGACCTAATTAACTAAAGGATTATTTTCAACATGGTATGGCAGAGTTTCAAGAACTTCAAGGTCACTCAAAGGTAACAGTTCAAGAAATAGAGGACAGAGGTTAATCAAGATTGCCGACCAAGAGATAATTTATCAAGACCAAGAGATAATGTATCTATTCAAATTCATCTCGATGACATGATATTCAATCTTCAGTAATCCTCAAAATAAGCAAAACAAACTCTGACCTTCAGGTTCTACAATATTTGAGTCTCAAAGAAGACATCAAGAGAGGTCTGTTCAGAGGTCTATTCATCCGTCAAGGGCAACACTATTTAGGTTTTCTAGGACCAACAATAGTTAAAAGACCCCTAAACTATCATTGGATAAGGTAACCATATCTCTCTGGGCTTATCAGATTAAGGTTTTCAATTGTTCTTACCACCATTCTATCTGCTTCTTGTTGATTCCCTCAAGGCACCCCTACACTCTTTGATTAATGAATCCTATTGCTCAAATGTATTGACTATCCCAAGTTCAAAATTTCATCCTATGTCAAGATAGTCCAATAACATATAATGATTCCATACTGTTTCCAAACATCACAACCATAGTGTCATTCAGGATAGAAAATTATTAATATGTACTCCTAATCCTCATGGATACTCTAAGGTAATGTCAATAGTAATAGGATGATCATTAAACAGGTTGCCTATGTACCCTATTCATCAACATTCATTCATCTACCCATTCATTCCGTTCCACCTTTCCCATCATTTTTAGGAGCTGAAAGACAAATCATATCTCTTGTAAAAGAAGAAAACATTTAGATTTTTTATGAGTGTTTCACTTCTTGCCCTCCTTTCGTCTCATATTTTTTCATCAACCTTGCTCCCCTAAGCCAGTTTTCCCTAAGAACATTAAACAACCTCATGAAGGTGAATCCTTTCAGAGACGACCAACTTAGCTAGTGAGACAATGCAAAGTTGAATATTGAAGAAATACTACTCGAGGAATGAAGTTTCAAGTAATCTAGTGAGAGGCAATTCACCATCTAGTTTTAACAAAGGTGAAGCAGTTCTTAGTGTAGAATATTTCATTTCTTTTAGAACAACATGAGGATATATCTATAAAAATAAAAAAGAGAAGAAAGAAAAGAAAAAGGAAATAGTAAAGAAAAACAATTGTCCTCTGGTGAAAACTATAATATATGGTGCCTTGGGCAAGTACCATGATGAAAACCCATTTACGAGCGTCATGTGTAGAATATAATCACCAAGGAATAGCTTGACAGAGTGAGTTGCAAGATTCTGGATCTCAGTGAAACTGGTTGAAAGGAAATGAATCACGTGCACACAATAGTAAGTCTTAAAGCATCATCTTTTTGTCATTTTCATAATTGTTTGTTTATAGGGTTTGATGTTCCAATCTTCATCTTTGATGGATTTAAACTTAATACTTTTGAGAAATCAAGGGTTCTATCCTCCAAAATGTAGGTAGCATTTTCCTAGTTGAGTCGCCATTTGTTATGCCTTGCATAACCACCCCCATCCTTGAGACAGATTGAGACCCCCTTTTTTCTACTTCCCTACCCCCTTTTTTGGGTTTGCATGTTTTTGCCTCAAAAACATGTTTTTGAGCCTCTTTGTTAACCCCTGGGAGTTTCCTTTTCTAGGGCTAGTAGGTTCCTAGGCCAATTTTGGCTCCTGGGACTAGATCATTTTGACTGATTGGGACCTGCGGCCCTGATCGACCCTTTCGTCTGATCAGGACCTGTGGTCCCAATCGGTCCTTGGACTCTAGATCCCCTTTTCTCCCCTATCCCTAGAATCCCCTTTTTTTTGACCCCCGCTCTCGACGAGTCCCGCTGGGACCATGGGGCCCATTTAGCTTTTTGGTCATTTTATTGTGTCCGTGGGACCCTTTTCATCTCACATCCCTGCCCTAGCTACCACCTTAATTGTAGTCTAGGATCATATGCCCTAGGTATTTAAATGGATGGGAAGCGTATTTTCTTCTCTCTCTCTCTCATTGTCTGCAAACCTAAGCCTAGAGCAATTGTCACCATTTGGCCTCAAAGCGAGCAATTTGAGGGTGCTAATGCTAAATTTGTAGGTGTGTGTGAGGATTCCCAGACTTCCACTTTCCCTCCTCATGCCCACAATCCATCTTTCACCAGGTAGGGTTTTGAGTTGCTTCCTGTTCATTCTTCTTTCTTTTTGTTTCTTTGCCTCTTTTGTTGTTTTGTGTTGTGTGTAGTGTTGGTCTGTTTCTGTTTTGTTTGCTTTCTTATTATTTTTCTTAGGATTAGATTAGTGTTAGGGTTTTTGAATTTCAATAAATTGGAACTTTGTAGTTCCTATCTCAATAAATGGACTAGATTCAACCTAAAACCATTCCCAAATCATTGAAAATCTTAGAGCATTGACCAACCCTTTCGGCCTTTAGTCCTCGTTTCCAAAAATGGCTAAACACACAGAGGGTAAATCAAGTTTCCATGCCCCATTTTCAAAATTAGCCAAAGTCTTTATCAACACAGTCGGGTGCCTTCGGGACTTCGGGTCCTGAAGAGTTCTTTAGACTTGGAATCTTAGGGTTCCAAAGTCACTTGTATGCCCACTCCTTGCAAAACAAAACCAACAGAGGGCCTTTTAAGACCTCGGGTCCTGAAAGGTCAAATGGACCCTAGGACGAAAGATGGTGCAGATGAAAATCCACTTTTTACCCCGCACCCGACTAAGGATTTAAAGAAAACTATTTCTTGAAGTCTTGTCAGGACTCCGGGCCCCGATGGCCATTTTGGCCCTGATCTTCAAGGAGGTCCTTGGACCACCTTTCTCCCCGCATCCTGATCTATCTAATGACCCTTTTAGGATTTTAGGCCCATGGTAGAATTTTGGCTGTCTATACCTTAAGACCCTCAAAGGGTCTTCAAACTGATTCTCACCCCGTGACCTGCCATATTACCCAGGTGTCCATTTTAGGACTTTGGGCCTGTGATGGAGGTTTTAACACCCTTTAAGCATTTATCCCAAAGCAAGAATTTCACCCACTCCCCAGGGCCTGATTAAGTGTTCAGGTCCACAGACTAAAATTGGACCAGTGTCCAAATGTCCAACTTGGACCCAAAATCTTGTCAAAGCCAGAAAACCCTTGAAATACTAAGTTTATAATGATACTCTAGGTTTTTCTAGAATTTTTATACCCTCCTTTCTTCCTGTAGGCTAGATAGATGTCGGGAGAGGATATTTCTGAAGAGACACTTTCAAGATCTAATTCCGTAGAAGAATTTATGCTAGAAACAAAAGGGTTGGAGGTTAGAGAGACAACTTCACCCCAGTCATCCAAGAAGCTAGTTAAACAAAAGAAGAAATAGGAACCCCTAGTCACAATGATGTACCAATTCCAAGGGGCTACCAAGGATTCTAAGTTCACTAATGAGCTTATGAATATCATTGACACTAAATTGGGATACATTGAATTAGAACCTTCAAACATGATAGATTTAGAGAAAATGTAACTCCTTGAGCCAGGAAGATTGCTCTATTGAGCCTAGGACATATTGCTTGTTTTCCTCCTATGGTCCAATGCCCCAAGTTGATCATAAATTTTGCTTATCACTACAACCCTGGAGAGAGGAAATGCTTTGACTCCAATGGAAACCTCCTACTGGATATTACACCAGAAATGATTAGAGCAGTCTTTGACTTGCTAGTATATCAACAAGCCCTCACATTATCAATAGATGATGCTATCCATGCCTATAATCAAGATGTCACTAGAAATAAAGGGTATTTGAATCAGCATTGGTTAACAAAGAAGAAGAAATCTATGTCTAAGGTTACCATAAAGTTGGTAAGATGAAATTTTCAATGAGAGGTATCAGATGTGATTACATTGTTGAGTAGATCATTCGGGAGGGAAGAGTCCAAAACATATGAACTATAGATGTTCCAGTATATCTTCTTTACTTTGAAAGGGGACACTAAGTTGGATTGGGCTCAGATGGTTTCAGATAATATACATTCTCAACTTATGTCCATGGCACAGATAAAGAAGTTTAATATGACATCATATGTGGTGTGATTGGCTGCCAGAGTTAAAAATTTCCCTAGGTTGACCACAGTGGGAGTAAGAGGAGAAGCTCCAAGACAAAGTAAAATTTGGGAGTTCTATCCCCAATTGGAGTTAAAGGATGCAGAGAAACACTTCAAAAGGGTAAATGATGCCTTTCTTTATGCTATAATTCTGCAACTAATAGGAGATCCTGCTTTCATAATGCCTACCAAAGCAATGGATCTTATTAGGCCATGGGGATTGTTGGCACTCGTTTTGACCTGGAGGCTGAGCTTGTTTGTTGGAGGGTTTCTTCCTTCAAACCCTAGGTGTTCCTGTTCATCGCCAAGAGCTTGGTCTATCGGCGAAGGATATTGTGGTTCTGCCGACAATGTTGGTCATGCCGATGGGGGTAAGTCAAGTGTTCATCGGCAAGATTTGGTGTATCGGGCTAGCATTGTTTCGATCTGTCGATGTGAGGAGCTTGGCCGATGAAGAATCATCGGCGTGTGTTTGGCTGACGGAGGGATGAAGCCATGGTTCATCGGTGAGAGTTGTATTGTCAGCCTAGGTATTTTGAATTGCACCGACGGTGGGAGGCTTGGCCGATGCGATGTCATCGGCGTAGGTCTCGCCGATGGAGGGGAGCATGGAGTGGTCATCGGTGTGAATGGTATCATCGGCAGAGGATGTTTCTGCTTGGCCGACGGTTGAGGGTCTCGCCGACAGAGGATGTGTGTATCGGGGTGAGCAGTGTGGTCGGCCAGGGAGTTTCTCGTTGCGCCGATGGTTTTGGTCTAGCCGACAGACAAGGAATGTGAAATGGCCATCGGCGTAACCTTTGACATCGGTGTAGGTATTTTGTTGCTCACCGATGGTTTTGGTCTCGCCGACAGAGGAGTATGGAGTAGCGATCGGCGAGACAACTGGAGTCGGCGGGAGATTTTTGAGGAAGGCCGATGGTATATGTTTGGCTGATGGGCTGTGGGCGAAGGGTCGTGTGTCGAGCGGCAAAATGCTCGACACTTGGTATGTATGCGACTATGCTTTTAAAGCGTCGAGGTTGTCTCCACACCATGCATGTGGGATTTTTCCCTTGCATTATTTTTGAACCTGCGAAGGAGGCGTTTTGGCGGGAAACTTCTTTTTGTCTGCAGCGATGGTTTTCAAGCGACCGCGGGTGGTTGAGGCCCTTAATGGCAACTGTGCTGGGGCATGGGCGAGTTGTTGCACAGTCAGGTACCGGATTTTTGACATGAAGACTTCCAGATAGTGGCGCGTGGCTCTAGGCCCCCCTTTGTCTGCTGCATTAACATTTTCTGAGTGCCATTCCTTCTGAGGACTGTATCTGGCGGATTTTTTTTGTTGTAATCATGTAATTAATTACTGTGGTACACTTTCTGGCTGTTATAAGCAGGAAGTGTTACTCATTTTGAGGTTGTTGAAAGTTGAACATTTTGGCTCTGTAGCACAATACAGTTCGTTTTGGTTGCTCTGTACAGCTAAACTTGTGAGTTTATGTATCTCTTGTTGTATGTTTTGGCATGAACCCACTGATTTCATGATTAATCTTATATGAGAAATGCTATCTTAGCATGTGTTTTGTTAATTCTGTCTCCAGTATTGCATGTATTCTTCTTCTGAATCTGGATATTTGGACAATATTTGAGACTCTAGAACATAGAATTCCTATGTTGAATGTCTGATCTTTTAACTTCTACTCAAGGGGTAGATTAAACTATTTTCAAGTTGAACATTGGGAAGGGTATACTGCAGTAGGGATGCCATAAGTAGAGATAACTTAACACTCTGTATTGGGAGATATCTATAAGGCAGGTATCATATATATATCCCCCTGAAATCTAGATTTAGCTGTTCATGCTGATCATTCACAGGTGTATGTCTACTGACTCCAGGCCCTGGATAGGCACCAATCTTGCTTTGTGTTTGTGTTACAACCATTTCCAGCTTTGCATCCAAACTTAAAATCATAATCAAACTCTAAAACAACCATTAGGACATTAGAATTAGTTTTAGGATATTCAGTCCTCTGTCTACAACTGCAAATAGGCCCAAAGCTAGCCCCTTTGCTCTTAACTTTCAGTTTTGGTCTACTTACAGGAGGACTTATCTGCTTTCTGACAGCATCCCAATCCTTGTATGCGTATCTCATGGATGTTGAGTAGGGAATACCCCCCTAGGTCTTGCAGAGCCTGAAGAAGAAGAGGAGATAAAATATAGAGTCTATCTCCTACACTGTTGGCCCCTGGCCCAGAGATCCTGTTGATCACTGATGGCTACCTTGTAGGGAAATCTGGGAATAAGCATCCAGTCTGGGAAAAAACCAACAGAAATTGGCGACTCCACTGGGGATGGTGATTTGAAAATTGTTATTTTTGTCCTCCCTGGTGAAATATATTTGTGACCCATCCGAGTCACCAACAGAAATTGGCGACTCTACTAGGGAATTTGTGAAAGAACCTTGGTTTTCAAAAGAAAACAGTTCCTAGTAATAGGTGGCGACTCCGAAGTAATCTCCCAACCGGTCAAAGTAAAATTTATATGCAGGGGAGAAGATCCCAACAAAATCCTTTATTTGAAGAGTTACCAGTAACAAGAAGAATGATGTATAGAAGAAAGGGAGCTGTCTCAGTCAGTCATGAGGGGTCCCCCAGAAAAAATGATGATATGCAAGACAATCCAAGGTCTTCAGACAAGACAGTACCTTATTTTTCAAATGCAGAAGCTGATATTCAGGGTGCATATGAGAGGCAACAGGGTGGTAACATGAGAATGAGGTCAAAGGTGTTCCAAGAACGCCCATTTCTAGACCCTAGTGAATGGTTTGAAGAGGCCGAGTCTCTGAGGGATGATGAAGACGAAGATCAGAATATGATAAAACCATCCTCCTCTAGGCCCAACGAGGAAGAACTAGCTGATGAAATTAGGAGCTTAAGGGCCGAGTTTGAATATCAGCAGGCAATATCAATCAGAGATGACTTGAGGAAGAAAGTGCAAGCTTTGAGGACTGCCCAGAATAATTCAATTCCTACCCTTGAGAATGCAAATGTGCAGAGACATCAACAGAGAAATGAAGTGCAACATCAGCATAATGATGAGAGACAAAATGTGAATGATGCTAGGATACCACTGAACAATGTAAGAAACCAGAATGCAAACAGAAATATTAATGTTAATCAGTTAAACAGACAGCCAATGCAGCTAGATAGATTCAGACAGCTGGTATTTGATGGTATTCCTGGGTATCCTAACCCCATTGATAAGCATCTGAGGCTGCAAGTGCCTAAATTTTTAGGAAACAACACTGTGTCAGGAGAAGATCATCTAAAAGCCTTTCAAAATGTCATGGATAACTTTGAGGTTGAACATGAGGATGTTTTCATGAAGTCATTCATGCAATCCTTAATAGATGAGGCAAGAGAATGGTACAAGAATCTGCCTGACAGGAGTATTTCATCGTGGGATGATTTTAAAGGGATGTTCAAGGAGCAATATGGTGACAAAACTGACCCTAGCTTTTTTGTAAATGAGTTTACCAGTATCACTAAAGGGTCAAATGAGCAGGTTGCAAATTTTAATGCAAGATTTACTAAAGTGTTAAACAAATTGCCACATCACATGAGGCCAAATGAACCAATGTGCATAATATTGTATATCAATGCCTTTGATGCAAAAACCACATATGGATTAAGAGATAAAAGTCCTGCTACTCTCAGGGATGCTTTCAGAATTGCAGTGAATATTGAAAACAACAGGAAAGCATCGGGCAAGACAAATAGAAGGGATGATATAAAAATTCTGCAGAATCCAAACAAGCCTCAGAACACTCAAGGTAATACATCTGCCCCTGAAGATAAGATAGACAAATTGGCAAATGTTGTTAAGGACCTAAGCTATAGATTAGCTAGAAGTGAAAAAGGGATAGGTCCTGATAGGCAAGTCTATCAAAGGCAAGAAAAGAGGCCATCATTGCATGATATGCCTTATAATACCAATTGGCATAATGGTAAGCCTATATTCCCACACAACAACACAAATCAGAGAGCTCAACATGTCAAAGAAACTCCTAATCCTCTAAAGAAAGCTATAAATATTGTTGATGATACTCCATGGTGTATAATTTGTCAGATGCCACATTCACAGTCACAGTGTATGATTGCTCAGTCCTTATGTGATAATACTACATCTTGTAATGAATGCAATGAGCCACATTATGTGCAAGATGATGATGTAAATATGATGTCCATAAGCAATGGATACACTCTTTATGATGCTGATAAGAGTACAAATGATGGAACTCAGGGCTGCCAACAGTTCCCATATGATGAAGATGATGAAGTTAACTATGCCTATGCTCAGAACTCACACAATTTTCTGAGTAATTTACAACGACCTTCTGATGAGGAAATTAGGGCCTTCACAGCTGCATCAGTTGCTCAAGTCAAGAGCAACTACAATCTCAGAGGTAAAAATCAGGTAAGCAGCCCACATCAGCTAAAAGATGTTACTATAGGACAGCCAGTGCATGGTAATAAGGGGATGGAATTACAAAAAAGGCAGTGGGTTAATAATAAACAGAACTTCAGACATAGAACAGGTCATGAATCCCAAGGACCAGAAAATAGAATCCCTCAAGCTGAAGATCAAGGTAAAGGTTCCCAAGACAAGAATGATGATCAGGGAACTATGAAATTAAAAGCTAAATCAGTTTAGGATAAAAACAAGATTGTGGAGCAAGCTACAACTGTTATACAAAATTATGTTCCATTTGATATAGCTCAAGTCCTCTCCCAGGTAAAAGTCTCTGTTCCACTTATGGAACTGATGAAAGTGGAAGAAATTAAGAATAGGACAATATCCCTAATTTCAGGGGTACCTTTTCAAGCTAAACAAAATGCTCAGACCCAGGGTGAGAAACATGTCATATGTAATGAAGAAGATGAGGCTCCTGAAGTTTATTTAGGAGTGACTATGACAAAGTGTCCTTCACAAGTGGAACCATTTTATGTTTCCCTGGTTATAAATGGAAAAATAATCAGAAATTGTATGCTTGATTCTGGAGCATCTACAAATGTCATGCCTTTGGCCATCATGCAACAAGCTGGATTGAAAATTGACAAGGCATGTGGAAAATGTTATGCTATGGATGCCAGAGAGGTACCAGTTATTGGAATCATGAAGGATGTAGATTTCAAACTGGCAGCATTTCCTGAAAAGAGATATAAAATGAATATAACAGTGGTTGACATCAAGCCACAGTATGGTATGTTGCTGTCAAGAAGATGGGCAACACTAATTGGTGGAAGTATGCAGTTGGACCTGTCATATGCCATGATTCCAATGAATGGCAGGGATGTTAAGCTAATCAGAGAACAAAGATCATCAGAGACAGTGGAAGACCAAGAAGCAGAGGAACAGATATGCTTTGTAAACACTTACTGTGATAACTTCAAGGTTGTCTCAGATGATAGAGAAGATAAAAAGAAAAATGTCTGCATTGAAGAATTGGATCAGCAAGGTTTGTGGACCATGTTTTTTGACGGAGCTTGTGCAAAAGAAGGCTCTGGAGCTGGAGTTGTTTTCCTGTCTCCAACTGGTAAGCTCCTCAAATTCTCTTTCTTGCTGAGGTTTGTTTGCACAAACAACATTGCAGAATATGAGGCTTTACTCTTAGGCCTAAATATAGCCCTCAAACATGGAATCAAAATGCTAAGAGTATTTGGTGATTCTGAGCTGATTGTATCCCAAATTAGAGATAGGTATGCTTCAAAAAATAAAAGGTTGAAACAATACAAGCATGCTGTTTGGGATACCATTGAACTTTTTGATGCATTTTCAATAGGCTGGGTAGAGAGGTCAAAGAATGTTATGGCTGATTTCTTAGCTAATGTTGCAATAAGGCCAGATGACATCACTCTGTCAGATGTTACAAATGTAGAAGTTAAAATTAGGCCTACAGTACCAGAAAATATATGCAGTTGGCAAGTGTTTAATGATGATAGGGACTTGTTAAAATTTTTGCACTGCATAGATGAATATGAGAATCAAGAAATTGATTTCCAAGCTTTTGTAGAGACTATAGATGGAAAAGAAACTCTTGTGGGAAAAGAGATAATTTAGTTGAAGACTAATAAAATCCCTAGAGGGTTGGTAGCTTTGGAAAGAGCTTTTGACAATAGAGATAAATTGGTCACAAAGACATCTTCCACAAACAAGGAGGATTTAGAAGAGATAAATTTGGGAACATCTCAGACCCCCAAGAAAGTATATATTGGTAAACAACTCAAACCACACATCAGGAGTATGCTGATTGCATTACTGAAAAGGTACAAACATGTTTTTGCTTGGTCATATGAGGACCTAAAAGCCTATAGGGAAGATTTATTCCAGCATGAGATCCCATTGAAGCCTAGAGCTAAGCCATTTAGACAAAGGCAAAGACCTATTAATCCTACCTTAGCTCCAAAGATGCAAGAAGAACTCAAAAGGCTGAGGGAAGCTGGAATAATTGTGCCAATCAGGCATTCAACTTGGGTGTCTAACCTTGTCCCAGTAAGAAAAAAGAATGGTGATATTAGGCTTTGTGTTGACTTCAGGAACTTAAATGTATCCTCTCTAAAGGATAACTATCCACTGCCTAATATGGAAGCTATGTTGCAGAGAGTGACTGGTTGTGAACTCTTATCCATGATGGATGGATTTTCAGGTTATAATCAGGTGAAGGTAAAGGAATCAGAACAGTATAAGACTGCCTTCACCACTCCATGGGGAACTTATGTATATGTTAGAATGCGGTTTGGGCTAACAAATGTAGGTGCTACATTTCAAAGGGCAATGGATGTTGCTTTTGCAGCGTTGATTGATTCAATCCTGGCTGTATATCAGGATGACTTGACTGCTTACTCAAAGAAAGAAGAGCAGCATTGTTTGCATCTGGAGCAGATTTTCATAAGAGCACTAGAGTATGGTATTTATTTAAATCCAAAGAAGTGTGCTTTTGGAGTGGTTGAAGGAAAGCTCCTGGGACATATTGTTTCCAAGGATGGAGTTAGGATAGATCCAGAGAGAGTGGCTGCTATTGACAGAATTCAAATGCCAAAAACTGTAAAAGGAGTTCAGTCCTTCTTTGGATAGATAAATTTTGTTAGGAGATTTGTTCCCAACTTTGCAGAAACCACAAGGAACATTTCCAAGATGATGAAAAGGGGTGCAACTGTCCACTGGGAAAGTGAAGCAATAGAATCATTTCAGAGTATCAAAGAGGCAATCAAAATGGCCCCTGTTCTTAAATCTCCTGATTTTTCTAGGCCATTCCAATTGTTTTCATTTGCTTCCTTTCACACTGTTGCTGCATGTTTGCTACAGAAAAATGAAGATGGTTTTGAACAGCCCATAGCTTTCTTCAGTATGTCCTTGCAGGCTTCTGAGTTGAAATATGATATTATGGAAAAACAGGCATATGCACTAGTCCGAGCCATCAAAAGTTTCAGACCATACCTGGTAGGATCACATATAATTGCATATGTACCCCATGCAGCAGTCAAAGACATATTCACTCAGCAGGAGGTGACTGGAAAAAGGTGCAGATGGATAAACAAACTGCAAGAGTTTAACATAGACATACAAATTACCAAGTTGGTAAGAGGACAAGGATTAGCCAAGATGATGGCACAGTCAAACTTGGAAGCATGCCAAGTTAATGCAGTCCAAAATGAGAGTGTAGATGTATCAAGATCTGAATGGTACAAGGATATTATCTACTACTTACAAAATTTGAATTGTCCTTCCCATTTCAGTGACAGTCAAAAGAGGACTTTAAAGTTACATGCAATCAGGTATGTTATTGTTCAAGGTGAGCTATACTGGAAAAACCCTGATGGTGTGCTACTGAGATGTGTGGATGAAGATATGGCTAACAATGTTTTGATTGATATGCATAAAGGATTGTGTGGTGGACATTATACTGCCCAAACAACAGCTCATAAAATTCTCAGAGCAGGATATTGGTGGCCCACTCTCTTTTCAGATGCACAAAGGTTAGTAAGGAAGTGTGACCCTTACCAAAGATTTTCAGGAAAGCTGAAATATGATGGTGCTTTACCCCTCAGGACTGTAACTGTGGATGCTCCATTTCAGCAATGGGGAATTGACTTCATAGGGGAAATTGCAGACAAATCAAGTGGGGGACACAATTGGATTTTGGTGGCAACAGATTACTTTACCAAATGGATTGAGGCCATTCCAACTAAGAGAGCTACAAGTAAGGTGGTGACAGATTTCATGCTAGAAAATATTATCATCAGGTTTGGAGTACCATTCAAGATAGTCACTGATAATGCTATGTGCTTCAGATCAGGTGAATTTGTTGATTTTTGCAACAGGTATGGGATAAATCTATCATATGCATCACCATATCACTCACAAGGGAATGGTCAAGCAGAATCAAGCAATAAAAGCATCATGAAAATTATCAAGAGGATACTAGACAAGAACAAGAGAGCTTGGGACTCAAAATTAAAGTTAGCAATATGGGCTGACAGAGTGACAGTGAAAAGGGCTATTGGGATGCCACCCTTTGAGCTAGTATATGATGCATCAGCCAGATTGCCCATAAACAATCTCCTACCAGTTTACAGATTCATCCAGGAAAATGATGAGGAGATTGAAGATTCCATGACAGAAAGAGTGAATCAGCTGGTTGCACTGGATGAAAACAGAAGGAAAGCCCACCAGATTAATCTCAAGAGACAACAAGATGTGAAATATCAGTTTGACAGGAGAGCTATAAAAAGGAAGTTTCAAGTCAATGATCTGGTGCTCATTTGGAATGCAAAAGGTCAAGAAAAGGGTAAACATGGTAAATTTGAACCCTTATGGATGGGCCCATATCAGATTTGTAGTGCTCATGGGGAGGATTCTTATTTCCTCTAGGCCCTAGATGGTGAAGTTCTGGAATTGCCTGTGCATGGCCAATTCCTTAAGTTCTATTTTGCATAGATGACTTGTCGCTGTGCACATTTGTAAAAACATGTATATAGTGTAAATGTCTTGTGCAGTTCGTGCTTTTTGGTTTTTTGCCTGGTCTGCCCGGAGATCTGGTTCTCGCTGCAGGTTTTCACCTGCACATCCCCATTCGGAGCCAGTGTTGGCACTCGTTTTGACCTGGAGGCTGAGCTTGTTTGTTGGAGGGTTTCTTCCTTCAAACCCTAGGTGTTCTTGTTCATCGGCAAGAGCTTGGTCTATCGACGAAGGATATTGTGGTTCTGCCGACAATGTTGGTCATGCCGATGGGGGTAAGTCAAGTGTTCATCGGCAAGATTTGGTGTATCGGGCTAGCATTGTTTCGATCTGCCGATGTGAGGAGCTTGGCCGATGAAGAATCATCGGCGTGTGTTTGGCCGACAGAGGGATGAAGCCATGGTTCATCGGTGAGAGTTGTATTGTCGGCCTAGGTATTTTGAATTGTGCCAACGGTGGGAGGCTTGGCCGATGCGATGTCATCGGCGTAGGTCTCGCCGATGGAGGGGAGCATGGAGTGGTCATCGGTGTGAATGGTATCATCGGTAGAGGATGTTTCTGCTTGGTCGACGGTTGAGGGTCTCGCCGACAGAGGATGTGTGTATCAGGGTGAGCAGTGTGGTCGGCCAGGGAGTTTCTCGTTGCGTCGATGGTTTTGGTCTCGCCGACAGACAAGGAATGTGAAATGGCCATCGGCGTAACCTTTGACATTGGCGTAGGTATTTTGTTGCTCGCTGATGGTTTTGGTCTCGCCGACAGAGGAGTATGGAGTAGCGATCGGCGAGACAACTGGAGTCAGCGGGAGATTTTTGAGGAAGGCCGATGGTATATGTTTGGCCGATGGGCTGTGGGCAAAGGGTCGTGTGTCGAGCGCGGCAAAACGCTCGACACTTGGTATGTATACGACTATGCTTTTAAAGCGTCGAGGTTATCTCCACACCATGCATGTGGGATTTTTCCCTTGCATTATTTTTGAACCTGCGAAGGAGGCGTTTTGGCGGGAAACTTCTTTTTGTCTGCAGCGACAGTTTTCAAGCGACCACGGGTGGTTGAGGCCCTTAATGGCGACTGTGCTGGGGCATGGGCGAGTTGTTGCACAGTCAGGTACCAAATTTTTGACATGAAGACTTCCAGATAGTGGCGCGTGGCTCGAGGCCCCCCTTTGTCTGATGCATTAACATTTTCTGAGCGCCATTCCTTCTGAGGACTGTATCTGGCAGATTTTTTTTGTTGTAATCATGTAATTAATTACTGTGGTACACTTTCTAGCTGTTATAAGCAGGAAGTGTTACTCATTTTGAGGTTGTTGAAAGTTGAACATTTTGGCTCTGTAACACAATACAGTTCATTTTGGTTGCTCTGTACAGCTAAACCTGTGAGTTTATGTATCTCTTGTTGTATGTTTTGGCATGAACCCACTAATTTCATGATTAATCTTATATGAGAAATGCTATCTTAGCATGTGTTTTGTTAATTCTGTCTCCAGTATTACATGTATTCTTCTTCTGAATCTGGATATTTGGACAATATTTGAGACTCTAGAACATAGAATTCCTATGTTGAATGTCTGATCTTTTAACTTCTGCTCAAGGGGTAGATTAAACTATTTTCAGGTTGAACATTGGGAAGGGTATACTACAGTAGGGATGCCATAAGTAGAGATAACTTAACACTCTGTATTGGGAGATATCTGTAAGGCAGGTATCATATATATATCCCCCGAAAATCCAGATTTAGCTGTTCATGCTGATCATTCACAGGTGTATGTCTACTGACTCCAGGCCCTGGATAGGCACCAATCTTGCTTTGTGTTTGTGTTACAACCATGTCCAGCTTTGCATCCAAACCTAAAATCATAATCAAACTCTAAAACAACCATTAGGACATTAGAATTAGTTTTAGGATCTTCAGTCCTCTGTCTACAACTGCAAATAGGCCCAAAGCTAGCCCCTTTGCTCTTATCTTTCAGTTTTGGTCTACTTACAGGAGGACTTATCTGCTTTCTGACAGCATCCCAATCCTTGTATGCGTATCTCATGGATGTTGAGTAGGGAATACCCCCCTAGGTCTTGCAGAGCCTGAAGAAGAAGAGGAGATAAAATATAGAGTCTATCTCCTACACTGTTGGCCCCTGGCCCAGAGATCCTGTTGATCACTGATGGCTACCTTGTAGGGAAATCTGGGAATAAGCATCCAGTCTGGGAAAAAACCAACAGGGATAGTGGTTCATCTAGTTCCCTAAATCTACATACATAAGAATAGAAGGCTTTAAGAGAGCCCCATTTTTGCTCCCGAGGCATTGTAGTGATAAGATTATTTTGATGGAGTTCTCATGCTAGATCAGTGAAGTTCATCTGAAATTGTCTGGAAAACATATGTCTGGGGTGAAGTATCCCTTTTTGGGGGTTTTTATGAATGTCCTTCAATCACTACAACAAAAACAATAGTAGAAGAGTTAAATGCTTTGAACCTGAAAGTATATGAGCCTCGGGAGGACTTTGATCCCATTGGTAAGTTAAATCACTTTTTCCTACTATGGACTTTCAGCATAAATATTCTCTAGAAGACTTCTGGGCAAATTGCAAAGATGACTTCAAGGTAAGAAACAAATAGTATACTAGGCTCACAACTTTCCAATTAAGAAAATTTGGCTTGAGAGATGATATTCCTGAGGAATTTCTGATGATGGGATAGTTTTGGATCTAGTATAAGAACTTGATTCTGTGGATAAGAAAAGCCTACCTCCTATTAATTGGTCAGAGAAGGAAAACTATTCTATTAGAGAATTTAGCAATTATGTTATCCAAAGGAGTATGGAGTGGATAGAGCCTAGAATCAAAAATTTTGTTCCTCTTGACCCAAGTACAAGAAAAAGAGGTAAGGGTCTAGATTCATCCTCGGGCTCCCCTACTGTTAAAAGACAAAAGACACAGGGTAAACCTCTGAAAACTATGAATATAGGGGTGTCCCTAGATGATGATTCCCCTAAAGTTATACTCAAGGCAGTACATGAAAAGTTTTCTGAGTCCTCAATGATGTATAAGGAGGGTGCTACAGGAATCACATCTGGGATTGGAATTAGACCAATGGCCCAAGTTATACCTCCTCAAGAAACTATTGGGAAAATGCTAGGTGAGGGACAACAAACTGCTGAAGAAGAAACTTTGCAAACTACTTTTGGTACAGTTGTGTTCCTACTTCCCTCCTCAGAGCAACAACCAGAAATAGAAAAACAAGCTGAAGAAGAGGATGTTGCTGAAGGCGATAAAGGTTCAAAGTGATTACATGATGTCCCCAATGAGGAAGCACTAGAACAAGAACAACCAAAACAATCTGAGGGGCCACAAGGAGCTGAAAATGAAGAAGAGGAAAAAGAAGATAAAGAGGTGCATGGAGTTGAACAAGATGTCCCTTCAGAAGAAGAAAGAGAAGAAGATGTTAATGAAGAACATGTGCTCATGGAGTAGGAACAACAAGAAATCATTGATGCTGCTGAGCAGGCAAAAAGGGACAAGGCTGAATCTATAAAATCTACAGATGAACTACCAATATAGGAGCAACAACAGGAAAACATAATTGGTGAATAGTCAAATTGGTAGTAGTAGCACATAGTTGAGAATAAAAAGGAATAGACTCTACAGTCTTTAACTGCCCCTACATGGCTGAATTTGAACTTGGGGAAAAGGAAACAAATTGTGTCAATGCCTTTGAGTTTTTAGGAGATGATGGCCGAGTTGGAAAAAGATAAACCTAAGAAGAAGGCCAGAACCTTGTTAGCTATCCGTGTTAATGACCAGGGGGAAAGAATTACAGAGATTGCAACCTCGGTAGCTGACAAGGATGATAGGCAGCTACAGGTAGAGGATTACCAAATCATAAAGGTAAATTTGGGTAACCAAACTTGTACAGAGGAAATAGCTTCATTTGACTCTGCATACACTACAGTGAAATCTAGAATGCAGAAAGATAAATAGGCAAAGGACAACTTGAAGTTACAGTTGCACCAGATGAAGGAATTAGTAAAGGCCTTGTTGCACCAGTGTCACAACAGTCATCCCCCATTGACGTACCAATTTTGATGACCAAGCAAGAGGTGGATACTCTATAGGCAATGAAAGAGAAATCTTGTGTATTGGATAGGTGGGTTTCAAAGTTTTTAGCAGAAGCTTTCAACATTTTTGACAAGTACTTTCCATTCTATGAAGAATCATGTCAGCTTGAGAAAGGAATAAAAGATTTTGTGGAAAGACATGAGATGATGAATAAGGAACTGGAATAGATTGTGAGAAATCCAAAGGTGATTGGAAAAATGACTCAAGAAGAGTTTTCTAAATCAGGTATATTGGAAGATGAAGAACCCAATTTTGTGGATGATAATATCAAAATTACTAAATAAAAGATAGAACATATTGCAGAATATCGCCTGGCGTTAATCACATTTTTAGCAGAATATTTTTCAATATATTGCTATTTTTGAGACTTTTATCAAGGTAGTTGTGGGTGCAAATGCATATTCAGATGATAAAAATAGATTGGAACCTTGGATAAAGTGAAGGAAGTCTATAAAAAGAAGATGGATGACTTATATCAGGCTCCAGGTTTTGATGAAAATAAGTTGGATAGATTTGTAGAATCTAAAGCTCATTTCAAGTTGGCATTGGTAGATGTTGACAAAAAGGAGAAAAAGTGTGAATGGGTTTCCCAACAGTTGAAAACTTTTAGATTTAGGTATTAATGGTTAGATGGGCTTGACATGGACAAGGTAAAATAACTTCTTTCTGATCATGTTGAGTATAAGAAAACCAAATTTGCTGTTGGGGTGTCCAGTTTTCACTGAGTTCATTTGTTGGACTTAGTCAATTTTGATGAAATTATGTAAAAGAAAATTGTAATAAAACACTTTTTGTAAAAAAGGGACTCACTGTCTTTATAAAGTGGGCCCTACAAAAATTTCTTTTTCTCTTTAATAGTTTTGAGTTGAAAAGTCAACTTTGAAATAGACAGGAAGAAACAATTCTATTTTTGAATATACTTTTTGAGTTGCATGGAGTTGGTGATAAAAACAATGATAAAGGGAATTGCATGTAGTTTATAACTATAGTAATTATTATTTTGGAGAGCCTATAAAAGGGATGGACTTATTTTGATGAAGGGTCAAAAAGTTGAAGAATTAGGCTGTTGGTCCTTAGATTTTTATGCTTTTATTTCAGCAGTTAGTAATTTTACGACATTTTTAGAGTAAAGGAGATTGTACCATTAGAAATAGATCCATATTTCTAGTCTTCATGCCAGATCTACAAGTTCTTGTATTGAAGTTCAAATAAGTTAATGCAAGATGGCTATCAATTTCATGGGATCTTTCTTCGTGTTTCTGGTGTAGTGCATTGAACTTATTCTTTACTTCCATATTTATCTAAGAGATTCTAAAATTTGTGCTTTAAAAGTTTTGAATTTATTTCTGATTTGTGTAAGAAACATAGTAATCAGAAACTACAATTCTAATTGAATATCAATTTGGGAATCCTTTGACCATGGCACCGTAATATGAATGATTGGGTTTATTAAAAAATGATTTTAATATTGTGGTTAATGAATTTCTGGGATAAATGTGTTGATATAAAGTTTGAGATTTTCTATATTGTGTCATTTACTTCTCATTCTTGTACTATCTTTTGATCTTTCTTTTCAAAACAACATTGAATAATATTGATTCAGATCCAATTTGATTAATCATAAAAGTAATTTTAGCCCCTTCTAAACTGTCCATATCAACCTTGATCTTGCACAACTTAGTTGTGACCCAACTCCTGAGACCTTGGGGATGGTTGATTCTCTTTCGGATCAACTTTCCTTTCAGGAGAGGCAAGTTGAATCTCACCTTGCCTGTGTTGCATGCATGTGTTAAACAAACCATCAACAATTAGCTCCCTATAAACTCATACTTCTCCTTAAGGACTTAGTGAAACCTCTTGTGCCTGAAGCACACATATAGATTCTTCCTTCAATTCATTATCTTGCTCTAGTTTCTTTCTCCATACCTTTGTATTTTATTCCTTATGATTATCCATGGCTCCCACTTTCTTGTTTTTCCTAGGGAGTTCAAAACCACTTCTACAGAAATGTGCTTTATGCCCATAGTTGTTGCAATTGTAGCACATAACATTATAATCCACTATTGGAGTAAAGTAATTATAGTTCCTTCAATAAGTACTTTTATTCTTGTTCCATCCATAATCATATCTTGCTTGTATTCTACAATCTCTTGCCTTATGACCAAGGTGGTTGCATTTATAACATGGGATATTGCACTTTCTATCTCGCAACCTATAAGGACCTTTATTCTTGATCCAACCAAGTTCTCTTGCATGTGTCCAATAGTCTACCACTTTGTGACCTAAATTATTACAAGAGTAGCAATAACCATAAATTGAATGTTGAGACTTGTTCATTTGCGCTTGCCTTGGAGGAAATGATCTTCTGAACTTGTCCTTAGTATCTTTTGGAGGGATGTAGGTCTTTTTTAGGAATTGATTTTCTTTCTTCTTATTGTCATCCTTTGTGATGGGACTTTTGAGAGCATGTGCATAGCTTTTAGTTTTTTTCTCATTTCCTTTCTTTTGTTGCTCAATTGAAGTTTGATCTTCCTTTGCTTCATGACCAAGTCCTGCCGTATTGAATGGTGACCTTTGGTTGTTGATGATATCATCTAACACATTTGTACTCTTCTCATTTTTCAAATCATTGTTCACTTGAGTACTTTTATCAAACTTAAGGCTCTTATCTGGTTTGGAATTTGTTTTCTCTAATTCTTTCCTCAAGTAACCAATTTCAGACTCGTACTTCTTACAATCTTCTTATTTTATCTTCCATTGAATCCATACATCTTCCTCGATCTTCTTTGGTTCTTTGACTTTTCCTATTAGATCTTCAATCATCCTTTCTGCTTCTTCAAAGGCTTGAGATACCTTCACCTTAGATTTAGTTTCTTCTTGAAATTTTGACTCTAGACATGCATTTATTCTTTTAAGTGAATGAACCTCATTGTACGCAAGGGGTAAGTGCAAGAAGATGGGGGGCCAAAAAGAGGTCTTAAGTGGCCACTTTTTTTTCTTCTGAAATCAGGAAATATTGGCCTTAGATGAGAAATTGAGCATAGTTACACTCAAAATTTTAAGATGCAACAAAAACAATGTTTGTAGTGCTCCGAGTCTACTTTCTAAACTACTAATTTTTTTTGAAAATGGTATAGATTAAGGGGTTCAAAAAAGGGAGCCACAGAAATTGATGTTGTTTCTGTCAAAAAAAACATAACATATTGTGTTTTGTGGCTCCCTCAAAAGGTTAACTTTTTTTTTGGTATTTATAAAATCACTTCAGTGAGAAATTAGCTAACAACATGTAGTTTATGCCTGATTTTTCTGATAATTTTTTAATGAATATTTGTTTTTTACTAATTTTCAAAGTGCACACATCCTAAAAAATAGAATTTTGGCCGTGCTACCCCTATAAATTTTGAAAACTAATTGGAAATTAATTTTTTTTAATATGTGTAGAATGGAGCCTAGTTTAGAAAAATGTAATTTATTTGAAATTTCAATGAACGGTTAATTTATAAAGAAAAAAAGACCAAACACTGGTTGTTGCCAAAAAAGGGACACACAAACAAAAGAAATTAAAGATGAAAGGCTTAACATTGTCAAAATGTGAAAAACATTACATCATTAAATAGCTAAGAGAAAGCTTAACATTACCCAGGTGTTCAATTTGTTCAATCTTGAAACACATGTAAATATGAGGGTTAGCACAAATGAAATTATGTGAATTCCTATAGAATATGCAAAAAACACGTCTTGGACATTGGGAAGGCACTCCAGGCCTTTGGGTTGGAAATCCAAAGAAAATCCTGAGCCTAAGGCTTGAGATTCCCTAAGCAACATGTAACGCGAGTGTATTATGTTTTGGTTTGCATTTTTTCTTTTTTGCAAAAGTTTACTCAATGTTTGTCAAGTTTGACATAACATGAGCACATTATAACATGCTCACATTGTGTCTCCCTTGGAATGTTTTATGTTCAGGGTTATTAAGTATGTATGTATGCATTCTTCTATGTATGTATGTATGTATGCATGTATGTATGTATGTATTGATGTATGTATGTATGCCTATATGTAAGAATGTATGCTTATATGTATGTATGTATATATGTATGCATGTTTGAATGCATGTATATTTGTGTGTTTGTATGTATGTATGCATGCTTGTATGTATGTATGTAAGTGTTTTGGGTTTAGGGTATATAAGGACCTGAGCCCGTATAGTTTTTAGGGTTGAGGGTTGAGGTTTTTGGGTTTAGGGTTTAAGGTATATGGTTGAGGGATTAGGGCTTAAGTAATAAGTTGAGGGTAGAGGGTAGATGGTAGAGGGTTGAGGGTTACAGTTGAGAGATAATATTTAGCTTGTTGAGTGTATAAGATTAATTATGTAAGGTATGGGGATTAGGGTTTAGGGTTTACGATATGGATTGAGGGTATATAAGGCATAGGGTGACTTGGGTTGAAAGTGTATGGTTTAGGTTTTAAGTATAGGGTTGAGGCACAATACTTAGGGTTTAGGGTATAAGGGTGAGGTTATAGGGTATAGGAATGAGGATTTGTAGGTGTAGGTTTTAGAGTTTAAGGTATAGGGTTGAGGATTGAGGGTATAGGGTAGAGGGTTGAGAGTTTACAGTTGAGGGATAATGTTTAAGGTTGAGTGTCTAATATATAGGTTTTAGGGTTTAAGATTGAGGGTATAAGGCATATGGATGAGGGTAGAGAGTATAAGGTATAGGGTTGAGGGTATAAAGTATAGGGTAGAGGTTTGAAGGTTGAGGGATAATGTTCAAGGTTGAGTGTCCAAGGTTAAGTGTATAGGGTATAGGGTTTAAGGGTATCTAAGGGTTGAGAGTTTAGGGTTTAAGGGTTTAAGGTTTGAGGTATTAAGGGTTGAGGGTTTAAGGGTTGAGGGATTAGGGTTTAAGAAATAGTGTCGAGGGTAGAGGGTTTAGGGTTGAAGGTTTAAGGGTTGAGGGTTGAGGCTTTAGGGTTGAGGGTTAAGGGACTAGGGTTTAAGGTATAGTGTCAGAGTAGAGGGTTTAGGGATAGGGTTTAGGGTTTAAGGTTTAAGGGTTGAGGGTTGAGGCTTTAGGGATAGGGTTTAGGGATTAGGGTTGCCAAGGTTTGAGGGTTTAGGGATAGGCTTTAGAATTTAAGGTTTAAGGGTTGAAGGTTGAGGCTTTAGGCATAAGGTTTAGGGTTTAGGGTTAAGTGAGAGACCTAGATGGCTAAGGATAAATGGAGAGGAAGACAAGGAGTGACTGAGAGATGTAGAGAGGGGAGAGGTAGAGAGGTGAGGGGGAGATAGAGGTGAGAGATAGAATAAAATGAGAGAGTGAAGTTGACAACTTGAGGGAAAGATGGTTAAGGAGGAGGGAGAGAGGTGGAGAGGAAGGGAAATATCTAGAGATCCCTGAGAAATATACAAGTGAGAGACCTACAACCTAGGGAGAGAGGGGTGAGAGAGAGATAGGGGAGAGATGAGAGTGAGGTAGATAGGACAGGAGTGGGGTGGATAAGGGTCAAGGGTTTAAGGATTTAGGGTTTAAGGGTCAAGGGTCAAGGGTTTAAGGGTTAAGGGATTAGGGTTTAAGGTATAGTGTTGAGGGTTGAGGGTTTAGGGATAGGGTTTAGGATTTAAAGTTTAAGGGTTGAGGGTTGAGGCTTTAGGGATAGGGTTTAGGGTTTAGGTTCAAGGGATTAGGGTTTAACATATAGTGTCAAGCGTTGAGGGTTTAGGGATAGGTTTTAGAATTTAATGTTTGAGGGTTGAGGGTTGAGGCTTTAGGGTTAAGTGAGAGACCTAGATGACTAAGGATGGATGGAGAGGTAGACAAGGAGTGACAGAGAGATGTAGAGAGGTGAGAGGGAGACAAAGGTGAGAGATAGACTAAAATGAGAAAGTGAAGTTGAGAACTTGAGAGAAAGATGGTTAAGGAGGAGAGGAAGGGAAATATCTAGAGATCCCTAAGAGATATACAAGTGAGAGAGATAGGGGAGAGATGGGGGTGAGGAAAATAGGGGAGGAGAGGGGTGGATAAGGGTCAAGGGTTTAAGGATTTAGGGTTTTAGGGTTAAGGGTTTAGGGTTTAAAGATTGAGGAATTAGGGTTTAGGGTTGAGGGATTAGGGTTTAAGGTATAGTGTTGAGGGTTGAGGGTTTAGTTTATAGGGCTTAGGATTTAAAGTTTAAGGGTTGAGGGTTTACTCTTTATGGATAGGGTTTAGGGTTTAGGTTCAAGGAATTAGGGTGTAAGGTATAGTGTTAGGGGTTGAGGGTTTAGGGATAGGGTTTAGGATTTAAGGTTTAAGGGTGGAGGGTTGAGGCTTTAGGGATAGGGTTTAGGGTTTAGGGTTAACTGAGATACCTATATGGCTAAGGATGGATGGAGAGGTAGACAAGGAGTGACTAAGACATGTAGAGAGGGGATAGGTAGAGAGGTGAGGGGGAGACAAAGGTAAGAGATATAGAGGTGAGGGGAGAGATAGAAGAAAATGAGAGAGTGGAGTTGAAAACTTGAGTGAAAGATGGGAAAGGAGGAGGGAGAGAGGTGCAGAGGAAGGGAAATATCTAGAGAGCCCTGAGAGATATACAAGTGAGAGACCTACAACCTAGGGAGAGAGGGGTGAGAGATATAGGAGAGAGATAGGGGTGAATAAAAAAGGGGAGGAGGGGTGGATAAGGATTGAGGGTTTAAGGCTTTAGGGTTTAAGGGTCAAGGGTTGAGGCTTGAGGGGTTATGATTTAAGGTATAGTGTCGAGGGTTGAGGGTTTAGGGATAGGTTTTAGGATTTAAAGTTTAAGGGTTGAGTGTTGAGGCTTTAGGGATAGGGTTTAGGGTTTAGGTTCAAGGGATTAGGGTTGAAGGTATAGTGTCAAGGGTTAAGGGTTTAGGGATAGTGTTTAGGATTTAAGGTTTAAGGGTTGAGGGTTGAGGATTTAGGGATAGGGTTTAGGGTTTAGGGTTAAGTGAGAGACCTAGATGGCTAAGGATGGATGGAGAGGCCGACAAGGAGTGACTGAGAGATGTAGAGAGGGGAGAGGTAGAGAGGTGGGGGGAGATAGAGGTGAAAGATAGAGAGGTGAGGGGAGAGATAGAAGAAAATGAGATAGTGAAGTTGAAAACTTGAGGGAAAGATGGGTAAGAAGGAGGGAGAGAGGTGGAGAGGAAGGGAAATATCTAGAGAGCTCTGAGTGATATACAAGTGAGAGACCTACAACCTAGGGAGAGAGGGGTGAGAGAGATAAGGGAGAGATGGGGGTGAGGTAGATAGGGGAGGAGAGGGGTGGATAAGGGTCGAGGGTTTAAGGCTTTAGGGTTTAAGGGTTGAAGGATTAGGGTTTAAGGTATAGTGTTGAGGGTTGAGGGTTTAGGGATGGGATTTAGGATTTAAAGTTTAAGGGTTGAGGGTTGAGGCTTTAGGGATAGGGTTCAGGGTTTAGGTTCAAGGGATTAGGGTTTAAGGTATAGTGTCAAGGGTTGAAGGTTCAGGGATAGGGTTTAGGATTTAAGGTTTAAGGGTTGAGGGTTGAGGGTTGAGGGTTTAGGGTTTAGGGTTAAGGGATTAGGGTTTAAGGTATAGTGTCGAGGGTTGAGGGTTTAGGGACATGGTTTAGGATTTAAGGTTGAGGGTTGAGGGTTGAGGGTTGAGGCTTTAGGGATAGGGTTTAGAGTTTAGGGTTTAGGGTTAAGTGAGAGACCTAGATGGCTAAGGATGGATGTAGAGGTAGACAAGGCATGACTAAGAGACCTAGAGAGGGGAGAGGTAGAGAGGTGAGGGGGAGACAGAGGTGAGAGATAGAGAGGTGAGGGGAGATAAAATAAAATGAGAGAGTGAAGCTAACAACTTGAGGGAAAGATGGGTAAGGAGAAGGAAGAGAGGTGGAGAAAAATGGAAATACCTAGAGAGCCCTGAGAGATATACAAGTGAGAGACCTACAACCTAGGGAGAAAGGGGTGAGAGAGATAGGGGAGAGATGGGGGTGAGGTAGATATGGTAGGAGATGGGTGGATAAGGGTTGAGGGTTTAAGGATTTAGCATTTAAGGATCAAGGGTTTAGGGTTTAAGGGTTGAGGGATTAAGGGTTGAGGTATTAAGGGTTTAAGGATTGAGGGGTTAGGGTTTAGGGTTTAAGGTATACTGTCGAGGGTTGAGGGTTTAGGGATAGGGTTTAGGATTTAAGGTTTAAGGGTTGAGGTTTGAGGCTTTAGGGATAGGGTTTAGGGTTTAGGTTTAAGGGATTAGGGTTTAAGGTATAGTGTCAAGGGTTGAGGCTTTAGGGATAGAGTTTAGGATTTAAGGTTTAAGGGTTGAGGGTTGAGGCTTTAGGGATAGGGTTTAGGGTTTAGGGTTAAGTGAGAGACCTACATGGCTATGGAGGGATGGAGAGGTAGATAAGGAGTGACTGAGAGACCTAGAGAGGGGAGATGTAGAGAGGTGAGGGGGAGACAGAGGTGAGGGGAGAGATAGAATAAAATATGGTCTCATGGTGATAGTCCATGGCTCTCTAGATATTTCCCTTCCACTCCACTCTCTCCCTCCTTACCCATCTTTCCCTCAAGTTGTCAACTTCACTCTCTCATTTTATTCTATCTCTCCCCTCACCTCTCTATCTCTCACCTCTATCTCCCCCTCACCTCTCTACCTCTCCCCTCTCTAGGTCTCTTAGTCACTCCTTGTCTACCTCTCCATCCATCCTTAGCCATTTAGGTCTCTCACTTAACCCTATTCCCTAAACCCTATGCCTAAAGCCTCAACCCTCAACCCTTAAACCTTAAATCCTAAACCCTATCCCTAAACTCTCAACCCTTGACACTATACCTTAAACCCTAATCCATCAATCTTAATCCCTAATCCCTCAACCATTAAACCCTTAATATCTCAACCATTAAACCCTTAAACCCTCAACCCTTAAACCCTATACCCTTTACCCTTAAACCCTAATGCCTTAAACCCTCAACCCTTATCCACCTCTCTCCTCCCCTATCTGCCTCACCCCCATCTCTCCCCTATCTCCCTCACCCCTCTCTCCCTAGGTTGTAAGTCTCTCATTTGTATATCTCTCATGGCTCTCTAGATATTTCCCTTCCTCTCCACCTCTCTCTCTCTCCTCCTTATACATCTTTCCCTCAAGTTGTCAACTTCACTCTCTCATTTTATTCTATCTGTCCCCTCACCTCTCTATATCTCACCTCTATCCCCCCTCACCTCTTTACCTCTACCCTCTCTATGTCTCTTAGTCACTCCTTGTCTGCCTCTCCATCCATCCTTAGCCATCTAGGTCTCTCTCTTAACCCTAAACCCTAAAGCCTATCCCTAAAGCCTTAACCCTCAACCCTTAAACCTTAAATCCTAAACCCCATCCCTAAACCCTTAACCCTTGACACTATACCTTGAACCCTAATCCATTAACCCTAAACCCTAAATGCTATCCCTAAAGCCTCACCCCTCAATGCTTAAACCTTAACGTTTAACACTAAACCCAATCCCTAAACCCTCCACCCTCGACACTATACCTTAAACCCTAATCCCTTAACCCTCAACCCTCAACCCTTAAATCTTCAACCCTAAACCCTCTACCCTCGACACAATGCATTAAACCCTAATCCCTAAACCTTTAAACCCTTAATCTGTCAAACCTTAAACCCTTAAATCCTAAACTCTTAACTCCTAGATAGCTTTAAACCCTTAAACCTTAAACCCTTAAACCCTATACCCTATACACTTTGTAATGTCAAAAAATATCCCCTTGTGGGCTTTTCCCTCATAAGGTTTAGCTCCTGGGTCTTTTGCATGTATTTAGGACATCTTACTTCATAATTTTGCATCCTGATGGAATGAGCCCTAGGTAACATGACAAATGGAACCTAGGAGGACCCCTTGAGCTTGACCTTGCCCAAAATAGGGGGGAGGACTTGGGCACTCTTGCCCTAGTCCTACCCTATTTTAGGGCAGTCCCAATTTTTGGGTGTTGGCTTGTGACCGATATTTGGGTCCTATGTTGACATAGTAAGTTTGAATTACAAAAATATTGGCAGGAGTTTTTGTAGTTGCATATGTAAGCATGTTTAGGCATTCATTGGAAACTAGATGGCAATTGTGATGTTCATGCATTCTCAAGGTGATTCAAGGCCTTCATTGTGTTGCAAGAGTAGATTTGTGTGGTTTATGTGTTTGTGTTTGTAGATTTGAGTATCCATTTCATCATGGAATGAAGAGCATCTTCCTCCCATGATAATTCACTACAAGGTGACATTATATTGTGTTTTCATCATCATTTCCTTCAATTTTTTCCTCTGCCTCACAAGGGCATGCACTCTCTATCTGACAACGGTGTTTGAAGACTTAAGTGTCCTCCAGGGCTTGACTGAGGCAAGCCTCTAAACACCACAACCCCCTCCCAAAGTTTTCATGGTTACAAGTTACTGGTTGCGGAGCTGGAAAAAGTGAAGTTGCAGGAAGGCATCTAGAAGTGTCAAAATTGTAGAACAGAAGGAAAAATAGTACCTTGGACTTGGGTGCCCACTCATTATTGCTCCAAATTCCATGGTAAGAAAATCTCTCGGACAATAGGGAGTAGTTACAGATTGAGTTCCTAGATCTGGACAAAACGTAGGGCATTAGACTTGGGCGCCCTCTCTTTTGTCCCTGACTTTTCTGCCTTGGAACCCCAAAAATAGGTACTCTGTGATTTGATATTTTGCTTCCCTCTATAAGAGATTTTTCTATTATTCTTCTATTTATAGTCGTATTTACAAAATTAGGGTTTTAATGGTCAATTAAGCATAAGAGAAGGAAAATTGATAATTAAATTCCCTATTCCAAGTTTCCCTACATCTCACAGTGACCTAGGGTATGATAGTGAATTGCCACTCGACCCTAGATCCTTGAATGTATCGAGTTAAAAGAGGATTTAAACATCTAAACACTAAACATTAAACAAATCAGATTTTACCTTAAACACACTTAACCTTGGACACTCAACCTTGAACATTATCCATCAACCTTCAAACCTCTACCCTATACCCTATACCCTCAAACCTATACTTATGCCCTAAACCCTCAAACCTCATCCATATGCCTTATACCCTCAACCTTAAACCCTAAACCCTATATCTTAGAAACTCAACCTTGCACATTACCCCTCAACTATAAACTCTCAACCCTCTACCCTATACCCTCAACCATATACTTAAGCCCTAATCCCTCAATCCTCAACCCTATACCTTAAACCTTGAAACCTACACCCACAAACCCTCATCTATATACCCTATAACCTCACCCTTATACCCTAAACCCTAAATATTGTGCCTCAACCCTATACTTAAAACCTAAACCATACACTCTCAACCCAAGTCACCATATGCCTTATATACCCTCAATCCATGTCATAAACCCTAAACCTAATATCCTAAACCCTAGTCCCCATACCTTACACACTTAATCTTATACACTCAACAAGTTGAATATTATCCCTCAACCGTAACCCTCAACCCTCTACTCTCTACTCTCTACTCTCGACCCTCTACCCTCTACCCTCAACCTATTACTTAAGTCCTAATCCCTCAACCCTCAACCCTCAACCCTATACCTTAAACCCTAAACCCAAAAATCTCAACCCTCAACCCTAAAAATTCTACGAGCTCAGGTCTTTATATACCCTAAACCCAAAACCTTTACATACATATATACAAGCATACATACATACATACATACATACATACAAGCATACATACATACATACATACAAACATGCATACATATATACATACATACAAGCATGCATACATACATACATAGATACATACAAGCATACATATACATACATACATACATACATATAAGCATCCATACATACATATAGGCATACATACACACATACATACATACAAGCATACATACAATTTGGCATACATACATACATAAATACATATATATACAAACATACATACATCAAACATACTTAACAAACTTGAACATAAAGCATTCCAAGTGAGACATAACGCGAGCGCGTTATAACGTGCTCACGTTATGTCAAACTTGACAAACATCAAGCAATTGTTTGCAAAAAAGATCAAAATGCAAAGCAAAACATAACGTGCTCATGTTATAGCATGAGCGCATTATAACGTGAGCGCATTATAATGCACTCGCATTATGGATTTTTAAAAAGTTTTAAGAATTTTGGCCACTTTTTGGGTCCCCATCTTTTTGCACCTACCCCAAGGTGAACTTCTTCCATAAGATCCACTTCATCATCATCTTCATCATGATCTTCTTCATCTTCTTTTCTCTTGCCTTCACTTTGAACCTGCACACAATTAAAAATAGAACTATTAATTTTACCATAAATAAAATTTTCATACTTACCTGTGTATATGTCAGATTCTCTTTGATCTTGTTATCAACATGGGCTTCATTTGCATCTAATTCATTTAGGGATCTATTACTTGATTTGTGCTTTGAATTCTCCAACACCTTTGATGTATTGAATGGTGCCTCTCTTTTAGATGAATTCTCTAACTCCATTTCTTCTTTTAAAACTATTTCAACATTCTCTTTTCTTTTTATTGTTTCTCTTCTTTCATTCACAAAGTCTTCTTCTCTTTTAAAGATATCATTTAGCTTTTCTTCTTCTAATGTCATTTCTTCTTCTATTGAATCTTTCTCTTCTTTGAATTCCTTTTCTTCTTTTCTTTCATTCACAAAATTGTCTGTACTTGCCATAACATCATTCCTTGTTTTTATTACCATGTGTATTCCAAATACCATCTCATTATTTTTGTTTTCTTCTCTCTCATTAGTTGTATTATGTTTTATTGGTGCTTGTTGATCCACATTCTACTTACTAATTCCTTTTCCTTTTCCCATATGTTCTCTTACAATCTACCTTCTAGCGGTTAGGCTATCTCCAAAGAAACCTACTTTGATACTAATTGATGAGCACATGGTGATACTAAGAAGGGTTGAATCAATATCTAACAAACTTTTACTTTTCAAACTTAAACCAATCATAGCTACAATACACATGCAAGATCTAACAATTATGAACACAATAAGAACACACGATTTTACGTGGAAACCCTTTCAGGAGAAAGCCATGACACAATATTGCTTATATATATGTATATCTCCTTTCTTCTTCTTGTAGGCTCCAACCTACTTCACATACAAATAGTAAGATCCAACTCACAATACACACCAATCTCCACTTGAAAGAATTATAGGCACCAACCTATTGGAGGCTCCAACCCCCCCCCACAAATTCAGATTCAACCCAGCAAGAGGCTAAAACCTCTATTTGATAAGCTCCAACCTATTAATCCTTCAATGGCTAATATGGTTTACTTCTTCACATAATCTTCCTCTCACAAATTTGATTACAACTCACACAATATCCTTCTTCCAAATCTTATGACAATTCACACAATAACCTTCTCTCACAAATCTGATCACACATTCTCTTTCCTCATAGAACTAATCATAACATGGCAATATCTTCATGTAAAATTTATGCTCTTATATTTGCCCAACTCTTCTTCTATCTCTTCATAGATTTCTCTTTTTATTTCTACCCAAACACTTCTTTATCATAGCATATTTTTTCATCTATATTTCTTCTCTTAAACTTCACACACATTCATCATTTATATATGCACTTATCTTTTATATATAGGTTGCATATATTTTTAAAATATATCTGATTTTCTTTTCATTTTTTTTGCTACTTCTCTTCCTTTAGATCTGCTTAACTTAGAAATATATTATTTAATTGCTTGAATTTTATTCACAATATAACATCTCAAAGGTTGCATCTCTTATTAAAGAATATGTCTCTCCAAAGGATCACAACTTTTGATTATGATTACTACCTTTTAATAAATGCAAATATATTTAATCACACGTCTTCATTTGCTACCTTTTATCTTCATAAACTTTGATCATAAATCACACCATATTATAAATGACATCGCACCTTTTGTTGTCTTAAAGATAAGACATTTTTATCTTATTCACAAGTCATCTTCCTTTTTGTCTTATTCACTAAATCATTATTTTGTCTTATTCACTTTGTCTTTGGTTATCCCCCATTTTTTTCATAAAATCATTTGATGTATATATTTTAGATGCTCCAATATGTATTTTAAATATATTACTTGTCTTCTAATACGTATAATCCTTCTTATGGCTGGAACCATCTTAATGCAAGTTGGCTAGCATTAAATGTTTCATTTCTTCCAAAGGGGAATATTATGATCTTCCTTCAATGGTCATATTATAATATTTTATTTATATATCCATCTCTAGGTCAGTCATCCAATATCATGATCTATTCAACAAGAATATGTAACAGACTTCTCTTATATTTGCTTTATCATCAATGACTCCATATTCCAACAATCTCATTTATACTTCTTGACAACAACGATAACTCATTCTTATACTCTTGTCTATTCATGACTATCGTCTTAATATTAATGACATGTGTATGCACCTTTGACATTAACAACAATATTTGACAATCTCTTCATTCTTCCTTTGACATCAACAACAATATGTCTTCTCACCTTTGACATCAATGACAAAAATTCCAACAATAACACCACTAGTATGACAAGCAACCCGAAAAGGGTCTTCTTAGTTTTCCAATCCCACAATTCATCCTTTCTGCATCTATTTTGCAATAAGTATAAAGCTTTCTAGCCTCCCTATATCCTTTTTTCTCTACAAGTCTCCCCACTAAGCTTGTTGCATAAATTGAGGCCAAGATATTTATATTCATTTACCACTTGCAAGGGGATTCCTTCAAGTACAAAGTCTATTTGATTCTTCTTTCTTCTCAAGGTAAAGATCATGACCTTGGTTTTTCTGATATTCACTTGCATCCATCTTCTTGACAAAATAGTTCTAGATCTCTCAATTCCTCTCTCAAATCATGTGTTTTTTTGTCATTACTATAAGATCATTCATATAAAGAAGAAACTTTATTACATAGCTAGCCAAGTGAACACCCCCACCACCAAACTTGTATATCCACTCCTCTTACTTATCAATGTACAACCCAAATAGGGTAGGGGATAATTGACATCCTTTGTTGACCCCAATGTCACTCCAAAAACATTCTAATAATCCTCACTTCATTTTAATTTTGGCCCGAACTTGATCATAAAGTCTATGAACGACAACCTTATACATCTCTAGAATTCCCAAGTCTTCCAGTCTACCCCAAAGTCTACTTCTAGGAACAATGTTGAATACCTTCTTGAAGTTGATGAAGCAACATGAAACTTATTCCCTTGTTTATCCCAAACCTTCTTAATTATGCATTTGAGAGTTATGCAATGATCAATTGTAGAGTGTTTTGGCCTAAAACTTGCTTGACCTTTCACTCTCTTTCCTTCCTTTTCTACCCAAATAATGATTCTACACTCTATCATACTCCTGAAGAGTTTTCCAAAAAGAGGTTTTATCATTATAGTGTAGTAGTTAATGGGTTGTTGACATCTCCACTTTTGAGCAAACATTGGTAGTCTAATTTGTCGAAAACCCATTCTAAATGAGCCTATTGAATATCCTCTTGATTTACGGTGTGAGGGATTCCAAGCCCCATTTTATGGATTCTACCTGTAAACCATCTATGTCACACACTTTACCCACTGCTAGATTTTTAATTCCTTCCTTGATATATTTCATGGAAAAAAGTTTAGCCATTGAATTAATTACTATAGGAATGTCTTTGTCTTGGTCTCTCTTGTACACCAATTTTGCATATTCCAACCATTGGTAGTTTGTGATATTAGTCTCTTTAATTGTACTATTTTATTGTAGTTCCTTAAAACATCTAGGATTATGCTTCCCAAGAGAAATTAGTTTTTCCTCCTTGTTTGCATGTATTCCTCTTTTTTAGATCTCACTAGATTTTCATGAAACTTTTTATTTTCCTTCTCCTGTCCACGATTTTCAACATTCTCTTTGTTGCCTTGTAGTTTTCATCATACCACACATTTGTCAAAAATCTATTTTTTAGCCTCTCTTAGGTCTATATTTTTTGCATAGAATGAGTGTTTTGTCGATTATTGTTATCGAATTATTACTCCCTATTATTCTTTTGTTTGTATTGGACATATCAGTATCTCCTTGCACTTATTGTCCAAGCATTGTTAAAATACTTTCTTGGTTCTCATGTGTACATGCTTTTTACCCATCATTTGATTTTATTCTAGCTTAGCATCCCTTACCATATGTGCTTTATTCTTCTCATTTTGAGTTGACTGGTTGGTATTAGTCACTTGGAATCTAAGTTATACTCTAAAACTTTTTGTGTTGTTCAGAAATTGGGTAGCAGGACCATGACCACTATTTTGGTTAGTCTTCAACACCCATCCCATTGACCTGATGGCTTTGCCTTCATAATCCTTAAGAAAACCTAGCTACATGCCATAACTCCATTTCCATGACCTAATGGCCAAGTGGGCTATTATATGTATTTTGCTTCACCCATTCCCTAGAAGCTTAATAAAAGGATTATAATATGAGCCCTATATTGATATGCATGTCCATGCTAATATAAATGTTAAACAAACAAGGAATACTATGTCTCAATCTTATTAGTTGAGGTTATAGACATGTAGTGCAACTTGGAGTTGCCATATAATGAGCCAATTAAAAAATGGCACATATGCATGAAAAGTTGAATGTGGCTAGTTGCTGTTATTGTTTAGGGTGTAAAAAGAGGTGGGTTGTTTCAAGAGTTTATGTTGAATCCTCCTTTCATGCCAAACATTCCAAGGGAATATTAACTGAGTTGAACCTCCAATTTGTGTAAGAGGATTCACCTATCAGGTTGGGTTGCCACTTGGGAAGATGCAAAGTCTTGGATGTGTCAAACAATATCTCAATTTAATGCTCAATTTCACTTAGAACCCTAAATCATGACAAATCCTTTCAGACTGAGATGAGGGAAATAGATATTTAACTCACTATTTTTTGAAGTCTAAAAAATGGGGAAGTTGGGGGCACGGGGACTAGCGCCCAAGTCCAAGGTACACTTTTCGTCATGGAATTTGGAACTTCTCTTGACACTGATCTACACTGCAACTTTCGTTTCTACCTTAGGAAAATTGGAGGACATGGGGACTAGTACCCTAGTCCTGGAAAATCTCCAATGTCTGGCTTCTTTTCAGATCCTGAATCCTTGATTTCTACCAACCTTCCCTACAACTCCACTTTGCGAAACTTGGTACATGTAACCTACAATCACAAGGAGTGTGGGACAGGGTTGTGGTGTTTAAAGGCTTGCCTCGATCAAGCCCCAGAGAGACATTCAAGTCTTTTGAACACCATTATCAGATAAAGAGTGCATATCCCTATGGGATAGAGGCAAAATCTAAATGTTAAATGATTGAAAACATAATAGATATCACCTTGAAGTGTAGCTCTCATGAAAGGAAGATGCACTTCATACCATGAGGAGATGGATGTCAAATATGCAAACACAAACAATAAAAATGTTTTGCTCTACAACACAATGAATATTTTGCATGCTCTATGATCACAAGTATATGTATCAAATCCATCCAGTTTGCAAATGAAACCTAATCATGCTTATATATGCAACTACAAAGATTCCTGCTAAGAATTTTGTAATTCAAACTTTAGATGTCGGCATAGGACCTAAATAATGGTCACTAAACTGACATCTGAAATTAGGGTAGACCCAAAATAAGGCAGGACTAGGGTGCTAGCGCCCAGGTCCACCATGCCATTTTTGTTCGGGATTCATCAAAATGCAATCCCCTAGGTCCTATTTGCCATAAGACTTTAGGGTTTTCTCATTGGGAGTCAAAAATATCACACAAGATGCTCTAAATGCAATAATAGGACCCAGGAGGTAAACCTTAAGAGGGAAAAGCCCCCAAGGGGACATTTTCTGACAACATTTAGCCCCCACTTTAATGTATGTATTAATGTAAGGCCAATACATGCATTAAAGTATGGTCATCAAACACAACAAACATGCCAAGCATGGTGAAGACACACCAAGCACATTGAAGACAGTAACAAGCACACAAAACATAGAGAAGACAATTACAGTCACGCAAAACATAGAGAAGACAACATTGAAGACACAAAACACAATGAATATAATGAATACAGTGGATGCAATGATTATTTTCTTTTTCTTCTTCACATATATGAAATGTAGAATGCAAGTACAAGGAAAGTAAACACACAACCCAAAATGCAGGAGGGACTCATCGCCACTGGTCTTTAAGACTGCACATGGGAAACAAACATGCAAAACAAATCTCAGAGTGCAGGAGGGACTCATCGCCACTAGTCTTTAAGATTGCACTTGAGAACAAACACGCCATACAAATCCCAAAGCATAGGACAGACTCATTGCCACCAGTCTTTAATACTATGCTTAGGAACAAACACGCAACACACACATATATGAAAGACATGGAGAAAACATGATGGACAAGCGATGGAAGAAACTTATTGCTAGGTTTGCAACCATCTCAGGCACATTACAGGCACACACCCATGATTGGGCTTTGCCACAACAATTGCCAAAGACATGCTTAAGGGTTAAGATAGTCTCAGATATGCTCCCCACCTACTTGGAGGACTTTTGAAAATGCAACCCCACCTACATCACGGAGATGCCTTACAGTGAAAAGGATGCATGGCATATAACCCCACCTACATCACAGAGATGCCTTATGGTGAAAAGGAGGTATGAGTATACAACCCCACCTACATCAGGGAGATGCCTTACGGTGCAAAGTTGGTATATGAAACATATTTTGAGATTGTTCAAACACACTTTGCTAACATCTAGAATAGACAACTTACCTTATATATTCCCCCATCTTAAGGTGGTTGATATCATGTACCGATATCAAGCACGTTAAGGTAGGAAGAAAACACACAAGCGAACACAAGCTCTTGCAAACCCCATGTCTCCTGGAGGTGACATGTACTTTATGATCACCAAATGTCCCACAAACACACAATTCCTTGTAAGAGAAGATGTTAGCATCCATATAATCATGATAAACAACAATGCATATGATAATTCACATAAAGAACCAAGGAATGCAAGATTCAAGATAAACAAAGTGCACGGAGTAGCAATATTGTTATGTTTTGCAAGTGTGATAAGACAACATCAAGATCACATGGAGTGATTCTACTAGCCAAGCATTAGATAAAATATAACAACCCCATCGTCATGTATGGACTAGGTCCATTTTTTGATTTCTCGCCAAAGAGACACTAGGTCCGCATTAGTATAATGTGTTTTTCATCATCTGCTCGCTAGATAGAACCACTAGAGGAAGGGAAGCAATAAATCAAGAGAGGAGAAACAAGTACCTTAGGGACAGTCATGTAGGAGGGTGTCCCCAAGTCATGAACCGCAATGCTATGTCTATAAGACACAACACACATCAATGATCATAGAGGAGAAGCAATGTAGAAGAATAATGATACAAATAGAAGAAGGGTCACAATAAAGGTAGTCTCCCAATATCCTTGACCTTACAAGAGTATCAAAGGTCATCCTAGGAGGCCTAAACAACACATAACACCTCACGAGGGAAACATAACACAGGGGTAAAGGGTTAGAAATACTTACCTGTAGGGACAACCAAACTAAGGGTTGTCATTGAGAAAATCATCCTCTTCCCAATCTTGAATGCTAGAGGAAAGAGGTGTGTAAGATACCATAGCCCAACTTTGTTCTTATCTTCCAATTGTTAAGTGTTGAGGTTTCCTATTTTTAATTCAATGTTAGGTTGAATTTTTTCTTGTTGAGCGGCAAGTTGTTGGGCAAAAGCATGTCTTCTCCTCCTTTCTTTTACTTGTCTATCCCTTCTTGTTTTACTACTTATTTCTTCAAATACATTGTCATGTTTTTCCATAGGGTTTTTCACATTAGAGGAGGAAGCACCAAGTTCAAATTTCATTGGTCTTAGTGGAATGTTTTGTTGTCGATGAAAATCTCCCAATCCTTGTAAGGATGACGGGGGAGGGACCTCAACATAGATACCATCTCTCTGTGGATGAGGTGAGTTATGAAAATTTTCCTTATCCACATCTATCATGTCATCATATTCATAGTAGTCTTGTGTAATTCTTATGTAATTTTTTCATTTTCCTTTTGCTCTAAGAGGATCTTCAAACACATGTTCTTCCCTCTTTGTTTGTAAAGGAGGTCTAGCCACTCTAGCTAGTTGTTTTGTTTTGTATTGTCTATAATTTAGGAAGGATTGGTCTCTTCATGGATCGGATTCTATTTCAAGTTGTGGCCAAAAGTAATCAAGGGTGAAATTCTTTCTCTTAGCCAAAGATTGGTATGTATTACGACAAACAATACGAATCTCTCCATGCAAAGGGAATTTTAGGCATTTGTGAATAGTTGAAGGAACAACATTCATAGCTTTAAGCCAGAGATGTCCTAGTTTTACACAATAGAGGTGGGATAACGGGATAACATCAAATAACTGATCCATGACTTTATCATGAACCGAGACTAATAATTGTATCAATCCAAATGTTTTCATCAAAGATCCATTATGTGTTTTAATTCTCAAATTCGACGGGACATAATAGTTTTGTGCCAAATCATGTTTAAGAAGGAAATCTTCCCTAACCAAATTATTCATTCAATTAGGGTCTATGAGTATTCCATCCACAGGTATTTCCATTATTTCATTGTAATATAAAGAGGCCCTTCAGTATCTACCATTTCTTTGTCATGAGGTGTAAATGTTATTTCAAGTTCAAGGGCTTGTCTTTTCAAATAAGGCCTAGGAGGAAGCCTAGAATTAGTTTTGTATTGAGAAGCCATGTGGATGTGTTCAAATGAGTTCCAAAACATATTTTAAATATTTTCAAAACTTATGCAAGAACAAGTGCAAAAGTATGTATGAAAAATGACCTAAAATGATTGATTTTTCAACTTTTTTCAACGCAAATCACTAGGAGAAAAAAGGTGTTGTAAAAAATTTCAAGAGGGACAGTGAATAATATGCATAATAACAGTCAAATGATGCAGAAATATCTTTAACAACATGCTTTTTGATGCAAACCTAGAGTGATGACAAGTCAAAACCTAGTGAAAATGTGCTAAATATGCAATTTTTAACAATTCTCAATGCAAATGAATAAGAGAAAGCGTGTTGTGAGGAAAATTGTATTGGGAAGAAAATTAAAATAGTAATATTAGTTGCCTAATTCAATAAAATCTGTCACAACATGCATATAGTGCCAATCTAAGTCAAACCCTAGTGAAAATATAGCCAAAATATGCAAATTTCCGTAAATTTTCAATGCAAAGTCCTAGTAAAAAGGGTGTTGTAAGGAATATGAGAAGGGGAACTAGATAATAACCCTAATAATAGCCAATTGGTTTAGAAAAACCCTTTACAACATGATTGTGATGCAAATCTAGAGAGACGATAAGGCCAAAATCTAGTGAAAATGCAAGGTTTTCAAACCCTAGACATGAAATTTTGCAAGAAGACCACTATGATGCAACACTACTATTAGAAATCAGTTCTAATGAGTTTTTGAAAAGGGTAGTAAAATATGAAACAAAATTTTGACTACAAACCCTAGCTAATGCAAAACTAGGTTTTTATGAAAAATGCACAATTTCAACCAATTTTTATCGCTTTGAGCACAAAAATGCAATGCAAGTGAATTATAAATGATGAATTTATGTAATTTAAATCAGATGTAATTATAATGACAGAAATTTAATGAAATTGAATGCCAAATAATTCAAACTATGCTAAAATGCAAGCCAAAAATGCCAAATCTTTCAAAAAAATTCAAAATTTTTAATTTTTTTTTGTGATTTTTCGAATGCAATAAGATGAATGAATACAAATTTATAAAACAACACTCATAAAGGTACCAAAAAGTCCAAAAACATGGGTTCACCAAAATGTTTAGGGTGTAAAAAGAGGTGGGTTATTTCAAGGGTTTATGTGGAATCCTCCTTTCATGCCAAACATTCCAAGGGCATATTAATCGGGTTGAACCTCTAATTTGTGCAATAGGATTGACCTATCAGGTTGGGCTACCAAGTTTGAGAAGATGCAGAATCTTGGATGTGTCAAACAATATCTCAATTTAATGCTCAATTTCACGTAGAACCCTAAATATGCAAAATAGTAAGCAAATTATCAAATCACAATAAATCCTTTCAAACTGATATGAGGGACAGAGATATTTAACTCACTATTTTTTGAAGTCCAGAAAATGGGGAAGTCAGGGACATGGGGACTAGCGCCCAAGTCCAAGGTACACTTTTCATCACAAAATATGGAACTTCTCTTGACACTGATCTACACTGCAACTTCCGTTTCTGCCTCAGGAAAATTGGAGGACACGGGGACAAGCACCCTAGTCCTAAAAAAACTCCAATGTCCAACTTCTTTTCAGATCTTGAATCCTTGATGTCTGCCAACCTTCCCTGCAACTCCACTCTATAAAACTTAGTACCTGTAACCTGCAATCACAAGGAGTGTGGGAGGGGGTTGTGGTGTTTAGAGGCTTGCCTCGGTTAAGCCCTGGAGAGACATTCAAGTCTTTCAAACACTGTTGTCAGATAAAGAGTGCATATCCCTATGGGATAGAGGCAAAATCCAAATGATAAATGATTGAAAACACAATAGATATCATCCTGAAGTGTAGATCTCATGGAAGGAAGATGCTCTTCATACCATGAGGAGATGGATGTCAAATCTGCAAACACAAACATAATAACAATGCTCTTCTCTGCAACACAATGAATATTTTGAATGCTCTATGCTCACAAGTATACATAAAATCCATCTAGTTTGCAAATGAAACCTAATCATGCTTATATATGCAACTACAAAGATTCCCGTTAAGAATTTTGTAATTCAAAATTTAGATTTGGCATAGGACCTAAATAATGGTCACTAAATTGACATTTGAAATTAGGGCAGACCAAAAATAGGACAGGACTAGGGCGCTAGCGCCCAAGTCCACCCTACCATTTTTGTTCGAGATTCATCAAAATGCAATCCTCTAGGTCTTATCTATCATAAGACTTCAGGGTTTTCCCATCGGTAGTAAAAAATATCACACAAGATGCTCTAAATTCAATAATAGGACCCGAGAGCTAAACCTTAAGAGGGAAAATCCCCCAAGGGGACATTTTCTGACATAACAGTTATGTTAGTGCATGCTTTGGGTGTTAACTAGGCAAGGTTCCACCTTGCATATAAGTGTCAACACTAGGATAAGATGACTAAGTTAAAGTCCACACATGTTATCTAGTGTGGCATTGCCTCCACCATGGAATCTTAATACATTTTTCCCAGCTATGGATGATCTATGGGAAGGCCAAATGAAACAAAAGAATTCCATGGCTCATCTTAGTAAGGATGATGAAATCAATAGGAAAGAAACTAATTTATAGGTCTATGTAGGCATGTCAAATGATATTTGATCAAAGTGCTACATTAAAAGGCAAATTAAATGGATAATGTGACTTGTCAAAACATGTTTATGTGTAACTTAAACATTAAAAATGTTCTGTCATAGATGTTCTTTGTCTAGCATAAGGTACATTCTTGTATTGACAAAGTCTATGTTCACCTTAAATGAGCATGTGTTTATAACAAATGTTAGAATTATAACTAGCAGTTGCACCATGTGTCGTGCAATGATTTTGCTGATAGGATGAAGTGCAATAATATTAAGAGTAGGAAAGTTTGTTTTTTGTTTTCTTTAGATTATAACATTCACTAAATTCAAATTAGTTCTATAATTTGTAAAGGTAATAACATTTTCATACAAACCCAAACTAAAATATCTTTTTTTAAGCATATATTTTTTAGAAGACTCCAATTATGTACAGAAAAGTTAACCAAAACATCAAACAACAAATTTTTCAATCTAAAAAAAGTCATCTAACATATCTTAATTTTCTAACACTATGATGATCAATTAACAATATTTATCATAGTCAAATCTTCATTGAACTAAAAACTTAATACCATTATTTTATTTTAAATATTTGTTTCAATAACATTATCAATTCCAACTCTAATTAAAGACTGCTAATAGATAATTCTAACTTCGATATTGCATAGAATAGTTTGAACGGTCTAAGGTTGCAACCAAGGTTTTAGACAATCATATTTGGTATTAAGTTTGTCAAATTTCAACATCTTTTTACAACATAGAGTTTGCACCATGTGTTTAGATAAAACCAAGATTATTTGAGTAGTAGTATAGTTAATTTTTCTAATCACATTTGTCTCATGTTCATTTTGTCCTTTAGAAAAACACAACATATATAAAACTCTTGCAACCTAAATTTAGTAGTTTCAACATCTAAATTTAGTAGCCAACTGTAGTTCTGCTTAGGTTTTTATGTATTGAGTATACAAATGCATTTTCAAGTTGGTGGTGTAATTCTAATTTGGTAGTATTTGTCCACCTTTACCACTGCACAATGAAATCTTCAATTATGTGGATTGCAGAATGTAATATTTGAATACACAATCCAAATTCTAGATATGGAACAAAAAGTAATAATACAATAATACAAGTGCTCCACCTAAACAAGTCCAAATGTAGAGAGTGTCATATATATATATATATATATATATATATATAAGCATTTTTCCTAATTTGTTTCTTTTTTAAATAATAGAGTATCAATAATTTAGAATGTAAAAATTGAAGGAAAAAAATGAAAGGAATTGAAATTATGTAATCACTATATGAAAATTTAAGTTTGTAAATAAAAAAGGCTAAAATTATGTTGTCATTGTTTAACCACAAATTCAAGTAGATATCCACCATATTGGTTTGCATAGATAATGGGTATCTCCAATGGATTACTCAGAGTCACTTTTTATACTATCAAAAGATGTTCAAAATTTCTATGGAGTAGCATCTAAACTAGAGAAGAAAATTCACAGATTTAATATTTATAACATAATCAATATAAGTAAGCTCTTCATTAAAAGGCTCAAAGTGATCCCAGGGAAACACATACAGACTAAAATCTAGGCCTCCAATAGATCCTTCACAACATCTCCTTTTCCATCTTCCCACAAGTTGCTTTTCACTAGATGATTTGGCTGGTTAGCTAGGGGTCATTATGACCTCCTTCTTGACTGGGACATTTACCATGGAAGCCAAATGCACTAACTCTCCAATAGGGGAAGTTCACTCATGCAAATAACACTCTACTTAAATATCATCTGTTTCAATGGTTAAATAGTCAATAGCAATTTTACACCTCATCTCCTACAAAAAGTGGTAAATATTTGTTCTATTTTTATTGGCCAAAATTGACCTTTGATCATTGAAGTGAATGATATTTAAGAACATACTACAAATAAAGAATCTTATATAAGAGTTTCTATAGTCGTGAAAAGAAAGCAATCCAATGTTACTTTTCACCAGGCACTTTGTGATTTCCTTGAAGTTCGTGATGATCAAATGAAGTTTTGCATCATTTCTAAAGCTGTTGTTGTTGTAGGTTTCATTCCTCAAGCTATCGCTATTGTAGGTGACCATGCCTTTGTAATCTTCAGCCTATTCCTAAAGCTTCTGTTTGTTCAATATTTATATTGCCAATTACGCTTTTATCCCTACCATAGTATTTACTAATACATTGCTAGAATGAATGCCTAGTTGTTTTTATGAAAGAGGAGGATATTAACACTTTTACTATCAAGATAGTGGATGACCCAAGGACTTTAAACAAGACCTTATATTTGAGGCTTCTTGCTAATACATTTTCTTTCAATGAGCTCGTAGCCTTGTGGGAGAAGAAGATAGGAAAGACTCTAGAGAAGGTATATGTCTTAGAGGAAGTTATGCTAAAAAAGTTGAAGGTTGGAACTTGGGGCTATCAATTTAACTTTAAATATTGGGTTGTCTATGGATATATTAGAGTATTCTTATGTTTGTTAATAGAAGTCCCAACTAGATGGTTCAAATGAGTGTTTTTATATTTGATGATTCTTTTGCTAGTAAATTAGTGACATGGCTTCTTGTAAAATGGTATGTAGAGACACCATCCAATTATAGCATTGGTATCAGTCACTCCATTTTTGTGAAAGGGGACCAAACCAATATTGAAATTGAATCTAATGGTGTGCATTGTATTCAACTTTATCTAGCTATGAAGTACACCACTATTGATGAGTTTATTAACCAATATGTATCAATTTGAAGGTGACAACATAAAGGGATATGTAATTTTGAAGGTGACAATATAGGAGGTTTAAAAGCTATAAGCCGAGTACTATTCATAGTTTAATAATAATACTATGTATTATAAGGGACATATCATTGTAATAGTTTAGGGTATACTTTTTGTTAATTGTTAGGTAATAATTGTTATCCTACTTGACAATTTTGTTAATTTTTAGCTTTAGATGGATTTTTGAGATTATTAGTTGCCTTGGCCAAATTTGATAGTTGGCAATATAATAAGATGTTGGTCCATTAATCTTAAGAATACAAGATAGTTATTTGAGCAATTAGTATGGTGAGAGACTATTGTTATCTCTCAAACACCAAAGAGTTAGAATTGGATTACTATCTTTGAAACATTTATGTTCTTATTTTATAAACTAGTGTTGGTGTAATATTATATTACACCTTATATTAATCTTACTTAGGTACTTAATATTATTACTTGAGTAAATTAGGAAATAAGAGCTCATGTAAACCCTCCTAATTGATGGGATTCTTTGCCACATTTACCTCATTCATCTCCTCAATTGATGATAGTTAGGTTCCACATCTCCCTCATCAAGATGAGTTCACTTGACACGTTATCTCTTACAATTAAGTGAATCCTTTAGTTCGTTGCTTTCCTTTGTGACACTTGTTAGCTTTACTTGTGCATGTCCAAAGTCTATATATTGTATTCCATTTCCTTGTTTTAATACACCTTGAATTCATTTTGGAATAATATCATTCCAATCTTGTTTGCATTTGAATTAGTGTCATCTTGTTATTATTATTCCTAGGGAGATTTAGTATTGCATAATTCTTATTAAATCTAACATGGTATTTGTAGACTCTTAAAATTCATATCTATATTTTAACCAAACATTATCGTGCTTCTATCAATCCCCACCGTTAATCCTGCATCATATATTCATTAATTAATTAAATAAACTATTTAATCAATCAATTCATCTTTCCTCTAATGATTAATTAAATAAATCATATTTATTTAACCAGTCAAAATCCCCCTTCATCAATTAATTAAATCACAACCTTCTCCCAACTAATTAATTAAATAAGACATGCTTATTTAATTAATTAGGATAATGCACACTCCATTTTATTCTAATTAAAAACTCAACCCTCTCCATTAAAGCCAAAAGACCTTATCCTCCACTCTCCACTATCCATTTGAAATCCTAGGAAAAATCTAGGCCCTCCACTTTCACACATGCCTTCTCAATCCACGTGTCCCCACTTTTTGCTCACACATGTGTGAGCATGCAACATGGAGAAATCTTGACCCTCCATTCCAAAACTCAATCTCCTCCCTCCACTTGTATCCTCCATATCTTGCCACTTGCTTTCATCTCATTCCATCCTACATTTTAAGAAAATCTCATCCTTCCATCAAGCATATTGCATCTCTTCTTGCCACTTGTCAAGAGGTTATCTTGCACACCCATGTGTAAAGAAATCCTAGGCCTTGATTTAATCTTTGAATCTTAGCCCTTCATGTCCAACTTGGAAAGCTAGATTTAAAGGACTCGATCGAAATGACATTGATCATTTTCATCCATAATAAGTACATGCTAGTTAATTTGGTAAGCATCAAGAAATTGAGCAACCACATTTTATGATAGCACATCCACTAAACCTTGGAGCACATCCAAAACATAAATGGAGGTATAATGCACTTTTGATTTGTGTTTGCATTGTTGTTTAGATTCCATTTTAATTTAACTAAAGGAGAATGTTAATATTGGCTTGTGAGTTTGTTTGTTGTGTTTATGCATCTGACTCTACTTGTTTTGGTCCAAATTTGATGTCCACATTTTTGGCATGCCTAGTGAGACCCTTGTCCTAGTACTAATATTAAATAGTACTCAATAGTTACGCATCAAAGACTATCAATGTACGTATGTTTCTAGTATAGCCACCACTACCAGTTATAGGGTTGTGGTAGTACACACAAATATTTCATCATTTTTGATTACTTGTGACCTACCTTGTGCCATCTTCTAGAAAAATACCATGCTCTTGGATTATGTTGCATGAACTCCATCTGCTGCAAGTGTACCTGCATTGCCATGTGTACTTAACTAAGTATGTAGTAATGAGTTCTCCGCCAAATTATGACTTATGATTTATAAAACATTATTGCATGTACATTTATCTACTTGCTATACCATATCTAAAACTCATTGCATATTACCGTATTTCATTTTGTAGTTTTTTTTAGCAAAATGTGGCAAGCACCTATAATATATATATTAATATTAAAAATAGTTTACAAAATGGCAAGTTTTAAGACATCCTGCACTAGATATACATCAAGTTCGGACCTCCAAAGCCAAACAGTAAACCCACAGACTAATAACAACATAATCCTCTAAGCCCAAAACTAAAAACCTATAGGCCTAAACCAAAATTACTAACAAGAGGAAGGATCAAACCCCAACAAAATAGGGAGAAAGAAAAAACTACCCAAAACATTTCATTACAACCGTACATATGTCATATTTAGCAGAGCAATATATTATGCATCCATAGTAGCATTAATGTCCTGGAGCACATAGTTGACACCACCATCACCTTACCATCACCATTACCATCTTCATCTGCTAGGGAACCAGGGGGAGGTGAGATTTGAGGATGATGATGTAGAAGAAGTAGTAAAGCTTGAACCTTTGCATCAATCTGATTGTCGAGCACCTCCCCAACATCCTTACCATGAGCATGAAGAGAGAAATGCAATATTTCCTCGCATTCATGGTTAATGGCAACATGAAGAGCATTGAAGACACAGATGTGAGCAAACACATGCATAACTTGACATTTAGTGAATAACCCACCAATCTAAGCGTCAGATTTAAACATGTCATAATTCTGAAAGGCCATAGCCAACAGATCCTTAGAATAAAGATAACGATGAACAAACTTGCTAACCAACTACCTCACCAAATTAGGATCCTGAGACATATCCATGACATTTGAAGCAAACATAGAGAAAATCTGAGACAGATATAAAGACGTCACTCGACCTTCCAAGATTTCCTTACCAACAACTTCTTGAATGGCCTCCTCAACATTCAAATTATCAATAGCAAAGATAGATGACAAACCATTTGAATCCACAGAACTAAAAAAAGCCTTTTCCCACTTCTGGATAGGAAAGAACATCCTTTTATTCAGTTGTATCTCCATCTTGAGCAAAATAATGACGCATAGAAAAGCTAGCCAAGGAGGGTATAAAAAGAGAATGCCCAACAAAAAATGATTGCAACCCTACAGAGCCTTATCCATTGATGACAACATTTACAGAAATCTGCTACGAATGTAGAGAAGGTACAGATATGAACTCAAGGGAGAGATTACAACAAGAAATAAGCATGCTTATCAAGTGAATTCCCACACAGTACCTTTAAAACAAATAATTGTTAGCATAAAACAATAGGTGGCAATTAAGCCACACAAGCTTGTTGATCCAATGCCATGATATCACATAGCTTAGGGAAGTTACTAGCAATATCAATCTTTGCCACCAAAATAGGCCCCTCCACATCAAAGGCCAAATTATCTAGAGCATTGCCTAAAGCATTACCCTCTCTATAACAATGAGAGATGGAAAAATGCTCAAATGAACTTAACAAGGCCAAGGCTTCTTGAAGAAAATACTGTAGGTTCCAACTCAACACAAATTGTCTTTTGAGAGCATTGATTACCACCAACGAATCCCCTTCTATATGCAACTTGGAGATTTGGAGATTACTAGCCAACTTAAGACCCTCCATAAGGGCCAAAATCTCTGCTTCATTATTAGTCATTTTTGAAAGTTTGATTACTAAGGCCTGAATAAAATCCCCATTAGCCTTTCTCAAGACACCCCCCATAGAAGAAGGACCTGGATTACCACATGAAGCCCCATCAAAATTAAGTTCGACAAAATCTGTAGTAGGAGGTCTCCACTTAATCACACTTCTATCTACTTTAACAACTGGAAAGCCACCTAGATCTGGAGAAGGCTTCAAAAACTTCCAAACCATTAAAATCTTATCATCCCAAGGGGAGAACACCAAATTAGAAGACCACTTTTTAAATAAAAAATTCATAACCACTTCAAAAATGGATTTCTTAATGACTAACAGAATATCATCCAGCTCCTGACTATCTTTTCTAAACACTCTTCTATTTCTCTCCAACCAAATACTCCAAACTACTATAGAGGGGGAAACTAACAAAACAGAGGAGAACATAGAACCCTTAAATAGAATGGGCTAGCTTCTAAAAAGATCAACAAGAGAATTAGGCAATGGAGCATACCAACTTAATTTGGACAAGAGCCAGTACCAACAAGCAAAAGCAAAGGGGCAGAGAACAAAAAGATGATCAGGATCCTCTTCAGAATTTCCACAAAAGACACAATTAAAGGCTTCTGAAATACCCAGATTATTCAATCTATTACTAGTCAGAATCTTCTTCTTTAAATCTAGCCAAGTAAAAGCCCCAGCCTTGGGAAGACAAGATGCATTCCAACATAAAGAAGAAAGGCAATCATATTGTAATTCCACCTTAGCAATAGTCAAAGATCTAGAACCATCTCAAACATTGTAAGAACTTGATTTTGAGAAATTCCAAACTAGGTCATCTTCTTTAACAGAAAAACAAATCTTTCTTTTCTGCAATTGGACTAAAAGCAACTCCTTCTAGCTTTGAGGAAATGAACAAACTAAAATTTTTTTCCAAACAACTGACAATAAAGGACCCTCCTCCCTAACTATAAAGTAATCTTTCACTCTCCTTCCCCAAGCCACAGTGAGAAATTCTTTAGCTTCATCTAGACCATGAATTTGAGATAGGGGGGGAAAGCCATTCAAAGAATCCTCCTAAAAATAAGCCTTAGACCCATCATTAATTTTCCAAGATAGATGGGGAAGAATAACCTCTCTATAGGAGACCAAGAAGTTCCACATGTTTGAACCTTTAGGAGGGTTTACCATTGTAAATATTCTATCTGAACTTTAATAATCTAAATACTTGTACTATATTAGCCTACACCACTTGGCATTAGAATTAGTATATATTTTCCAAGCTTATTTGGCTCCTAAAGCTTTATTCTGATCTGAAATGTCATTAATTCCTGCACCTCCAAAAAGTTTTAGAACACACACATTATCCCAAGCAAGTAAAGGAACTTTGTTATTACCATCTAAACTACCCTTCCAAAGAAAATATCTCAAAGATTTCTGGATATCTTGAATGATTCCCTTGGGGACATTTAGCACTGATAACATATAGATTGGTACAGCTGATAAGACAAATTTTAGCAAAGTTTGCTGCAAGCATGTGCCTAATCTGTGTTATCATTGATGTCAACATATTCTTTTTGTCATTGGTGTCAACTATATCCTATTCCATTACTTGTTTAGAAGACTTGTATGTTGAGGATATTGATAAAATTAGCCTCTTCAGAAGAAACAAGTAAGCCATAGAGAAGTGCAATATAGACAGTGAGTTGTATGATGAAGAACAGTCTGATAAACTGCTCCGCATTTGTTCCTACTTGAAGATCATGGTCTGTGGATTGGAAGTAAGTTAGAGGTATGTCTGAGGATACTACATTTCAGGTTTGAGCCATCCACATAAAGATCTGAGTGAGTTGTGTTCACCAGAGTGAAGCCTACTTTTTCTGTAAGTTCAATTGAGATAGGAAGATAGTATTTGGCTCCACATTCCTCCGCAATAAAGTATTTTGCTATGCGGTTCTAGAGGAAAGTCTGGGATGATGATAAGTACCTACAAGTGCAATGGTTCATGGTTTGGTGGTCTGTAAGCTATCTTTCTTTTATGACATTTGAAGACAGTAAAGTTCGTGTACTCCTGTGAGAAGATTCCTATGAATAAAGTGGTTAAGGTTCTTGCAGTTGCTCTTGATGATTATAGCATTCTTGTGGATGTCTCCTAATCATGTTCCTATCTAGATTTTGGTCTGCATTAAGAAATTGAGATGGTGTGTGAAGATTGCTCCCAGATAACGTAGCGTGTAACCAGTCTTCGACCTGGTTGATCCCAGTGATTGTGGAGATCTCTAGAAGACTGTGGAAGCATGTTGTATCATGGAATATTGTGATTGAGTCCTAGCTAAGGCATGATGTGATCCACTTTTCATTCCCTTTGCATGATGTTGCAATAGGTCAGGACCTATTTTGTAAATGTTTGTAATACTGACCTTGGAGATTGTTCCAATGGTTGATGTCGACCTTGATGATCATTCCAAGGTTGATGTAGTGTATAAATACTTGTAGCTGAGTCATGGAAAAGTTGTCCTTGAGTGGAAATGAGAATACATTAAGAAAGGTCCAAAGGCAAAGCAGAGAAGAGGAAGAGGAAAGAAGAGAAAGAGCATAGCAAAGGAAGAGCAGGGCAGAGGAAGAGCAGAGCTAAGGAATTGTTTATTCACAATAAATAAGAGGTGTTCATAGTGGCAATGAATTTGGTATTAAGCCACCAGTAGGGTTTAATATCCCTTAGGGTTTAACAACCCTTATTATAATCTTGCTAGGTTTAGGGTTGAGGTAGTGAGCCTGCTAGACCTAGTTGTCCTTCATGGCAGTAAGCTAGTATGTTTAGGCCCGTGGGGTGACCAAGCTTGAACATCACTATTTCAAGATTGTCATATATATTGAAAGTTAATCCTCTCCATGGTTTTTCCCCACCTTGGGGTTTTCCATGTAAATCTGGTGTATCTTGTGTTTGATGTTGTTAAGTTTCTGATTTCATGCACTCATTGTTAAATCATAATAATTGTGGATAAGTGATGAATGTTTAATTGCAAAAAGTGTTTAAGTTTTTGTGACAACTGATTCACCACCCCCTCTTAGTTGTCTAACACATATCAACAATTGGTATCAAATCCAAGTTCCTTTGAAGAAAGTTTAACAGCTTAAGGAAGATCCAAAATGTCTTACAAGAAGGAAGCACCACATTTTGATGGAACTAATTATGTTCTTTGGAAGGCTCAGATGAAAAGTCATCTTCTTTCTCTTGGTATCAAAGTTTGGAAAGTTGTAGAAATATAATACACCATACCTCAAAATGGTCTGACGACTGAAGATGAAATCAAAGAATATGAGATAGATATCAAGGCTAGGGTTGCTATGCTAAGCTCATTAACTGACTCAATACTAATGAAAGTGGTAGATCTTGAAACTACAAATAAGGTATGGGAAAAGTTGAAAAATTTGTATGAAGGAGATGACTTTGTGAAGGAAGCCAAGTTACAAAGTCTAAAAGTGAAATATGAAAGCTTGAAGATGAACAATGATGAAAACATATTAGCGTTTATGCAGAGAGTTGATGAACTTGTTACAGGGATAAAAGCCACAGGTGGAACTCTCGATGAAAAGGAAATTGTCACAAAAATACTTAGATCTTTGCCCAAGTCCGACTATCACAAGGTGGCCATGATTGAAGAATTTATTCAAGTAAAAACAGTTAACAGGGACTAGTTGCTTGGTAAGCTTACTGCTTTTGAGATGAGAGAGTTAGATGATGCTCTGCCAAAAGTTGAGACTGCCTTCACAACCAGTACTCCTGGAAGTACTTCCAAATTAGAAAAGTATAAGGTAGAATCCAATGATGAGATAGATGAAGTGGAAGCCAACTTTGTGGATAGGCTGCAAAGAGGATTTGGTAAGTATAAATGCAAATTACCTTTCAACTTTTGTTCCTATGGTAAAGTAGGTCATTTTACTTCCAGATGTCCTGAAAGAATTGAAAGAAAAAGAAGAAGATACGAGAATAGGCGTAGGACCCAAAAGAAGTGTTATTATGTTGATGATTTTGATGATGATGGAGTATCAAATAATGGTGAACCAAATAATGCTAATTCCTCTTTAAATGAATGCTTGTTCATTGCTATTAAGGAAGATCTTGTGTCTACTAATTCTTCTAGCTGTATGGAGGAAAAACCAATGGAAAGTGCTTTGGCTACTCAGGTCATCAAGGATAAAGATGAATGGGTTATTGATAGTGGTTTCTCTCACCACATGACTGGTGACAAAAATAAGTTTGTAAGTTTGGAAAGATATGATGGTGGACTGGTTAGGTTTGGAGATGACACAACTAGTAGGATTTGTGGAAAAGCATCTATTTCTTTTGATGGCAAGCATAATATTGAAGATGACTTGTATGTGAAAGTATTAAAGCACAATCTTTTGAGTGTGGGTTAAATGTGTGACAAGGGCTACAACTTAAGCTTCAAGGACAATAGATGCAAGATTAGGGAAAGCTCCAGAACAGTCATTGCAACTGGTAAGAAGACTAGAGGTAATATCTATCACTTGAAAGGAACTAAGAACTATTGCTTGTTGACTCAGATTGATGAAAGTTAGTTATGGAATAGAAGGTTGTGTCACATAAATTTTGATAATATTATGAACATAAGTACTACATAGATTGTTAGAGATTTGCCTAAGCTTGTGAAGCCTGCTAATCCAGTTTGCAAGGAGTGTCAATTTAGGAAACATACAAGAATAAGTTTCAAAAGAAAGGATCAATTAGTTGGAGGACTACTTGAGCTAGTGCATATAGACTTGTGTGGACCTACCAGAGTAAGAAGTTTGCAAGGAGACAGGTATTTCATGCTACTCATTGATGATTATTCTAGAATGACTTGGGTCACCTTCATAAAAGAGAAAGCTGAAGCTCTAGATAAATTCAAGACAATAAAGGCAATGGTTGAAAATGAGATGGATTTGAAAATCAAATGTTTGAGATCTAATAGAGGAGGAGAGTTCACATCAAATGAATTCCATTTCTTTTGTGAAGAGCATGGAATAAAGAGACAACTATCTATGCCCAGAAATCCACAACAAAATGGAGTGCTTGAAAGGAAAAATAGAATAGTTCAAGAAGCTACTAGAACCATGATGAAGGAAGCTCATCTTCTAGAAGGATATTGGGGAGAGGCAATTCACACCGTAGTATATATCCTAAACAGAGTTCAAGTAAAAGGTAACAGTTCAAAAAGTCCCTATGAATTGTGGCATGGTAGAGTTCCTACTGTGAAATACTTCAAAGTATTTGGTAGTAGATGTTATATCAAAAGAGAAGATTTAGGCAAGTTTGATGCTAGATGTGATGAAGGAATCTTCCTTGGTTACTCCACCAAGAGTAAGGCCTATCGGTGCTATAATAAGAGACTGAATAAAATCATTGAAAGTGCAAATGTCAAAGTTGATGAGTGTAAAAAAAGGTTTTCAGAACCACGTGGATATGAGTCAAATGATCCAAATGTTTCAGAAGTAGTGCAACATGAAGACAACATGGATGAAGAAGAACAAGCTTCGGTAAGTGTTACCAAAACTCCAAGATATGAAAGAATCAATCATTCTGAAAATCAAATCATAGGAGATAAGAGAAAAGGGATCTTAACCAGAAGGAAAGATGTAGAAGAACAAGTAAATTTCTATCTAATCTTTAAGATTAAACCTAAAACTATGGATGAGGCATGCAAATATGAGAATTAGATAAAGGCCATGGAAGAAGAATTGATGCAGATAGAAAAGAATCAGACTTGGGATCTTGTTCCTAGACTAGTAGACAAGAATGTAATTGGTACAAAGTGGGTCTTTAAAAACAAAATGAATGACAATGGTGAAGTGGTAAGAAATAAAGCAAGATTGGTATGCAAAGGATACGCTCAGGTTGAAGGAATAGACTTTGAAGAAAATTTTGCTCCAGTAGCAAGGATTGAAGTAATAAGGATTTTTCTATCTTTTGTAGCATACAAAGATTTCAAGGTTTATCAAATGGATGTGAAGTCTGCCTTCTTAAATGAAGAGTTAGAAGAGGAAGTCTATATTGAACAATCAGAAGGATTTCAGTCATCAGAGTAAGGGGACATGGTATGTAGATTGAAGAAAGAATTGTATGGATTGAAGCAAGCTCCCAAGGCATGGTATGCATGGTTGGAAAGGTACTTGATGTAGATAGGGTTCAATAAAGGTACAACAGATAGTAACTGAGCTACTTCAAGATCAATGATGAACAAACTCTGATTGTTGTGGTTTTTGTTGATGATATTATTTTTCGAGGCAATGAAGGTATGTGTGCTTAGTTTTTGCTGGAGAAATGCAAAATGAATTTGAAATGTCTATGTTTGGGGAGATGAACTTCTTTTTAGGTCTATAAATAAGTCAATTAGATAAGGGTATCTTCATTTCTCAGTCCAAGTATGTGAAAGAGTTGTTAAAGAAATTTGGGATGGAAGACTTTAAACTAGTATGTACACCTATGATAACTGGTTGTAAGTTGAGAAAAGATGATAACTCACCCATGGTAGACCAGAAAAAGTATAGATCTATGATTGGAGGATTACTTTATCTAACTCAAACCAGACCTGACATGATGTATGTAGTGTGTCTTGTGGTAAGATTTTAGGCAAAACCCAAGGAATCACATGTGATGGCAGTCAAAAGAATTCTGAGATATTTAAAAGGTACAATAGATTATGGTTTGTGGTACCCCAGGGATAGTGATTTTATTCTCAGTGCATATACTGATGTAGATTGGGCTAGAGATGTGGATGATAGAAAAAGCACAAGTGGAGGTGCATTCTTCTTGGGAAAAAGATTAGTATCTTGGTTGAGCAAGAAACATGATTTAATATCCTTGTCTACTGTTGAAGCATAATACATTGCAGCAGCATGTAATTTCACTCAAGTGTTATGTATGAAGTAGACTTTGAAGGACATCAGAGTTGTGTATGAAGATCCAATTACAATCTTTTGTGACAATACAAGTGCCATCAATATATCAAAGAATCCAGAGATGCATTCAAGGACAAATCACATATCCATTAGGTATCATTTTTTAAGAGAAAAGGTGACAAAGAATGAAGTGAAGTTGGAGTATGTTTCGACCAAGGATCAAATTGTAGACATTTTTACCAAGCCTTTGCCCAAGGATACTTTTGAGTATCTCAGAGAAAAGTTAGGGATCATCACCCCATCTGCTCTAAACTAAGATACACAATGGTGCATCAGTCTGAAGGTGTTCAGAGGTCTGGATTGATGCTTTTTAGGGCTACTTCTAAGGGGGAGTAGTCAAAAAGTTTAGAAGAGAGATTATATTAGAGTAGGAAAGTGCAAGTTTTTGCCCTTTGCCATTGATGTCAAAGGGGGAGAGAAGTCATGTGAAAAAATTAGAGTGTAGATGTGTAAGAGAAAGAGTGTAGATGGTGCAAATGTGTAAGAGAAAGAGTACAGATGTGAAAAGAGAAAGGGGGAGAATCTTTTCTTGATGGTTGTTACAGTTTTTCACATCATATGTTGCCATCAATGACAAAGGGGGAGATTGTTGCAAGTATGTGTCTAATCGGTGTTGTCATTGATGTCAACATATTCTTGTTGTCATTGGTGTCAATTGTATCCTATTCCATTACTTGTTTAGAAGACTTGTATGTTGAGGATATTGAGAAAATTAGTCTCTGGAAGAAACAAGTAAGCCAAAGAGAAGTACAGTACAGACAATGAGTTGTATGCTGAAGAACAGTCCGGTAAACTAATCTACATTTGTTCCTGCTTGAAGATCATGGTCTGTGGATTGGAAGTAAGTTAGAGGTATGTGTGAGGATGCTACAATTTGGGTTTGAGCCATCTGCATAAAGATCTAAGTGAGTTGTGTTCACCAGAGTGAAGTATGCCTTTTCTATAAGTTCAGTTGAGACAGGAAGATAGTATTTGGCTCTACATTCCTCCACAATAAAGTATTTTGCTATGCAGTTCTAGAGGAAAGTCTGGGATGATGATAAGTACCTACAATTGTAATGGTTTGTGGTTTGGTGGTCCATAATCTATCTTTCTTTTATGACAGTTGAAGACAGTAAAGTTCATGTACTCTGGTGAGAAGATTCCTATAAATAAAGTGGTTAAAGTTCATGCAATTGCTCTTGATGATTATAGCGTGCTTGTGGATGTCTCCTAATCATGTTCCTATCTAGATTTTGGTTTGCATTAAGAAATTGAGATGGTGTGTGAAGTTTTCCCCCAGATAACGTAGCGTGTAACCAATCTTGACCAACCTGGTTGATCCCAGTGATTGCAGAGGTCTCTAGAAGATTGTGATATTGACCTTGGAGATTGTTCCAATGGTTGATGCCAACCTTCATGATCATTCCAAGGTTGATGTAGCGTATAGATACTTGTAGCTGAGTCATGGAAAAGTTGTCCTTGAGCAGAAATGAGAATACATTAAGAAAGGTCCAAAGGCAGAGCAGAGAAGAGGAAGAGGAAAGAAGAGGAAGAGCAGAGCAGAGGAAGAGTAGAGCAGAGGAAGATTAGAGATGAGGAATTGTTTATTCACAATAAAGAAAGGTGTTCATAGTGGCAGTGAATTTGGCAGTAAGCCACCAGTAGGGTTGAACAGCCTTTAGGGTTTAACAACCCTTATTGTAATCTTGCTAGGTTTAGGGTTGAGGTAGTGAGCCTGCTAGACCTAGTTTTTCTTCATGGCAATAAGCCAGTATGTTTAGGCCCATGGGGTGACCAAGCCTGAACATCACTATTTCAAGATTGCAATATATATTGAGAGTTAATCCTCTCCATGGTTTTTCCCCACCTTGGGGTTTTCCACATAAATTTGGTGTCTCTTATGTTTGATGTTGTTAAGTTTCTGATTTCATGCACTCATTGTTAAATCATAATAATCGTGAATAAGTGATGAATGTTTAATTGCAGAAAGTGTTTAAGTTTTTATGACAACTGATTCACTCCCCCTCTCAGTTGTCCAGCACATATCAACAAAGTTATCCTGCCTGCCAGAGCAAGCCATCTTCCCTTCCAAGCTACAATTCTATTATGGATGGATTGAGTGATTTTGGCCCAAAAGGCTTTTTTATGAACCCCCAAAAAATAAAGGAATACCCAAGTATTGAATAGGTAAACATTCAAATTTATACTTCAAAAAATTAGTGATTTTATTTTGCAAAGTAGGCCTAGTGTTGAAAAAATAAACTTTCGACTTATCTGAATCCACAATCTGATTTGAAGCCAAACTGTACTTAGAAATCATATTTGAAATGGATTTAGCCTCATTCATAGAAGGGAATCCAAAGAGGAGGGTGTCATCAACAAAGAGGGTGTGAGAGATGGAAAAAGGAATTCGAGGAATAACAATACATTTCCAGTTTGTCAATCTACATTGCTTAGAAATTGCCCGACTGAAAGAATCAGCCATGATGATAAAATGATAAGGGGATAAAGGATCCCCTTGTCTAATCCCTCGAGACACTTTAGAAAACTCTAAAGGACTACCATTTACCATAACAACTGATTCACCCCTAAAATGCACGAAAAGATCCATTTACACCATTTTCTACTAAAACCAAACTTGATAAGGACCTTCTTTAGAAAATCCCAAGAAACCCTATCATAAGTCTTCATCATATCTAGCTTTAGAAGCATTATTGGTTGTTTTAAATCATTAATTGAATGAATAACCTCATGAGCTAAAAGTGCACCATATGTTGTTTCATTTCTAGGAACAAACCCCCTATTCCTCTGAAATAATTTTAGGAATCAATAAGGCCAGCCTCATAGTAATTGCTTTCATAAATATTTTATACAGAGTATTACATAATTAAATGGGCCTAAAATGAGCAAAAGAGGAAGGAACAATGGTCTTAGGGATAAGAGCTATAAATGTTGCATTCAATTCTTTCAAAACATTACTATTTTTCCTTTACTCTTCTAGGGCTATGCACACATCTCTACCAATAAACTCCCAACATTTTTGAAAAAACAAAGGGGTGAAACCATCAGGGCCTAGAGCCTTGTTAGGATTTAAAGAGAAAACCACACCTTTCACTTCCTCCAAAGAGAACTCTTTAAGAAGAATAGAATTATCTTCCTTAGAAACTAAATTAGGAATGTTACTGAGCATTGCTATAATATCTTCCTCTGAAGGTTCCTCTTTGCTCTTAGATAAAAGACTAGAAAAAAAAGAGATAGCTTCCTTTTGAATGGGCAAAAGATCTAAAACTAGCTCACCTTTTGAAATCTGAATATGATGAATTTTGTTAATTTTCCAATTCATTTTTGTAGAAGCATGAAAGAATTTTGTATTTCTAACTCTAGCCTGCAACCAAGTTTCCCTGGATTTATGCCTCCAAAACACTTCCTCTCTAGCTAACACTTCTTCTAAATCTGATTACAAAGATTTTTGCAATTCAAATGATTGACTATCCATACCTTTCTCAATGATATGAGAATTCAAAAATTGAAGCTTGTCTAGCAAAATTTCATTTTCCCTGAAAATATTCTTGAAATGAGTAAGATTCCAAAACGTAATTTTGCTCTTCAAAAGCTGGAGTTTTTTACGTATCTAAAACATTCTAGAACCCTCAATAAAAGGCATAGATTCCCACCAAGACTTCAAAGAAGGAATAAAGTTTAGATCACGAAACCACATAGCTTCCACCTTAAAAGACCTTTTATAATTTAAAACTAAACCATCAAACTCCATTACTAACAGAATCAGAAAATGATCAGACCTAGAAAAAAGATAGAATAGCGGATACAAAAGCACTTTCTGATGCCAACCAAGGATAAGTTAAAATAAATCTATCTATCCTTTTAGCAATGTTAAGAAAATCTTTTCTCCTATTAGACCATGTAAACTTTCCATTAAAAGGGAGAGTATCAATCAAACCATTGTCATTTATAAAATCCACAAAGTCTAACATTGTTTTAACCAGAGGGATAATATCTCTAGATTTCTCATCTAAACTAAGGATAGCATTTAAATCACCCCTAATAATCATCCTTTCTTCCGGCATACTCTAAATTAACTTACTCAAAGAATCCCACAAACGTTTCTTATCGACTATAGAAGAGGGTCCATAAACATTCAAAATCCAAAAATGTTGAATGCCAACTTCCACCTTAACAAAAAGCCAACAAGAAGAACCTAAAATAAAATTCACATCTACCTTCATTTTATTCCACAACAAATCCAAACCACCTGAAGCTCCTGAAGCTGGAAGACTAATAAAATTCCATTTCTTCCATTTTTTGAAAATATTCTCTGTTGATTGCTTGGAAAGCTTAGTTTCTTGTAACAAAATTAAATTAGCACATGATAAATCCAATTGATGTTTTATTAGGTGCCTTTTGTTAGGGGTATTAATGCCCCTAAAATTCCAAGATAGCACATTCATAGAGATCTAGGAGAGCTACAAGCTCTCCTCAATGTAGATCTGGTTAACATTTTATCAAGTGTAGACTGAACTCCAGCTTGAATTTTTTCCTCAGTGATTTTTGATTTAGAATTTCTACCCTTTGGCTTTGTCGGGGACACAAGATCTACCTTTTCCACTAAAGGGGTTTGAGAAATGGAAGACACAACATCACTTTGAATCTCTTTTTCATTCGCTACTTCATCTGCAATTTTAGCAATGAGCTCCTCCCCAACTTTTGTGATTAATTCATCAACAAATTTCTCTACCTCTTCTAGGGGGAAAGAATCCTTCAACTCCTCTACCTTTTGATCTATACATCTTGAGATGTCAATTAAATCTTCATTACCGAGATCTTGGTCTTTTTGATCTACAATAGGATTATTTGAGTTAACTGCCTTTAGAACTAAAACTTCTTTTTCCCCCAAATCTGATTTTAAAGCCAAATCCTTCTTTAGGAAAGCTTCCTCATCAACATAATCTAAAATTTTCTTATCAAAATAAAATTCTTGAGATGACATCTCATTCAAATGAGAACCAAAAGAATCCTTATCTTGGAATTTAGACTAAATAGTAGATACTTTCTTTTTAGAACCTTATTGAAAAATATTTCCACTAGTGAATAACACATCCAAGTCCCAACACTCATGATGTGAATGTTGTTGTCAATCCAATTAATGATGATCTTAATATTGTAGATATTGATAATCATACTATTGAGCAACAACCTACTAATAGAATTGTAGAGTTCCACTCAATTCCCATAGAGGATAATTATGCACTTAGTACCTATGAGTTCCTATTCTAATTGGGATATTGATAATGAGCATGTTGAGACCACTAGATATGTATCTTAGTACAAAATATTTGAGGCTATGGATATCTCCTCTTGCCTCTTGTTGATTATACTTTTGTACTTGATTTGTAAGTTGAAAACCCAAAAGGGCAGCTTACTAAATCTTCCTACTAAGTTAAAAACTCAAAAGGAAGGATTAATGGCAACTCATGATAAAAACCCAAGAGGGTGTCATTGACTTGTGCATCTCTATATGCAAGTTCATATATGTTGTTCTCTTTCCAAGGGGCCTTTGAAATAGCTTTCCACTCTCATCTTACATGGTTTACATCAAGATTTAGATTTTGAGTTTTTTTAGCATGGTACTCTGCACATTGTCCATTGAGAATTTGTAATTCCAACATATTACAAATTATAGCATATTGTCACTCATAACTATAGCATCTTAGTAAGCAATGTTCAGCTCATTAGATCTATACACCTAAGAATGAACACTTCATTATGATTGAGATCATCATATGCCTTCATTTTTTATACAATTTTTTTGCCATAGGATTTTTTTTATGTGTCAACATGTGTCTTCATTTGAGAACATTGTGGATGGAAAGTGGTTCACATTTTATATTGACAAAAAATTAGGACATTTAGTGTATGCTTGAACACACTTTTAGGTTACTAATGGGTGTAATTAGCCTAGGTTATCTAGTTTTTAAGCCACATGGTTTAGTTGCAAAACACTTTTGGGTTGCTCATGGGCTGAATCAACCTAGGTTTTCTAGTTGTCGCTCTATTTGGAGATAGAAGTGACAAAGATAAAAGTTGAATAGTCTTCTACAAATTTATTCATCACTCAAAATAGAAAATGGTGGTGAATTCACTAATTTCATAGAAAAAGGATGTAGTATGCTATAAACATAGGATATAACATCATGGACAACTAACATAACTTGAGAAAAAAACCCATATTTTTTGATTCAATATCTTAGTTATTGAAAATTCTAAATATATAGAAGGGAACAAACTAGGAAAAACCTTTTGAAAAATATTGGACCGTTGTATCATGAAAATGAGGCGCCAAATACATAGGAAAGGTTTCCTAATGCAAAACACAAACACTGGTTTTACAACTATCTCTATAGATTAATAGAGGATGAAACACTATTGTACATAATCCTATGTGTAGTCAAACATAGTAGAATAATATTTTTTATTTTTTATTTCCTAGATACATGAGAAGCCAAATAGTCATCTAGAAGATGAACTAAATAGTCATTTCATATTGATAAATATGTACATTGTATCACATTTTGTAATAAATACAATACAAGTTTCATTAAATACTTTCTTGTTGTCTAATTTCCCATCCATTTCATTTTAAATCAATCTTTCCTTTGCATTTTATTTATAGGCCTACAACTTTTTCCTAATATCCCTTCTATGGATGTACATTGTTACCCCATTTTAGAAAATTGCCATTCTCCATGTCGGTGCTTTATGTTTCCTTTCTAAGTCTCTTATTTTTGCAATCCTTAAAAATGTTCACAGTGTTTTGGAACCTTTTAGTCCTTTGCAAGTTCACCTTTTCTAAAACTCATTGATTAGTAGATTTAACTTTGAGTGTGGACTTATTCTTCTCTCTCAGTCTTACCTTATATTGTTGAAACCAAGGTTACCCCCAATCAACAAGTCATCATTTTCTCAAACCTTCCAATTCCCAATTAACTTAGCCTTTAGTGTTTATGTGTCTCAAAATTCATTGATTTCCAAATCTGTCACCTAGTCTGCGTATCTTGTGTAAATCTGACATTTATTGCCATATAGGGAAAAAGAGTCGCCTGTCTCTTCACATCAAATGGGAATTTATTTGAAGTACTCAAATGCATGTATCTCATTAACAGAATACTACAACTCATTTATGAAGTGTACCACCGTATGCAATGCTTTGTTCAAAGGAATTTATTAAAGAACATTTACAAGAACTACCATTCTTATAGACTTTCCATTCTCTTATGATACTTGCATTTTACTTTGAGTTCTCTAGTGTAGTTACGACTCTCATCATAGTACATGAGATCTTCCATACAGGTCAGCTAAATTACAAAATTTTCCTCACTTGCTTTACTTTGCTCTATATTTGAAATTATTTGGTCAAGGTAGTGGAAAGATCTTTTCAATTTCATGAGTTCAAATTGCTTTTCTTTCCAAAATATCCTAGGAATGTGTTTGACACCCTTGGTGATATTAGACAGATACATTCATTGGTTACTCAAGTTGGTGAAGATGAAATATAAATACTAGAGTTTCTGGGTGGCTTCTATTATCGAGAATGGTCTAACAAATGTGAAAGATACTAAATTGGTGCATATTGATTTAAATGAGTTCTAGAGTAGGATGGAACATAACCCAAGATTGTCGTTGGTGGAAAAAACCTTCACAAGTGGGTTAGCTTGTGCTAGGGGTTTCCTGCTAGCTGTGTCTTGCCCAGACCTGGTTCTTGTGTTAGGAATTATCACCCTGAGTCTCAAGAAATTAGGGCATATGACGACTTTGTAATAGTAAAAATTGTTGCCTAGTCTATCACCATGTTCTAAGATTGCTCGAGAGGGATGAATTTGTGGATATGTCTATTGAAATGAGTTGGAATTATTTCTTAAATGTATGAAGGATTGGTTCCTGACCTCCATCGCGAAGAGTTGGCTTAAAAATGAAAAGAAAGGAAAATCCCCAATGCTGTCAAATTTGAAGACAACACATTCAAAGAGGATATATCCAACATGATTACACTACTGCATTGGGTGGTTGAGAATGATGACTCTAATTCCTTTGGAAAATGGATGTGTCAATTTATTCTGATTGTTTGTAGTGTATCCCAATTCATGGACTGGGCAAAGTTAATTAGTGACCATCTTTATAATTGATTGTTCAATTTTCATTAGATAAATTCTTTTTATATGTGTTCCTATTTATTCTATGTAATATCCAGTAAAGATGTAGTATGGCTAGGTTTGAAAACTCACAGTTTCCTGTCTCTAGACACACGTGTGTATGAGTACTTTCCATAGTTGCAAGAAGAAATAGGTAATAAGGATTATCGACATGTTAATGAGGCCTTCTTAAGGTTCAATGTAAGAAGGATTGAGGGTAATCCAGAGGTAAGAATATCTCTAGAGGCCGCACAATTAATCTTGAAGTTTGGAAGTTTTATATACAATTTGATAGATTCACTTACCTCAGGATTGGTGGGTTCGAAAATGCCCCCTATAAATTTCCCAGATTTTCTAGCACGACTGTCATTTTCTTGGAGATTTGTAGGCAGATGGCCTGTATTAATAGAAAATATCATAGTATGAAAAAGAAGAGTTATTCTTTCTTGGTGACCCTAACCCATTTCACATGCAAGAAGTTAATGACAATGCAAGGAATGTTGAGAAAATTCTTGTTGAGTAAAATTTTCGTCCCCTAGCTGCTAGATCATTCTTTGATAGTAAAAAATTTGTTAAAAGGGATTTGTATGGAGGGATTTTGTATGAAAATCAACCTCACCTCAAGGATTATTGGGAGGACTATGTTAATGAAAGATAAGTACAAAGAAGAGACTGGATGAGGTTAACTCTTGATCAAATACATGCTTTCAATTTGCCACTAGATATTCCTGATGGGGTGGATGATAATTTTGATGTCATTGATGAAGAGTCCTTTGTTGTTGTTACCGAGCCACTACCATGCATTCAATTGTCAGAAAAAGAAATCACTAATCTAGAGGACTACTCTTCTTTTGTCCTAAACAAAATCGAGAAGTGGCTTAAGGGGAAAATTTGTGAATGCATAATGTCTTCTTCTTCTCAAAAAGAACCTGCAATGGGAGTACGAGTATCTTCTAATGCTGCCAAACATCAAAGAAATTTAGCTAGTGTGGATATAACCAAACCTAGGGTTAATTCACAATAGGGTGGTGATGGAGAATAACATGAGGAAAACCAAAGATTGAAGAGTATATGTGAGGAGGACAGTGAGCCAGTATTAAAAAGGTCAAAAGCAGAAAATGAATTAGATGTTCTACAACAACTTCAAGAAGACCATGTGACCTCTTCTATCACACCTATACCAGGTAATGACTCTTCTATTTTTCAGCAACTTGGTGAAGATAGTGCTTTTCACACTTTGTTTAATGTTCCATCCTCTCCTTTCTCAAATGAAGTTCCTTTAGTTAGCACCAAGACCCAACTAGAAAATACCACCTTAAATGTACATAGTAGCAGTACAATATTGCCATCTCCTTCATGGCTTAAGAAAGAAGTAGAAAAGAAGAGAAAATACACCCCTATGATAGATGTAAATGTTGATACTATAACTAAACTGCTACTAATTGGCCCTCAACCTAAAAAGATTAAGAGAATGTCAAGGGTAGTGATGGATTCTTCTTCTAGACACTGAATTATTCAAATTACTGACCCTATTGGAGATAAAAATGAACATAATTTTATAGAGGTTGATTTCAATATGAGTAAAGTAGATATGGGTGCCCCTACTATAGAAGGAGATATATACCATGCAAATTTTTTAGTCAGAATGTTGGCTAAAAGAGTAAAAATAGAGAAACAAGAGATTGTAAGATTGCAAAGCAAGGTAAATGCTTTAACCACATTTATTCAGTCCATTGTTAATGCTACCTTTCAACCTCATGACATGCCTTTGTTGGCAACAGACACTATATGGACTCATGAATGTTGTCATTGATGGCAACAAAGGTTATCCCACACATCCGCAGGACATGATGAGTCTTTACCGGAAGTCAGATTGAAGAAGTGTTGAGGTCCAATAAGGCCCGACAGACAGGTCCAGATCTCTCAGAAGAAGTATTTCAGTGAACTGCAGATTTGGGGAAGTCAAGAGGAGTACCTTGACAAATAGAATCCAAGGATTTAGCCTCCGGTGTTGAAAGGATGAAGAGATATGAATACTTGAGTGTCAAGTTCCTGATTGACAGTGTGAACAGAGGAAGAACTGATTGGCAGAACATAAGACATTATTCCGGATGTGTTACTAATGATGGTAAAGGTTCTTAAGGCATAAGTTATGATTGGTTGACATGATTGATGACTTCTACAAGTATACCCTTGATCTGCATTCCTTGGTATGCAAGGATTCAGCTGACAGACTAGAGTTTGAGGAAAATATTGACTATTCTGGATGCCAACTAAAAGGTGATGAAATCACTTGTGAGGATATATATACATGATTAATTTAAATCTGAAGTGTGCAAGTGAAAAGGATAGGTGCAAAGATAAGTAGTAGAGTAGAGTAAAGATAGTAAAAGAGATCCAGAATGTGACAATACAGTTGCATCAAAAAGGAGTAAGAATGAAGTGCAGTAGATCAGTTTATTGAGCTTAATCGGAACTAAATCTTAGCATGTGTGGATGCTTCTCATCAGTTCAAACATTAAGTTACCTTCCTTTTCTATAGACAGTGAGTCTCTTGTAGGCAGTGAGCCTCCTGTGAGCAGTGTGCTCGAGCAGTGAGCCCTAATTGGCAAGTGCCATTTTATATCTTCTATTCTTCTAACAGAGAATAATATCTTGGGTTAATCACCCCGTGGTTTTTTCCCTTAACAGGGTTTCCATGTCAAAATCATTGTGTCATGTGCATTGGTGTTATTTACATTTCATAGTTATGCTTGCTTATAGAATTTGATGTTGCGTTAACTATTAAGAAAGCACAGAAAGTTGAATTATTAGGATAACTAATTCACCCCCCCTCTTAGTTATCAACAATTGGTATCAGAGCCAAGTTCCTCCCAACTGAGCCTAACATCTTGAGGAAGATCTAGGAATTCAAATGGATGTGTATGGTATGAGGGAGCAACTTAAGTCTGCCCTTGATGATCTTGAGTAGTCAAATTTTGAAGTCAATGAATTAAAAGAAAGACTCAAATAGGCTGATGATTTCATAAAAGAACTAAAAGACAAACTGAGTCTCTCTATGAAAAAGAGAAAGGAGCTACTTCAGCAATTAGCAAGTTAAGGTGAAGTAAATGATACAAATGAAGACTTGAAGGAGAAAACTAAGTTATGTGAAAAATTGTCAAAAGAGGTCATTATGGTAAGACATGAAATGGAATCAGGAGTTATAAAATTCACCCAAGAAATTGAAGAAAAAAGAAAGACTGAAGATCATCTAAGACAATCTCTCAAATAAAAATTAGAAGAATGCCACAAAATGGATAGAATAATCAGACATCTTGAATCTGATCTTGAAGATGCTAGAGATAATGAAGAAAAACTTGAGGATCAAATTGTCTCTCTTAAAAGGGATCTTCAAACAGCAAATGAATACAAAGAGAAATTCAAGATAAGTTCTGCTCAACTTGAAGTTCTCCTTGAAAGCCAAAAGAGGGCAAATGACAAGTGTGGCCTGGGATATGAAAAAGGTGAAAGCTCTGGATCCGGTCAGAAGATTTTTGAATCAGAAAATCCAAGGATCAAGCCTAAAAGACTTCCATTAAGACAGCCTAATGCTCAAAGATATCCATCCTTCAATGGATACTGCCACAACTGCAATAACTTTGGTCATAAAGCTAATCAGTGTAGAAAGAGAATGAATCAAACTAATACATCCTTCTTCGGATAGTGTTTCAACTGCAAAAGGTATGGTCACAAATCTCATGAATGCAGAAACATGCAAATAAACAGTTCATTCAATGGTAGATGCTTTGCATACAATAGAATGGGTCATATGGCTAATCAATGTAGATCAAGAGGATTTCAATCAAATATGCAAAGAAATGTTGTTTGCCAAATTTGCAATAGATCCGGTCATATTGCCAAATTCTGTAGGAACAAGAATCAAGACAAAAGAGGTCCGGTACATCTTAATCAAAATCAAGACAAGGGAAAACGAAAAGTGAATGCAGATGAAGTTCAAAATGAGATGAGCAAAATTTGGGTGAAGAAAAGTACAGAGAATATAGGGGATGGATCCGCACCAAACTCTAGTGCTGATATTCCTTCCGAAAATTAAAAAATGAGATCTGGCTTAGGGGGAGACACAAAGAAAACCATTTTCCCCCAGCTAGTCAATTGGTGCCGAAACTGGCACAAGGAGAGTTGCGGATTAAAGGGTTCATAAGAGAAATGTCTAAATAAACTATGGTTAAGATTTGGAAGATCCACAAGATGTTCAGATCAAGATTGATCCGGTTCTTCAAGTCATCCGATTAAGGCAAACCGGAATGACTTAGGTCGAGCATTTATTGCAACTTGGTTTTAGGGTTTACGGAACAATATAAGGGTTCCTCTTATTAAACATTTGCTCACTCTGCATTCAAGAAGAAGAAAAGAGGTGCTCTGCAACAAATTTCCTCAAGCCCATCAAAGATCATTTGCAGAAGTCAATTCTTCCAAAAATCAATCCAGCTCACTCCGTGAAACCTAAAGGCGCAAAATGTATTTTCCGTTCTCAAATATCTCTCTACAAATCTTTTGAAAAGATGTCTACTCTGAATATTGTGAAGATCACTGATAGGCCTCACCCCAAATTCAAGAAACATCCCTATAAATCCTTGGAAGTAGATCCCCTAGGAGCATTTTCCAGTGTTCCACATGGTGTGTTGCATATAGAAGATATTAGGGTTTACATACACGTGAATATTGAAGAGTTCGAGGAATTCAAACTAAGAGACATCTATGATAAACAATTGATAGATGATGCTTTTGAACTTAAACCTCAATATAAGGGCATCCAGGAGAAACATTTTGATCAGTTCATTCATTTCCCCTGCTTTGAAGAAGATGAATGGGTCTGGTATGTATTGAGTAGGATGCATGATAACTTCCTATGGCTGAACAGACCTTGCAAAATCACTAAGGAGGCAATTAGTGCAGTAACCAGCTTATACTCCTCTAGAGGGATACTTGTCCTCAAATCTGTCAAAAACCAAACTGTAACTGAGGCCACCGAATCAAAATTTTATAAGAGGGCAATGACCATTGAAGATATCATGGACCCAGATATCAAGTTTGCATCTATGATAATAGGGTATAAGATATATCATTCCCGTAGGAAGAATTTAGTGTCCAGAACTGCAGTGTATACTACCTATGAGATGCTGAGAAAGAATGCAGAGTATGATCTCTGTGAACTTCTTCTAAGTCAATTGATGGAGAACATACAAAATATCAAAAAGGACAAGAAGAACTCCAAATATGGTGGATTGATATTGTGTTTATTTTTCAACTTCATGAATGAGCTACCTGGATCCAATGGATGGGCATGGCAAAATAACAAACCGATAGCAATTCAAATCAAAGATTACTTGCATGAACTTGGGGATGCCAAGGCAAGGAATACAGCTCTGTGGGGGTACTTTAAGAACTTCCAAAATACTATGCAAATCAGAGAAAAAAATCCCAAAATCATTGGTTGAAAAATATAAAGATACAGTGTGCTTCATGGTAGACACTGATCAATGCCTAATGGAGGCAGTAGAGCCAAGGACAGTCTAGATCATGCCTATGGGTTATGAAGTTGATGAACAAATTGTGGAGCTACATGTTCAACACTTGCTAAGTCAGCCAAAGGATCCAAGGGCAGAAAGGTTTGGAACCTTTGAAGAGCTAAGTGTAAAAGTTCATGTGGAACTCAGACAACTAGAAATAAAGAAAAAAGTGAGAAAAGAAGTTGAAGAAGTTGCCAAAGGCTTAGGCATCTCAAAGGAGGCACTTGATGCCAACAGGGAAAAGATGGAAAGGGTTGAGGAAGAAAAGAAAGAGGAAAAAAAGGGAAGTAAGGAAAGTGCTCTGGTAGAATCTTCCACCTAGACAAGATTATCAAAGAGATCTGCACCTGCCACTGCTAAAAGCTCAAGGACATAAAAAAATGGAAGCAAAATCATCCTGTAGAGGAGAGAAAAGAACTAAAACAAATGCCACAAGGTCTTATGTTAGTCAGAAGGATGATGAAAAAACTGAATCAGATGAAGAGATAAAGAAAATGAAGGAGAAGAAGAAAACATCTAGTGAACCCTCTACCGGTCAAGGTGAAGAAGAAAAGGTAGAAGAATTTGTAGAAAAGCCCACTCTGTCTTTAGATGATGTCATCAAATCAGTCATTGTGGATGGAAACCTTCAGCCAATGGCTGAATTCTATGATGATTACAATGAAGCTAACCAAAAGATCTTGTAGGAAGCAACAATTAAGTATCTGAACATATATAACAAGGCTTTTATTGAAATTATATCTCTTATTCCCAAAAGCCTAGAAAGAGAATTAGAAATAAGAAAGAATACTGCCATGGCAAAAGATCTTGAGATCCGGGAACAGATAGCCATTCAGCTATATCCTTCAATCGATTCAAAGAAAATGAACATGATCTTCAAGGATTGCAAGGATGAATTTCAGAGCAAAGCCAAAATGAATCAGCTCATGCTTGGTGAGATTGACAAGATAGCCAAGGAAACAGAAGAGATCCTTAGGAATGCCTTTAAAAGATTCAATCTTCCTGTTATAGAGGACTTGGGCATTAATCCTTCAGCCACAAGTGTTGAAAAGGAATCCACTGAGGAAATGACAGAAGAACTAATGGACACTGGTAAAGATAAGGGCTTAGAATCCTCTACTCTGGAAGAGGTGACCCATGAACAAACAAACATCACTCCTCTGGTTTCCCCTGCTCACTCCGGATCCAAAGGAGAAGAAAGAATTGAGGAGAAAGAAGTAGAGGTGAAGGAAAAAGAAGATGACAGTACCAAGGTTGTAGAAGGAGAAAAAGCTCCAAGAGACAGTTCTGAGACTGCAGAAGAGAAGAAGAATCTGTCTCCGGCAAGAGACACTGCAGAAAATGTCAAAAAATTCTTAGACAAAGAGATAATGGAAATTGATGAACCGAAACTTCTGCAAGGGCCATTTAATTTTGACTCTCTTTCTCCAGTTCAAACAATGAAGATAGCTTCATTTGCTAATGCAAAGGCCAAAGAAAAACCCCTGAAGTCTCACATGGAAGACTGTGAGCTTATAGCAGCCGCATCCGAAGTGTTAGAAAAGATCATGCCATCTTTTCAAAAGGATCCCTCAGCCTCCTTATCCGGTAATCTCAAATCTCTGATTAATAGTATTAGTACACATTTCAATTCTCTAGAGAAATCAGTTGAGGAGAAGGTCAGGAAAGAGTTTTTGGATTAAAGATTCTCTGAGTTGCAAGGGCTAATAGCAAATGACAGGAGAGTAATGGGTATTGGGATAAAGAGCTTGGAAAATGCTCTCAAGGATGGAGGAGATGTATACAAATTTTGTATATCCTGGTCTAAAGCAACAGTGGAGATTGAGAAGAAAGTGAAAGAACAGGAGGACAAACTAACAAAACTTTCTCAAAATTTTGATCCACTTACCACATCCATAATGAATCAAGAATGTCAGACGATTGTAATTTTGAATGAAATTAAAAAGCTTGAAGAAGAAAAGAAAAATAGAATCAGCAGGTTGAATGAACTTAGAGGAATAATTATCCCTAAGTTGGAGGCCATGCATGAGGCCTTAAGTGATGCTCAAACTACAGCCAAAACAAATGATCTGACAGAACTGAAAAAGGCAGAAGCTTATGCATTCCTGTTGAGTGGTCACATTGCAATTTTGGACAGAATGAAGCAGAGTTGGGCAACAGAATTTGTCCAATTGAAGACATCTTTTGCAGATATCCTTCAGTTTATGTAAAGTATAGCATGTATAAATACTTATGCAGCTAAGTATAGAAGTGTTTTTGAGAAAAAAAAATTTGTGCGGACCCCACCCTTTGCCATTGATGTTAAAGGGGGAGGGAGGAGCAGTGAAAAATGAGGAATCCAACTAAGGGGGAGCTCTAGAAAATGTATATAAAAATAGAGCATCAGCCAAGGGGGAGTATAGTGTGACACTTAGTCATTTTTCACTTAGTGTTGCCATCAATGCCAAAGGGGGAGATTATTGGCAAGAGACACTATATGGACTCATGAATGTTGTCATTGATGGCAACAAAGGTTATCCCACATATCCACAGGACACAATGAGTCTTTACCAGAAGTCAGATTGAAGAAGTGTTGAGGTCCGATAAGCAAGAACAGAGTAGTCAGTAAGGTCCGACAGACAGGTCCAGATCTCTCAGAAGAAGTATTTCAATGAAGTGTAGATTTGGGGAAGTCAAGAGGAGTACCTTGACAAATAGAATCCAAGGATTTAGCCTCCGGTGTTGAAAGGATGAAGAGATATGAATACTTGAGTGTCAGGTTCCTGATTGACAGTGTGAACAGAGGAAGAACTGACTGGCAGGACATAAGACATTATTCCAGATGTGTTACTAATGATGGTAAAGGTTCTTAAGGCATAAGTTATGATTGGCCAACATGATTGATGACTTCTACAAGTATACCCTTGATCCGTATTCCTTGGTATGCAAGGATTCAGCTTACAGACTAGAGTTTGAGGAAAATATTGACTATTCCGGATGCTGACTAGAAAGGTGATGAAATCACTTGTGAGGATATATATACATGATTGATTTAAATGTGAAGTGTGCGAGTGAAAAGGATAGGTGTGAAGATAAGTAGCAGAGCAGAGTAAAGATAGTAAAAGAGATCCAGAATGTGACAGTACAGCTGCATCAAAAAGGAGTAAGAATGAAGTGCAGCAGATCAGTTTATTGAGTTTAACTGGAACTAAATCTCAACATGTGTGGATGCTTCTCATCAGTTCAAACATTGAGTTACCTTCCTTTTCTGTAGATAGTGAGTCTCTTGTAGGTAGTGAGCCTCTTGTGAGCAGTGTGCTCGGGCAGTGAGCCCTAATTGGCAAGTGCCATTTTGTATCTTCTATTCTTCTAACAGAGAATAATATCTTGGGTTAATCACCTCATGGTTTTTTCCCTTAACAGGGTTTCCATGTCAAATTCATTGTGTCATGTGCATTGGTGTTATTTACATTTCATAGTTATGCTTGCTTATAGAATTTGATGTTGCATTAACTATTAAGAAAGCATAGAAAGTTAAATTATTAGGATAACTGATTCACCCCCCTTCTCAGTTATCAACAGCCTTCTCATGTGTCTGCTTGGGATTGGCTTGATATCTGGTAACTGCACATACTACATGCATAATATCAAGTCTAGAAGTAGTTAGGTACAACAATCCTCCAATCATAGATCTATAGGCAGTCTAATCCACCTCTAGAGACACATCATCCTTGCTCAAGTGACATCCAATGACCATGGGAGTACTCACTAGTTTTGAATCCTCCATACCAAACTTCTTCAACAATTCTTTGACATACTTAGCTTGAGAAATAAAGATACCACCATCTAGTCAAGTAATTTGAAGTCCAAGGAAGAAAGACATCTCACCAATCATAGACATCTCAAACTCTTTTTGCATCTCCTTTACAAATCTCTTACACATATCATCATCTCCACCAAAGATGATATCATCAACATATACTTCAACTATCAATATTATATCTCCTTCCTTGATGTAAAGATTGTAGTACCTATCTTGAAGCCCTACTGAAGTAAGTACTTATCCAACCTAGCATACCAAGCCCTATGTGCTTGTCTGAGACCATATAGAGCCTTCTTGAGTCTATACACCATGTTTGGATCTTCTAATATTTGAAAACCATCTGGTTGCTAAATATAAACCTCTTCCTCTAGATCACCATTCAAGAATGCTGACTTAACATCCATCTGTTATACCTTGAAGTTCTTATGAGCAACAAGGGAAAGGAACATTCTGATTGCCTCCATCCTGGCTACCAGAGCAAAAGTCTCCTTAAAATCAATGCCTTCAACTTGTGAGTATCCTTTGCATATTAACCTTGCTTTGTTCCTTACAACTTCACCTTCTTCATTCATCTTGTTCCGGGACACCCACTTTATTCCTATGATATTTTTGTTGGTTGGTCTAGGAACCAATTCCCATGTCTGATTCTTTTCAATCTGATCCAATTCTTCTTCCATTGCTTTTATCCATCCTTCATCTTTGCTAGCCTAGAAAAAGGTTTTAGGTTCTACTTTTGATAACAAACACAAGTTTACTTGCTCATGTGTCTTAGCAAGCCTTCTTCTTGTCTGCACACCTTCACCCTTATCTCCAATGATCTGATCTACTAAGTGGTTCTTCTAAACATACTTTGTCAGGGTCTTAGGCATCTTCTTTGGCTCTTGTTCCTTTTCTTCATTCACTTCTTCTTCTTCATCATCTTCAATGCATCAGAAGATATCAGATTCAGAGTCCTCTGAATCTTGTGAGATCTAATACAAGACTTCATCTACTTTGAAATTTGTGCTTTCGATCATCTTTCCCAACCTCTTTTTGTATCATCTATAGGCCTTGCTTCTGATAGAGTAACCAAGAAAGATTCCTTCATCACTTCTTGAATCAAACTTTCCTAGGTCTTCTTCATCTCTTCTGATATAGCATTTGCTACCAAAGATCCTAAAGTATCTCATAGTGGGAGGTCTTCCATACCATAGCTCATAAGGGGTCTTAGTGTTGTTGACTCTTAGTTGCACTCTGTTAATTAGATAGACAACAGTGTGAATTACTTCCTTCTAGTACATATTAGGCAAGTTTGCATCTTTGAACATTGCCTTGGACATCTCTTGCACAGTCCTTTTCTTCATTTCAACTACCCCATTTTGTTGAGGGTTCCTAGGAGCTGACAGATGTCTCCTAATACCATGATCTTCAAAAAATTTCAAATTCATTTGAAGTAAACTCACCTCCTCTATCAGAGCTTAAACATTTGATCTTATCATCCACTTAATTTTCAACCATAGCTTTGAACTTCTTAAATTTATTAAGGACATCTAATTTTTCTCTTAAGAAAGTAACCCAAGTCATTCTAGAATAATCATCAATGAGAAACATAAAATACCTCTCATCTTGTTAAAGTTTTACTCTTGTAGGGCCACATAGATTAGTGTGAATCAACTCCAATGGCTTTGAAGAAGAATACTCCTTGCTTTTGAAACTTGTCTTTGTTTGGATTCCCATTTGACATTCCTTGCATATTGTGTTTGTGGGTTTGATTATCTTGGGCAAGTCTCTCACTACATGAGTAGAGATGATCCTTACCATATTATCAAAATTATTGTGTCCCATTATTTTGTGCCACAACTAACATTCAATGGATTGAGCCAAAAAACATGTTCTTCCATTTATCTCCTTCGGATGATAGATATCACCATATGACTTGATACCTTCTGCAACTAGTTTTTCAGAGCCTACCTTCCTGATTTCACAACCATTGGCATGAAAAATAAGATTGTAACCTTTGTTGCACATCTAACTAACACTAAGAAGATTGTGCTTTAGTCCTTTGACATAGAGGACATCCTCAGTCCTATTCTTCCCATCAATAGTTATAGCACCCTTTCCACAGATTTGTGCTGACTCATCACCACCAAACTTGACAACTCCACACTCCTACTTCTAAAGGCTAATAAACTTATCCTTGTCACCAATCATATGATTTGAGCATCCACTGTCAATCACCCAATCCTTGGTTTCTTCTCTTGCATGAAAGACAGTCCATACAACCATTGATCTATCATTGTTTTGGTATGTTTGCAAGGCATCAATTTTCTCACATTTTCCAACATCATCCTTTTTGTCACCAACACTTAAGGCCATACAAAGTGTTTCATCATTTGAATTATCGCGATCCTCATCTTCTGAAGAATAACTTCTCTCTATGAAATACAAACTTCTTTTGAACTTGTCTCTCTTGTTACTAACCCTTGATTCTTTAAAAGGACATTTAGAAGCAAAGTGACTAACCTTTCCATAATTGAAACATTTGAAGGGTAACTTACGTTTGTATTTTTTGATGCCTTTCTTTAGTCTTCTCACAAAATTTTCTTCAACTTCATCAGATCTCTCATCTTCATTAGCAGCTTCATCCTTTGTCTTCATACTGACTTTGAAAGTAACTTCTTTCTTTGGAACATTACTTCCAAAATCTCTCATTTCAAAGGTAGTAAGGGAACGAAATAATTTGTCCAAAGTGTATGTATCCAAGTCCACATTCTCCTCAATAGAAGATACCTTATGAATGTAATATTTGGGAAGAGATCTCAAATTAATCTTCTTCACAATCTCATCTTCTTTAGCTTCTCCACCAAGACCTGTAATGCCATTGGCCACTTCATTCACCCAGAGCATATATCCAACAATGTCTTCATCCTCTATCATCTTTAGGGTCTCAAATATGCTTTTGAAGATTTGCATCTTTGCTTTATTTACCTTCTTGTCTCCTTCATTAATGGTTTCAAGTTTATCCCAAACTTGTTTAGTAGAACTGCAACTCATTACCTTTGAAAGTTCTAAATCACCTAACCCATTCATGATAGCAAATTTAGCCTTGGCATTGTTATCATACCTCTTAACTTCATTTGAATATATAGGAGTAGTAGCAGGAACTATGTAACCAATCTTAATAGATTCCAAAACACTCCACCCTAGAGAATTAATGTAGGCTTCCATCCTTAGCTTCCAAAAAGCATAATTTGTACCATCAAATCTAGGTATCTTGTTGGATCCATTTTATGCCATCCCGGACCTTCCTCAAGCAATTAATCTTCCCTCAGAGGAACTTGGCTCTTATACCAATTGTTGAACACACAAAGATACTGGGGGGGTGTGGGTGAATTAGTATCTAAACAAACTTCAAATCCTCTGGAGCATATTAAAACGTAAGCATCACAACATTAACACAAACATGCAAGATCAACACAATGCACATCAACACATAAAACTAGATATATGTGGAAAATCCAAGAAGGGAAAAACTACGGTGAGGATTAAATCATAATGTATGAAGCTCAAAATACAACTTTGTTTTAGGGCTACAACCCAAGGAAGCAATTGCTCCCTACAGACTTTGTTTTAGGGCTATAACCCAAAGAAGCTACTACTCCTTAAAACTTTGATTTAGGGTCACTCCCAAAGAAGCTACTACTCCCTGATGAATTTATTTTAGGGTCACTCTAAAGGAAGCTACTACTTCTTGAATTGAGAACAAACTCACAAAAGATTATAGTATGATAGTCCTTCTACTATCTACAAACTAACATTGAAGTTCACACCTTTGATGATTGCAATTCTACCTCTTCACACTTTCTTTTGATGATTAGAGTAGTTAGGTACACTCTACACTTAATCACTATCATGGATATGTCTTCAAGATGAATCAAGTCGACATCAACAACTTCTACTATTTCTCCTTCAATCGCACATCATAATGCATTCATTCTGCTCCTTATCTTGCTTGAGAGCCTTATCAATCACCTTGCAATCACACTTTGCCTAACACACTTTGATTTACTATTTATACATAATATTACATTGATTACAATGCTTGTCAGTTTGAGGCAACCTGAAAAATACATTTACAAGATGGCTAGACTAAACACAACATGAAACGTGTAGAGGACAAGTCCTAAACAAGACTACATGCTATACCAGCAGAAGATCCATGTCTTTAAGACATCAACACTTGCTTAACTAGGTCCAAAACATCCTTCACAACATCAAATATCAAGGAATTATATCCGCACACTCCACTCATTTAAAAATATGACAACCATAAGAAAAGACATATGAAACTTGAAGCATAACAACCACAACTTGAAAACCTTGTGCGGTGCTGAAAACAAGAAAGATATTTATGAAACTCTTCTAGATGAGTCTACAAGACTCACAAAATATTTCCAAACACTCATTTACCTTTGTACATCAAAGATTTTATGTTGCACATCTTCAACCATGAACTCTAAGAACAACCAGTCATCTGGAACATGTTGCAACATATTGTCATTAAAAAATTGAGCTTGCAGACCACCAAGAACCTTGAAACTGCAAGAGAGCATGTAATGCACATCCAAAAATATGTCTAAAAACCTACAAAGGCAAACTTTCACATCAGTAGAAATGCAGAGCATCCCAATAGCCTTCAACACCACCTTACTCTGCCAGAACACATGTCATTACTCTATCATGCATAACTTTCACAGCAAAAGGACAAATGATCTAAAATTTTGAAATTATCATCTTTAATGCACTCTAAACATAGTTCTAGAACCACATAGTCATAGTTGCTAATGTAGAGGAATGTGGAGCAATCTCCTAGATAGTCTCCATAGGTAGTTATTCTGTAGTAGAAATAGTCACCAACCTCCGGAGGACAAACCTTCTTGGTATTAATACATGCATTCTTAGGAATAGTAGGAGAGATCATATGATATGCTTTAGGCCACTAGTAACATCTTCCCAACATCAGTAACACATCTGATCATCTTAGTGCTTCTAATTTCCATATTAATACGACTTCATACTCAACACTGCATTGATCAAGGCATGACATCCAACCATGAACTTCAGTAAGCACATTATATTCAACATGACATCCAACCATGAACACCATCACACATCCAAGATAGTGTTGACATCAATGACAACCTTAGGAACCATATGTGTAACAAAAGTTACCCCAAATGAGCACATAAATGCTTTCTTTGTAGCCTATTCCATTTTAGGTGTGTAACATGAAGATGTTTTAGTCAAGCTATTGGTGGAATCTTTGGCGGATACTGTAGTTGAATGGTTTCACCATTTACCTCTTGCATCAATAAACAATTGGATAGCCATGAGAACCCAATTTGAGAATAGTTTCAAAACAATAGAAAATGAACATACTCTTCTAGCTCAATTATCATCACTAAAGAATAAGATACATGAGCCTATGAGGGAATTCATAGCCAAATTCAATAAAATAGTAAACAAGATCCCTCAAAATATGAGACCTAGATATGTTCTTCTAAAATGTTTCTTCATCAATACTCTTCCACCAGATGTTAGATTCTCTATCAAGAGGGAAGGTGTAGCCGACTTGTCAGCAACACAAGAATGTGTTGTTTCAATAGAATACGACCTCATACCAACTGGTAAATGGAAAAGGAGTTACAAATTGGTAAAGCTCAGGCTAGTAATTTAACATATCCTACCATCCAACATTTGGCTAATGATGTTATCACTTTGAAAAGGCTTGAATGCCACAGGGACCTCATAAACCATTTTATTATGATATACCTAGAAGACACTATGGTCAACAAAGTAGTCATAACAAACTTACACTTTAACTGGTCCTCCTCAAAGGCTATCTATTGAAGGTGCTCCATCAACTAGCAAGGGGAATCATATGGTGTGCAATTTTAACCTCACCACTGATCATGATGGCGCTTCTTGTCCTAAGATGAAAAGATTCATGAAAATGATATCAATGAATGAACATGTCGAAGAACCTTATGTTGAAGAGGATCCTACCCCTCAACTTGGAGATGCTAGTGTGAATTTCTTTGAATATGAATCAGACTCAGATCGAGGCAATGATGTATATACTAAGTTGGATGCTACCAACTATGTCATTTTTACTAGGAATCAACATTCCTAGAGGAAAGAACATGATTCTAAGGGTCAATCAAGCAACTCTTCTTCTACACACAAGTACATCTTGTCAAGACATGCAGTGAGTGGATCCAAGAAAGTTGAACCTATTGCTTCCAAGGCTACTTACTCTAAGGTACCCCCTCCTTCTACTTCTAAGAAGATTGTTTTTGATCATTTTGATATTGTTGAGTCCTGTAAAAGTACAAAAATTCAAATCTCTCAAGATGAATATGTCAAATTGAATCTCACTGAGTTAGATAGGCTTATTAGATATGTGAAGCAAGAGTCTTCCAATTGCCACCTAAATGCACAAGTATTTAAAGAGGTGAATGAAAAATAAGAGGCTTACAACTTCTTAGATTCTCACTCTAAGACACCTCAACCTAAAAATCCTTTTGAAAAGCCTGAACCATTTTATGTGTCTTTGTTTATTGCTGGTTATAAATTGAGTAATTGTATCATAGATTTCAGAGCCTCTGATAATATCATGCCTACCCAAGTGGCAAAATCTCTTGGCTTGCCCCTTACCTCCACTCATGGGAAGTGCTATTCTATGGATTCAAAATAAGTACCCATCTTAGGGAAAATAAAGATGCACATGTAGCTCTAGCTGCATATGCAAAGAAAAGATTGAAATTAACCATCTTAGTAGCTGATATCCCCTCTAGCTATGGTATGATTTTGAGTAGAAGTTTCTACAAGGACCTTGGTGGAGAGATTTAGATAGATTGGTCACATGCTCTAATCCTTGTGGATGGAAATAAAGTTCATTTAGACCCAGAGCCTAAAGCTAAATTCATAGTATGTAGAAAGATATTGTACGTAGAAACTGGTCCAAGTACCTATATGTTTTCTTCTACTCTAGAGGAAGGTCCTCATACAATTGGTTTTGACTTATCAAATGAACTGTGGACTTTGGAGTTTGATGGTATTTTCTCTACTTATGGATCTAGTATAGGTGTGGTCTTGATTTCCCCTGATGATTATAAGTTTCATTTTACTTTTAAGTTAGAATTTGAAAATACTAATAATATTACCGAGTATGAAGCCTTACTCTTGGGGTTAGCAGTAGCAAAGGAAAAGGGAATTAAACAATTAAAATCTAAAGGAGATGTCAAACTCATAGTCAAACAAGTGAGAAATGTTTATTCAGTGAAGAATAGGATGCTAAGGCATTACAAGAATAGAGTATGTGATAGTATAGAATATTTTGATGCATTTTATATCAAAGTAGTCCCTAGAGATCAAAATATGAGGGCAGACTCATTAGTTGTTTCTGCATCTTTGCTTCTTCCACAACCTGATTTTAAATATGACACTTATAGAGTGGACGTTGTGTATAGACCTAGTGTGCTTGGTAATATGAATCATTGGTAGGTTTTTAATGATGATTAGTAGATTGTCTCATTTTTAGAGAAAGCCGAAGCCTTTGCCAATATTTTCTTTGAGGGAAGTTGTATAGAGAGTAGTGAGATTCTTGATGGAGAAAGAAACTCCTCTGATGGTCAAAGTGTTAAAGTTATATGGCTTAAAGTGAAATAAGATCCCAAAGGGTTTAGTCTCACTTGATGATCTTTTAATAAACATGATAAATACATCAAGCAGAAAACCCTAATTTTTGTTAATTCTTCTGTTGTGTATGATCGTGTGAATATTGGGACAAAAGAAGATCCTAAGTTAGTTTGCATTGGAAGTGTTATACCCCTCAAGAAAAGGAACATTTGATTGCTTTGGTGATTAAGTACAAAGATGTTTTTGCATGGTGTTATGCTGACTTAAAGAAGTTCATGGGAAGGTATTACATCACATTCCTTTAAAGCCAGGTACCTCACCTTTTTGGCAGAAACAACATTCGTATAATCTAAAACTTATGAAGGCTATATTTAATGAAATTGACAAGATGCTTAAAGAAAAAATTATTTATCCCATACATCACTCCACCTGGATTGCTAATATCGTCCTAGTGAGGAAGAATAATGGAGAAATAAGGATATGTGTCAATTTCAAAAATTAAATCAAGCCTCACTCAAAGATAATTACCCTTTGCCAGTCATGGATGACATACTACAAATAGTCTCTGGATTGGAAATGATGTCCATGTTAGATGGTTTTTTAGGATACAATCAGATAGGGGTAGCTCCTAAAGATTAGCACAAAACAACTTTCACTGCTGCTATAGGGACTTTTGCCTATAATAGAATGCCCTTTGGTCTCATTAATGCTGGGGTGACTTTTCAAAGAGCTATGGACATTACCTTTGTGGATTTGAAAAATAAGATTATTGTCATCTATCTTGATGACTTAGCAATTTTCTCTAAGAAAATGGCTAGTCATATTGATGATCTAGCTATCATGCTCTAGAGATGTAGAGACCATGGAGTTTCTCTCAATGCCAAAAAGTCAATCTTTGTAGTTACTGAAGGTAAATTACTAGGCTATATTGTTTCTAAAGATGGGATTAAGATAGATCCAGAAAGAGTAAAGGCAATTCAACAGTTAAGTCTTCCTTCGACTATAATCAACACTAGATCCTTTTTCAACCAAGTTAATTTCCCACATAGATTTGTTCCTAAATTTATTGAGCTAACTAGGCATATTGCTAAGATGATGAAAAATAATCTGGTCTTTAGATGGAATGAGGAAGGAAAGAAAGTATTCAAAGATATTAAAGAGGTGATGGCTCATGCATCAACTCTGGTCCACCCAAACTTTGACAAGGACTTCATTATCTATTGTTATTCTTCAGATCATACTCTTTCAGCTATCTTATTGCAAAAGAATGAGTAGGGGATTGATTCATCCATAGCCTTTATGAGTACTCCATTGAAAGAGCATGAGCTAAATTATTCTCGATTAGAGAAACATGCTTACGCGGTTGTAAAGGCAGTCAAATAGGTTAGGTTTTACATTCTTCATTCTCATACTATAATTTTTGTCCTTGATCCTATAGTCAAAAGTATTTTAACTCAGCAGGAAAATGGCACTTTCCTAAGGTGTATCGATAAAGAACAATAAAAGAAAATCTTGGAGATATTCCATGATGAAGCTTGTGGAGGGCATTTTTCTGCATTCGTCACAACTTTTAAAAATTTAAGGCAATGTTTTTATTGGCTAGAAATGTTCAAAGATGCTTATGAATAGGTTTCAAAATGTGAGAAATGTCTAAGATTTACTAGAAAACCTCATCTAGTAGCACTACCTTTGAGACTTGTGGTTATTGAAGAACCTTTTCAACAATAGGGCTTGGACTTTATAGGACCCATAAATCTAAATTCTAGCATTGGTTATACACACATCTTAACCACCATAGACTACTTTACCAAGTGGGTGGAGGCTATCTTAGTAAAGCATACTACTTCAGAAGTTGTGTGTAATTTTGTTAAAGAGACCATATTGGTTAGGTTTGGCATACCTAAGAAGATTGTTACAGATAATGCCTCTATCTTTTCTTCTTCTGAATTCTCTCTCTTTTGTTATGAATATGGTATCATCCTTGCCCGTTCTTCAGATTATTACCCACAAGGTTATGGGCAAGCTGAATCTAGTAACAAAAAATTGATCTCTATTGTCAAGAAGCTAGTGGATAGAAATCAAAGATTTTGCAATAAGAGTCTTTATGAAGCATTGTGGGTTGATAGAATTACTCCAAAATGAGACATTGGTATGTTTCCATTTGAATTGGTGTATGGAATTGAAAGCACTCTACCCATTCCTTTGGAATTGTGAGCCTTGAACTTACCAAGGGCTATTGAAAATGAACATTTTCAATTTGCGTTTGAAAAGAGAATTATGTACTTAACTAAGATAGAAGAGCAGAGAGATGAGGTAACAGATCAAATAACCTGACATCAAGAAAATGTGAAGAAATTTTTTGATAAAAGGGCTAGGAAAAGAAAATTTGTAGTTGGAGATATTATCCTACTTTGGGATAGATAGAGAGAACCTAAAGGACAACACAAGAAATTGGACTCATTATGGAGAGGATATTTTGTAATTAGACAAGTGATTGAAGAAAATGCATTCTTGTTGGTATACTTAGATGGAACTCCTATGTCGCTTGCCTATAATGGGTAAGATCTAAAATTATACAACTGGTAATGTCTTCCCAACCTTCTTGTATATAGCCTTTTGTTTTGTTTTCCTGTGTGTTTGTTTTTGTGTCTCCTAGGTGACTCTGTTGCCCATTAAATAAGGCTTCATGCTAGTTTACCCTAGATTCTTTGCATCCTTTTAGTCCTTATCTCCAATCACAACCTATTGTTACCCCAATTTTTTAAATTTTCCATTCTCCATGTTGGCACTTTATGTTTCCTTCCTAAGTCTCTTGTTTTCTCAATCCTTAAAAATGTTCGCAGTGTTTGGAACCTTTTTGTCCTTTACAATCGATGTTTCTAAACTTTTCATAACTTTAATTGGAGAGTTCACCTTTTCTAAAACTCACCAATCAACTAATGTAACTTCGAGTGTGGACTTAGTCTTCTCTATCGGTCCTACCTTATATTGTTGAAACCAAGGTTACCCCAAATTGGCAAGTCATAATTTTCTCAAACCTTCTGATTCTGGATTAACTTAGCCTTTGGTGTTCATGTGTTTCAAAATTCATTGATTTCTTGCTCTATCACCTAGTTCATGTATCTTGAGTAAATCTGACACTTATCTCCATGCATGGAAAAGGATGCATCTGTCTATTCACATTAAATGTTCTAGTTTATTAGCCATGCCTAGCATCAACAATTACATATTTGATTGGAGCTCGAACAGAAGATCTGGGTGCAAATAAAGAGGTTGACTTGGGCCCATTACAATTGAGTTGGGGGGAGGCACTAAATACTCCGCTAAGGTAGTTCATCGGGGATGGGACTGAAACAAGGTAAATAGACTGCATCTAGATCAATTGGTTAAGAGACTGGACCTATAATTGGGTCTTCAATGGGTGAAAGGAATGCAACGCATTATTTTTGAAGTACTCAAATGCACATGTCTCATTATCAGATTACTACAGCTCATTTATGAAGCGTACCACTGCATGAAATGCTCTATTCAAATGAATTTATTAAAGAACATTTATAAGAACTACCATTCTTATAAACATTCCATTCTCTGATGATATTGGTATTTTACTTTGAGTTCTCTGACACAATCATGACTCTCAGCATAATAGGTGAGTTCTTCCATACAAGTTAGCTAAATTACAAAATTTTCCTCACTTGCTTTACTCTATTGTATATTAAAAATTATTTGGTTGAGGTAGTGGAAAGAGATTTTCAATTTCATGAGTTCAAATTAATTTTCTTTCCCAAATGTCCTAGGAATGTGTTTGGCACCCTTGGTGATATCAGATGCATGCATTTATTGGTTACTCAAGTTGGTGAAGATGAAATATAAATACTAGTGTTTTTGGGTGGCTTCTACTATTGAGAATGGTCTACCAAATGTGAAAGATACTGAATTGGGGCATATTGACTTAAATGAGTACTAGAGTAGGATGGAACATAACCTAAGATCATTGTTGATAGAGAAAACCTTCACAAGTGGGTTAGCTCCGCTGGAGGTTTCCTACTAGCCATGTATTGTCCAAACCTGGTTCTTACTTGTGTTAGGAATTATAACCCTGAGTCTCGAGAAATCAGGGCATACAACGACTCTATAATACTAAAAATTAATGTTGAGTTTGTCACTCATGCTCTGAGATTGCTTGAGAGGGATGAATCCATCGCGATGAGTTGTCTTAAAAATGAAAAGAAAGGAAAATCTCAAGTGCTGTCAAATTTGAAGAGGGCACATTTCAAATCTAGGATATATCTGACATGATTATGTTGCTACATCGGGTGGTTGGGAATAATGACTCTAATTCTTTTGAAAAATGGATGTGCCAATTTATTCTGACTGTTTGTAGTGAATCCCAATTCATGGACTTTGCAAAGTTAATTAGTGGCCATCTTAATGATCAATTAGCCAATTTTCATAAGAGAAAGTCTTTTTATATGTGTTCCTATTTATTCTATGTGATAGCCAATAAAGAGGTGGTATGACTAAGTTTGAAAACTCACGGTTTCCTGACTCCAGACACACTTGTGTATGAGTACTTTACACAGTTGAAAGAAGAAATAGGGAATAAGGATTATTAGCCTGTCAATGTGTCCTTAATGTTCAATGTAAGAAGGATTGAGGGTAATCCAAAGGTAAGAATATCTCCAGAGGCCACACAATTAATAGTGAAGTTTAGAAGTTTTTATATACAATTTGATAGATTAACTTGCCTTAGTATCGGTGGGTTTTAAAACGCCCCTTATAAATTGCCCAGATTTGCCAGTGAATCATTTTCTTGGAGATTTGTAGGCAAATGGCCTGTGTAAATAGAAATTATCACAGTATGAAAAAGAAGGTTTATTCTTTTCCAGTGTCCTAACCCATTTCACATGCAAGACTAATGACAATGCAAGGAATGTTGGAAAAATTCTTGCTGAGTATAATTTTCATCCCTTAGTTGCTAGATCATTCTTTGATAGTAAAAATTTTGTTAAAAGGGATTTGTATGGAGGGAGTTTGTATTAACATCAGCCTCACCTCAAGGATTATTGGGAGGACTATGTGAATGAAAGAGAAGTACAAAGAAGAGATTCGATGAGGTTAACTCTTGATCAAATATGTGCTTTCAATCTGCCACTAGATATTCTTGACGGGGTGGATGAAAATTATGATATCATTGATGAAGAGTACTTTGTTGTTGTTGCTGAGCCACTACCACACATTCAATGGTTAGAAAAAGAAGTCACTAATCTAAAGGACCACTCTTCTTTTGTCCTAAACAAAACTAAGAAGTGGCTTAAGGGGAAAATTCATGAATGCATTATGCCTTCTGCTTCTCAAAAAGAACTTGCAATGATAGAACATGGATCTTCTAATGCTGTTGGACATGAAAGAACTTTAGCTAGTGTGGATATAACCAAACCTAGGGTTAATTCACAACAAGGTGGCAATGGAGAAGACCATGAGGAAAACCAAAAATTGAAGAGTATATGCGAGGAGGATAGTGAGCTAGTATTAAAAGGGTCATAAGTAGAAAAGGAATTAGATGCTCTATAATAGCTTCAAGATGACCATGTGACCTCTCTTGTCTCAACTATACTAGGTAATGACTCTTCTATTTTTCAGCAACTTGGTGAAGATAGTGCTTTTCGCACTTTATTTGATTTTCCATCCTCTTCTTTCTCAAATGAAGTTCTTTAAGTTAGCATCAAGACCCAGCCAAAAAATACTACCTTAAATGCCAATACTAGTAGTATAGTATTGCCATCTCCTTCATGGCTTAATAAACTAGTAGAAAAGAAGAGAAAATACACCCCTATGATAGATGTAAATGTTGATATTGTAGCTAAATTTCTACAAACTGGCCCTCAGCCTAAAAAGGCTAAGAGAATGTATAGGGTAGTGATGGATTCTTCTTCTAGACACTAAACATCTTGAAGTCTTTGACCCTATTAGAGATAAAGATGAACATAGTATTATAGAGGTTGATTTCAATATGAGTAAAGTAGATATGGGTCCCCCTACTGTAGAAGGAGATATATACCATACAAGTTTTTTAGTCAAAATGTTGGCTAAAAGAGTAAAAGCAAAGAAACAAGAGATTGTGAGATTGCAAACCCAGGTAAATGCTTTAACCACATTTATTCATTCCATTGTTAATGCTACCTCTCAACCTCATGACATGGCTCTAGATATTCCTATCAATGGAGTAGACCCTGGAATATTACAAAAAATTAAGAAGTACCAAACTATGGCCAAGGCCACTGAATAGTGGATTGAAAAGGTGACCATTAATAATTTGTTGTATATTGAGGAAGCTATGAAATTGTATGCTTATATCTCCAGCAAAAGAAAGGAGCTGATTCTAGATTTGCAAACATTTAAAAAGGATGAGAGCACTCTCCTAAAAGTATCTAGGGAGGTGTAAGAAATGACAAAAATAGATACCAACATATTGGTGGCTGAAAAGGCCCTGAGCAAATAGAGGAAAATGATTCAGTTTCTTGGCTAGATGCTGTCGAATGGAAACTATCTATGTTTAAACAATTCATAAGTGAGCTAAGGAGGATCTTGAGCCAATACCATAGTGACTTGATGGACATTAGAAATAATTGTACAACCTTGGAGACTAAAATTCTTGATGAAAGTAGAGAGAGTTTACTGAATGTAAAGGAGGTTAAACATGGTTTCAAAAGATTGCTCAGTGAGGAATTAGCATGTATTGATAATATAAATAGAAGCTATTTGGAAAAACTTGGTCACATTGTGTTGTATCTCAAGAATTTTAGAAATGAAATTGATGATGTCAACAAAAGGATGGTGGATGCAGATAGAATAGTCAGTATGTGGAAAATTTAGATACACATCACCCTCAGTCCAAGTGGGAAAATCCTTACTCCAATCATTTCCAGGTTCAGGAGTTACAAAGCAAGAATGAGGCCATAGGTTGATCAGTCATGTGATAAAGAACAAGAGAAGGGTGATGAAGTGGTTCAGGAGGAAGATCGTGATGCTGCCACATGATTACTATTTCCTTGTTTTATGTTCTTTCTTTAAGGATTTGAAAAACTTGGTATTTAAAAACTTTTAATCTTTAATTATGTTTTAATCGGCTAATTTCAAGAAGCTGTTATGTTATTTTAAAGACAATTTCTCTTAAGACAAGGCTATATATGTATCCTGTCAATGTTAGAGGGATATTTTGGTAAACTTTATGTTGTTGAATGGTCATTTTCTATTTACTTTATTTCTAGTTATTTTTAATATATGAATGAAGTTTGAAGGAGTTGCAGAAAACTATTGTAAAATTTATTTTGCATTGGATGTTACATTCTTCTTATGTTGAATGTGTCAGCTCTTCTGAATCATAATTTTATATTGGAAGAATTGGAAAGTCTCTATTTTAAAGCTCATTTATGTGGATTATTTCTCTTTTGATTAAGAATTCCAGTGGTGATTATATTGTTGAAATTATAAGTGTGTTAATGGAAGGAGTCTTTGTGCTCCCTTTTCTTTAAGTATTCTTTATATTAAATGTCTTTCCTACTTTTTGGTTAAAAGCATCACCTTTCTACTTTCTGGTTAAAAGCATATCTCTTTATTCATTCATTTCAAATCTTTTGATGGTAACTGCTCCTTGTAAAAAATGTAGAGTCATTGCAAATACAATTGCAAATGAACTCAATTGTTCGTATGTTTGTCATTATATATGGGTGTGAGAAGATAGAGTTTAGTGACAAATTTGTATTCTAACACACATGAGAAAAGTGGAGTGTCTATAAAACTATAATTATGTAAGAATTACAAGGTGCGGTATTTAGCATGAAGTGAGATAAAACCCTATAGTTAGATGGATTGAATGAATTTTTTCTTTTGAATACTTTTTTAGTAACTATCAAAGAATATTTTCTTGAGATTATGGAAGACTCAAGACATAATTAGAAAATCCATGTGGGGATTAATTCTTCCTTGTTGGCCTTAACCCTTGAGAAGAAAATGCAATGAATGTTGAAAGATATAGGCCCATTTCCCTTTGTATCACCTATGATAAAATTGTTAGTGAGATCATTGCTAAAATAATTAAGCCTCTTCTTGAAAACTTTATCTCTAAAGAACAAACTAACTTCTTCCCAAAAAGACATATCTTAGGCATTATCCTCACATAGGAAGCCACACATTCTAGTAAACAAAGAAAACTAAAAAATTATGGCTATAAAGCAAGACATGACAAATACATTTGACTAGATATGTCATGAAGTCATCTACAACACTTATCAAATTTGGGTTCAAGAAAAAATATATAAACTAGATTAAAACTTGCTTTAATGGGTCTTGGATTGCCCCTTTGGTAAATGACAATACTACTTTTTCCTTCAAACTTTTCAAAGGTTTGAGGTATTGTTATTCCCTCTATCCTTCTTTATTAATCATAACTTTTAAGTTTTTTTTGGAGAAAAATGGGACATTAAAGGTGGAAGAAACTAGTTGTTCGTATTCCTACTTTTCTAGGAGGAAATAACTAACTCATGCTTATTTTGTTGATGATACCATTCTACTTGAAAGGGATACATTTCAAATTGCAAGAAGTATTGCCTCTACTCTAAAAATCTACATGGAAGTAACTGGTAGTAAGATCAACAACCAAAAATCAATTTTTTATTTTTCTCATGCTCTTCATCCCAAATAGGCTACTAAAATATCAAATATTTTGGAATAAAAAGAGAGTAACAACTAAACCTTTACCTATTTGGGTATTCTTGTTTCATTTTCTTGTCTAAAATCATATCATTGGGATAAACGTATTTATAAAATTAAGGCTAAAATCAGTAAGTGGTCTAATTATTAGTTAGGCTCCCTAGCTTGTGCGATCCTTATAAACTTAGTCCAAGTGCTACCCACCTTATTTATCAAATGAGAATAATGTGTACATCCAAATTGGTTATGAATAGAATGAAGAACCTTCTTGGAAGATTTGTGTCGGAAGAAGGAAAACAAGACATCAAAAGGAAGTTCCATTTACTAAAATGTGATGCAAGAGCATCCAGGTTCACAAGCAATCTTATGTCACCCAAAAATACTTCAAGGTTTTATTTTCAATTTTGTTGTGTTTCTGTTGGTTTTTGATAACTTGTTTCAAGAGGAATTTTTAGATTGAATTTGGCTAAGTTGCAAACTTTACCTTATAGAAGGGGCAAATGGGTATCCATAGATTCAATTTGGAGAAGTTTTGAGCGAATTGGTGAAGTTTGGGATAAATAAGAGTTTTTGGCTTGTCTAAACTAAATTGAGGATTCGGAGTGTTCTAGGAACACTTGAAAATCCTGACTACCACATAGTTCCCAGTGACTCAGAAATCTCTAATAAGGTTTGAGCACTTAGTATTTTCTTTGGACTCAACGAGTTCTAATATGGTTGGAATCTCTTGAAGTCAACATTTTCCACTTCTTCGGGAACAATTTTAAGTGAAGTGGAAATTGGGATTTTGGAGTGTTTTTAGAACACTAGAACTATCTGATAAGTTTCCACTTCCTTCCAAATTGTTGATCACATAGTTTCAATTCACCTGGAAATCATTGACCATTCCTAGTAATTGGATAGTTTTGAATCACTTGGAAACCTTCGACTAGTTCCAAGTAGTCGCCCAATTTTGAGTCTCTCAGAAATCTCCAATAGATTCTCCTTACAAAAGAAGTTAGAGAATTGAATGGTTCTTAGAACATCAAAAAAGTCCAAGATGAGTTCCAAGTACCTCTAAAATCCCCGATGAAGTTTTTAAAGGTGTTTAAGTTATGAAAAGTGACTCTTTGTGGCAATTGGGTGGCTCCAAATAGGAAGGAAATTCCTGATGGGATGGAACACTTCAATAAATTGGGTAGTTCTAGGTATACTAGAAAACCCTAACGAAGTGGCTAACTAAATAGTTCCAAGAGTACTAAAATTTGTTGGTAAAGTTCCTATTGAGGATTAAAGTTCTGATGTCTTTTCTAATGCCGACACATGTCAAAATTTAGTTGAAGGTCCCATGCCAATTCAATTTCTCATTTGAAATGTTTCAAACTATTCAACTTCCATTTTTGGAGGTATATAAATAATTTGATGCATTTTGTGGGGCTGGGACTAATTGGTTGGTGGATTGTCTAGGAGGAAAAGCATTGTAATTTGAAGAAGACTGTAATGTTTGATAGGTTGTTGTACTATTGAATACTGCACATAAGTAAAAGATTTTGAATTCTGTTGTTTTGTTAAAATTTCTTTGTTGTGGTTGCTAGAATTGGTCATCTGATAAGATTCACCATTCTAGACTGTGTCAAGAAGTATCAAATCTTGATTTGGGTCATGTTGAAGAGAAGGAATCCAAGAAAACTTGTTGTGGGTGAGAGAGAAAGAGGAAACTTGCAACTACAGAGGATTCGTGAGACATGGAAATGGAGGATGAGGGTGAAGAGAAGCACCATGGGTTGGTGAAATTACAGAAATGTTGAGGGGAATTATGACATGATTAGATGCTATGAAGGCGACACAAAGAAGAGGAGTACATGTGGAAGACATTAGTGATGATGAAGAAGAAATTGAGGCAAGAGAAGATGATGCAAATGAAGATGGAGACGAACCAGAAAGGATATTCTTGTAGGCTATGTCAAAGATTAGTAGCAAACCAAGATTGGATGCACCAAGTTAACATGGTAATTTAAATCTCAAAGAATTATTTGACTGGATTTTGGAGATGGAGAAATATTTTGATTTTGAATCAATAGAAGACTTGAAAAAGGTAAAATTTGCATGTACCAAATTGAAAGGACATGCATCTTTGTGGTGAGATCATGTGCAAACTAAAAGACAATGAAAAGGAAAAGAAAAAATAAAATCATGGGATAGAAAGGTGACAAAATTGAAGGTAAGATTTTTTATGGTAGACTATCAAATAAGTTTGTTTAAAAAGTTGCAAATTTGAAGCAAAAAAGAGAAGAATGTACAAGAGTATACTAAAGAATTTTACATGCTAATCATTAGGGACGGACATGTTGATGATGATGTTGAGACGGTATCAAGGTATGCCAATGGTTTGTATTATTTTTTTTAAGATGAAATAAGTATGGTTCGAATAAAAATTGTTGAGGAAGCCTACCAGTATACCTTGAAGGCAGAAGAAAAACTTGCAAGAAAACAAAATAATTCCTGTGATAGAGGTAGATTCTCACGGGGAAGAGGACAATCTAGCAGTGGTAGAGGATATCAAAACAAACAAGGAGAAGCCAACACCTCTCAAACTGGCATATAGGAAAATAGAGATAGAGGAGACTATTCAAGAGGAAGAGGAGATTATTTGAGAGGCAGAGGATATTTTGGAAGAGGCAGAGGAAGAGGATTCACTATTACATGTTACCAATGTGGAGAGAGTGGGCATAGGGTATTTGAATGTCCTCAAATACAATAGGGTAGTGGAAAAGGACAAGAAACAAGAATTAATATGGCACAAGCAAACAATGAAAGTGTGGCTTTACCAAAGTGAGGAGAAGATCCCAAAGATGGAGAGTCTTTGATGCTATGAAGAATACTATTAAATCCAAAGAAGGACAAACATGAACCAGTCCAAAGAAGAAATTTTAAAGAACAAGATGTAAGTTAGGTGGAAAATGTCGTCAAGTCATAGTGGACAGTGATAGTAGTGACAATATTGTGTCTAAAGAAATGGTGGAAAAGTTGAAGTTGAAGAGGGTGAAACATCCCAGTCCCTATAAAGTTTCTTGGCTGCAAAAGGAACACCAATTAGTGGTAAGTGAGCAATGCCTTGCAAATTTTCAAATTGGTAGTGATAAGGATGAAATTTTGTGTGATGTGAAGCCTATGGATGCATGTCATTTTTTTTGGTAGACCTTGGAAATTTGATAGACAAGTTGTGCATGATGGTAGAACAAACACATATAGGATAAAGAAAGATGGAAACAAGTATATATTGAATCCATTGAAGGATAAAGAGGAGGAAGTAGAGAGCAATCCCAAGGTTTATTTGATTTCTAGGAATAAAGTTTTGAAAGAATTGAAGAAGGAGCATGTTTTTCTTTTATCCCTAAGCCTATGGGATCTATGATAGTAGAGAAAAATGAAGGGTTGCCAATAGAAATTTAGAAAATTTTGGATGAATATAAAGATATATTGATGAAGGAATTGCCAAATGGATTGCCACCTATGAGGAGTATAAGTCATTGTATGAACTTGAAACTTGGTGCAAGTTTTCCAAACAAAGCACAATATAGAATGACACCTATGGAGAATGTAGAAATAATAGGCAAGTGCAAGAATTGTTGGATAAAGGGTTGATAAGAGAAAGTCTCAGCCCATGTGTTGTTCTAGCAATGTTAATGCCTAAGAAGGATGGAGAATGGAGAATGTGTATAGATTCAGGGGCCACAAACAAGATAATAATAAAATATAGGTTTCCATTACCTCAGATGGATGATATGATGGATTATTTAAGTGGAGCCAAGTACTTCACGAAAATTGATTTGAAGAGTGGATACCATCAAATACGAATAAGAGAAGGAGATGAGTGGAAGAAAACTTTCAAGACAAAGGATGGTTTGTATGAATGGTTGGTAATGTGTTTGGGTTGACAAATGCCCCCAACACTTTTATGAGGTTGATGAACAAGGTATTGAAGCCTTTTCTTGGTAAGTTTGTGATTGTATATTTAGATGACATTTTGATTTTTAGTAAAACTAAAGAAGAACATTTGCTATATGTTAGGGCAGTATTGCAAATATTAAAAGAGGAAAAGTTGTTAGTAAATTAAAAAAAGTGTAGTTTTATGAAAGAAGAGTTGGCATTTTTGGGATTTTTTATTTCTAGTGATGGATTGAAAATAGATCTGAAAGAGGTCAAAGAAATTGTAGATTGGCCTTCACTGAAGAGTATGTTTGAAGCGAGAAGTTCTCATGGATCGACGAGATTCTATAGATAGTTCATAAGAAATTTTAGTGGGATATATACACCTATTATAGAGACCATGAAGGGTAATAGGAAAGAATTTGTTTGGGAAATAGAATTAGAAAAGAGTTTTCAATTGTTGAACTTAGAAAAAGTGACCTAAAAACCAATGTTGGTGCTACCTGATTTTAACAAAGTGTTTTAAATAGATTGTGATGCAAGTGGGATGGTGATTTAAGGAGTCTTAAGTCAAGATGGAATACCAATAGTGTACTTCAATGAGAATTTGAATCAATCCAAAATAAAGTATTCCATGTATGAGCAAGATTTTTATGCTATAGTACAAGCACTCAAAAAATGGTGACACTATTTGCTACCTAAGGAATTCGTGTTGTATACAAATCACCATGCATTACAGTTCATGAATAGCCATGATAAGTTAAATCAACAACATATGAAGTGGGTTGAATTTTTGCAAAGTTAATTTGTTTTGAAACACATAAGTGGAAATACATGATTTTTTTTTGTGGCAAATCTTCGCCAATTGGCAAATAGTTGAAATTGGGGCCTCAAAAAAGGGCAAATAGTATGAGCTCTAAAGGAGACTAAATCGCCTAATTTTTACATAAATTTAATTTATTCTTGGTTAATTTTCCAATGCATTATTTTTTTAAACTAATAAATCAAGTTGATTCACCAGGTAAATTATGTGGCATTAGAGCTGATTCACCAGTAGTTTATAATGTAACTACAAATCATAAGTATATTTGCCATCAATATTATATTCCTTCCAATAATTTTGGTGCAATATCACCATTAATAATGAATTCCCACTTAATTTTAGGGATATTTCACTTCGAGGAGAGCTTTTATTGGTTGCCATTGATTAAATTTTTAATCGAATGGTTGTAGTTTAATTATGCGGCACTATATGCATGTGCCTTTAAAAAGGCTTGCTAAAGCCCAAAACTTATTTTGGGCCACATGATCATAATCTAATCATGTGGACCAAAATGAATTCTAGGCCTCAGTAAGCCTTTTCAAAGGCACATGCATAAAGTGCCACGAAATTGAACCATAGCCATTCGATTAAAAAGGTAATCAATGGCAACAAATTCACTTTTATTTTAGTCTTTATTTTAAAGTGATATTTTAAAAATATTTAATCTGTGTGTGCTCCAATGTCTTTAAGACAGTGGATTTATGCTTGGTGGTGAGGGGCTCTGCCCCTCAACCCTGGCTATATCATGACAAGAGTGTTGCAAGTATGTGCTAATCGGTGTTGTCATTGATGTCAACATGTTTGTGTTGTCATTGGTGTCAGTTGTATCTTCTAATGTTGTTCTTGTTTGTTGATTGAGTTATTATGTTAAGGAAATTTGAATGGCTTGAAGAAGTGTTGATGATGTTAGTATATTGTTCTTGTTGCTAGGTTTCCAAGTGCTTTTGAGAAAACTTGATAAATATTGAAGACAGTGTTGTGAATAAGTATTCTGGCTTACAGGATACTGTTTGAGTTTTTGCTCTGCATTTCTTCTATGTTGAAGACTGGAGAGTGAGGTTTAGATATGTTTTAGAGAAGTAGTTGAAGATGTTAAATCTAGAATTTGGTGCTCCAGAATGTTGTGGTTTGAGAATTATGTTCACCAGTTTGAAGATTGTGCCTAATAGTGTTTGCAGTGACTGAGAGAAAGTATTTTGCTCCACATTTCTCCAGAGTTTGGTTTTTGGTCTTGTGGTTCTAGATGAGTGTTCATAAGGTCCATATCTATGTCCTATCCAAAGGAATTGTGATTCAGTGATTTGAAATGTACTTTTCTTGGTTAGCAAAGTGTGGTAGTGCTGGTTGTGAGCACTCTGTGAACTGTCCTCAAGTGAGATTTGTTGTAGCTAAATTTGTTGGCTCCTAGGTGATTTCATGTTGTTCGTGGATGTTTCTAGATCATGTTAAAGGCTTGTGCTTGGTCTATAATCTATGGTTGTGTTCTTGATACAAGAGCATCCAGTGGTGTAAGGGCAATCTTGCATCACCCAAAAAAAGATGTGTTTCAAAATTGTTGATGTTCTTTCCATTTCTTTTCAAAATTTGTGGTTCTGGTTCCATAATCACTTGAATAATGATGTAGAACTTTCAATTTTTCCAAACTGCTAAAAATAGCAACATGCTATTTTTAGAAAGTTTGCATTTGGGCACGGAATGAAGTGAAAATTTATAAGAAGCTACATAACTAAAAAATAAGACCTTTGGCGAAGGAATCACGCAAAGATCATTTGCGAGCTGAAAGATATTAAAGTTTCTATTTCCCAAAAAATGCCTGAAAATTATTCAAACTTGGGTTTGAGGCACTAAACAGCCCCGTACGGGCCCAAAAATGGCCGGGACTAGTAGAGCGAGTTCTTAGCACATAGAGCACTCCACGAGCTTTTTGATGCATAAAACGGTTCGTCAATCAGACACTCAGATCAAAAGTTATGGCTCCTGAAAGTTGCCCTATTTTTGGAGGGAGATGCAAATTTCAAAATCAGGTTGTTGGCCACCAAAAAGGCTATTAATAACCATTTTTGGGAACCTTGGGTAGTAGTGGAGTTAAGGGGAAAAGTGTAGAGTCAAGAATAGGTGGGAAAACTAGAAACCCTAGCTGATTTAGGGTTACAGAAGGCATATGATTCCAGAGTCTTGTGAGAGGAAGCTGTAATGTGTTGTAGCCTATGGAGGGTTAATTCCTCTAATTGTATTTGAGCTTCTGTCATGTAATAAGTTGTCCAAATCAATAAAAGAAAGTTCTATTTTCTATGTGTGATTTTTGTTGTTGTGTGTTTTATGATTTACTCCCTTCATCAATTCTTGGAAGCGTTTGCCTAAGTGTTCTTGGTGTTTATACAAGTTTAGCCAACTTGGGTGTTAACACTAATTGCAGATGTGCTTCATGGATTGAGGACATGTTTTGAAGCATGTGAAGATGTTTTTAGGTCCGAGCTAAGCTATGAAGTGTTCCACCTTCATTCCTTTTCTCTATGGAAATGTTTAGGTCCAAACCTAATTTGAATTTTGTATGTTTGCTGACCTTGGAGATTGTTTCAAAGGTTGTAGAGTGTGTTGCTGACCTTGGTGAATGTTTCAAGTTGATGATTGATATAAATAATTTTAAAAGATTCATGTGTATGTGTGTACATGTGAGGATGGTGATGTTTGTGTTGTGAATTTGAATCAGAGGCAGCAAGGACTTTCATGTGGTAGAAGGCCTAATGCAGTGAGCAGAAGTCATCTACAATTTTTAGAGAGGCGGCAAAGGCGATGTTTGTTGTGCTTCATTGGAACTAAACTTAGGCATGTGGTAAATGCTATCATATCAGTTCATGGCAGTGAGCCTTCTCTTCTTCTCTTCTTTATTCTTTAGTAAGTAGTGAGTTCACTTGAACAGTGAGTCCACCAATAGTGAGCCTTTCTTTCTTTTGTAAGGTAGTGAGCCTTCGACAGTGAGTCTCTTTTTAATTTGGTATTGATACTACTTTATATTGTGAGCTAATCCTCACCGTGGTTTTTCCCTTTTAGGGTTTTCCATGTAAAAATCTAGTGTTCTCTTGTGCATGGTGTTGATGTGATTAAGTTTTTGTTATCTGTTTTTCATGTTTAAGCTTCATAACAGGATAAGGGTTTAAGTGAACTGTTGTGGATGTAATTATGTTTGTGAGGGTTTAAAATTTTTGATACAACTAATTCACCCCCCTCTCAATTGTCTTGTGAATTCAACAATCGGTATCAGAGAAAGGTTCCTTTGAAGAAAGCTTAACAGCTTGAGGTAGATCCGGGATGGCACACAAGAAGGATACTCCCTTGTTTGATAGATCATACTATACACTTTGGAAGATACAGATGGAAGCTTTTCTAATTTCTCTTGGTTATGACGTCTTGAAATGTGTCAAGTCAAATTACACTGTACCTACGGGTGGTGTAAATAGTGAAGATGAAATCAAAGCACAGAAATAGATGGTAAGAGCAAAAATGTTCTCTTAAGTGGACTTACTAATTCTGAATTGGTGAAAGTTGTGGATTTAAAAATTGCTAATGAGATTCAGAAAAGGTTGGAAGTGTTTATGAAGGAGACGAGAAGGTTAAAAGGGCTAAAATGCATAATTTGAAGCTCACTTATGAGACTATGAGCATGTCTAAAGATGAAAACATTGCAAGCTACTTATAGAGGATAGATGAAGTTGATGCAGGAGCATCCAAGGTGTATGGGCAATCCTGTTTCAACCAAAAAAATATTGTTATTTTAATTTGGTTTATTTTTAATAAGGGCTTAGGGGATAGGAGAATAAATATTTTGATTTGCAACTTTGTAATATTCCTTGTGGCAAAAATTATAAATGTAATTTTTGAGGAATTATGCTCTCGTAAATGTTTCAAAGGCATAAATGGTGGAATATTCCATTTATGCATCCCATTTTTAGGTGGGACCACTTGGTATGCATGTTATTGCATGTTTAATTGCATTCTTTGCATGCATTTACATGTTAGCCACAAGCTTTGCATGTTGTTGCATGTCTGGGTCGTAATTGTGAGACCCAGTCTCAGTAAAATGAGCACAACTTTCTCATTTCTAATTGAAATATAAAAATTCAAATGTTTTGGAAATCTGGGAAGGAGGCGCACAAAACCCAAAAACGGTTCTAGAAAATTTAGAAAAATGAGGGAGCAGTGATAGGTAGAATGTGACGGGTTTTCTTGGTGGTTTAGTGGAGGTTGTTTTGTGAAACTAATAGTGGTTTCTTCTCACGCAATTTCTATATATGGATGCTTGCCCATTTTGTGAAGGGAGGCTTTTAGAGAAGAAAATTTAGCTGTCGGAGTGAGTCCAGGATGCTATGATAGTATTTTGTTGCAAATGTTATATGTATGAATCAAGGAAGCTCATAAGCTTTAGGTGGATGTAATGAATTTTTAGATTTAATAAAATTAATGTTGTAGATTTCTCTTCTATTTTCTGTTGTTCACTTTATTTGAGACCTTCTTGCATAGGCTATTGTGTAGGTTTATGTTGTAGATTTGAAAGGGAGAGTATCCCATTTCATCAAAAGTTGTTAATGGCATCAAGGGACTTGGTGGAAAAATAGATGATCAAGAAGTAATATTGAAGGTACTTATAACTATTCCTAAATCTTATAGTCACAAGGTGTCTACTATTGAAGAATTACAAAATTTGAATCAGTTTACCAAAGAATAATTGCTTGGTACCCTAACTGCTTTTAAAATAAGAGAGTTTGGCACAAGTAGTGGAACTGCAAAAGATAAGACTACCTTTAAAGCTAGTAAAACAAAGAAGATTGTTGAATCAGATCCGGAAGACTTTGATGAAGTGGAGGCTAACTTTATAAGAAGAATGAAAAAGGGTACTGGTAAGTTTAGTGGTAAGTTACCCTTTAAATGTTTTAGTTGTGGAAAAATAGGTCATTATGCTTCAAAGTGTCCAAATAGAGCTCTAAGAATCAAGAATAAGGAAAAAGGTAAATTAGCTAGGAATTATTACTATGCAAGTATTTCTAATGATGATTCTAATTTTGAGGGGATAATGAATGCTTATTTAGTTCTATAAGAGATGAAACTAGTTCTGCTAACCATGGAAGTTGTGTGAAGGAAAAAGATCCGGAAGCATGTGCTAACCCTAAAGACACTGTTATATCTGCCTTTCATGCTAGGAGTGAAAAAGATGACTAGGTCATTGATAGTGGATGCTCAAATCATATGACAAGTGATAAGAGTAAGTTTATTAAACTTGAAAATTTTGATGGTGGAATAGTAAGGTTTGGTGGAAAGGAAGCTACTAAGATTTGTGGAAAAGGTTCAATTAGTTTTGATGGAAAGCATAACAATGATGATGTCTTAAGTGTTGGATAGATGTGTAGTAAGGGTTATAATCTTATATTCCAGGATAATGGATGTGAGATCAGAAAAAACTCCGAAACAGTGATTGATGTTGGAAAGAAGACAAGTGGAAATGTCTATCATCTCAAAGGTGGTGTTAGTTACTACCTTATGACTTGGATTAGTGAGAGTTGGCTATGGCATAGGAGATTGCTTCACATCAATTTTGATAGCTTGGTAAGGATAAGTTCAGTTCAAGTTGTGAGAGATTTGCCAAAGTTAACAAAGCCTATTACTGTTCTATGCAAGGAATGTCAATTTGGAAAGTTTACAAGAAGAAGCTTTAAAAGCAAGGATCAATCATCTACTGGATTGTTGGAGTTGGTTCATAAAAACCTTTGTGGTCCTACAAGAGTAAGGAGTTTCCAAGGTGACACATATTTTATGTTATTCATTGATGATTACTCTAGAATGACTTGGGTTACTTTTCTTAAAGAAAAATCAAAAGCCCTAGATAGGTTTAGAGCATTTAAATTCATTATTAAAAATGAAATGGATATGAAGATCAAATGTTTGAGGTCTGACAGAGGAGAGTTTACTTCTAATGAGTTTAATGTGTTTTGTGAGAATCATGGGATAAAGAGGAAGTTATTTGCTCCTAGAACTTCACAGCAAAATGGTGATATGGAAGAGGAAGTGCATCAGTCCAGTGTGATTCAGGATTCATTCTTTTCTGGACTGATGATGGAGGATACCTCTCAAGGGGAGCAGGTAGTGGCATTGAAGAGTGTTGTACTCAGGGGGTAAGAGATGGTACATGATGGTGTGTACACCTAAGGGGGAGTATTCAGAGCAGTTGAGATCAGTGCAAGTATGTGCAGTATCATACTCAGGCGGAGAAAGCTTAAAAAAGGTGTGTCACCCTTTGCCATTGATATCAAAGGGAGAGAGAGTTCATGTGAAAAATAAAGGGAGAGTAAGATGTATAAAAGAAAGGCGGAGAATGAGATTAGTGTAGAATTGTGTCATGATGGTTTTTCACATCATATGTTGCTATCAATGACAAAGGGGGAGATTGCTGCAAGTATGTGCTAATCGGTGTTGTCGTTGATGTCAACATGTTTGTGTTGTCATTGGTGTCAACTGTATCTTCTAATGTTACTGTTGTTGGTTGATTGAGTTATTGTGTTAAGGTGATTTGAATGGATTGCAAAAGTGCTGATGATGTTAGTATATTGTTTTTGTTGTTGGGTTTCCAAGTGCTTTTGAGAAAATTTGATAAATATTGAAGATAATGTTGTGAAGAAGTATTCTAGCTTACAGGATACTATCCGAGTTTTTTCTCCACATTTCTTCTGTGTTGAAGATTGGAGAGTGAGGTTTGGATATGTTTTAGATATGTAGTTGAAGATGTTAAATCCAAAATTTGGTGCTTTGGAACACTGTGGTTTGAAAATTATGTTCACCAGTTTGAAGACAGTGCCTGGCAGTGTTTGCAATGTGACTGAGAGAAAGTATTTTTCTCTACATTTCTCCATAGTTTGGTTTTTGGTCTTACAGTTCTGGATGAGTGTTCATAAGGTCCATATCTATGTCTTATCCAAAGGACTTGTGATTTGATGCTCCGGAATGTAGTTTTCTTGAGTAGTAGAGCATGACAGTGCTAGTTGTGAGCAGTCTGTGAACTGTCCTCAAGTGAGATTTGTTGTAGCTGAATTTGTTGGCTCCCAGGTGATTTCATGTTGTTCAAGGATGTTTATAGATCATTTTAAAGGCTTGTGTTTGGTCTACAAGTTATGGTTGTGTTCTTGGAAGTGTGTTCTTAAGTGTTCTTCGTGTTTACAGAAGTTTAGCTGACTTGGGTGATAACATTAATTGCGGATGTGCTTCGTGGATTGAGTAAGCATGTTGAAGCATGTGAAGATGTTTTTAGGTCCGAGATAAGTTGTGAAGTGTCCCACCTTCATTCCTTTTCTCTGTGAGAATGTTTAGGTCCAGACCTAATTTGAATTCTATATGTTTTCTGACCTTGGAGATTGTTTCAAAGGTTGTAGAGTGTGTTGCCGACCTTGGTGAATGTTTCAAGGTTGATGATTGATATAAATAAGTGTAAAGGATTCATGTGTATGTGTGCACATGTGAGGATGGTGATGTTTGTGTTGTGAATTTGAATCAGAGGTAGTAAGGACTTTCATGTGATAGAAGACCTAATGCGGTGAGAAGAAGTCATCTACAATTTTCAGAGAGGTTGTTAAGGTGATGTTTGTTGCACTTCATTAGAATTGAACTCAGGCATGTGTTAGATGCTATCATATTAGTTCATGGCAATGAGCCTTCTCTTCTTTTCTTCTTTATTCTGTAGTGAGTAGTGAGTTCACTTGGATAATGAGTCCATCGACAGTGAGCCTTTCTTTCTTTTGTGAGGCAGTGAGCCTCTTTGTAATTTGGTATTGATACTACTTTATATTGTGAGCTAATCCTCACCATGGTTTTTCCCTTTTAGGGTTTTCCATGTAAAAATCTAGTGTTCTCTTGTGCATGGTGTTGATGTGATTAAGTTACAGTTATCTATTTTTCATGTTCAAGCTTCATAATAGAATAAGGGTTTAAGTGAACTGATGTGGATGTAATTATGTTTGTGAGGGTTTAAAAAATTTGATACAACTAATTCACCCCCCTCTCAGTTGTATTGTGCATTCAACAAAGAGCTCATTGGGGCAGCTATCCCTAGACCCTATGAGGGGGTGCTATCCCCTCGACCCCCAAGGAGGAATTTCCCCCTAAACCCCGCCAGTGGTTGTCGCCCTTAGGCCCCTGCTTGAACATTACAAAAAATAAAAAATATATATATGGGGGGATTGCGTTGACTAACTATGAAAAAATTTAAAGGAATTTAAATTATTTTTTTTAGTAATTATTCACTAGGATTCACCATTGTAATTATTTGTTTACAATTATTTATTAGGATTTGCTGGGATTTTATAAAAAATTTTGATAATGTGCATAGATTTGCTAGGAAAATTAATATTTTTTTCAAAAAAAAGGAAAGATTCACCAGGAAAATTATAGCACTTAGCTAGGATTCACTAGGATCTTATAGGTTTTTAGGGGAGTGTTCCTTAAAGTTACCAATGGTGGAAAATCTAGCTAGGTAGTTGATGCATTGAGTAGAAGATGTTTGTTGCTGAATGAGTTGAGGGTATTTAATGTTTTTGGCTTTGATTCTATGTGGGAGTTATATGAAGAAGATGTAGATTTCAAAGAAGCATGGTTAGCTTGTAAGAATCCAATAGACAAGGACAAAACTCCATGGCTGGAATATTTTATTCAAGAAGGATTATTGTTCAAAGGAAGGAGATTGTGCATATCTCAAGGATCAATGAGGGAGAATTTGATAAGAGAGAAACATAGTTGGGGTATGAGTGAACATTTTGGGGTAGATAAAACATTGGCATAACTAAATGAAGGTTATTATTGGCCTAAAATGAATGCTGATGTAAAGAAAATGGTGTAAGGTCGCAGAATTTTCCAACATGCCAAAGGAACAAGATAGAATACATGGTTGCATATTTCCTATACTGAAGAGACCATGGGAACATGTAAGTATGGATTTTGTTCTTGGATTCTTGAGAACCCAAAGTGTTAATGATTCATTTTTTGTATGGTTGATAGGTTTTTGAAAATGGTTCATTTTATTCCATGCAAGAAGTCAAATGATGCTTCACACATAGCTACATTATTTTTCAAAGAAGTAGTTAGGTTCCATGGATTGCCAAAGGGTATTGTCTATTATAGGGACACAAAATTTGCTGGACATTTTTGGTACCCTCTATGAAAGAAATTGGGAACATACTTAGGGTTCACTTCAACTTATCATCTCTAGACTCATGTCTAGACTAAAGTTGTAAATAGGAGTCTTGGTAATTTGTTGAGATGTTTGGTAGGGGATAGACCTAATCAATGGGATTTGATATTGGCACATGCAAAGTTTTCTTACAATAATTCAGTCAATAGGAGTGTAGGGAAAAATCCATTTCACATTGTTTATGGTTATAGTCCTAGAGGTGTTGATGAATTGAGAGATAGTGTAGATTTGGGTAGAAAGATGTTGTAGAGGATTTTTTTGGATACCTTCAAGAGTTACATAAGGAAGTGAAAGAAAACTTCTAGAGAAAAGTGCCATGAAATACAAGGAGCATGCTAATATGTGTAGAAAAGAGAAAGAGTTTTAGGTAGGTGATTTGGTTTTGACACATTTGAGAAAAGAGACGTTCCTTCAAGGAACATATAATAAGTTGAAGTGGAAGAAGATGGATCCATGTAGGGTGTTGAGAAATTTTTCATCCAATTCTTATGAGATTGAACTTCCAAATGGTATTGATATATCTCCCATCTTCAATGTTGCTGATTTATGTAAGTATTATGAAGGGGAAACAAGTACACAATGGGATAGATAATCAAATTTATAGGATGAACAATGTTGGATACACCAATTGCTTAAGAATAAATTCAAAGAGGTAGACAAAGTTATTGATTCTTGAGTGACCAAGAGAAGAAGGGGGAAATAATTATGGAGTATCTTGTCCATTGGAAGAATAGAGCAATAGACATGAAGCCTCTTGGATGAATGCTTTAGAATTGGTTAAGTATGGAATTCCTATTCCAGACTTTCCTAAATGTTCATGAGTTTTTACACTCATGGAATATTTCCACTTACTTAGCATGTCTGATGCAAGAGCATCCAAGTTCAGAAGCAATCTTGTGTCACCCAAAAATATTTCAGGGTTTTATTTTCAATTTTGATTCAATTTTGTTGTGATTTTATTAGTTTTTGATAGCTTGTTTCAAGAGGAATTTTTAAATTGAATTTAGCCAAGTTGAGGACTTCACCTTGTAGAAGGGGAAAATGGGCATCCATAGTTTCAATTTAGAGAAGTTTTGAGTGAATTGGTGACTTGTCCATGAACTAAATCAAGGATTCAGAGTGTTCCAAGAACACTTGAAAAGCCCGACTACCACATAGTTCTCAGTGACTCAAAAATCTAAGATAAGGTTTGAGCACTTAGTCTTTTCATTGGAATCAGTGAGTTCTAATATGGTTGGAATTCCTTGACATTGACATTTTCCACTTCTTTGAGAACACTTTTAAGTGAAGTAGAAATCAAGATTTCAGTGTTTCAAGAATACTAGAAATGTTTGATAAGTTCCCACTTCCTTCCAAATCACCAATGGGTTTCAACACTTAGACTTTTGTGGAGTTCCTATTGATTGCATAGTTTTTTTTCACCTAGAAATCACTGACTGTTCCCAATAATCAGGTAGTTTCAAATCACTTGGAAACCTCCAACTAGTTCCAAGTAGTTGCTCAGTTTTGAGTCTCTTAGAAATCTCCAGCGGAGTCTCTTTACAAAATAAGTCAAAGAATTAAATGGTTCTTGAAACATTGGAAAATTCTAATGTGTTCCAAGTACTTCTAAAATCTCCAATGATGTTTTTAAATGTTTAAGTTATGAAAAGTGACTCTTTGCAGTAATCAGGTGGTTCCAAATAGGGAGAAAATCTCTAACAGGATGGAACACTTCAAGAAATTGGGTAGTTCTAGGTATAATAGAAAACCTCAACCAAGAGGCTCACCACATAGTTCCAAGAGTACCAAAATTTTCCTTTAAAGTCCCTATTGAGGATTAAGGTTTCAATAAGCCTAAAAACTCATTCTGATGACTTTTCTAATGCTGATACGTTTCAAAATTTAGTTGAAGGACCAATGGTGATTCTGTTTCTCATCTAAAATATTTTCAAATGGTTCAACTTCCTTATTTTTGGAGGTCTATAAGGAATTTGATGCATTTTGTGGGGTTGGGGATTGTTGGTTGGTGGATATTCTAGGAGAAAAAACATTGTAATTTGAAGAAGACTGTAATGTTTGATATGTTGTACTCTTGAATGTTGCACATACATAAAATATTTTTAATTCTATTATTTTATTGAAATTTCTTTGTTGTGGCCACTAGAATTGGCCATTTGATAAGATTAACCATTCTAGACTATCAAAATGGGATAAATTAATTAGTACCAAAAGAGAAGGTGATCTTGGACAAAGGGATATCCAATTACAATAATTGGTATTGGCTACAAATCTTGTAAGGAGAATGCTAAATTCTAATGGTCAATAATGGGTTGCTTTTCTTGTACAACTTGATATCAATGCCAATTCAAAAGAAGGATTATTCTTCCTAATTATTCAACCAAGAAGACTTAGATTTTGAGGAACCTTAAATGATTAAATATCTAATTAGTAATCACATATCTTGGATGCTTGGGAATGTAGAGATAATTTTCTTCCTTGAATATACAATAACAAATAAATTTAGACCCTAAATATTTGATCCTCTTGGAGAATGGTTGATCTCTAACAACTTCAAATATATCCACTAGGTAATGGATTTTAGTGCAATTAGCTTAAATTAATAACTACTATTGAAATTAACATATATCCCCTTTTAAGATCAAATTGGCTCTCCTTTTCTTGTTCTATGGATGGTAGGATTCTTTTGGAACCTATTATTTGGGACTGTCTCATATGGGAAAATAATAAAAGGCTTAGGAAAATCTTACAAATGTATTAATGATTATAGATTTCAAGTCATGTCAAGTTAAATAAACATATAGTATAGGTTAAGTTAAAAACTTGAAGACAAGTCAATATAACAAGTCATGTCATAAAGTACAAATAATGTCATAGAGTCTAAGTTAAGTAGTTAAGGTTAGAAACTTGAAGTTAAAGGTATGTATATTGCACATACTATATATACATCCTTGGAACACAATAGATGTAGAAGAAGAATAAGAAAAGAGAGAGCCTTTATCTAGTGAAACATTTTCATCAATAAAAATCTTTATTTTGTGTATACTTTCTTGCGTGTATGTTCTTTATTATCTTCATACAACAATATTTTAGCCTTTTGTTGTTGTTCCACAAATTCTCTTGTGCTTTTTCTTGTTCCATTAAATGGGTATTAGAGTGAGGTCATCAAATTCATATTAAAGATTGGTTGTCAAGCAAAGGATTTGAACTTCTTAGAGCTAATTTGAAATAGTTTCACGCAATTGAACAACTTCCACATTTCAATGGAAAGAATTATTAATATTATCTAGTATATGAATGCAGATTTTATTTGGATCACAAGAGCTTTGAGACTTAGTAGAAAATGGGTATGCAAAACCCCTAGATCAAGCAACATATAATGGTCTTACTCAAGTTTAGAAAGATTTATTGGAGGAAAATCACAAGAAGGATAAAAATATTTACTCTTCATAACACAAGTAATTGATGAATCTATCTTTCCAAGGATTGTACTAGAAACTAACTCAAAGAAAGCATGAGACACCCTATGGAATTTTTGTCAAGCTATTGGCAAGGTGAAGCTAGTGAGGTTGCAAAAGATAAGAAATGAGCTTACAAACAAGAAATTTTGAATCTAGGAGTGGTTTCTTTACCTTCATAGTGGGTGTTGTCAACCAAATTAGAATGAACATAGAGAAAATATTTAATGATTAATGAATAGTGGAGAAGATATTGAGGACTCTACCAACAAGGTTTTACCTTATTTTATTATTATGAAAGAATCAAATGATCTATTACAATTATTGCTAGATGAATTAATTAGTTCCTTAAAAAATCATGAGCAAAGGTTGAACTAGGTAGCCAATTCCTCCCTAGAACAAGCATTTAAATCATATGTATCATTTGAGGACAAAGCCAAAATAAGAAAATTTTAGAAAGAAGCATATCCAAGCTATGAAAGAGGAAAAAATATAGTCATTACTATTATGAATGTAGGAATAAGATGTATGTCTAGAATAAACAAAGTGTAAATTTTTTAAGGGAAAATAAGAATGAAGATTATGGTTCCATGTTTATTGTTTGCAATGTTGTTGAAGAAAGTACAAAAGATGTTTACTACTTTGTGGTTGTAGTAATAATGTGATTAGGACTAGAGATGTTTTTAAAAATTGATGAATTAGTCCAATTTGAAGTCAAGCTAGGGAATGATAAAAAAGTATCTATCATGGATAAAGGAAGCATATACATTAAAATAAATAAATGATAGTAGAAGCACTTCCCAGATGTGTATTATTTTGTAGGTCTTGAACATAATCTAATGAGTATTGGAAAATTAGTACAAAATGATATAAATTTTATTTTTAAAATGGAGCATGCATGATTTTGATAGAAATGGAAATAATGAGATGATTGTAAAAGTCATGTAATGATAAGTAATAGATATTTTCATTTTAAATATAAAATGATTTATTTGTTTCTTTCAAATCCATTATAAAGTATTAATCATGGTTGTGGCATTTGAGATTTGGGCATTTACATTTTAGTGGGCTAAATTTATTATATAAAAAGAATATTGTGAAAGGCTTACCCTTATAAATAAGCTTAATAAAATTTGCAAGGGTTGTATTTTTGGGAAGAAACATAGGGAATCATTCCTTGTGTAAGTCATATAGAGTAAGGGATTCACTTGAAATTGTGCATTCAAACTTGTCTAGACCAATGCAAACTCCTTCAATTGGGAATAGTAGGCATTTCATACTCTTCATTAATGATTTCAATAGAAAAACATGGGTGTTCTTCATGTCATAAAAATTAGATGTTTTTGGGATATTTAAATAGTTTAAATATTTGGTTAAGTTCCAATGTGGACACTTCATAAAAGTGTTGATAATCGATAAAGGTGGTGAATATGTTTCTAATGAATTTTTATTTTTTTTATGAAACAAATGGAATTAGGAACAACTCACTACAAGGTATACATCACAAAAATGTGTTGGCAAGAGACACTGCTTCACATTGATAAGTGTTGTCATTGATGGCAACTAAGATCATCCCAATCATCTACATAACACAATTTGTTCATACCAGAAGTCAGAATCAGAATTTGTCTAAGTCTGGGCAATTAGGAACAAAGTAGTAATAGAGTCCAGTATCTTGGTCCATATCTCTCTGGTGGAAAGGCATGGTTTGTTGCAGATCTAAGGTAGTTGAAAGCATTATTAAGACACTCTAAATCAAGAGTTTTTTCCTCCGGTGATGAAGGACTCAAAAGATACTAGATTCTGAGTATCAAGTTTTAGTTTGACAGAACAAACAATAGAAGAACAGGCTGACCTTGTGAATGATCTTAATTCCGGATGTATACAAGTTGTTTATTAGGCAATTGGTGATGATCAGTGATGGTAGTCATTATGATTGATGATTTGCGAGTGAAAGTTTTGGTCCACATCTCATATTATGTATAGATCTAGCCGTCTGAGCAGAGTACTCAACAAAGTTCTAAATGTTTTTGAAGCCAACTAATAAAATAATTGTAGATCATGTTACGGATATATATAGCTGATGGAATTGGATGATTTAGTCTGTGTGGTGTGCGAATAAGATGTATGTGAGAAAAGTAGAAATCTAAGGTGCGAAAGAAGGCAGAGTAGTAAGAAAAAGTAGAGCAAAGATGAAATGTGTAAGATCAGTTTTTGTACTTAACCGAAACTGAAACTCTTGCATGGGTAGATGCTATTCATCAGTTCAAAATCTCTATTATTCTCTTGTAATATTTCTATAGGTAGTGAGCCTCTATTTGAGCAATGAGCTCTGGGTAGTGAGCCCGAATGCATGTGCATTCCCCATTGTAATACTTTTAATCGAGTATATCTTTGTGGGTTAACCCCCACCATGGTTTTTTCTTTAGCCAGGTTTCCACATCAAAAATATTGGTGTCAAATGTGCTATTTATGTTTCTGCTCATGTGTTATTTGATTGATGTTGAAAAGTTTATATTATTGATTTGATTATAAGTTATAAAGGAAGATTAAAGGTAGAAAAGTTTAAATTGTGGAACAACTGATTCACCCCCCCTCTCAGTTGTTTGGACCTAATCTAACAATTGGTATTAGAGCAAGGTTCCTTTGAAAAGCCTAACAACTTGAGGAAAAGATCTTGGAAGAAGATTTAAATGGGTTCACTCAAAGATCAACTTCAGTTGGCCCTAGAAGAGCTTGTTCACTCTAAAGAAGAAATTAGTAATCTAAGAGGTGAACTTAAAGATGCTGATGATACCTTTGAAATGCTAAAATAAAAATTAAAGAAATCTATGCAAGGGAAAAATGAGCTACTTCTGCAACTATCTAGTTTACTTGAACAAAATGGCATGAATGAAGCTTTGGAAGGAAAGACAAAGGAATGTGAGAAGCTATCAAAAGAAGTTGTTGTTCTAAAAATTGAAATGGAATCTAGGGTAACGAGGCAAACCAAAGAAAGTGAAGGTAGGAAGAAAATTGAAGAAGATCTTAATCAAAAACTAAAAGAAAGAACTAAAGAATGTTACAAATTAGATAGAATAGCTGGTCACCTAGAGTCTGATCTACAAGAAAGTAGAGAGAATGAGAGAGAACTTGAAAGGAAAATTGTCATTCTCAGACATGACCTAGAAGTTGCAAATGAATATAAAGAGAAGTTCAAGATAAGCTCAACTAAACTTGAAGCACTACTTGAAGGACATAAAAAGGCTGATGACAAGCATGGTCTTGGATATGAAAAGGGTGAAAGCTCTGGATCTAGACAAAGAAATCTTCAACCAAGGAATGGGAGAAATAGAACTAGAAAACCTCTGATAAGACAGCCTAATGCTCAAAGATATCCATCATTCAATGGAAATTATTTCAATTGTAATAAATTTGGTCATAAAGCTACTTAGTGCAGAAGTAGAGTAAATCAAAATGGTCCATCCTTCTCTAGTCAGTGCTTCAAGTGTAAGAGATATGGTCATAGATCAAATGAATGTAGAAGTATGATAATGAATAATGCTAACAATAGAGGAATTGGCAATTCTTTCAATGGTTATTGTTTTGCTTGCAATGGGTTTGGACACATGGCTAAACAGTGCAGGTCAAGAAGAAATCAAGTTCATAAGCAGGGAAATGTTGTGTGCTTTAATTGCAATAAATATGGTCATATTGCAAGATTCTGTAGAAGTAAAAATAATGGAAGAAGAGGTCCAGTAAATAGAAAACCAGATGAGCAAAGACAAGACAAAGGCAAAGAAAAAATTGATGTGAATGAGACTCAGAAAGAAACAAACAAGATATGGGTCAAGAAAACAATTATGAATAAAAATAATGGATCCACACTAGAATCCGGTGCTAAAAATTCCTCCAGGAATTGATTTGGGAGCCTTAGCTTAGGGGGAGCATCATTGTAAATTAAATTCCCCAGCCAGTAGTTGAGTACCTAGATCTGGCACAATGAGAAAAGGTACCTTGAATTGATTCAAAACATTTGGAAGGATTTCCAGAAGAAAGGAAGTGATTATGGAAAATTGCAATGATACATGAAAGTCTATTAAAAAATAGAGCAACCGGATGTACTAGGGTAGAGCATTTATTACTAAGGAAAATTAGGTGATGTGAAGCTTAAAAAGGTCATTCATTCCTCATTTGAAACACTTTGCATCAGGAGAAAACAAGAAGAAAGAAGTGGATGAGCTTAGAGCTAAGAATTCTCAATATTTGGAAGCGAGAAAAGGATTTCCAAGCAAAAACCCTAATTTGCGTAACAAGGTATTTTCTATTTTTCTATGAAATCTCTTGAGTTCTCAATTTCTGCAAATGGCTACACCTCTAGTTGTTGATGTAACTGAAAGGCCCTGACTAATATATAAGAAGCATCCACACAAATCAGTTGAATTTGAACCATTGGGCACATTCTTTGAGACTCCACATGGTGTACTACATGTTGAGGATATTAGGGCATACATCCACTATAACATGGATGAATTTGGAAACCTGAAACTCTTGGATTTGCTTAAGAACTACTTAATGGATGATAGCCACAAATTAAAATTGGAGTACAAAGCCCTAGAAAGCAAACATTTTCTGCAAGTCATTAGGTTTCTGATATTTGATGAAAATGAATGGGTTCAATACATCTTAATCCGAATACATGATTAGTTCATATGGCTATTGAAACAATTCAAGATTACAAAGGATGTTATCAAGATTGTAACTAGGCTAAACTCCTCCGGTGGATTACCCATGCTAAAGGTTGTGAAAAACCAGATAGTGACCGATGCTACTAGTGCTAAGTTTGACAAAAGGGCAATGACCATCAATGATATCATAAAACCAGATGTTAAATTTTCCTCCATGGTAATTGGGTACAAGATTTACCACTCCAGCAGAGAAAATTCTATCTCCGAAACTGCAATGTATGTAGCCTATCAAATGTTAAAATTAAATGTTGATTATGATCTTTGTGAACTACTACAAAATTAGTTGATTGAGAATCTAAGTAAAATAAAGAAAGATAAGAAAAATACCTTCAAATATGGTTCCTTGATTATATTCTTGTTCTTCTATTTTATGAATGAAGTACCTAGAATTCAAGGTGTACATTGGACAACTGATAGACTGGTAGCATGGCAAATAAGAGATCACCTTCTCAGCCTTGGTGACTTCTAATCCCAAAAGACTACCATTTGGGGCTACTGAGCAGACTACAGAAGAAAAAGTAGAAAGTGATCCGGTAGTTGCTCTGGAAGTCCCACCAAGCTCCTCAAGGAAGATAAGGAGTTCTGTAACTCTTGCTGAACAATTCAAGTCCACTTCCACTAAGAAGTCGGAAGCCACTCTATCCAGTGATGGAGGGAAAAGAAAGAAAACCAAGGCCATAAGAACCCACAAGAGCACAAAAGGTAATGAGGAGACAAAGACAGATGAAGAAGTGAAAGAAATATGATCCAAGAAAGCTAGAACTTTAAATATTTCTGAAGACCAGCCTTCCAGAAGCAATAAAGCTAGTAAAAAGCAAGTAACTGGTAAGGTCGCTATGACTATTGATGAAATTGTAAAAACAATCACTGTTCATGGAAATTTAAAGCCTATCAAAGTTTACTATTATAATTTTGATCAAGAAAATAAGAAAATTTTGGAAGATGCCATCATCATATATTTGAATAAATTCAATAGAGCCCTATTGGAAATTTTACAAGAACTTCCTAAAAGTTTAAGGAAAGTACTGGAAATGAGGAAAGAAGTAGCTAAGGATAAAGACATAGAACTCAGAGAGTATGTTCTCTCCACTTTGTGTCCTGTGATGACTAGAAGAGAAGCAGATAAAATCCTCAGAGAAGTTAAAGATAAATTTAGAAGTAAGGTCCAGATGAACAAACTAATGCTTGGTGAAACTGAGGAAATTGCAAAAGAAATAGAAGAAATCTTGAGAAAGGCTTTAGACAAAGACAAATATTATATTATTTCAGAGAAACAAGTAGAAGAAGTCAATCCTCTAGTTCTAGAACATAAAGATCTAGAAGAACATAATTACAAAAGAATTGATGACCAAGGTGTTAATTTAGATCCTTCGGAGTTAGCCTATGAATAGACTAATGTTGGATTTTCAGATCTGAATGTTGGAGAAGTCCAGGAAGAGGAACAAGTTAATCAGGAGGACATAGATATGATAGACAAAATAGTTGATGCAAGAGTAACTCCTCCACCTGATCATTCTAGAAAAGAAGAGGATATTGCTACTACACAGAGCCATCTGAATCAGGTAGCAAGTGGTGAACAAATAGGAAAGAGTTCCTTTGCAGAGAACACAGAGAAAGGTAAAACAAAGAAAGAGGAGGAAAAAGGAAAGAAAGACAAAGCAGAAGCAGATGGTGCAAATGTTGAAGCACCTAAAGCAGATAGTAAGAAATTTGATGAACAAAAGGATGGTTCAAAAATTGTTGTAAGAGACACTGCAGATGCAGTGAAAAATCTTCTTGAAAAAGGGATGATTGAGCTTGATGAGCCTGAACTACTCCAAGGATTAACCAATCCAGATGCTCTCTCTCTAATTCAATTGATGAAAATAGCATCATTCACCCAGGTAAAGGCTAGAGAAAAGATGTTAAAGTTCCACATGGAGGACAATGAGCTACCAGTTTACCAGAAGAGTCCATCTGATTCCCCCTCCGGACATCTGAAAAATCTTGTAAGTGCTATAAATACTCATTTTGAGTCCTTTGAGAAGTCTGCAGAGACAAAAGTTACAAATGAGTTTTTAGATAAGAGATTTAGTGAACTTAAGAGTCTAATAGGGTATGATAGGACTATACTTTCTATCAGTATAAAGAGTGTTCAAAATACTCTAAGTGATGGAAGTGATGTATATAAATTTTGTTTATTCTGGCCTAAAGTAAGTGAGGATATTGAAAAGAAGATAAAGGAACAAGAACTGAAATTGTCAAATCTATCCAATAATTTTGATCCTCTAACTATTTCACCCATAAGTCAGGAATGTCAAGTAATTAGCTTGACTGATGAGATAAAGAGACTTGTTAAAGAAAAAGGCAACATTATGAAGAGAATGTGTGAGCTCTGGGGATTGATTACCCCTAACTTAGAGACAATGTATAATGCCTTATCTGAAGCTCAGACTGCAATTCAGACTAGTGATCTATCAGATCTATCAAAGGCAGAAGCATATTCATTTTTGTTGAGTGGGCACATCTCAATCTTAGATGGAATGAAGAGTACTTGGGCCTCTGAACTTGTGCAAATAAAAAACCAGCTTTGTAGACATTCTCAAGTTCATGTGAATAGAACTTAATGATTACTTGTACATATGCAGCATTATACATAGAATTTTTGGAGAATTTTGACTTGCAGACCCCACCCTTTGCCATTGATGTCAAAGGGGGAGTGAAGAGCAATGAAAAATGAAGAATCCAACAAAGGGGGACCTTTGAAACTAATAGAGAAGAACAAGTGTACAGAGTAAGGGGGAGCTACATTAGACACTTAGTCATTTTTCACTAAGTGTTGCCATCAATGCCAAAGGGGGAGATTGTTGGCAAGAGACAATGCTTTGCATTGATAAGTGTTGTCATTGATGGCAACTAAGATCATCCCAATCATCCGCATAACATAATTTGTTCATAGCAGAAGTCAGAATTAGAATTTTTCTAAGTCCAAGCAGTTAGGAACAGAGTGGTAATAGGGTCTGGTATCTTGGTCTGGATCTCTCTGGTGGAAAGGCATGGTTTGTTACAGATCTAAGGTAGTTGAAAGCATTTTCAAGACACTCTAAATCTAGAGTTTTGTCCTTCGATGATGAAGGACTCAAAAGATACTAGCTTATGAGTATCAGGTTTCAGTTTGATAGAACAAATAGTAGAAGAACAGGCTGACCTTGTGAATGATCTTAATTCTGGATATACAAAAGTTGTTTATTGGGCAATTGGTGATGATCAGTGATGGTAGCTGACATGATTGATGATTTGTGAGTGAAATTTTTGGTCTGCATCTCATATTATGTATAGATCTAGCCAACAAAGCAGAGTACTCAACAAAGTTCTAAATGTTTTTGAAGTCGACTCATAAAATAATTGTAGATCATGTTGCAGATATATATAGCTGATGGAATTGGATGATTTAGTGTGTGTGGTGTGTGAATATAGTGTATGTGAGAAAAGTAGAAATCTAAGGTGCGAATGAAGGCAGAGCAGTAAGAAGAAGCAGAGCAAAGATGAAATGTGTAAGATTAGTTTTTGAACTTAACTGAAACTAAAACTCTTGCATGGGTAGATGTTATTCCTTAGTTCAAAATCTCTATTATTCTCTTGTAATATTTCTGTAGGCAGTGAGACTCCATTTGAGCAGTGAACCTAAATGCATGTACATTCCCCATTGTAATACTTTTAATAGAGTATAATCTTTGTGGGTTAACCCCCGCCGTGGTTTTTCCCTTAGCTAGGTTTCCACATCAAAAATCTTGGTGTCAAATGTGCTATTTATGTTTTTCCTCATGTGTTATTTGATTGATGTTGAAAATTTTATATTATTTATTTGATTATAAGTTATAAAGGAAGATTGAAGGTAGAAAAGTTTAAGTTGTGGAACTAATTCACCCCTCCTCTCAGTTGTTCGAACCTAATCCAACAAAATGGTGTTATTGAAAGGAAGAATGAAACAATTATGGAGGTGATAAGAAGCATGATGAAAGAAAAATATTTATCAAATTAGTTTTGGTTTGAATTTATATCTTGTGTAGTGTATATATTTTGAATTCTTTCCCTACAAAGAGTGTAAAAGATAAAGCATCACAAGAAGCATGAGGTAAGAAGAAATATAGTATTTCTCATTTGAAGGTGTCTTGGTACATTAAATGTGCAAATGTTTTTTATTATGGTAAGAAGGGATTTTGAAAGGGCCCATGCCCTTGTACAAAAGAACAGATATAACAATGACTCCCAACAAGACAAAATAGAACCACCAACAAACAAACAACACAACACAAGCAAAACAACTAGAAAACTAGATGAAGGGTCAAGCACCCCAAGCAAGCAACCAATTAAAAATCAAGGTGGTTTGAAACCAAATTGATCCAAGGAGCTTTGCATCTTGAACTTGGAATCCTTGCTCTCAAATCTCTTCTTCTTGGGAGAATTAGGAAAATCCAAAGGTCCACTAGCCCATTATCATATTGCACCTTCAACTTGTCCATAAAATTGAAATCCTTCTGTTGCTGCACCATCGTCAAAGGAGCCTTCATCATAGATTTTGGGTCCTCCTTCTCTAGGTACTTGTCTCCTTCAACACATCCTCATAAGTGGTTTTGCAAGCACTATCAGATGCTTGCTCCCTTTTCCTCCACATAGAATGGTTTATGTTGAATTTTGGGCAATTACATGTGCACATGTTATTAATGCAGAGATAAAATAGATGATAAAGGAGCCATATTTATTTTTTGGGGATATTGTGATCAATAAAAATCATATAACTTATATAATCTAATCATAAAAATAGTCATAATTAGTAAAGATGTAGAGTTTCTTGAAGATGAAGAATAGATTTTGAGTAAAAATTTATAATGGCAACAAAAATTTGAGTTACAAGACTCCAATGAAAATGTTATAAAACAAAATTAGCCACTTGTAGCAAGAAACAAATCTAATCAACTTCCATATTCTAGTAGTATCCCTATTCCATCTTCTTTCACTCCACCAAGTATAAGAAGAAGGGTCATTTTAATGGCCTCTTCAACAATGAATAAGATGATAAGTTTAAGGGAATTTTATGAGGTAATTGTTGTCACTTGGATTTGCACCATGTGTTGGAGAGGTTTAATAGTCTTCAACAATCTAATGAAACATTGAGATGACCTCCAGGTGTGGGACCCTGCAAGGAGGCCAAATCTCCAGAGAGAGGTTGTTTCCTTCGCTGAATAATAGATTCAGCTATTCCTAAGACTAAAATAAATCTATCCACCCTTTAGGAAAAGAGAAAGAGGGATAAAACCATAAATTAATGGAGGTGATACACTAGGTTTGAATATGGAACTCTCACTGAACTGAAAATGCACAAAATAAAGAAATACAGTTGATCAACTTACACAAATCTAGCTAATTCTAACAGAGGTAAGAAGCAGAACATAATTGTAAGGAACAAAGCATTCACATACAAATCAATCCTAATTTACACAATGCTAAAAAACAACATAAATAGGTAAAACACAATGTGTATTTCAACAAGAAGGCAAGGTTACAACAAAGGTCTTTGTTTAGAATGTAGAAGCATGAAAATATACAATTATTTTTCAACTATTTTTTCCAATAGTTTTCCAACAACATTACATCTTACAAATATGCATATATAGCATTTGAATTCCATTGACCTCAGTCATTTCTTAATAAATTCGCCCCATGGGCCTGTCAGAAAACATCCCTGCTAGAAGGGATGTTTGTCTGTACAAATCTCTTAGATCATGGAATAGGTGGGAGTTATTTTGCCTTCAATGCAAACAACTGATTCACTACCTACAACAATTAATGCAAAACTATCTACAATGGGGTGGTTGAGCAGATCAGATCTGCATTAATGGTAGATGAGGAAAATAAAAAATATTCTCCCTCCAAAATCCTTTTACACAGAGCTTTTACAATACTTTAAATATCTACATTCAGATATTAAAGTTTACAATATATTAAAATTCTCTATTTTTCCTTAATTTCTGCATATTTTAGCCCATATTTTGTCCTATCGGCAAAATTAAGCTATCACAAACCATTCTATTTTGCCTTTTGTATCTTCTGTTTTCAGTCATCAACTTTACTTGTTTCTGACTATGGTTTGTTTTATCTATTTTTGCCCTGTCAGCAAAAATCATCTTTTCTGAACTATCTTTGCTTTCCATTATCTTCTCTTTTGCATTGTCAACAAAATTATCAATCTTTGAACTATTTTTCTTGACTCCCTTTTGCCCTTGTCAGAAAAATCTACTTTTTTCAAACCATTCTTGGTTTTCTCTTTTGTATCACTTTTGCCTTATCTAAAAAATTGGCCACTGGTGAACTTTTCTTCATTCATATCTTTTTGCCTTTGTCAAAAAAATCCTATTTTACCAAACTTTGCTTTTGCTTCCTTTTTCCTCTCTATCAACAAAAATTCACTTTGCCGAACCATCTCTCCTTCTCTCTTTATCAACAATTTTGCTTTTGGCCAAACCATTCTTTGCTTACTCTTTTGCCTTATCAACAAAACTTGATTTTGGTGAACTTTTATTCTTTATGTTTTGCCTTATCAGCAAAAACATCCTTTCTTCAAACTTCACCGCTTTGGCCTTCTTCTTGCCTTATTAGAAAATCCTTCTATCGGTGAACTAAGGCAACTTTGAACGTTTGAGAAGTTCAGCCCTCTGCCAATTTTCTGATAAGGCCTAGCTTTACCTTTTCTTTACTTAGCCAATTTTTACTTTTTCTATTTTGCCTTATTAGAAAAAGTGGTCTTTTGTGAACCAGGCCCTCTTTGTTGGCAAAAACTCATCCTGTCGAACCTAGCTTGCTCTGCCAATGCTTCACTCTACTCTTCACCCTATCGAAAAAATACCAATCAGCGAACTCTTGGAATTCTAAACCATTAATGCCTTAGCTGATTTTCCTTCTATCATCTCTTTTATCCTTTTGTGAACATTACTCCCTTAGCCTCCTTTGTCGGCGATTTGCCCCATCGGTGAACTTGAAGATTTCTGAACTTTTGAAAAGTTTGCGATTTTATGATTTTACCGATAAGGCATCCTTATGGTTTTCTTTGCCTTAGTCATTTTCAAAAAAATTTCCCTTTGTCGAGAAAGTCCCAATTTCCTAAACTTTGCTTGTTTATTCCTTCTCTGTCAACGATTTGCCCTATCGGTGAATTGTAGAGACTTTGAACTTATGAAAAGTTCACTCTTTATGCACTTTGTCAACAAGCCTTTTCCTTCCTTCTTTTACCTTAGATGGATTTTGAAATGAAGCTCGCCCTCCTGCTGCTTAGTCAGAAAATCACCGAGTCGGTGAACTCAAGAAAAAGTGAACTTTTCACAAGTTCATAAAATCTAAATTTTGCTGATAAAGGGAGAAAGAGTCTTCATGCCTTAGCCATTTTTTGCTAGTTGAGGAAACTAGAATTTTGCCAATAAAGGCCAAAGGGGGGACAAAAATTAAGGCAAAAGCTTCAAATTTTCTAAGTTTTTTCTGGGTTTTTTGCAAGGATTCTCCATATGGATTTTTAGGGATTTTTGTAGAGATTTACATAGAAATTTGAAGGTTTTTAGGCTTACAGAGTTAAGTTCACAAGGGATTTCAACAATATTTTAAGTTGGGCTATTTGACTCTAGGCAGAGGAAAATAGGTCAATAGTAACCAAAGCACTCATGGTGATGATTTGATTTATAATTTTACATTATTTACTATAGTTGATTTGTTATGTTTTGAACAAGAAATTAAAAATAAAAATTGGTTGAAAGCCATAGATGAAAAAATTGATGCTATAGAGAAAAATCATACTTGGGATCTTGCAAATTTACCAATAGGAAAATATGTAATTGCTTTGAAGTGGGTATATAAGATCAAATTACATGTAGATAGGAATGTTGAGTAGCATAAATCAAGATTCGTTGTAAAAAAAATTTCATAGCAACTCAAAATGATTATAAGGAGACTTTTCCCCAAATGGCTAGACTAGTTATAGTAGAGTTGTCTTAGAAATAGTAGCTCAACATAAATGGAAAGTATATCAAATGGATATCGAATCTATATTTTTGAATGGTGTACTATAAGAAGATGTCTATGTGTTGTAGTCACTAGATTATGAAATTTTGAGTCAAGAACAGAAAGTTTATAGACCGAGGTTCAAGCCTTGTATTGACTCAAGCAATCTCCAAAATCATTGTATAGAAGAATTGATTCTTATTTATGAAGAATATCTTTAGAAAAAGTAGCAACAACTCACACTATACATCAAAATACATGATTAAGCTTATATTTTGATAGTGTGCTTAAATATGTTGATTATTTGATATTATGGGTGTCAATTAATTTATTCAAATTAGATTTGAATGAAAGGAAGCAAGGTGTGTGGAAACACTTCCTACACTAATCTAATGAGGAAAGACTTATGCAAATTTTTTTTTTTTTTTCAATTAAAAATACGAAATACACATTAATAGAGAGATAAAACAAACATTCAAATGCAAGAGCAATGCCAATGACACAAGATATATGTGGGGAAAACTCTTTCGAGTGAAAAACCCCACTCCAAAACCTACACAATGTATTATCAAATCAAAGGTAGATTACAATACATTTGCAATATAAGTTCTTCCAGGAGTTCCCAAATGTCAATTCTAGAGTAATTTTAATAGCATAATGATACCTGCAAATGAACTATACAACTCCAACTCCAAACACCTATATATATAAAGAAGTACTATGGATGGAGGTAGCTTCTAGAGCAAGTCAACAAAAGAATCTCATCCAAATCCATAAGGCCCAATTTCGAAGGCCATAAAACATGCAAGTGACACTTATCATAGATTCTCTTTCATTCCTTACAACCCCCATACTTGGGCACCTCAAATTTTCCCAAAATAGGTAGGACAAATGCTCTTACATTTTTATAAAATCTATCATATATGACAACACTTACAACAGTAAGAGAATCTGTCATAACTGACTATTAATAAATGTTTCTCTTACAACTTGTCATAGTCAAACTTGGGCGCCTACCTTCTCCATGCAAAGATGCTTCTTGACACTTGTCACACCTATTATAGAATCTTCTATTTTGGCTCTTACATGTCATAAATCTTGTCATACCTCTTACGCATCATAGACCTCTTACAAGACCCAAAAGATGCTGACACATGGCCAAATACCTCTACCACAAAATGGGATGCCTAAATCTTCAAATGTTGACTTGACCATCCAAGTTAACTTCCGAGTGGGATAACATGTTAACATGCCACCTCACAATAAGTGACAAAACCGGATGACCAACATTAAATACAATTTAGACAAATAAATAAATATACAATTAAATAATAAATGCTAGGAAATTGCAAAGGTTGAGACACCTTAACTCCCAACATTGAAGAAAGAATTTGAAAAGGATAATTTGGGTTTAATGATTTTTTGTTTCATATAGAATTAGGTCAATTAGATGATGGAAATTTATCTATCAATTAAAATATGCCCATGGTATCTTGAATAGGTTTAGAATCATACATTATAGGATAACAATGACACTAGTTGCCATAGGATTGAAATTGAGCAAAGAAGATAAGGGATCTGATGTAGATACAACTTTATACAAAAGGATTGTTGATAGTTTTATGTACCTAACAACTATAAGACTTGATATCATGTATGGAGTGAGCTTTCAAGGTTCATGGAGTCACCAAATGATTCTCACTATCTAAAGCTAATTGAAAAATCTTGACATACAGTAATGACAGTAAAAGTTATGGTATTTTATACTCTACATATGATAAATTTGAGATAATTGGTTACATAGATAGTGATTGGGTAAGTAAAATTGATAAAATAAAGTGTACCTCTAAATACATATTTTATCTTGGTTAAGAAGCAGTGTCAATGGGCTTTTAGAAACAACCCACTATAATTCTTTTTATAGCAGAAGTAGACTATGTATTGGCTACATCAATGACATGTCAAGTAGTATGAATGAGAATAATGCTATTGTATTTGAAACAAGAGAAAGAAGAACCAACAAAAATGTTTTGTGACAATAATTTAGCAATAGCTTTATCAAAAATCTTGATTTTCAGAAAAGGAGTAAGAATATTGATATAAGATATCACTTCATTAGATAATTGGTCTGCAATAATGATGAAATATATCGAGTCTTGCAAGTTAGTAGATCAATTTACAAACATATTTATAAAATAATTATCAAAATAAGATTTCACAAGATTAACTAAAAAATCTCTGAGTAATCAACTTGAGATCATTTAATGCATAACCATGTTTGGGTCAAGATTAAGAGAGGGTGTTATAAATATAAACTTGTCCATAAAGGTTTTTATTGTACAAATGTATTAATGAGGATAGATTACAAGTCACATGTCAAGTTAAGTTAGAAAGTTGGAGTACAAGTGAAGTTAAGAATTTGGAGCACAAGCCAATACTACAAGTCATATCATAGAGTACAAGTCATGATCACACAACAATATTTCATCATTTTGTTGTTGTTATGTACACACTCTTGGACTTCTATTTGTTCCATCAAACTGCTATTAGAGTGAGGTCATCAAATTAGTATTAGAGTGAGGTCATGAAATCTATCAGAGAATGTTATATTTTTTTTAGAGAAATGAAATGTCCTTCCCCAAATTGGGAATACATTTAGTATTAAGGAGATATCCAAAAAAAATATCCTTTTGGCTTGGGATGCAAAACCATCAACTTACTTTGGACAATCTCACAAGAAGAATTTTATTAGACCTAATTGGGAGCTCTTTGCCAGCAAAATGAAGAAAATGTAAATCATCTCTTTATTAGTTGCAAGTATGTTAGGAATGTATGGACATATCTTATTAGTAAAATTTGACCTACTCTTCAAGCTCTCACCTCTTTTTAAGAAGCTATTAATCTTTCTTAAAAAATTCATACTGAATATAAAGATATGAATTTTCTAATTGGTGCTGAAATTCTTCTCCCTAGATATATACTTTTAGGTGATATAAAAATCCAAAAGAACTCTCAAATTTTTAGAGAAAAGAAAACTTCTCCATGGGCATCTATAATATCAATATATATTATTCTCAAAGAATCTACAAGTTAGAATACAAAGTGTATAAAAGGAAAAAAAGAAAGCAAATGACAACTTATGATCAAATAATAATGTCTTTATCCTTTACTTCAATAGTGCATCCAAAAGAGATCTCAGTGTTGTGGGAAGTCGAGATGTGATCACCTTCAATCGTAAAATAATTCTAAAATTTTCTTTGGGTCTTAGAAAAGCTACAAATAATATTATAGAGGATCGAGATTTAAATATGGCCTACCATTGGTTAAAAAAAGAATTGAACTATTCTTAAACATCACCTAGTTCAATGATCAAAGATAAATTTTGATCAATAAAAATAATACAACTATTTACCATTTTTTGATGTAAATGGAGTGTAAAATTATTATTAACTATTTGACAATTAAAAATGATAATGTAAATATGTATTCAAGAAATAATTAACACACATTTTATTTTAGGGTTTGTCTTTTCTAAATGTTGGTGTCAGTTTGTGTCTCCTTAATGTCATATTAGACTTCATTCTAAAGTAGAATTTGGCATTACTTTTTGACATTTATTGTGGCGCCTTCTAGGCTACCACATATGTTGGTGTTTTTTACCCATTATAAATGTCCTCAGCCTTCCACAACTCCATAGTTGCTAATGGAGTTGAAGATTTGGTAGTGCATGACAATGACTTCTTCACTTAAGCATCCTAGGAAGTTTTTACCCAACGTGTTCCATGAGGTATGTCTAGTGAAATGCCTCCAAATTTTGTTCTTTCCATTCCAAAGTTTGATAGTGTATACCACTAGATAAAAAATTCTATTTTGATAGGGTATTTTGAGTGGAGCCCCCCCTTAAAAGCATGCTCAAAGAATGAGTGGAAAAGGCTTGGGTCCCACACAAGATTTGCCTTGATGCTATGCAAAACCTTACCAAGGGTTTCTTTATTTTTCATTATGCTAAGGCTAGCAATGTTGAGGCTATCATTAAGCATGGTCCCTAGTTTTTTGATGCATCATTGTTAGTCTTCGTACCCTAGACTCAAGACTTCACCATTTCTAACAAGAAATCTCTCTATGTCCCTATCTAGGTGGAGTTTCTTGGGTTTCTTTTGTCATGCTCAAATTTCCTAATCAAGATGACCTCTTCCTTAGGTAATGTCATTTGTGTCAAACTTGACAAGTTTATTTAAGCTCAACCCTAGAAGAGGGTTTGTGTTGAAGTTGAGCTCTCCAAATATTTAAAGGAGATAATTTTTTATACAAATTGGCCAAATGAGACACACTCAATGTGTCATCTATTCAAACTTTCCTAATACATGCTATTATTGTCAATATTTTGAGCATAAGATTCGGGAGTTCCCTCTGACTACTTGTAACAAACCTGCCACTCAACCAACTATTGATAATCCTGTTACAAAAAAAGAGGATGGATGGTTAACCGTGGTTAGTTGTAAAGCTAATAATAATAGCAACGGTAGGGACCCACCTAAGTCCCCTTCTAGAAAAGGTGTCTAGAGATAAAGAGAACTCAAGGAGGTATGGTTTTAAAAGCACAAGACCTAGGAAAATATATTATTCATCTTCATGGAGAGATGTCTAGGGAGGTGAATAAGCCAAAATTCACCAAAGTTATATTGGTGACATTAGTATTATATTCTCAAGTAGATGCCACTACCCATTTCACTTCATCACCCTAGGCAATTAGAAGAGAGTGAATATGTGCCAAAGAAATGGTGGCCCAACCAACCTTTCATTTGAATAGGTAGTTTTTATTCAAAAGAGGATGTTTTGTAGAATAGATATATTTCATCTCTTAATGAGCTAAGTATTGAGGATACGACCCTTGACACCTTCTCATGAATTTAATATCCTAGAATGCTTGAGGTTTGATGGACCTCCCAAGGAAGTATTTTTTTGTGACACTCGATAAATATTTATAGGTCCAAACATTCTCTATTTATAAGAAGTTAAGATTTCTAGTTTTTAACTTTTTTCTACATACCATGTCATCTGAATCACCAGTCATTTTTGTGTGGAAATCATTAAATGGTTCATGGTGGAGTTGTCACCTTTCTCTCTCCTAAGTGGAATCAACATTTAGTTGACTAAGGATGTGATCCACCAACTGAGTGTTGGGGGTTCTTTTCAACATTAATAATCATTTTTATGGTGTTATTAATGCTTATTCCTTGAATGATGTTGTTGAATAATTTATCCTTTAGAGATGGATCACATATTCCATGCTTGCCACCTCCTGGGTTCTATGTGGAAATTTTAATATCATTTTGATAGCCTATGATAGATTTGGAGCTTTATGTATGAGATGGATAGCTAGTGAAAGAGAGGCCTAGTACCACATGAATAGTAAAATGGGTATTTTTAATCCCAATCTTGGTTGTTGCCATGATCATATTGTTGCAAATATGTGCCGAAGTGGTGTTGTCATTGATGTCAACATATCCTTATTGCCATTGGTGTTAACTGTATCCTATTACTATATGTATTAGAGACCAGATTGTTGAGGATATTGAGAAAATTATTGACAATCAATGCATGCAGACCATATGGTTGTGTAGAGGATTGTCAGAGGTTGCTCCAGTTAAGAATTGAGAAGTCCGCATGAAGATTTGAAGAAGTTATTTTACAGTATTCAGAAGAGACAGTATGACAGTAAGCTGGTCCAAATTGCTCCACAGTGTAATATTATGGTCTGTGAATCTAAAGACATGTCTAGGAAGTCAGTGTGTATCATCAACTCCAGTGGTTCATGGTTTGGAGGTCCGCAAGCTATCTTTCTAGTTTGACAGTCATGGCAGATAGTGTTCTTGAGGTTCTGGAGGAAGATACAAATGATTCTGGTAATTTGATTTGGAGTGAATGTTATTGGTGAATTCAATGTGCTTGTGGATGACTCTGGATTGTGTGGCTACTGTGTTGGAGGTCGGCATTGAAGTTTGAGCTTATTGATTGAAGATTTCTTCTTTGAGGTTGATGTTCTTCCCAGTCTTGGCCGACTGGATGTTCTTGGCATGATGCAGATGATCTAAAGAGCATTTTATGAAGCATGGTATGTTAATGGAGGAAGTTTCAAGTCTCAGCTATGTTTGGCCGACAGTGTAAAGATCCACGTTAAGTTTAGCTGACCTTGTTGATCATTCCAAGGTTGATGAAGTGTATAAATATTTGTTGAAGAGTTGTGGAAAATTATCCTTGTATGAAATGAATTAAATCCAAAGAAAGGATCAAAAGCAGAGAAGAGAAGAAGAGGAGCAAATAGAGCATAGATTGAAGAGTTAGTAAAGAAGAGTTTGAAGATAGGAGGACAAGTTTTTGTGTGAACCTTCAAAGGGATTGATTCAGGCATGAATGTAGATGCTATTTTTCAGTTCATTATCTTTGTGTAAATCATAACTTCTTATAGGCAGTGAGCATCCTCTTGAATAGTGAGCTTTGGGCAGTGCGCCCGAATGCATGTGCCTTCTATTTTCTTTAGTACTTTTAATAGGGTATGTATTTTGTGGGTTAACCCCCACCGTAGTTTTTCCCTTAACTAGGTTTTCCACGTCAAAATTTTGGTGTTGTGTGTTCTTGTTGTTTCTGCTCATGTGTTGATTTATGCTTAAATGTTTACATCATTAATCTGGTTAAGTAAGAAGATTTAAAAGTTTAGAAAAGGCTAAAGTTTAGGGACAACTGATTCACCCCCTCTCTCAGTTGTCCGGACTAATTCCAATAATTGGTATCAGAGCAAGGTTCCTCTAGAAAAAGCTTAACCGCTCAAGGAGATCTAGGATGTCAACTTACAAAAAGGATAGTCTAAGATTCGATGGAACAAATTACTCTATTTGGAAGAGTCGTATGGAATGCCATTTACAATGCATGGGTGATGCTTATTGGTTAATAACCAAAGATAAGTATGAACCTCCGGAGAAAGGTCCTTTGTCATGCCCACATTTCCCATGCGGTCATGACACACAACACATGTGTCATGTCCACATTTGTCATGTGGTCATGACATGGATTACTAAAAACTTTTTCGCATGTCCCTAGGAACCCCCTGGCACGCATCAGCATGCTCGGTGGAAATACGCATAAGGCGTAAACATGCCATTCATACTCAGGGAAGTGCGTCTAACTATGCAATCCCCTATGTGGTGAAAGGCGTCTAGGGGGTATGTGACGTAATGTGCGCCGCTTCTAGGGTTAGAACGGAGTTAATTTGAACCCCAAGTTTCCTAGGTGAAAGAGATGAATTCAACTAATTCAAAACCAAGCCCTAACTCTAATGCATAAATGAAATCAAATAAATAAAATACAAAATTAGTGGCATGATGGTCACATGATAAGATGGAGTGATTAAATAGATGTCACAAAAATGCCATTAAAATAAAACCCTAAATTCTGAGAAAATTTGGCAGTATAACGCGTTTTCAACATTTGAAATAAATAATTTTAAAAATAATTTCCCCATGAAATAATTAAAGTAACAATTAAATAAATGAAGCATAAGAACAAATTTAAATAATTCTAAGGTTCCAATATAAAATTTACCACTCACAAAAATATAAAACTCGGACTTAAATAAATGACCATAATAAAATTCAATAAATAAGTCCTTTAATAAATATAATTGCAACAATTATATTTATTAAATAACTCAAGTTAAGAAGATTAAAAGAGGGAAAATTAAAACATCCCTTCCCGTAATAAAATCAATTAAATAAAAAAAAATTCAATTAAAAGATTTCCCCAATAAAATTAAATTAAAGCCCCACTAGAAAACTACTAAGGGTGTCCAAATTAAATAATAGGCAAAGGGATAGAGAATCCCAATAAATCAAAAATTCCATTCCATTAAAATAAATCCCACAAGGAAATAAATAATCCAAACCCCAAAAGAATTTTTTAAATCAACTTAAATGAAAACACTAGGGAATACAAAATAAATCCAAAAGGAAAAAAAAAATAATCAACAAAAAGTAAAAGAGAGGGAAAATTAGAATTCCTGTGCACATGGGAGAAATAAAAGAAATAAATAAAATAACTCTTCTAATTTCCCTCTCATCCTCCATCTAAGCCTTATTCTAATATTTTATTAGTTTTCTAAAAGAGATAGCCCTAATCTTATTTTATTGTTTTCCTTAAGGCTAACCCTACCTTATCTCTCTCTTTCCATTCTTTCCTTCTCATCACTTTGTTCTCTTCTCTCTTGTCTTCACCATTTTTGATTGTAGGAAGGGTTGCTGCTAGGAATGGCTGCCAAGATAATACCTCATACAAAGATATATAGTTTTTTCGTATATAAACATGGTATCCTTCTTACACACACACACACACACACACACACACACACACACACACACACACACACACATAAGTAACATCATACAGAAATGCAGAGTAGCCAACAAATGACAGGTAGCAAGCATTAGGGAGGGCGTCTGAAGAGGGGCGGTGGTCTTCAAGTGGCGCCATTGATGCAAGAGGACGCTGTTGTTTTTTCTTTGTTTAAGTTCAAAAGGATTGGTGTGGGAAGCGGGGTTCGACCCCCCGCCCCCTCCCCACACCCTACCTAAATCCAGTGATGTCGTGGCTGTGTGGGGTGGTGGTTTTAGGGTTGCCGACCACACAGTCACGACTACCTTTTTTTATTAAGAAGAAACTAATCCCTAAGTGATACTAGGGTCAGCACTGTATTTAATGATCTCTTTTTTAATCTCTCGGGTAGATTATAATATATGCTATTCAATTTTTATTATGCTTAAATCAATTTTCATCTATATATATATATACAATTACATAAACCCTATGTTGCACAGTTATAAGATTAAGTTAAAATTATATTAAACATAAATATATATATGCATATATACATATTTTGTATATATATATATATATATATATATATATATATATGTATATATTATATGATATATATACAGTCTTTTAAATTATTTAACTAAAATAGTGAGCTAAATTTATGCTAAAATAATATATACATGTTATACCAATAGGCACAATAACAAAATTTAAATAACTCAAAACCCATATTGAGGAGAGTTTTTTTTTTAAAAACTATATTTTTGTTTACAGCTAAGAAATTATGCCAGTCATATAAATTTTCTTAAAACAGTAAGCACTAAGAGAGGATCTAATTTTTCTAAGAATCACAATAACAGTTCTCTTTAGAATAAAGTGACAGCATCTATATCTTTTTTTTTTGGAGCATACAATAAATTTGTACGGCATTATCTCACTCTTTTTTTTTGTTTAAAATACAGCCAATACTAAAATAGAAATAACATTTAATATTGAATAGCAAGAATATTTTCTTTCGTCCATTTTTCATAACCATATAGGCACAAACAACAACATAATGAATGTATTTTGAAATCACTAAAATACGATTTTCACATTGAAATTTCTTTTCCACAACAAGTATATGGAGAGTGTAATAAAATTTACAACTAAAATAATAAGGCCTCCAAGGTCATGGCTCACAAAAATCAGCCAACTCAAATAATGCAACAAAACTAAAATGGACTTCTCTAAAGCTCCATAACTTCAACAAAACCTGCAATGCATAAAAACACAAAAGGGGGAAACCAAGCCACGAAGGAAAGCCCTCCTCCCTACCCTAGACCTGCAAGTGGGTCACCCTCGAGCTAGGGAGGTAGGATTCACACGGTTACACCCACACACCACAACAAATGAAATTTTCCAAACACACAAAGAATACTCCCAAGCATTTGCACAATACTAAACTCATGAAAATTAGTTTGATGGAGGTAAAGGAGTGGACCCCTCAACTCAAGAGGTCACTCCATGATCTCAAAATCACCAAGTCTCAAGGCCTCAAGCCACAACCACATAATACATATCTCTAAATAACTCAAAAAAAAAAACTATCATGGCAATCTTGCCATAAAAAATGTTGTCAACACCATAGAAAATCCCTCAAGGCTATAAGTAGCACAATAATAAAGAGGTGACCTCAAGAAGGTTCACTCTCCCCCACCCCATACAAGTTGAGCCTTACCTCCAAATGGAGATGCTCTCACCAAACTCCCAACCCACACAAAATGAAAACAACCATCAACATAAAACCACAAACATAACATAAATGAAATATACAAGGGAAAATGGCCACAGCCATAGAACTTACCTTCAAAATCCCTAACAATGGAAGAATGTTTGGTGAAGAGCTCCAAGCTTCTCTAACTCCCCAAAAAGGAACTCCAAGAATAGAAAAAAAATGTAAAATGCAAGAACCCCACATTCCTCTTCAAGAGGAGATAATATAGGCCTTCCAATTTGGCCTTGAGGAATGAGAAGGTGACACTTGTCACCTTCTCCTTCCTCCCCCCATGCTGCTTGCAAGGGAGAGGAAGTGTGAGGGTGACAATTGCCACCCTCCAATTCCATTCCAATCCTCACCTTATCCACTTGTGCTCTCACAAATGTGTGAGAGACCAAGTGGTGAGGTGGCAATTCCCTTCAAGCCTCCATGAGGATAAGGGATGCCATATGGCATCCTCTTATTCTCCAAGAGAGCCATCTCCCTCCAATATGCTCTCACACATGTGTGAGAGTCTTGGAGGGGGATCCCACACACTTGGGGGTCTCGAAGACCTCCCAAGTCTTCTTGGTGAAGGGATCCCCAAACTTTGGGAAGGGAGATGGGTCTTTCCCAAAGCATGACTCATCTCCCACCCTTAGCCATTTCAAAATTCGTCACTTTGACTAATCCTCAGTTTAGTGTGACCAAAAGTGAGTTACCCCAAGGTTTAGTTAGTCAAAATTGACCCTAGACCCAAGGGTAACCACCTAGGGTAAGTTTTGGGACACTAAGGTACACTTAGGGAGTCATAAATTCACTTTAAATGGCCCATAAATGAAAACAATACCAAGTAGTGTAAAACAATAAAAATATACAACACATGATATAAGTTAATTTAACAAAAGGGATACTAGGCCAAAATAATAAATCAAACAAGTACTCAAACAACATCCGATCAAACATGATCCTCATCCCTCTTGGGAATGGATCAGTTTCATAGGGAATAACATATGTGTGAACACTACCTCTAATTTCCCGTGGCCTGGGAATATAATCTTGTACAACTAGATCAAGTGTCACTCACATCATGTATAATCATAGCTGAAGCAACTGAAATCAAATTCATGCCATTGCACAAAACATTAATCATTCACAACATAATTCAAGATTAAACTGCATTTTCTATCTAATGTCACATAATCATCATCAATTAATGAATCCACATAATGAACTAGAAATCACATCAATAATCATCATCTAATATATCTTGCATGTCAAATCTCATCATAGCATCAAAATATGATCAAACCGAATCACCACATGTCTAATCAATGTCAAACCAGAAATCAGGAGATATAATCTAATCTGCATAATGGAACAATAGTCTCTAAAAGTCTGATAATGTCACCAACTGTAATGTAAAACGATCAAAATAAGGAAGGAAAATAATCAGCCTCACATCCTCCCCCCTAAGACTAAACTTGATGCAGAGGGCACAAGGGAAGCAACACAAGATAAGTTTGTTCTCCTTAGCCCACTCACCCACTCACCTAGCCTTCAACCAACCAATCAAAGGCACATTCAAGGGTATATTATGGATTTGTTGCCTAGACTTCTATTCAACCTTCAAGGCTTCTCCCACACCTTGAGGTAGGTCTGCAAACACCTTCTATGCAGTTGGTTTGATCTCCAACTTCCCAAAACTCTTCAACCTATACCTTGACTAGTAAGGCTACTAGCCCTCCAAACTAGGTTTTCTCAACAAAACTTGACAAAATCCCAAAGGACTAGGCAAACAAATGATGGTTTTAGATACCCTTTATGGGACCCTATCAAACTCCCAAGTCTCCTATTCCAACTCTACTCCAGCAATCCAGAACACTCATTAGGTCTCTAGGCCTAATTGATCAGGTTAGGGCTAGGTTACAAAGTAAGTGCTCAAAATTAGGTGCATAGGTCAAGGGAAGGAATTTGGAATGCTTCTACCATGTCCCTACAACACAAATCCATCATTTATTTGCTCACCCTATCGGGATTCTATCATATACAACCTCAAATAGCATGAATTTGGCCAAATACAATGAAATACTTGACCTAGGGCATCACCTTAAAAATTGAAAATAGCATCTCCCAGCAAAATGCTTTTGGAATCCTATAAGACACATCCCTAGCCTGCATTTCACCAGTTTTTGTGAATTTTCACCAGTGGGAATGCATTCTAGGGCCAGATTTCTATGGCTGCCCTAGAAAACAGGGTTTCTAGACCTGTTTTGATAGAAAAATCAATAACTTTTGATCCCGACCACTTCAGGACCTCAAACTAGTTGCATATGAATCCTGACTCCAAGCACTTCTAGAAAAATAACATTTTCACATGTGAAAAGTCTGTACAGTATGTACACAGCAAGAAAAGCAAGAAAATTTATTGTTTTCTGTAGTTTCAATGCCCCAAAACTCCATACCAGATGTCCTCTACCATACAGGAGTGAAATAGAAATGTTTCCAACCGATCCAAGTCAGTTTCTAACTCCTAAAAATAGTTTGCAACTCTTAAAACCAAGTGACAACTGGCCAATGTGTCATTGACACTATTGGCAACTTGTCACACTATGGAGTTTTTGCATTTTCAAGAGGATGGCGATTAGGTTTGCTTGTCAAATGAGATCAAAACCACCATCCTACTCTTAGACCATGCTAAAACACTAAAACAACTCAAACAAACTCAAAAAGCCAATATTAGACCTTCTAGGCCTAAGTGGCACAACTAGGTCCAAGTGGACTAAGAAGGATATGAGGTTTATAAAGTTACCCCAGACCTCTTGACCACACAAGGATAGACCTTCCAACATGGCTATGAAAAGCCTTATTACAAAACACATGAAACAAAAACTCAACTTATCAAAGATGCTAGCACAATGCTTGTAGGGATCAAACTGCTCCTAGGTGCCCTGCACCATACACCCACTGTCAAATAGAACTCAAGTCTCTTGAGTTGGAATGGTGTCAAATGTGAAACCTACCTTCTCAATGTCTTCTCTACTCATCCAAGTGGCATCCTCCTGAGTTTTGTGTAGCCACTTCACCAAATAGTCATGATAGGTGTGCCTTCTAGTTTGTTTTGCAATCCTCTTGTCCAAAATTCACTCAAGCTGATTTGGAGATGAAGGAATGAGTTCCTAGAGTGTCTGATCAGTTTGATCTTCTTCAACAGTAGTCTGAGGATCAGTACCTTTATAGGAATAAAGGTCTAAAACATTAAAAATAGGAGACAAAGCAATGCCATCCGGAAGTCTAATTTTGTAGGCATTTTCTCCACATTTCTTGAGCACTTCACAAGGCCCAATCTTCTTCATGAGTAGCTTGGTATGTTTACCTATAGGGAGCCTCTCCTTCTTCAGATGGACCATTACCAGATCACCTTCTTTGAACTGCAAATCCCTTCTTTTCCTATCAACAAACTGTTTGTACTTCTGTGAAGTGGACAACGATTTCTATTGTACTTGTTCATGGACATCATTCATGACTTGAATGAAGTCTTCAGCCAAGGCACTACTGTTTTCTAGTCCTTTAAGCTCCCTTAGTTCCAAAATACCCCTTGGGTGAGTGCCATAAACAATTTGGAAAGGAGACAGGCCGGTGCTTCAATTGACAGTGTCATTGTATGAGAACTCTGCCTGAGCCAAAATTGAATCCCAACTAGCACCCTGCTCCTTTGTGAGGCATCTTAGGAGGTTGCCAAGAGACCTATTAATCACCTCTGTTTGTCCATCAGACTGAGGGTGATAGGCAGATGATAAGGACAAGTTTGTACCTAGTCTCTTCCAAAGTGTCCTCCAGAAGTGTCCTATGAACTTGGGGTCTCTGTCTGAGATGATTGACAAAGGTAAACCATGTAATCTGACTATTTCTTTGAAGAACAGACCTGCTATGTGTGAGGCATCATGTGTGGTTTTACAAGGGATGAAGTGAGCCATTTTTGAGAACCTATCAACAACCACAAAGATGCTATCATGTCCATTCTTGGTCCTGGGCAAACCAAGTACAAAGTCCATGTTGATGGAATCCCAAGGCTTTGAAGGAATAGGTAGAGGAGTGTATAAACTTGCATTTGATGCATGCCCCTTTTCTCTTTGGCAAACTTGACAAGTTTCAACAAACTTCCTTACATCGGTTGGCAACTTGGGCCAAAAATAGTACCTCCTAACCAATTGTAGGGTCTTATCAATACCAAAGTGGCCTAACATGTTGCCACAATGCTTTTCCATGATTATATTCTCTCTAACAGATCCTCTTGGGATACACAACATGCTACCCTTGGAAAGATATCCATCTTGAAACAAAAAATTAGAAAAATCAGTATTATACCTTCCTGTCATGGCCTTGCAAGATAGGTATGGTTCTTTGAAGTCTTCATCTGCTGCATACTAATCTTTGATGGCATGAATACCTATACTTTCCAATTGTATGGTCTACACAACAAGATTCCTCCTACTTAAGGCATCGGCTACCTTATTGGCCACTCCTTTCTTATGTTTTATGGAGAAGGTGTATGCTTGGATGTACTCCATCCACTTGACATGTCTGTGATTTAACTTTTGCTGCCTATTCAAGAAGCTCAATGCATGATTATCAGTAAAAACTATAAATTCCATTGGCAATAAGTAGTGTCTCCATTTCCTTAATGACTAAACCATGGCATATAATTCTAGATCATAGGTGGAGTAGTTCTGTTTTGCCTCATTTAACTTCTCACTAAAGAAGGCTACAGGCCTCCCATCTTGACTTAGGACTCCCCCAACAACCCTCTTACTTGCATCACACTCTACCACAAAGACCTTGTCAAAATTAGGTAGCACTAGGACTGGTTTTTCTGAAATTTTTTTCTTTAACAGTTCAAAGGCTTGAGTGGCCTCATTTGTCCACACAAATACACATTTCTTGCCCCCTTTTATGGTGTCAACAAGTGGAGCACAAATGCTACTAAACCCTCTAATGAACTTTCTATAAAAGCTACACAAACCATGGAAACTCCTTACCTCCGAGGCTGTTGTAGGTGTTGGCCAATTAAGAATGGCTTCAACCTTACTTGGATCCATTTTTAGGCTGCCCTTGGAGATGACAAACCCTGAGAATATCAACTCCTCTTGTAGGAAGACACATTTGTCAAGATTGATTCTCAACTTCTCCTCTTGAAGCCTCCTAAGCACTTGATGGATATGCCTTATGTGGTCTTCCTTGTTGTCACTAAAAACCAATATATCATCCAAATTCACAACAATAAACTTGTTAAGGAAAGGTTTTAGCACTTCATTCATCAATCTCATGAAGGTGCTTGGTGCATTTGACAAGCCAAAAGGCATGACAACCCATTCAAATAGTCCTTCATTGGTTTTGAAGGCAGTTTTCCCCTCATCCCCCTCCCTTATCCTGATTTGGCGATAACCACTTTTTAGATCTATCTTGGTAAAATACTTAGCCCTACCCAAGCAATCCATTAAATCTTCTATTCTAGGCACTGGAAATCTATACCTGATAGTGATTTACTAATGGCCCTGGAGTCAGTGCATAGCCTCCATGTACCTTCCTTCTTGGGTGCAAGTACTGCAGGTACTGCACATGGACTAATACTCCTCCTGATAAGTCCTCTATCCAACAAGTCTTGGATTTGCCTTGCCACTTCTGAATTTTGTTCTGGAGTCAACTTGTAGGCTGCTTGGTTTGGTAGGGTGGATCCAGGGATGAGATCAATGCAATGACTAATCTCCCTCTTTGGTGGAAGGGCATCCTTGCCTTCATCAGTTATCACATCCTGAAACCTCTCCAATAGTTCTTCCACTTCCTTTGGTCCAATCCTCCTAAGATGGATCCTTCGGCTTGATGACTACTGCAAAACATGGCACTTTCTCTTCCTTGAGGTTAGCCAAAAACTCTTTTTCACCTACCAACATAACTAAACTAGAAATGACTTTCTCTTTGCAATCATCAATCAAAGGAGTCATTGTAAACTTTTCACCATTCTTGGACAAAAGAATTACATATTTCTTACCATCATGTTGGGCACTTGTGCCATGTTGCCAAGGCCTTCCAAGAAGAAGGTGGCATGCATCCATATCCACTATCTCACAAAGAACCTTATCATGATATTCACCTATCTTGAATTCAACCCAACATTGCTCTTTCACCACAATTTGTTGTTCCTTGGTTAGCCCAAAGACTCTATAGGGGTTAGGATGAGGCATTCTTTCCAATCCTAACTTAGTCACCATTTCATTAGAAGCCAAATTTTCAAAGGAACCTGAATCTACTATTACCTTGCAAACTTTTCCTTTCACCTTGCAAGTGGTTCTGAACAAGTTGTTTCTTTGGGGCTGCTCCTTGGTGGCTGGCATGATGAGTGACCTGTTAAACATGATGCATTCTCCACTCTCAGGTGCTGCAAACTTGGAAGAGGCTATGTGGTATGATGTGGTGCTTTGATAGTCTTCTTCTTGAAGGAGTTGCACCCTTCTATCTTTCTGATTTGTAGCAATGTTTCCCATCTTCTCCGAGCATCTAAAGGACTGATGTCCAATCTGATTGCAAGAGAAACACCTTCCAGTAAACACATTGGGACCTCTACCCCCACTTCTTCCTTTACCATTACCTCTCCCTCTAAACTGACCCTTATCAGCATTGTTTTTATCAACCTGCCCTTGGCTGCCTTCTTGTGATCCGCCACCTTGGAGTCGAGAAATTATCTCTGTTTTGAAATTTGCCCCTACTCCTAAAGTTCTGATTTCCTCTGCCTCTGCTGCTACTGTTAAAATCCCCTTTTCTTCTCTACTTATCCTCAATCCTTAGTGCCATTTGAAAGCACTTATGGACTATCTCTGGGTTAAAGAGAGTTAATTCATCTTGAATGGAGAACTTGAGGCCATTAAGATACCTTGCAAGCTTCTATTTTTCATTATCAAGCATCTTGGCTTTCAATGTCATCTTGTGAAACTCCTATGTGTAGGTGCTCACGTCCATGTCCTTCTGTCTCAAGTTGTGCAACTTCTTGTTCAAGTTGACTTCATAATCCTCAAGGACAAATTGCTTCTTGATTTCAAGTACCATCTTCCTCCATGTAGAGATAGGATTCCTATCATCTTCTATCCTCTCATTTTGAATAAAATTCCACCAACTCAAGGCTGGCCCTTTCATTCTTGATTTAGCAATCTTCACTTTCTGATTTTCTGCCACTTCTTCACATTCAAAATAGTTCTCCATTGCCTCAATCCAATCAAGGCACTCCTCTGGATTCATCTTACCAGGAAACATAGGTAAGTCTGCCTTGGTGTCCTTCCTACTCAACTTTCCAAGTGCATCTAGGAATTGTCTCTCTGACATGCCTCCTTATGGCTCTTCCATTGGCACTTCTTCTTCCTCATCTTGATCCTCTTCATCTGAATCCAAGATAACCTCTAGCTTCTTCTTCTCATCTTTGTCTTTCTTCAACTTTTCTATCTCAGCCTCCATCCTTCTATTCTTGGCTGCTTGCTCTCTCACTATCTTTGCCAATTCGGCATTTGTCACCTTTGAAGGAATTTCCTCCTCTTCTTCTCTATCTCCCATCTCTTTGATGGCTTTGATACCACCTGATGTAGAGGGCACAAGGGAAGAAACAACACAAGATAAGTTTGTTCTCCTTAGCCCACTCACCCACTCACCCACTCACCTAGCCTTCAACCAACCAATCAAAGGCACATTCAAGGGTATATTATGGATTTGTTGCCTAGACTTCTATTCAGCCTTCAAGGCTTCTCCCACACCTTGAGGTAGGTTTGCAAACACCTTCTATGTAGTTGGTTTGATCTCCAACTTCCGAAAACTCTTCAACCTATACCTTGACTAGTAAGGCTACTAGCCCTTCAAACTAGGTTTTCTCAACAAAACTTGACAAAATCATAAAGGACTAGGCAAACAAATGATGGTTTTAGATACCCTTTATGGGACCCTATCAAACTCCCAAGTCTCCTATTCCAACTCTACTCTAGCAATCTAGAACACTCATTAGGTCTCTAGGCCTAATTGATCAGGTTAGGGCTAGGTTACAAAGTAAGTGCTCAAAATTGGGTGCATAGGTCAAGGGTAGGAATTTGAAATGCTTCTACCATGTCCCTACAACACAAATCCATCATTTATTTGCTCACCCTATCGGTATTCTATCATCTACAACCTCAAATAGCATGAATTTGTTAAAATACAATGAAATACTTGACCTAGGGCATCACCTTAAAAATTGAAAATAGCATCTCCCAGCAAAATGCTTTTGGAATCCTATAATACACATCCCTAGCCTAGATTTCACCAGTTTTTGTGAATTTTCACCAGTGGGAATGCATTCTAGGGCCAGATTTATATGGCTGCCCTAGAAAACAGGGTTTCTAGACCTGTTTTGAAAGAAAAATCAATAACTTTTGATCCCGACCACTTCAGGACCTCAAACTAGTTGCATATGAACCCTGACTCCAATAACTTTCAGAAAAATGACATTTGAACATGTGAAAAGTCTATACAGTCCATATACAGTGAAAAACGTAGGAAAATTTATTGTTTTCTATAGTTTCAATGCCCCAAAACTCCGTACCAGATGTCCTCTGCCATACAGGTGTGAAATACAAATGTTTCCAACTGAGCCAAGTCAGTTTCTAACTCCTAAAAATAGTTTGCAACTCTTAAAACCAAGTGACAACTGGCCAATGTGTCATTGACACTATTGGCAACTTGTTACACTATGGAGTTTTTGCATTTTCAAGAGGATGGCGATTAGGTTTGCTTGTCAAATGAGATGAAAACCACCATCCTACTCTTAGACCATGCTAAAACACTAAGACAACTCAAACAAACTCAAAAAGCCAATATTAGACCTTTTAGGCCTAAGTGGCACAACTAGGTCCAAGTGGACTAAGAAGGATATGAGGTTTATAAAGTTACCCCAGACCTCTTAACCACACAAGAATAAACCTTCCAACATGGCTATGAAAAGCCTTATTACAAAACACATCAAACAAAAACTCAACTTATCAAAGATGCTAGCACAATGCTTGTAGGGATCAAACTGCTCCTAGGTGCCCTGCACCATACACCCACTGTCAAACAGAACTCAAGTCTCTTGAGTTGGAATGGTGTCAAATGTGAAACCTACCTTCTCAATGTCTTCTCTACTCATTCAAGTGGCATCCTCCTGAGGTTTGTGTAGCCACTTCACCAAATAGTCATGATAGGTGTGGCTTCTAGTTTGTTTTGCAATCCTCTTGTCCAAAATGCACTCAATCTGATTTGGAGATGAAGGAATGAGTTCCTGGAGTGTCTGATCAGTTTGATCTTCTTCAACAACAGTCTGAGGATCAGTTCCTTTATAAGAATAAATGTCTGAAACATTAAAAATAGGAGACAAAGCAATGCCATTCGGAAGTCTAATTTTGTAGGCATTTTCTCCATATTTCTTGAGCACTTCACAAGGCCCAATCTTATTCATGAGTAGCTTGGTATGTTTACCTGCAGGGAGCCTCTCCTTCTTCAGATGGACCATTACCAAATCACCTTCTTTGAACTGCAAATCCCTTCTTTTCCTGTTAGCAAACTGTTCGTACTTCTGTGAAGTGGACAGCAATTTCTGTTGTACTTGTTCATGGACATCCTTCATGACTTGAATGAAGTCTTCAGCCACGGAACTATTGTTTTCCAGTCCTTTAACCTCCCTTAGTTCCAAAATACCCCTTGCGTGAGTGCCATAAACAATTTGGAAAGGAGATAGGCCGGTGCTTCGATTGACAGTGTCATTGTATGAGAACTCTACCTGAGCCAAAATTGAATCCCAACTAGCACCTTGCTCCTTTGTGAGGCATCTTAGGAGGTTGCCAAGAGACCTATTAATCACCTATGTTTGTACCTAGTCTATTTTCTTTAGTACTTTTAATAGGGTACGCATTTTATGGGTTAACCCACATCGTAGTTTCTCCCTTAACTAGGTTTTCCACGTCAAAATTTTGGTGTTGTGTGTTCTTGTTTTTTCTGCTCATGTGTTGATTTATGCTTAAATATTTACATCATTAATCTGGTTAAGTAAGAAGATTTAAAAGTTTAGAAAAGGCTAAAGTTTAGGGACAACTGATTCACCCCCCCTCTCTTAGTTGTCTGGACTAATTCCAATAATTGGTATCAGAGCAAGGTTCCTCTAGAAAAAGCTTAACCGCTCAAGGAGATCTAGGATGTCAACTCACAAGAAGGATAGTCTAAGATTCAATGGAACAAATTACTCTATTTGGAAGAGTCACATGTTATGCCATTTACAATGCATGGGTGATGCTTATTGGTTAATAACCAAAAATAAGTATGAACCTCTGAAGAAAGGTCCTTTGTCATGCCCACATTTCCCATGCGGTCATGACACACAACACATTTGTCATGTGGTCATGACACGAATTACTAAAAACTTTTCCGCATGTCCCTAGGAACCCCCTGGCATGCATCAGCGTGCTCGGTGGAAATACTCATAAGGCGTAAACATGCCATTCATACTCAGGGAAGTGTGTCTACCTATGCAATCCCCTATGTGGTGAAAGACGTCTAGGGGATATGCGACGCAATGTGCGCCGCTTCTAGGGTTAGAATGGAGTTAATCTGAACCCCAAGTTTCCTAGGTGAAAGAGATGAATTCGATTGATTCGAAACCAAGCCCTAACTCTAATGCATAAATGAAATCAAATAAATAAAATACAAAATCAGTGGCATGATGGTCGCATGATAAGATGGAGTGATTAAATAGATGTCACAAAAATGCCATTAAAATAAAACCCTAAATTCTGAGAAAATTCGGCAGCATAACGCGTTTTCAACATTTGAAATAAATAATTTTAAAAATAATTTCCCCATGAAATAAGTAAAGTAAAAATTAAATAAATGAAGCATAAGAACAAATTTAATTAATTCCAAGGTTCCAATATAAAATTTACCACTCACAAAAATATAAAACTCGGACTTAAATAAACGACCATAATAAAATTCAATAAATAAGTCCTTTAATAAATATAATTGCAACAATTATACTTATTAAATAACTCAAGTTAAGAAGATTAAAAGAGGGAAAATTAAAACATCCCTTCCCGTAATAAAATCAATTAAATAAAAAAAATTCAATTAAAAGATTTCCCCAATAAAATTAAATTAAAGCCCCACTAGAAAAATACTAAGGGTGTCCAAATTAAATAATAGGCAAAATTAAATAATAGGCGAAGGGATAAAGCATCCCAATAAATCAAAAATTCCATTCCACTAAAATAAATCCCACAAGGAAATAAATAATCCAAACCCCAAAAGAATTTTTTAAATCAACTTAAATGAAAACACTAGGGAATACAAAATAAATCCAAAAGAAAAAAAAATAATCAACAAAAAGTAAAAGAGAGGGAAAATTAAAATTCCCGTGCACATGGGAGAAATAAAAGAAATAAATAAAATAACTCTTCTAATTTCCCTCTCATCCTCCATCTAAGCCCTATTCTAATATTTTATTAGTTTTCTAAAAGAGATAGCCCTAATCTTATTTTATTATTTTCTTTAAGGCTAACCCTAACTTATCTCTCTCTTTCCATTCTTTCCTTCTCATCACTTTGTTCTCTTCTCTCTTGTCTTCACCATTTTTTATTGCAGGAAGGGTTGCTGCTAGGAATGGCCGCCAAGATAATACCTCATACAAAGGTATATAGTTTTTTCATATATAAACATGGTATCCTTCTTTTATATATATATATATATATATACAATAGTATAAATCTAGAGATATTTATTATTATTATTTTTTCTGTGAAAGATGCTAACAAGAACAAAGTATATATACACACACACATAAGTAACATCATATAGAAATGCAGAGTAGCCAACGAATGACAGGTAGCAAGCATAAGGGAGGGCATCTGAAGAGGGGCAGCGGTCTTCAAGTGGCACCGTTGATGCAAGAGGACGCCGTTGTTTTTTTTTTTTGTTTAAGTTCAAAAGGATTGGTGTGGGGAGGGGGGGTCGAACCCCCACCCCCTCCCCACACCCTACCTAAAACCAGCGACATCGTGGCTATGTGGGGCGGCGGTTTTAGGGCTATCGACCACACAGTCACATATACCTTTTTTTATTAAGAAGAAACTAATCCCTAAGTGATACTAGGGTCGGCACTGTATGTAATGATCTCTTTTTTAATCTCTCGGGTAGATTATAATATATGCTATTCAATTTTTATTATGCTTAAATCAGTTTTCACATATATATACAGTTACATAAACCCTATGTTGTATAGTTATAAGATTAAGTTAATATTATATTAAACATAAATATATATATGTATATATACATATTTTGTATATATATATATGTATATATAGTCTTTTAAATTATTTAACTAAAATAGTGAGCTAAATTTATGCTAAAATAATATATACATGTTATACCGATAGGCACAATAACAGAATTTAAATAACTCAAAACCCATATTGAGGAGAGTTTTTTTTTTAAACTATATTTTTTTGACAGCTAAGAAATTATGCCAGTCATATAAATTTTCTTAAAACAGTAAGCACTAAGAGAGGATTTAATTTTTCTAAGAATCACAATAACAGTTTGTCTATTTTCTCTCTCTAGAATAAAGTGACAACATATATATCTTTTTTTTTTTGGAGCATACAATAAATTTGTATGGCATTATCTCTCTTTTTTTTTTGTTTAAAATGCAGCCAATACTAAAACAAAAATAACATTTAATATTGAATAGCAAGAATATTTTCTTTCGTCCATTTTTCATAACCATATAGGCACAAACAACAGCATAATGAATGTATTTTGAAATCACTAAAATACAATTTTCACATTGAAATTTCTTTTCCACAGCAAGTATATGGAGAGGAAGTGTGAGGGTGACAATTGTCACCCTTCAATTCCATTCCAATCCTCACCTTATCCACTTGTGCTCTCACACGTGTGAGAGACCAAGTGGTGAGGTGGCAATTCCCTTCAAGCCTCCATGAGGATAAGGGATGCCATATGGCATCCTCTTATTCTCCAAGAGAGCCATCTCCCTCCAATATGCTCTCACACATGTGTGAGAGTCTTGGAGGGGGATCCCACACACTTGGGAGTCTTGAAGACCTCCCAAGTCTTCTTGGTGAAGGGATCTCCAAACTTTGGGAAGGGAGATGGGTCTTTCCCAAAGCATGACTCATCTCCCACCCTTAGCCATTTCAAAATTCGTCACTTTGACTAAACCTTAGTTTAGTGTAATCAAAAGTGAGTTACCCCAAGGTTTAGTTAGTCAAAATTGACCCTAGACCTAAGGGTAACCACCTAGGGTAAGTTTTGGGACACTAAGGTACACCTAGGGAGTCATAAATTCACTTTAAATGGCCCATAAATGAAAACAATACCAAGTAGTGTAAAACAATAAAAATATACAACACATGATATAAATTAATTTAACAAAAGAGGTACTAGGCCAAAATAATAAATCAAACAAGTACTCAAATAGATCCGATCAAACATGATCCTCATCCCTCTTGGGAATGGATCGGTTTCACAGGGAATAACATATGTGTGAACACTACCTCTAATTTCCCGTGGCTTGGGAATATAATCTTGTACAACTAGATCAAGTGTCACTCACATCATGTATAATCATAGCTGAAGCAATTGAAATTAAATTCATGCTATTGCATAAAACATTAATCATTCACAACATAATTCAAGATTAAACTGCATTTTCTATCTAATGTCACATAATCATCATCAATTAATGAATCCACATAATGAACTAGAAATCACATCAATAATCATCATCTAATATATCTTGATGTCAAATCTCATCATAGCATCAAAATATGATCAAATTGAATCACCACATGTCTAATCAATGTCAAACCAGAAATCAGGAGATATAATCTAATATGCATAAAGGAACAAAAGTCTCTAAAAGTCTGATAATGTTACCAACTATAATGTAAAACGATTAAAATAAGGAAGCAAAATAATCGGCCTCACATCCTCCACCCTAAGACTAAACTTCCTCCTAGAAGTCATCAAAAAGGTGAGGATATGGTGCCCTCAAACTAGCTGCATCCTCCCAAGTTGTTGTGACCTCATCATAACGATCCCACTAGACCCTAACCTGGTCTAGCTCTCGACCTCAAAGGCCTATCGTCCGACGAGCCAATATGTGAATTGGCTCCAAAGCCAACTGCCCATCGACCTCTACCTATAGAGCACTCCAGTCTAATACATGAGATAAATCAGATATATATCGCCTTAATATGGAAAGATGAAAGACATCGTGGATACGCGACAGGCTAGGTGGCAAAGCTAGATGGTATGCAACAGGTCCTATCTGTTCCAAGATCTCAAAAGGTCCTACAAACCATGGTGCGAGCTTAGAGCCCTTTCCATAATGGATTGGACTCTTGTGTGGCCACACTCTAAGGAATACTTTGTCCCCAATTGAGAAGCTCCGATCAAGTCTCTTAACATCTGGATACTTCTTCTATCTATCCTGTGCCTCCTGAAGTCTTTGTCTAATCAATGTGACTTGTTGCTCCATATCATGAACCAACTCTGGACCAATGGTAACCATGTCCTCTATCCAATCCCAACTCAATGGTGGCATGTATGGTCCGCTATATAAAGCCTGGAAAGGAGGCATACCCAACGAGCTGTGATGCCCATTATTGTAGGCAAACTCAACCAGATATAGATACTCCTCCCATCTAGACTGATGGTCCATAACATACATACGAATCATGTCCTCCAACACCTGATTCACCCGCTCTGTCTGTCCATCTATCTTGGGATGATATGCAGAACTAAAGTTGAGCTGTGTTCCCAACGCCTACTACAAAGCTCTCTAAAAGGCTGAAGTGAACACTGAATCCCTACCAAAAATGATGCGGTGAGGTATCCCATGTAATCTCATAATATCATCCAAGAATACTCTCGCCACTGTTAGTGCATTGTACGTTGTGCGTATAGGTGAGAAATGCACCACCTTGGTCAACTTGTTGACTGTCACCATGATGGCATCATGGTGACACGAAGACAGAGGAAGACCAGTAATGAAATCCATAGAAATGGTGTCCCATTTCTACTCAGGTATCTCGTGTGGGTATAAAAGACCCGCTGGATGCTGATGCTCGACCTTGACCCTCTGGTACTTAAGGCATCGAGCAACAAACTCTGCAATATCTCGTCTCATACCTACCTAATGGTACAACTATCGTAGGTTGGCATGCATCTTCTTCACCCCCGGATGTGTTGCATATGGTACTCTGTGATCCTCTAATAACACTATAGTACGTAGGTCACCTACGCAGGGTACATAGATGCACTGTCGATGACGAAGTAACCCATCTATCTCCAGTGAGCATCCTATAAACTTCCCACAAGGGCCCTCTGTGAATGGATCTCCTCCTGTACCTCAAGAAACCACTCATCCTCAGGCAGATGTTGAATAATGCATCCTTTGAAGTCCACACTCAGAGTCAAGGTTAAGATCTTATGGAACCTTCGACTCAATGCGTCAGCAACCACGTTCTCCTTCCCTTTGATGTAGTGAACATCAAAGTCGTACTCGCAAAGAAACTCTATCCAACACCATTGATGGGCGTTCAGATTCAGCTATGTGAATATGTACTGAAGACTGTGATGATCTGAATGAAGCTCAAAGCGACGACCCAATAAGAAATGTCTCCAACGGACTAGAGCATGAACCACTGCAACAAGCTCCAAATCGTGAGTGGGGTAGTTCAGCTCATGAGTCTTGAGTTTTCGTGACTCATACATGATCACTCTACCACCCTGCATAAGTATGACTCTCAAACCCTCAAGTGATGCATCTATGCAAACCATAAAATCTGTTGTTGGATCAGGAACCGCTAAAATGGGAGCATTGGTAAGATGCTCCTTGAGGACCCTAAAGGCCCTCTCACACTATTCAGTCCAAAGAAAACTCTTCCCTTTCCAATGAAGGGAAGTGATGGGGTGCGCTATCCAAGAGAAACCCTCAACAAATCTACGGTAATAACTAGCTAACCCCATAAAACTCCTAACCTCTATGAACATTGCAGGGGTGTTCATCAAACTGAAGGGGACCACAGTGAACTCATAGTGGCCATATCGAGTCCAGAAGGCGGTCTTATGGATGTTCGCCTCTGTGATATGCAACTGATGGTAACCAGACTTCAGGTCAATCTTAGAGAACACCCTAACTCCCTACATCTGATCAAAGAGATAATCGATCCTGGGTAGAGGATAACGGTTCTTCATTGTCACCTTATTTAACTACCTATAATCCATGCATAAATGAAGAGACCCATCCTTCTTCTTCACAAAGATGATAGGAGTTCCCCAAGGTGAAACACTCGGTCAGATGTGCCCCTTCTTGAGAAAGTCCTCAAGCTGTAACTTGAGCTCTGTGAGCTCATGAGTGGTCATCCTATAGGGTGTACCAGACACTAGCTCAGCATCTGGCACTAAGTCAATATGAAAGTCTACCTCACGATGGGGTGGCATCCCCAATAACTCTACTGGAAATACATCGGCAAACTCTCTTAGGATGGGATGGTCATCCAAAGATGCTTCAGGCTCGTCATCTGATCTGTCACTCACTGTAATAGCGAACATCTGGCATCCCTTCCATATGCAACACTCAAGCTACTGAGTGGATATCATACAAACTACTATGGGCTTCTAAATGCCCACCACCTCAACTGATGTACCATGATTGTCTAAGAAGCTAATCGCCTTTCAACAATAATCTAGCTTGGCTCGATGAGCCGCAAGCTAGTCCATACCCAACACCACATCATAGGATCCTAATGTCATAACTCTAAGGTCACATACTGTGGCAAAGGGTCCCAAAGATATCTCACAGTCACAGAATAAGGCATCTACTATCATTTTGGCCCCTGAGGCCAACTCAACCACCCACCTATCACCCTGCCTAGAGGCCACCAGCCTGCAATGCTCCACTAATGATGGAGATATGAGAGTCAGTAGCACTAGAGTCAAAGAGAATAGAAATGGGGACACCCCCTATCATACCTGATGTCTCAATCACTGATGCCTAAAAATTAGCTTGGCAGTTATCAACCGCTGTGAACATATGGTGAGACCTGCCCACATCTCCAACTGTCTGCTCTGATCCTCCTAAACGAGGCTGTCCCCTGCTGTAAAGCCCTGTGGACACTCTTTAGCTAGATGTCCCACTCCACCACACACATAACATGGGCCCCTAGCCTACACCTGTCTAGTCTGAGTCCTACTCGACTGTTGTTGTCCAAATCTACCTGTAAACCCCTATATGACTGCTGCGACCTCGCGGGTCTCGCAAGTGGTACTACTACCTCTAATCTCTATGCAAGCATGCTTCTGCCAACCTCAATTATGCCCCCCATGTACCCTCTATTGTGGTTGAGATCTCTGCTGCTACTGCGGCTACTATTGTTGTGGGGGCCTAGGAGATAAGGATGTGGAACTAAATCCTCCTCTCTTAGGTGGCGGTGGTGGTCTGTGATAAATCTGCTGATGCTTGGGCTATCGACGATCCTAAAACTGAGGACATGAGCTTTGCCCTCGACCCTGTATCTCCTCAGCTATGTATGCCTTCTCGGTAGCATCACTCAATGTCTGGGGGTCTGCCATGTGTACAGGCCCTGCTATGCTATGGTTCAATCCTCTGATAAACTTATGAACCAAGAGTTTCTCATCATGGAGACACTCTGCATATCGAGACAACTTGGTGAATCTACCCTCATACTGAGCAACAGTAAGCCCTCTTTGCTGAAGGTCGTGAAAATTATCTATGCGACACTGCCTATAGTGATTTGATAAATATCGCACATTGAAGCGCTCAATGAAAGTCTCCCATGTGAGTGTGTCTAATAATAGATGGCGCTTGCACTCCTTAGTGTGCCACCAAGTAGCTGTTGCATCTCGCAATAGGTGGACTACCACATGTGCCTTCGTGTTGCCCTCGTAAAGATGCAACATGAACCATCTGTCTAAGATGATGAGCTAGGCCTCTACCTCAGCTCCCTCTGTGGTCCCAACGAATGTAGGTGGATTCAACCTCAACAAATCCCTCATGGGATCTCCTTAGTCTCTATGCCCTCTGATAGGCTTATCCACATAATAATCATAAGGCCTATGAATAATCTGCTCCACTCGCATTGCCTCCTCATGCCTAGCATGACTTAGAGGGCTCTTGCTATGAGCCCTGTCGGCTGATCCAACCTCTTATGCTGTCATATCTGGTACCTCAACATAAGGCTTCACACGTGGTGTCTCTCACCGCTCAACACGTGACTCTGCTCGTGGCTCCATGCGTGGCTCCTCTCATAGATCAACATGGGGCTCAACAAATGGCTCTAAGAGTGGCTCAATTGCGGATGGTGGTAGCCTATCTAACACTGCCTATAGAGCCTACAATATATGTGGCCCAATATCCGGTATAGGTAGGGCCAGTGGTGCCTGCGGCACCTATGGGGCTAGCGGTACCTGTCCCTTAGCTGAATAGTCACTATGAACCTCTACGGACTCCGTGCGGCATGAACGCACCTGCCGAACTCGTCGGGGAGGCATCCTACAAAAATGAGGTAACTACAAATTAATCAAAGTTGCAGAATCATAATGTGCCCTAAACAAGCCCAGTGTTTAAACTTGGGCTCTGATACCAAATGTCATGCCCACATTTCCCATGTGGTCACGACACATAAGACACATGTCATGTCCACATTTGTCATGTGGTCATGACACGAATTACCAAAAACTTTTTGACATGTCCCTAGGAACCCCTTGGCATGCATCAACGTGCTCGGTGGCAATACACATAAGGCGTAAACATGACATTCATACTTGGGGAAGTGTGTCTACCTACGCAATCCCCTGCATGGTGAAAGGCATCTAGGGGGTATGCGACGCGATGTGTGTCACTTCTTAGGTTAGAACGGAGTTAATTCGAACCCCAAGTTTCCTAGGTGAAAAAGATGAATGCGACTGATTCAAAACCAAGCCCTAACTCTAATGCATAAATGAAATCGAATAAATAAAATACAAAATTAGTGGCATGACGGTTGCATGATAAGATGGAGTGATTAAATAAACATCACAAAAATGCCATTAAAAAAACTTTAAGTTCTGAGAAAATTCGGCAGCATAAATGAAATAAACAATTTGAAATAAACAATTTTAAAAAGAATTTTCCAATGAAATAATTAAAATAAAAATTAAATAAATGAAGCATAAGAACGAATTTAAATAATTCCAAGGTTCCAATATAAAATTTACCACTCACAAAAATATAAAAATCAAACTTAAATAAACGACCATAATAAAATTCAATAAATAAGTCCTTTAATAAATATAATTGCAACAATTATATTTATTAAATAACTCAAGTTAAAAAGATTAAAAGAGGGAAAATTAAAACATCCCTTCCCGTAATAAAATTGATTAAATAAAAAAATTCAATTAAAAGATTTCCCCAATAAAATTAAATTAAAGCCCAACTAGAAAACTACTAAGGGTGTTGAAATTAAATAATAGGCAAAGGGATAAAGAATCCCAATAAATCAAAAATTCCATTCCATTAAAATAAATCCCACAAGGAAATAAATAATCCAAACCCCAAAAGAATTTTTTTAAATCAACTTAAATGGAAACACTAGGGAAGGCAAAATAAATCCAAAAGGAAAAAAAAATAATCAACAAAAAGCAAAAGAGAGGGAAAATTAGAATTCCCATGCACATGGGAGAAATAAAAGAAATAAATAAAATAACTCTTCTAATTTCCCTCTCATTCTCCATCTAAGCCCTATTCTAATATTTTATTAGTTTTATAAAAGAGTAGCCCTAATCTTATTTTATTATTTTCCTTAAGGCTAACCCTAACTTATCTCTCTCTTTCCATTCTTTACTTCTCATCACTTTGTTCTCTTCTCTCTTGTCTTCACCATTTTTTTATTGCAGGAAGGGTTGCTGTTAGGAATGGCCACCAAGATAATACCTCATATAGAGGTATATAATTTTTTCGTATATAACATGGTATCCTTCTTATATATATATAATACAGAAATGCAGAGTAGCGAATGAATGATAGGCAGCAAGCATAAGGGAGGGCGTTTGAAGAGGGGCGGCGGTCTTCAAGTGGTGCCGTTGATGCAAGAGGACATTGTTGTTGTTTTTTTGTTTAATTTCAAAAGGATTGGTGTGGGGAAGGGGGGGGGGGGGGGGGGGGGGGCGAACCCCCACCCACACCCAAGGTTGTGGGTGGGGATTTGACCCCCCCCTCCCCACACGCTACCTAAAACCAGTGACGCTGTGGCTGTGTGGGATGACAATTTTAGGGCTGCTGACCACACAGTCAGGGCTACCTTTTTTTTTATTAAAAAGAAACTAAACCCTAAGTGATACTAGGGTCAGCACTATATTTAATGATCTCTTTTTTTATCTCTCAGGTAGATTATAATATATGCACAACACAAATATATATATATAAACCCTATGTTGCACAGTTATAAGATTAAGTTAAAATTATATTAAAGAGAATATATATATAGTCTTTTAAATTATTTAACTAAAATAGTGAGCTAAATTTATGCTAAAATAATATAAACATGTTAGACCAATAGGCACAATAACAGAATTTTAAATAACTCAAAACCCATATTGAGGGGAGTTTTTTTTTTGAAACTATATTTTTTTTGACAGCTAAGAAATTATGTCAGTCATATAAATTTTCTTAAAACAGTAAGCACTAAGAGAGGATTTAATTTTTCTAAGAATCACAATAATAGTTTGTCTATTTTCTCTCTCTAGAATAAAGTGACAGCATATATATCTTTTTTTTTTGGAGCATACAATAAATTTGTACGGTATTATCTCACTCTTTTTTTTTGTTTAAAATGCAGCCAATACTAAAACAGAAATAACATTTAATATTGAACATCAAGAATATTTTCTTTCGTCCATTTTTCATAACCATATAGGCACAAACAACAGCATAATGAACATATTTTGAAATCACTAAAATAAGATTCTCACATTGAAATTTCTTTTCCACAACAAGTATATGAAGAGTGCAATAAAATTTACAACCAAAACAATAAGGCCTCCAAGGCCATGGCTCACAAAAATCAGCCAACTCAAATAATGCAACAAAACTAAAATGGACTTCTCCAAAGCTCCATAACTTCAACAAAACCTGCAATGCATAAAAACACAAAAGGGGGAAACCAAGCTATGAAGGAAAGCCCTCTTCCCTACCATAGACCCGCAAGTGGGTCACCCCCGAGCTAGGGAGGTAGGATTCACATGGTTACACACACACACCACAACAAATGAAATTTTCCAAACACACAAAGAATACTCCCAAGGATTTTCATAGTACTAAACTCATGAAAATGAGTTTGATGGGGGTAGGGGAGTGGACCCCTCAACTCAAGAGGTCACTCCATGATCTCAAAATCACCAAGTCTCAAGGCCTCAAGCCACAACCACATAATACATATCTCCAAATAACTCAAAAAAAAATACTATCATGGCACTCTTGCCATCAAAAATGCTCTCAACGCCATAGAAAAGCCCTCAAGGCTATAAGTAGCACAATAATAAGGAGGTGACCTTGAGAAGATTCACTCTCCCCCACCCCATACAAGTTGAGCCTTACCTCCAAATAGAGGTGCTTTCACCAAACTCTTAACCCACACAAAATGAAAACAACCATCAACATAAAACCACAAACACAATATAAATGAAATATACAAGGGAAAATGGTCATAGCCATGGAGCTTACCTTCAAAAGCCCTAACAATGGAAGCACGTTTGGTGAAGAGATCCAAGCTTCTCCAAGTCCCCCAATCTCTAAATTTCTCTAACTCCCCAAAAAGGAACTCCGAGAATAGAAAAAAAAATGTAATATGCAAGAACCCCACACTCCTCTTCAAGAGGAGATAATATAGGCCTTCCAATTTGGCCTTGAGGAATGAGAAAGTGACACTTGTCACCTTCTCCTTCCTCTTCCCATGCCACTTGCAAGGGAGAGGAAGTGTGAGGGTGACAAGTGTCACCCTTCAATTCCATTCCAATCCTCACCTTATCCACTTGTGCTCCCACACGATGAGATCGAGAAGGCTATCAAAGAGCTTCTCGAGATGGGTCACATTAGGCCTAGTAAGAGTCCGTTTGCATCATCCATGGCATTGGTAAAGAAGAAGGATGGGACTCTCAGAATATGTATCGATTACAGGGAACTCAATAAGAAAACAATCAAGAATAGGTACCCGATTCCCAGAATCGATGAGTTGATTGATGAGTTGCACAGAGCTTGTTACTTCTCCAAGATTGATTTGAGATCCAGTTACCATCAGATACGGGTTAGAGATGAGGATGTGGAGAAGACAGCATTTAGGTGTCATTATGGGAACTTTGAGTTCCTGGTCATGCCATTTGGTTTGACCAATGCTCCAGCTACCTTCCAGTCCTGTATGAACAAGGTGTTTAGAGAGCAGTTGAGGAGATTTGTGCTGATTTTCTTTGATGATATACTAATTTACAGTAGGACATGGGAAGAGCATCTGAAACACATTGACATTGTGCTGAGCATCTTAGAGAGTGAGTCGTTGTATGCCAAAATGTCAAAGTGTGAGTTTGGGATGACCGAGTTGCTATACTTGGGTCATATCATCAGTGCTGGTAGTGTGAAGGTAGACCTGAAAAAGATTCAAGCAATTGTGGATTGGCCACCACCAAAAAATCTCTCATATCTTAAGGGATTTCTTGGCCTTTGTGGATATTACCATAGGTTTGTGAAGGGGTTCTCTCAATCAGCTGCTCCCCTTACTGATTTGACTCGTAAGGATGCTTTCAGTTGGTCTGATAAGGCACAGGAGTGTTTTGATAGGTTCAAATAGATCATGAGTACTTGCCCTGTGTTAGCCATTCCTGATTTCAGCAAACCCTTCAAGCTACAGTGTGATGCCTCGGGCGTAGGCATTGGTGCGGTAATCATGTAGGATAAGCACCCCATAGCATTCGAGAGTAGGATGTTGAGGGGTGTGGAGAGGAGTTACAGCATATATGATAAGGAGATGTTAGCCATCATGCATGCACTGGCTAAGTTCAGACAATATCTGGTGGGCAGTAAATGTGTGGTTAAGACAGACCACAACAGTTTGAAGCATTTCCTTGGACAGAAGGATTTGAATGAGAGGCAACAGAAGTGGGTCAGCAAGTTATAGGCCTACGACTTTGACATTGTTTATGTTAAAGGAAAGAAGAATGTTGTTGCTAATGCGTTATCCAGGAGACCTCATCTGTGTGCACTAGGTGCTATAGCTGATGATTGGAGAGAATTGATTTCAGCAGAATATGCTAAGGATGAGTGGGCTACTGGAGTGATTGATGGCACCATCAAAGATGATAGGTACACGGTGGTAAATGATTTGATCATCTACAAGGACAGGATTTTCTTGGTGTCGGGTTCACATATGAAGCAAAAAGTTTTGAGGGCATTTCATGACTTGCCTATGGCAAGGCATCCAGGATACTTCAAAACTTACAGACAAGTCAAAGAGAGGTTCACCTGGAAGGGCCTCAAGACCGAGGTGATGCAGTATGTGAGAGAGTGCCCAATATGTCAGCAGAACAAGCAAGAGCACTCACTTCCAGGAGGTTTAATGCATCCCTTGCCCATTCCCGACAGGAAGTGGGACAGCATTTCTATGGACTTTATCACAGGGTTACCTAGAGTCCAAGGCAGGGATTGTATTTATGTGGTAGTGGACAGGTTGATGAAGTATGCACACTTCTTTGCCATTCCTATCACTTATACTACAGCTCAGGTTGTAGAGTTGTTCTTTCGTGAGGTATTTCAACTTCATGGGTTGCCCAGGAGCATTGTCAGTGACAGGGACAGTAGGTTCCTCAGTAATTTTTGGCAGGAGCTCTTCAGGTTGTCCGGGATAGAGCTCACACCTAGTACGAGTTATCACCCCTAGACTGATGGTTAGACAAAGATAGTGAACAAGTGGGTGGAAGGATACCTCCAAAACTATGTTTTAGGGCAGCAGAAGGCATGGGTTAGGTGGCTTCACATGGGGGAGTATTGCTACAATTCCACTTACCACATGTCCATCCAGATGTCACCCTTCATGGCATTGTATGGTTATGAGGCATCGAGCTTTGTTGATTTACTGTTTGGTGATAGTAGGGTGCTGAAGGCCAAAGACTTCCTTCAGGAGAGTCAGGATATCATGAGGGCATTGAAGGAAAACATACAGAAAGCTCAGAATCAACAGAAGTAGTATGCAGATCAGCAAAGGACTGAGCGATCATTTGAGGTTGGTGACATGGTTTACCTCATGCTACAGCCTTATAGGCAATCTACTCTCAAGAAGAGTGGAGCAGAGAAGTTGAAGCCACGGTATTATGGACCCTTCAGGGTCACCAGGAGGATTGGTGTAGTGGCTTATGAGTTGGAGTTACCAGCAGGGAGCAGGGTACATAATGTGTTTCATGTTTCTCGCCTCAAGAAGGCACTGGGGCACAATGTGACACCTTCAGTTGAGTTGCCTCCTCTTGATGATGAGGGGAAGTTGATATTGGTACCCGAGGCAATCATTGACACCGGGGATCACAATTTGAGGAGGAGGATTATCAGAGAATACCTGGTCAAATGGAAAAACCTACCAGTTGAGGATGCTACGCGGGAGAATGAGCGGATTCTGGAGCATCTTGAGCTGAGATTGCTTGAGGCAAGCAATCTTAGGGAGGGCAGACTATAATGTCCCCTTCTAGACACATGGTTAGTCCATCATGGAGTTTCCGTGGGCTAGTAGTTTGGTTAGGGAACTGTGGTTAGTTTGGCTTTGGAGGTCCTTGGCAGTGACAAAGTCTTGGTTCGCATTTAGTGGATCCAGTTGGCATCCTCGTGGTTGGTTCAGTGGGCTCTTGGCCGTTACTTACTATTTTTAGTAAGTTTAGGTACTGTGTCAATTCAGGATTTTCAGAGTTGGAACAGATGCTTTTTGTCGAGACCTTTCCGGTGAGCTAAAGATCAGTGAATTCTGACACCGTCTTCATACTTATTTTAAAGTCTAAAGATTTATTAATTTATATCAATATGGACTTTATTATATTTTTGCCAGAAAAGTGAAATTAATGGAATAAAGACAAAGGCTTATGTCTTGACCTTGGGCGCTCATCCTTAGGAGACATAAAGTGAAATTAAATATTATTTTCCCTCCTAAATGCCCAACGCCTATCTTGGAGGAAGATAAAAAGGGTCAATTGGAGCTCATTTGGGATTATGCTATGTTTTGATATTTGCTTGTGAGAGCTCTGCTAGGGTTTTTGGAGTTTGAGAATTTACATCAGGCTATTGGAGACGAAAACCTCCATTAGTGACGGTATCCCACAGGTGTGAGAGACCACCCAACAGTGCCATTGACGGTAGATGTATTCGGCATTCACATATGTGCTGAAATGGAAACATTTGAAGTTGTTTCTTGTGCTGAGTGAAAGATCTTTTTCTATTGCTGTTATAAGTTGATAATGGATGGTATAGAAGGCAGAAATCAAAGTGTTTGAAGTAGTTCCTTGCTGTTGTACCTTTCCATTGCTTGGTCGTACTGCATAAAGAGGAGTTTGGAGTATTGTAGGGAAGCTTTTCTCTTTGCTTCTACTACTCGTTCATGGTCTTTGGGAGGTGTTTAGTGCTTCAGTTGTTGCTCTTATATTTTGTATGAGACATTTGTGACATTCTATGGAAATTTGATGCATTTCTAGCCATACCCACTTGCTGGTCCATTTCTGGCAGCCGTACCAAGTTGCATATTTTCATATGGGTATGTGATAGTAATTGTTTCCTGGCTATTTTACTATCTGGGTTGTCTTTAGTTTCTTCAGATTCATTGTATATTTTCTGGGTTTAAGTTCTATGCTTTATATTGTGTGCTCCAGCACTACATCTGCAGGAAAACATAAAACCCCCTTATGCATCTTCTGTCTATCTGAAAGAACACACAAAAATCTAATAAAAATCACACAATTAAGATTTTAAAAAAATACAAACAGGTACGGCACATTACTTTCAATTGCACCTACCTTGTGAGTGTAGGATATAAGTAATGACCTAAGAATTTTCATCACAACTTCAGTTTCATCAATAGTTCCTCCCATACCTTTGATTCCAGTAACAAGTTCATCAACCTTTTGCATGATGTTATGTTTTCATCTTCTCCTATCTGAAGACCTTCATATTTAACTTTCAGTCCTTGTAATTTGGCACTCTTTACAGATTCATCTCCTTCATATAGATTAATCAGCTTATCCCAGACTTCTTTAGTAGACTCATAATCCATGACCTTTATTAAATTAGAGTCAGTCAATGCACTTAGTAGAGCATCTCTTTCTTTTATATTTATCTCATATTCTTTGATTTCATCTTCAGTTGTTAGACCATTCTCCAGCATGATATAATCAGTCTGTGTCACTCACCATACTTTATAACCAATACAAAGTAGATGGATTTTCTTGCAAATCTTCCAAGTTGCATAATTCATCCCATCAAATTATGGAGCCTCCTTCTTGTAAGATATCTCGGATCTGCCTCAAGCTATTAAGCTTACCACCCAAGAACTTGGCTCTGATATCAATTGTTGAATACACCAGACAACTAAGAGGGGGGGTGAATCAGTTGTCCCAAAAACATAGATTCATATGAATATCAAACCATCAACAACTTAATTATTGATAATTAGATTTAACCACAAAAGCATGAAACCATAGACTTAATAACAATCACACATCCAACACAGTAGACACCAGATTTTTATGTGGAAAACCCTAAAAGGGAAAAACCACGGTGGGTGTTAGCCCACAGAAATATATGAGCTATAACAATACCGAAAAATAGAGGCTCGCTGGCTACAGGGCTCACTGCCCAAATTGCTCGCTGGAAAGAACAACTCACTGCCAAAGGGTGGCTCACTGCCAAGGGGTGGCTCACTACCAAAGGGTGAACTTATTAAGTAGCATCTACTCCCTACCTGGGTTCAGTTCCATTGAAGTACAATATAACTTCTTTTCTCTGCTCTTTTACACTTCGCAGTTATCTCTTCATCTTCACACCATGCACTCTTTTTTGCAACTCTATTACATGTTTTTATACAATTCATCAACCTTGGAATGTACATCAAGGTCGGCATTATATTCATCACCCATTGGAACATTCTCCAAGGTTGGCATTATAAAACATACACATAAATAAGTCTAGACCTATTACAAAATTTAGCTAAGGAAAGATGTAGAGAAGTATGATGAACATGCCATGCCTTAGCTGGGACTCAAACGCAATCCTCCATGCTACAACACGCTTCCACAATCTTCAAGGCATCTCCACAAATTGTGAAATCAACCAAGTCGGCCAAGACTTGTGACAACACAAATTCTTCAAGAAATAGACTTCATTCACGATCCAAATTTCTCTTTGCAAACCAATCCAAAGGTAGGAACATGATTAGGAGACATCCAAAACCACATTGTAATCATCAAGAACAACCACACGATCTCTATCCACTTAGTCAAGAAGATTCTTCAAACCAGAGCACAAGAACAACATTGTCAGCTACTGTCATAAGAAAAAGATCTCTTGTGGACCACCAAATCACAAACCATTGGAGTTGAAGGCACATAACATCATCTCAGACTTAACTCTAGAACCGTAGCTCAAAATATTTCAATGCAGAGGAATGCAAAGCATAACACTTTCTCCCTGTCACTACCAAACATACAAGAAAAGTAGTTTTCACTCTAGTGAACATAACTCACTCAAATCTTCATACCGGAGGCTCAAACTTGGAATGTAATATCTTCAGATAGACTTCTAAATAAATTCCAATCCACATACAAAGATATTCATCCTACGTGAAATGTGGAGCAATCTTCTAGACTATTCTTCAGTATGCAATACATTGTTTCTACTGCAACTCACTGTTTCTACCGGAGGAGCTAATTTTCTCAATATCCTTAACATCAAGATCAGTTACATAAGTAGATACAAAGCATCTCACTTATTACAAGAAAGCAACAAAATAAGAGCACAATTAACACCAATGACAACACAAATATGTTGACATCAATGACAACACCGGTTAGGCACATACTTGCAACAAACCTCCATATCATTCTCTTCTTCCTTGGAACTCTGCTCAAATACTAAAGAAACTCACTTATATAGTTGCAATAGTATGGTCATGAAGTTGAAAGTTGACTTTCTTCACAACTTTTTACCAGAAGCTCAGAATTACCTGAAAACTTTCCAAGATGAAGATGTCAACAATCCCAAACTTCTTTCCAAGTCGTTCTGCCTCAAACCTCACGGAGCTCAAGATATTAAACTTCTACCAACACAAGTCACAAAAATAATTAAATCTTCAAAACTAGAAGGATTCTACTCATAAAATTTTTGTCATCATTTCCTTGATGGAGTCAACAATCTCCTTGCAAGAGGATTCAATGTGAAACCTTACTAATTTCTCTAAACAATTATTTCGGTGAAAACTACCTGTTGTGCGCTAAAACTAAAGTATGGTGAAAACTCAATCCTGTCAAGTCTGATCACTCCACACAGTGTACTCCAAGGCTAAGAGATGCCAAAAAAACTAACCAAACACACCAAAATTGAAACCTAGAAACCTGAAATCTATTTTTGGTTGATGCTGATCACTAGTCCCCCCAGATGCTCCTACATCAAATTCACCAGTAATTTTGTTTCATATTACTACAACAACAAATGGATGGAAACAAATGGCCGAAGTTTCCTTAGTTAAATGATAAGAACTAATTTAATATCTCTTTTTTTATCACTGGATTAATCCAATAAATCTATCTAATAATATTTATTTATTATTTTTTTACTTACGCCTCCATTATCCTATGTTGTAGCTGGAATATGGTTCTTAAATAGTTATCAAACAATGTTAATTGCACAAGGATATTATCTCTTATTTGGATACTTCTATTATGACCTATGAAAATCATGCTTTCACATTTAGAACCATGGAATATTTCACTGACTACAAGTCCAGTGCATAGCAATGGAGCACACCATGTTTGTTTTAACACTTTTCACTCAGGCTTCCAGAGATTGAGACACGTTTAAAAGTGAATTTGAAAAAAAATGAAAGGTTGACTTATACCCCCCCAAAAAATCATATCCTCTTCAAGTATTGCCAAAACTACATCTACCAAATTAGAGAAATGAACTGTTTAATAATTTATTTTTTGTATAAATATGGTCTGCTCACTCTGATGTGTTTTATTTTATTTTTTATTTTTTTGCACTTTCTATCAATGTTTATACTAATAATAATAGCAACTACAACCTAATGGATTAGCATGGCTTTGATACCAATGTGATGAGCTATTCCTCAAAATGAATTATGCACAACAATTAAAGTGTAATGTAAGTTATTTTTCAGAGTAAATTATGTACATCAATTATAGTTTTAAAATATAATGATAAATTTAAATTGTCAATATCCTTTGTTTAGAAATTATATAAAACAAGAAAATATCAATGATTCTTCTATACAGATTAAACAAATTAAAAGACATCAACCAGTGCTTAATTAATTTCCATAGAAAGAAATAAATACATATCTTTTGTGTATGGAAATTCTTCCAATATCACTCTAGAGAATGGATCAAAGATTCAACCCTTTTCAGCTAGTGAGCACTCTAGGGGGAACCCAGTTCTTATTCAGAACCAACAAGTTCTTATGCAGAACCCTCCATGTTTTGCAACACACTAGCCCTGGCCAGGACAATCCCAGATGTACAATGTACCCCAATTGGACACACATTGTGTACCCCTTCTCCAATGCTCACTGCCTACCAATTCAATAATAATTTTCCCTCGTAATTTCCTGCAATGCTCTTTATTTCCTCATTTCTCTCCTTGTTCCCCTTTACATTATTTTTCATGGGTTTAAGTAATAACCCAAAGGGTGTTTCAATGGTCACACCCTTTCATAACAACATTACAATTAATCTTTAATTAGAACTTCCCATGAATTCTCTTCAGTATAATTTCTCTTATTTATTCTTTAACTTTTTAAGTAACTTTTCATATTTGATTTATTTACATCTTTCACAGGGAAAAAGTCTCGTAACACGTGCATAATTTAAAATTTTTGTGACAAGTAACAATAACATTTGGTACATTCTGCTATCCTCACCTAGTTTGGGTTTGGGGTCAGGTAGCGAGAATGCACAAAGGTGGTTTTTGACAGAAGCAAGTGCTTCCATGGCTAGACTTTGCCAACAAGTGAATCCATGAGGAGCAGAGATTCAAGAGACCTTACCAAAGGGATGCAAGGAACTGTGTGCAAGTGACCAACACTTTCAATAGAGTACAGGGGAGTGAGACAAGAATTCCAAAGGATGCCCCTACAATCAAGGTGGATGAAAGAAAAATTTGGGTTAGGAAGGAAAAAAAGAATGAAGGGAATGAGATTGCTAAGGAAAACTAGATTTTGAATTGTGTGATGAGGGCCAATAGAATTCCAATCGTTGCTAGAGTTGAGAACAAATCTCTAAACATAAAAAATGAGTTCTTGGAGAATTCAATGAAGGACTTGAAGAAAAAAACCTTCTTTCTAAAATGGGCAGATCTATGGCTAGCTTGGGATAGAATAAATGCTTGGTGTGCCAAGAATTAGGGCAATTTGGTATCACTAAGGAATTTTCTGAAAGGATTTTATTTGGTGTTGTGCCAAAATAGAGAAGTTAAAGAAAAAAATCTCAACAGTAAATCATGGTGGTTTTTTATTTAAAGGATTGGGAGCTGAACTACAATCCCATGAAACACAAAGTTACAATAACCCCTAGATGGGTTATATTATACAATCTTCCCTCAGAATATTAGACATTGGAGATTTTGAATGAAATAGGGGATTGCTTGGGGTCTTTGTGAATTTGGATGAAACCACAGCAAGAGTTGCCTCTAGAGTATATGCGTGGATATGTGTTAATATAAATATGGCGGAGGATTTGCCATATTACATCAACCTAATTTTGGTGAATGGGGTTTAGAAACAGAGAGCTGAATTGGAATGCCCATCTGAAGGAAAATCCTAGTGAAGACCCTAATATGGAAGATGAGAGTGAAAAGGGCAAAGAGTCAGACAATTTAGAAGAACAAAAGGAGGAGGAGAACCTTTTGAGATTGGAAATTCTTTTGTAGATGAGACGATGGTGGATAACATTGAGATAAGTGTAAATGATGGTGGTAATGAACTATGTGACTCCTCTCTAAATTCAAACTTGTGGGATTGGATTGTGGAAGAGGAGCATTTGGGTTCCTTTCATGACAGAATATTCTCGAACCTTGATTTGGTTAGGGACCTCTTCAGAACTTTAGCCAAGAAAAAGTATCCAAAAAGTAAGGACAGAAATGAGAGTCAAAAGGTTTGTGAGGAGGTTGAAAGAGAGGAGGTGTTGGTACATGAGGAAGAGTTGTTTGAAGACAATCTCCCAGTGATGGTTGAAGTTGGGAAATCTCATGATGTATTCACTCCACCAGTAATCAACAATACTTTTTTGAAAGTGGAAGAAGGGGAAATCTTATCCCTAGAAAAGCTAGGAATCACATAGACAGATACCTCTCTGATCACCCCTATTTGTGGAGACTCGAAGAAAAAGGGGAGAAAACCCAATTATGTAAAGATGGTAGAGGATGGTGAGGCTAAAGGTCAATTAAAAATCACACAAATGATGTTGAGGTCTGGGAAGGGAATCACCCTTCCCAAATAGTTAGGGGCTTAAACACTCCTAACAAAAGGCATCTGAAAAAATGTCAGATGGAGATATCAGATTCCAACATCTTTTTATTGCAGGAATGAACCTACCGAGAAAAGATATTGATTATTTCAAGTTAAGGTTGAAGGGATGGAATAACTTTTTTGTTGATGCAAAAGGTGCTTCAAGTGGACTTGCAATCCTTTGGAGGGCGAATAATGTAACGGTGGAGCTTGTAAGTAGTTCTAGATTGTAGATGTTGGCAAAGGTAATGTGCATTTGGGTAAAAGTACAAAGCCATGTCACACTTTTATAAAGGAAACAACCAATATTGATCCAACTTTTAAACTTGAACCACTAAAAAGTGACATATGTGTTTTAAATTTTGAAATGATGTAAACTAATAAAATATTTTTTTAGTATATTTTATGTTTCTATTTATTTTTAAATTAAAAAATTATTTGAATATAGTTTTTAATAAATTAACACTATAATTTAGTTGCTGATAAAATGCTAAAAAATGAAGTTACATGATACGTCAATCTTTAAATAGTAATTTTTTTTCTTCAATTTTTTTGTGTATTTATAACTTGAAAGTTTAGTGCATGGATATATTTTTTCCAATTTTGATGAATAGATATATTTTTAAATAAATATTAAAATGTGTGTTTATTAAAACGTAGTTGTTTCCATTCGACGTCAACTTTCATATTAACTATTTATCTAAAATAGAAAAAAATTATACCATCTGGATATAGATTCTTTTATCTAGTGCATCATATTATTTTCAATTTTTTAATAAGTTTTATTATTTTTCTTTGACATGGTAATCAACCTAATGTTTTGTGCTAATAACCTACTTTTAGTAAAAATAAAAAGGAAAATATAAATAATAATTAAACTATTAAAATATATATATTTTTGAAAACTAAACTTATAGATGTACAAAAGGGTATTTTTATATTTTTAAAAAATGTCATTTACAAGAGTAGAAGTTGTTGAAATATCAAGTTTTTCAAATAATTTTATTTTTTTGGTAAATTGGCCTCATTGTGGTGTTACATATGCATTTAGCCAACAATTTTAGTTGGAAAAGTTTTGACATATCTAACTTAGCTAGAATAAATTTTACAAGATATATGTTTGACCAAAATTGATTTTTAGTTAGTGTTATCAATCAGATATGCACCCAATGCTAAGCTATGGACTTAGCTATCTGTTGACACTGTTGGGATAAGTTGCCATTAACTTGCAATCCTAACCAATTCATGTGTCTCCAAAGTTCTTGGAATGTGTTTCCCAACACATTAAGACTTTGAGAGATTAATTATTTATTAATTACAACACTTTAACTTTTGCATATATGTTCTAAATGGATAATATCAAACTTGGGTGCCCACTTTGAGATGGGAGCCATGAAGACCTTGTTGACTTCTCCTAAGTCTTAAGATAGAGTTTGATAGCTCCTAGTCAGTGGGAGTTTGACTTGGGTCCTATTTTTAGACTTGGAGTTGTTCTTTTTTATGTACATGAGTGGATATTGTTGAGACACCTTGCATGGATATAATGTTGAAGTTAACTATAGTATTAGAAATGCATGAAGTGGATATTGCTTACATGTGGTTAGAATAGTTTGCATGGACTTGCATGTTGTTGCATGTCACTCCTATGGACTTGAATGACCTTGCATGTTGTTGCATGTCACTTGCATGTGCTTGCATGTTGTTGCATGTCACTTGCATGTGCTTGCATGTTATTGCATGTCATTCCTATGGACTTGTATGACCTTACATGTTCTTGCATGTCAGTTATATGACCTTGCATGTAGTTGTATGTCATTTTTGTGAGATTACTTACAGAACACTCCAACTCCAGAAACTTGCAGGATGGTACATCTCAGTGATTCAGGAAATGGGTATCAGTTGCATGTTGTTGAAAATGCTTGCATGTCAGTTTTAAAATATTACTTGCAGGACACTCCAACTCTTGAAAGTTGCAGGATGGTACTTCTCTAAATTTTAGGTAATGGGTATCAGTTGCATGTTGGATCTGGTGTTTGCATATCACTTGCATGTATAGAACAAGATATTTCAGAATAACCTTGGGGACATCAATCTTGCATGTTGTTTGCATAATTTTGATGTGTATTTTATCACTTTAGTTAACAAAAACTCATTGGGCAAGTATGGACGCCCAAATAGAGGAGTTTCCAATGTTGCTTTTACTTGGTGATAAGTTTGATGATGGGAAAGCTATTTTTAGCCAACTTGGGCGCCCACATCTTGGAGGATCAGTTAACTCAGTGTTTGGACTATGTTTGAGTTTAGTCTTCTCAATTTAAGTGAGCTTGATTTTTGCATGAGCTTTGGAAGCTATGTCATCAAATGTAATTGATTATATTTTGAGTTTCAAGTTCTTGTTAAGAAGTGCTTGAATTAAAAGAGGGTTTTAGAATTAAAAGAAGTTGTTGAATTAAAAAGAAATGCTTGAAATAAAAGAAGTGCTTTTATTTTAATTGAGAACCCCATACATTTTCTAGAGAGTTGATTTGAGGAAAAAAGACTTGGAGAAAAAGTAAGAAGTTTTTGAAGTGCATCAAGGACTTAGAGAAGTTTAAAGTATTAAATGTAATCCTTTCAAAAAGATTTAATACAAGAAGGAAATATCTTTGGGTGTGGCGTTTTTCCTGAAAAGGTTTCTCCACGTAAATATTGTGCAAGTTCTTCTCTTCTCTTTTCTTGTTTTCTATATTGAATTGAATGTGTAAATCAATTGTTGAGTAAATTTTTACAAGTTAATCTTTATTTCAGCTTTGCTACACAAAATTTTTAAGTTCATAGCAGCAGTTCTACCTTCATTTTCAACAGACACATGGGAACACTCCTAGGCCTGTGGGTTTCCTAAAACTTGGAGTGAACCTCCAGAGCGGGCCGGTTCCCTTGGTAAATCACCTAATCTAAAAGACTTCTTGAGGAAAGAGTTAAGAAGATAACTGAAAATTAAATTCTAAAGCCTAAGGATATTTTACCAGAATTTTATCTATTGACTCACAATCAGCCTCACAAAGCCTGTTATCCTCACAATTTCACTAGATTTAATGAAATACATAAGTGATTTGTATGAAGGTTTGAGAAGTTAGAAGTTTACATGAAGGACATACCTAAGTCTTATCGCACCTTCAATCCAACTAACTAGTTTAAACACGACATACAACCTACATCACATAAAGCTTTCACACTCAAACTTGCAATAATGAGACATAGGAAAAGGATTCGAAAATTGAATCACAATTGAACATCGGATCATTTATTGCAAAAATAAATTAGAAAAATGAAAAGGAGAACTCTACTACTTTATTAAGACTAAAAGGAGTAGAAACTGAGAATCTGAGTACAAGATGTTTACAATACTCTCTGTAGGTGAACAAGAGAGAAAGAAACGGTAATCAGAACTCTCCAAAAATGAGTTTTTCTCCTCATATATATAGCCAAAATACTTTCTAATATTGAGGATGGAACAACTCAGTAAAAACTCCCAAAAAGGCAACCTTCCAAGTCATTCCCGAGCTCCATTAAAAAGCCTCCAAAACAGGGCCCAAAATGCCTCCAAACTGGATATAAAAGCTGTCAAACTCTTCTATCAAGTGGCCCCCACCAAAAGGATGCAAAAAATTAGGCCTTATCTAACTAGAAATTGAAAAAAGAAAATTCCAGGCTGTAAAAATCTTCCAACTCGCCCAAGGAGATAAAATAAGGAATCTTTTATCTTTTTTTTTAACTGCATTAAATAATAATTATTTAAAGCAATTTATAATTTTATTTCTTTAAATATTGCTTTACAATATTTGTAGTTTTATTTTCCTGATATATCTCGATTTGATTTTATTGCAAAAATACAAGGCTTTATATGATTATCTTGCCAAGTATATTGCATTTCATTTGGCATCTGGTTCTCTATAAAAATCATGAAAATTTCAAGGGATATTAATGGTTTGATAAAAATAAAAGCCTTAAGGGCGGTCCTCCATCTGGTTTTACAAAAAAATGCTAAGGCATATAAGGTTCTTTTGCCTATCTTCAAAAGGTGTCTGAATGAGCCTTGAAAGCATAAAGACTAGGCATCGAATTCAAACAAAGGGGGCATAACACGATGGGGTATTAGTCAAGGCTTCTATTTTTAAAATAATGTAATAAAAATACCACATTTACTTAGGGCACAAAGGAAACCCTAACACAAAACAACCCCGGCCCTAACTTTTTGGGCTTATTTGCATTTTCAAGTTTTGAAGAAAAGAGGCTTGCCCTTTGTCGCCATGAACAATAGGGTTTGAACATGAATTCTCCATTTTTTCTGTTGTTTCAAGTCAATTTTCTGGAAGATTTTTGCAGGAAACAAAAGGTAAATCACTCTTTGTCATGGATCTGAGCATTGCTCTGCATTTGAGCCATTATTGGGCCATCTAGACCACGGCTTTGGCAATTTTTCTGATGGTTTTCACTTTGTTTATATTTTATTGCTCTCTTTTTTGCATTCAAAGCTGCCCTAACTACACCTATCTGAGCTTTTAGACTCTTCCTATGAGCAACCCCATAGGTTACATGGCATCTTCACTCAGAAACAAGGTGAGTTTGTCATCTTGCCTATTTTAGCATCATTTCTTTGATGAACTCAAAAAATTCTAAAATGCAAGCATTTTCCTTATACATTTCTGCTAGAATAAACATGAAATCCACTATGTACTTTATAAGTCGTGGCTAGAAACTGTAGATTTTCTTGTTTCCATGTTGTGTATATGTTTATTGGAGGTTGTGGCTACGTATATGTTGCTTGTACAAATTCAAACCCTCCATTTCTCTATATATAAGATGACCTTACTTCTATTTTGTGAGAAAATAGCTCTATTTGAGCTCTTGAAACTGCCAAGAAATGGAAATCTTCATTTTTTCATGGACAGGCTGCGGTTATAAGGCTATTAAAATGCTAAAACGAGCTTGAATATTCCTCCTTTTTCCTACACTTGTGGTTTCTATATGCATACTGCTATACTTTTTGATATCCTATGAAGAAAGTTATATTCTTTGCTGAAGGTTTCATTTTATTTAACTCCTCCACTCATAGTTGTCTCTCGGTACTTGAAGTTTCTCAAATCAGATTGATATGGGTTTTAGCACTTATAAAGAAAATTGTATTCTCTAGCCATTCTGTGACATGATATAACTCCTATCCGTGCAGGGAACCTCTTATGTTGTTATGTAGACTATCTTTTCCCATCGTAGATAGTCACCTTTGGTATGCTTTATACACTGCCTGTAGTCATTTAATCATCTTGACTTTGCTGTCTTAGTCGTTTAGACTGCCTTGTCACAACTCATGCTCTTCATGCAACACAAAGTCATGTGTATCTTGCAAAGATGACAGAGCCCCAAATAGGACTACTTTCTTCCATGACTATAGACTATTCTTCATTCTTGTGGCTGCACTTGTAAGCTATGATTTTCTCTTCCTTTTGTGCTTCTGGTGACTGTCCCTTTTTGCATAGTTGTGAATGGTATTTCTCTTTGACTGTGCCCCCTCACATGATAGAACTATTCTACCATTATTTCTATATATTTCAATCAACAGAGGCAATAGAATGAAAACATTACATGGCAGCAATAAGCATGCAAAATTTGCTTGCAAAACAGAAAATTCCAATGAAATATAATGCAATTCATTTTTGTTCTAAATATTCATTGGTCATTCAAATGAGCCATTGTTCATTCATGATTTTCAATTCATTGTACTTTTGGATTTGACTATCATGAATGATCCATGAGCTTGAGGCTTTTGCAGTTACTTTATGAGTTACTCTTTTAGTTGAAATGTTTCTATTTGAGCATTATAGATTACTATTGCAATCCCCTCTTGAGAATTAGAGGTAGCATGCTGGGCTCAACCCTTGTGGGTGCCCACTTTGCCCCATATGCTATTATGTCTTAAAAACAACAACATGACTTTACCTATACCTGCACATGAAACAAACACATTAGTTTTAAAAACAGTACTGCTCAATGATGTTTCATTTCTCTCCATCTCCCACCAATGGATGATTTACTTTCTGATCTTGTACATTATAGACAATATATTATGCTTTTGTTCTATCTGATGAAGTATATAGAAAAGATCATATCATGAGCTCTAACCCCTCTTTCTCCATCACTGTAGCACTAGGTACATACAAAGCTCAAAAACAAAAAATAGTTGCAACAAAGATCAAAATAACTTCAACGAGCACATGCAATGATTGATATGCCCAATTTTATATGCTTCATTACTTTCTCTACTTTACAGCTGCATAGTAGATTATGTTTGATGTACTGGTTCAGCTATTCCCATGGCTTGTGTGGGGCATTTGATCCATCATGCTTTCATCCATTGCAATGTTTATTCCATTTGTATATATCTCATTTGTAAATTGAATGATCATTGTAATGAAATGAAATAACTTGTATCATTGATGAATACTCAACAAAGCATTAAATGATGAACTAAAATTCTTTCTCCTCTGTCATACAAAAGCATGATAAAAACTAAACCTTTTTCTATTCAAGCATTTTAACCATGCAAGGATAAGCAAAGTAGAAATGTATCGGGAACTTCTCACCTTAAACTAGAAGCAAACTATTTCAGCTCTGCGAATTTGAGCTGTAAGTGAAAATTGGTAACATTTATGGCAATTTCTACTACATGCTTGCCTGCTAAGCATCAAGACTAGTTGCCTTAACTGTCCATTGGGTATTGAGTCATACTCTACTCATCTAGAACTCATAAAACTCAAACTCAGCACTTCAAACTACTCCAAACAGCAACAGAAAACTAAACCACACCAAACCGAAAGCAAACTAAAAGGCCCTGGTGGCCAAAAAACAAGTGCAGCAGCACTTAGGGAAACAAAAATAACTGAAAAGAAATGTTCATGAAGCACTTATTGACTTAAAATACTAATTCTAACCTACTCTAACCAACCAAAGAAGTTGATCAAACAAAACCATTCACTGGCTCAAAAAAATAATTGCCCTTCCTTTGCAATCTATGATGCTCCATAAGCTTGTTAGTCAGCCAAAAAGGGTGGAAAACAATCAAATCTTCAACAAATTTCTGCAACACCTTTCTAAGAAGGAAAATACAGTCACCCACCTGACTTGCTTTGTCAACTGATCAACTGGATACCCTCCTTGATGGTCCAGATCAGTGTCACTATGAGGCTACTCCTTTTTGTTGACTTCCAACCCAGCTAGATACCTAATAGGACATCCCTTCCTAAACTTTGGACTAGAGAGAAAGGCATTTGAAAGATTGGAAACAACAACATCACCTTCACTCTGCATGATAGTCTGCCATGTTAATTCTTCCTCCATAGTCAATGGGCCATCCTCCTCTCTCAGGGTTGCTAATAGCTCGTCAAAGCTGTCAACTCTGGGAAGGTTCCTAGTAAGAGTCAGAATAGGCTCAAAATACTCATTTTTCCTCAAGGAGGTACATTTTGAAATAAGAGTTTCTTCTTCGATGAATGCGGGCAAGTGCTTAAATGATGAACTAGCCTCCTTCAACAAGCCATCAATTTGCACATCAGCTTCAAATTCCTCTATGTAACAAAAAGGTAGCTCCTCCAACCAGTCAAGATTTTACTGTAAGTTAGGCTACTCCTTAACCAATGACTCATTCAAGAATATAGCCACTTCCACCTCTTGCTTTTGTTATTCAAGATAACCTCCTTCCAAAGGTGTTGGCATAACCTCTAAGTGTGAGTAGAAAAGTTCAATTTTAGCTTGAAATAGATCCTCCTCAAGCTCTCAATCATTTGAATCTGGGCTTCTTTCACATATCTACTCTTGGATCAACACATTATCATATTGTTGAGGATCCTCCTGCTATTCTAAAACTATTGTCCTTGGTATGAGCATGCTTTCCTCATCTGGCTCAACAAAACCAGGTAACTGATCAAATAAAGAAGTTAATTCTTCCTCCTCATGTGGTGCTTTCTCCAATGAAACTTGAGCATTCTATCTTTGCAACTAAAGACTTTCCCCCTATGACCTCTATACTCTGCTTTCATTCATCTTATAAAAGGCATTAAAAAAATTGTTAAAGGAATCGAAATGCAAAGGATTCAGGGTCATGTTTGAATCAACTTCCTCTACACATGCATTATGCTCATATTCAGTTGGGGATGCAGCACAAACAGTAGTAGCCTCTTGCTTCACATTTGGTTTGTCTAGTTGATCATCTTCCACAAAACAAAGAGGATCATTGGTGAAAACATTGGAAGACTCTTCAGGAGAAATCTCTTCTTGTTCAATCTTCTGCTACTGCAAACAGTAAACTTCCAAAGTTGAACATAACAGATTTACCTTTCTAAGTTCCTCAATGAAGAGTAAGGTATTCTAATCAAAGGATTCACCCTTGGATTCCTCAGGTGGGGAAAATTAGGGAGCTTCTTGAATTTCTTGTGAGAAAAAATGTTGCTCAAGGGGTTGATCTGCAACTATCCCAGGCTGAATATGATTATTTTCCTGAACTTACAATGGGCGAGGGCTTCTAAAACTAGGTATTTTAAGCTTAAGAGGTTAGCTTGAGGAATCAAGGACTTTATTCTGCCTAAAACTTGGAATCTCTACTTTAGAGGCATTAAGAGGCTCATTCTGTCTAAAACTTAGAAATTTATACTTACGAACCTCATCTTTAGTCGACTGTTCTGAAACAGAAGGAGCTTCTTTGGCTCGAGCAAGATTAAGGTTTGTTTGTGCAACTACCTCCTTCTTGAGATTCTCTTCAAACTATCTCCTTCGTGTCTCCAACTCCTGGTCAAAACTAAAGGTCTCACAGGGTGGCTACTTTGGCTGTTGGAGGTAAGCTTGGTGATCTAACTCTTGTTGCTGCAAGTTACACTCTTCATATTTCCTTCCTTGAAATTCCCCTTCTTTTTGGTACTAGTAACCTGAGCAAGCCCACTCTTCCTGCTATAAGTTATACTCATGTTGCCTCTTAATCTCCTCTATCTTCTTTGTGAAGTCATGCATGAAATCAAACAACATACTCTTTATACTTGCAATCTCCTTTTCACTATTTGTGAGCTGGTTTTGAGTGTATGAAGGCTGAGATGGATAATGGGCAGGAATGGGCATGTGGTAAGCATCTTGAGTATTTGGACTAAAACCAACATTATGGCTACTTGTGTACCATTGGTAAGGAGGCTGAGCATGGGTGGGTGGGTGGTAATTATGTTGGGCATGCTGATTTTGAGAAGCCATGGAATTAGAAACAATGACATAATTGGTCTGATATGGCTGACAAGGAGCCCTATGGATAGCATTTTCATAGTATGGTGGTGGATGTCTATGAAAATCTAACATTTTTACTCATATAAAAGTTGGAAAATGGAGTGAATTGATGATTTTTGTAACATATCAGCACTTGATCATACTGAAACTAGTAAGCTTGAGCTCAGAGTCGCTAGATGTGTTGTTTCCTTGCCTCCAAAGGTAGAGATCACTAACATACAAACCAAATATCAGTGATAAATGATCAAACTTTAGACTGAAAAAGTCCAATTTCGTCTCAATCTAGTTTTCATAAGCTAAATGCACTAGTTATGTATGTAAGACCAGAAAGCATAGAGTCGTCAGGTATATTATATGAAACCTCCAAAGGCTGGAACACTCTTGCATATACCAGAACAATAGGTTTGAGAGTTAAAAAACTTCTCTGAAAATAATTTCAAAGTCCCACCGAGCATGCCAAAAACTGTTATCAATCAGATATGCACCCAATGCTAAGCTATGGACTTAGCTATCTGTTGACAAATGGGGACACTCCTAGGCCTGTGGGTTACCTGAAACTTGGAGTGAACCTCCACAACGGGTTGGTTCCCCTGGTAAATCACCTAATCTAAAAGACTTCCTGAGGAAAGGGTTAAGAAGATAACTAAAAATTAAATTCTAAAGCCTAAGGATATTTTACCAGAATTTTATCTATTGACTCACAATTAGCCTCACAAAGCCTTTTATCCTCACAATTTCATTGGATTTAATGCAATACATAAGTGATTTGTACGAAGGTTTGAGAAGTTAGAAGTTTTCATGAAGGACAAACCTAAGTATTATCACACCTTCAATCCAACTAACCAATTTAAACACAACATACAACCTGCATCACATAAAGCTTTCACACTCAAACTTGCAATAATGAGACATAGGAAAAGGATTTGAAAATTGAATTGCAATTGAACATCATATCATTTATTGCAAAAATGAATTAGAAAAATGAAAAGGAGAACTCTGCTACTTTATTAAGACTAAAAGGAGTAGAAATTGAGAATCTGAGTACAAGATGTTTACATACTCTCTGTAGGTGAATAAGAGAGAAAGAAACAGTAATTAGAACTCTCCAAAAATGATTTTTTCTCCTCATATATATAGCCAAAATGCTTTCTAATATTGAGGATGGAACAACTTAGCAAAAACTCCCAAAAAGGCAACCTTCCAAGTCATTCCCGAGCTCCATAAAAAAAGCCTCCAAAACAGGGCCCAAAATGCCTCCAAATTGGACATAAAAGTTGTCAAACTCTTTTGTCAAGTGGCCCCCACCAAAAGGATGCAAAAAATTAGGCCTTATCTGTCTAGAAACTAAAAAAAGGAAACTCTATGTTGTAAAAATATTCCAACTCACCCAAGGAGATAAAATAAGGAATCTTTTATCTTTGTTTTTTAACTGCATTAAATAACAATTATTTAAAGCAATTTATAATTGTATTGCTTTAAATATTGTTTTACAATATTTGCAATTTTATTTTCTTGATTTATCTCGATTTGATTTTATTGCAAAAACACAAGGCTTTATATGATTATCTTGCCAAGTATATTACATTTCATTTGGCATCTGATTCTCTATAAAAATCATGAAAATTTCAAGGCATATTAAAGGTGTGATAAAAATAAAAGCCTTAAGGGTTGTTCTCCATCTGGTTTTACAAAAAAATGCTAATGCATATGAGGTTATTTTGCCTATCTTCAAAAGGTGTCTAAATGAGCCTTGAAGGCATAAAGCCTAGGCATCGAATTCAAGCAAAGGGGACATAACACCATGGGGTATTAGTCAAGGCTTCTATTTTTAAAACAATGTGATAAAAATACCACATTGACTTAGGGTACAAAGGAAACCCTAACACAAAACGACCCCAACCCTAACTTTTGAGGCTTATTTGTATTTTCAAGTTTTGAAGAAAAGAGGCTCTACCTCTGCTGCCATGAAGACTAGGGTTTGAACTCAAATTCTCTATTTTTTCTACTATTTCAAGTCAATTTTCTAGAAGATTTTAGTAGGAAACAAAAGCTAGATCACGCTTTGTCATGGATCTAAACATTGCTCTACATTCAAGGCATTATTGGGCCTTCTAGGCCATAGCTTTGGCAATTTTTCTGATGGTTTTCACTTTTTTTTTTAATTTTATTGCTCTCTTTTTTGCATTCGAGGCCACCCTGACTGCACCAATATGAGCTTTTGGACTCTTCCTGTGAGCAACCCCACAAGTTACATGGCATCTTCACTCATAAATAAGATGAGTTTGTCATCTTGCCTATTTCAACATCATTTCTTTGATGAACTTAGAAAATTCTAAAATGTAAGTATTTTCCTTATACATTTCTGCTAGAATAAAAATGAAATCCACTGTGTACTTTATAAGCCGTAGCTAGAAACTGTATATTCACCTGTTTCCATGATGTGTATATGTTTATTGGAGGTCATGGCTATGTATATGCTACTTGTATAAATTCAAACCCTCCATTTCTTTGTATATAAGATGATCTTACTTCTATTTTGTGAGAAAATAGCTCGATTTGAGCTCCTGAAACTGCCAAGAAATGGAAATCTTCATTTTTTCATGGACAAGCTACAGTTATAAGGCTATTAAAATGTTGAAACAAGCTTGAATATTCCTCGTTCTTGCACTTGTGGTTTCTGTATGCATACTGCTATAGTTTTTGATATCTTATGAAGAAAGTTATATTCTCTACTAAAGGTTTCATTTTATTTAACTCCACTCATAGTTGTATCTCTATACTTGAAGTTTCTCAAAGCAGATTGATATGGGTTTTAGCACTTATGAAGAAAATTGTATTCTTTGGCCATTCTATAACTCCTATCCATGCAGGAAACCTCTTGTGTTTCTCTTTAGACTACCTTTTCCCATCATAGATAGCCGCCTTTGGTATGCTTTATACACTGCCTGTAGCCATTTGATTGTCCTGACTTTGCTGTCTTAGCCCTTTAGACTGTCTTGTCACAACTCATTCTCTTCATGCAACACAAAGTCATGTGTATCTTGTAAAGATGACAGAGCCCCAAACATGATTGCTTTCTTCCATGACTATAGACTGTTCTTCATTCTTGTGGCTGCACTTGTAGCCTATGATTTTCTCTTCCTTTTGCGCTTCTGATGACTATCTCTTCTTGCATAGTTGTGAATGGTATTTCTCTTTTATTGTGCTCCCTCACATGATAGAACTGTTCTACCATTATTTCTATATATTTCAATCAATAGGGGCAGCAAAATGAAAACATTACATGGTAGTAATAAACATGAAAAATTTGCTTGCAAAACAAAAAATTCCAATGAAAGATAATGCAATTTATTTCTATTCTAAATATTCATTGATCATTCAGATGAGCCATTGTTCATTCATAATTTTCAATTCATTGTACTTTCAGATTTGACTATCATGAATGATCCATGAGCTCGAGGCTTTTGTAGTTACTTTATGAGTTACTCTTTCAGTTGAAATGTTTCTATTTAAGCATTATGGATTGCTATTTCAATCCCCTCTTGAGAATTAGGGGCAGCATGCTAGGCTCAACCCTTGTGGGAGCCCACTTTGCCCCACATGCTATTATGTCTTAAAAAAAGCAACATGACTTTACCTATTCCTGCACATGAAACAAACACATTAGTTTTAAAAACAGTACTGCTCAGTGATGTTTCATTTCTCTCTATCTCCCACCTATGGATGATTTACTTTCTGATCTTTTACATTATAGACAATATATTATGCTTTTGTTCTGTCTAATGAAGTACATAGAAAAGATCATATCATGAGCTCTGACCCCTCTTTCTCCATCACTGCAGGTCTAGGTACATACGAAGCTCAAAAACAAAAAGTAGTTGCAACAAAGATCAAAATAACTCCAACGAGGACAGGCAATGATTGATATGCCCTGTTTTATATGCTTCATTACTTTCTTTAATTTATAGTTGCATAGTAGATTATGTTTGAGGTACTAGTTTAGCTATTCCTACGGCTTGTGTGAGACATTTTATCCATCATGCTTTCATCCATTGCAATGTTTATTCCATTTATATATATCTCATTTGTAAATTGAATGATCATTGTAATGAAATGAAATAACTTGTATCATTGATGAATACTCAACAAAGCATTAAATGATGAACTAAAATTCTTTCTCCTCTATCATACAAATGCATGATAAAAATTGAACCTTTTTCTATTCAAGCATTTTAACCATGCAAGGATAAACAAGGTAGAAATGTATCAAGAACTTCTCACCTTATATTGGAAGTAAATTGTTTTAGCTCTACCAATTTGAGATGTAAGTGAAAATTGGTAACAGTTAGAAATACTTAAATTCACTTGTGCTGATAAGTTGGCTGAAAGTGTGACACAAATCTGTGCTTTTACCCATTTCTACAAAGATGTATTTCTTTCTAATTAATGTATATGTCCTAACTCACCCCTCCTCAAAAAAAGAATGTGGGAAGAATTGGATTTAATTTTGGAAAATTTTGAAACTTCCTTTTATTTTTTGGGAGGATATTTCAATGCTATCTTGATTGGGGAAGATAAGCTTGGGGGAATCAAGAAAGGTAGCCAATCGCAATTGGACTTCACAGATTTTGTCACAAGAAATAATCTACTTGACATTCCACTGGAGAATGGAAGCTACACATGGACAAACTGAAGGCTTGGCTTTAGCAACATTGTGGAGAGAATGGATAGATTCCTCTGGCTGAGAGACTTGGGTGATTTTGGAAGAGAATGCAAATGCTTTCTACTACTGATTTCTAGTTCAGACCATTTCCCAATATAATTGCAGATCATGGAAGATAAGAAGCTAGTCAGAAGTCCTTTCAAGTTTGAAAATATGTGGATGCATGATGAAATATTTCTTAGCTTTGTAGAATATTGGTGGAAGGAAGAGAACCAAAAAGGATCAAAGGTGTTCAACTTTTTTTGAAATTGAAGAAGTTGAATGAAAAATTAAAAACTTGGAATAGAACCTGCTTTAGGGATATTTTCAAGGAAAAGGCAAAAATAGAAGAAAAGTTAGGGGATTTAAATGAGAAGGTTTTCAGGAACGGGATGAATTAGGATTCCTTCTTGGCTAAAAAAGACTTATTGATGAAGCAGGCTGAAGTTTTGACCAAAGAAGAAATATTTTGGCGTAAAAAATCTAGAGATCTGTGCTTGCAAGATGGAGACAAAAACACAAAATTATTTCACAACTCTACAAGAATCAGAAGACAAAAGTGTCGGTTGAACAAGATTGTGTTGGAGGATGGAACTAAATGCAATGATGAGAATGTAATCAATTCAATGGGGATAAATTTTTTTGAAGATCTCTTGAACAACAGAGAATCTTTGGATCTGCACATTCAACACAAAATTTTGGAGTGTATCCCTAAAAAGTTCAAAAAAGAACACAATGAAATGTTAATTTCTCCTTTCAAGGAAGAGGAGCTAAAGGTAGTAGTAATGCAATTACATCCAGATAAAGCCTCAAGGCCCGATGATTTTCCTGCAAGCTTCTTCCACAAGTGTTGGCATATAATTGGAAAGGATATTTGGGCTACTGTGGAAGAATCCAGGAAGAAGAAGACACTACTTAGGGATCTCAATAACACTTTCAATGTGTTGCTTCCAAATAAAGAGCGAGTATTGGCATTTGAGGATTTTAGGCCCATCTCATTGTGTAATATAGTTTACAAATTTTTTGCCAAGGCAATTGTGATTAAGATGAAGCTTTTCTTGGATGAAATCATTTCAGAAGTACAAAGCAGCTTTGTCCCTCGAAGATCGATATTTGACAACACCATCATTGCTCAAAAAACTATCCACTCTCTTATGGCCTCCAAAAGGAGTGGTATGCTTGTAAAGTTAGATATTAGAAGGGCCTGTGATAGGGTGGATTGGAGATTTCTCTTCAAAGTATTGGAGGCCTTTGGTTTTGACAAAAAAAAAGGTTGGATTAGATTTTCAGTTTTGTAGCAAGTCTCGGGTTTTTTATTTTGATTAATGGAAGCCCGTAAGGATTTTTTGAAGTCTCAAGAGGTTTAAGGCAGGGAGATCCTCTCTCCCCTTTCTTCTTTATCATAATGGCGGATGCTCTAGGCAAATATATTCAAAAGGTAGTGGCTTTAGGGCAGTGGGAATGTCTACAAATTACTAGGAATGTTACACCTTTGACACACCAACAATTTGTTGATGATACGATGTTGTTTGGTAGTGCCAAGAGAAAGGAAGCTAGGTGTATGAAGAATATTTTGGATGAATACTCTATGGCATTCAATCAATGTGTTAATTTGAATAAATCTAAAATTTTCTTTTTTTATATAGATCAAAGAAAGCAAAGGGAGATCTTGAGAATTCTAAAGTTTAAACAAGGGGAGTTTCCTAGTAAGTATTTAGGATTTTCTTTATTTGATGGAGGCAAGTAATCAAAGATTTGGGAGCCTTTATTAAAACAAATAAGTGATAGAATGGGGTCGTGGAAGAGGAGATGGCTCTCCTGGGCAGGAAGGATCATAATGTTCAAAGCAATTATTTCTACTATTCCTATATTTCTACTATCCTACCTTTGTTTGCCCAAGTCCACAAGCAAATCAATAGAGCAGAAAATGAGAAACTTCTTTTGGCAGGGCCCAACGAAGGACAAGAAGTTCACTTTGATTTCTTGGGATAATATTTGTAAACTAAAATTTGCTGGAGGTGTTGGTTTGAGAAATCAGATTAATCAAAATAAAACTCTTGGGACAAAAATAGTTTGGGTGATTTCCACGAAGCCAGATTTGAAATGAGTTAAGATTCTAAGAAACAATTTTTAGACTCATTGGAGGATAATAGAATTCTCACAATGCGAATCCTATTACACATATGGTTCCTAAGGTTGTCATTGATGTCAACATTATCACAAGGTTGTCATTGATGTAAACACTATCATGGATGTGTGATGGAGTTCATGGTTGAATGTCATGTTCCTAAAGAAGATACATGGAAAGTAGAAGTTCATGGTTGGATGTCATGTCCTATCCAACAGAAAAGATATAATTCATGGTTGGATGTCATGCCTTGATCAATGTAGAGTTGAGTATGAAGACATATTAATATGGGAATTAGAAGCACTAAGATGATAAGATATGTTACTGATGTTGATGGCCTGATCTAAGTTTCATGATGATTGGTTCACCAGAAGAATGTTTTGTTATTGATAGGTTGAAGTTAGTGTTATTACTGTGAAGGTGTTCTTAGTAGGGTAATGGAATGCTCCCTATTCCTTTGCATTTGCAGTTATGGCTATGCAATTCTGGTAATGTGTTCAGGGTGTAGTGAAGGTGACAATCCCAAAGTTTTAGATCATTTGTCACTCCGTTGTGGAAGTTATGCATGATAGAGTACTGACATGTGTTCTGGCAGAGTGAGGCAGTGTTAAAGGCCTGTTGGAATGGTCCGCATTCATCTAGAAGTAAATGGTTGCCTTTGCAATTTTGTGGACATGTTTATGGATGTGCATTACATGCTTCCTTGCAATTTCAAGTTTCTTGGTGGTCCGCAAGCTCAGTTTTTCAATGATAGTATGTTGCAGTGTGTTCTAGATGACTGATTGCTCTCAGAGTTCATGATTAAAGATATGCAGCATAAAATCTTTGATGTGTGAAGTAAAGGAGTGTTTGAAGATGTTGCATGAGTCCTGAAGACTCATCTAAAAGAGTCTCATGAAGATCTTTCTTGTTTCTAGTACTGCACAAGGTTTTCAAGTTGTTGTGGCTGCTATGCTTCAAGTTTCATATGTTTTTTTCTTAAGGCTTTCCTAATTTCAAATGAGCGGAGTATGTGGATGTAATTCCTTGGTGTTTGAAGCCCGCAAGGCATGGGTCTTCTACTAGTGTAGTGTGTAGTCTTGTTTAGGACTTATCCTCTACACGTTTCATGTTGTGTGTTGTTTGGCCAACTTGTAAATGTATTTTTCATATTGTCTCTAACTAACAAGCAATATAATCAAAGTAATATCATGTATAAATTGTAAATCAAACTGAATTAGGCAACATGTGATTGAAAAGTGATTGATAAGGCTCGCATGCAAGATAAAGAGCAGATTGAATGCATTATGATGTGCAACTGAAGGAGAAAGAGCAAGAGTTGTAGATTTTGTTCTGATTCATCTTGAATCTGTGACAGTGATCAAGTGTAGAGTGTGTCTAACTAATCTGATCATCAAAAGGAAGTGTGAAGAGGAAGAATTATAATCATCAAAGGTGTGAGTTTTAATGTCAGTTTTTAGACAGTAGAAGGACTATCATACTGTAATATTTTGTATGTTCTCAATTCAGGGAGTAGTAGCTTCCTTGGGAGTGACCCTAAATCAAAGTATTCAGGGAGTAGTAGTTTCCTTGGGAGTTACCCTAACTCAAAGTTTTCAGGGAGTAGTATCTTCCTTGGGTTGTAGCCCTATAACAAAGTTTTTATTTTTGAGCTTCATATAGTGTGAGTTAATCCTCACCATGGTTTTTCCCTTCCATGGTTGTCCACATATATCTGGTGTTATGTGTTGATGTTCATTGTGTTAATATTTCATGTTCATGTTAATGTTGTAATGCTTAAGTTTTAATCTTCTCTGGAGAAGATGAAGTTTGTTTAGATATTGATTTAGCCCCCTCTTAGTATCTGAGTGTGTTCAACAATTGGTATCAGAGCCAAGTTCCTCTGAAGGAAGCTTAACCACTTGAGGAAGATCCAGGATATCACTTAATGGATCCAGCAAGATACCTAGATTTGATGGAACAAATTATGCTTTTTGGAAGCTAAGGATGGAAGCCTATATCAATTCTCTAGGGTGTGGTGTTTAGGAATCTATCAAGGCTGGTTACAAAGTCCCTAGTACTATTCCTACATACGTAGATGAAGTTAAGAAGTTTGATAACAGTGCAAAGGAATTTTTTTCTATCATGAGTGGGTTAGCTGATTCAAAACTATTAAAGGTAATGAGTTGCAGCTCTGATAAAGAAGTTTGGGTTAAACTTGAAACCATATATGAAGGAGATAAGAAAGTAAAGAAAGCAAAGATGTAAATCTTCAAGAACAGATTTGAGACCTTAAAAATGTCAGAGGATAAAGACATTGTTGGATACATGCTCTGAGTGAATGAAGTGGTCAATGGCATCACAAGTCTTGGTGGAGAAGGGAAAGAAGATGAGATTGTGAAGAAGGTTCTAATATCTCTTCCCAAATCTTATAGTCATAAGGTATCTGCTACTGACGAGAATGTGGACTTGGATACATATACTATAGAAAAATTGTTCGGTTCCCTTACTGCCTTTGAAATGAGAGAGTTTGGCAGTGATGCTCCGAAGAAAGAAGTTGTTTTCAAAGTCAATATGAAGACAAAGGAAGAATTTTTTGATGAAGATGAGATCTTTGATGAAGTTGAAGCAAATTTTGTGAGAAGACTAAAGAAAGGCACTTGCATATACAAAGGTAAGTTACCTTTCAAATGTTTCAATTATGGAAAGGTTGGTCATTTTTCTTCTAAATGTCCTTTTAAAGAATCAAGGGGTAGTAACAAAAGAGACAAGTTCAAGAGAAGTTTGTATTCCATAGAGAGAAGTTATTCTTCAAAAGATGAGGATCATGATGATTCAAATGATGAAACACTTTTCATGGCTTTGAGTGTTGGTGACAAAAAGGATGATGTTGGAAAATGTGAGAAAACTGATACCTTGCAAACATACCAAAACAATGAAAGAACAATGGTTGTATGGTCTGCCTTTCATGTAAGAGAAGAAGCCAAGGCTTGGGTGATTGACAGTGGTTCCTCAAATCATATGACTGGTGACAAGGAGAAATTTATCAGCCTTGAGAAGTGGGATGTGGTGTTGTCAAGTTTCATGGTGATAAGTTAGCACAAATCTTTGGTAAAGGTGCTATAACTATTGATGGGAAGAATAGGACTGAGGATGTCCTCTATGTCAAAGGGCTAAAACATAATATTTTCAATGTCAATCAGATGTGCAACAAGGGTTATAATCTCACCTTTCATGCCAAAGGCTATGAAATTAGGAAGGCATAGTTCGAAAAACTAGTTACAAAAGGTATCAAGACATATGGCGATATCTATCATCTGAAGGAGATAAATGGAAGAACATGTTTGTTGGGTTAATCTAGTGAGTGTTGGCTATGGTACAAGAGAATGGGACACAACAATTTTGATAATATGGTAAGGATCAGTTCTACTCATGCAGTGAGGGACATACCTAAGATAATCAAGCCTAGAAATACAGTATGTAGGGAATGTCAAATGGGAAAGCAAACAAAGACAAGTTTCAAAAGCAAGGAGTATTCTTCATCAAAGCCATTGGAGCTAATTCACATGGATCTATGTGGCCCTACAAGAGTAAAGATTCAACAAGGTGAGAGGTATTTTATGTTACTCATTGATAATTATTCTAGAATGACTTGGGTTACTTTCTTAAGAGAAAAATTAGATGCCCTTGATAAATTTAAGGTGTTCAAAGTAGAGGTTGAAAATGAAGTGGATGCTAAGATCAAATGTTTGAGATCTGATAGAGGAGGTGAGTTTACTTCAAATGGATTTGAAATTTTTTGTGAAGATCATGGTATTAGGAGACATCTGTCATCTCCTAGGACCCCTCATAAAAATGGGGTAGTGGAAAGGAAGAATAGGACTGTGCAAGAGATGTCTAGGGCAATGTTGAAAGATGCAGATTTGTCTGATATGTACTAGAAGAAGGCAATTCACACTGTTGTCTATCTAATTAACAGAGTGCAATTGAGGGTTAATAGCACTAAGACCTCTTATGAGCTATGGTATGGAAGACCTGCCACTGTCAGATACTTCAGGGTCTTTGATAGCAAATGTCATATCAAAAGAGATGAAGAAGACCTAGGAAAGGTTGTTTCAAGAAGTGATGAAGGAATCTTTATTGGCTACTCAACTAAAAGTAAGGCTTATAGATGCTACAACAAGAGGTTTGGAAAGATTATTGAAAGCAAAAATGTCAAGGTAGATGAAGATATGTATCAGATCTCACAAGAATTAGAGAGCTCTGAATCTGATATCTTTCCATGCAATGAAGATGAAGAAGAAGTGAAAGAAGAAAAGGAACAAGAACCAAAGAAAGTGTCAAAGACTCCAACAAGATTTGTTCAGAAGAACCACTCAGCAAATCAGATCATTGGAGATAAGGATGAAGGTGTGCAGACAAGGAGAAGGCTTGCTAAGAAACATGAACAAGTAAATTTGTGTTTGTTATCAAAAGTTGAACCTAAAACCTTTGCTGATGCTAGCAAAGATGATGGATGGATAATGGCAATGGAAGAAGAATTGGATCAAATTCAAAAGAACCAGATGTGGGAATTGGTGATGAGAATTAAGGTGTCTCAACCTTGGTAATTCCTTGCATTATTTTCATTGTATTTATTTATTCATTGCCTATGTTGTAAATTAAATTGTAAATTCAATTTGTCATCTTGTGGGATGTGGTACGGTGACGTGTCATCCTACATGGAAGATGACAACTTGTAATTTTGTCCTCACATGAGGAGATAGGCATCCCACTTTATGGTAGGAATATTTTGCCATGTGTCAGCATCTTGGATGTTGTGTAAGGGAATATTGACCATAACGGTCATGATAGATTCCTATGACAAAGTTATGACATGTAAGAGTCAGAAATAGGAGATTCTATGACAGGTGAAGACATGTGTCGAAAAGCATCTTTGAAAAAGGCATCTTTGGGCACCCCAAGGTGGACTATGACATGTTGTAAGAGAATATGCTATTTATAGCCTGTGTATGATAGATTCTCTTACAACCATAAGTTTTAACTGCTATGACAGATTCTATGACAGTCGTAAGAGTTGTAAGAGCATCTGTCATAGCCCATTTTGGAAATATGTGACTTCTTTGGGATGGAGTGTGTGGACAAGTGTTAGAAGCATCTTACAATGTTGACCAAGTGTCCATAGGTGTGGGTTTTGGGCCATGAGGCCAAATTGGACGCCCATTCCAAGATAGACACAATTTTGCCTTGTATTTTCTATATAAACAGGTGCTTGGAGGAGAAGATGTATTTCAGGTTTGACAGGTACTATTATGTTGTCTCTAGATATGAGTGTCGAAGACTCCTAAGAGCTTTCATTGCAAGTGTATTGTAAACCATTTCAGTTTTGTTAATACATTGTGTAGGTTTTGGAGTGTGGGGTGTTTTACCGGATAAGGGTTTTCCCCACGTATATCTTGTGTCTCTCTTCTTCTACCTCACTTTCTTGTTTATGTGTTTGCTGCAATATCTCTATTAGTGGTTTAACATTGCTATAATAGTAAGGATAAAATTGAATTTGCACTCTCCTCCCCTCATTACATTAGTGTAGGAAGCAATTTCCGCACACCTATCTTCCTTTCAGTTGGTATCAGAGCTTGATCACCTTTGGTCCTAGTTGTTGCGTAGGGATTTTTTGAACTGATCTTAGGTTGAGTGGAAGTGTTGTGTAGAGTATTATGTATCTTTTTGTAGCAAGGAGATGGCAACCACATCCAGAAGGTTAGAGGTTGAGAAATTCAATGGCACTAATTTCAAGTTGTGGAAATTGAAGATGGAGGACCTACTTGTTGATTGTGACCTATGGGAAATAGTATCTAGTGTAAAACCTATAGCAATGCAACAAGCTGATTGGGATCTCAAAGATCGGAAGGCTAACGGTCTCATAGGACTCTGTTTAGCTAACTCTGTTCTTTTGAATGTCCATGAGGAAAAGACAACAAAAGATCTTTGGAAGAAGTTGGGTGATGTTTATCAAGCCAAGTCCTTGGTAAACAAACTTTTTCTGAAAAAGAAGTTTGCTCTGAAGATGGAACACGAAGGATTTGTTGCAGATCACATGAATTCTTTCAACATGATCGTTGCACAATTGACATCTGTGGGTGTGAAAATGGAGGAGGATCGATGCATGACCCTACTTTGTTCTTTGCTAGATTCATGGGATCATCTTATCATGGCTATCGAAAGCATCACTACCACCTTCAAGATGGAAGATGTGGTATCTTCACTATTATCTGAAGAGATGCGGAGAAAGTCTTCTGAGGTAGCCAAAGAGGCTCTTGTGGTTCATGGAAAACACAAAGAGAAAGGGGAGAAGAAGGACAAGAAAGCTGAGAAGGGCAGATCCAAATCCCGTGGGAGATCCAAGTCTCCTCGAAAGTCCAAGGCTCTTTGTTGGAACTATGGAAAAACTAGGCATTTCTAAAAGGAATGTAAAGAGGAGAAGAAAAGAAGAAGAAAGCTCCTAATTTAGATTCTGACAAGTCACAAGATGATGGTGATGCCTTCATCGCAACCCTGGCCACCCATGCATCTAATGATGTGTGGTTGATTGATTCTAGTGCATCATTCCACATGACCTCGCATTGAGACTGGTTCACAAAATATGAAGAGTTCGATGGTGGAAGAGTGTACCTGGGTGACGACTCTCATTTGAAGATTGTTGGTCGTGGAAGAGTCTCAATCTGATTCCCTAATGGACGAGTGAAGGGGATCATTGGAGTTATGCACATTCTAGGCCTTACATGAAACCTGCTTTCTATAAGTATGTTGAATGATGTAGGTGTGCAAGTTGTCTTTTCAATGGATGGATGCAAGATGACTAGAGGATCTATGGTGCTTGTAAAGGGTACTCGAAGAGGTACTTTGTTTCAGCTAGAGGCATGCACCTCATAGTGCAATACTTCTTCTGACTCAAAGAAATGAGCTGCAGTCACTTCATCCCCACCATCTAAATGAGCAGTGAAAAAATCTATTGTAACTAGTTCCAATGGTAGTGCACATGTTATTGAAGCTAAGCTTCCTGTTGAAAAGACTATGTTATGGCATTTGAGATATGGCCACATTGGTCAGAAGGGTCTACGTACCCTAAAAAATAAAAACCTCATTGTGGGATTAAATGATTGTAATCTCGAGTTTCACTTTTGCGAACATTGCATTTATGGAAAGCAAAACTGTGTTCAATTTTACTCTAGTTCTCACAAGTCTTCTAGTGTATTGGATCTTATTCATTCTGATGTGTTTGGTCCTATTAATGTTCCTTTGATTTCAAAATCTGTATATTTTTTATCTTTCATAGATGATTACAGTAGAAGGACATGGGTTTATTTTATCAGAAGCAAGACTGAAGTCTTTAGTCGATTCAAGGAGTTTAAAGCCTTTGCTAAAAATCAGACTAGTAAAAAGATTAAGTGTTTGAGAACTGACAATGGTGGTGAGTTTTGTTTGACAGAGTTCAATAATTTATGCAAAGAGCAAGGGATTGAAAGGCATAAGACAACTCCATATACCCTGCAACAAAATGGAGTTGCAGAGAGGATGAACAAGACACTGATGGAGAAGGCTAGGAGTCTGCTTAGTGGAGCAAGCCTCAAACAAAAGTTTTGGGTTGAATCTATTGCCACTGCTTGCTATTTGGTAAACCGATCTCCTACATCAGCTCTTGTTGGTAAGACACCTATGGAGACCTGTGGTCTGGTAAGAAGCCTTCAGTTAGACATCTTTGTGTTTTCAGTTGTGAGGCATATGCACATGTGCCTAGGGAGAAACGGTCTAAATTAGAGAACAAGGCTATTAAATGTATTTTCATTGGCTATGGTGTCGGTGTGATACAAGCTTTGGGATCTGGTGGCTAAAAAAGTGTTGTATAGCAGAAGTGTTATCTTTAGAGAGCTAACACTTTCTTCTATTGTTCTACAGCCAAAACAGATAGAAAAGAATGAGGATACGGTTCAGTTTCCTTCTACCCCTGAGAAGACTAAACAAATAGACCCTATAAGACTTGATGATGAGGAGAGCTCTAGCAGCTCTGAAAGCTTAGAAGGAGAAGTAGAACCTCAACCTCAACCATTGAGGAGGTCTACATGAATAAAAAAGCAACTTGATAGGTTTGGTTATTCATTACTTCATTCTAGTTGTTCTTTTTCTTTACTTACTAACACTGATGATCCTAGAATTGTGAAAGAGGCTATGGGCATGAAAGATGCAGGTTCTTGGAAGGAGGCCATGGAGGATGAGATGGCTTCTTTAGAAAAGAATGAAACATGGGACTTGGTGCCTTTGCCTGATGGATGGAAACCTGTTGGTTGCAAATGGGTGTTCAAGAAGAAATTCGGTGCAGATGGCAGTGTTGAAAAGTACAAGGCTAGATTGGTTGTGAAGGGGTACTCACAAGTGGAGGGAATTGATTATCGTGAAATTTTCTCTCCCATTGCAAAGCTGACATCCATTAGATTTTTGTTATCTCTTGCAGCTACTTATGATTTAGAGGTAGAACAGATGGATGTGAAAATAGCTTTCCTTCATGGTGATTTGGAGGAAGAAATCTGTTAGACTTAGGGCACACAACTAAGAGGGGGGGTGAATCAGTTGTCCAAAATTTCCATACTTAAATCTTCTTAGTGATTAGCAGTATATCATTCATGAAACATGATGCAATTAAATCAAAAGCAGAAACTCATCAACACATAAGACACCAAGATTTTGACGTGGAAAACCCGGTTAAGGGAAAAACCACGGGGTGATTAACCCAAGATTATATTCTCTGTTAGAAGAATAGAAAGAACAAATGGCACATGCCAATTAGGGCTCACTGCCCGAGCACACTGCTCACAAGAGGCTCACTGCCTACAAGAGACACACTGTCTACAAAGAAATAAGTATCACCTACTTGAACTAGAAAGTAGCATCTTCACCATGCTTGAATCAGTTCCATTTAAGCCCAATACTTTTGCTTTGCCTTTCGCTCTCCTTTTTTCTACCACACTCTCATCTCCACAAGGTCAACTTTGAAATGACTTCGCAACCCCTTACTTATACAAGACATCAACTTAGGAATGATCATCTAAGTCGGCAAACATCTATAAGAACATCCGCAAGACGTGTAACTCATCCAGTTGGCCAGTCTTAGGAAGAACATCATCATCCAGAGATTATTCTTCAATTACGGGCTCCAACGCCAATGCAGACCACTAATACGAGCTGGGTATGATCCAAGGACCTTAACAAGATATCCTGACTCACCAAGAACATCCGCACTTCATTTGTTTACTGAAAACCATCTCTCCTGCATCTGGGACCTCAAGAATACAGCCTCTCACTACTATCACAAAGGAATACATACTTCCGTACCTTCAAACCATGAACTAATCTAGGTAACACTCCACAGAGACCTCCTTAACACTCCCTCAAATCTGCAGAACAGGAGAGTGTATTTTTGGATCTCACCGGACCTGTCTGTATTACTCTGTCACCACTGAGCACCTACCAGAACCGGTTTTACTTAAACTACCATAACTTCTTCAGATCTTCATGCGGACCTCTGAAATCTCTACTGAACTATCTTAAGACACATATCTACAAACCCTTTAATCTGCATCCTCTGATCCTCATCCTATCTGGGACTTTTGCCTTACTGTCATCACAGTTCTTCACTGTTCCTAATTGAGACTAATTTTCTCAATATCCTTAGCTCACAGCTCATCCAATCCTAATCATTAATGTGACAGGAGTATGTTTACATCAATGAAAACACCGGTTAGGCCCATACTTGCAACAATCTCCCCCTTTGTCATTGATGGCAACATGTGATGTGAAAAACCATCAAGACAAGAACTTCTCCTTACTGTCACAACTCCCCCTATCAGCAACAACCATTCACATGTCTCCTCTTCTTTTACTGCTCACCCTTTGATCATCATCCACTTATTTTTCACGTCTTCTCTCCCCCTTTGACATCAATGGCAAAGGGCACATACTTGCAATTCCATCACTTCAGAATCATACCTGCTGCTCCCCCTGAGTAGCAGCTCCCCAACATCAATCCAGATCACAAGATGTGACTGTGATACCCACCAGACTGATGCACATCAGTGCACCTTAGTTCATCACCGGAGGGGCAATAACCCCTAACTTCTCCCTGAGATACTCAAAAGAGTCCTTAGGCAAAGGTTTAGTAAAGATATCTACAATTTGATCCTTGGATGACACAAACTCCAATCTGACCTCATTCTTGTTCACTTGCTCTCTCAGAAAGTAAAACTTGATAGATATATGCTTAGTCTTTGAATGCAACACCGGATTCTTGGATATACTTATTGCACTTGAATTATCACAAAAGATTGTAATAGGCTCCTCATACTCCACTCTTATGTCTCTTAGCATCTGCTTCATCCACAAAACTTGAGTGCAACTACCTGCTACTGCAATGTATTCTACTTCAGTTGTGGACAAAGATATTGCCTCTTGTTTCTTGCTTAGCCAAGAAACCAATCTCTCCCCAAAAATAATGCTCAACCACTGGTACTCTTCCAGTCATCCACATCTCCTGCCCAATTAGCATATGTATATGCATGAAGAGAGAAATCATGATCTCTAGGATACCATAGACCATCCTCAACTGTCCCTTTTAGATATCTAAAAATCCTCTTGATTGCCATGAAATAAGATTCCCTAGGATCAGCCTGAAATCTAGCAACAAGACGAACAGCCTACATTATGTCTGGTCTAGTTTGAGTGAGATAAAACAACCCTCAAATCATTGACCTATACTTTGTCTGATCAACCTTAGGAGAATCATCATCTTTGCTCAATTTACATCTGGTTGCCATGGGAGTATTCATTAGCTTTGAGTCTTCCATCCCAAATTTCTTCAGCAATTCTTTCACATATTTGGTCTGAGAAATGAAGATTCCTTTCTTTGTTTGAGTGATTTGCAGACCCAAGAAGAAATTCATTTCACCAAGCATGGACATCTCAAATTCACTTTTCATCTGATTTGCAAAAGTTTTACACATAATATCTCTTCCTCCAAAAATAATATCATCAACAAACACTTTAGCAATTAAGATGTTTTCATGATCAATTTTGAAGTATAAATTCTTGTTAGCAGTACCTTTGTTGAAACCAATCTTCAAGAGATGTTTATCCAATCTTTCATACCAGACTCTTGGTGCTTGCTTCAGTCCATACAATGCATTCTTAAGCTTGCAGACCATATCACCATGATCAGACAATTGGAATCCATCCGGTTGCTCAATGTACACTTCTTCTTCCAAGTCACCATTCAAAAAGGCAGACTTGACATCCATTTGATATACCTTGAAATCCTTGAAAGCAGTAAAAGTAAGAAATAATTTGATTGCTTCAATTCTTGCCACCAGAGCAAAAGTTTCTTCAAAATCAACTCCTTCTATTTGAGAATAGCCCTTGCAGACCAATCTGGCTTTATTCCTGATTACCTCACCAACTTCATTTAGTTTGTTCTGGAAGACCCATTTGGTTCCAATCACATTCTTATTTCTAGGTCTAGGAACAAGATCCCAAGTGTGATTTTTCTCAATTTGCATCAATTCATCCTCCATTGCTTTAGTCCAGTTTTCATCATTGCAAGCTTCATTTATTGTCTTAGGTTCAATCTTTGAAATCAAACAATACTCATTTGAATTTTAAGAAATTCTCCTTCTAGTTTGCACACCTTTGCTTTTGTCACCTATGATTTGATCTTTAGAGTGATTCAGTCTTACATACCTTGGAACTTTGGGAGTTTCTTGCACTTCTGCTTCTTGATCAGGCTCATTCAAACTTATCTCTTCTTCCTGATTTACCGGATCAGTTTGGACCTAATTTTCAGAATAGGTTTGGACTCCTTGAATTAGAACACCATTCTGATCATCTTCATCATATTCATAAAACCTTGAGGGTTTCTCAATTCCCTCATCAACCTTCACATTTGTACTTTCTATCATCTTTCTCAGTCTCTTATTATAACACCGGTATGCTTTGCTTTGTGTAGAGTAGCCCAAGAATATTCCTTCATCACTTCTAGCATCAAACTTTCCTAGATCTTCATCTCTTTTAATGTAACATTTGCTACCAAAAACTCTGAAATACCTCACAGTAGGAGTGATGCCAAACCAAAGTTCATAAGGAGTCTTACCAGTATTACTTCTGATTTGAACTCGATTGAGGGTATAGACTGCAGTGCTGACAGCTTCTCTCCAATAGATCTAAGGAACATTTGCTTCCATCATCATGGTCCTAGAAGCTTCCTGGATGGTCTGGTTCTTTCTCTCCACTACTCCATTCTGTTGTGGAGTCCTAGGAGCAGACAACTGTCTCTTTATTCCATGTTTCTCACAGAATTCTAAGAATTCACCAGATGTGAATTCTCCACCTCTATCAGACCTCAGACACTTCAACTTTAATCTAGTTTCATTTTCTACCATAGCCTTGAATATCTTGAATTTCTCAAGAGCTTCTGATTTCTCTTTCAGAAAGGTTACCCACATCATCTGGGAATAGTCATCAATTAGTAACATGAAGTATCTATCACCTTGAACACTCCTGGTTCTTGCCGGACCACAAAGATCAGTATGAACTAAGTCCAATAATCCGGTAGAAGACAATTCCTTACTCTTGAATGTGACTTTGCTCAGCTTGCCCAACTGACATTGTTTACACAAGCTATTTGTGGGTTTTACCAATTTTGGAAGATCTCTTACAAGTTGAGTATTGCTTATCTTGATGATATTATCAAAATTTACATGACATATTCTCCTATGCCATAACTAACTCTGATCAACTTGAGAAAATAAGCAACTTTTATCAGTACCAACCAAGTGGAAGATATTACCTTTAGTTTGGGTACCAGATGCAATCTCTGTTCTGAAACTTTCAAGGATCTTGCATTTTTCATTCTTGAACCAGAGATCATAGCCTTTGTCCACCAACTGTCCAACACTGAGAAGATTGTGCTTCAAGCCTTCAACATATAGTACATTACCAGTTTTGTTCCTTCCATCAAAGGAAATAGTTCCTCTTCCTCTTATTCTACCAGCAGAATTATCACCAAACTTTACCACTCCTCCTTCATACCTTTCCAAATCTATGAACTTATTTTTGTCACCTGTCATATGGTGAGAGCAACCACTGTCAATGACCCAGTCATCCTTTTCTTCAATTTGAGCAGCCAAAGCTCTTTCTATAACTTTATGATTGACAGATTCAGAGGATAT